>JAVMKO010000002.1:112116609-113413829 GCA_032164245.1 Sternotherus odoratus
AGTTCCAGTGGGGAAGGTTTAGGTTGGATATTAGGGAAAACTTTTTCACTAGAAGGGTGGCGAAGCACTGGGGAGGTGGTAGAATCTCCTTCCTTAGAAGTTTTAAGGTCATTGGACTAGATGACCTCCTGAGGCCCTTTCCAACCCTGATATTCTATTATTCTAACCAGAGATGGACCCTTTCACAGAAAGGGGAATAGCTATGTTAAGTGGGAGAAAGTGACAGACAGGCACAAATCTATCTATCTTATTTCTTCATCTCTCTTTTGTCACTCTGAACTCTGAAATCCTGAAAGAGCCTGGATAGACTTATACCTAGGTATGCTGAATGTAGCCACATCCACACCCTAAGCACTACTGTAGTAAAGTTTGTACACAATATGCCTTCAGAAATATTTTTAAGAAACCTCAATTTACTGATCAATAATAAATGCATATAGCAGTGTTATATGCAGGGCCAGTGCAACCACTAGGTGAACTAGGTGGTTGCCTAGGACACCAAGATTTGGGGAATGCCAAAAAGCAGTGCCCTGCCCAGGGATCTGGTCCTGGCTCTGCCCCTTGTCTGGGGTGCCGACGGCCCCTGCTGCACTGGGGTTTCCCAGGTGGCCGGTATGGTCCTAATCTTGTTCCTATTGAATGCAATTGAGCTTCTGCCAACCTCTTCAATGGGAACAGAATTGGTCCCTTTGCCTTCCATATTGGTAATGCATTCTTGATGTCTTTAGATCACACTATTCCTTCTTGGGTAATGGGAAATCTCAGCCCAGGAAAGGCAAAATGAAGCTAAATGGAGCTACTTCCCATTCAGATTATCATTGTGGTAGTTTTTGTTTGTTTGTTTTTTTGTCTAAGAGTGAAGAAGGGATTCAGTCTCTGCTCCCCAGTTTGTGCTTATCCCAAAAATGAAATTTAAAAAAACCCAGTCTCATCACCAACCTGGAAATTAACATTCTACTACATAAAATATGCTGTAATTAGTACTTTTCCTATTCAAAACCTTTGTATTTCACATGGCAGTGCAAGCTTATGGGCTAGTTTGGGTTGTATTATTATATTCCTCTTTTTGACTGTCAAAAACCAGACAGCCTGATTAGCGTACAATATCTGAGGAGGAAGAATCTGCTCAATTACTTCTGTCAGTTAAATGTTGAATGACGTTAAATCTGCTTTGATTTTAACTTTTCAGTATTTACTGGATGGAAATCAGCAATTACCTCTTGAAATACACTGTCATATAA
Organism: Sternotherus odoratus; assembly: GCA_032164245.1. Classification (NCBI taxonomy): domain Eukaryota; kingdom Metazoa; phylum Chordata; order Testudines; family Kinosternidae; genus Sternotherus; species Sternotherus odoratus. The sequence goes on from JAVMKO010000002.1 coordinate 112,117,851, forward strand.
TAATAATGATGCACACTTTCTAATGTAGGATAAAAGAGATGACAAAGCAAGGATATAAACTCTGTTTTCAGGGGTGATCCTGGAAACACTGATGAGTAGGCCATTCAAACTCAAGTAGTCCCATTGCTGTCGCTCAAACTAGATACATTACTAAGGAATGGCAGAATCAGGCACTGTGTTGCAATAAGCTGGTACAACTCCTTCTTTATAATTTTACAACATACATCCAGACACAAAGGCAAAAGAAAAAGATTGGCTACATCTGATTAAATTCCATATCACTCTAATTCATTACATTTTTAATAGTTTAGACGACATTTTGTTTTTAATTATATGAATTTTAAATGTTGCCTGATAAAAGGGAGTTTACAGCTTGGGACTAATCATTTTCTCACTTATTCCAACCTGGAGTTACACCACTGAATTTTAAGAGCTCCACATTTATACTCATGCGAGTGCAGATTTTGGCTGCTATATACAACTTTGTACATAATAATTAGAGGTGGATGATGGATCTTATCTGAGCATTTGAATAAAAACTTGAATTTGCTTCAACTGTGTTCATATCTCTTTAGTCCGTATGAATTTATAGGTAGAAATGCTTGTGTAAATGCTGAATTTTAAATATGTAAATGAGAAGTTCTCCTTTTAGAGAGGGCCAGCACAAGTTCTGTGCCCATTAACTCTTACTTACCCCCTCAAAACATAAAATAGGACTTGAGTGATGTACAAGCCCCATACTGACTTTTTCTCAAGGGGTGACTTTTAACCATGAGAATATTTGCAGGAGCATAATTCATATGTTATTCCTGAGGATATTCTGTGACAACAAAATAAAAATTCTGTATACCATATTTTAAAATACTGCAAAATTTTGCAAGTTTTATTTGTCAATAAATAAATGCAGAGGATCCAGCACAGCAGGGGGAGCACAGGCCACGGCTGCACCAAGGTTGGAGATCACCATGGACCCCTCCATTACCCACCCCTGGGACATGGTGACAGCAGTCAGGCTGCACCCAACTCTGACAGAGTATGAGGCCTGGACCTGCCCCAGAAATACCCTTTTGTGCCAGGTGCACCAGGGGTGGGGCAGGCAGGCTTAACCAGGCAGGATCCAAGTATGGAGGGGCTCAGTGTGGGGTGAGAGGATTCTGTGTGGTACAATCTGGGAGCGGGCATCTCAGTTGGGGGGGGGGGGTTTAGCTGTGGGGGTATCTTGATGAACAGAGGCTTTTTGTGGGCATTCCTGGTGTAGGGGGCAATTGGACTCTGTAGGGGCTTTCAGGCAAAAGCAGCTGGGGCTCAGTGGAGGGTTTGGGGTGTGTTGGGGTCTCAGCAGGTGCTGGGTGCTGAGGGAGTGGGGTAGATGGTGCGGAGGTCTGGGAGCAGCTAATTGGGGGTCAGTGGTATGGGCGTCTGGATGTGTGGGTTCAGGGTGGTGCTGGGGGCATGGGGCTCATCAGGCTGAGACTATGAGTGCGGGGAACTCAAGAGGGGTGATCCGGGTGCAGGGTGGAGGGTCCAGAGGAATGGAATCTGGGTGCAGGGGTCTCCAGATGCAGAGGTTGAGAATCAGTGGACTGGGGTTTGGATATGGAGGGCTTGGAGGGTTTTTTTGGTGTATGTAGTATGGCTTCGTAGGGGGGTCTTAGTATGGGAGGTTTGAATGCATGGTGGATGGGAGATGGGGATCAGGTCCCTGCACATTGACTCCTCCCCTTGCAGCTGAGGAGTTATGGGGCCGGGAAGCAGGGGATGATGCTGAGCTTCCAGCACCTGGGAGAGATTTCTGCAGGTGGGTCTAACACAGCTTCAGCCACTCCTTCCAGGGGAGAAGGAAGTCCAAGTATACCACATGTAACCAGTCTCAGTACACTGATTTTTATAGGATTGAATGTTTTCATTATTTGAACATGCCCCAGGAAGGGAGATGGGGTAGATATTGCTGCTGACCTGCATTCTGAGCAAGCTAACAGGGATGTATTGAGGAGGCAGGACACATGAAATGGGGAAAGGAAAATAGATAGATATGTGCTTGTAAACGGTCAATAGTTAGGGCTTTAGCAAAAGACAAAAGCTGAGTGCCTAACCCCAGCAGCTCCCATGTTGGAAACATGTAGCAGGGGAGGAGGCAGGGTGCAAATGTAGAGCTTGCTTCCTACATGGCAGCCCTCAGGCTCCAGAAGAGGGTCCTGAAGTTTTGTTAATCTGACAAAACCGAAGACATAGACCAGATTCTTACCTGCTGCCATTTCATTGTCAGACCACCCCTGTTGTAGTAATGTTCATCTCGTATATGCAGATCAGTCACAATGCAACTGCATTATAAAGAAAAGACTGGCTTATTGACAAGAGAAGTATTTTATATGGATGGAAGATTTTTCAGTTCATTGTTCTTCCTTGATCAAAATGAGAAAGCCACATTCTAGAAGTGTAAATTCTTTGAGCTAAAACAGACAATCTCATTTGATCCCACCTAAAATTCTTTGTTTCAGATTGGAACCTGAACTCAGATTTGCTTGCCCTTCTGCACAAATTTTCAGAAATGTGGAGATGGGACTGGAGTTTTGAATTTATAATGAAACCCCAAATCTGACCATTTTAACTGGATTTTCACTTGTGAAAGTTTTAAACAGCTCTACTTAAGCAGAGCAGGTCACACTAATGTTCATGGGGATTGCAAGTAACTGGCTAATGATAAGCATCAACAAGCAAGGTCAAAACAACACTTACAACTTTATAGCGATTTTGGTTATACCTGCCCTCGTACACAGCTATAGGGATAGCGCTATAGCGTGTTCACACTGAGATCCGCCAGCGGTATAGCGTGGCCACATTTGCAGCACTTACAGCGGCACGGGGAGTGGTGCATTATGGGCAGCTATCCCAGCATTCAGCTGGGTGCAACATGCTTTTCAAACAAGGGGGGTGAGGGGGAATGTGTTGTGTATATGAGGAGGGAGAGAGCGAGTGGATTTTCGTCGTGCTGAGAGCCTGTCAGCAAATTTCCTTTGAAATACAAAGCCTGCTAGTTTTCTCTTTTACACAGGCTCACTCCGTAAACATTTGCATTGCTTACTTGCCGAGTTAAGAGAGAAACTCTGAAAACATACTTCTGCATTCCTCCAGCGGAGTTCAAAACAAAGGGAAGAGATGTCAATTGCCTTAAATGCCTTAGAGGCGTCTCCAGAGATCACTCAAAGTGCTGGATTATTAATACACATTCACACTGGAGATAATACGGAGCAGTGAATATGCTATAGCTGTTAATCCTCAGGGAAGGGAGGATTACCAGGACCGGTATAACTGTGGATTTATAGCTCTCTACGTGGCTTGCCAGTCTGGATGGGTAGTGAGTTATAGCGCTCCTGGAGGCTTTATAGCGCTATAAAGTGCCAGTGTAACCAAGCCCTAAGACACTCAAGTGTAAGGTATGGTCAAAGTGAACTGATAAGTACCTGGTTGGTGATTAATAAGCTTTAACACGAATTAAATAAATCAAATTGGCTTAATGGGTTTTGCATATGGTTTAATTCAGACTGAGTAGGCCTTGGCTTCATAATATGGTATCTTTCCACTAATTTTAATATTTTCCATGGTGATAAGGAAATTTGTTAGAAATCAAGTTTTCTGAGTACAGGAGTCAGTTGTAAAAGGCAAGTTGTTATTTTTCCTTCACTCTGACTTTGCTTAATAAAGCTGATTTCATAGCATTCATAGAACTAAAAACATTGACAAGCTGTCAATTCTAAGTGAAAGAGAAAAACCTTTTAGTACTGTGCTCTGGGGTGGAGCCGTTATATGGTTTCAGAATCAAAATTAACTAGGACCACTTTTTTAATAAGCAAGACTGAATCTGAATTGACCTTAGTTTTACCTTGACAGTTTAAGCAAAACTACTGCGAAACTTCCTAACTTTGAATTATTAGTTTCCCCACTATATTTATCTGGATCAGAGTTTTAAATAGTGAACTGTCAGTGTATACTCAGAGTTTCTTCTGGGATAAAAACATTTTAGACATACTCTTAAGCACTCTCTCACACACTCAAAATCATTTTTAATGAAATGCTCTATGCCATCTAGACAGCATTGTAACTGTCAGCACTGCAGAGTAATTACCAATCACAGAAAGTTGGGGGAAAAACTGGGATTTTTCCAATATTTATAACATTAGAGCAACTTAGACTATTCAATTTACCTTAAAATTAACATTTCAGAACTGGTCTCCGTGAGATATATGGAATTATCTTGCATTTTGCTTTCCTCAAATTAGTTTTCTTTGGACTTTCAGCTTAGAGGCTAATGATTCAAAGCAAAAGTACTCCTGAAATTCCTGTATTTCTGATCTTTTGTGTTGCAATTTCCTCTGAAGATAATGACAGTTACACACAAACATTTAAAACAGTGATATGCTTATCTTGGAACAAATTTTCAGTTTGAATTAACACTTATATTTCCAGTTCTCACTTTTAATACCTGTTTTATAAGCTTTGCCTTCACAATTTAAAATAGATACACGAAAAAGGAAAAGATGTAATTTTTTTCCCAAAAAAGTGCCAAGGAAAGAGTGCCCCAAATATACACTTTTGTGCTTTTGCAGAAGTCCTACAGTACTTTTTAACCCTTTAAAGTATATTAGTCACCATTGCTTGATTTCATACTCCGGGCACAGCATATTATTCAAATTAGGAATACAGTGCTCTATGTAAATAGGGATGCCATTGAAAAGAGAGGAGTGTCCGCTATAAGTGCAGCATAAAGCCAATCTATCAGAGGCAATATGGTCCAGCAGTTGGGTCCCCCATTGGGATCTAAGAGACCTCATTTTTTTCACAGCACTGGTCTGCTGGCTGATCATAGGCAAGTCATTTCACCTTTGTGTCTGTTTCCTTATCATGTTTTCTCTATTTAGATAGTGCCTGTTCTGAAGAATTTACAGTCTTAATATGTATAGCTACAATGCCTAAAAATATTAGTTGAATGCTATAGGCATAACGGTAATATAAGACAGTGTAATAACAAGATATTATTGGCATGAGTTTGGGATGGGCATATTGTTTAACCACTGCACTATGCAGACAATTATATTCTGTACAGAATCTTGAGACACAAATATTTCTGATAAATTGGATTGAGACACTTCTGGTAATGGAAATACAAGAATCTATGTCTCACTCAGTTTGTGTTTAGTATTTTGCTATTCCTGGATGTAGTTATCACTCAGTTTGGACCATCTGTTTAGACCAAACATTTTCCTTCTCTTCAGCCAAGTTGAAAATATCAGCAAAAACAAACCGCCTGTGCTAGAAAAGAAATGAGCTTGTACATGCATGTGCTGTATAAGAGTCAGTTTTAATAGCACTTTACCAGGAAGCTAAGAATCAAATTCCTGCTGATTATAAACTAAATAAGAATAAGCATCTAGAAATGTACTCTCATCTAGGACTCAATCCTGCTCCCATTGAAGACCTGGCAAAATTCCCATTTTACTTTAGCAGTTCAGGGTCAGGGTTTTGATTTTTGTTTTTGGTATAACAGGAGTGGAAGAGATCACATGGCTTGTATCAACTCAAAGACTATCTTACTCCCTTTGAAAGTTTTAGCACAACTTGGTCAACCACTTTTGGCTTATGAGAGTGAAGAATCATTTTTTGACATACATAAAGTCGTTTGCCCTTTCACCCTCCTTCCCAGGCTCAGTGGTAGAAAAGTTTACCAGACAAAGATTTCAAAACAGTCCCACTGCCAGTTGAGGGTTTGTCCAATTTGAGAAGGAAATTAACTACACTTTTCTGCCTCCCCTCTACCTGCCACTTATGTAGCTTTCACAAACATCTGGTATTCTCCCATCCGGATGACAAAGTACAATATATTATTCTGTTGGTTTCCGTTCTTCCTTTTAAAGATACTATTCCTTGTCCTTGATATACATAGCTCTGTGCCTGCTGGTTACCCTTCCTGTGTCTTTCTGTAGTTGTCTGATCATAACTAAAGCTGGTTGAAATTTATTTTTTGCCCAAAAGCAGGTTATCAGAAAGAGTTGTTCCAACTAAACTGAATTTTTTAGTTGTGAAAAATCATTGATTTTGATGCAATTTCCTGCAAAATATAAACTCTGAGTTTTGACCTGCTCTAGTTGTGACTCTCGTGAACCAACAGAGTGACAGGACAGACGCACACTTACTATAAATCTATATACATTTCAATCCCTCATTATGAGTTCTTCTTTCTCAGAAGCAGAATTTAAAAGTGCTATTTTTTTAAAAAAAATATTTATACTAAGGATGTGACTGAATCATTGCTAGGGGAAGATAATAGCCATTCATATTCTTGAACTGGTCTACAGTGGTTTCTGGTCTATTGACCAGTTTGGATGAATTATGGCCCAACTGAACAGACTAAGATTGGTTGTCCTTTTCCAAAGATCGGTTGACTGGAATTGGGATAAAAGCCTCTCACTAGGAATCTGCACAAGGAAGCTTGTGTAGAGGTGAGTTGTGAGAATATATAGGTAGATCTATACTCTTATTTTTGGAGATAAATATATTGTACTTAGACTGTTTGGGATAAATCTTTCATGGTTTACACTCTAAAACCTATTCATGTTTACCTTGTAAGCTCTTAAACATCTTCATTTACAGAAATTGTAGCTTCTCAGACAGTCTAAATGGCCACTACAGAGTCATAACAAAATACATTTTTGAACTGTTGATCAGTTTTTCAACAGTAAAAATAATATCTAGTGATCATCTAGCCAGTGGCCACTTAACTCACTTCTGACAACAAGGACTGTGTTTGCAAATTCAAGGGGCAGGACCATGTGTACCTTTTCTTTTTAAAGGCACACATTTTACCTTTTCCTCATAATTACTTTGGATTCCTGCTGTAACAAGTTCTCAGTTGAGCAATAAGTGATCTGCACCTTCATTGCTCAAATCATATTTAACTATGAGTTGATCCTTCTATAAAGGTTTCACAGCAATGAATTGTGATAGTGTTGGGGGACAGATGAGCCCCAGAATTGTTGGACGACATGGCTCAGTGGGATGGAACCATTATGGAAAGGGAAAGACAAGTAAGGATCAGCCTTGACTGCTAGTGACTTTGTGGGTTAGGGCCAGTAGCATCTTTTTGTCCGCACTTCTAAAGTAATACAAAGAAAGTGCAACCGCAGCGAGTACAAACTTGTTTAAATATTGTTGGTAATTAAGGGAAAAGTGCTCCATATTTAAGGCCATGGTTTTTCCCTTCTTCTTTCATGATTCTTATTTCTATACTTGCAAACATGAAAAATCATGCAAGCAAGATGCAACAATCAGTTAGTCTAGATTCATATAAGGGACAAAGGATCATGCACATTAAGGCTTTGTCTAAATTAGCACTTTTATCAGCAACACTTGTCAGGGGTATTAAAAAAAAACAATTGTGACTGATAAAGTGTTAATGACAAAAGCGCCTGTGTGGACAGCACCATGTCGGAGGGACAGCATCTCCTGCCCACATCACTACTGTCTCTTTTTTGGAAGTGGTTTAATTATGCTGTCAGGAGAGCTCTCCATACACAGGAGTTTTTACAGCAGTGTGGGTAGAGCTGTGCCATTGTAAGGTCCATAGGATAGACATAGCCTTAGAAATATTTCATCTTCCAGTCACAATCTTACATCATGATTCAATGATTTTTGGACTCTTCTTCTATGAACTGAGTTTAGGAATTTTGGTCCCAAACCAATTCAGTTTACTGGAGGTCAGTAGATTCTTTCCACTCACTTAACTGATTACTTGATTGGGCTTCCTATGGATGGATTAAAGAACTAATTTGCATGGAAGTGTTGAAAATGTAGCTACTGATGACTAATTCTTTCCTCATTGTCACTTTAAAAAAAACCCAAAAATGTTAACATACTACCTGGAAAGATTTGTGGGACTTGAATCCAGGTCTGCAGGCTTCTAGGGAGGCACTGCTTCTTTACTGCTATGATGGTCAATGCACCAGACTTCTTGGGAGACCAATCACTGTAGGAAGTGCTGTGCATGGTAGAGATGAATGGTAGATTATCCCGTGACCTCTAATTGGCCCAGAGAGTTCAAAGAAATTCTCTGTGCAACAAGAGAGATCTCTGACCGACTACTGAGACTGCTTTGCTCCTAGTCCCAGCTCCCTAGTCCGAGCTCCCTACTTCCTTGCCTTGTTCCTTACATTGCTCACAGTTCATGGCTATTGATTCTGGCTCAGCCTCCTCCAGTCTGACCACCCAAGCCACATTCCCTGAGACTATCTTAATAAGAAGGCAGATACTCTTATCAAAGGATCAAGCTAGACTTTGGTTTACATCTATGGCTCATGAAAATTTTTAATGATGTTACTTTGACATAGGACATAAGTAATGAAGTACTGGACCATTCCAAAAGATATTTTTACACGCTATGGAGCATTTTCCATAATTAAGACATTCATTAAAAACTATATTTATATGATGAAGCATGGACCACAACAAAAATAAATTTCACATATAAATATAAATATAAGGCTTTCCATAAAACACAGAGTCCCACACCAAGCTGTCTTTTATACAGTAGAAAGTAATAACATTGTTTTCCTACTTTGGTTTGAAGAGCTATGGTTACTTAAGATTTACAAGAAATAAAACCAAACCACCGATACCAAGCACTTTATCACATTTTTCCCCCTAAAGAAAATGCATTATGTTGTAAGCATTTAAATATAAAGAGAAGGGTCCAGAAAATACAAGCAAGCAAATTTGAGACAATGAACAACTGGAGTGCATAGAAGTAAAACTAACTTTTTATACTGTATTTGCCAGTTTTCATGCTTATTTCCTGGAAATTTAACAGACAGAAGTATTTCTGATGGGAGGTTAATTTACACACAGCATGAGCTATCAAATGATCTATGGCAGTTTCCTAGTTTCCAGCTGATAACCTGATGACCATTTATTCTCACTCTTAAAATGGGCTTCATGAGGCAAAGTTATCAAGTAAAAATTGCATCAGGATAGGACATAGAAATGTGGCTATTTGCAACAGCGTACATGCATTTCTCGACTGACTCACTAAACATACAGGAACAATATACAAAATTGTTTGGGGACCAAAATAATTTTGATGTAGTGCTTCGGTTTAAGAGCTCATTTTCTTCCATGAATGGTTACTTTTGGAAAGTCAGGCTGAATTCCCATATCATTGCTTGGATGTATTTTAAAATGTTCCCAGGTTATGACAATTTAACGGAATAACATAACCAAGGATGGACAACTGCACCTATTTATAGAAACAGATATGGGGGGGAGGAAGCTTGATGTATGCAATGGACAAAAACCAAAAGAATAAAAGGAAAAAAAAGTGATCTAAAACATTTTAACAAACACTCCTGCATGTATATTGAAATACGACAGTTTCTGGGAAGACTGCTATTATTAAGAAGAACCTATTCATGGCTTTTCTAATTTCAAATCTTTTAAGTCATTCATAAACACTGAATGAAAAAATACATTAAAGGCAATGCCTAATAAGAATTTTTGTAAATAGCTTTGAAATAAAGGTGCATATTTTGTACTACATTTGTTACCAGGGATGAATAAATGACACACATACCACCACCACTACCACCCACCCACCCCCCTGGCTAATTTACGCATTTCTTTATATATTAAAGACTTAGTTTTGTTTCTAAAGATTCAAAGGTATTATTTTATAAAATATCACACAAATACTTCAATGCCACAAAAGATTCATTATTCATCAAATATATTTCTGACCACAGTTCTAGTTCTAGTCTGCAGCACTCACAGACATGGGTAGGTTGCTATCACACTAAGATCTGCCCAGATAGTGTAGTCTCCATTTACAAGCCAAACAGTAAATCTCTAAAAGAAATGTACTGGGAAGCAAAGGATTCTGCTTTTTTCTTTAGAGGGCCAGATGTGCATGGACAAAGTGAACCTAAGGACGATTTTTTCATATTTTAGAACAAAAAGGCTGAACAAAGATTTGCTATGTTACCTTTAACATGATAGTAGCAAAATGTCTAAAGTTAGAACACGTTCCAGTCAGTAATTTTGATAATCAAGTCATAAATTGATTTGCAGCAGCTGTTAGTATGTCCTGATATTTGCTGACCTTCCATGGTTCATTATATTTCTTGTCTCTGAAAAAGGATGCTGATTGCTCTACATAAGTGTTACCAAAATATACATTAGTTCTAAAGCACAAGGTTTTCTAGTAGGTGTCTGCTGCAATTGTAAAGAGATGCATCCTGTACCAACTTAGAGCGTTAAGTATCAGATAAGAAACCAGTATTACAAACTATCTATGGGTTTGGATGGGAAATTTGGCCTTGTTTCTTACAGAGAAGAACCAAAAGCAAAGGTAGAACGAGTAGAGGCTCCCATAGTAGGTTCTGAAGATCTTAAAATCTGAAGTATTGAACTGTATCTTATATGTGGAAAAAATGTAATATATGGTGAGAGTCCATATAAGTTCTGACCCTAAACTATTGGAAGCATTCAGATAGCCAAGATTTTTTCCCCACTCTTGAGCAGAAAAGAGGCCATATTGAGTTGTCCCATTAACCAAACAGATCTATATATCCATATATAGGAGTAGAATTTCTGGGTCCTTTTTGTCCCTCTTGTGTTTACATTGATAGCCCGATGTGCACATCAAGCTATCTACTAGACCACTGTCCTACCTGTGTAGATGAAAAACCACTGAAGAAATCTGATATTGCCTCATGATATAGAAAGTGTAAATTTCCTTTTGCTCATTTTTGCAACACTTGGCCAGGGTATTGTATGTATAGCATCTATTACTATCCATTTCTTAATATGAGGGAGAAAAGATTTCAGAGGTCACCTAATTGCATGCAGCTACAACACACTGAATCTTCCTTTCCCAGAAATACTCATTTCACAGAGGATGATGTAAGCATGGAACTGATCTCTGCCAGTACATTTTCTTACTCTGTACAAGAATACAAGGTCTTTAGTCTACTTACAGAGAATGGTGACAAAATAATATTTTGTGAATATGTTTATTCCCATAATGCAGCTGGCTAAAATGTGCAATGCTGTACGGGAAGAAGAAATTTCTTCCTGGACCCAAGAACATGATCATTTTATGTCCTGAAACATGAGGTTTGATTAGCCTTTAGTTTGCACACCTGTAAATGTCAGATCCAGTTGATCTGACTCAGTGACCTCTTACAGCAGTGAATTCTGCTGGTCCAAAGGCTAATTCCTTTTTTATTTTTGCTAAAAATTACTGTAGGTTAGTTTAGTCATTCTTCAATTCATGAGAGAGAACAGAGGTGGTACCAATAAGTGGTACCCTTAATGACTTTGTACATCTCAGATTAACTCCCCTAACTCTCTTTTTAACAAATCTGAATGAAATTAGTTTTTTGCTGGCTCTCATCATATAGAAGTCCTACCACTACCTCAAACTATCTTTATCTCCCTTTCCTGAATCATTTAAAATTTTCAAAAGGATCCTTTTTAAAAATAGTGACTAAACTAGATAGACAGAAGACATGTTGTTCAATATAAGGTAGACCAAAATACTTTCTGTATCTTTTTATGTCACTTCACAAATTATGCAAGCACCTTATTAAAATTTTTGGCTACCATTGTACACTGGACACTTACTAAAATATGCAATGACTCCTAACTTCTTTTCCTCTTCAAAGACTCCAACACATTCAAAGTCAATCATCATATCTTTAAGAAGTACAATGTATTTTTTGCAAAGGAACATTGATTTAAACTGAACTTCATCTGTTATGCTGCATAATTCCCTAGTATATTTACAGCCACCTGAATGATAATAGTAAAAAACAGAAGCTGGTGTCAACATCAGTACACTTACAAACTCACTTTCTATTTCTTTCTCCACGTCTTTAATACTTGTGATGGTTATAGTCTGGAACTCCACCTCACGATGTGACAACAATTCAGCAAATACCTCACTCTCTTCCTCAGGACTTCAGAGCTCTGGTGGGCCCTCGGCATCACACAGTAGTTCAATGCCATCCAGTGTCCCAAACAAATACTGCCCAATCCCAACAAAACAGTGGTAATGAACATAGTATTTTTCCACCCCTCATGGGCTCCTCTTCAGCCTCATTCTTCTTCCAAAGCAGCAGAAGCTAACAGGGCTGCCCTCAACAGTCCCTTAGAAAAACCCAAGGGACAAAAAAATATAACTTCCCTCCATCACTGCCTTCATCTTTCAGTCCATCCCAGGCTCTCCCCCACAGTCCACTTTTGTACAGAACTTCAACCACAAAGCTTCCACCCTAGAGTCCTGCCCTTGTTTCAAGGTGCACCATAGGAGTTAATTCCACCCTATAACTTTCCCACAGTTCTCCCTCAGCCTGACTTCTGTCAGGCCCTTCCCAGAGAGAGGGAACTGTGGACCACATCTCTTCTATACCTCCTCCACTTAACTGCACTGAACTCCTTTCTTGTAACTCCTCCCTGAGGCTGGCATACCATCCAAGTGTAACAATCTGGGGCTCAGAGGTCTCAGGTGCAGCTGAACCTTTCCCATTTGGTGTGGTGTTTATACACCCTCCTCACAGTGTTAAAAATACTAACCTCAATGCAGTTCCTTAAGCTGAACAAATTAATAGCTTATCTTTGTCTCCTTTACTCTTAGAAAGAGCTATTCACTACAATTGACCTAGTTGGGGACTGGTCCTGCTTTGAGCAGGGAGTTGGACTAGATGACCTCCTGAGGTCCCTTCCAACCCGGATATTCTATGATTCTACAAGATTTTGAACCTGATTTCACTGTCTTCCATTTTGTGTAGTCAATTTATACCTATGTATCATGAATGGAGGTGGAAGGCAGCACTGGCAAAGCATCAGATTGGCAATCAGGATATCTAAATTCTATTTCAAATTATGCCAGTGACCTGTGGTCCACATCACTTCATCCTCTGTGCCTCAGTTTCCCCAGCTGAGACATGGGAATAAAGATATTCACAATCCCGTGCAGAGCATTCATAGGTCTTTTGCATAGGAGTGGTTCATAAGAGCTAAGTATTAATACATATTTTTTTATAAAGGACTTGATAATTACTCTTGGAACATTCAGTTAGATTTTCAGAAAATAAAACTATAATATTGGCTTAATTCTGCTCTCATTTGAAGTGAATGAGAGTTTCCGGTTGGCTTCTATAAGGGTAAACCTAGGTCAACACTGAGCTCTTGAAAAATATCACACATTATGGCCCAATAACCTTATATAACTATTTATTAACTTTTGGGAAGACCTTTACCATCTTAAAGAGGCCAGTGTTCTTCTAGGGGTGACGAATTTATCCCTTCAAACTGTTTTTTGACACAAAATTGGGTTTTTGAACACACATTTTTCGCGAACAGGTTTTCATGGTAGAATCCACACTGCATGGACCCGTTCCAGAGACCGCTGGCAGAGCAGTTCCCGTGCCAGCGAGTGGACCCGTTCCTGAGACCGCTGGCAGAGCAGGTCCGGTGCCGGCGAGTGGACCCGTTCCTGAGACCGCTGGCAGAGCAGTTCCCGTGCCGGCGAGTGGACCCGTTCCTGAGACCGCTGCCAGAGCAGTTCCCGTGCCGGCGAGTGGACCTGTTCCTGAGACGGCTGCCAGAGCAGTTCCTGTGTCGGCTAGCAGGGCGGCTAGTGTAGTGACCAGCACGATTGGAGAGGCGGGGCAGTCGGCCTCTGACCACGTAAGGTGCCCCATAACCTGCCCCCCCCCACCTCGGTGGGGAGGTACAACTCCGCTTTGAACTCTGCTGGGGCTGTTGGACTTTGGGGACTTTGGAGGACTCAAGAACCCAAGGGAAAGGACACTGCCTATTGGCGTGTGAGTGTGTGTGTGTGGGGGGGGGATTCTGGTTCATGGTTTGGGTTGTGACTTTTGTTTGTGGTATTTACCCAATAATATGCCACAGTGTTTCTCTCTGTCATTAAAGGGGTTTTGGTACACTCAGACTCTGTGCTTGCGAGAGGGGAAGTATTGCCTTTTAGAGGCGCCCAGAAGGGTGGTATATGGTTGTCCCAGGTCACTGGGTGGGGGCTCGAGCCGGTTTTGTATTGTGTCCTTAGAATGGATCCCCTGGATACTGAACCCGGCCCTTGTTGCTGCCAACTCTGATGGGCAGAAGGGTTACATTTTGGGGGCTTGTCCGGGATTGGGTATTACCAGATCCCCCTGGGAGAGGAAGATAAGGAGAAGACAGCCTTCATCTGCCCATTAGGGTTTTATCAGTTTGAACGCATGCCCCAGGGGATTTCAGGGGCGCCTGCCACATTTCAACGTCTTATGGAGAAAGTAGTGGGAGACATGAATTTACTACAGGTTTTGGTTTATTTGGATGACCTGATTGTGTTTGGAAGAACCTTGGAGGAGCATGAAGAAAGATTACTTAAAGTGCTCGATAGGTTGGAGGACTATGGTTTGAAGCTCTCAATAGACAAATGCCAGTTCTGCCGAACCTCAGTAAAGTATGTGGGTCACATCGTGTCCCAAGAGGGCGTGAGCACTGATCCCGATAAAATAGAAGCACTCACTACCTGGCCTCATCCAAGTAACTACAGAGAACTCAGGACCTTTCTTGGATTTAGTGGCTACTACCGCCGATTTGTTAAGAACTATGCTACGATTGTAAAGCCTCTGAACGATCTTACCAGGGGATACCCGTCTGGAAAAAACAAATCTAAAACCAAGAACAAGGGGAGGTCCACAAAGCCTCCTGTGCAGAGACACTATGGCCCCTTTGCACCGTTTGGGCCACGGTGGGATGAGAGATGTGAAAGGGCATTTCAAGAAATCATTGCTTGCCTAACTCATGCTCCGGTCTTGGTCTTTGCTGACCCCAGCAAACCATTTATCCTGCATACTGATGCCAGTTTGGAGGGTCTGGGAGCAGTACTGTACCAGGAAGTGGAAGGCAAATGTAAACCTGTAGCCTTTGCCAGCCGAGGATTGTCTGACAGTGAAACTCGCTACCCTATCCACAAGCTGGAGTTCTTGGCCTTGAAATGGGCCATCACCGAGAAATTTCGAGACTATCTGTATGGTGCTCAGTTCCAGGTGTGGACAGACAACAACCCATTGACGTATGTGTTGACAAGTGCAAAGCTGGATGCTACAGGGCAGAGATGGGTGGCCGCCTTGGCTAGCTATGAGTTCAGCATTCAATATCGCTCAGGGAGAAGCAATATAGATGCAGATGCATTGTCCAGGCGTCCGCAGGCACCAGAAATTGCTGTGATACCCACGGATGGAGTGAGAGCTATTTGCAGTGTGAGTCGGCGAGGGCCAGAGCCCCATGAGAGCCGTCATGGATGTGTTGCAGAGGCATTGGGCCTGCCCCCGGAATGTGTGCCCTCCGCTTCAGTGAACTATATTGCCTTGGACCAATCTCCCTTGCCCATGCTCAATGTGGCTGACTGGCAAGAAGCCCAGCTGCAAGATGCAGACATTCGTGATACGCTACTTGCCAAAAGGGAGAGGCAAAGCCCAGCTGTAGTGGTCCCACCTACACCGGAGGGTAAACTACTATTGAGAGAGTGGACCGAACTAAAACTGATTCAAGGAGTGCTACACCGAGTGACTATGGGCCCTTTACAAGAACAGCGAGCACAGCTAGTGTTGCCAAAAGAGTACCGAGCCTTGGCCATGAGGGCACTGCACGACGACTTTGGGCATCTAGGGATGGAGAGGACCCTGGAACTTATTCGTAGTAGGTTCTATTGGCCCCGGATGGCTGAAGATGTTCGCAGGAAATGTGAGGCATGTGCCCGGTGCGTTCAAAGGAAAACTCTTCCCACGAGGGCTGCGTATCTCAAGAACATCACCAGCAACAAACCTTTGGAATTGGTATGCATTGATTTCTTGTCTCTAGAAGTAGACAGGAGGAATGTCGGAAATATCCTAGTAGTGACTGACCATTTTACACGGTATGCGCAGGCATATCCCACACGTGATCAGAGGGCCACCACTGTCGCTCGAGTACTGTGGGAGAAATATTTCTCAGTCTATGGACTCCCGGCACGGATACACTCGGATCAGGGGCGAGACTTTGAGAGTCACCTTCTGAAGGAGGTGCTGAAAATAGCGGGAATTAAAAAGTCTAGGACCACACCGTATCATCCGCAAGGCGATCCCCAGCCAGAGAGGTTCAACCGAACCCTATTAGATATGCTGGGGACTCTGCGACCAGAGCAGAAGGCAACCTGGAGCCAGCATGTGGCATTTCTGGTGCATGCCTACAACGCCACCAGGAATGATGCTACGGGAGTCACCCCATATTTCTTGATGTTTGGGCGAGAACCCAGATTACCCATAGACCTGTGCTTTGGTGTATCAGAGGATGGAGATAGCTATGAAACCCATCAGCAATATGTATCCCGACTAAGAGAAAAGCTGCAGGATGCTTATCGCCTAGCTACATCTGCAGCTAGGAAGAATGCAGACCGCAACAAACATCGATATGATGCGAGGGTACGTTTACAGGAGCTCCAGTCAGGGGACAGAGTCCTGCTGCGAAATCTGGGTATTGCTGGCAAACACAAAATAGCTGACAGATGGAAGGCAATACCTTACCTAGTGATGGAAAAACTGGGAGATCTGCCGGTCTATAAGATCAAACCTGAAGAGGGTCCAGGGCAAATAAAGACAGTGCATAGAAACCTATTGCTCCCTGTGGGGGAATTGGTAGGCACCCCTTATGAGATGGGCCATGACAGGGCAGCCGGGCAGAATAGAAGTGCTAGGCCGAAGCCGCCATCCGACAGGGCCTGCGGGCATTCTGAAGATAACCTACCCCTAGCCAGCATGTCGGAGAGTGAGGCCGAGGAGGAAGACATGACCAGGGCATATCCCAGAATGGAAACAAGACTTCAGTCTCAATCAGCTGAGCTGATAGAGAGCTCCCCCTCCTCAGCCCTAAGCCCCGAGGCGGAGGTATTTCAGCCAGTTACAGGCACCCCTGAGCCACTGGTGGGACCCCCTGTGATGACGCACACAGTTTACTGGACAATGGAGACATCGAGGAGGAGGGGGCCCTAGGCACAATAGACTTTCCACTACCGGAACCAGAGATGCAGAGCCCTGTGCCAGTAGCCGAGGGATCCTCAAAGGAAACCTCCCCATCCGTCACTCAAGAAGATGTTCCCCCCACTCCTGCAACAGAGACTCTCAATAGAAGGGACAGGGTAATAAGACCAGTAAAACGGCTAACCTATGATGCACCCGGGCTGGTTAGTGAGGAGCCCATACACTTAGCACACAGGCTTGTGGAAGCTAAAGTGGCCTTTTGGAGGAAACCAATGAGTTGGTATGATAGGGAGTGGGGTTTGTCGGGACGACAAATTTTGACTGGGGGGAGGATGTAAGCAGTGTCGGGATGGGTGACATCCGGTGGTGAGTTGCAAGAATTGCAGTGACTTTTGGAAAATAACACCTTATTTGCTTAGACACACCCACCGCACCTAGCCTGCACTCTAACAGCCCAGATGGTCACTTTGGCTACTGTGGGACCCTCAGTTTCTGTAGTATTGGGGCAAGAATGCTAAGGTGTTGATTGACCTGTTTATGTGAATGAGGGGTTGGGACCTATATTTGGCTGTTAGAGTGCAGGCTAGGTGCGGTGGGTGTGTCTAAGCAAATAAGGTGTTATTTTCCAAAAGTCACTGCAATTCTTGCAACTCACCACCGGATGTCACCCATCCCGACACTGCTTACACAAGTCCTCAAGGTCTCTGGCTGCAGAATCAGGGCTTATGCCACTTTTCCAGTAGCTGGTAGAGATAAAACTAAGTTGCCTTGCCTGGCTAACTTTATTTACTATTGCTGTTTAGAAACGTTATAGATAGATGGAGAAAAGAAATCGGTTTGATTCACCTGGTAGCTCCACTTGAATAGCAAAAGAGAAACTGAAACCCTTTTTTCTCCCTGTAAGTTTGAAAACATCTTTGGTTCCTCATTGGTCAGGTCTCCCCTTCTCCAGTT
Organism: Sternotherus odoratus; assembly: GCA_032164245.1. NCBI lineage: Eukaryota > Metazoa > Chordata > Testudines > Kinosternidae > Sternotherus > Sternotherus odoratus. Next base: position 112,135,874 of record JAVMKO010000002.1, read on the forward strand.
ACCCTTAACCCCTTTCAGGTAAACAGGAATTCTGGTCTACTTTATACTTATGACACCTAGCTTTCCAGGCTATAATCCCAGGTCTTATCTTCCCCCTCAGTTTCTCTCTCCCTCCCTTCTGTGTCCAGAAAGAGCAATTACAGAGCCTCTACCTGCAACCTCTTTCTGATACAGACACCTTCTCTTTATAATAATCTCTCTTCTGCTCAGCTGGGATTCATGATCAGCTAGTCTGACTCTCCCTCCAGGTGCATCCAGCTAACGTAACTGGCCTCTCAGGTCCACATTAACCCATGGGCTACACATGGGTTTTGAGTATTTTACCCTTCAGCCGCCTGTTAACATTGTTTTTAAAATCTACCCTGTGAAATTTATCTTCTGTATGTTACCCCCAGGGGAGATAACTACATTCATTTCTAGTATTCACTCCCTGTATTACTTAAGGCTATGTTGAGAATAGTCCTCTGTTCTTGTAGGCAAAAACATAATATATTCTAAGCAATATTTTGAATCAATAATTCCTTCTCTGAATTATGCCATAATGTGAAATTCAACCAGCTAATATTTGGAAAAAGCATTATTATTATCATTATTATTGTGCCATTATTTAGCCATTATTATTATTATCCTAGACTTTGTTGGTACTTTAACTTCTTTTACACACAAGAAGGTAATTATTGTTGCTCTTGCAGCCTTTAATATACCCCTATAATTGAATACACGTATCTATCATTGTACAACAGATTTGCAACAATTGCTTGCTATGGCCCCAGCAGTTAAAAAAATTAAAAATCTATGCTGTTATTCATGTACACCACCAGGAACTGGACTCCCCATTGCCCTGCTACTTGCACAGTCATTTACATCTGTTCAAATGAGTGTAAAATGCTACAAAATCATACAGGGGGAAATTTACACCCATTTTGCACTGGTATAAGTGAGTACACAAGGTACAGGGGAATGGAGAATTGGGCCCAGAAGCTTTAGAGGTACCAAAACAACATGGATTTGCCAGTATCATTTAAAATGAAAACAAAATGCAAAATTTACAAAGGAGAACTGTGAATAATTATGAATGCTCAATCTCTTTTTTATCACACTTCCTCAAAATAGTAGTGTGTTCTTGTATTTACTTTTTAAAGTCAGAGCCTTCTTCGCCTATAGGTCTTTGAACTTCCACAGTGGGATATATATTTTCAGGAATTCTGCTCGGGTGATACTCAAGACCATATAGCTTCTTATACTTATTCACCAGATACCATTTTGCTGAAATCTGATTATTTTAAATGCTGTAGGTGCTAGGTGGGTCACAGTAAGAGCAACAAAGGTAATTTTGGCTGTACACCGCTTCAAAAGAAGAATAGGAGAATATGTATGAAGTGGAGTATCAAACTCAGATTTGCCTTGTTTCAAACTCATCCAAAGTGAAATAGATGTTTCTCTGGCAGATGGCATGTGAGCCAAATCTTGAGTGACTGGACCTGGACAATACCAGTTATCATTAATCTTATGGATCTCACCTTATAAGATTTGGCTCACATGCCACCTGCCAGAGAAACAGCTATTTCACTTTGGACGAGTTTGAAACAAGGTGAGATCCATAAGATCCCCTGTGCACTTGGGCCTGTGCAAATACAGTTCCTGTCCTGATGTCCTTGCAATCTCAACAGATGACACAGACAAAGGATGGAAGACAACATGCATCATTATCATTCCTATTTTACGGATGTGGAACTGAGGCACAGGGAGATTCAGTGATCTACCAAGGTCACACAGCAAGTTTGAGGTAGAGTAAGGAAATGACCTCAGATATTTTGAGTCACTTCATCACAAGATCTCATTCAGCAAAAAGTATTCTGAACTTTTATTTAAAAGGCTGCAACACTTCTTTCTGCACTTCAGAAATCAGTGACAAGTGTAGTATGGCAGGGTAAGGGCTAATTTACTATATAAATGTGTTTTCATATCAATGTGTTTAAATAAATTGGGATTGTGAATATTCAGTATAGAAGCAATCAATGTTGTTTTTAATTCTTCAAAGACAGGTCCTTTTTTTAGCAGAAGAACAGTGTGCCATCTGTGTAAAAGCTTGACACTAATTGCTAGTACAACAAACATTAAAGCTGATTGCTCAGACTTTTAAATTATGATAAATGCAAGCAAAACTCCAGACAGTCATTTTCTCAGTACTTTAATAAAATAATGGTTACTTAATATAGAATAAACATTTCTTTTAAATTCACCTGGTCATGGGAATCTTACGTAAGGTTAGTAGTAGTACTGGAATCTGGGCACTTAGACACTAGAAGATGATAAGAAATATGCACAATTGCATGGAGTTAATATTTGTATTAATTTCAGATTGAGGGAGATATTTTTAAGGTCAGAATCTGAAAAATCCATGTAGAAAACTCCTTCAGGATCTCTTCTCTGTTTGTCGAAAATAACATGAGCCTTCAGCCTCACACAGCCAACACTATAATATAAAGATTTTTCTAGGAAATGGAATTTGTATTTTTTGTGAATAACTTATTCATGGCTAGAATATCCCGTAAGCCAGCAAATCACGGGACTCCCAGATAGATCAAAGACCAGCTTTAACTCTGCCTTCAAAAAAAGAACAGGAGTACTTGTGGCACCTTAGACACTAACACATTTATTTCAGCATAGTTTGAAACCTGTTCACAGGGAGATGGGGAAAATAGCTGTTTCTCTGGCAGATGGCATGTGAGCCAAATCTTGGGCGACAGGACCTGGACAATACCAGTTATCATTAGTTGGTATTAGATCTTGTAAATACAACAATTTTTTTTGTGAAAAATGCCAGAAATATTCACTCCAGTTTACAAATAGATCAGCTTTGTCCTTGTTCTTGCCTTCTTTGTGTTGGGTTTCTCTATACACTTGAGCAATCTAATTTTATTTCCATCAATGACTGGAAAAAATGAAATTTAAGTCATGCCTCCTATGCCAGAAGCTCCAAGGCAACTGGGAATTCTCCTTACCTGCTCAGATTCTCTGGATTCAGCATTCCTTTACACGGCTGGAACAATGTTAAGAGGCCACCCAAAGGTGTAGAATCTGGCCCCATATTTTCAAATTTGTTAGTAAACCCCTTCCTCACTTTTGTTAGCTAATTCATGTACATTAGGCATAGTACTAATATAAGAGCTGGGCAGTTATGTTAACTGAATATATTATACTCTCCCCACAACTCTGTTCTCCCATGTCAAGTATTCCATATCATCATGCATTGGCTGAAGTAAGTTTTGGGTTAAGTATATAGAAAAATTGTTAGGATCAGGTTATGGGTGTGTTTTACCATAGCAATGGTAGTGAGTTACGTTCACAGCATAGATAGATAATATATTCTATCCTCATACAAACTTAGGAAAGCCCTTCAAACCACTTGGTAGCTGGAATGCATGTACCAAGAGACACAAAGAGATAAGCAGTACACCATGGTACCAGAAAAAATAAGATGGAAATCTAATTTCTGAGGACACACACAATACCTTTTTATTTGTAAACATATTGACTATAAAAAGAACTTTAAATGTGTAACTTTGGGAGCCCACCTGTGTGAGATGAATTTAACAATGCTGCAAGGGATGGTTTCCCAGAAATTGGTATTGCATGGAGCCTTTCTTCCTGTACTATATTATTATTGGCTTTTAGCAATAAACCTGACAAATATTAGTTATTTGATCTCTTGAGTACATTTCATAATGAACCAAAGTGTGGTCAAGCAATTGACTTATACAATTTATCAACCAATTGGCACTAGAAAAGTAATGTGTAGATAAAAAGCAATTCTTCTATAGCTCTGACCATCCAGTCTGTGTGTTGCACATCAAAAGCCACTTACAATATGGTCAATCTGAGATTATTCAGTATCTTGATATCCAAATTATTCTTTAACCTATTTTAAATTTGAGTACTAATCAACATATGGAGGTTTTATTAAAAACTATTGTAGAGCTCATGATGGCCAGCTCCCAGAGATTGCAGGGCCATAGTGGTGCAAAGGTCAGCTTGTGGGAGGATAAGATTACTTCTCACCAAACCATCTCTCCAGGCCTCTTAAACTATATCTATTCATAAATGTAAGCCCAGGGTTGGTGGGACTTGAGCCAAATGACCCACATTAGGGAACCCTGGGCTTGAGCATTTACATTTTCAGTCATGTTTAGTGCAGGAAGTAAAGTTTTCTCACAGTGCATAAGGGTCATAGCGCTAGAACAGGGATAGGCAACCCATGGCATGATTGGTCTGTGTGCTCCCAGCTACCAGAGCAGCAATATGGAGGGGGCACCTTTTGAATAACTTTCACTCCTGTGTCAAGAAACTGACCGAGTATCCATAAGATATCAGTGAACATGTCAGCAGTGTTTTCTGTCCCACCAGAGATACCTGAGAGATTTCACAGTAGAGCAAGATGAGCAGATTCACAATGGCAGATGCTCCCTTGCTGAAACCATTTTGTCCACCTGCACAGCGAGCCTGAATCTTTCCTCCTGCCTGTCAGCATGCCATTGCTCCAGTCTTGTGTCCTTCTGCTTCTGGTACAGGACCTGCTGTTCTGCCCTCCTAAGCACATTGACCATATCTCCATCATGGAAATACTTCCTTTTGGAATGGTCCATGAAGGTACATTGGGCCAGGGCCAGGGAAGCCAGCAGTAGAGAATGAGGGGACTAAAACAGGGCAAGAAACGAGGGTTATTGTCTAAAGTATCTCAATAAAGGAGCCTAGAATTAATTCTTGTGCAATATCAAGGACATAAAATGTTACTTTTAAAAACTGAAACAACATATATTGTGAAGGGGTGTTTCAGTCCACATAATCTCCCTGGACTCAGCCTGATTAATTCCACTACCAAAGTATAGAAACAATAGTAAGTTTAAAAATGCATTTTTTTCTCTTTTAGAAAAATTGCATATGGCTTTTTCTATCATTTCAGACCTTTCACATTTTGGAAGACATAACTGTTCTTGTGATGCCCTCGTGCAAAGGGAGATGTTATTTCACGCTGGCTGTGGGAAATCTGCAGAGCATGTAGCACAATTATTTAAACGCATGGTGACTGAACAGACCATCTGTGAATGGAATGGGCTAGTCAGCTATTGAGGCAGGCCTGGAAAATATGCCCTTTCCATTACTGTGATTAACGCCCCGAAGTTCCTTCTTTAAGAAATGTTTGCAGCTATCAGTAACCAGGATTGGATCACAATCCATGAGGGAATTAACAGGATGCTGCATTAACTCGCACATGGCTTACCCTGTTATTGTTGCATGTAAACATGTAGAAATCTAAAGTTTTTCTCCTTCCTGCTCCTGGCACAATTTTGGACAAAAACAGATATCTCACTCATAATTGGGAGACGTGATTTTGTGACCCACAGACTGCATGGAGTACCTCTAACTGAAAGGGACTCATTTGAAAATTGTTTCACACACACACACACACACACACACACTTCACTGTTTCCAGGCAGCTCCGACAACTGTGGCGTGATTACAGAGTGGCAAATTTCATGCCCGTTAGACTGAAAGGAAAACATGAATGACTCTAGCAAACATCTGTGACTTAACAGAGAAAATATTCTTTAAAGCGGTTTTTTAATGTTTGAAATCCTCATTTTGAACTCCACATAATGTAGGGAAGGGGGAATGTCAAGGCGCTGTGATGCAATCCACCCTTTGCCAACACATGCTGGTAGCTGGGGCTTTTCCTAACTTTTGCATTGCTTCTTAGAGCAGCAATCGCTCACACCACTATAATAATAAACTGCAAATTGAAGTCAGAAAATTGCCAGATTGTGGGCTAGCTTCTATTTGGAGCAGGTTTACTGCAGGCTCAGCAGCAGCATGCTCCTTGGGGAACAGGGAGGGAGGGTTAAACAGCTCTTCTAAGTAGCAACCTATAATTTGTTGTTGTACCTGATCCACAGCCTGCTCTTGGACTGGTTTCCTAAGCAGAGTCATTTATGCTCTTCACTTGGAGCCTTCTGCTGGCTATCATGAGTCCCTATGCTGGATTCAGAGACCAGCAGGGCACAATTCTGACTCACCAGGTCATTGTGACACACAGTTGGCTCCATCCTGGGCACAGTGCCCAGCACCCACTTAAACTCTTCAAAAAGTATACATGACATTGACAAGTGCTTCTTGTCCCTTGACTTGCAATACTCCCTCTTAATCAGCCTCTTAATATGGTCCCTGCACTGATAACCTGTCCAGAAAATATGCAACACTTCTAGCTTTTTAGCTATCTTCTGGTACACATGGTCATCCTTAGTGCTTTTGCTGAAGTCCAGAGTTTTACTGGACTTGCATCAGATTCACCAAAATTTGGCTGTGCTCTGAAACCAGGAAGCAGCTCACTTTGCAAAAGACTTATTCTGTTTGGTGTCTGTTGCAAAACAAGGAGACTCTTCAATGGTGGGATTACAGCTCGGTGATCAGAAGACAATGGGTTAATGTTCACTCACTTTGCTGCTGCAATATGCCAAGGGAGGGTGGCTTCCATTTTCAATTGAGTTAATTGGAGATTGTTGCAAAAGAGAAGATTAAGGAAGTTGGCCCATGGAATTGTGAGATACTCTGTCAGATTCCCAGGACTTGAATCAAACAGGGATGCACCTAAACTACAAAGCAATGGGGCTCAAACCCTGAGTCTTGGCTTGGCTCATCCTCCGACTGTAGCCCTGCAGTGTCATAAGAGCCTGGGTCTGAGTGCTAGGTTAGCACAATTTGAGTGTAGATTGAAGGGGGGTTATGCTTGAGTCTGAGTTTAAGCCTGGGTTTACATTGCAGCATAGACATACCCAAGGTGACAGATTATGGTTCAGATAGCTATTACAAGCAAATAAATAGCTTTGCAAAACTATTATTGTTTCCTTATGAGAAGTGAGAAGTAAGAGCTGAATCTTACTGAAAGCAAAATTTTATTATGTCTACCAAAAAAATAAAGGGCCTGGTTTACATTAGAAAATTAAGTCGGCTTAACTACGTTGCTCAGGGATGTGAAATATCCATGCCCCTGAGTGATGTAGTGAGGTTGATCTAACCGCAAGAGTAGAAAGTGCTAGGTTGACAGAAAAAATATTCTAGCTATCACCTCTGAGGGAGGTAGATTACCTATGCCGATGAGAGAACCCTCTCAGCATAGGTGGTGTCTATATTGAAGTGCTACAGCAGTGTAGTTGTATTGCTGTAGCATTTCAAGACAATCCCTAAAGCTGTTTGTAGCAAATGTGACAAAATACCACACCTGAACAAGAGTCAAAATATATCTTAGGGGGGGTTAAGCATTTTCTGCATATGAATTCCCACTGTTCTTGAAGGGAATAAAACAAAAAGAACAACAACTTTTTAGGGTTAAATGATAATTCATTATTGAACACAAAAAATAAACCTTCTCACTAACCACTGGAGGCAAAAATGAAAAATATTTCACTCTTGGGAAAACATGAGGTTTTTTTGCTTCAGCACCTCAACAACATTCAATAGATTGTCCTTTTAAAGTAGTTTATGCACAAAATGTTTCACTTCTGCTCTCAGAGATTTAATTACAATGTTGAGTGGAAAGTGCTTCCTATGCAAGCTGTATATTCTCAAAGTCACCATCATATTCACTGCTGTGTTGTCAGGAAGAATTATTATTTTGAGATCCATTCCAGGGGTGGACATAACTAAGGCTTCCCATTGCTGGTGGAAGTTTCTCACACTCTGGTGGGTCCCATTTGGCTCTGCAGACAGTGGGATATTCTCATCCCTGAGACAACTCCATCCCCAGGAAAACCACTTGGCATATTGCAGGAGAGGGCATATCCAACCTCTCTTCTGCTCCCCTTTCTCAGAACCAGCTAAGTGCACAAAGAAGAACATTCGTCACTTCCCTCCAAAACTGGCTCAGCTGGAAACTTCAGTCCTCTCCACATAACTGAGTCAGTTTGTTGGAAAGCATGGAGAGAAAGGAGAGACACAATAGTACCCCACCATTGAACTGACTTCTGCTGGGAAATTGGAATAATTAAAAGAAATACACCTTAAAATGAATATGTTTTCACTGTTTTATTAGCAAAGAGCTAGACAGAAAGCAGGTTAATTCGAATTAGAACTTTACAATGCACTTTGTCCATATGACTGAGTTGGTTCTAGTCTAATGACCATGGTTCTTGTTGTCAAATCAATAACAGCCCCTTCCAGTCTACAGCCCTCTGACTTCAGTTCCACTGACCTCTCTCTCTCTCTCTCTCTCTCTCTCTCTCTCTCTCTCTCTCTCTCTCTCTCTCTATATATATATATATATGGGTGGCTTGACTCTCTCCTTGAGCCACCCATGCATGTGTATCATACAACCTATCATGAAGGACGATCCCTCACTCTCACAGATCCTGGGAGATAAACCAGTCATCACTTAAAGACAGACCCCCAACTTGAAGCAAATACTCACCAGCAACCACAGAGCACACAATAAAAACACTAACCCAGGAACCTTCCCTTGCAACAAAGCCCGATGCCAACTTTGTCCACATATCTATTTAAGTGACACCATCATAGGACCTAATCACATCATCCATGCGATCAGGGGCTCGTTCACCTGCACATCTACCAATGTGATATATGCCATCATTTGGGAGCAATGCCCCTCTGCCATGTACATTGGCCAAATGGGACAGTCTCTACGCAAAAGAATAAATGGATGCAAATCTGACATCAGGAATCATAACATTCAAAAACCACAAGAACACTTTAATAATTGTGGTCACTCAGTAACAGACTTAAAAGTGGCAATTCTTCAACAAAAAAACTTCAAAAACAGAACTCAAATGAGAAACTGGTGAACTGAAATTAATTTGCAAACTGGATACCAGTAAATTAGGCTTGACTGGGAGTAGCTGGGTCATTACACAAACTGAATCTATTTCCCCATGTTTGCATTCTATTTCCCCGGGGTTAAGTATCCCCCTACTGTTACTCACACCTTCTTGCCAACTGCCTGAAATGGGCCATCCTGATTATCACTACAAAAGCTTTTTTTTCCTCTGCTGATAATAGTTCACCTTAATTAAGCCGCTTAAAGTTGGTATGGCAACCTCCATCTTTTCATGCTCTCTCTCTCTCTCTCTCTCTCTATATATATATATATATAACTTCCTACTGTATATTCCACTGTATGCATCTGATGAAGTGGGTTCTAGCCCACAAAAGCTTATGCCCAAATAAATTGGTTAGTCTCTAAGATGCCACAAGTACTCCTCGTTCCTTTTGCGGCTACAAACTAACATGTCTACTACTCTGAAACCTCTCTCCTCCCAATAACACAAATAATGTTAATTATTAATTATTAATGACTATTAATTATTATTATTGGAACACATGCAATTCAGCTCTAACAAAAGTGGGCACAACTCTTTCTGATTTCAATTGGAGTTATGTCCCCTTTTGCTATATTTGATCCAAAATATGAGAACATATGAAGAAACCATTTATCTCCCAAGATGTTAATGAACCTTCAGTATCTTGTTGGAACCTCAGATCTCTGTGAGCATTGCTTCAGTCTGCACTTGGAAGATAAGCTCCCAGTGAAGGCAAGAGTAAAACTTTTATTGACTCAGCATAAGGCAATGAGACAGTATGTTAAATATATTGATTATTCAGCCTTGCAAGCATTTCTAATACCAAATGAAGGAAAATAAAAATATTCCTGTTTGTGTAAATTACCTAGCAAAATATTTTTGGATTGGCACAATATAAACAATTATGAGAGCAGCATATACTAGAACTATTACAAATCTTTCTTTTATAATTAGAACTTCAGTCACCTTGACCTTTCCTAATACCGGACAAAATGTCCCTGCAAACCAACTGCAGCATTTGCATCCTCATTCCATTTTAATCAGAGCTCAATTTGGATTTCTATGTCTCGGCAATCAGTGCATTGCGGAGCAAGGAAACTGCAGAAATAAATGAGATGTTGCCTTGTTCCAGCTGATTAAAACATGATTCAAGGTGACTTTTAGGTGACACTACAACTTGTCAGAACAGCAGTGTACTTTACTTTATGGGGAAAAAATGTGTGAGGGACATTCATTTCCCCTCTCTGAGATAAGTGACAGAGTTGAAATGAGAGCACTGGTGTGTCCATGAAAATATTTATCAGTGTTTAGAGAATCCTATTATTAGGCACAGTGGAAGCTACATCTTGGAAAAGCCTCCCATACTGTGGGTAATTATCACAAGCCAGAATGCTAATTGATTTTCGATCTGCAGACTGTGCTTTCAATGAGTCTTGTTGAAGGCTACTGTGGCTGTACCCAGCACTACTATTTAATGAGACTGCCTTTTATCAGGATACAGGATCAGATCCTACAGGAGCACCATATTTTCAAGTTTGAAAAAAGGACAGAACAAGAGTAAATAAATACAAGAAATGTATTTATTGTATGCTTAGTCACTAAGATGAAAATTTGTTTTTTCAGCAGTAGCCATTTGCTTACTCTGTAATGGAAAAAATGATAAGAACGTACATTACATGTTGTTAGTTGTCTGCATGGAATAAGTTTGCACAGGTCTCCAGAAAGACATGTTAACTACAGTTAGAGATTTGGATCACATTTTGCTCTCATTTAGTTAAGTGGAAATCCAAATAATTTTTCTGAGAAGAGAATTTGGCCCTCAAGCTGAGTTTCTCAAAACAATTTTATGAACATTTGTACATTAAGCCTCACAATTAGAGCTCCTCAATAGAGGGCTTCGGGGTGGAGATGAGCTCTGTAGAATTTTTTGTCTTTAGTGGAAAAACTAAAAATTAGAATTTCCTGCCTGGCTGAACTACATATCCCATGATACACTGCAGTCTCTCACCTCTTTCTGAGACTCTGTGGTGCAGCTTGAATCATAGAAGAAGAGGGGGGCATGAGGAAGTGATAGCATTGCCAAATAAAAAAAATAGGCTTTTATTTTTATTTTTTATTTATTTGGTTGGTTGGTTTAAATCTTCTGAGCCTGGTGAGCTCTTTTGACAGTTTGTCTTACTATCAGATATTATGGCAAATAATATGTGTCAGCATTGAAATAATTTTTTTTCTGAATTCTCTATGCACTGGATGGGCACGATGTTTCATTTCATACATCATTTACCACTTGATATGAGGAATCTAGAACATACTGTAAATGAGTTTTGAAGGAAAAAGGTTTGCATGGGCATGGGTATGGATGGGTTACCACGGTAACTCTTTCCTATCTCTAATCTCTGTGGCCCATATGCAGTCTTCTGCTGTATGGTAAAAAAGGGAAACAAAACCAAGGAAACCAACAGAATGGGTAACACAGAGAGGAAAGGTGACTCTGTTTTAGCATCTTCTTCTATCACATAGCCACTTTTAACTCACAAGGGGAACTTAGCAAAATTAGTGGCCTTGGTCCTCATGAAGAATGGTCCTGGGGGGACAGTTGCCCTGCACAACCTGTTCTTTGCTACAGACAACACAAGTTAAATCAAAACTTCATGCTTTTAAATCAGCATTCATCTTCCACTACCTGCTTAGTGAACCTCCCCAATAGAAGGGCAATTAGGCAGCCAATGGCAGTATGGCTAGGGAAATGGCCATGATGGCAGTGCTGGGACGGAAGCCTCTAGGAGAGGTGGAGGTACAAGGGATCTCTACACTGGCGTATATATGGAGGTTGGCATGCATTTATCCATGGGATTCAGTCCAACATGAGTCTTGAAGGCCATATCAACTGCACACTGTACAATAATATTAACCTTTTTTCTCTCTAAGGAGATGTGGTAGAGCTGCTGAAAGATTAAAAAAACCAACATGGACATTTAGGGAATAGTTTTGCTTGTGCCAACATTCTTTAAACAGAAGGGGATGATACACTATGGACTTGTGATTCCAGGAAAGAGAATCTATTTTTTCAAGGGTGGGATCAAATTCATTTTATTTGTATTACACTTCCCTACTAATTCATGTTTATCCTGGTGAATTAAAAAACAAAACCTCTGAAGAGAAATGTTTTAGTCTCCTTTGGCTGGACTGCTATATTTGTTAAAAACTTGCTTCATGTGAACTGCTCAATATGTCACAGAAAATCATACACAAACCACTGCCTGTTGCAGAGCACTTCTAAAGGATCTTGTTTTTTTTTTTTTAGCCACTTTGATCACACTAATTGTGGCTGGCATATTATATTTTAGCTGGGATAGGCAGTGCCAATGGGAAGTTTCTTTAGCAAGTCATTGTTTTCATGTCATTCTGGGATTTTTTCCCTTTGCATTGCTCTAGCTCTTTCTTCTGCTGTGCCATGAAGAGTGTTGGAAGGATTTGGCAGTCACTTAGCCACTGTTTGGATTTTGGTCATTTTATCAAGCTGCTGATGCTCTCTTGTGTTTTCTGTCAGGTTACATTTACAAGCACATTATGTTGCTTGACAGAAGCAGTGAACCACAAGGATTTCAGTGGGACAGGTAATTTTCTTTCCTGGCTCTGGTAACATTCTGTTCTACTAGTTAAGTTGTCGCCTTAGTATAAATGTCTAAGGTTTCGTCTAGGAATTGATCTCCTATTGAATTTTCCCCTGTGTTTGGAAAGTACCAAGTGCATTTTGAGTGCTTCTACAATAGAAAATATTTTAAAAGAGGAGTTTTGCCATTGACTTTAGTCGGAGCAGGGTCACGCCTCTAATGGATGAGGGTCAGATTCTCTTCTTAGTTACCATCAGGTAACACCATTGAGTTCAGTGGAGTCACCTCACATGTACAGTGGTGTAACTGGGGTCAGAATCTGGCTCTATATTTTTCATTAAAATAACAAATTCAGATTCCTTTATTTTTCACCCAGGAAGCAGATGCAGGATTAGGTCAACAGTTTGGAGGAGAGAGAATGTATTAACTACACTTCAGACTTTGTATGAAGAACTCTAAAGTTGGAACCTACAGAATCCCTCCCTAATGTGTAAAATGGCTGTGACATTCGTATACTCCCAACTCTTGCTGTTCCAAGTTATCAGGGCCATGAAGAGTGAAAATTAGTGGCAGCAGCCTCTATGAACCCTCTCTTGCAGGTATTTAAAAAGTACTGTGTAAATCTGGCAGTCCTTCTCCTTTCCCCTACAGTAATAACACAATTTAAATGGTGCATACACTTTGCACAGGCTCTTCCCTAGGTGAATTTCATTCAAAATGTCTACTTGTTTTGTAATTCATCGTACGAATGGTTTGTGCTACAGGAACTGGTGCTGTGACTTCAGGTCTTGCTCTAGCAGAGTGAATTGTAGAATAAGGAATGAGAATACTAGCAGAACATATTTTCTATTGCTAACAGATTCAATGCAGTCTATATCTCTCACTGTGAGGCTTGATCATTAATCATCCAATCTGGAGAAATACAGAATGCTGCTTGTAAGAGGCCAGACCGAACCTTCAGGGCCCAAGAGATCCATGTTTGATTCTTGTATCCCACACTAAAGGGATTGCAGTCACCTTTCCACCATTAAAATGTTTTGAAAAGTTATCATGCTGCCCTTATAGGAAATAAGAGTGCCCAAAGTCAGTAGGAGTTTTGTTATTGGCTCCAGTGAAAACATTATTGGAGTCAACAGCTCTAGGTACTATATGCCATGAATATGTTCTGGTCTGAACATTCATATAGTAGAATCTCAGTGCTATGAACACCAGAGTTACAAATTGACCAGTGAATGACACCTCATTTGGAACTGGAAGTACACAATCAGTAAACTTTTGATAGAACAATTATAACATTTTGTTCATAGGTTTAAGATTAGCAGCCGTGTTAGTCTGTATCCATAAATAAAATGAGGAAGATTGTGGCACCATAGAAACTAACTATAGCCCATGAAAGCTTATGCTGAAATAAACTGGTTAGTCTCTAAGGTGCCACAATCTTCCTAGTCTTATTTTGTTCATAGTTGTGAACATTTTGGAGTTAGAAACAACCTCCATTCCTGAGGTGTTTGTAACTGGGAGGTTCTAGTTAATACATGCAGCTTGGCCAAAGATATACAAAGCTTGATTTTACAAAGTTGTGAAATCTATCGCTGAGCCAATTTGCACACTGTTTCTTCACTGGCATATACAGGTCAGGTCATTCCATATGCAAATATTCATAATTAGTGTAGACAAATGTCCAATTTGTATCTAATGTCATGGCAACTATGTGCCGTGGGAGGTCTTGCATATGCAATTTTGCACCTTACCTTTTAAAAAGAGCCCCTGAAACTGAGCTACAGTAAGAAGTACACCTCTTCTCTCAAGCATGGCTGCACTCTGATCTGCACTGCTAAGTCTCCTATCTGGTTAAGTGGCACAGAATAAAACTTTTAATATTACAGATACAGCAAATAATTTTGGAGTAGAGAACAAGCAGTCACACACATCTGAGCTCTGTCTTAGTTTGATGTCTTTTCACTCATCTCTTTGAAAATATCATTTGCGATCATTTACATCACTGAGAAAGTGAGTAGAATGCCTAGTTGTACCTTGAAGGGGCTGTTATGCTGACAGGATTTGCCACAGTGCAGCACATTGCTGTTATACCTCTGACATATTCCCTTCCCTGATGTCTAGGAGGGGAGACTTGCTATACGACTAACCCTTCTGCCCTTCAGAATTGGCAGCAACAAGGGCCAGGTTCAGTAAATAGGGGTTCCCTCTCAACAATACAATGCAAACTGGCTCGAGCCCCCACCCAGTGACCTGGGAAAATCCTAACACACCCCTGGGCGCCTCAATTAGGCAATACTTCCCCTCTTGCAAGCACAGATCGGTGTAACAGAAGATCTTTATTAACATGAGGTAAATGACATCACTAAACTGGGAAAAACACCACACCTAGGGTTCATACACCAACCCGTGAGCAAATTGCCCCTCCCCAGCAAGTTTGGGCTGTGTCCTCTCCTGTGGGTTGAGAAGTTCAGCAACCCAAACGTCACCCAAAGTCCCAAAAGTTCAACAGCCCCAAAATCTCTGGAGTCCCTGGTGGAAAGTTACTCTGCCGAGTCTTACCTCCCAGGCTGGGTGGAAGTGGAGAGCAGAGTGGAGGGTACTTTCATGAGGTCCAAGGCCGACGGCCCAGTCTCTCCGTGGGGTGCTGGTGGCTCTGCGAGCCGCCCTGCTAGCCGACACAGGAACTGCTCTGCCCGCGGCTCGACTCTGCTCTGCCCGCTGTCTCAGGAACTGCTCAGGAACTGCTCGGCCAGCTGTCTCAGGAACGGGTCAGCCGGCACCGGGACTGCTCGGCCAGCTGTCTCAGGAACGGGTCAGTCGGCACAGGAACCGCTCTGCTTAGGGCCCCCCACTTAAGATAAAGCTCAGTGATTTGTCAGCTCTTAAGTGATTTCAGCTCATAGCGGGGGGCCTTAGTGCAGAGGCACCACCAGACCCAAAACAACTTCAGCTCCGTGGGCTGAAGTTAGACTCCTAAAGGAAGCAAAAGTCAGCTCTAACATTCCACAGGGAAGAGAGACCAGGTGCAATAGGCCTGTGAGGCCCTCAGCCAAGGCCCCGACCACAAGGTCTCGGAGCCTGTCCACAGCCTCTCTCAATTCAGTGGGTTTTGGAAACCCTGTCCCTTGTTTAGCGAGTGCTACCTAGTTGATGGCGAGTCCCTCCAGCATGCCAAAGGCCAAATCAATGTCCCAACCCCTCATTCACATAAACATGTTAATCAGCACTCTATCATTCTTGCCCCAATACTACAGAAACTGGGGGTCCCACAGTAGCCAAAGTGATCATTTTGGCTGTTAGAGTGCAGGCCAGGTGCGGTGGGTGTGTCTAAGCAAATCAGGTGTTATTTTCCAAAAGCTACTGCAATTTCTGCAACTCACCACTGGATGTCACCCATACTGACACTGCAAAGTCATTGCAATTCCTGCAATTCCCTGACACTGCTTACATCCTCCCCCCAGCCAAAATTTGTCATCCCGACAAACCCCACTCCCTATCATACCGACTCATTGGTTTCCTCCAAAGGGCCTCAGAAAGCCCACTTTAGCTTCCACAAGCCTGTGTGCTAAGTGTATGGGCTCCTCACTAACCACCCCGGGTGCATCATAGGTTAGCCGTTGTACGGGTCTTATTACCCTGTCCCTTCTATTGAGAGTCTCTGTTGCAGGAGTGGGGGGAACATCTTCTTGAGTGACGGATGGGGAGGTTTCCTTTGAGGATCCCTCGGCTACTGGCCCAGGCCTCTGCATCTCTGGTTCCGGTAGTGGAAAGTCTATTGTGCCTAGGGCCCCCTCCCCCTCGATGTCTCCATTGTCCAGTAAACTGTGTGCGTCATCACAGGGGGGTCCCACCAGCGGCTCAGGGGTGCCTGTAACTGGCCGAAATACCTCCGCCACAGGGTTTAGGGCTGAGGAGGGAGAGCTCTCTATCAGCTCAGCTGATGGAGACTGAAGTCTTGTTTACATTCTGGGATACACCCTGGTCGTGTCTTCCTCCTCGGCCTCACTCTCCGACATGCTGGCTAGGGGTAGGTTATCTTCAGAATGCCCGCGGGCCCCGTTGGAGGGCGGCTTTGGCCTAGCACTTCTATTCTGCCCGGCTGCCCTGTCCTGGCCCATCTCATAAGGGGTGCCTACCAATTCCCCCACAGGGAGCAATAGGTTTCTATGCACTGTCTTTATTTACCCTGGACCCTCTTCAGGTTTGATCTTGTAGACCGGCAGATCTCCCAGTTTTTCCATCACTAGGTAGGGTATTGCCTTCCATCTGTCAGCTATCTTGTGTTTGCCAGCAATACCCAGATTTCGCAGCAGGACTCTGTCCCCTGACTGGAGCTCCTGTAAACATACTCTCGCATCATATCGATGTTTGTTGCGGTCTGCATTCTTCCTAGCGGCAGATGTAGCTAGGCGATAAGCATCCTGCAGCTTTTCTCTTAGCCGGGCTACATATTGCTGATGGGTTTCATAGCTATCTCCATCCTCTGATACACCAAAGCACAGGTCTATGGGTAATCTGGGTTCTCGCCCAAACATCAAGAGATATGGGGTGACTCCCGTAGCATCATTCCTGGTGGCGTCGTAGGCATGCACCAGAAATGCCACATGCTGGCTCCAGTTTGCCTTCTGCTCTGGTCACAAAGTCCCCAGCATATCTAACAGGGTTCGGTTGAACCTCTCTGGCTGGGGATCACCCTGTGGATGGTAAGGTGTTGTCCTAGACTTTTTAATTCCCGCTATTTTCAGTACCTCCTTCAGAAGGTGACTCTCAAAGTCTCGCCCCTGATCTGAGTGTATCCGGGCCGGGAATCCATAGACTGAGAAATATTTCTCCCACAGTACTCGAGCGACAGTGGTGGCTCTCTGATCTCGGGTGGGATATGCCTGTGCATACCGTGTAAAATGGTCAGTCACTACTAGGATGTTTCCGACATTCTTCCTGTCTACTTCGAGAGACAAGAAATCAATGCATACCAGTTCTAATGGTTTGCTGCTGGTGATGTTCTTGAGATATGCAGCCCTTGTGGGCAGAGTTTTCCTTTGGACACATCGAGCGCATGTCTCACATTTCCTGCGAACATCTTCAGCCATCCGGGGCCAATAGAACCTGCTACGAATAAGTTCCAGGATCCTCTCCATCCCTAAATGTCCAAAGTCATCATGCAGTGCCCTCATGGTCAGGGCTCGGTACTCTTTTGGCAACACTAGCTGTGCTCGCTGTTTCTGTAAAGGGTCCATAGTCACTCGGTGTAGTACTCCTTGAATCAGTTTTAGTTTGGTCCACTCTCTCAACAGTAGTTTACCCTCCAGGGTAGGTGTGACCACTGCAGCCGGGCTTCGCCCCTCCCTTTTGGCAAGTAGTGTATCACGAATGTCAGTATCTTGCAGCTGGGCTTCTTGCCAGTCAGCCACATTGAGCATGGGCAAGGGAGTTTGGTTCAATGCAGTATAGTTCACTGCAGCGGAGGGCACGCATTCCGGGGGCAGGCCCAACGCTTCTGCAACACATCCATGACAGCTCTCATGGGTCTCTGGCCCTCGGCGACTCACACTGCAAATAGCTCTCACTCCATCCGTGGGTATCACAGCAACTTCTGGTGCCTGCGGACGCCTGGACAATGCGTCTGCATCTACATTGCTTCTCCCTGAGCGGTATTGAATGCTGAACTCATAGCTAGCCAAGGCTGCCACCCATCTCTGCCCTGTAGCATCTAGCTTAGCACTTGTCAACACATACGTCAATGGGTTGTTGTCTGTCCACACCTGGAACTGAGCACCATACAGATAGTCTCGAAATTTCTCGGTGATGGCCCATTTCAAGGCCAAGAACTCCAGCTTGTGGATGGGATAGCGAGTTTCACTGTCAGACAGTCCTCGGCTGGCAAAGGCTACAGGTTTACGTTTACCTTCCACTTCCTGGTACAGTACTGCTCCCAGACCCTCCAAACTGGCATCAATATGCAGGATAAACGGTTTGCTGGGGTCAGCAAAGACCAAGACTGGAGCATGCGTTAGGCAAGCAATGATTTCTTGAAATGCCCTCTCACATCTCTCATCCCACCGGGGCCCAAACGGTGCAAATGGGCCATAGTGTCTCTGCACAGGAGGCTTTGTGGGCTTCCCCTTGTTCTTGGTTTTAGATTTGTTTTTTCCGGACTGGTATCCCCGGGTAAGATCGTTCAGAGGCTTTACAATCGTAGCATAGTTCTTAACAAATCTGCGGTAGTAGCCACTAAATCCAAGGAAGGTCTTGAGTTCTCTGTAGTTACTTGGATGAGGCCAGGTACTGAGAATGGTGAATCTCCAAAGTCAAACTTTTCGGGGTCTATTTTATCGGGATCAGTGCTCATGCCCTCTTGGGACACGATGTGCCCCACATACTTCACTGAGGTTCGGCAGACCTGGCATTTGTCTATTGAGAGCTTCAAATCATAGTCCTCCAACCTATCGAGCACTTTAAGTAATCTTTCTTCATGCTCCTCCAATGTTCTTCCAAACACAATCAGGTCATCCAAATAAACCAAAACTTGTAGTAAATTCATGTCTCCCACTACTTTCTCCATAAGACGTTGAAATGTGGCAGGCACCCCTGAAATCCCCTGGGGCATGCGTTCAAACTGATAAAACCCTAATGGGCAGATGAAGGCTGTCTTCTCCTTATCTTCCTCTCCCAGGGGGATCTGGTAATACCCACTCCGGAGATCCAACACAGAGAACCACTGGCTTCCCAGCAAACAATCTAGGGCATCTTGGACTTTAGGCATAGTGTACTGGTCAACCACAGTACGGCTGTTTAGGGTGCGGTAGTCAATGCACATCCGGACTTTTCCATTCTTTTTACGGGCTATCACAATGGGTGAGGCATATGGGCTGCGGGACTCTGTAATGATGCCATTTGCAGCTAGCTCTTGAAGATGATGTCTCACATCTTCCATCTCCGAGAGGGCAATCCTCCTCGATCTCTCCCTAAAGGGTCGAGAGTCATGTAGCCTGATGTGGTGCTCTACTCCTTTGGCACGTCCCACATCCCACTCATGCAGTGAGAACACTTTGGATCTTTCACAAAGTTTCTTCCTCAAACGATCTTTCCACTCCTCGGACAATGGTGAATCTCCAAAGTCAAACTTTTCGGGGTCTATTGCCAGACTCTGAGTTTCACATCGGGGTGTCACAATCGACTCAGGCTCAAAGAGGTCTGCTATCTTTTGTCCTTGCTTCACAACAACATTACGACTTGTTTCATTAGCAATCAGTATAGTCACCTCTTCCTGGGCTTCAGCAGGTAGGGTTATGACTCCACTGAGAACCAGCACTCCTTCAGGGAGGCCTCCCTCAGCTGGCTGCTCTACCACCGCTAGTGCTCCCTTGCTGCCTTTTAGGCAGGTACTCATGACAAGCACCTCCTTTTAAGTCATTGCAGGCACCACTAAAGGGCCTGGGCCCGTATACTTCAATGCTCCCAGGGGCAAATCAGGCATCACTTTTCTGGTGTCCTCAATTTTCCTGTAGGCTGCGGCACAATGCGTGTGTATCATCAAGGTGTTCAGGTATTGGTCCCCCGCCCGCTGTCTGCAGTAATCTGCAAGCACCTTAAAGAGACTGGAGTTGGTCCCTATTAGCACTGATACATCCGAGACCCCTTTAGGGTCAGGGCATATTAGAGCAGCAGTGTCCACCTCCTGCCTCACCTCAGCAATCTCTTCTGGGAACTCCAGGTGTATTATGACATACCCCCGGTAGGGGTATTCATCCATGCTGAGGCCACACAGGCCAACCCCTGTCAGGGGCCATATAGGCAGATGCCTAAGCATCTGCTGGTAGAAAGATTGGAATATGATAGTCACTTGGAATCCTGTGTCAAGCACTGCTCTACATTCGGTCCCTTCGATTTTCACAGTGACCTCCGCTCGAGGTCCTATTAATCCTGGTGGGATCCGGGCCGCATGGTTCTTTCCAGGGGAGCCTCCACACCCTCTTGGCCTGGGCGGCTCCCTTCCCAGGCCCTGGGGCCGTTTCCCGACCTTCCCCAGGTGGTCCTCAGCTTTTGATATACTAGCGTGGGATTCTCCGCGTTCGGACACCTCGCAGCCATGTGCCCATCCTGGCCACACCGGTAGCAGAAGGATTGTCCCTTCCCTTGTCGCCTGGGTGGGACAGAGGTTCTAAATGTAGTCTGCTGGACCATGTTAGAGGGTGGTTCCCTGTACCTTGAAATCTTTTCTGAATCAAAGGTATTCTCTAGTTCAGCCACTCTCTGTGTCAGGACCTGCACCCGTTGGGTAAGTTCCTCTTGTGGACTCACCATCAGTGCCTTGGGTGTTCGTATGGATGTGTTTCCAGTCACCGGGTGTGGCTGAACTTCCCAAACCTCGCCAGCTGCCTGCCTCTCTTCTTCCTCTCGGACCTCTTTTATCAGCTGAGAGTAACTCGGTGGATTGTCTTGCCGTTCCCTTAATCGAAGGTGGAGGAGGATTGGGTTCTGGTATTGAATTCCTCTCACAATCTGCGCCAATCTAGTCCTGTCCATTTGCTCGACTGCTATGGCTCCCCTCATGATGGCTCTCTGTAATAATTTCTCCAACCTTTGGGTATAGGCGGAGACTTTCTCTCCCTTTTGCTGCTTGGCATTGAGGAACTTGCAATAAACATCCTCGGAGCTCTCAGTTCTCCCAAAGGCGTGATCAAGGGTCTCTAGGCAGTCCTTTACCTTGACCCCGTGGTCACAGAGCCTGTCCACAGCCTCTCTCAATTCAGTGGGTTTTGGAACCCCTGTCCCTTGTTTAGCGAGTGCTACCTAGTTGATGGTGAGTCCCTCCAGCATGCCAAAGGCCAAATCAATGTCCCAACCCCTCATTCACATAAACATGTTAATCAGCACTCTATCATTCTTGCCCCAATACTACAGAAACTGGGGGTCCCACAGTAGCCAAAGTGATCATTTTGGCTGTTAGAGTGCAGGCCAGGTGCGGTGGGTGTGTCTAAGCAAATCAGGTGTTATTTTCCAAAAGCTACTGCAATTTCTGCAACTCACCACTGGATGTCACCCATACTGACACTGCAAAGTCATTGCAATTCCTGCAATTCCCTGACACTGCTTACACGACAGCTAAAGTTCCCTTTTTTCCACCAAATCAGCTCAAACTGGATCTGGACCAGAATTTTACTTGCAGAAGATGCAGTCATATTGTTTATGGAAGTTCTTTAATGAAAAAAATTGGTAAAGCAGGAAGCAAGCTGAACACATCTGGAAAGCATAGAAACAAAATGCTTTGGTTGGAACTTATATTATTTTGCCCTGAAAAATTCCCAGCTGAATTCTAACTCTACGTGTGTGACTCAAAATAGACGGGGAGGAGATAATACATGCCCATGTCATGACTATTTAAATTATAAGATTCAGGGTGTCTCCATGATAAAGCCTCAAGTAAGTACAAAAGACATTCTTCTAACTGCTGTGAAACAGAAGAAGTCTATCTTATAGTACCAACACTGAATTTGAATTTATCAAAATGGCTGTCCCGGGTACAAATGTTTTAGACTTGACTATTTCAGTGACCTTGCTGCTCTAGAGAAGATACCCTTTAAATGATCAACATGAAAGCTGTGGAAAAATTGAAGGTTGGCTTACACCAATACTTTTGACTAAATGCAATTATAATTTATGTTAAAACTTTTTATTAAAAAAATGGAGAATAAAGAGATAGAACAAATAATGACTAGAAACTACTCTTGTTCATGTACAAATACCCCAATTTACATGCTACTAGGAGAATTCTTCAGAAGTCATTCCTCAAACATTTGTGCAAACAAAAAAAGGGGATATTCTCCAATAACTAAAAAGAAGAATAAGTTCACCTGAATCAAACAGCTATTCTGAAATCAAATGAATGATCCCCAAACCTAGTTTACAGTGTTCAATCAGGTCTAATGTAAATTAAATAATCAGTTAATGTATCTTAAATGGATGTCTCGGTCAGAGATAGTTTGGAGATCACATGATCCTTTGTTAACATCCCTTTAACTATACCTTTGACAGTGGCCACGAGAATATATGTCAACCTGATTCCATTAATATATCTTCTAAAAATTCTGGCATTAGTCCATATCATTTAATCCTATTTGGGTATGGAGTAGTCTCAGAGCAAAGTTTAAAGAAATCTCATGCACATGTACAAGAGGGATAGGCCAGTTATCATTGAGATATCTTTGTAAATTTGAAGCTGCATCATTTTGATAATTGGCCTGCCTGTTCCCGGCCAATGGGAGCTGCAGAGTCAATGCTCATGGTGGGAGCAGCAGGCAGAAACCCTGTGTCTGCCCTGCATGTAGGAGCCAGACATGCCAGCCGCTTCTGGGAGCCACACGGAGCCGGGACAAGTAGGGAGCTTGCCTTAGTCCTGCTGTATCACTGACCAGACTTTTGGCCTATTAAAATCTCCTGGATTGCTTTCAGTAGTAACTGGGAGATTGAGGCCAATTCTGGGAGACTCCCAGCTAATCCAGGAAGATGGCAACCCTATCCTCTCTACACACAAATAATCCGACGAAGTGGGTATTAGCCCACGAAAGCTTTGCTGCAATACTTTAGTTAGTCTTTAAGGTGCCACAGGACTCTTTGTTACCTACACAAATAATGGTAACTCAAGGTTTGGATCTAGGATGCCAGGACCCAAGGGGGTAAAGTCTGTGTCAAACCGGGGCCCATGGTTCAAGCAGTATAGACTCATGATCAGGAGTAGGTTTCCCATACTACACCACAAAGGCCTAGAATGTCCACATTTGGGGAAGAGCTCTAGGAAATCTGGGATATCGGTAGTTCGATTCAACAATGAGGTGTAGATGCTGAACTCTCAAGGACTCAGATTCAACAGCTCCTAAGCTGGAGCTTCAGGTGAGTGTAGATGCTCAAGCCCCAGGGCAATGCTATATTATAAAAGCTAAGGATCTGCTCCTATCCTTAACTAACATTACTGTATTCTCTGTCCATGAAGGAGGATTGGTTTTTTCCTGTCAAATTTACATGTATGCCTATTCTTTTTGTGCTTGTTTTAAAATGAAACATTTAAGCATGAAAAAAGTGCTGGCCATGAAAAAGCTGGAAAGAAATTTACCAGGCATGAGAAATGATCAAGGCTAAAAGATAATGTAGTTGAAGGGGAAAAATCAACAAAACTTTGAACTTTATATGTCATCAAATCCTTGCTGTTTTCAGACAAAGCAGCATTTTGAAATGGAAGATTGTATCTCTTTTTATACATTGCTTTTTATTTTCTCTAGTGTCCACATTTACAAAGGTCAGGTGCCAGTGTGATCTAGAATAAGACCACTTGTGAGTAATTTGGAAAGGTTACTGAGGGGAAAAATCTAATACATGAGAAGCCTTGGGAAATATAGCTGACTCCTTCCTGGTACTTTCTACAATAGCTGATATCACATTAGAGATCACAGTATGCTGGATTTTTGAATATGTCTGAGAGACAATACAGCACCATATCAAAGAGCAATAAGTTAAATCAGGAATGTGAATGCGCTTTGAGTCCACATTTCTTGACAAGTTTTCTTCTTCTTAATATGATCCATGACAGGAACATGCTGTACTGTGTGCTCATCGTGCAGTGCCAAACTTCAGAAATTTAAAACCAAACTGGTAAAATGTATATTTATTTCCTGAACATGCAAAATTAATTTAATCTTCATGACATCTATGTGGTAAAATGGAAAGTGGTGTATTTCACTAGAGATGTAAAGCCAAAATTTACATTCATTGCAGTACCAAAGGGATGAAAACTACCCAAAAATAGTTGTCTATCCTCAAGTAATCAAGGGATACCTTATGAAAAAGAAAAGTCAGGTGTCTGAAATAGCAAGGGGCACTCCCAAACTGGGCTATGAATATCAAATCAGAACACTTCAACTAGGTTCAACAGGGAGCCATTGCAGAGTGCAGAGCACTTAGGCTGTATGCTCAGTTTGGCTGCTAAGTTTTGTACTAGTTGGAGTTTTCATGAGGTAAATGGAAGCAATCAAGGCTGGAGTATGTGGTTTACAAAGTCTAAAAGGATGGGTTCCATTCTGTCCATGTGCTGTAGAAAGTGGCTGTGTTTTGCCATCTATGCTACTTGGACATTCAATAGCACTGAACAGTCCAGAGGGCTGAAAAAGGTTGCAGCTCAAGAACAATCTGAGAGAAGGAGTCATGGAGAGAAGAGAGGTTATAGAAAATGCATTTTTTCCTGAGTGTTTCTCTTTTTCTATTTGCATCACCTCAATGTCACCTGGGTTCAGCCTTAGCCGGTTACACTTCATCCAGGTGCTGATTACAGATAGGCACTAGGAACGTTGGAACATGGTCATGTATATGCTTGGTCTACAGAAAATGCAAATCTGGGTGGTGCTGCCTACTGCTAGTACTTCAAACTGTGTTGCCTCATCAGCTCTCCCACTGGCTTCTCAGAGTGAACTCCATGGAAATCCTGAGATGAAGGAACAGTTGGCCATAACAAAAAATAAAATTACAACTGTATCCCAGGCTGAGAAACCAGGTCATCTTGAAGCTCAAATTTTCAAGGTTTTAGGGAAGTAGAATTATCTCAAGCTTTCCTAAAATACAGTGATAATTATATTTAAACACTGGCCTTACCTCCTCTTTCCCCATTTTATTGAATCACATACATATATTATAATTTTTTTAGCTAAACCTTTGCAGTTTTGAATAAACCATTTTAAAATAATAACAGGTTTTTTGGAAATTATAGGAATCAGATCTAGCAGAAGACACTTTTAAGAGACAGGTTGGAAGAAAATAAAAAGTGGCAGTACACCTCCAAAAATCCATCATATGTGACCTGCAGGCTTGGTTACTGCTCCTCGTTGTAGATCTTCATTACTGCTAAGACCTATGCCTGCAGCCATGTCGACCTCCACAGCAGCCCATACCGGTGAGCATAAAAGTTGGTGTCTCCTGCCCAACGGTTGTGCCTTTCAAATAGTGAAATACATAATGTGGTCCCTGAACTTTACAGATTGGTCCCATCTCTAGTTATTTTATACATTCACACTTTTAGTACCTGACTTGGCAGGAAAGCTGGTACTTCTTGTTATCATCCATTATTAATTATTAGGAAACAAAAAAAAAAACCATAAATACTCTAAATAGAAGTCTATTTGAAGCTTATTTTTACCCAATTTCCTGCTTCTGTCTAAATATCTTGCTGAGTTTTCCTTTGCTGATTGCAATTTCAGGAACACAGTGGGAGTTTGGCCAAACCATTTTACTTGAACATCAATAGCAGGAGCATTATATTTTAGCCCAAAAGGGAACATTAGAAATTTTTTACTTGTACAGGGCCAAGAGGACTAGTTTCAGGCCTAATGTAAGTGTATTTTGTTGTTTAAGGATTTCCCAACAGATGGCATACTGTATGTACAAGTACATGTGATTTGAAAAGATCATCTAGCCAGGTTCATTGCAGAGATTGACCTGAAACTGCTGCATCCAACAGTAGTTTTTTTCTTAAATGTGGGCATCACAGAAAGGGTAAAGTTAGGGATGAGGAGGCCAACTTAAGGCAAGTTCAGACCTCAGGCCAAAATTTATTAGCCAGTAATGTGCTTTCTAGCTCTGACCAGTCTTGCATAGAGGCTAATAGATGACTGTGTAAGAACAGTAACTCTGCCTTGGATAATCATGTATGTGTTATTCCAACTGAAATGTAAATATCCAAATATCACATTTCTCTTAACATAGTGCAAGTGCTTTTGTAATTAGTTGAAAGGCATCTAGAAGGCACAATGGATGCATTTTATCTACTGAAGTTTGTTTATATCATCCCTTACACAACAGGGCTCGAATTCTGATCAGGGCTTTTGGCTACTAATGCAAATAATAAATACAATAACAAATGAACAAAACTACTTCAATACATATTTAATTACCATACAGAATGTAATAATGTATATTTGCACTTATATTATTCAATCATAAGATGTTTATGTGGACAGAATGGTGTCCAGGCAGAGTGTACTTCCTGGTAAATAATGCAGACAAAACTGGAATCTGAGCTCTGTGGAAGTCTGACTATTAGAAAGAAATGCTTCCTGTTTAAGGACTATGAATTCATGTAACAGCACATAGAGAAGTTACTTAGTTGAGTGTAAGACTGGAATAAACTGCTTCACAATGCCAAACCAAAACATTTGACCAATACTAGGTATTGTGACTTATAAATACCTTCGCTGATCAGCTTTCTAGGGTCTTCCAATAAAACAGACTAAAGTTGAAAAAAATAACATTACTTGAGGTTAAATTTGTCGGTTTTGCAGATTTTATTCTAGCCCTTCAAAAAATGTAGGACGCTTAGCATCTCTTTCTTTTTCTGTAGTGTACTAGCATGAGTGGGGATATTTTTATTTTATCCATTTTATTTTTAACTAGCGAAAATACCCGGCGTTGCTTGGGTCAGTCGGAGGTGGGGAGGGGGCAGACAGCTGAGCGAGTGTGGGGTCTGTTGGAGGAGGGAGGGGGCAGAGAGCTGAGCGAGTGCGGTGTCTGTTGGAGGGGGGTAGTATAACATCATAACTATGTCACAGAGAACAGCAGCTGCCCAGCTGATGTGAATGGGCTTTAAGTAATTTCACCCCTGGGGGGCGTCAGAGGTGAGATTTGAAAATTTTTTGACTCTTACCCTGATTAGGACCCTAAGACCTCTAACTGTACCAAATTTCAAGTCTCTAGCTCAAACGATGTGGAAGGAGTAAGCGCACATACATACATACATGCATACATACACGCATACACCATTTGACTTATATATATAGATTTAAAAATACATTTAAGAACTTGGTTTTTTTCCCCTCTTTTCCCAGCCCTCTACTGGTAACCTTTGATTATTATGGATATTAACATTTGAGAATTTCAGGACCAAGATTTAATGGTAAATTTTGTAGTGTAGCAACCACTTATTCATGTCTGAACTGATAAAAGTGGACAAAAATGGGGGGCAAGCATTAACAGGAAGAGCAGCAAATAGATCATCAAAATAAAATGATGATGAAAGGCAAAATATTTATATTGCATATCAGGTATTTCCCTGCCAGCAGAGAATGTCATTCTCTAACTGAAAGCAGCATACATTAAACTGATACTACACTAGATCATAGCAAAAAAGTCACAAGTTAGGAGTTACTTATGCCTTCCTAAGTGATGATATTTCTCCTTTCTCCCCATTGTGTGCACCCTATTTAATTATGTAGGTACAAAGGACAAAGATTGGTTACTCTGGGTTACCAGAATAGTCTGTTATCATTTAAGTATTTTTGTGCTTGGTCATCACCACAGAGGATAATACTAGGGTATATTGTTATGGATAATATTAAGAAATGTATATAGTAAAAGGAGTGAAGTTGTATCCTTACCTTCCATCAGCTTTATGTTGCTTTCAGCAAAGAGCTTATTCTTCACTGATATATTGACACATGGCAGTTTTTGAAAGGGATACATTGCATTATAATGTAACTAAAAAAATTACAGAACTGAAGCGAACTTTTTTGTTTATTTTTAGGTTTTTGTTTTTGTTTACACTTGTCTTAATATTTAAGAACTTAAAACCTAAGTTATGGACAGGGCCCTGTAGATCTCTATTTCATGAGGGCATGGAAAGTATGAAACCCCAAACCATGCCCTCAAACCACTTTTTTAAAGGAAAATGACTAACAAATTCTTTAATATAAAATTAAATTAAATTAAAAAAAAGGATCTTAACTAGTCAATTTCAAGAGAGGAATGAAATTTATAAGTAACATTTGTTAAAAGTGATTAATGGTACTATCACAGTTTCAGGGTAAATTCACCTGTTTCCCCGTCTCTCCCCCAAGAGTACACATGTAAAGATCTCCAGTTCTCAGACGTCACATCTATTGGGCAAAGTCTCTCCCTCCTGACCAGGAAATATTTAAGGCTGCACAGTTCCCTGATTACATCATGTTATCCTCAGCAAGCCAGATTGCCAAAAAGGCTAGAGTTTGCCGATAATGCTCACAGTTAGCACTTATCACACAGGTTTTTCTAAGCAAGCATATTAATTCTTAAGGCAAAAGGGTTATAGAGAAAACATATTATAAACAATAGAAGAAACTTTACACATGCTAAAAATTTTACCAGAGGTCATCCCTAACTCCAAATTAGGGCTCTACTAGGGGTATGTCTTCACTACAGGACTAGGTCGATTTCCCTTCATTCGATTTTCTAAACTCGAGTTTAGAAAATCAAATCAGTGTGTCCCCACCAGGACAGCAGGTCGACAGTGGTCGACACTGTCTGTCCTAGAACTTTTGCAGGGGTCGACATAGCCTGCATTGCACTGTGGGTAGGTAGCCCACAGTGCAACGCGTGCTGGACACCCCCCCCCCCCGCCCAAGCAGCCCCGCGGACCCCCCCGCCCGCCTGAACAGCCCCCCCCGCCGGACCCCCCCTCCCGCCCGCCCGAGGGGGGGGGGAGCCAGCGCGGGGCTGCTTGGGCGATCGGCTCAGCTGCCTGGTCAGTTTCAGGTGAAATTAACCAGGCAGCTGACCCGATCGCCCAAGCAGCCCCGCGCTGGCTCCCCGCCCCCAGCAGCCCCGCAACCCCCCCCCGCCCACCTGAACAGCCCCCCCCCCCCCACCGGACCCCCCCCGCCCGCCCGGGGGGGGGGGGAGCCGGCGCAGGGCTGCTTGGGCGATCGGCTCAGCTGCCTGGTCAATTTCAGGTGAAATTAACCAGGCAGCTGAGCCGATCGCCCAAGCAGCCCCGCGCGGCTCCCCGCCCCCCCCAGCAGCCCCGCGGACCCCCCCCCCGCCCGCCTGAACAGCCCCCCCGCCGGACCCCCACCCCACGGGGCTGCTCAGAGGTCGGAGGCTTAACTTCAGATGCCTCTTCACTACTCACAGTAGACATAGAGAAGTCGATTTTAGCCTTACTTCTCTCGTCAGGCAGGAGTTACAAATTCGATTTTGAGGGCCCTTTAAATCGACTTTAAGGGCATGTATGTGAAGACAGGTACACATTTAATTCGACCTAACGTCGTTAAGGTCGAATTAAAGTGGTAGTGAAGACATGCCCTAGTCAGTCCTTCAAAATTAGCAGATGGGTTTTCCCTGTGATTACGACTTTATGGTAGAAATTATAGGAAAGAACAGAATTATCAGAAACAAAGATGAACACCATTTGATGGGGAAGAGTCAACACTGCTTTTATAATGGGAAATCATGACTTTACTAATCTATGAGAATTATTTTAGATGGTCCAACATGTGGACACAGATGATTAGTGAAACTGGACTTTCAGAAAGTTTTTAACATGGTCCTTCACCAAAGGCTCTTAAGTAAATTAATCAGTCATACAAGAAAAGGGAAAGTCCTCTCATGGATTAGTAACTGGATAAAAGACAGGAAACAAAGGGTAGGCATAAATGTCAGTTTTCAGAGTGGAGAGAGGTAAATAGCAGGGACACCCCAGTATCTGTACTGGGAACAGTGCTGTTCAACATATTCATACATGATCTAGAAAACGGGGATGAATAGCGAGGTGGCAAAATTTGAAGATGGTACAAAAGTGTTCAAGCTATTTAAGTCCAAAGCAGACCGTGAAGAGTTACAAAGGATTTCACAAAATTGGGTGATTGGGCAGCAAAATGGCAGATGAAATTCAATTTTGGTAAATGCAAAGTAATGCATATCGGAAAACATGATCCCAACTATATATACAAAATCATGGAGGCTAAATTAGCTCTTAAGACTGTAGGGGTCGCGTCGGCGGGGCGCGAGCCCCTCCCGTCGGTTTGGCGGGGATCCCTGGCCTCGCGGCGGGGTGGTCGACCCTGAGGGGAATTAGCGGGGTCGCACGTCCTAACGGTGCCGCTCGAGGGGTGGGATTTACAGTCGCCCGGGTGTTTGGTCCCCCGGGTGGATTGATTAAGAGTCTCGGGGCTTGGGCTCCAGGCCCTCGGTTGGCCCAGTCACGAGCCCTCGGGGTTGGGCTTAGGCCCTTGGGTGGATCTGCTGGAGGTTCCAGACGACAGGTCCAGCGGTCGGGAAGGGGGGAACTGCCACCCTCTATGGGAGGGGGTGGCAGGGGGGGCGCAGGCCCACCCACTTCCTCAGCGCCCCAGCCCGGGGCCCTAGCAGCATAAGCTTTGCTGCGGTCAGTGGGGATCCCGGCCGAAACACACTGACATCGGCTCCTCCCCCGGGCTGCTTCCGGATCCCCCTTCCCTGGGTACCTGGGCCGTTGCGGGGTCCTCCCCGGAACCTAGGGTCATCGGCTCCTCTGGGTCGCTGTCCGGTGGCAGGTCGGGTAGGTCCTCGGGGTCGCCGGCGTGCTCGGCTGGGGGCTCCTGTCATTGACCACTGTCAGAAGAGAGAATAGTGGGACCATTCTTATGTTATTGTGACTATGAAAGAGAACGAACAGTTACAGTTACACCTCAAAGAGAGTTAAAAATCGTGAAAGGAAAATATCTGAAACACAGGGAGATGGCCAATATAATCCAAGAACTGAACTTCTCACAGAAGTAATAAACTCATGATTTTCCCCAGTCGCTGAATATTTTTTTTAATATGGTACATTAAGCTGAATTACTAAACTATAGCTAATAAAAAGGTATGGCTCATAAGTCCACATTAAGAAGGGGTACATTGTGTAGAGCAGAGACACACTAAAATACTCTTTAAAAATACTTTAATGAAGTCAGACTAACTCATGTTCACTCTCTTTCATTTTAATGTTATAATAGGGACTTTAATATATATAACATTTGACAATCTTAACAAGGTCAGCAAAGCTCACTTTCCACTCTTTGTGACTTCCTTTGTACCATTAGGAATTTGCTTCCAAAGAATTTTACATAGCTGTGAAGGTCTCTCATTATAAGTCTTATGAATACATTAGATCTTTCAATGTTGTAATTAGTCTTTTAATCACCTGGTACTCCTGTCTGCAGAAAAGGTGGTCAATTAATGCTGTCAAATATTTAATGCTGTATGTGCCTGCTAATAATTTTTCTTCCACAATTACATCTTGTGAAAGCAACTTCAATGGTGAATTTATACAACTTATAAAAGCCTATCTCCATCTACCTTCATTTTCAAGTGTTGCTTTAAATTTATATGGTCTTGTTTTTGGTAAGATTCATGTCTGGCCCAAACTCATATTCCTTTTGTAAATAAGACTCCAAGTGAATCTGTCTCAAGCCTCTTTCCCAGATTTCCCATCTAAGGCCCATTCCATAGTTACTCTTAAGAGACAGCTTGGACACCTTTAATGGGTGAACAAGTTACAGCGTATACTCCCTGGCTTGTCAGACCTGAAAGGGTCTGCCTATACTGAAATTAAACACTGGTGGCTGGCTCATGTCAGTTGCCTTGGGCTCACAGGACTTGGGCCCACAGGGCTATAAAATTGCCATGTAGACTACTGGGATTGGTCTGGAACCTGTGTTCTTGGACCCTCCCCTCTTGCAGGATCCCAGAGCTCAGTAGCTTAACCCCGAACATCTAAACCAGTTTCATAGCCATGTGAGCCCAAGTCATCTGAAATGGGCCAGCCTTGGGTGTTTAACTGCGGTGCAGACATAGTTTGAGACAGTGACTCAAACACTCCCTTTGCCTTGATTATTGACAAACATATCCACCCCTACTGGATACACTTGGGTAACAGCTATTCAGAAAGATCCTTGAGTAATTCCTTTAAAAAATGCAGCACGAGTGTATCATAGGTCAAATGTGTGGTTCCTGTCTAACTTATTATTAACCCCTATGTAGAGTCAGTGACAAGTCAGAATACAGTGCTACCATTCAGAACTGCAGTCGTTTACACAGAGGTGAATGTCTGCATAAGGTGCAAAGGAGCAAAGAAATGTATGTATAGGCCCAGGATTCTAATCTTAGGCCTGTCTACACTGGGGAGAGGGAGGCTGACCTAAGATACGCAATTTCAGGTATGCGAATAGCATAGCTGAACTGGGCGTATCTTAGGTCGACTTACCTGGCCGTCCACACAGCAACGAGTCGACCTCTGCCGCCCCCCCTCAACTCCGCTTCAATCCCTTGTGGAGGTGGAGTATAGGAGTCGACAGGGAGTGCACTTGGGAATTGATTTATTGTGTCCACACTAGATGCGATAAATTGACCCCCTCTATAGATCGATCACTATCCGCAAATTCGGTGGGTAGTGTAGATGTACCCTTAGGGGCCTAATGTTGGGCACCTAAATCCACATCCAGACATCTAAGTAAAAATGATCAGATTATCAGAGATGCAATTATTACAAAGTTCCCTTTACCTTAGCAGAACATTTTTATTTTAAGAATCAGAGAGGTAGCCGTGTTAGTCTGGAATAGCAGAGGTAACAAAGTCCTGTGGCACCTTAAAGACTAACTATAAAGTTTTGAAGCATAAGCTTTCGTGGGCTAATACCCACTTCGTCGGATGCAAGGTACCTCAGCACAAAGTTAGGTGCTTAGCTTCAAGCACTAGTTTGAAATATTGGCTCCCTAAGCTTTATATAGGGTCACATAATGAAAAGAAACCTTATGAAATAAAGTTCTTACAAAAAAAATGCACTGGGAATTTCTGGTAATGTGACAGACAGTAGTTACAAAAGAGGAGATAAAACACACCTTTAAAAACCTAGAGCACACTCTCTGAGAGCTCATCTATGCCTGAAAGTGACTCAGGGGCATCACAATATCCGCAGATTGTGGCCTACAGAGAATAAATTTATGTCTTTCCTTACTAAAAGCTTCATATTTACTTTGGATTTATACTGCTGAAAACAAAGTGAAAGAGCAACTTATATTGTGTTCTAGGCACATTCGATAGCCAATAACAAATATAGATGCAGCAGCTTATTCCCACCACAATCACCATGCATCTAAAAAACATCCAATCAAAATAAAACACCAGCCCTCCCCCCTCAAACCCACAGTCTTTACTGACCATTATTGTACTCCCTTCTTATCAAAATCTAGTTCACACAGATGAGTTCTGCAGACTGTTCAGCAGATTCAGGCTATTGCAAATGAGTGGCAAAGTGACTGAGAAAGCTAAGTGGCTCTCAGGAAAGTGCCTTTCCAGCAGTACCCATCAACTGAAGGCATTCCAGCTCAAGAGCCTTTGCTGATTGCCACTAAGGCAACATGGTGTACCAAGAGAGTTGTTCTCCATACTAGGCAGTTCATACATTTCCTAGCTTTATAGATCAAAAATAAAGCTTTTCAACCGCACACCAGCAGGTAGCTGGTGTTCCAGCCCACGTCCCCAGTAAGACAACAGTCAGTCAGCACCAGCTTATTTTTCCAAATGGACTTGAGATCTCATGTAGATGCTTGTCAAGAAGATATATAAAAGATAAATAAATATATATAAAGATCTACCAAAGTAAACTGTTTGCAATGCACAGCAATAAACTTTAGTGGTAACCCAGGAATACACTACATATTCCTAAGAGACATCCACTGGCATCTTTTCTATTGAATAACACATTCTAGTAGTTTAATTTTAACATGTCAATTACATGAATAATGGAGGTGAGGTTCCCTTCCAAAAGAAACAGATCTCTGTAATCTCTGTTTTGGCCATTTATTCATCTAATATTATATTAATAAATAAACAGTGGCGTCGCTAGGGTTGGTGTCACCCAGTGCGGAGGCAGCAGCCGGGGCTGCCCTCCCCCCCCCCCCGGGGCTCCCCGCACGTGCGGAGGCAGCAGCCGGGGCTGCCCTCCCCCCCCCCCCGGGGCTCCCCGCACGTGCGGAGGCAGCAGCCGGGGCACCCCCCTCCCCCCCCGGGCTCCCCGCACGGCTCCGGCCGGGACCCTGCAGCCCCCCGCGGCCGGCCCGGGGCCAGAGGCAGCGTGGGGCAGGCCCGGGGGCGCCCAGCGCCGACAGCCCGAGCCGGGTGTCACCCCTCTGAGAGGATGTCACCCGGTGCAGTCCGCACCCCCCGCACCCGCCTAGCTACGCCAGTGTAAATAAATAGACCTGACAATAACATTTCCAGATTATACTGTGAACAATGACAAATAGCAGACACACATACATGCCATCTCTGTGACATATTGAGGTTTCTACCCAGACTGATAAAGCTAAAGAGGATCTAATAAACTCAGCTTGCATTTATGCCTTAGCTATGAATGGGAGTTGAATTTATGCAACTGAGAGCAAAAATTGGCCCACTGGACAGTTATAATTTACTAGTATAATATATATCTTTCTCTTTAAACTGGTACAGTTTTTAAACTGGTACAGTCAAAAAGTGAACGGAGTCAATTAAAATCTGAGCAGATTTCTTCTCATTCTGTGATGCTCAAAATGTTCCACACTAATCCACTCCGGTTCTCCTTCAGAATTGTTGAGTACTCCAACAGGACCTTAATCTTTTCAAAATAATTCAAACTCAGTTTTTCCTGGCCTTTTGAAAAGCTCTTTCTAAATACCTCATCAGCTGGCCCTCTCTATTTTTATAAGTATACTAGCGAAAATATCCGGCGTTGCTCGGGTCAGTCGGAGGTGGGGAGGGGGCAGAGAGCTGAGCGAGTGTGGGGTCCGTTGGAGAGGGCAGAGAGCAAACCTGACACCCCCACCACACCCCCCCCCGACCAAACCCGACACCCCCACCGCACTTACCCCTCGACCAACCCCGACTCACATTTTCACCCCCCCACCCAAACCCAACACCCCGTCATCCCCCTACCAACACCCCCTGACCAACACCCACACATCACCCCCCGTAGACCAAACCTGACACACTCACCTCACTTTCCCCCACAACCAAACCCGACACCCCTACCTACCACCACAAACAAACCCGACACCCCCTGACCAACCCCAATACCCACCCCTCACCCCTCACCCACCCCGACACCTTCCCACCCCCCCAGACCAAACCCAACACCCCCGGCTCACTTACCCCCCCCGACCAAACCCGACACCCCTACCTCACTTACCCTCCGACCAAACCCAACTCGGGTCCGTCGGAGGTGGGGAGGGGGCAGAGAGCTGAGCGAGTGCAGGGTCCGTTGGAGGGGGGAGGGGGCAGAGAGCTGAGCGATTGCGGGGTCCATTGGAGGGGGGAGGGGCAGAGAGCTGAGTGAGTGTGGGGTCTGTTGGAGGGGGTATTATGACATCATACCTATGTCACAGAGAACAGCAGCTACCCAGCTGATGTGATTGGCCTTTAAATAATTTCACCCCTGGGGGGCGTCAGAGGTGAGATTTGAAAAATTTTCGACTCTTACCCTGATTAGGACCCTAAGACCTCTAACTGTACCAAATTTCAAGTCTCTAGCGCAAACGGTGTGGAAGGAGTAAGCGCACGTACATACACGCATACACGCACGCATACATACACCATTTGACTTTTATATATATAGATTTAATATAAGAAAACGATGACCAGGCTTGAACATATTATTCTAAAATACTTTCATTACTTCTTTATGTGGTGCTACAATAATTCCATTAGACTTTCAAAACCTGTATTGATGTAGCTCAGAATTATGCTGGCTTCCTTTATGACATTTCTCTTCCCATGACTTTAGAGTTTTGTCCATCAAAATCTCTCCAGGCCTTTTCTTATTCAAACTTTGTCTCATTTGACTATTTAAAGTCTAGTCCCCTTAGTTGTTGTTGGTGGTGGTAGTATTTTTTTTGCTTGTTTTGGGCCTGTACAATTTTTTTACAGCAAACTGTGATTTTTTCTGTATATTCCAACACTGTTCAACTCACCTTAAAGTCTTTCTGGTCTGTGTACCCCTGCTCCCCTTCAATTTTGTATCAATTTTGTTAGGAAAGAACTGAGGAGGTATCTTGCACTAGACGGGCATGAATTTAACAGATTGTTGGGGGGGAGGAGTTTGATGGGGGGGTGGGGGAGGTTTGCATCTCTGGAATGTTTAAGAGCTAAATTTGGCCTATGTTAGTCCATGCTCCCGCTCAGTGCTGCCTGTGATACCACGGCCACGCTATTATTTATACTCACACTAGCTCAAAGAGAGCAGGATGGGGTATGTATATGCAAACTAGGAATCACACTCCCAGCTCCAAGTTAGACATTCCCCGAGTCTACAATTTGAAGTCAACTCACTCAATCCTGACCTCTTTCCATTAGAAGACATTTACTCATCCCTCTGCCTTCATGCTCTCTTGGATACTTCTGTTGTTTTTATTTATTTATTTTTAATTTAAGAGACTTGAGTTTAGCAATTAATGGCTGATGTCCAAAATATTGGCAAATTACTGAAAATCACAGTATGTTCACACCTGATCCAAACATTTCACATGCCAAAAAGCCATGCTGGAAAAAGAAGAATTCAGGTATATCAAAGTGTGAAAACAAATACAGCCTCCTACTGGAAGAATTTATGTTTTCAAGGGATGTATGGGCATAATTGAGAGCAGAATGTTGCCTAGTGACCCTCAAAATACGGTGGGTTTTCTTTTGTAATTATATACTGGATATGGCACGAAACATAGATTCATGGGGGAAGAATTACATTTTTAAACACTCATTCTCTCTATTGTTGGAGAAGAGACGCTGTTAGTACAAACTTTTTTGGAAATGAGAATAGAAAATATTAATAAGAAAGCTAATAAAAAAAGGTTTGAAGTCTTTTTGGATTTTATTTTTGCCATCTCTGATTATTTCACTCACTAGAGCAGTGTTGCCTTCCAGGGGAGCTTGGTGGCTTGCAGAATAATTAGAGAGCAGTTTCCCCAGGTGACAGGCACAGTACACTTACTTCACGCCCCTTTTGCTTTTCAAAACAATGCCTACATTCTGTATAGAGCAACTGCAGCAACCTGAAATAACCCTGTTTGATGAAGCAAAGGTTTTGATATTCACTCAAAAAGTTGGTTTACTGAGTCTAAAAGGGTTACATGAACTCTATTGGAAAACCATAAGGTCAATGAACGTGTACTGCAGGAAAGAGCTAAGCCTTGGCACTCTCATGGAAAAAGACAGCATAAGTGAGGGTGGGCTGATTTAAGTCAAGGCAATTTAAATTACCAATTTTACTCATGATTTAAATCAGCAAGTGGGAAATTTTGATTTAAATCACAGTATTTAATCATGTTTTGCATTTGTGCTTTTGGGGTATTTTCCTAAAGAATGCTTGATTCTCATTAGTTGGTAACTATTAAAATATGTTAATTTTCAAGTAAATGTAGATTTTACACTAAATGTGGTGCTTCTTTTTTCTTACAAGGCTTATACACTATACCTGTATATATTTATTTAAGCAATTATATAAGCTTAGTTAACATTTATTCAGATTCCTATTTTTTACATTTTTATTATGTTAAAAATGATTAATGTTGCATGTATTTGCTAGATTAATTTTTAACTTGTGATTTGTGTCAAGCTCCTTTTGGATGGAAATTCAAAATCAGTTAAAATGCAAGATGAGAAAAAAAGCGACTTTTTAAAAATTCTAAACAATTATGATAAATATTCTGGGCACAAGAAAAAAGTTTAAAAAACAGCTTATCACAAAACATTTTGCACTTATTAAACAAAGGAAGTATTATCTGTACTTAATTAATTGAACTGGTCAGTTCTGGCGACTCAAACTGGTCACTATGTCCGTCAAGATTTTACAACTAGTAGATCTTATACTCTCACATCTAGTTTCTGTTCATACATTGGAAGAGAAATAATATCATTTCTGCTTTTCCAACATTCCACATTGGTTTCTTCACTTTTAATGAGCTAGTCACTGAACTGAACTAGTTACTGAACTGAACTAGTTGAAAAAACTAAAATTAAGAAAATACCTTTCAATCTGCAGAAGCCACTGCTGTCAAAAGCGGATTTAGCATTTCAACATACTCTGTTCCCATGTGTTCAGCCAGTGATTTCCAGCAGTTCAATGACTTGACTTTTTAAAAACTTGGCAGCAAACATTTACTGCTTAAAATGATTCATTTTTTAAAAGAAGATTATAAGTAGATAAGGCTTTAACACAGGTTGTCAATTTAAAATTAAATTTTAAATAGTTTATTGCTAAAATATAAGCCTGTATTTCATTTTTTAAAATCAATTTGAATAAAACAAATCTGATTTAAATGGGGGGGGGGGAATCTGATTTAATAATAAAAATGTGTTTATTATTTATTTTAAGACATTGATTTTTATTACCCTGGCATAGGGTTTATGTGGAGGGAAAAAAACAGATATGCAGAACTATCCCCTTCTACATAATTACCTCTTTCCCCTTTGCAAAATATTCAGGCAGCCAGTGAATTTCATGACTAGGAAACAAAGGTTGAACAAGTGAAGGGCCAAGATATAAGGATGTCTCTCCCTTCCATTAATTATGAATTATTATTATGAAAAATAAGTTCATTCCTCAAATGTGTTAGTCTGCAATGTGTGACACTCAATACTTGCAAAATTTGGGTTCAGTTAAATAGGCATCCAAAGTACTGGAGACTTATTTCAGTTATTCAAACCTATAGAAGCTACTAGAGTGGGTTAAAAAACCTTCTGAACACACCTTTTTTTCATGGTGTTTCATCACTCTGCCCTTCCAGGATGAAATCCGAACCCAGCTGAAATCAGGATGAAATCCGAACCCAGCTGAAAACAATGGCAAACTCTCCACTGGCTTCAATAAGGCCATTGTTTCACTGATAGTTTCCAGCCAGGAATGAAATTAGGTATGTTAAAAGTGTGGTGGAATTCAATCCTCCTTTAAAGGTTGGCAATTTTGTTCCACAGATTAGTCAGTTTATGGGTTTGTTGTTTTCTTTGATTTCTAATAAACACATTTTTAACCATATGTTTATAAATTTAACCCAAATAAAAGCAAGTTAGTTAATCCCTTTCAGAAGTCTCAAGAAATGTGTAACTTGTAGTCTCAAAATATAGAGCTAGACAAAATGTACCTATACTAGAGGTGAACAGAATTATATGAGATATTTGCCATTTGTTGTCTTATAGAACTTCTTGAACAATACACTGATGGTCGTAGGCCCTGATCCTGCAAAGACTGTGACTCTCTGCAGGCAAGTGGTCCTGTTAAGTTTAATAGGATCCTGTATGTTCATTAAGTTATTCACATGCTTAAGTCTTTGCAGAATCAGGACTTTAATCATTTCTGGCCATTT
Source organism: Sternotherus odoratus (assembly GCA_032164245.1). Taxonomy (NCBI): domain Eukaryota; kingdom Metazoa; phylum Chordata; order Testudines; family Kinosternidae; genus Sternotherus; species Sternotherus odoratus. The sequence continues at coordinate 112,175,498 of JAVMKO010000002.1, forward strand.
GAATCTTTGATTCATGTTCAAAAGCTCTCTCAAATTAACCAAAACTGACAGTAACTTCAGTCAAGAAATAAGGATACAATTCATGAACAGCACAGTGGTTAACAAAAGTAGATATTTTCTTTTTAACCTGCTGTCAATACATCACTGACATAATGTACCAAAAATGGCCCACCAAACGGTTGCTAATGAAAAATTGCTAGAGTATACTTAAAACACCATTCAGATGCTCAAAACACACACAATAATTTAAAGCACAAAGGGGCTATGTTTGGGAGAAGAATCTACATATAACTATTGTAATATAGTCTGGCTGTAGTATACAATGGAACTCACTTCTGGTGAAACTGGCTTTAGTGAAATTCCATATCCTGCATAAAATGAAATCATATTGTTTCTGTTTACTGAACTGTTGTTTTAGAGCATTTACAGTTACAAATCAATTAGAGAAAGGAGGTTCAGAGCTCAGATGTGCATCCAAATGTATCCAAATTTACCAAGCAACCTCAATCTGACGCACAAAGTTTACATCAGAGGTAAAACAGTCAACACTGGTCTCGTCAGTTGGATTCAGTGTGATAATGTGAAGAGCACATCTAACCATGACTCTCGTGAGGTTAGGGTGGCAGTAACAAAAAGCAGCCAATTCAAAAACATCTGCACCTCTCCTAGAACTCCAATACCCAACGGGCATCATCAGAAGGGGCCATATAAAGCAAATAAGGCTGTCCAAGAAAGCCATTTCCCTCTTGCTCATGTTTATCCACAGAGAGGATCAAACTACAGCAGGACTGTCCTTCTTACTCATCTCTTCAGCAATAGGAACTGGCCAGGCAGCCCTGTTGTCTCCCTCTATATGAGCTTCAGATGAGAGGGAAGGAGATGAAGAGGAGTGACCGACAACCCAGTCTGGCACATCCCTGAGGACTTCTTTGTGGGGGTCACAGAATGCTTCGAGTCAAACCTTCACATTCCAAAGATTTCTCCTGCCATCCAGAGAGAAGGACCTAAAGACCTTCTCCCTACCAACATGTGATTCAAAGCCTCCCTAAAACAACCAAATGAAAATGAAAGAGGAAAGGAAGGGAGGTTATTTAATAAAAAGAAAGGCAATAGCACTTATTGTCAAACACATTCAGATACCACAGAGAGATGTGACCTTATAGAGGGCCTGATCCAATCTCCCTTTATGTCAATGGAAGCATTCTTCATGACTTTTGCATTAATTGGATCAAGCTCATTGTCAGAGTTTTCATTTTGACTTTGTTATTGGTTGAGTAGTGTAATCTTCTATATCTTCTTGAAAGAGGGCATTGATTTCTTAATTTTGGGGAAAAGTGAACTTTTCAACCTTACTATTCCTGGAATTAAATCTTCAAAACTTAAATCACACTGAAACGTTTTCTGTTATACAGTAATTTCCCTTTAAAATAAATGTGAGGGGAAATCTATAATCCTGTAATGCATAAAGTTATTATAATCCACATAAAATAGCTACCATTCGTGGTCAAAAGAATAGCTGCTAATTTTTGCTTTGTAATATAGCAAAAAGATTATAACTTCCCCAATAAGATCACTGGTGCATTCAGTTTGTCCACATAATCAGGAGAAATCTACTTTAAACAGTATCTTCCACCTAATTCTCAAGCTCTATAAGGTAGGTTAAACCGTCTCTGTAGTCTGTACATATTGATTCAAAGAGGGATCCTGAGACCTTTTAGAAATCTTGTAATTAAAGCTGCTAGCTACTGAAAATATATTAATGTCATATAATCATTAGCTATTGTCCACTTTGAATTTCTATTCCTGGTAGTGAAAGAAAACTCTTAAATTCTCTGTATTAGTATAGGATATAGCATTTTATAAATTTCATCAGACTAGATACAACTTATCTTTTGTTATGTATGGAACTTTTCTTTTTGCATAAGGTGGCAGAAAGTGCTAAGTGAAAGATAATTTACCTAATGCTGTTTGCAATTTCCCTATATTTCATATAGATTAGCTGACTATTGGATAATATGATGCTCACTAACTACCATACTAAATTACTGTAGCTAAAGCATTTGTCATTTAATCCTTAAAGGCTAACAAGAAATAAAGTTATTATAGTATTATTGTATTTATAATTTTATTTTTGCCACATATGAATTCTGTTGGCCCTACAACAACCAGTCAATCCCACAACCTTTTATCATTCTATTTTAAGTAAAAAAAAACAATCATGCAAGTTCTTCTGTAACCCTCAGGCATGATCCTGGAGCCAGAATATGGATCTATAGGCAGAACCATTGACTTGGATTGTGTCCTCAGATACAAATGTAGCATCTTCAATATTTTTCATTATTCTGCCACTTGCACTAATTCATTATCAAAGTACTGCTGAATGGCATTGAATTTAACTTTTCTATGACAAGTGAAAACATAGGTGGCATGTGAGCCAGTTTTATTTATGATTCTGTTGTGTTACATATCATCTGTAGTCTGGTGGCCAGGTGAATAGATTTAGTGAATGGATTTCATGTGAGCCACTTAATAGATTCTATTTGTTTGGCACCGAAAGTAGCACAAACTATTACAAAATATTATTCTTGTGCATATAAAGCAGATTATTATACTATATGTGAGAAACACTATGCAATTGTGCATTTAAAACTATTGGGGACATGTAAGTGGCCACTCCTAGAGTAGCACAGAGAAGGAATCATGCCTTCTTAAGGTGCTATCCTCTCCCTATTCCTCCCTTGATCAGGAGATTGGGGAAGGAAGTAGATTGTTGCTGGCATTTTTTCCCTTTCCTTCCTTCTTACTCATTGTTCGAGAGGAAGAAGAAAACATCATGTATGTCTGGTGTTTCTTTAGGCCTCTCTGAGTGAATAGTGCAAGTCAAAATCTAACCCTAGACCTTATCTAACTACAATGCTAGTTGTGATCTATCAGAGAAGCTGCTTTTAGTGTATGAGATCTTAGAGATGAAACAGAACCTCATTTTAAATAGCTCAAAGTTATACTGGGGTGATAAAATGCCTCAGACTGCTGAACAGTGCTGACAAACTAATGTTCTGGCTTAGTCAAAGTCATTTAATTCCCCATAAGCTTGATTTTCTTACCTTCCAATCAGAGAAGAAGCAACTTTAGTGTTCTAGTAGACATGCACATTTTTGTTTGAAATAACGATTGATCCTACATTCCTCTGCTCTAGAGGGTTTACTAAGCACAACAATCAATTTTGCATCCTATGTATGGTAATTGATGTACATCTGGAAAAGTATTTTTCCCAAATAACTCAGATTGTAGTATTATAATAGTGAAACTGATATTGGGGCTCTAATTGTGCTAAGTTGTGTACATACACATAGCAAGAAACATACCCTGCCCTTGAAGAGTTGTCAATCTAGAGGCCAGATTACAATACCATTTTTCACACTGAATAATATCTTACTGCATGAGCAACTCACAAAGTACTGTTCTACGGACTGAGAGTAATGGTATCACAACTTGGCCTTGAGGAATCTTGTTGTAATGACTGCAATTAGTGTCATCGTTCCTCCGCTGCCTCTTATGCCACCTGATTTTCTCGTTAGTGTGCAATAACAATCTTCATATTAAGCAATTTTGGTGAAAATTCCCCACAAACATTTTCTAAATTCCATTTTATATTCTACCATGTTTATGCACTTCAATTGTGTATGAAGCAAACTCTTTGCAGTCTTTGATTCTCTTCCCTGAGGGTATCAGTTTTAGTAATTCTGCTGAGATCTAAAAACAAGTCCATCTTGTTTAGCTGAGATGTTTCTACATTGTTATCCAGTGAATTAGGGCAACTTCATTTAATTATTTTCGGATGCAGTAAATGCAGAGAGTTACTGGGGCCCTGATCCTGTGTTTATTGAAGTTAAAATAAAGATTCCCTTTGTCTCTGTATGTGTTTAAGCTGATGAGACAATATGGTGGCAGACTAACTGTCATCAAAGTTGAGATAGTCTCTTGTGTCAAGGACTAGGACTCACTGGAAACACTGTGGTTAGCTTTGCAAAACTTGTGTCTGGAGAATGTAACTAATTCCGAGCTGTTTGTGCTCAGATTATTACTTATCATGAAAAAATCCAATAGTCTGCTTCCAATGCCTTGAGGATGGTATTATTGGACAGCTTCTTCCATTAACTACTGAAAGTAGCATCCTCCTCTGCTGAAGCACCTGCACCCTTGCCAGCCCTGTACACCAGATATGGGATGGGACATCGACTAGCATGGCGACTGTGTTTCCACTACCCACTGCCAAAGTGGGTTGTTAAGTGACCCAGACAAAACTCTGACTTCTGTCTTCACATGTAAGACTACATCGAAGCTAGACAAATAGCTGCCTAAGGGTATGTCTTCACTACAGCAGTAGTTCGATTTCCTTTATTTCGATGTTGTGAATGCGACTGTATACAGTCGATTTTGTGTGTCTTCACTAGGCACAGCTAAGCACAGCAAGTCGACAGTGTCTGTCCGCACAACTTTTGCAAGCATCGACATAGCGAGCGTTGCACTGTGGGTACCTATCCCACAGTTCCCTGATCCCCCAGCAGGCACCATTTCGAGTGCTGCACTATGGGTAGGCATTTCCAAATTTCGCGCCCTTTTTCCGCGCCGCCGACCCCCATTACGAGCGGTGCACTGTGGGTAGGCATCCCATAATTCGCGCCCTTTCTCCGCGCCGTGCTAACGCCATAGCATTGCAAGCATGGAGCCCGCTGACACCACGGCTGCAGTAATGGCCGTTGTGAGGACCTCGATCACGGTTGCGGAGTTCATGCTGCACCGTCTGCGGAGGAGGAATGCGATCCGGGGACAACTGCGCTTTCTGCAACCCGACAGTGAGGAGGAGATGGACAAGGACGTGCACAGCGGGGACAACAGGGACACTGACGGTTTTGGAAGAAGGGCGACTGACAATCTGTCAAATTTGGTGGCAATGGGGCAGGCTCAGGCCATCGAACGCCGATTCTGGGCCAGGGAAACAAGCACGGACTGGTGGGATCGCATAGTGCTGTGGGTCTTGGATGACTCCCAGTGGCTCAGAAACTTCCGCATGTGAAAGGGCACGTTCATGGAACTTTGTGACTTGCTGTCCCCGGCCCTCCAGCGCAGGAATACCAAAATGAGAGCGGCCCTTACAGTTGAGAAGTGAGTGGCGATAGCCCTCTGGAAGCTTGCAACGCTACCGGTCAATGGCGAATCAGTTTGGGGTGGGTAGGTCTACAGTGGGCTTTGCTGTGATGCAAGTAAGCAGGGCAGTCGTCAAGCGGCTGCTACACTGGGTTATAAACCTTGGAAACCTGCAAGCCACAATAGATGGCTTTGCCGCCATGGGATTCCCTAACTGTGGTGGGGCTATAGATGGGACTCATATCCCTATCCTGGCACCGGACCACGAGGCCGCCGAGTACAGAAACCGGAAGGGATATTACTCAATGGTCGTGCAAGCAGTGGTTGACCTGTACGTGGGGTGGCCGGGAAAGCTTCATGACGCTCGAGTGTTCAGGAACTCTAGGATTTTTAGGCAGCTGCAGCAAGGCACTTTCTTCCCCGACCAGAAAATTTCCGTGGGGGGGGGGGGGGTCGAAATGCCGATCGTTATCATTGGTGACCCAGCCTACCCCCTAATGCCCTGGCTTATGAAGCCCTACACAGGAGCCCTGGACAGGGGTCAGGAGCTGTTCAACTGCAGGCTGAGCAAGTGCAGAATGGCCGTAGAGTGTGCATTTGGACGTCTGAAGGGGAGATGGCGTTCCTTACTGATTCGCTCAGACATCAGCGAGAGAAATATCCCCATGGTTATTGCTGCTTGCTCTGTGCTCCACAATATCTGTGAGAGCAAGGGGGAAACGTTTATGGCGGGCTGGGAGGCAGGGGCAAATTTACTTTCTGCTACTTACGAGCAGCCAACCAGCAGGGAAAGTAGAAGAGCACACCATGAGGCCCTGCGCCTCAGGGACGCCTTGAAAGACAGTTTTATGAGTGCCCGAGATGGCATTTGAGAATCTGTTCCCTTGCTGTGCTCTAAGCCTGCTGCCCTTGAACCCTCTTTCCCTCCCACCTCCCCATGCTTTCACTCCCCCCTCCCCATGCTTGCAGAGGAAATAAAATCACTGTTTGAAAAATCATGGTTCCTTTATTGGTTCATCGGAAATACAAATACAGGGGATCACTGTCCTGGTATCCTGGAGGGAAACCGGCAGTCGCAGTGGGGGAGGAGCGGACAGTGGAGGAGGAGGTGGGAAGGGGGGAGAGGAGGGGTGGGCAAGACACAGCAGCTTTTAAAAGTTTTCCGAGAACGTCAGCCTGCTGCTGCTGCTGCTTCTGCTGGCTTGTGGGGTCGAGTGGAGCGGCCCACGGAGCTTGCCCCCCCGTGTTCTCACCCCGCGTCTGGGTGGGGAAGCTATGGGAGTTGGGGAGGGGGGGGAGGTGGTTACACAGGGGCTGCAGAGGTGGTCTTTGGGCATGCTGCAGCTCCACCAGAGATCGCAGCATGTCACTCTGGTCCTCCATTATACGGAGCAAAGCATCCATGCATCTTTCTTCGTGCTCTTCCCTCTTTTCTGCAGCGGCTCTCGATTCCTGCCTCTCTCAATTCCTTGCCTGTATCTCTCGATCCCTTGCCTCTATCATTCTTTCCCTCCAATCCGTCTGGTGGGCTGCTTCAGCGCGCGAGTTCTCCAGGAGCTCACTGAACATATCATCGCGCGTTCGCGTTTTCTTTTTACCCTTTCTTATCTGCGGTGCACGGCGGGAGGAGCAGGCCGGGGGATTCTGAGATAATTGTTCATCTGTGGGCGAATGTGGGAAAAGAAAGTTTGAAAGTTATGAGACAGATACATTCAAGGTTAGGAGGCAGATGCAGTCTCGGACGGTACACAATGGGAGTACTATGCCGTTTGCAACCTCAGTATTCAGAGGCCTGATATGATTTCTGTACAAGGTCATGTTCTACACCTAAAAGTGACTGACTAGCTCACAGAAAAGTCAGAGCATCTCAGACACATATGCGTGCCTCAGCCCAACACGGCTTCTGAAATCACCGTGCAGCCGGCCATGGTAAGTTAAAAGTGGCACTTGCATATTGGAGAGTAGCCCCACCCCCTTTCCCCCACTGCATGGCGCCCACTGACCCGCAAACTGCAAAGCAAAGGCCAAAAAATCTCTCGCTAAGGGCTACGGTCTTTTGGGGGCTCTTCAGACCGCTTGCAGACTGCTCAGATTCCCTGCTAGCTACCGCTACGGGTTTGGGGGGGGGGGGTTGGGTGCGCGTTGGATCTGAAGCGGAAGCAACCGCTTGCAGACTGCTCTGGTTCCCTGCTAGCTACCGCTACGGGCTGGGGGGGGGGGGCGGTCAGCGTTCGTGGGGGGTGGGGGGTGGGGGGTGCGGTTGGTCGGTCCTCAGCAGAAAAGAGTACTTTGCAGCTGGGAATCTTTATCTCCCTACTAATTGCAGTCCGTATCTCAAACAGGCAACCATGAATGACATCACTTTGCTGAGAATTTCTCGGAGAGATAGGGAGCGCATGCTCCTTGACTCCATGCAAAGTCCTGGTCCATACGCCGCAATGCTAGCCTGCTCAATGATACCAGACAACTTACTACTTTTGTGGCGTGGGATGGTCTCCTATCACGGGGGACCACATAAGGCGGCTCTCCCCAGAAATCTGCTGCGCTGGATTCATCGCTGCCTCCTGGATAGCTTCCTTGAAATGTCTGCGGAGGACTTATGGTCAATCCCGGAGTATATTGACAAACTCTTTGAGTAGAAATTGACCAGCAATGAAAGCACGCTAAGACCTTAGGGCAAGTTACTCATTAATAAATGCTTCCTTTACAAAATCACGCATCATGTAATCCCTTAAAAAAGAAACACTTACCCCCCTGGGAGGCTTGGGTCAACCAAACTTGTGATCTCAAAAAAACAATATCAAGTTAGTTTGACAGGATCTATTTTCCATAATCCCATGTTGATTTGTATTAAGTACATTACCCTTAACATTTTGTTAATTGAGTCCCTGATCATTTTTGCCATTATCTTGTTTGGTACCAATGTCAGGCTGATAGGCCTGTAATTATCCAATTCATCCCATTTACCTTTTTTTAAAAAAAATGGCATAATTTCATTTCTTCCAGTCTTCTCAAACTTACCCAGTGTGCCAAGGCTTTTGAAAATCAAAATTAGCAGTGAAGTGAGCTACTCATGCAGCTCTTTCAAAACTCGAGGATCCAAGTTATTCAGTCCTCCTGATTTAAAACTGTTTAAATTTAGTAGTTTCTGTTTAACATCCTTCAGAGATATATGGGAAATGAAAAGTGTGTTATCATAACCATATGATCAGACTATATAATCTATTTTCCGCTTTAAATACAGAACATAAATATTTATTGAACAGTTCTGACTTTTCTGCAATATAGTTCTGCCATTTCCACCTAGTAATGGATTATTTTGTTCCTAATATATTTAGAAAACTCCTTTTTATTGTCCTAGTTCTCCCCGTGTGATTTGCTTCCCTTATCAATTTTCTACAATTCCCAACTTCTGATTATGGTCATTACTATTAGCTAACGCTTTCTTATATTAGTTAGATATGTTTTTATATGTGTAGCTATCATCACTTCCCCTCTAAATCAGGTTATTTTTTAACCAGCATAATCTTCTTCCTCAGTTGTGGAATTTTGGCTGTTAGAGAATCTAGTAAGACGTTCTGAAATGATTCCTAATTATCATTCACATTTTTCAGATTAAATTGTTCCTCACATCTTATTTGACTCCTAATTGTTTTCAGCTTTGTGAAACTGACCCCTTTAAAGAACCAACTATATATATATATGAACTCTCTCTATATATTGATGGTCTGGACTTGATTCTGCTTGCACATTACAAATGTGAACAAGTCTTGATGATTTGTACCTCAGCTAACATTAATTTTTAGTTTTCAGGTCATCTATATGTTAAGACAAGGTCCAATAGAGAACTCCCCCATCTTGGTTGCAAAACTTTTGGAGTCAAAAAACTGACATCTATAATGTTTAGATACGCCAAGGATTTTTTAGTACTGGCAGCATGAGACCTCCAGCATATGTCACTCAAATTGAAGTCCGTTGTGATCACACAGCATTTTCTTCCTAAATACTGTATATAGATACCTAAGAAGGTGATCATTCTTTTTACTAGTGTGATCGGTGATCTGTAGCAGACACCAATTAATACCACATCTTGTGCTTCATCTGTTAAGACATTGATCAACTGCCCCTCCATTTTTGTCCACTCAATCCTTCCTAAATAGGTTATAAAAAGGCCCCCACCAATTTTACGGCCATGAAAAACATGTCACAGACCATGAAATAAGCCCATCCCATGAAATCTGATCTTCCCATTGCTGACGGTAGTCCTGACCAGGTGGGGGGAGAGACAGGACTTGCCCATACCCTGGATGGCCACTTTCAGGGGGAAGATTAGAGCTACATCTGAATACCTCCCCCGATGCAGAAAGCTATGGGCCTGGGCAGCAGCCCCAGAGGTTCTTGCAGCAGGAGGAGGCTTATGTACATAGGTCCAATCTCCCCCTGCTGCTGGGAACACTCCAGCTGGAGGCTTCTAGCTGCAAGTCCCCGCAGGGCTGGGGAGGGACAGGACTTGGCCTTTCCCTGCATGGCTGCTCGAGGGGAAAGGAGGGAGATCAGACCCACTTCTGGGGTACCTTTTGGGTTGGAACACCCACGGTTACACCACCATGAAATTGCAGATGAAAACATCTGAAAACATGAAATTCACCAATTAAAAACCCTTCTGTTCATAAAATTGATCAAAATGGACCATGAATTTGGTAGGGCCCTAGTTAAAAACAGTTTATTTTAACATTCCAATAGTGTGAATTGTCCCACTGTGTTTCAGTGATACCAACTAGATCAAATTTAAGTTAATAAATGAACAATTCCTATTCCTTTTGTTTTTTGCCCGGGCTCCTGGCATTAGTTTATAGGCAATTCAGAAATGTTCTCTCTTCATGTCCTATCATAGGCCCCTTGTCACAACCCAGTTACCTACACATGAAGCTCAACAGAAGCTTCAATTGCTTATTAGAAAGAGGTTTTCTATCTCCAGTATGAATTAAATATAAATTAATTTTAAAAATTCAGACAAATAGTAATATAATGTATTAAGCATTAACAATATTGTAGGAACTGGAGAACAATCAAATGACTTTAAATTTCCCATATACTGAAACCTTAGTCAGTAAGTTTAATTTAATATATATGGGGGCAAGAAGTTGCCTACAGCTTTTTAAAATTACTTTTTCCCTTGTCCAAGCAAACCCTTGGATAACCTTGGTTTTCCCATAGATCTGCCTAGGGGCCAACAATGAGCAAGACTAATTTTAGGATTACCGAACTCTATTAAATTACAAATACCGAAATAATAGGCACATAAACGACAACATTCACACTATTGTGTCTCACTTGAGAATTCCCAAATTTTAGCAGATCGGAAACTCCCTTGAACTGATTACACGTCTGTCCTGTTTGTAGGGAGGAAGGATTATTTATTAGTTTACATGCCTGTTATCTCTGTATATAGTATATGCACACACTGTGGGTGAGATTCTGTGCTGCATCTCACAGCTCAGAGAGAGGGAATTACAGTGGCTTTAATCCACTTTTGCACCCTTCTAATTCTGGGCTGGTCCAGCAGCCTCCAGTTAAATCTAGGTAGTCAGAGGGACTGTCAGTTACTGGAGCTGCCTAGCAGCACTACCTAGGATATCCTAAGCACTACACACTATCGAGCTGCACTTACCCATTTTGATCCTCACTATACCCCTTACACCAGGGGTTCCTTGGAGGACAGTTTGTGGCTGTCTTCCTCGGTGCCTCTGCTGGGGGATATTTCCTCTAGTCACATCTAGTGCTTTTACAGCCCCTTTACACCATTCCTGCCCCTTTAAGAGGGGAGAACAAAGGTAAGAATCTAACCTAATTTATTTAATATACTATATAGTCAAAATTGGGAAAAATAGGGTCCTGAAGTTAGACAGCTAAATAAATGGTCTGATTTTCAAAAGTGTGGAGCAGCCAGTGACTACCATTCAAATCAATTGGAGCTCCTCTGCACACAACACTTTTGAACAATCAGGCCCTCTTAAGGTATGTCAGACAGGACACACAGAATAACCACTTTTGAAAGTCTTGGTCCAGGTATCTAAATAATACTGCATGAGCCTAACTTTGCATATTTATCGATCTATCTAAATCTTAACCATATATGACTAAAACATTAGGAGGAGCTGCAATAAAAACAGGAAGAAAAGGGAAAAAAACCAGATCAAAATGGAAAGTGAAAAATGGAGAGAAAAAGAAACAGAGGGGATCTCCATTCACTGTGCTGACAGCATTTTACATCTGCTGTCTCTCTCCTTTCCATGTTTCTGGTATGTTTGATTTGTCTATACCAAGGAATCTCTGATCATGAGTTAAAACAGCATTAAGGCTATTTTTTATCACCAGAGTAATCTAGAGTTACCTTAATAGATGCCAGAAGCAAACCCAGACCTTCTAATGGAAGATCTGTAATAACACTGAATGAGCTATATTTGGGAATTTCTTGCAAAACCAGCGCCAGACTCTTGCAAAACCAGAGACTCTACTATTCATTTACACATCAGCATTAATGTAAATGCGTTTCAAGGTGTCAGCTGTAGTGAAGGGCATCTGGTATTTATTGCAGCCTAGAAAGGGAAATGAATCCTGAGGTTTAATAGATGTCTGGTCTGAAAACTTCTTAACAATGCAAATTTATTTTGTGCAGTATCTCAAAAGAGTATCCATCCCAAAATTACATAAAGAATTAGGTATCAGAGGGGTAGCCATGACAGTCTGGATCTGCATGCATCCAACTAAGTGGGTATTCACCCACAAAAGCTTATGCTCGAATACATCTGTTAATTTACAAGGTGGCACAGGACTCTCTGTCTTTTATACAGAATTAAAACACCACAATTATAAAGTTAATCAACATTTCTTTCTGTCTACTGACTTGAATGGCACCAATCAGGGGGAAACATACATTGCAAATGAGAGTTCATTAAAAAATTAGGATCAGATTTGGAATCCAACATAGTCAAGACTCCTGTGGATTTTTGTTGGATTAGAGCAGGTGTTTAGTAAAGGAGAGAGATACACATGATGTCGTATGCTGGAAGCTGTGGAGGTAAAGGCTGTCACTTCAACAGGTTAGAGATGGTGGGAAAAGTCAACAACAACAAATAAAAGAGAGAGAGAGGGAGATCAGTGTCAGGTGAGAAGAGGGAGAATGCAGGGGAGCAAAGAAAAGTGAGGTTCATGAAGCAAGAATGGAAGTTCAAAATTGGATTCTGAAATGAACAGAACATTTCATTTCTGGACAGCTACCTGAAGATGGGGAAAATGTTGCTGTGTTTCTTCACATGTTTTCTAAGGGAAAGTATTCAAACATAATTGTCAGCACCCGCACTAGTGATCTTAGTTGCCCTATGCCAATTAAAAATTGTCCAATCTCTACAGCCCCACAGCCACTATTTTTTTTCTGCCTTAGTCATCACCTGGCCTTCCTGCGTAGCAGAATACCCCCTGGTAGACTATAGTAGAACACAGTATGTCTGGAATTGTAGAAGTCTGTGGCTGTGCTCCCTGTCAATCTCAGAGGGAGGCCACGCTCCTACATTCTTGGATCCCTCTAGGTAAAGCTGCAGGGATGGGGATACTAGCAGCTTCTAAGACCCTGGTACTCTAAGCAGGGTGAAGTGGAAGATTGTGGTCAGAACCCTGGACTGAGTTCAGTCTATATTCTCACAATCCCAGACAGGCTTGAGCAACAAAGGGGCTCTGGCCTTCAGGTAGGGCAGAGCAAGAAACAGTCAAGGGGCTCAGGCCCCCGAGCATGGCAGAGAACCAAACACTCTGATGTCCTATCTCTGGCAGATGACCTACAAATGCAGGCCTCATGGCCTAAGGTGGGGAGGCTGCCATCCCAGGGGTGAGATTGGCAGCAGGAGGTAAGGGGGCCTGTACCCACCTTATTCCACCAGGTCCAGGGTCCTAACAGTGGCGGAGTGTTCTGTTGGGGACCAGCCCAAAATATGCTGAACTGGATTCAAGTAACAACACAGACTATAGGCTAGTGTCCCTGAGATATTTCCTACAACCCCTTCCTTGGTACTCAGTTCTGTTGGTGTCCTCCATCTCCCCAGGGTAGATAGCAAGCAGCAGTCTCAGCAGCACCTTCAGCAACCTGGTCAGTCAGTAGATCTGGCAAGTCCTCAGCACTGCAGGGGTCCTCTTTGGGCTCCAACCCCAGGAGCAAGTGGGAGGCATCTATCTCGTCCAGCGGATCCAGCCCAACTGAGCTTCAAGGCCTGCCTTTTATACTTCCTGTCCTGTCCTTCTGCTTCTGTTGGGGTAGATGTGGGTGTCCTAGCTCTGCTCACCAGGGGATGGGCAGAGTTCCTCCCTATCAGTCTCAGAAGGAGGCCAGACCCCCTTGTAACAGGGATGAACATTTAATATAATCAAACTGCAAAATATTAAAAACTCACTGGTTTTATAACGGATCATATTTCCTGCAAGGTGCATACCTTTGGGAACAACCTTGAGGCTTTCACTCATTATGCCTGCAAAATCAGAATGTAACTTAGAGCTGTATGGAACAGAGCAATTGGTGTCTATGGGGTCATCTGAAATTTAAATTTCTGTGGTTTAGCACCTGTGACTTGTTTCAAAACCCCTGTAAGAGTGGGTACCCCAGTCTCTGTGCTCTTGAGTACAGAGAAAGGGACTCATTTTAGCCAGACCACTTAACTTTAGCTGCTTCCAAGCCAAGTTAATTCTCTACACCCCAAGACTCCCCCCTTTTTACCAGCTGGGAACTTGGGGAACCACGGCTGCCACCATCTGAGTAGATATCCAAGGTCCTGGATTGGGGTACTCAGACTCCCCAAAACCCTAACTCTATCCCCCTCCCTGAGAGCCAGAGTCAGACACCTGGAGGCTGTGTCACCTCCCCCCCTTCTCGTTGAAGAGAGAGACAGATGCCGTTCCTCAACTCATACCCTGAGCTAATCTTTTCCTTTACCCCCTCCCCTCCTCTCTTCCCAGCCTGGAAGCAGAGGAAACCTTAAGGGGAATAAACCAAACACTTTTTATAACTAACAAGATTTAATAAAGAAAAGAGCATAGAACATAGGCACAATACAGCTTACAATTTAGAGTTCTCTAACTTCTCATCTGAAATGGACAGAGACACCCCAAATAGGCACAGACTTTATGGAAAATCAAAATATTACTCACAATTAGCTAAGTAGGAATATAAGAAGGAAAGTTGAGTCATCTCCACAGCTAGAGATGAACTCCCGGACCCTTGCCCATGTTGAATGGCAAGCCCAAACTGAAACTAAACTCTAAACTCCCTCCCTCCCTCATGGCAGGGAAGCTCTTACGTCACTTGTTCTCAGGTAACATTAACACTCTCCAGCACTTTACACTTATGACAACCCCTGTCAAAGCTGAATCTCAAGGCTGTCACTGAGTGAAGAAGGTGGGGGCCAGCAAGGATTTAAAAAAATGAATACTGGCCACTCGAGGCTTTTACTACACTCTCAAGGTTGCAGCTTTTCTCTGACCTTGGCTTGGTAAATACTGCCACCACCCAAACACAAAACAAACAAACCTTGAACCCAGGAAGGAGTACTTGGAAATCCTCCCTGTAGGGTACCTCAAACCCTGTCACCCCCCTCCAGGGAAGAGAAGAGAAAGAAAACAAAGGAAATTAGCTAATGCCACCAGTTAATTAAACAACATATGCACAACCCTCTTAGGACACCAAAAATCCAATCCTGTTCTTTAAAAAAAGGAAGTTTTGTTAAAAACAGAAAGTTAAGAAAATACATCTGGAACTTAGGCTTTTGCTAGATTTTCAAAGAGGAATTCCAAAATATCAAGCACCCAAAATAGCTTTCTTGGGGGTTCATCTTAAAGGTTACAAAGAAACAAAAGCATCTGGGGTTAGCACAGGAGTCCACAAGCTAATAAGAAATAAAATAAATAACCCTAATCACACCTTTCTAGACAAGGGGTAGGCAAACTTTTCAGCCTGAGGGCCACATTGGGGTTGTGAAACTGTATGGAGGGCCATAATCATATCTGACTTAAAACTGTTACAACATTGCTGCTCCATGTCCCTGCAGCCCAGAAAGAACAACAGACAAAGGGGAAGTTTATTTTCTATTTTAAAAAGTTCTACAGTTGCATTGGCTCTATTGGTCAGGTGCCCACTTCCTTTTCTTTTCCTGGGGGACTTTTAACTCTTTTCAGGTAAAGCAAGCAGAGAGCAGCTACCAAGAGGGATTTTACAGCTAATTGGCTGGTTGGGTGTCTGTAAAAGGGAGCTCTTCCCTCCCCCTTCATTTATCACAACTCCAAACACAAAACCTTTAGTGAAATAAATTGTCATAGCTGAGTTTTCTACAAGGAAATCATGCAATGCTGTTATTTCACTTAGTTTTTGAGAAGAACATTTAATCTGACTGGTTTGTTCTAAAGGCACATGAACTTCAAAAGGACATTGCAGAGAACGTAGTCTGAGTTTTGAGCTTGTAATTGAACAAAGAGCCAAATGACTTTCCTGGGGTTTTATGTGCTGTTTTGACCCTGTCACACAGCGTGAATGTTTCTACTTAACTGCAACCCCTGCTTGGACAACTGCAGAAAAGGCTTTGTTTGGTCAAAGCTGCTTATTATTGGGATGGTGATATAGACACATAGAAGCGTATGTAATTCTTCTGCCAAGTGCCAATGGCAGCATCAAGGGCAGGATTCAATGTGCTTAAGGCCCTTCTTGAATAATGAGTAAATCTCTGGCTTAAGGCCCCCATCCCACTGAGAGCTCTGTTTTTATTTCTTGCTTTGGGAAATAAGAATAATACTTCCCTGTCCACTTTGCAGATATTTTCCCCTCCTGTTGCAAGAACTGAAGAGTCCTCTGGGAACATGGGACACAAGAATCTTTATTTGGAGAGGGGGAAGGAGAACACAGTCAAAAGAAACATAACACTTCCCCCGACCCCAAGAATATATATTTATATATTCATATGAGAAACTGAGCAATCCAAATTAACACATTAGAAGTTGATCCACATCTTCAGTCTAAATGTCCAGGCTATTGAGATCCAGAACCCAGTCTCACCACAACCCCACCCACCAAGTCCATTTCTTGTACACCCATTTGTGGGTCAAGTCCATCCTAGAGTTAGCCAAGTTGTAGCAGGGGATAGCGCTCACCTGGTGGTCTGATCTAGTCCTGGTAGAACTGCTCTAACAGGTTCCAGTCACACAAACAACTACCTAATCCAGTTTAGTGATTTCAGATTTTCTTCTACCAGCTAGGAGGGCAAAAGTCCTCTGAAGGCATATGAATATTGCTGCTGTCATTCTAGTCAGGTTTCACTCCCAACTAATCTTTGTTCTGACATTCCAATCAGCCCTTCCTTGTAGCCCTGCACACTTAGCACAGAATCTCCCAGTGAGGAACCCAGAACAAAACAAGACCCTTGGAAGAAGCCCTGCCAGTAGGCTAGCACTCATCTCTAATACAAAGCTTTCTTGCCATCACTTTTTGCTGATCATAACTTCATTACCCAACCCAAGTCCATTTCTTGTACACGCAAGGTCATATCCAGCCTAGTTTCTATATTTTTTCACAAGTGCACAAATCACAGTAACATGTAATAAACATATTCCACGAAAACTACACAACTCAGTAGGTAGAATTACAGATGAACAACTGTGTTTTCATTGTTGCTGTAGCAGTATCAGTCCCAAGATATTAGAGAGACAAGGTAACATCTTTTATTGGACCTACTTCTACTGGTGAGAGAGACAAGCTTTTGAGCTTATATGGGACTCTTCTTCAGGAGTCCAACAAAAGATATTACCTCACGCACCTTGTCTCCAGGTAAACATTGTCATTTATGTAAATGAAGTTGTCCAGAGCTAACTTTTCCCTTTCTCCCCAATAGAGGGAGCAGAGAACTCAATCCCTGTAAACCTTTTAGACATTGAGTTTACACAGAGGATTTGCCATAACAAAACCAACTAGTGCTCTATCTAATTTAATGTTTCTTTCTAGCAGTGGCCAATTCTTAATGGTTCATAGAAATTCTGAAACTCCTCTAATACCCCAATTTTTAACGTGAAGGAAATATAAAAGAGGGGGAAATGTAAAGAACTGGATGAAAACACTGGAATATTAGGGCTCTGCTTTGCTCATTTTTCATGACCAGGTGGGGGACAATTAAATCCTTGAGGTGCTCTAAATCATATTCTTGTAAAGGCACTGATCAATGTGACAAACAAACCCCCTACTTACAATAGGAACTTGCTAATTTATTCAACAGCATAACCATATGTACATGGTGGGGGACTTCCATGTACAAACCAGGAAATATGAGAAGGGTGGAACATGGCTCCATCCTATAATACACTGGATAATGCAATTAATCCCATGCCAACCATTTTACTACACATATCTAGGGTTGACAGAATTCTTATTTATATAGTAAATGTTATGGTTAATATTTATGTTTATTGTTAACCATTTTCCTGATTATTGTTCATTTTATTTTTTCACCGTTTCAAATGGGGCTGCAGGGGTCTCCCTAAACATCTGTAGAGCTAGGATACAACATTCTTGTAGGCACCACGTGTGGGGGCTACTGCTCTCACTGACGGCTATTGATGAATTATTTATTTTTTTAATTTCTGAGTATCAGGTGAAATCAACATTTACTAGTAACTAATGATAGTACAGTAAACCTTCGATTTTGCAGACCTCGATTTAAGGGACTTCGGATTTAAGGGACAAAATTTCCAGTCCGTATGTCATATGTGAAAATTAACACCCTGTTAATTTTAAAATGCTTTTAACCAAGATTTGCTTATAATTAAATTAACAGATTATTTTTTGTTATTAATTCACTGTTACAGTAGACTCCCGATTATCCGGGCGCGGGTTAACCGGGCTGCGGATTAACCGGGATGTCTAAACGGGTCGGTAGGGGAAGCCCCAAAGCGGCGGTGGGCTCAGCCTTAGCCTGCCGCTGCTTTGGGGTTTCTCCCACTGGCCCCTTACGAGCTGGGGTCTCAGCCTGCTTCCAGCCTGGGTGTAGGAAACCCAGGCTGGCAGCGGGAGCTGACTGGGGCAGGCAGCAGGACCCCGGCTGACAGGAGCCTGGGGGGAAAGCCCAAAGCGGCAGCAGGCTGAGTGCTAAGCCTGCCGCCACTTTGGGCTCTCTCCCCAGGCTCCTGCCACCTGCCCCACTCAGCTCCCACTGACAGCCTGGGTGCAGGGAACCCAGGCTGGCAGCGGGAGATCAGACCCCGGCTAGCAGGAGCCTGTGGGGAAACTCTAAAGTGCCAGCCAGCTGAGTGCTCAGCTGGCTGCCGCTTTGGGCTTTCCCCTGAGGCTCCTGCCAGCTGGGGTCTCTGCCCGCTGCCAGCCTGGGCTTCCTACACCCAGGCTGGCAGCAAGTTGAGACCCCGACT
Source organism: Sternotherus odoratus (assembly GCA_032164245.1). Lineage (NCBI taxonomy): Eukaryota > Metazoa > Chordata > Testudines > Kinosternidae > Sternotherus > Sternotherus odoratus. The sequence goes on from JAVMKO010000002.1 coordinate 112,194,092, forward strand.
GGCAAGGATCCACCGGGGGAAACCCCAAAGCAGCGGCAGGCTGATTGCTCAACCCGCCGCCGCTTTGGGCTCTCTCCCCAGTCTCCTGCCAGCCGGGGTCCTGCTGCCTGCCCCAGTCAGCTCCCGCTGCCAGCCTGGGTGTAGGAAGCCCAGGCTGGCAGCGGGAGCTGAGACCCCCCCACTGACAGGAGCCTGCGGGGAAAGTCTAAAGCAGCAGAAAGCTGAGAAGCGGCAGCGGCTGAGCTCTCAGCCTGCTGCTGCTTTAGAGTATCCCCGCAGGCTCCTGCTAGCTGGGGTCTCAGCTCCCGCTGCCAGCCAGGGCTTCCTACACCAAGGCTGGCTGCAAGCTAAGACCCCAGTTGGCAAGGGGCCAGCGGGCGAAACCCCAAAGCAGCGGCAGGCTAAGGCTGAGCCCGCCGCCGCTTTGGGGCTTCCCCTACCGACCCGTTTAGACATCCCGGTTAATCTGCAGCCCGGTTAACCCGCGCCCGGATAATCGGGAGTCTACTGTATAGAAAACTTTTCTGTGAAACTAAACTTTTCATACATACTTAATTTTAATTACACAAACATGTCTATATAAGTAAAAACAGGTAAACTAACTAATTGTCAATTTTTTAACATACGCATTTGGAAAACCTACTTTATTATATAACGGACTTTGGGCTTTAACGGACACCCCCTCGCCCAAATTAGTCCGTTATATCGAGGTTTTACTGTACTGTCCTGAAATGCCCATTACACCAGCTGGGGGAGGGTGTGATGAGGCAGTCTAAGCCACTTATATAGCTCCTCTGTGCTACCAGAACATCAAAAAGGGAACATAATGAAGCTCAAGGATTAAGTCCCAAGTCATCATTTTAGTATTTCAACTTTGAATGTCTGCCTTGCAACAGGGCATTGAAAGCTTACTTAGAATGATCAGTTATAGAAACTCTGCTTAAAATTCCTAAAGCTCTCCTGCTGAAAAATATACAATCAAAGACGCATTAATTAAGCAATCCTAATTTTTGTTAAAAACTTCCATGGTGTGAAGGATTATTTTCTATTCAAACAGGCAAAACTTCAGAGTGTGATGTGTCTCCCAGCTGTTACAATAAAGAATAGTTAATCATAACTTAATAGGTTGTCATTAGCAAAGAGATAGAGAAAGACTTTGTAAATATTTGTTCAGCAAATCACTGCACTTGACATAATGAGATGTTCGAAACATTGCAAGAGAGATAATTGTGCAAAAGCTGTTATTTGTTTACTGCTTTTGTCTCTTCATATACTTTATGCAATGTTGAGTCTAGTCCCTCTTTCTGCCTTAAGAAAATTACTACTCCTTTATTTGCTGGTCATTGTTACTGGAATGTTGGAAAGATGTTTGGAGACATAGTGCTCAGAATCTCCAATTTACTGGACTATGCAGCAAGTTCTAAATTCTGTAATATTTTGTGTTTCACATAAATAGTTGTACTGATAACAGTAAAATATTTACAGATAGGCAAGATTATATATAATGCAATGCAAAGAATCATTAGCAACTACTAAATTGGATGGGCTATTTGTTATGCAAATCAGAAAGTGAAGATGATATGTGATGAAAAAGAGAAATTTATTTTTGTAACAAGTTGTTTACTGCATATATGAGACTGCCAGTAGCTATTTCTGTCTATAGAGCTAAGGGTGAATTTCTTTTGAAGGAAGCATTCTTACAGTAAAGCCCACCCAGGCTGTCTCAAAGTCCCGGAGTCGGGAAACCCTGGTGACTCCAACACAGTTCCTATGGCAGATAATCCCCAAAGCCTTGACTTATGGAAGCCCTAGAGTGAGTGATTCCAATGCAGTTAACATGGTGGGCTGCTAAGGAACCCATGGGACAAGCTGGCAGGAAACCAGGTAGGTTTCCATCAGCAAGTCTGCGTTCTGCCATAACGCAGTTGAAACTGCCCCCTCCCCCCACCTTCTCCCAAAGTTTCAGCAGATTTTTTCTGACCTGCTCTATTTCTCAGTCTTGAACTGAATATTTTAATGCATGACCTGCATAAATGTTATCTGGCTGGGTATTCAACCAATTGTCATTAAGAAAGGGGACAGACTCTACATTCATGGTCAAAATGGTAAAGCTAATGACACAAAGTGACACAGGGCCTGATTCTCCATTACGTTGCATCAAGATAACCACTATGGAAATACAACTGTGTAAAATTAGCGTAAGTATTTCGATTTTTTTCATAAGCCTTTTATAAGATGGAAAAATGGAGATGTGGCTAAATATTTTTTTTACACAAAAGTATTCACTTTTTATAGAGAATTTAGACTTTAAAAAAAACACCTATAAAACTAGATGGTTTCAATTCAGACATGCTACTGTGGTGCCTCATTCATAGAATATTAGGGTTGGAAGGGACCTCTGGAGGTCATCTAGTCCAACCCCCTGCCTAAATCAGGACCAATCCCCAACTAAATCATCCCAGCCAGGGTTTTGTCAAGCCTGACCTTAAAAACCTCTAAGGAAGGTGATTCTACCACCTCCCTAGGTAGCCCATTCCAATGCTTCACCATCCTCTTAGTGAATTTTTTTTCCTAATATCCAATCTAAACCTTTCCAACTGCATTTTGAGACCATTACTCCTTGTTCTGTCATCTGCTACCATTGAGAACAGTCTAGATCCATCATTTTTAGAACCCCCTTTCAGGTAGTTGAAAGCAGCTATCAAATCTCCCCTCAGTCTTGTCTTCTGAAAACTAAACAACCCAGTTCTCTCAGCCTCTCCTCATAAGTAATGTGCTCCAAGCCCCTAATCACTTTTGTTGCTCTTTCCAATTTTTCCACATCCTTCTTGTAGTGTGGGCCCCAAAACTGGACACAGTACTCCAGATGAGGCCTCACCAATGTCGAATAGAGGGGAACAATCACGTCCCTCAATCTGCTGGCAATGCCTCTACTTATACAGCCCAAAATGCCATTAGCCTTCTTGGCAACAAGGGCACACTGTTCACTCATCTTCTCATCCACTGTAACCCCTAGGTCATTTTCTGCAGAACTGCTGCCTAGCCATTTGTTTGTAGCCATAGTTTGTAGCAGTGCATGAGATTCTTCTGTCCTAAGTGCAGGACTCTGCACTTCTCCTTGTTGAACCTCATCAAATTTCTTTTGGCCCAGTCCTCTAATTTGTCTAGGTCCCTCTGTATCCTATCCCTACCCTCCAGCGTATCTACCACTTCACCCAGTTTAGTGTCATCTGAAAAGTTGCTGAGGGTGCAGTCCACACCATCCTCCAGATCATTGATAAAGACATTGAATAAAACCGGCTCCAGGACCGACCCTTGGGGCACTCTGCTTGATACCGGCTGCCGACTAGACATGGAGCCATTGATCACTACACGTTGAGCCCGACAATCCAGCCAGCTTTCTATCCACCTTATGGTCCATTCATCCAGCCCATACTACTTTAACTTGCTGGCAAGAATATTGTGGGAGACCATATCAAAAGCTTTGCTAAAGTCAAAGAATAGTATATTCACTGCTTTCCCTTCATCCACAGAGCCAGTTATCTCATTGTAGAAAGCAATTAGATTAGTCAGGCATGATTTGCCCTTGGTGAATCCATGCTGACTGTTCCTGATCCCTTTCCTCTCCTCTAAGTACTTCAGGATTGATTTCTTGAGGACCTGCTCCATGATTTTTCCAGGCCCTGAGGAGAGGCTGACTGGCCTGTAGTTCCCTGGATCCTCCTTCTTCCCTTTTTTAAAGATGGGCACTACACTAGCCTTTTTCCAGTCATCCAGGACCTCCCCCAATCGCCAAGAGTTTTCAAAGATAATGGCCAATGGTTCTGCAATCACATCTGTCAACTCCTTTAGCACCCTCGGATGCAGAGCATCTGGTCCCATGGACTTGTGCTCGTCCAGCTTTTCTAAATAGTCCTGAACCATTTATTTTTCCACAGACAGCTGGTCACCTCCAGTGCAGTAGTCTGGGAGTTGACCTTGTTCGTGAAGACAGAGGCAAAAAAAGCATTGAGTACATTTGCTTTTTCCACATCCTCTGTCACTAGATTGCCTCCCTCATTCAGCAAGGGGCCCACACTTACCTTGACTTTTTTCTTGTTGCCAACATACTTAAAGAACCCCTTCTTGTTATCCTTAATATCCATTGTTAGCTTCAACTCCAAGTTTGATTTAGCCTTCCTGATTTCACTCCTGCATGACTGAGCAATATTTATATATTCCTCCCTGGTCATTTGCCCAATCTTCCACTTCTTGTAAGCTTCTTTTTTGCATTTAAGATCTGCAAGAACTTCCCTGTTAAACCAAGCTGGTCACCTGCCATATTTACTGTTCTTTCTACACATTGGGATGGTTTGTTCCTGCAACCTCAATAAGGATTCTTTAAAATACAGCCAGCTCTCCTGGACTCCTTTCCCCTTCATGTTCATCTCCCAGGGGATCCTGCTCATCAGTTCCCTGAGGGAGTCAAAGTCTGCTTTTCTGAAGTCCAGGGTCCGTATTTTGCTCCTCTCCTTTTTTCCTTGTGTCAGGATCCTGAACTCTACCATCTCATGGTCACTGCCTCCCACGTTCCCATCCACTTTTGCATCCCCTACTAATTCTTTGTGGTTTGTGAGCAGCAGGTCAAGAAAAGCTCTGCCCCTAGTTGGTTCCTCCAGGACTTGCTCTAAGAAATTGTCCCCTACACTTTCCAAAAACTTCCTGGATTGTCTGTGCACCACTGTATTGCTCTCCCAGCAGATATCAGGGTGATTGAAATCTCCCATGAGAACCACGGCTTGTGATCTAGTAACTTCTCTTAGTTGCTGGAAGAAAGCCTCATCCATCTCATCCCCCTGGTCTCGTGGTCTATAGCAGACTCCCACCACGACATTCCCCCATTCTCCTTCCTGGGGTGGGCTTCCTAGCCAGATATTATCTTCTATAATGCATCATGGGCAGGGACTCCCATCACTAAGTTGGGAGACCACAGTGCGCCATGGGAGATGTAGTCCTAATGTGGAGCCAAGTCCATAGTAGCATGTCTGAATTGAAATTATTTGACTGTGACCAAATATTTTTCCCACCCTGCAGGATCCCAGAGCCCAAGCCCACATGTCTACACAGTATGAAACAGCATTGCAGCGCGAGGTCCCTGAGCCTCCAGTCAGCTGCCATGGGGCCAGCTGAATTTTTTTTCTGTGTAGAAATACTCAGAGTCACCAAGTCAAATATAGGTTAGAGGTAGGAAACATGTATTTGGGTATGAGCTTGGAGTAGAAGTAGTGATAGGATGAAGGATTCTGTTTGTTAACAAAAGAAGAGAAGAGGCAGATGACCAAAATTAGAACAACTGAACCCAAAAATATCTTTTGCCCAAAACTACCTATAATCCTTCAAATTGCAACTGTCACTTAATTCCAGAAATGACAGAAAAAATTACATGGCCTTTATCAATGTCTTAAAACAAACAAAGACCACACTAAAAATAAGAGGTAATGTGTGTTCAAAGGAGGAAGCAAAATATTTTTGTACACTTTAAATGAACACAATCTGTTAAACTCAACTGGCTTGATTCTCCTTTTGTTTACACTAGTGTAAATCAGGAGTCACTGTACTGAAAGCAGTATTACACCCCTGTAAAATCAGGTTAAGCATGAGGACAACAAGGCTGTAAAAGTCAAAGTCACGTCGTAAACAAATCTGTTGTCTATATCCTTCTCTTACTAACAGTTATGACTCACCATGACCTTTACCTAACAACTCAACTTTAGAGTTAGTTCCTTATGGCCCATTTTTGGAAATCTTTCCCACAGGAAGAATCATGAATCAGAGCTGAGATATTGCTACACATGAAAGACTTAAAGCTTTGCTACAGGGCAAATTGAATGGTTTTTAACAAGTCTGGCAATTTTTTATAGAAAAAAGGAGGAAAAGGGGATGCGGTATAGTATTTGATATTGATTTTTTCTTTTTGAAACAAACATTAATATAGTGTTCCTTCTTTTGAAAAGTGTTTTATGTTTTTTCTGCAAGTATAAAGTGATTGAATAATTTCTGCAAAAGCAAATGCTATACAGAGTATATAAATGGTTTGTAGGGGTGAAGAGAGTTTTTATATGGTGTAAATATTCATAAGAACACCTGCATTTGCAGCAGTGTTTTGTGTATTAAGCTGCTCACCCAGTCTATTTTTGTTTTCACTCTTCCCAGAATAACTGGTTTATGAATGTGTGCATACATACTGTGCCGACCTGTATTCTTATGGAGGGATGGCCCAAGGCAAGAGCCAGAGCCAGTAGTAGGCATAAGCATACTAAGCAGCTCAATGGGGTCCCCTCCTCAATCTTTATGTGTTGAAGGGTAGGGTCCCCATTGGGCTAGCATCACGTCTCGCACGAGCACCTGTCTCAGACCTACATGATTTAGGGACCACTTGTTTTGGGACCAGACAGCCACAAATTCACATTCCATTCTCTATCTATCTGCATAGTCAGAGCCAACCCAAAGCTAGAGTTTACACACACACTTTTTAGGTATCATTTTGTATTCTTGAGAACTTTGTTGAATTGGGCCAAGGAAGGAATTCAGTTACAGACTGTAGACTCCTCTGAGGAGGAAGCTGGGTGAGCCTCATTGTTACTGCACACAGATTCTCTATATAATTTATTTCAACAGGCATGAACCCCTCCAATTGCACAAAACTCCTTTCAAGTCAATGAGGTTTTATGTGTGCAAAAGGCTATTCAGTGTGTTTATTGCAGGACTGGAGCTCAATCCCAAATAGAGTGAAGGGATTACTAACAACATTCAGGCTCAAACTGGTTGTAGTAAACAGTTACTGTTAATTATATTTAAATAAGTTAGTACAAAAGTATTGCTGATGCCATTTAATTTGGGAATGGCAGAGCTTTCAGGTTTAAATCTCTCACTTTAGGAGGACTTGCTTTCTGAGAAGTGCCCTCATGCTAGCCACTAAAAAATGAATCTTAGCTTGATATAACAGGCACTGTCTTGTTTGGTTTGGAAAAAAAACCCTGAAAATTCGTTGGAAAGGTATAATGGGAAAGGCTGATGCAATGGAAAACATTAATTATCCAGTCATATTGAATATAAAAAAGAAAATGGCACTGAAAAATCATGGTCTGTCCCTTGATAGGCTTTAGGTTTAATAATAAATAATATTGTTTCTAAAAAAAAATTGCAAAATAGATTAAACAAGGGAAGATTCCAGTTTAATTGGTTTACAGTAGTAAATAGGAAATAAATCCATGTCAGTAGAACCATGCAAACTTTTCCTCCAATTAAATATAATGCTTAATTTTTACGTTGAATTATATTAAACAATTCCATATAAAGAAAAATATGGGAAAATAGCTTTTATCTGCAGTGTAAGTTGTCATCTTTAAAAGTTCTAAAGGTTTTCACTAAAGGAAAAGTCAATTTATGAACATACTGCATTTAAATTCAATGTACCAGATCGTCAGCAGGGGTAAATTGGCATCACCCCATTGAAGTCACTTGAGCTTCATTGACTTGCCCCAGCTAAGGATCTGTTCTTACATCCCTCGTTTACTCAATAGGGATTTACATTAGGGACAGAAGAATGTTAACTGGACTCTAGAAGCTTTGTAACCTCACATAAAATGGTGTCTGATTTTGAAAAAAATATTAGTTGTGGGAGATTCTCCTTTCCCACAGCTGAAGCTACTGCAAGTATTACCCCAAAAGCTTAAGTAGTAAAGGCACCCTAAGGACTCCTCATTTCCGCAGGCAACGAAGAAGACAGTCATAGGGCTGCTTTCCAATGACTATCACACGACCTAGCTCAGGGATGTGCTGAGGGCATAGCTAGAGGTGGGAAGGTTATGCTGCAAGTGCTTGGCCTCAGCATTCAGGGCTATGGAGATTTTGCATAGCACCGCAGCCCATAGGCAGGCACCCAGGGCTCTCAATATTATGCCAAGGGTCATGGAGCAGCCCAGGATTGAGAAAATGCAAAGGTGGTTTAACACCATCTTAGCTGTGAGTTCTCACCCCAAATTCTCAATCACAGGGCTTCTAAAAATGCTGCAAAACATCAGGCTCAGGTCAAGTTGTCTTACATGCCAGGCAATGATTTCAATTGATTTCACCAGGGTTTCAATTGCACTGCAGACTACCAATATGAGTCCATGTAGGAAATCAGCTTTGTTGGCAAATTACTCAAAATGTCTTAAAAGTAAATTGATTACTTTTTTAGTTTGTAACAATAGAAATATACAAATACCATAACCGCAGCTTTTAAAATAGAAGCTTTTAAAATGCCAATATATATTGTTCATATTCCTTGCAAGATACATATTCAATAAACTATATGGTCTGAAATAGATATACAGATAACTCAGTTCCACCTTGTTGGCTTTATTTTAATGTAGCCGCTGCTCCATTCATTCTTCCATTTCTGTCTCACTAACATTTATGCAGAAGGATTCCCTAGGCCCTTCAGTGAGTGCACCCCATAAACTGCTGGGGTTCTTCTCAGAGCTCTCAACACTATTTAGCAGTAACAAAAGTGGGAGGGGATATATGGTTTAACAAAAGACACATCATGGAAATGTATAAGGAAAGGTACAATAAGGTCCATGATTCATTACATACACCTACTGAATTTGCATTCTATTTCTCATCTGCCAGTTGTTTCCTCAGCTTTATAGCTTTTAAATTCTAAGTTTTGGGGTTTTGTCCACATTGTCTCATTTTGGTGAGACTCCTTTTTCTGCCCTCATGCACCTTGTCTAGATGACCCCTATGGTGTAATTTGCCTTTGGTTACACCTGTGCTAGTCCACTCAGATCTATAAGCCGATGTGTCAACATATATTTTTCAAGCCATCGTTTTTGGTACCTATCTACACTGTTCTTTAGTTACAGACTTACTAAAACACTCACCCTCCCACTCCCCACCAAGCACAGTCAAGAAAATATAATGAAGTTATACAAAGCAGACTGTGTATGATAAATAGTTAATTGGGATACAGTGCACGGGGACCTGACATAACACCCAGTGTTCCCACTCTGTACTATTATTGTTTTCGTTGTTGTGAAATCTTTAGCAATCAGACAATACAGAATAAAAAGAGAACACACAACATGTAGAAACTGTTATACAATGGAGCCTTCTTAGAGCAGGTTATTTTACTCAAAAATTTCATTATAAGCAGAGGTTCTGCAATGGCCTGACAACTGACTCCTGCAGCAACTCCTGATGGTCATCCAGGAATTAGCTCATTTCCAGCTCTGGAGCACCCTCCACAGGCTGGTGTCTCATCGTTGCTGGCTCCCATGTCCCTCCTGGACCCAGGTGGCCCTTTTTCCTGGGGTGCTGCCCCCTGGCAATACCCCCCACTCTACATCTGGGTCTCCCTTCCCTAGGGAATCCCCAACCTTCTAATCCCCACCTTGCCTCATTCTAGGGCTACTGCCGGTCATCATGAAGCCCCCACATCCTGGGACAGACTGCAGTGTAAAAGCCAGTCATCATAGGCAAGGAGGGAGGGTTAGACCACCTGACTTTGCCTAGCCCCCAGTACTTCCTTAGGCCTTACTGCAGGCCTGCAGCCTTGGGAGTTGCTAGGCTGGCGCTCCCCAGCTCCCTTGCCTATTTCCCCAGCACTGCTCCACCTCAGGTACCCTGTCTCACAGGCAGCCAAGCCCTGCTCCCTCCCAGCCTGGAGAGAGACTGGCTAGTTCCTGCTTCTCAGCCTTTTTATAAGGGCCAGCTATGGCCTGATTGGGAAGGCGGCCACAGCTGGGGCCAGGCCCAGTCATGGCTCACAGCTTCCCCCAGCTATAGCCCTTCCAGGCTGGGGCAGGTGACCACCCCACTACAGGTTCATTCAAACTATCCATGTGATGCAATAGCAACCAATGTCTTTATATTGAAATTGTGATACAGTATTCAATCTGACTCATTTTAACAATAAAAAGAAAAAAGGAATTTGCTTTCTTTTACTTCAATGTCAAAAAATTAAAAGTTTGGAAAAACCAGCTGACTTGAAATATGTATGTCCAGTGCAATTCTTTAACCCCCAAATGTTAGGATTATTTAGCCCTCTAGATGTCAATGAATTAATTTAATAAATCTCAGGCTTCAGAACATAAAATGTTCAGGAGTTGCAGAATACGTGCAGGAAAGCCATTTCCTGCTGACACATTCCAATACACAGCATTACACAATGACCTTGCTCCAGTAAATTTTGCTGTTTTAAATCTTCCTCTGAAAATGCAAGTGCAGGTGATTCAGAGGCTTGATACAAGACTGAGTGGATCAATGGGTTCAGGGTCCAAACCTTCAAGGTAGTGATCAGGTCCGAATCTCCGAATTCAAATATGCATATAGTATGTAGGTATCATTATAAGTAGAACTGGTAGCATCATCTTGTAATAACATTGCCTGAGGTGTCGCCTTATAAAATCCTGTTTTCAGTTGCTTTTATAATGTTTTCAAACTTTAACCTTCTGGGCTAAAATTTTCCATGGTGGGTATCTGACACAAACTGATTTATTTTTTTTAATTGCAGCCAAAATGGTTCAGCTCTTCCAAGAATGGGGCTAGGAAAAAAATATTTTGTTTTCCCCATGTTAAAATATACTGGGAATCCAGTCTTTGAAAAGCTCAGACAACCCCCAACTTTGGAGCAGGGTTTTGAAATTGGGTAGGGAGTTGACCTCTGTGTCAGAGCTGTAACTTTTCCCAATATCAGGAACCACCACTTAAATTTGGCCAAATTATAAATCACAGTTCACATATGCTGTGTGAGTGTGAGTGTGAGTGTGAGTGTGTGAGAGAGAGAGAGGACACTGAGTGAGGAGTGTATGAAAGGAGATTTGGACTGGAGGAGAGGTACGGAAGAAAGAAAGATTGGATGAGGAGACAGGAGAGGGGAACTGGGACTGTTAGTTGCCAGTAGAGAATCCAGCTTCCCCAAACTGAAGTTACTGAAAACACATCTACACTCCACAATGACACAGGAGAGGCTGGTCAGCCTTGCAACCATCTCAACAGAGCATGAGCTGGACCTGCAGGAAGCAGTTCAAATCTTTGCAGCCACCAAGGCATGGAAAGCACCACTTTGATTGTTTAAACAGGTAAAAATGCCACTGTTTACTATGCAGACAAGAAAAGTTACATTTGCTGTTCAAATGTTTGAAAGTTAAGTGTTATTTAAAATTTTTGAACAAGGCATTTTAAGTTGTTAGTTGTCCTTTATTGTGGTAGATAGCAGAGCAGTACCATGAGAGGAATAGAATAGGAAGAAGGCAGAATTGAGATCTTTCAACGTTTTGGCCCAAGTGAGGGGACATGGAGGCATCATTTGATCTCCCCGCCTCAGGTGCCAAAATGTTGTGTGGCAGCCCTGCCTATTCTCTAGGAAGCACAGGAGCCAAGATCCCAGCCATGAGGTGCAGAAGGAGTCATCGTCCTACCCAACCACTTAAGGAGCTCCCTGCCTCACCAAGGCAGTAAGTGGTGTGGCAGTTCCTAGATAGTCTGGGACAACATGGGGCCCTCTATGCCATCGTCCCTGAAGCCAGTGGGGTTCAGGGTATCTTTGTTTTCGCCCGGCAGCAGCAAGAGTCACCCTTTCCCCACCTTTCTCAACTGCAGGCCTTCCCTCACCTCCACATCCAGTTGGATGAGGAGGAGGTGGTCCTGGCCTACAGGAAGCTTCTCTCTGAATCATCATGGAGCATCTCAGGTTGGAAATAGGTACAAATATTTCCCAGCTGAGCTGGCACCAAGTGTATCTTGCCCCCCATAGCATCCTGACCCGATCTAGGAAGATTCATCCTGGACAATCCACAACCCCCATATGATCTATGATCTCCTATATGGGAATATTTTCACCACACAATTCAGAATTCCCTGTGTCAAGGTGTGCCTCCCCACTCTGAACTCTAGGGTAAAGATGTGGGGACCCCGCATGAAAGAAGAAATAATCCCCCAAACTTATTTTACCAGCTTAGGTTAAAACTTTTCCCCAGAACCCAAACTTCTCCAGGTTGGACTTGGAATAATGCTGCCACCACCAATTTAAGCCCCCAAAACCATGGGGGTGGGTGAATTGTAACCCCCTTCTTTACACCTCTCAAATCTCCTCCCCTCACCTGGGAGAGGTTTGAGAACAAAGAAATCCCTCACTTTCTGTGAGATGTGCCCGATCCAAATCAGGATCAATCCAATGGAAACAGTCAGAGTCTTAAAAGAAATATTTTACTTAGAGAAAACAGAAGCATAAATCCCTTATACATAAATCAGTAGACTAAACATCCCCTGGCATCACACAGCATAACTGATCCCTCCCTGGGAATTCTTCCCCTGCCACAGCTTAACAGTAAAGAAACACCATGGACACATTATCAAGTGATACAGTTCAAGCTTACAAATCACTTACTACTGGACTTGTCTTCTTAGAAGATTATAGAATTGTAGAATATAGAGACAGAAGATTAGTTCGTCCCAAAGCCAGGCGAACATCAGCACAGACAGACAGCCAAGGAAGACAAGCGGGAGAAAACGAAACTAAAACACTCTTTGTCCTGAGGTTGATTAGCATTTCCCTTACATCATTCTCTCTGTCAGGTTACTTCAGGTTAACCGTTCACAGGTAAAACAGCAATTCTAAGCTACTTTATACTTATGACACTTACAGATACTTGTATCTGTCTCCACAGACACTGTCCCAATTTCTGATGGTGCCTGTGTTAGAGGAGACTTAGAAGGGGGGCATATTTCTCTATCTCCCCAATAGTCCTAGGGCTAGTTTGGTTGTGTTGGGAAGGTCCCTGGCTAACAAAATCTTCCCCATCTCCACTTCTGGTGGCTACAGGACAAGGCTGATCGGATCTGCTTCACAGCACAGAAGACCCAATAGAAGAGCCTGGAGCCACATTGATCCAAAGCAGCCCTTATAGAGAAAATTACAGTGAGTGATCCATGGGATCCTCTGAGCCACTGCTGGGTATCTGACTCAAACTGATTCTATTTTTTTTTAAATTGCTGGTGGAAGATCAGTGGGGCTGGAGGGGGCCCCAGAGAACTGGGAGCAAAAATGGTGAAAATTCTGTGATTGATTGGTAGGGACCAGTAATGGAATTGTGGGGCTAGAAGGGAGATGAATCTGGGAGTAGGGAGGAATTGGGTAGTCTCAGCTGGTGATCAGGCGGAAGTGGTTGTGATAATTGGTCTATGAGACTTTTGCCTACTTATGATTTAACCATTAAAAAAAAGTCAAGTTATTTTCAATAATGAGCAACATAAACAATTGCAAGAAACCCAGGTAGATCCAGAAAGTGAACCAAAACTGATGTGTCAGAAACTAGGCCTAATGGTTGGCCAAGACAATGAAGGGATAGGACATTCTGCCCACCCACCTCCCTTTGGGGTCCTTAAAGAGATTTGGGCAGGGGAGAGAGAGGTAGGGGAGAACAGAAAGAGGCTACTAGAGTAAGCTTCACCATCATAGCAGCTGCCCCCACCATTTCCTGGGGCTACAGGCCTTGGTCATCCTGATCTTGAGATATTCTTGACCAGACCAGTCCAGAGAGAGGGATCTGGAGGACACCAGCAGCCCTATCAGATCTGGCTGAATCCCAAACCACTTGGGATAAAACAGGGTTAGATTTTTAACAGCAGAAACATCAGCTTCAGCCCATCTCAATTCCCTAAGAAACTCTCAAACAAGGTCTGTCCTTTTTTTCCTTCTAAAACTCTCTCCAGGTAAAGGGCAAAAGAACAAGAGATGTAGTTAAAATGAAAGTCTTATTTGATACTTTGAATTTCAAAGGCTTTAACTGTTTTATCCTTTTCTGCATCCTAAGTAAAGGGTTAAAAAAAAAACTTTTTAGTGATGCATCTGCTATAGTACTAAGCATACTGAGATCCCTTCATTCCAAACCCCTAACTTTGTTTAACACTGTTTAATGTTGGACAGTCACTGGGTTACCTTAACACCTTTGGCCCATGTGATGGGTTATACAAACCCCAAACTGGGACAGAATGGGGTTAGAGACCATTATGGGGCCCAAGTAGCCCACCCCCTTTAGCTGTACAGAACATGCTCCACATGAAGACAGGGTTGAAAGGGGAGCAATCCCACATAGAAAGGAGGAGGACAGTCCTACCTGGAAGGCTCATTGGCAGAATGGCTGGAGAAGCCTCCTTGAGGGAATAGGACTATATGCTGAGCATGATTGGGGCTGATGGTTTGGTTTATTTTGTACTTTTTTGGGACCAAAAGTTGAGGGAGGAAGTGACCCAGGCAGGGTAACTCATACGGGACCTTAAGAGGCCAAATTCTGTTGACTCGCCCAGGGCCCTGGGTCTGAGCCCAGCAGAGTGGGTAGGCCTGGGCTACCCTCCACTGTCTCCTCTACCGGGGGGGGGGGGGGGGGGAAGGCGGGGGGTTGCTAACCACTAGGCCACCCAGCGCACCAGGGACTCTGTTACAGCACATTTATTCCATTATTACCCAAATCCTCTCAGAACCTCTCTCAAAATCAGGCTTACAAAAGCCCAGAGTCCCAACAAATGGTGGGGGTGGTATCCATGATAGAGAAGTTTGCTCCAGTAGCCTCTGGCTGTTCTTCTATAACCCACCCCACCCATATTCCCCCCCAAAAAATTCTTTAAGGACTCTAAAATGGAGAGATTGTGGAATAGTTCAACTCATTATTCTGTCCACCTGTCAGACTTAGTTTCTGATACACCAATTTTGGTTCACTGACTTCTGGACCCACATTGTCTTGTTTACCAAGGATGATCTCATCACAATCCTGAAGTTACATCAGTGGTCTTTTTTATTTTGATTAAATCATTTTTTGTCTCCTTTTTGTATCATCATAGACTTACTGTGACATCTTATGAACTTTTATATACTTTTTACAGTTGAGCTTTGTTAGGGTACATTTGTCAGCCTAATTATCAGAACTGTGTTAAAGGGGAACATGTAGTTCAAACACAAGGTGTCACGACCACATTGACTAGAGGTGGCAAAGAAAAGAAATTTAAATGCTTATAGAGCAATGCTAGGTGTCTGGGTAATAAGGAAGAAGAATTGAAACTTCTCATTGATGGGAAGAATAAATTGGCAATTTTGAAAGCAGGCAGAATGATCTCAAAGACTGGACAGTTAAAACTATTTGTAGTCATTGTGGTCAAGCAGAAGACAGTCCTAACCATTAATATTAATTTGGAGCTTCAAGAGGATTAATTATTCACAGGTGAGGAAAATGAAAGAAAAATAAAAAAACATCCTGCGGAACCATCTTAGCTCTGGGTTTGAGCATGCTCACTGGTTCCATAGGGATGGTGCTTGTGCAGTCAGATCAGCACAGCAAGGCTCAAACATGCTTAATTTGGATGGAATCTTTGAAGATTCTACTGAGCATGTAAGAACTGTGATTTTTTCCAAATCCAAATAACTTGGCCAAATTTGGCTGGATTTTCTCAGGCATGCCAAAAGGCTCAAACCTGAGTCAAAGGCCATCTCCGCGCTAAATTTCAATTCCCTGCTCCAGAGTATGGAGACATTCAAAGTTTTTAATAAAAGGTTATCAGATTTTTTATACTGTATTGTTTTTCCAATATGGTTTCCCCTAGCCTTATTCTCTGAAACAGCTGAACTGATTTTGGCTGAATTTTTCCAAGATTATTTAGCCTCAGACACCCAGCATGGAAAATTTTAGCCTAAAGAGTTAAAATATCAGCAAGTTATAAGCAGCTGAAAATAGGGTCTTAGAATGGAAAGTGTTGGGCAACCTTAATAATAGGCAATTCTACCAGCCTGGTCCATAATAACTTGTCCTGAGGTTAGAATCAGGTTCTTTAATAGATTTAAAACTTTGTTTTTGTTACAGATGAACCAAGGAGTAGAAACCTCACAGAGAGCTGTGCTTTACAAACCTCAGACTATGCTGAATAACATTTTTTTCCTCTATAAATTAGGCAAGCCTGAAACTCCTGAGTGCCTCACCAGATAAACTTAATATCAGTGGAAACTTTCTTGAAAAAGGAGTGAATTAGAACTGACAAAAGGATTCTGAATTTATTCCATATTTATTCTCAGCCCACCCCAATCAATCTCTAAGGGTGACTTGATTTATACTGCAAGATTTCTTTTTCTACCTAAATGAAGAACAGAAGAACCTCCAAGTAGTTAGTGATAGAAATATGAGT
Source organism: Sternotherus odoratus (assembly GCA_032164245.1). Lineage (NCBI taxonomy): Eukaryota > Metazoa > Chordata > Testudines > Kinosternidae > Sternotherus > Sternotherus odoratus. The sequence goes on from JAVMKO010000002.1 coordinate 112,210,289, forward strand.
TCTATATAAAAGTTTTATACTGAGCAATTGTATTTTATAGGCATGAATGAGAAAATAATCTCTTCCCTACACCTTTTTTCTACGATGTCTGTCTGCGGGTTTTCAGTCTGCCTGTAATCTACACCATTTTCACCCTATTTCATTTGTATTTTCCTCCCAGCTTAATCCATTCTGTTCCTTATCAAATAGAATGCAAGCCTGACCATATTGAGTTGCAGTTGAATTTTCAAATCCATGAAGTCCAAGCCGGTTTGAAGTTAGAGAGAAAACAAGGTCATCCATTCCACACAGGAATTAAATGCAAGTTTCCTTGTTCTGTAGAGAACCTTTCATATACAAACGCTATACATTAGCTAGTAAAGCGCTAGCTAAAATGTACTTGAAAATAACTTTAGGAGAGCCACTTCAAATTAGAAAGCTTCTCTTAAGTAGTGAAAAAACTCTGCTTGAATCATTGCCACTTGTAAATTACAAAAGGAAAGACTCAATGCTTTTCAACTGAAATTTTCATTTGTTTTGTATTATGATCTTAAAGATTACTGATGTTTTACTAATGGAGATTTAGCTGAGAAAAGCATTAACCACAGCAGTCCTGAAAGTATCCCTGGAGTGCAAATTCTAACATACTACTCATGGGAAAAAAGTTAGGATTTTTAATGGTTGTTATTAAGCATGGATTAATATTAGTATCACTGGGTGCAAAATGCCATGAAAAGCTTCAGTTTAGCTGCCAGCCCATTTATCTGCATCTGCATATGGGAAGTGCAGTGCTGTTTGCTTGACATTTGAACTGCTTTGTTAGTCAATAGAAAACACATTCACACTTATACCATCATGAACCCAAAGGCAGCTGCTACTGTTTTGTTCTTTCAAAATACAAAACATGGAGACCTTGGAAAAATAAAGCTACATGTGTCATTTTCTGTTATCTAACTGTAGCTCAAGCCATCACGAGAAATTGTGCTGAATGAACTATATTGCACAGTTCACTAATGCATCATTATACCATATTGAAATACATATTTGCTGTCGACAAGGAAGCACTACATTGGTTCCTGGGGAAAAAATGAAAACAAAAATTAGTAAAGGCTGAACCTCTGAAGCTTATGTTTAAATTATCAGCTAAAAATTACGGTGCTTATCCCAAATTTATATGATCTTTCGGGAAGCTTCTTCAGCCAGACTTAATTCCCACATGAACTCCTTTCTCCCAATAAAGTCAGGGTGTCTTTTGTTTGGGGAACCATCCTGTCATTCCCATGACTAGTAACCACCTCAGTATTGCAGAAAAGTGTTTTCATGTGTTCACTGAGACTTCAGCATTCTACACTGAACACTGGGGCATTAACTATGAGCAAACTCCAGAGCACCACTGAATTTTAAAGCAGCGAGGTTATAGACACCCTTTTTATTTATTCTTTTAATGTATACTGTTCTAAACTAAATTGGTTTCAGATTTACTGGTTTTCATTTATCTGTAGCAGGGGTACTGTGGCCTGACTGATGAAGTTACACAACTGAATAAGCTTTTTGCTTTCCCCAAAAGTGGTTGCAGGTAGGTACAGTATAATCCTGTACTTTTCTAAACCTTGATTTGAGGAATGGACAAAGATTAATTCAGATAAAGAAATGACAGCAAGTTACCTGTCCCTTAGCAGCTGTAAATTAGCATAGTTCCATTGACTTCATTAATCTTACTGTTCTTAATATTTGCATTATAGAGCTCTTCCCTATTCTAATTTTAATGTACTTTTAGTCACATTTTTTCAAGTCTCAGACACAATATGATCTTTCAACAAATGTCAAAATTTAGATCCTTTATGGAACTACTACAACAATTTATAGCAGATGAGGATCTTCTCCTTGTAGTGTCCAAACACTGGTGTAAATCTAGAGTAACTTTTTTTGAAGTCAGTGGGACTCAATTGGATTTACATGGGCACAAGTGAGATCAGGATCTGATCCTAAATATTTTTCTATGTTTTTGTTTTGTTTTTTTAAGCAGGTCTACTGTATTGCTACAAATCTAGAGGTCATTTTTTGGAGGAGATAGGCTTACTGAAGTCAGAGGAATTATACCCATATATACCAGTTGAGGATCTGACCCTAAGATCCTGGTGAAATGATAAAGAACAGACCAAACTTGACAGATGTTATTCACATTTATTAATATACTCCTGAAAAATGTTTTGATTGTACAGTGATTTGTGTGGTATACATTGAATGGAATAGAATAAGTTAACTTGTATAACCAAGTCTCTTTAGAAATATATGACAGGATATTGCATCTCCACACCATCCACCCATTCCTTCCTTCCATCCTGGACAAAGAAGCAACAGTACCTCATTTACACTTACATTTATATTGTGTCTTTATATTACATACCTACAGAAAAGGTGACATCTGTAAAAGGTTTTGGTTTCAATGTCAAATGTAATGGGAGTCCCACACACCATTCTGGAGGGCTCATTACAGAACAGGTCTCCTTGGAGACAGGCATGTGTCAGATTTTGCATTAACAGGAAACTATAGAAACCTAGTTACAATACAGCAGAGACCCTAGTTGAGCTGCTTCCCTTATCAGCTCCTGTCTCCTCTACAGAAATGAAAATATTTTTTTTCTTCACAACAGGATTATTGCTTCACCTGAACATTTTTTTATTTCAGCTGCAGCCTCTTTTACTTTGAAATGGCTTCTGGGACATATTGGCAGGTCCTATGTAGCAGCAGTTTAGCTCCAATACCAGAAACGTTCTGTTGCCTTTAATGTACCACCTCAACGCTACTTGTTCTCACTTCACAAAAGCTTAACCATGATGATTCTTCCACCTCAATACAGGTCTAATCTCTCTTCCTCATTTTACAAATCACAGCACAGTAGTAAAAACAATGAGGAGTCCTTGTGGTACCTTAGACACTAACAAATTTATTTGGGCATAAGCTCTCATGGTCTAAAATCCACTTCATAAGATACATGGAGTGACAAATACGGTAAGCAGTATAAATATTACAGCACATGAAAAGATGGGAGTTGCCTTACCAAGTGGGTGGGTCAGTGCTAAAGAGGTCAATTCAATTAAGGTGGAAGTGGCCAATTCTCAACAGTTGACAAGAAAGGGTGAATGTCAAAAAAGGGAAAATTACTTTTGTAGTGCGAATGTCCACTTTCATTACATTGGCCTCGGTAGCACTACTCTTTGTCCCCGCCTCTGGCTCCTATACGTAGGGGAAGCCGGGGGATCCACACACTTCCCGTACCCCAGAGCACCCTCCTGCACCCACAACTCCCCCATCCAGCCCCACCCCAGAGCCCACACACCCAGATGGAGTCCTCACTCCCCACACACACCCCAATCCTCTGTGACAATCCAGAGCCCCCTCCCACGCCCTGAACTTCTCATTTCTGGCCCCACCCCAGAGCCCTCATCACCTTCCACACTCCAACCCCCAATTTCATGAGCATTCATGTCCCACCATATAATTTCCATACCCAGATATGGCTCTTGGACCAAAAAGTTTGCTCACCCATGCTTTAGAGGAAAATACAGTTTAGTCTACATCTCTAGGGTCTTGTCAGAGTCCTCCCCAAAACTAATTGAGGCCCCTTGTATGTATTTTCTTATAAAGACAATCATATAGATCACACAAAGTGCTCAAACAAAGCTCAGCAGGAAGCCAAACTGAGAACAGGTCTTGCTGCCAACTTTCTGAGTCTTCTCAGTGCCCTGTTTGCCTCAGAGATCCAAATCAAATGTTCTCAAAAGCAGAGTTTCAGAGTCAGTGCTCGGTTAGTTCAGGGATTGCATCTTAGAGAAGCCAGCATTCTTTTTTTTTTTTTTTCATTCTCTCAGGCCAGAAGCTATTTATCTCAAGAGGAATTACCTGATATTTCAACCACCCTCTGCCAACCTCACTGAAAAGCAGCACAACTCAAAAGAAAATAAAGGGAACAGGTGACTTCTTTCGTTTCTCCCATCTCAGAAAAAGAAAGTGTAAACATGAAACAAAAAGTTTCTTTTCTTCCCCTTTTCTGTGATAACAGAAAAGCAGAAAGATTATTCCACTTCTTCCTCCTCCTCAATCCACCATTCCCTACAGGAGAAAAATATAGGCTGTACAGTAAGAGTAAAAAATAGTTTCTAGCACAATGAGGGAGAGTTTCCTCTGAACCATTCCTATGCCCTACTGCCTAACAAACTTGTATATCTGAATGAAAGGTTATTTCTATGCTGCATCAACAAGATGACAATACTTCCACATTCACAAGATTCCCCTCAAGATGAAGATTCGTGGTTAAAATTTTCTCAGTTCATGAATCCTGCTGAAGAAGAGACTGTAGCTACTCCTCAATAAGAGGAGATCACTGATGTGTCAGGTCTCATCCAAACCTTGAGATCCAAAATGTGTATACATGTTTTTCCCCCTAAACTTGTAAACTGAATCTCATTTAGCTCCAGAACTAGTGAATATCAGGGTCTCAAATAAATGTATTCAAATATATTCTTTTCAGTGGTTACTGTACTGAAAATATCTTTACATCTTCTGTTATGGCTAAAATCCTCTCTTCAAATAAAATAAACAAAGTGCCCAAAATATTCAGGATGGCTGAGAAACATGTTAGATATCTGATCAACCTTTTCTTTCATTTATATATGCTGTATCATGGAAGAGTTTTCTTCAAAGTCTGACTCTCCTAAATTATGTATAAGCCAGAAGATGTTTATGGTGCAGAATCTCTGCATGCGACTCTGCTACTAGATTTAATCTCACCCAGCCACAAAAGCATGTATAGGATCTTTGGAAAAAGCTATACAACAAAAAGATGTAAACCCACATATCTTATGGCAACATGAATTTGAGCTGTTGTCGGTTCAAAGACAGATGTATATATTTGAAAAGCTATCATCATAAAAAAACCATATTCTTAAGTGAGACCTTTTTTCCTCAGAAATGGAACTTCCAACAATGCCGTCAAGTCCATGTTCTGACATTTCTATGGGCAAATAACAAAAATCAACTTTAAAATAGGGGTTATTGAGAAAAGTAGTTTCTCCATGAAAACTCCTGGGTTTTACCTGAGCAAGATAATGCTAGATGCCAAGCTGATATACCTGATGGTCTAAGGTTCCTTTCAAAGGATTAGCCTTATGTGGGCAGCCCTCACTCCTGCACAGAGCTCATGGCAGAACTGGGGCCTAACCACTATTTTTATCAGTGAATCTGATAATAAACATGGGGAATCCAAATTAAGCCTGAAGTATCTAGAAGTCAAGGAAGCATGAGCTTTAACAAAACTCTATTTCCAAATAACTTCTTGTCTATATTAAGAAAGAATGGTGACAAAAAGTCTATAGCCTGTTGTATGAACATTGTAGAGGATGTGTGGCAGATTAACACCCTACTCTTTTCCCTCAGAAAAAGAGAAGGTGTGAGATAGGAGCCCTGTGGTACTACTGTTGTCTACCCTCTCTTCTCACTCCTTCATTTTATTCATTTGAGGGATGAATCTGATCACCTTGAAGAAAACCCTCTTGGTCCTGGGGTCTCTTTTTCCCTACCTTATTCTGTTTTGGCCGAACAGCTGATTTTTATCCTGCACTTTTGTCCATATCAAAAGAAGTTAGTCTGGGTGTAGTCAGAATGCTAGTTTAGCTGGGCAAGGTGACTTGAGCTAGAAATTTGTTCACTGCAGCTTTATGCAGTGGGTCCTTCTCCAGCTGGTGAGAAGAAAAGGAGCTATTGTGACTTTAATGGCTCTCTCATCAGCTGGTAACAGAAGAAGGAAGGGAAAATGTTTTACCTGAATGGAGTGGGGAGGAGCAGGAAATGGCTGGACCAGGTAAAGGGAACCCATCCAGCTGGCCATAAATTGTGGCTGATGTCCAGTGTACGTACTCATTTTGGAAGAGATACAGTTTTTGGAGAAAACAGATAGAAAAAGGATGTAAAATAAAGCATCCCTTAAGAGAATTGAGGAATGAATCATAGAATATCAGGGTTGGAAAGGACCTCAGGAGGTCGTCAGGTCCAAGCCCCTGCTCAAAGCAGGACCAATCCCCAACTAAATCATGAAGGCTTGGGTTTCCGAAGGCTGTTACTCCCAGGACACAACCCTCTCCTTTTCTAGTGCCCTTAATCCTTTGGGGAGTGTGAGGGCTGCAACAGGATGGCTGGGACCATGTTGGGAATTATATGGAAAGAATTAAGGAAAAGATGATGATTTCACTGTACAGTATATTGCCAGGTACTCCCAGATATTTTAACTGAATAAACGTGCAGCCTAATTAAACCACACCCATTAACTCCTGTCTTTGTTCTGACATGGACATACAGGGGGAGTAATCTTCGTGACACCTGAAGGAATTATTTTGTCCAGGAAAAGTGTTTATATGAGAGTATTTTGGACAGGTGTATCTTACAGGAATTGTAAAGAAGTTTACTGTAGAGGGGGAATCACCTGGTGCCTGTTCAAAGACTAGAACATACATTTCTTCTTTTGATTGATTTATGAATTCCCAGAAATTATACTTCATGTACAATGTAAATGGTGCACCTGGTGGGAAGCCATGTAGTAGATGCTGACCTTTTCCTTGATTATTTTAATTCTGGGGTTTTGTTTTGTGTAGTGAGAGAGTTGTGTTAATAAAAGTGACCATTTGCAAGTGTAGCTTTCCGACGTTCAATTTATTCATGCTACAGCAAAACCCACTGGATATTTTACAGGGTGCATAAAAGCTGCTCTCTAAGCACAGAAGCAACTGATATAGCAGGAAGGGAGACAGAGAGAGAGGATTCACAATCAAACATCAAAAGGAAGCTATAGCCACGAGCTAATTAGATTAGACTCTCCACAGGGGAGTGGGATCTAGGTTTGAGTAAATTTTGGATTATAACATCTATTTATGGCACTCCTGACTTGCATCTGTGAGGAACTTTCTGTGCCCAAAGTAACCAACTTTCTTCAAAACACATGGAAAGAGACAGAAAAGCTCATGATATTTATGTGACACCTTGTGAAATGAGCAACTCTTGTCTTCATTTCCTCCATTTTTGTCCTTATCACCATCACCAGGATAATACAGTTTACAAATTCAGAGTACTTCTCATTGCTCCATACTAGGTCTTGCCAGGACAGAGGAGGATATCATTTTCATTAAGTGCTTGGGTACCAAAGCTAGGGTTTCTTAGAACAACTACTGACAGAAGAAACTTCATAAAATCCAATTAGATCTTGGGCTCTTTTGTAACAATTTTCTTCACCACCTAACTCTTCAGAGATCCAATCCTGCACTCCTTGAAATCAATTGGAATGTTGCTCAGTGGGCAGAGGAACAGGTCCAAGATGCTGAATCTGTCCTCATGTAGATAAATCTGTGTATTTTGTATGACTTTTGTGTTAACTTTTCATATAACCCTGTGTTAGAAACCCTGTGTTAAACTTTTGGTAACATATATTATAGCCTGTACAGAGGGGTTACCCCCCAGCCTCTATGCTCCTGAGTACAAAGGCTGGGCCTCTTCTATGCCAGACCAACAAGTCCTTTTTCCCCACACACACACACCCCACTTTGCCAGTTGGGGTTTTTGGGGTCACCAATTGCTGCCACCAATCGAGTATACTTCCAAAACCTTGGAGGGGCCCCCGATCTTCCCCACCCCAACTTTGTCCCCCTCCCTGGGTTTCAAAGTCAGATGCCTGAAGGGTGCTTTCCTTCACCCTCTGTCTCTCTGTACCTGAGAGGCAGACACCTGTAAACTGCTTCCCTTCACCCTCCCCGGCTGAAGGCAGACTTCCCTGAACCCTGACTCTGTCTTCCTCCCTGGATGCTAAAGTCAGATACCTGGGGGCTATGCACCTCCCCCTACCTCTTCTCTTCTCAGTGAAGAGAGAAAAACCTTAAGCAAAATAAACCAGATGGTTTTAACTAGAAGATTTAATAAAGAAAAAGGTTAAAGCAGAGATACAGACACTTTACATTTGGGGTTTCCCACTTTCTTCTGAGAAGGAAAGAACACCCCAAAAGGCACGGCTTAATAGAAGAATCAAATGGTAATATTCACATTAGCTAAGTAGAAGTATAAGAGAAGAAAAGCTGAGTTATCTCCATAGCTAGAGACATACTCCTGGACCCTTGCCCATGTTGCCTGGCAAGCTCCCTGCCCCATGGACAACCAAGATGGAACACTCCTGGCCCTGGCCTTCTCCCTGGAGACCAGCCAAGATGGAACTGACTGTTTTGCTCCTCCCTTCTTCCTGGGCTGGAGGCTCCTCCCTCCCTCATGGCAGAGAAACTCCCATGTCCTTTGTCTCAGACAACATAACCTCCACCCAGGGAAGGCACACTGTATTAGATAACATAGCCCAACCCAGGCAAAGCACCCTCCATACTTATGACATAGCCCCTAAGGTAGGATAATTTAGGTAGAAGAAAAATGTATTTTTGCTAGAAGTAAAATCAGATCTTCCCCCTACTTTGTAATCAATTGTCCTGTTGAGTGAATGAGCAAGGCATGGAAGGCGGCACCTCCAGAGAGCTGCAACCCTGGAGAGGGGATGGGAGCCAGATGCAAGGACAATGAAATCTATCAAGTGGGCTGACTAAAGAGAAGGAGACATATTGAGGGCCTCGGGGGGTGGGGGGCGAGAAGTAAGCACCTTCTTTTGGGAACACCCTCTCTGCAGCATTGGGACAACACCCAGAGACACAAAGGACTAACTGCCAAGACCTGGATTGTAAATCTGGGACAGATTTGCATGAGAGGGAAGAAGCTGCTATAAAAGTGAGGTGCCTTGCAGAGGACCCTGGGTCCCATCTTGTCAAGATTGGAGCAGCGATCCGGATCAGCAGAAGCCTGGCTCCACCCCTCCTCTATTTAACTCACCTGGTCAGTGAAGTTAAGGGAAGCAACTCATTGGTAACAACAGCAAGACGGAGTGTGAGTGCATGAGCGTGCTCTATATCTATCTATCTATATCTCATATGCATATGATAGTATTGATTATTGCATGTATTATTAATAAATGTGGCATTTGGCCTTATTCCCCCTGAAAAGATCCTGTACAGTACGTTAAGTACAACACTCAGCTGTTGTAAAAATCATCATTGCTCTACTTAGAATGCCTCCCATTGTCGTACGTACTCCCCTCCCCAAGAGGCAGTAGCTATGCCACTAGGAGAATCCCCCTATTGACATAATACTTTCTATACAGGGAGTAAGGTCAGTATAATTGCATTGCTCAGGGCTAGGGTGACCATATGTCCCGTTTTAGCAGGTACAGTCCCTTGTTTAAGCCCTGTGTGGGGGAGGGGGAAGGGCTAGCTCCACATGGTTTCCCGTTTTCCCTTTGGGAAATTTGTTCACCATACTCAGGGGTGTGGAAAATCCACACCCATAAGTGACAGTTATACTGACATAAGTTCGTAGGTGTAAACCATACCTGAGTTGGGGGGGGGGGAGAGGAGGAGGGAAGAGCTTGTAACATGCCTTAGAGATCTATAAGTTTGGTCTCTCTTGAATGATTGAAAATTGAATTTTAGAACTCAAGCCCTTTGCATAGAAAACAGCCTGGTCCCATATCCACTATTGTTTGAATATCAGGACAGTCAATAGAATGTCCCACCTGATCTCCACAGAAAAAATGGAGCATAAGGAGAGAGATTTTAAAAATCTAATTATGATTTAAGAAAAAAATCAAGACAGACAACCTGCAATACTTCTCTACTGCAGCATTTCATTGCAAGGGGTTTTATTCTTCTGAAACAGACATCTTAAAATGATAGTTTCCAAAAGGATAGGTGCAACCTGATCAACCTGTGTTAAGTAGAAGCAGTAAAGTGACAGGGAATACCAGTTGCATAGAGGGAAGTAAATTCATATAAAAACGACAACAGCTTCGAACAATAGTCTGATGGGCCATTCCTCAAATGAGCCAAAAATGAATAATTCAAAGTGTTTTAACTGACATAATTAGAATACTTTTTAGTTACATCTGCATACTGATCTTCACTACATAAGTAAGATATAAGCAAAAAAGCTGGGATTTTATGGTGCTCATTGAGTCAACAAAATTATCTTTTCAAGAATAGAATAGACTGTAAACTACACACAAAATCTATCTTGCAATCCTTACTCAGGGTTATGATCTTCGTTCAGCAGAGTACTTCAAGCTCAATTTTAAATTCCAATGTTTAAGTGCTTTATAATGGAATATCATTGCAATCTTAATTATGGTGAGCCATGGTGTTGTTTCTGTTCTCTAATAGGACATTAACTTTTATTATGCAAAGACCATAATATGAGTTGCTATTATCCTGATTCCAGTTCAGCAAATCACTTAAGCACATGCTTATTGTTTGACTTCAAGTATGTGTTTAGATCACATTCAAGTCAGTAAAAGCAATACTTAAAGCATGCTTAAGTTTAGCCATTTGCTTAGTAGTGATAGATGGCTGAATCAGGGAACAGAAACTCTAATATGTCACTCTAATGATCACACAGCTCAAATGTCAAGTTACAAATATTTAAAGCATTATTCACATTTACAATGTGTGATCAATCTGTAGACTTTAAATATGCTTGTTTGCATTTACCAACAAATAGTTTTGAAAATGGACACATTTATGGAAGTTATTCACTGAGTATAGCCTCTATATAAGTTGTTTGCTATGAATAGTTTGCAAGTTCAGTAGATCATTATGTATTTTGACAGTTTTTAGGCATGACAGCATTCAGTCAATAGATCAAAACAGTTCCTATAGAATGGTTACTATTTATCAATAATACAAATCCCTATTAAAAGGCAGTGATTCTTCCTGAACTCTTACAGTCTATTACACCCTATCACACCATAGTGTGGCTATATTATTTTGTTAGCATGGACTCAAAAAACGTTGTAAACTGCAGCACTTACTCTAGTGGATATATTAGATAGATTAGATAGATAATGTAGCAATTATTATGATTGCAAAAATAAAAAAGTTTATCACATAGTGGTCATGTGATGTTTAAGCGCTTTGAGAACTGCTATAATACACTTGGGGTAAGGTTACACTTACCGGATTATAGCGCTTTTGGTTGTAGCGGTACCTATATACCGCAATAGGTATTGTGCTATAGGATGTCTTGGCGAGGCCACATTTGCGGCAATTGTTGCGGCACAGGGAGTGGTGCATTCTGGGCAGCTATCCCAGCATTCAGCTGGGTGCAACGTGCTTTTGAAATGAGGGGGATTAGGGGGAACGTGTGCACAGGGAGGGAACTTCAGGCTGTCAGTGACTTTTCCTTAGAGAAAACTGACAGGCTCTGTATTTAAGTCACACAGCTCCGTCCGTAAGCATTTCCAGTGGTTATTTGCTGTGAGTTGTAAGAGAGAAACTGAAAAGGTACTTCCGCATTTTTCCTCCCATTTTCAAAACAACACTTAGATGTCATTTGCCTTTAATGGCTTGTTAATTGCCTTAAATGGCTCGGAGGCGTGCCAGAGATCCCTTATCGCGTAATGACTGATTACACTGGCCCTAACACCCTACAGGGAATACGCAAAAGCCCTTATCACCCTCAGAGAAGTGGTTTTATAGTTGCGCTTTAAACAGAGACTTTTTGCGCAAAATGTGTCTTGACAGTGTGTAAGGTTAGAGATTTATAGCGCTCCTGGAGGGTTTTAGCGCTATAAAGCGCCAGTCTAACCAAGCTCTTGGTGTTCTACCTCCACAAGTGTATGTTTAAACTTCCACTAATTGTGTTGCTATAAGAGGCATAAGCCTTACTGCATTCGTCATATGAATCTATTTCAAGTGATTTTCATCTGCATACTGGCCTGATAAGGGTATCTGCTATTTGTGGTTACTTACCTGATTCACACTCTACATGGAGATCATACATTTGCAACTTCTTCTGATATAAATGTCTATCAAATGCAAATAGATAAAGGTATTGTCTTAATTTCAGGGCAGAGAGAACATCTAAGCAGTTGAAATTTAGTTAAGTTATTCAGGAAGAAATAGTCCTGTGGCGATGTACCTTTGAATTCTTTATAGGGCTCCCAACAGTGACAGATGCCTCCAGGCTTCCAAATCAGAAATCGTAGATCTGCTGCTAAGGAAAGTACAGACTGTGCCTTTTTATAACCTTGCTTTAAAAGAAAATAATGCATATGAATCCAGGCACTTCAGCTGCAATGATCTAGGCTGTTCGTTAAAAAGACCAAATCAAGGGCTTTCCGCTATCTACTATGTTATTTAAAAATCCTCTCTACTCTCAAATTATCCTCAAAGATGCAAGTGTTATGTTCTTTTTGCTCTTGTCATTCTGCATATTAGATAAAGCAGAAGTTTTGCACATTATACTCAGTCTCTCATTGAATTTGAGACTCTACTATTACAGAACTTAAGAATACAAATACATTGATCTGGTATAATGTGAACTTTGTCCAGTGTTTTCCTTCATCGGAAATAAACTAAAACGTGTTCCTAAATAAACATTCTGGGGAATTTAGTAGTGAGAGCTAATAGCTATGACAGGGTAAAACTGTTTTAGTCAGGGTTTGGACCCCATTGGGAGTTGAGCATCTGAGTGCTAAAGGCAGGAACACTTCCTAACCTGTTTTCATGCAAGCCTACAACTGTGTGGGGGATGTGGCTCAAACCTGGGTCTGGTTCTGCAGCAGTCTGACTCAAACCAGGCAGGGAACTGAGATCCTAAGCTGTTTGGGTAGGAAAACAGAGGCAGGAGTAGCCTTGGCATATCAGTTGGCAGCTTCTAAGGAGGTTTCTGTGATCCCAACCCGTCACAGTGGCATAGTCGAGCAGGATCTGTGCACAGCTGATTGCTTTGAGATACTGGTAGTGATTTTAAGTGTGTTTTAAGTGTAGTGTCTGGAGAACAGACAAAGCGGTTATTGGTTTGTTATTATCTGTTTGCTTATTTCGGGTAAGGAAAATAGGGACAGAAAAGGAAGCAAATAAGTAAGACTGAAGATCAGAAAAAGCCAAAACTGCAATTTGCCCAGAAAGGCTGAACACTGGGTGCTGCAGAGGTATTTGTTAACTAAGAAGCCCTGAACTGAGTGCATCCCAGTTTCAGTGAACTGCAGAGGGGGTGTAACCCAGTACAAGGAAGCAGAAAAATATCTACCAGTGGAGCAGCTACTAAACTTGAGCTGGCCAAACTGGAGGCAATAGAGAAAGAAAATGAACACAAAAGGGTGATAGAGAGGGAGGAAGCTGCCCACAAGGGAGCTATGGAAGCAGAAAGCGTCAAGGAGGAGGCTGCTCTCAAGAGACAGATGGAGGCCCAGAAGCACAAACTGGCTGTTTTGGAGCAGAGGAGACAAAACCCACCAGCTGCTGGCTCCACTTCCCCAAAAATCCACAATTGGGAGCGACTATGCCCACAGTATGAGGAGTCCAGCAATATTGCCGAACATTTCATCACCTTTGAGAGAATGTGCACTCTCCATGCAATCCCTGAAGATCAAAAGATGACCACTTTGATAGGCAAATTGACTTGCAGAGTTCTGGACATATTCACTAAGATGCCTATTGAGAATGCTTCAAACTATGGTAAATTTAAGGACCTGGTTTTGAAACAGTTTCAGGTTATACCTGAAACCTACAGGATTAAATTCAGAAGTCTTAAAAATGGATCTGGATTGAGTAATGTATCTTATGCAAATGAAATGAGTGATCTGGTAGATAAGTGGGTGAAGGCAAAAGGCATCACAATCTTTGAAGGAATGTGTGATTTAGTTACTCAGGAACAATTCCTGAATAGGTGCAGTGAGGATGTAAAACAGTATCTGCGGGACAAAAAGGTAACTGCAATGGGTGAAATAGCTGGGTATGCAGACTCTTATGAACAAGCACAAGCTGCAATTAGACCTAAACCACTGGCAGGGGGGTACAGGGTTGGGGGAAAGCAGAATCACCGTTTTACCGCTGGGGAAAAAGGAGACTGGGCGTTCACCTCTCCATTCCCCTGGTACTCATCCCAAATCTCCTGTACAAGCAGATGAGCCTAAGAGGTGCTACCATTGTAAGTCCAGTGAGCACCTTAGAAATAGATGTCCCTTGCTGAGTGGAAACAGGCAGATGGTGACGCATGAAGCTGCTGCTTCTCAGAAGCAGGCTGATGACTCTTTCCACACAGGATTTGTGAAAGTTGCTTCAACAGAACCAAGCAATGAGCATACGCATGCTGTTAAACTGAATGGAAGATTAATAACTGTATTGAGACACACAGGTGCTGAGATTTCTGTGGTCAGGAGACACCTGATCCAAGAGAAGGACTTGTTGCCAGGAAGGGTAGCAGAACTGGAACTGATTGGGGGCTACAGAGTCTTTGCACCTTTAGCTAAAATTCACATGGAAACTCAAAATTTGCAGGCTGAGCTAACTGTTGCCACGGAGGCACACAATGTTGCACTATTTCTACTGGGGAATGATTTCTTTAATGTGGAAGAATTTGTCCCAGAGTTGGTTAGCAGTAAGCAGGAATCTTGTGGCTAAAATCCCCGCTGGGAGAGGTAAAGTCACAGAAACTGCTGGGGGAACAGGAGAGTGTTTCTTAGATTCCTTTGGAGCAGTGAAAAATGCTGCTTTGGGGGCAGGGATGGCTGTAGCCAATTCCTGTAGCCCCAGGGCTCAACCTGACTCCCAGAGGGAGGGGCTGGATAAAGCTAGCTCCTGTCCTGCAGTCATCTCCCTGTGGGATGGGGATGTACCACCTGGTAGTGGGGACCGGGGAGCAACCCTGCCCCTGATGACTGCCTGGAAGTTGCAGGTCAGCAGGGGGCAGGGCCTTCCCTTGGGCACACATGTCCTGAAGGTGGGGGTTGGGGTCCTGGAGACTGCTGCAATGGGAACAGACCCCAAGGAATCTTTGGCTGGAAGCAAGCCCAACCTGAGTGAAAAGGGGGGAAATTTTGCTGGCCAGTAAAGAGAGTCTGTCTTAGCTGGAAGCTGTGAGCCCACAGCTGGACCAGGGTTACCTTCTCTTCTGGGGGACATAGGAGTGTCTGACCCAGAGGGGAGCCCTGAGAGGGAAGCCCAGAAGGAAAGTGAGGGGGGCACAGATAGTCCGCCCACCTTCTGTAGGGAGGATCTTTCCTAGGAGGAGGGTGAAGAAACTGCTTTTAAAATGACAGACCCCTCTCCTGTGGATCAGGTTACAAGGGAAAACTGGGGGTCAGATCTCCTGGAGCGGGGAGTTCATCCAGCTGACCTGTTGAGAACAGAAAGTGGGGTGTCCAAAGGAATCCCACCAATCCAAAGCACCCCATTGAAAGATGATGATCTTGCTACCCTTGTAAGAGAAAGCTCTCTCTTCAAGGCAGCCTTCACGAGGGGGGCGGGGTCCAGGCCAAAGAAATTCAAGAAGGAGATACTGGAATCACGCATGGTTGAAGTATGCCCTTGCCTTGCCAAAAACCACAAACACGTGTCAGGATTGCCTCCCCACTCTGAACCCTAGGGGGGTGAAAAAAAGAAATAACCCCCCAAGCTTATTTTACCAGATTAGGTTAAAACTTTTCCCCAGAACACAAACTTCTCCTGTGTCTGGACTTGGAATATCGCTGCCACCACAATTTAAGACCACAAAACAATGGGCTAGGGTAAATTGGAACACCCCTTTCAACCCCCCCCCCCCCCAATCTCATCCCTTTACCTGGGAGAGGCTTAAGAAACAAAGAAAATAAACCCTCACTTTCTGTGAGACGTGCCCAATCCAAACCAGGATCTATCCAATGGAAACAAGCAGACAGAGTCTTAAAAGGAAGATTTTAATTAAAGAAAAAAAGAAGGAATGTACAGAAATCAATAGAAAAAACCCACTTGCATCATACAGCATCACTGATCCCTCCCTGGAAATTCTTCCTCTGCTAAAGCTGAACAGTAAAAGAATACTGTGGATCAATTATCAAGTGATACAGTTCAAGCATATAATTCACTTACTACTGAACTTGACTTGTTAGAAGATTATAGATAGGTAGAGTAAAGACATAGGTGTGGTTCATCCCATAGCCAGAGCGAACAGAGCGAGAGCGCTAAACCAAAACTAAAAACTCTCTTTGTCTCTGAGGTTGATTAGCATCTCCGGTTCGTCGTCCCCTCAGGTTACTTTCAGGTTAACCCTTTACAAGTAAAAAGTAATTCTAGGCTACTTTATACTTATGACAACATGCCTGAATCAAAAGCCTTCTCTAAGGAAGCAGAAGAATCTGCATCAAAGTGCATAGCAGGATGCACAGGGAAAAGGCAGTAGGCACCAAACAAGCTAAATCGTGTGAACAAAGCCCGTCCACCATAGATTCTGTTCATCTTGTGTCTTTTTCTAATTCATCTATGGGTTAAGACAAAGGAGTTAATACTGGTGGTAAACCCTTTGAAGATGGGGGACATACCTGATTTGTGGGAAAACACTGTTGTACATGCTAGGGATGGTAACAGAACAGTCCCGCAAGTATGTTGCCTTTCAGCCTATGTCTGTAAACAGACTGGAAGCTTGGCACAGCAGCAAAAGCATAACAGGGCATGCTGCGGTGTAGAAGGGGGAACTAAGGCACACCGCTGCATGGCATTGGTGACTAAATGCCAAGACACCTACACTTTAACAGACTGCAAACAGAAATACCTGTTAATGATACTACACCTCAAACTTGGTTTTAGGCACTAGGGTACCAGGAACCGCCACATTTGCTAGCACAAGTAGGAGAGACTGCTTTCTCCTTTGCTATGCAGTCTTTATGTAGGGCCCAGCGTGGGCCTGATTGGCTGCTGGTCTGCACAGCTTCTGGCCACTTCTAGCAGCCGCCCCACTACAATGACAAAATACTTTTTTCACAGAACAAAAACAAATAAATAAATGTGAAAAAATGTTGATAAGTGAGTTAACATTTTTGGAGTAACTTTTGAAAAAAATTCAAAGCCAACTTCAAACTGTAATGATAGATACAAATCAGTATGGCACCTCCAGCTTCTTTTTATCTTCCTCATCCTCCAAACATATACAGCGGAGCCCCGGGATAACGCACCCCGCTATAACACTGTGGCTCCCAAGTCCTTACTCTCTGTCCCTGGCAGGCACGGGGGCCACACCTTCTCTCCCCTACTGGGCAGCGTGGAGAGAAGCTGCAGCCTCCTCTGCCAGGGATAGAGAACTCAGGACCGCAGGCGGGGGCCATGGCTTCTCTCCCCGCTGCCCAGCAGGAGAGAAGCTGCAGCCCCCACCTGCGGTCCCTGCCCCCAGCAAGCACAGGGGCAGTGGCTTTCACAGAGAACTTCCAGGCTGCAGTCTGCAGCCCCTGAGTTCTCTGTCCCTGGCAGGTGTGTGGCCGCAGCTTCTCTCCCCTGCTGGGCAGCAGGGAGAGAACCTGCAGCCCCCCACCTGCCGGGAATGGAACCCCGCTATAATGCAACCCCACATTTAGCACAATGGGATTTCTCCCACCGGTCACTTTATAGCAGGGTTCCACTGTATTTGGATTCTCTTAAGAAAAGGATGGAGGTATCGTTCCAGAGCCAAGCATAATATTGAATAAGGTTCGACTATGAACACTCCATTTCTGCTAATTGTGTGGAAACCTTTCTAGTCAGTCTTCTCAAGATGTCAGGCATAAAAACTCTATCAGACGAAAGACCAGAAAGAGAGATTGCAAAGGTCTATGCTACTGAGATCTAGCTCAAAATCACTCATTTATCATTTGACTCTTTTTTCTGGGAAAAAATAAGCATGTTAACTAGCCAGTGATGCTATATGAATGGGAGATTGGCATGTAGATGCATGATGGAATACAATGACAGAAAAGGTGTGACAAACACTTATGGTTCAACAAGATAACAGAGACATTTTCCCAATTAAGGGCCTGATCCAAAGCCCAGGGGAGTAAATGGGAGTCTTTCAATGGACTTCCATGGGCTTTGGATCAGGGTCTAGGACCTTTATGCAAATAGCAAAATTGCAATGAGTTTGTCTCCAGACATCCAAGTGTGATGTATGGAAATGGATGGCATTTTCACTGGAGTGGGAATAAACAAATGTGGATTATTTATTCCTTCAGAATGATACGTATTCTGACTGATACATTAATTGTTTTTAACGTTTTTCGATTGTTCTAATGTGGCCATTATTGAACATGGCTTCAAGTTCTGATTTCTGAATTGACACATTTAATTAGTTCCCTTCCATCCCCGCCAATACAGAATGTCTCCAGGAACAAGAATACAAACTTCCACATGTTGAAGCATCACTGACAATCCTCCACTCAGTTCTTAAAACCAGGCATGCAAATCGATCAGTGACTATGCTTTGTCATTAAAATAAAAAAGAATCGAAGCACTAAGACAGATCTATAAACATTTCCACAAAATTCTTTTTACAACAGAATTTACAAGGATTTCGGCAGATGGGAACAGAATGAGCCATCAGTTCTTATTTCAGACAGTGCAACCCTAGCCTTTAATTTGTCTTTCATTCAGTTTTACATCTGGTCTTCAGATTTTTGCTTCAAAAATCATGCAGTTGTGCTATGTGATGTGTTTTATTTATTTATTTTGACATAGCACTGTAACCACATACAAAGCTTTGCAACAGTTTAAAATCTAACAGCAGAACTTGTACAGTAAACAAACAGCCATTTATGGATATTATATATTACTGACTGCTTCAAAAATCAGGTGGATTTTCAGGAAATTTGTGGAGGCCTGGCTTATGTAAATGAGGCGGATGCTATAAATGCAGAGAACAGCAAAAAGCAAGTGAGCAAAATGAACATGGGAGATAAACTAGGGAAAGTAAAGATAAAATCTGGAGTTAAGTCATGTTCTTAGTAGACATTGGTTTCACAGTTTATGAAATTAGAACAAATCTGTTATGCCAAAGTTGAAGAAATTCTAAGTTATTAGTATCCCACATTTTCCAGGAACAAATTAACATTTATGATTTAGATTGCAAGATTTCCAGAGCAGGGATATTGGGACAGATTCTCTCATGTGCCGGACAAAAGAGGCCATCCAGGAGGTAGCTACAACTTTATGATTCTTAAGCTACTTGAGACTTGATGCATGATAGAGCAGCCTAGTTATGGAGTGACAAGTGATGGTGTTCAGGAGAGAGCAGGTACTATTCTCTTCTAGTTGTCCTGAAGCTGCAATGCATCTCCAGGGAGATGGAGATAGAGAGCGGGAGAAAGTGGGACCATGGCCGTAAGCCCACCCCTACACTGATCCATAGGTGGGCTCACGGTTCATGGGAGAAAGCTGATTTTCCCAGAGCTCTCTTAGAATGACCACCAGGTAGTCACCATTCAACTGTCTCCCTCTACTGCTGCCACCCATTGTCTGCACCAATGACAGCGGTGGAAAATATAATGAAAGAGTCTAGTATTGGCAAAGCCTTAATCTCATTGTATTTTGTTCTCAGTTACACTGTGGCTGCTTTACACTGAGCTGGCAATATCAAAAGGCCTTACAGTGGTTGTTGCTGGAATGCTCCTTTACTGTGTCAGCAGGATGTAAAGAGGTTTTATTATACATGAGAACGAGACTTGGGGGAGATTATACATGAAGGAAAACCCTATCCAGAATGAATAAGGGTGCCAGAATCAGGCCCCAGACTGATTAATTATTATGGATTTTTGAAAAAGGAATCATTTCTCCATGTGACCATTTGAAAAGGTGCTTATTTTTAAGAAGTACAATAGTATAACCAAATATAGCAGCCCAGAATACTGCAGTAATATGACTGCAAACTGTTTGTTTTTGGAAAGAATTATTGTGAAAACCTCTTGTGTATTTGAGGGAGTGGTTTTGATGCATCCCATTTTTTGCGTTTACAGCATCTGCCAATATTTGATTTATCACATATAGGTGTGCTTTGTTTTGCTAGGAAACCATGTAAGTAGGAGCCTTTATCAAAGGGAGAGTACAACAAGGACAAAAGTGTTGAGAAGGAAAAGCTCGAAGGACAGACAATCTCTGTCAGATATTTGTGCTATCACCAATTACTAAAACTAAAACAGAATTTAGAGAGTTTATTATTTGCTATTCCTTCATAGTGTTACTTCACTCTAAAGCTGCATTCAGGTTGTTTTGCACGGTGTCATTAATGCACAAGACCACTAAAGAGGCATACCTGACCCCCGGAGGAATACCCTCATGTAGGTGTAGCAACAGCATAGAAAATCTGTAGTCGCATCTACAGTATTCTGTTCCCTATTGGCACAGTAGGGGTCTTGGCCCAGGGCTGTGTCTTCCCTGATCCCCACCTTCCCTAATGGCTGGTTGGGGTCATTGAAAGTCAGTATAACACCCAGCAGTCTCAGAATTCCTCTAATTTACACTGAGGGAACAGGTCTGAGTCCAGCAGATGGCATTTAAAGTCAACTCTGCATGACATCTCCCTCTCTTTCCTGTGTAGTGATGTTCACAGGGGGGAGTGGGGAGCTGGAGTGGGTATTTGGAGGGTGCTGGAGGGATGTGTACTGGGATATGTGGGGGTACTGGAGTAGATATCTAGAGGGGTGCTGAATGGTGGTGGGGGTACACCTGTGGTGGGGGTACCTGTGGTGGGGGTACACATTGGAGGTGAGGGGCAGTGTCACTCCCTGTCAAGGTGTCAAGGCGCCTGGCACAAGCTAAGGACCCAGTGGCAGCCATCACTCAGCACCTTCCCTTCCACAGGGCTGGGAATCAGGGCTACAGGGGAGTGGACCAATCAGCTGCAGGTGCGGCGGAAGGACCAATCACAAAGCAGACCAATTTCGGGTCTTTCGGAGCTGCAACATATGCTCTGAAAAAAACCCTGGACTGACTCTTGTTTCAAAAAAAAAAAAAAAAAAAAAAAAAATCCACCTGGACCAAAGGAAGGTCTTATCTGGGAAAACCCAGATGTATGGTAACTCCATGCACACTCCTCCTCCACAGCTCAGAATTGGGACTTTTAAGTTTAACTTTATTGCTCAGGTTGGTGGAATTGACATATGTCAGCGAAACCAGGTCAGTAGTATATAATATTTTGTCAGTGATACGCTCTGCTGCCTTTCATTCAAAATAAGTATTTATTCTGAATAAAAGTTTTAAGCACTGGTGCATTTTCTTTTTTTCAGGTGGGTAAGTAACTTTTAATCAGGCTTATCAATCAATTCACAGGAAGTCAAGAGCTATATCCAAAATCAGCATATCAGAATGTTAATGATTTCAATCTGTCTGGTGGGTTTGAGTGTTTGGCCTGAGGCAAGAGCCTTTACTTAAACAAAGAGTGCCCTTGCTGTAACTACAAGAAAAATAAGATTAATATACATATGCATGGGAATATGCATGGGGGAAAATAATCTGTGTTTTACTGTGTGATATGTGAGCCTCTATTTGGCCTATTCATGAATCACAGACAGAGGAAGAAAGAGGAGAGGGGGATTAATTTACTAATTAGACCTGGTGCACACTACAGAGTTAGGTTGAAATAAGGCAGTTTATGTCAACCCAACTCTCTAAGTGTCTATACTAAAATACTGCTATTGATGATGTAACTCACCTACTATGCCAAATAAACTACACTTTTGTGAAAGCATGGTGCTTGGGTTGACATAGTTAGGTGGATGCAGTTTTAGTGGAGACACTGTGTTGCATACGTTGACTATTGCTATCTTTCAGAAACCATCCCACAATGCCCCACACTGACAGTTAAATCGGTGCAAGCATTCCTGATATGGGCATGCACAACCAACACAACGAGCCTAGTGTGGACAGACAAAAGCAATTTAATTACTATAGTGGCTGTGCAACGTAACTTAGGTCAATATCATTTTGTACTGTATACATAGCCTTATTCAGTTTCATAGCTAAAAAAGGTGAAATAGCTTGTTTAGCATAAGTAGATAACACATTTCAAGGTACCATTCAAGGTGGAGTGCTGCATTAACTCCCCACCCATGGAGCCATTAGGAGGAAGGTGGGGGGACAGGTTGAAAATTTGAATTATAGATTGTTGTAATCTATATATATAAAAGTCAAGTGGTGTATGTATGAGTGTATGTATGTACGTATGACTGCGAAGTCCTCCCGCACCGTTTGAGCCAGAGACTTGAATTTTGGTACAGTGAGGGGTCTTGGGGTCTAGATGCTGGTAAGGGTCGAAAAATTTTTGGATCTCACCTCTGACGCCCCCCAGGGGTGAAAGTCTTTCAGGGCCAATCACATCAGCTTGGCAGTTAGGTGGTGATGATGTCATAATACCCCCCTCCAACAGACACCTCACTCACTCAGCTCACCCCTCCCTCCTCCAACGGAACCCCGGAGATCCCTCAGTTCTCTGCCCCTCCCACCTCCCCAACGGAACCCCGGAGATCCCTCAGTTCTCTGCCCCTCCCACCTCCCCAACGGAACCCCGGACTACATCAGCTCTGTGCCCCCCCCACCTGCGAAGGTCCCCGGAATCCGTCGGCTCTGGGCCCCCTCCCCCCCTGCGACGGATCTGAGTTGGGTTTGGTGGGACGGTAAGTGAGGTGGGGGTGTCGGATTCGGTCGGGGGGGGTGAGGTGGGGGTTTCGGGTTTGCTTCGGTGGGTGGGAAGGTGTCGGGGGGGGTGAGGGGTGTGGTGTGGGTGTTGGGTTTGGTCTGGGGGGGGGAGGTGTTGGGGTGGGTGCCCAGACCAAACCCGACACCCCCCCCCGGCTCACTTACCCCCCGACCAAACCCGACACCGCCACCTCACCCCCCCACCAACCGCAACACCCCCTGACCAACCCCAACACCCACCCCTCACCCCTCACCCACCCCAACACCTTCCCACCCCCCCAGACCAAACCCGACACCCCCTGGCTCACTTACCCCCCGACCGAACCTGACACCCCCACCTCACCCCCCCACACACCAATCGCAACACCCCCAGACCAAACCTGACACCCCCCGGCTCACTTACCCCCCGACCGAAACCGACACTCCCACCTCACCCCCCCAAGCAAACCCGACACCCCCACCTCACCCCCCCACCAACCCCAACACCCCCTGACCAACCCCAACACCCACACCTCACCCCTCACCCACCACGACACCTTCCCACCCCCCCAGACCAAACCCTACACCCCCCGGCTCACTTACCCCCCCGACCAAACCCGACAACCCCACCTGACCCCCCCAAGCAAACCCAACACCCCCACCTGACCCCCCGACCAAACCCGACACCCCCCCCCCCCCCAGCTCACGGTGCACTGTGTAGCACACAGATTATTAAATACACTGTTCGGTCGGGGGGTGAGGTAGGGGTGTCGGGTTTGCTCAGGGAGTGAGGTGGGGGTGTCGGGTTTGGTCGGGGGGTGACGTGGGGGTGTTGGGTTTGTTTTGGGGGGTCAGGTGGGGTTGTCGGGTTTGGTCGGGGGGTAAGTGAGCCGGGGGGTCTTGGGGTTGGTCGGGGGGGGGGTGGGAAGATGTCAGGGTGGGTGAAGGGTGGGTGTTGGGGTTGGTCAGGGGGTGTCAACTGTCTGCCCCCTCCCCACCTCCGACTGACCCGAGCAACGCCGGGCACTTATGCTAGTAAGCCATAAATCCAGAGTCTCTATTCCCTAGATTTTCACCATAACATTAACAATCATTATTCATCCATTGAACTCTCTCTCTGGAACACTCTGACCCTGCATCCACTTCCTGGACACTATAAGTCTGCTTTAACAATAGAACTCTAGAGACAAAAAAAACCCCACAGATCACCACACCTACCTTCATAGATCCAATAACCACCCCAAACACACCAGAAAATCTGTTATCTATAGCCAGGCACTCAGATACCACAGTATATGCTCCAAAGAAAAAGTCCAGGGTATACACCTTGATTAACCTTGACACACTCAAAACCACCTTCACCAACACCAAGGACACTCCATAAGAGACATAGATCACATTATGGAATAAGCCAGCCAAATATCTGGAGAGAACCTGCTTCAATACATAAATAAAACCCGTTCCACCTGCAAACCCCGAGTTGTCACCTATCACAACATGTGGTATACCTTATCCAGTGACACTCCACAAAAGACATAGATCAGCTTATGGAATAAGCCACCCAAATATCCAGGAAGAACCTGCTTCAATATATAAATAAAACCCCTTCCACCTCAAACCCCTAGTTGTCACCTAGCAACGATGGGGGTGAAACCAGACAATCACTGCAATCTTGAATGAACTCACACAGGAAATTGATAAAAGACCAAAACACCACATCCTCTGTGGATGAACTCTCTTCACAAAGCAATCACTCTATCCTCTCAGTCCTCATCCTCAAAGGAAAACTGCACAACACTTTCAAAAGGTGATCCTGAGAGCTTAAATTCATAGCTAGCTGCTACATACTAAAAATCATGAACTGAATAGAGACATTGGATGTGTGTCTTATTACAACAATCTAACACCTATCAACAACCCTCCCCCTCAGCTGCTTCCCCTCATCCCTTTTCCTCCCTATGACTTGGAGGGGTGTTAATGGACCTCTCTACCTTGAATCATCCCTTACAATGTGTGCTAACTACTTTTGGTAAACAATCTGTTCCACCTTGCCTTTTACTGTAATGTTGGGAGCCCCTTTCCCAGAACTGAAGGGCTCTGTATAGCTCCAAAGCTCGTCTCTCTCACCAACAGAAGTTGGTCCAATAGGAGATATTACCTCGTCTCTCTATACATAAATAGGAAATAATACATACTGCTGTTTCTCTCTTCCACCTTAACTCTATAGTAGGTGGGTATATGCATGTGCACGCATGTGGGTGCTTGATTGAATTAGGAGATTATGGGGCTACTGCAACCACCAGGAAGAAAAATGAGTCTGCATTTTTTGGTGTTAGTGAGGTTGACAATCCTATTTGAAGGCTTTCTGCTTATTGAGCAATAAGTTTCCTCTTCCTGGCCCACACCATCCCTCCACAGAATGATTTTATGCACAAGGAGGAGAGTGCTGCTTCGATAGCACCATCCATGCCCTCCTTATCTTGCAGAGGGAATGTTTTCTCCTGCAGGTAGACCAGATTTCTGGTTGGCATTTAATTCTGCTCTGACCTGGGTTAACACTAGCTTTGTCCTATCTAGTCAATTCTGAACAACTGCAAACAAACTACCAACAGCATCAGAGCATGAATCTGATTCATGCCACCAAGAAACATTGCTTAATAGGCACACGGTCACATTCTACTCTAGCTTGAGTTTCCAGACTCACCTAAAAAGTGTGACCCCCAAGGTGAGAGCATTACTGCAATCCAGCCATGAGGCATGGATCAGGGAAGCAAAGTATGCAGTTGAAGCAAATGGTCACAAACTCCTATCTAGGTTCAGATAGTAAAAAGCATTACTAAAAAACTACTCCTATATGGTCATCTAAAAGAAGCAAGGGATTCAACACCCCCTCTCCCCTCACATGATATACACAGATCAGTCCAGATACATTCTGTTAGGGAAAAAAAAAACAGTCAGGCTTGCTTCTTAAATAAATAGATACCTAAATCCATAAAACACTGTAGTTTCAGGTCATTTTCGCACAGGACATTTGAGGTTCAATCTTGCAGCACCTCCACACTCACAAATTCTATTGACATTTACATGAATTCTGAGCACAGAGACTTCCAGGATCAGGCAATTAAATGCACTGGTGTTAAAATGTAGACCTTAGATTTTGAAAACATTCACAAATCAGATAAAGATGAATACCTTATTTTTATATTGTATATTATAATATAATTATTTTATAAATTATGAGTTTCATGATTAGCAGATTTTACCACACATAAATTAACTACATAATTAAAAGAAGCTGGATGTACCTATAAAACCTGATTTAAACAAATAAAAACAGGGAAAAATATTTTGAAGAAAAATTTGCATTGTCTATTAAAGTAATAAAGTCATTCTGACTAACACATTTTCTGTCTGTAAACTGCTACTGGTACTCATCAGTGCATGTAATAAAACATATCAAAACAAAATAGAAGGATGGGCCTGTGTTTTGACTCTAGACTAGAACTCTGGTGATTTGGGTGAGATGGCAGCTCTCCTCTGTTTCCTTTGTAACCTTCAACAAGCCCATTAATCTCTCAGTGCCTCAGTTCCCTATTAGTCTAATAGGGCAGGGATCGGCAACCTTGGCACATGGGACTACAGGGTAAGCGCCCTTAGCGGGGCCCGCCGATTTGTTTACTTGCCAGTTCACCGACTGCGGCTCCCACCGTCCTGGTCCAATGGGGGCTGCAGGAAACCACAGCCAGCACTGGACCGGGGACAGCGAACCAGCAAGTAAACAAACTGGCAGGGACTGCTAAGGGCGCTTACCCTGCGGTCCCACGTGCCAAGGTTGCCAATCTCTGGAATAGGGAAACTACTACTTTTTCCTACTATTTTGTCTTGTCCATGTAGATCCTGATTCTTGCAAATACTTATACACAAGAATATTTTAACTCAGATGAGTAGTCTCATTTACATCAATAGGATTATTCAGGGTTTAAAGGTACACAGAACATGTGTTTTCAGGATCGGGATCTTAGAATGTATTCTCTTATTATCCTATGCACACTATGTGCACAGGACCAGGTGCTTGGGAGTTTATTCGCAACTAGAATAGACCCTGTAGAAGCCAGCCATTTTATTTCCATCATTACATGAAACTAAAAATCAGTGGAACTGTATTTGAACAAATATAATCTAATCAGAAAATCAACACAGTACCAGTAAGTAAGTTTTTGCAAAGGTCAAGCAAGAAACATGTTATTTTGAATTGCCTGTTGAGCCTCAGATTTATTCTTCTATAGAATAGACAAGAACAAATTAGAAGGTAACTACCTACATTTGTCTTTTGATTTTGCTCAAATAATAGAAGATTAATGATAATGCTTTATTACTTTCATAAGTCCGATATCTAGAGGAGTTTGAAAGATTTACTGAAAAATGTGAAAGAGAAAATCCTATCTTTGGGGGGGAAATTATATAAACTGATTTTCAAATGCAACATGTTTCAATTGCTATACTAACACAGTGGGTTTCTAGTCTTTGTCAGTCTCATATTCTGCATCTCCAACATCCTGGCATTCACTACTTCAACCAAATCAAAACAAAAAAAAGAATGTGATGTGTGTTTTAGTTCTCCATTATCATTAATATGCCAAATATACAGATTATTTCTTTAATTTATAGTTTTTAGTTTCTTACTAGGGATGGCTGGAAAGGAAGGATTCCATTTGTTAGATTTTTTTTGTGAAAAAGCAAGAGACAGAGACCCTATTTCCCAGTTATTAGTGTACTTACCTAGGAAGTGGGAGACCTATGTTCAAGTCCCTGTTTCAAATCAGGAAGAGTTGCTATTTAAACTTAGGTCTTCCCCATCCCAGATGAGTGTGCTAACCACTAGACAGGCTGGAGACCACTAGATTGTTTTTTCTCCTCTAGCTTGGAGATGAGAAACCTTCCTAATGAAACTTATCAAAACCTATAAATTTCTACAAAACACACTCCGGTTTTGACGACTAGTCATTAGATGGAAAAAAAAAAAAGTCAAAAAAATTACCCAACCAGCTCTATTTTCATATTGCTGTTCCTGAAATATTTTTATTTCTTTTCAATCAAGATAATTAAAAGATAAAATAATTTCTTCCTCTATCATGTGCACAATCCATGACAACTTTATGTCTTGCTTCTATGCAGTACAGTATTGACTATTTATATTATAGCCTCTAAATGTCAGACTAAAATCTTCTCTCCTGCCATTTCTAATTTTTCCCCTGAAAAGGTCAGAAATGATGAACTACATTAATATACCCATCATCTGGTCAAAGTCATTCTTCTCACAGTATTTTGAAGCACTCTGGTCAGACAGTGAGCATAAGAACTCTGCATCTACTGCAGTCTATTGTTTATTTTCTAGGTTTTCTTCTCTTGGCATTTTTTTTACCATTGCCTCTTGTTCTTTCTTTTATTCTCTGGCACTTTTCAGATCTCAGCATTTTGTGGGTCACCAAATCTTTTTCATAAATATTTATGATGAATGGAATGCATGCCATAACACTGTCACATAATTGTTCATTTTAAATCAATAGCACATTCTATACTCTTCATGTATTCAGTAATAGGAAAGCAAGTTTGGCTTCTATAGCAGATTCCCTGGCCATCTATGGCTGTTGCAGGTAGAATGTGTTCCATGTATGTGCTTTGCTGATCAGGGATGGACTTCTGAATGGGATGTTTCCACTTGTAGTCACATGTACATTCACCTGCTCAGAGTGCAATGATACATTTGTGTCTATAATTATTTCACAGTTTGGGTTTTATTGGTACTGCTGGATTGGATTTTTCAAATTAACCTCAGTAAGGAGAATAAAGTGGTGATTAGTATATCTCATCATATTCACTTAAGAAAGTATGGTAAAATAGGGTTAGGTAATTTTAAAAAACTGTCTGGAACTTGCTCCTAAAATTAAAATAAACTTGAAATGATGCCTTTTTGAATTTGGAAATGTTGGCAAATATTTAATTTCCATTTAAACCTACTCCTGGATTTGAGATTTTTGCCTGGATGCTGTATTGGAAGTGTCAAAATTGTGTAAGAGAGGACTAGAGCTTGCCAGAAAATGAAAATTCAATCTCAAGGGAAATGGATATTTCAACACATTTTTGTACACAAACTATTGAATATTCTAGCTGAATGTAAAGTTAAAAAAAATTGATTCATTTCAAAAAGTAGATACATTTTTAAATGAAATACTGATTTGAAATGAATTTTTCCTTTTGAATATTTAAATATACAGTCAAATTGACAAATTTATTTAAATTGTCTGAGTCAGCTTTTGCAAATGCAATATTTTGCTTTGTTTAGAAAAGCTACTTTGGAAAATTGAAAAGTTTATTCAAAAATCATTTTCCCCAACAGAACAGGATGATCGTGGTGAAAATGCTTTATCTGATGGGGAAAAAAATTACAGTGGAAAAATTTCAACCAGCTCTGGAAAGAATGGGTCTTTCAGTTGTTTTTGCTTCACCAAAAGCAAGAAATACTAGATAAACTATGAGAGCACGCAAAGCTCTTGAAATTTCCCACCCACGTTTGTAAACCAACAAGGAATAGATTTTTGGAATAAGCTTAATGAAACATCTGGATTTTAGGTGCATATCTGAACCCACAAATAATTTCTCTGTCAATATCAGTATTAACTTGGCGTTAAATACCAAGCATTCTGGAAGGTATATGAAGAGTTAGGAAGCCTCAATCAGTCCCCAGTGAAACTAGTTGCAGATTTCAAGTTCTTTTTTTTTCCCCAAAAAGGATTACAGAGCAAAGGATTGTTTGCCAGTGTGTGGATCTGAGCAGCTCGCTGCTACTCTAGTTTTAATTGCATTTACTCTGCAAAAAGAATGAAAAGTGTAGGAAAGCAATTGCATTAGCTACATTAGTAGGTCTCTGGGGGGAAAACAATTTGTATACCAGTCAGAATGTTTTCCATATTGAGGATCAAGCTGAATTCTGCCTCAAATATCAATGTTATTTGACACTGCATGTGCAAAAGTCACATGAGCATCCAAGCCCGTGACATTCTGAAAAGCCACTGGTGATGTCAAGGCTAGTGTAAGAGAATACCCTTCCCCCACTCTAAACTCTAGGGTAAAAGTGTGGGGGTCTCTTATATGCAAGACCAAATAACTTTAAGCTACTTTCCCAGCCTAAGTTAAATCTTTTCCCCAAAAACCCAAACTCCTCCAGTTGGGGATTGTGACCCGCTGCCACCATCAATGTGAGTCTCCAAGATCATGGAGTGGGGCACATTAAAACCCCCCTCTCTCCCTTAAGCCACCTGAGAGAGAAAAGAACACAGACTCCGAGCCACAGCCCCTCCCCCGTTACCTAGGAGAGATTCAAGCACACAGATCCTCACTAACGATGAGCTGCCCGATCCAAAGCTAGGATCCCTTCACTAGAATTACCAGACAATTCTTATAACAAAAAAAAGGTTTATTAAAGAAGAGAGGAAAAAAAACCACACACACTTATACAGACTTCTCAGATACTTAAATTTCTAACCTTAACCCCTCTCTTGAGATTTCTCCCTCTGATGAGATTAAGGACACCACAGATCAATTGCAAGTTTATACAATCAACAATCCTACTTACAGTTAGTTTAACTTAGACCTTGGTTACACTGGCACTTTATAGCGCTATATAGCCTCCAGGAGCGCTATAACTCTGTACCCGAACACACTGGCAAGGCACATATTGCGCTATAAGTCCGAGCTTATAGCGCTACTGGAAAACCACATTGGCATGGGGAATAAGGGCTGTTGTGTATTCCCTGTAGCGTGTTATGACAAGTGTAAACAGTCATTACACTATAAGGGATCTCTGGCACGCCTCCGAGCCATTTAAGGCAATTGACGTCTCTGTGTTGTTTTGTTCTCGGCTGTAGGAATGCGGAAGTACCTTTTCAGAGTTTCTCTCTTAACTCATCAGATAAGCACTGCTAATGTTTACAAATGGGAACTGTGTGGTGCGAAACTTAAAAAGCAGACTCTGATTTCAAAGGAAAGTACTGACACAGACTGTCAACCGGAGAAATCCCCCCCCCCCCTTTCTCTGCATACTTACCCCTCACCCTCCTTGTTTGAAAAGCACGTTGCACCCAGCTGAATGCTGGGACAGGTGCCCATAATGCACCACTCCCTGTGCCGCGGCAAGTGCCGCAAATGTGGCCATGCCATCCCATGCTATAGTGCTACACCTATTGCTGTATATGGGTACAGCTAAAACCAAAAGCGCTATAATCCTGTAAGTGTATCCAAAGCCTTAGCAACTTATTCAAAGAGATGAATAGGAAGGAGATTACATGCTCCCAAAGCCGGGAGAGAAGAAGATGGAGTCAGCCAGATAGCCCCGGACAGAAGAAGTGAAACTAACACTCCTTTGTCCCTAGAAATTTGCATTCTTAATACGTTATAGCTTCTTTGGCTTCAGGTTAACCCCTCACAGGTAAAGCAGTAATTCTAAGGCACTTAACACTTATGACAGCTAGCTATGCTGCAAATGTTCCTTAAAAATCTACTAGCAGATGTATCAAAATATCCTAGTCCACTAGTCCATAGCAATGATGAATATGTTTACAAGATCATGATTTAAAAAAAAAAAAAAAAAGCCCCACCACATTCAGGCAAACTAGAGTTATTTTACATTTATGCAATTGATTTCTGCACTGTTGATATACAGTAGATTCTCTATTATCCAGGATTGGATTAACCATGATGTAAAAAAAAAAAAAAAAAAAAAAAAATATGCGCAACTTGCAGGGCTGGCTCTGGCTTTGCTGCCGCCCCAAGCACACACACAAAAAACCCCTACCAGGGCGCAGGGCAGCCAGTGAACCAACACCCCCTCCCCCTGGCACAGGATTGCTGGTGAATCAACCTCCACTCCCCATATTTCCTATGGATGGTGATTATCCAGGATTTTATTAACCAGAATTATTTTTTTCCCTATCATCCTGGATAATCGAGAGTCTACTGTATGCAGAAACTATAGAGGCACTAAATTAGGGACAGATTTTGTACACTCACACTGCAGTGAACAAAACTACGCATGTGACTATCACTTTGGATAAAAGCATGATATATATATATTGTATATTTTTGTGAAGGATTTTTAAAGATTATTTATATTGTGGTAGTTTCTGGTAGTCCCAATCATGGACTGGCTAGGTGCTGTGCAAACAGAAAGATCAGAATTAAGATAAATGCGGAGGTAGGCAGAGTTTCAGCTACAGCTCTTGCTGTTGCACAAAGAAAAAGACAGCAAGCCTATGAATAGTATTAGCTGTTACTAATCAAATAGATATACTTTAATTAGGGAACTGTAACTGCTATGAAAGGCTTATTACTAAATACAAATAAAGGCTGCAATACTTTCTTAGGACATTTATATATAAATGTGTCCATGGATCATAGGCTCCTTTAAGCAATTTTCCTTCATAGCAAGGCAAGCAACAAAGTGTCTAGTTGTGCAGATTCACGCAAATAAATTCTCTCTTTGCAGGAGGCAAAGTTCCCTCATATACACCAAAAATAATTTTGGATTTGGCCTCTTACACATATAAATGTTCAAAGATCTACATAGGTCATAGGATACTTAGGAAGGTCAGGGGCAGACCAAGGTCCTCCTCCTGGGTTTCCCCATTCCCTTAGCAGTTTGGCTCTCTCAAGAGTATTACCACCTTGAGGTGCCAAGTGACAGATGCATTGAAACAGATGCACAAAAACCACAGACTGGTATTTGACAAAACAAAGAAAGTTTAACTACAAAAATATTGATTTTAAGTGATTATAAGTGATAGCAAAGAGATCAAAGCAGATTACTTATAAATAAACAAAAGCACAAACTGAGTTTAACATACGATAAACAGGCCGGCAGATTCTTAAGGTGTAAGCTGCCTTGGCTTCTCAGCTTGGGTTTCCCAGGTTTTCATACACAGGCTAGACATCCCTTTTAGCTTGAAACCATCACTTCCCACCATGTTCAATCTTTAGTCCTCAAGTGTTTCCAAGTGTGTTGTTGTAGGGAGAATGAGGTTCCCCTCCCTCCCCCCCCCCAATGTAATTTTCCCCCTTAAATATCTTCTTCCCACTTGCTGGAAAGCTCTTTTGCTGTGACCTTGGTCAAACAGTTCGCATTCTGTAGTGCTATCTCTGAGAGGTTTCTATTGTACATAGTCCTTGGGGAAATCCTTGTGGTTGTGTACATTTCTTCAATAAGCTATTAAACCTTTTTACTGTTGTTCCTGAAAGGCTGAGAGTATTTTCATCCTTGCAACATGTTTCAGTAACACACACATAGCCAAACTCCATAACTTCACATATGATAATAGCACATGCAATCAAATGATATATTACTGGCTAGCAGATCAAGACTTTTAGAACAATACCTCACAAGGCATACTTTGTACAAAACATATCCTAATTACATGACAGTGGTGAAGAGGGGGAGTCCCAGGGTGTCACACAGGCCATCCTCTTAAAAGCAGTCCGTTCCTCCTCTCAGAAGTCATGCACCACTCTAATTTCCAGAAGCGCGGAGGATTGTGTTTTATCATGATAAGGTAGCCTTAAGGAAACTCTTTCATTCTATTGCACTGTTTGGTGGGGAAGCTAGATGTGGAATTGTGTTGTAATAAGGATTTAAAGGGTTTTTTTGTTTTGTTTCTTAAATCAGTTTTAATTTTGTAAACTATCTTCAAAGTAGGAAATATGTACCGTATTTTTCGGCGTATAAGACGCCTTTTTAACCCCCAAAAATACTTTCAATATTAGGGGGGGCGTCTTATACGCCGAATATCGGCCGGACCAAAAAAAAAAAAAAAAAAAAGCAGCGCCGCTTTTTTCGCGCCGCTCTCCCGTCCCCGCCGCGCGGGCGGGCTGCTGGGAGCGCGCGGCGGGGACGGGAGAGCGGCGCGAAAAAAGCGGCGCTTTTTTTTTTTTTTTTTGGGTCCGAAAAAGCGGGGGCCTCTCATACGCCGGAGCGTCCTATGGGACGAAAAATACGGTATTCATGGGTACTGTCAACATACACAGTATATTATCAGTGCTACCAGGTCACTAATGGGGGTAGGGAAGAGGTATTCCAGACATTTTCAAAGGAACTTGGCAAAGAACTTAAACTTAAACTGTACAGGAAGGCAGAAATTAAGGTCTGAAGGAGGCTTTAGACTGGAACTCCGGAGACCTGGGTTCAGTTACTGGTTCTGTCAGAATTCTTGTGTGATCTTAGATGGATCACTTGGTCCCTGATCTAGAAGGGTTATGTACATGGATGGAGTCCAGATGACTTTATTGGGATTCCACATGGGTGCAGGGGTCCATCAACACATATCACTTTCAGGCTTTAATCTCTAACCCTCAGGTCTCCATCTGTGTAATAGAGATAATCCTGCTTTATCATTTTCCCCCCGTCTTGTCTATTTAGATAATCTCTGTCCCAAAGGCAGATTTACGATGTTACCACATGGGAATGTACTGCACTTAACGCAATGGGGGTCTACTCTTAGTTGGGGTCTTTAAATTCTACTCTAATGCATTTCTGGGCCAGTAATAAGTAAATTGAACAGATGAATTTTCAGTTACATTTTTTTCTGCTTAAATGCATATGTTAACATCATGTTATTTCATTACATTTTACATAAGAGATTCAGGATGTGAAAAGTGACCAAGTTAATGATGCTGGTTTAAATTCCACTTTCAGCTAGTGACTTCAATTTAGTTTACTCCAGATTTACATTGGCATAACTGAGAACAGAATTTGGTCCATTATGAGTAAGTTCCATCTAAGGTGGTAAAAGCGAATAGTCTAAGTAACTGCAAAAAATTAGCTACTAACATCTTTGAAATAATAAGCTTTTATACAATGATTTTATTTCCAGTGCAGTGTCTTCCAGTGAGGAAGCCACAGCTTCCTTGTGGTATAGTAAATATTTCTTAGCTGAGGAGAAAAAACAGATGTTCCAAAAGCCTCTTTGCGGATAGCTGTGAGACAGAATTAGTATTCAGTAAGCTGTTCTTCAAATACCAGCAGCATAACTATATTTGCTTTAGCAATTATTCCTATATAAGAGAGAAAGGTGTGAGTATGTCAGGGGAGGAGGGAGTCCAATCCCTAAGTGCTATAGAAAAGAAACTTGGTTAGTTTGACTTTAATTAGCATGTAACAGGAATTTAATGAGTGCGGACTCCAAGTCTAATCCATCTAACTGCAAGTACTGTAACATTGGTTTAAAATGTCATTAAAGGGCTTCCGGAGAATGTTGCAGATCTAGCTGCATTTTATGAATAGCACTGGGGGCCAGTCACTTGCAGTACTGGAAGTTCCAGTGCTATGAGTTTGTCTGGTCTGCTTACGCTGAAAGAGACAAGCTCACGGAAGATACTGAAAACAGTCTATTTTAAGTGTGATAGGTTTTGCTCTCATTCCTTAGGATTTCTGACAACCATGAAACAGGGATTTATTTGGGCAATTGGAAAGGAAATTTAAAATCATATAACTGACTCCACTGAAGTGCTGGAAATAGAATGTTGAAGCCTTTGAAAGATATTCCATGGAATTTATAAAATACTGGCATAAGTGCCCGGCGCTGCTCGGGTCAGTCGGAGGTGGGGAGGAGGCAGACAGCTGACACCCCCTGACCAACCCCAACACCCACACCTCACCCCTCACCCACCCCGACACCTTCCCACCCCCCCAGACCAAACCCGACCCCCCCACCTGACCCCTCCAAGCAAACCCGACACCCCTACCTCACCCCCCGACTGAACCAGACACCCCCACCTCACTTACCGTCCCACCAAACCCAACTCGGATCCGTCGCAGGCGGGGAGGGGGCCCAGAGCTGAGGAAGTGCCCGGCGCTGCTCGGGTCAGTCGGAGGAGGAAGGGGGCAGACAGCTGACACCCCCTGACCAACCCCAACACCCCCCGGCTCACTTACCCCCCCAACCAAACCCGACACCCCCACCTGACTCCCCCTAAGCAAACCCAACACCCCCACCTCACCCCCCGACCGAACCCAACACCCCCACCTCACTTACCGTCCGACCAAACCCAACTCGGTTCCTGCGCAGGTGGGGAGGGGGCCCAGAGCTGAGGGATTCCGGGGACCTTCGCAGGTGTGTGTGGGGGGGGGGGGCACAGGGCTGATGGATTCCGGGGTTCTGTTGGGAGGGGGGAGGGGCAGAGAACTGAGGGATTTCCGGGGTTCCGTCGGAGGAGGGAGGGGCAGGGAGCTGAGCGAGTGCGGTGTCTGTTGAAGGGGGTATTATGACATCATCACCACCTAGCTGCCCAGCCGATGTGATTGGCCCTTAAAGACTTTCACCCCTGGGGGCGTCAGGGGTGAGATTCGGAAATTTTTCGACCCTTATGACCATCTAGACCCCAAGACCCCTAACTGTACCAAATTTCAAGTCTCTAGCTCAAACGGTGCGGGAGGAGTTCGCAGTCATACATACATACACCACTTGACTTTTATATATATATATATAGATTCCCATAACCTAGCATTAACCCTTGGAAGTAATAGTTGACCCACACAAATTGGGGGGAGGAGGGAGAAAAAACTAAACAAAAAACAAAAAACACATTCTTCAAAGAGATAGAGTGGAAAGCAAACATACATTATAGGTAACAAAAAAAAAAAAAAAAAAAGACACTGAGGTTACAGACCTGTATTTTTGTTCAAGAGAAACTGGTTTGAAAAAAATCTACCACTTATTTCTGAGGTATAACTCCCCTACGTTAAAATTAAATGATAGAATCTGAGATACAGGGCTGGAAGGAACCTCAAGAAGTAATCTAGCCCATCCCTCTGCACTGAGGCAGTATAAAGTAAACCTAGAACACCCCTGACAGTTGGATTATGTGTGGAAGAATCATACTTTGCCAATCTACTAGAATTATTCGAGGATGTTGGTGAAATACCTCTTAAAAGATCATCAGTTTACATAGTAGATCGGAAATCAGAGAGGTAGCCGTGTTAATCTGGAATTGCAGAAGTGACAGAGTCCTCTGGCACCTTAAAGACTAACTAAAGTATTGAAGCATAAGTTTATGCTTCAATACTTTAGTTAGTCTTTAAGGTGCCAGAGGACTCTGTCTCATAATAGATCTGGACTTTCAACAAGCCTTTAACCACAAGAGGCTATTAAGGAAAATACATA
The DNA here is from genome assembly GCA_032164245.1 of Sternotherus odoratus. NCBI lineage: Eukaryota > Metazoa > Chordata > Testudines > Kinosternidae > Sternotherus > Sternotherus odoratus. The sequence continues at coordinate 112,246,987 of JAVMKO010000002.1, forward strand.
GTCAAGCAACAAGTGTTTAAATGCAACTATGTATAGGGAACTTAAGAGAAAGGAAAAAGAATCTGAAAAAATGTCCAATTTTCAAGACAAAACAGACACCACAGATTAAATTAGTTGCTGACCAATGCAATATAATCCATTTTGGAAGGAATACTTTCAAATATTCTACACTGCACTGAGTTCTAAATTAACTCTAGTCAGCTAGGAAAGCACCTGGGCAGCAGTGTGAACAGCTCAGAAAAAACATCTGTTCAGTGTGAAGTACCATTTTAAAAATGGCATGTCAATTGATAGAATATATGGAATATTACATACATCCATGGTGGTCCATGAGAAGGTGACCATGTCTCAAAAAAGATGAAGTAGAAAGAGAGGATCCAAAGAAGGGCAAAGAAAATAATTAGAATTATGGAAATGATTTCATATGAGAAGAGCGAATGAAAATGTTAGGATGGTTTAAGTTAGCAAAAAGTGTCAAAATAAGAGGGAGCATGCTAGAAAGAGAAATAAATTTATATATAACCTCTCATAATACAAGAAAAAGGTGGTGTTAGGCATTCCAGAAAGTGTATCTCAGGGCTGTAGTCCAGTGCGCTAGCTTGCCTTTATTATATTTACTGCTTTGCATTATATTCTGCTTTGCATTATAGTCAGCAGTAATGCAAGAAACCTACAGGTCTGTTTCCTGTAAGACATTGGCTTCAGCAAATTAGCATAAAACTTGGGGCTTATGAACTTTGAACCAATAAACTTTGCATATATAAATGGCCCAACAGAAAACCCCAAGTATGTGGGGAGCTGAAAATAGAGTTAAGGGGAAGTTCTGACCATAGGTACATGAGCAAACTACTGAAGTGTTCTGGCAACGAATTGACATACCTAACATACATGAGCTACATCTAAGGCTAGCTTGCTTTAAAAGGCATGCCACAATCTGGAACTTGGAAAGAACCAAAACAAGCAGTAAGGACAGAAATAACAAATGCAATACCCAGCCATAAGTGGCCCATGGTAATGAATTGACATATATGATAAGTTGAGATCATGGACATCCTAACCTATACGAAAAAGACACTCCAACATGACTAAGGTGAGGAAATACAAATAAGGAAAAGGAGAAGAATCCCCTACTGAATATGCATTGAACATAAGACAGCAGTGTAACAGATTATAAAAGTTTCATCCCCAAGCTACAAAAACACCTTACCACACCAGAGATCTGTTTTAGATCCAATTCTAAATGTATACCTAGAGTGTCTGCACGCATTTTAAATTCTGCAAAGCCTTTTCTCCCGTCCCTGCTCTAAACTCCTGTCTAGGGAGGTACACTGCTTTGAGGAGGTTGTCACTACAGCTGTTATGTTCCAGGTAATAGCCAGAAACCATTCAGCACACAAGAAGCTGGCAATAAAAATAAAAAAGGTTTTATTGAGCCAACATTTTTGAAGGGGGAGGAGGAGGAGGAGGGGGGGGGGGGGGGAAGTAGTACTTGCGATTGTAAGGAGAAAAAATAAATTCCAGAAGAGTATGCACATGTTTCCTGATGTATATGTTTGTGCTGAGCAATACAAGCCCAGAAGGACCTTCATCTTATTAATCTTAAGGCTGCTTTCTCAGAGGATAGTGCACTAACAGCAATTTTGTACTCTGAAAAGATTAGAACCAGTTTCTAAGATAAAGACATCTCTTTGGGGATCCAGATGAAGCAACTGCTTTCTCACCAGCACATTTGCAGGACATACATAATGTGAAGAATATAGTAGAGGATAAGGAGATGTGAAAGAGTTAACAATACTCCAGATGCTACTTTAATAGTTTCCATGTTATTCTGCCTTTTATAAATCCTGCTGCAACATTTGTCTTTATAAACTCTTGCAGAAGTCAGTTCAAGATAGGGACTATGGGAGAGCATTTGCCTTTGTTCATTTTAAAATGAACTGCTTTTTAGTCATGAGTATCACCTTGTTTTCATAACCACATTAGCTAGGGCATAAAGCAGTATTTCATAATTCTTTACTGTTGCCTTCATTATTTCACGTACCTTGATGACAGTATTTTTTTTGAGAATTAAGAAATTAACATTTGTATGTAATTTTCACTGAATTTGTTCCATTTTATCCACCCTCGGCTCTATACAATAATGAAGTTTTCAAAATGATGAAATTATGAAGTCTGATTCTTTGGCAATCATTTATATTGTAAAATAAATTTGCTACAACAATAAAATGGTCTAAAATACAGAATATTTGATGATTGTGAATATAAATACCGGCATAAAACCTTTGAATGATCAGTAAATAAAAATGCTTGGGCAATGTCCTGTGCACCAATTCCGCATTGCATTATCCCTCTCCAAACCCATCTACATGTTAATGGTACTGAATGTATATAAGACCCAATCCTTGCAACCTGTTCTGCTCTGAAACTAGGAAGATAAACAACTAAAGAATTAAAACTAACATTTTGGTCTCTTTCAAAAGCACACTACAGTTAATATCACACTACAGTACTATTCTATAAGCTTTCAAGTTTACTGCACCCTCAAAATGAACATGTGCTTTGTATATTTTTACATGTATTAGCCCAAAGACTAAATAACTACTTTTAGAATATGTTGTAAAGTTTGACAATTAAATGTAAGGGTCCCTGGCTTTCCATAGAAAGTTACTCACAGTATTTTAAATAACGTATATAGCCTGAGTGCCAAGTCTGTCCCTCAGCACTCAAAATAAGTATGCAACTACATTATGTATTGTAAATACACCAGTTCTGTGATAGCCACTGAACAAGTCTCATGTACATAAAGAATATGTCAAAGATATTTTTGTCATGTCAGCTGAAGTGCTTCTGTTTCTAGCAGCTGTCCATTTAGACTGTTTAGTGTTAATCAGAAAATTCATTGATTTCCTTCAAATCTTCCCTCTCTATTAGCCAAATCACCTTAGAGCTCCTAGTTCTAGAGCAATTGTTTTTATAATCCCAGAGAAAAATTAAGACTTACTTTGCTAAAAAAAAAAAAAAAAAAAAAAAAAAAGTTTGTCCCCGCTAGCACAGCTTTTTCTATCAGAGTGGTCACCCCATCTTTCTAATTACACAATATGGTGAAGTAAAATTTCCAGTTTGCATTTTATGACATTTTACAAACACTTTGTAAGAGAAAATATGGCAAATATTCTTGGGTGGTTGAATGGATTTCAGATCTCCTTAGTGTCTCTGGCTAATCAGAATAAACCTTTAAGCCCGTGCAGAAGTATTACAGATGCTCCTGCCTGTGAGACAAATGCTTCCTTTCTGTGCAAAGGCCCATTAAACATGTTTTCTGAAAAAGCGGACTTAGAAATACTAACTGTATAGTACCTTTTCCATGATGTTGCGGAGCCATGACTTTCAATGTCATCCAGTTGCACCAGGCTGAAAGTCAGAACAACTTGTTTCCCAGCCTTGTTACTGACTTGCTGTGACACGCTGGCAAATGACCCGTCTATCTATGCCTCAGTTTCCCTATGTATAAAGTGATATTTACTACATATCCACATTTGAAGATCTATGAATGAAAAACACTAAGTAAAATTACTACAACAAACCACAAACTTCAGAAGCCTTAATGGCCAATGTGCCTCAGTCCCTACAAACTACAAATCTATTGGCAGAACTAGAGCTGGGTAAAAATTTTCAAACAAAACTCCCTCTGTCTGCTCCCCACCCAAAAAATGCAGAATTGTGCCAAAAATTATGAAAATTGTCAAATTTGCTGAATTATTTGTTTAAAAAAATATAATCAGAATGTTTCATTTTGATTTTTTAAACTACATTTTGAATTGATTTTAAATGTTTTTACCATACTTCATCTCTAATAAAAGTTGTTTTTAAAAAAGATAAATCATAAATTTAAAAAAAAGGTTTCATTTGACCCAAAACAAAACATTTTTACTTTCATTTCACCAAACAGCTATTTGCCAATTCTGCCCCCAAAACAAAACAGTTTCATCCAGCATCCACTAATTCCCCCTTTATACTCCTCAAGAGGATACACGGGCAGAGCATTTCTTGATGGCACACAAGGGGTGTCTAGCCTAAGCACAAGGGCTTTTCACAGCCTGCCCCCAAAATGTGCACAGCAGAAGTGTGCCCACAAAAGACTTTAGGTCTTAAAAAAATAATAATCTTGGTCTGAATGAAATCTGTGATTGTGCATGAGATTTAAGTGACTCTGTCACTTAAAAATAAACAAATCTGTGAATATCTTATACTTACCTGCACCTCAAAAAAGCTAAAACTTGGTCCAACCATACAGAAGAAATGAATCCAAAGTATTTCCATCAATTTTTAGCATTATTTTTGTAGCCAGTTTTGCTCTGTCTAGACAAAAATCTTGTTTCCTGTTGTAGTCATTGTAAAGAAATTTTCTCAAACCACCAACTAGTATGTTAGCAGCTATAAAAAAGGGAAGGTTGCTACACAGCATGTGTATCAACAGTTTCAGTTTCAATTAGTTTTGATCAGAAGCAGTCATATATTTCTTACAAGATTCAAGTGTAAATTTTCCCTGACTGGCTAACAACAATTTGGAGTTGGTGGAATAAATGGCAGCTCTCCAAAGAGAAGCCACTATCTACTAAGAGTACATCATCCTCATTCCGGTTATTCAGCATACAATAGATTCTTTGACCCTACTGAACATGCAATCAGCATTTCTTTGTATTCAGAGTAAGAGTCCGGTGTCTGACAAAGGCAGCAGGCAGTTGTAAGTTAAAGTACTGATCAGGAAAGTAAGGAGGGTAATCCTTTGGCTTCAATTTTCCAATAATTTTTGAAATTTGAATTAAAAAAAATAGAAAAACAACTTGAGATCTTTTTTTGTTGTTTGTGGCCCAGCTAGACAGCTAGTTAAACATTCAGCTAATTAAACATTACATTTCAAAATCTTGGTGAATTTTTCAAAGTTTTAAATTTCAGCCTCTCCCCCTATGTGTCCCCCTCCTCCCAAAAAGCTCCAGTGAATAAAAAGACAGTGGGAATAAAATGTTAAACACATTTTAGTAATTTCCTTAAAAAAAAACCACCAGTAGCATTACTCAATAGTCTGTCCTATGTTTGTACAGTACCTAGCACAATCGGGTGTTGTTCCACAACTAGAGCTGCTAGGTGCTCTGATAATACAGATAATAAGTACCTCAGTAGACTAGTAGAAGGCCCCAAATAGCACTTGGTTTTGAATCACTGTTGAGAGGCAATTCTCACAACTGTTATTCAGCATTTCCCAGTAGATCTATATATATAAAAGTCAAATGGTGTATGCGTGTGTGTATGTATGTGCACTTACTCCTTCCACACCGTTTGAGCTAGAGACTTGAAATTTGGTACAGTTAGAGGTCTTAGGGTCCTAATGAGGGTAAGAGTCAAAAAATGTTCAAATCTCACCTCTGACGCCCCCCAGGGGTGAAATTCTTTAAAGCCCATTCACATAAGCTGGGCAGCTGCTGTTCTCTGTGACATAGTTATGATGTCATAATATCCCCTCCAACGCACCCCGCACTCGCTCAGCTCTCTGCCCCCGCCAACGGACCCCACACTCGCTCAGCTCTCTGCCCCCTCCCCACCTCCGACGGACCCGAGTTGGGTTTGGTCAGAGGGTAAGTGAGGTAGGGGTGTCGGGTTTGGTCTGGGGGGGTGGGAAGGTGTTGGGGTGGGTGAGGTGTGGGTGTTGGGGTTGGTCAGGGGGTGTTGGGTTTGGTTGGGGGGGTGAGGAGGGGGATCGGGGTTGGTCGAGGGGTAAGTGAGGTGTGGGTGTCGGGTTTGTTTGTGGTGGTAGGTAGGGGTGTCGGGTTTGGTGGGGGGGAAAGTGAGGTGGGTGTGTCAGGTTTGGTCTACTGGGGGTGAGGTGTGGGTGTTGGTCAGGGGGTGTTGGGTGGGGGGGTGAAAATGTGAGTCGGGGTTGGTCGAGAGGTAAGTGAGGTGGGGGTGTCGGGTTTGGTCAGGGGGGTGAGGTGGGGGTGTCAGGTTTGCTCTCTGCCCCCTCCAACGGACCCCGAACTCGCTCAGCTCTCTGCCTCCTCCCCACCTCCGACGGACCCGAGCAACGCCGGGTATTTTTGCTAGTATGCTATGTTACAATCTACTAAAGGGAAGTTTGCCCTCAAAGGCTTACTGCACTGGTGAAACAAAGACTATGAGAACACACAGCCAGCCTTCAAAACATGGACCATTCTGACAATGAGTTGTTACAAGTGACTAACACAAAGCTGGCAACCTCCATGCACTTTAACTCACATTTTCTGAAGTATCCAAAAATATACGGTACATACTAACTGATCCGACAGACAAAAAAAAGCAGCACAGGCATTCTTTCGATCCCTCCCTGCAGGCTACTAGATGTGGTAGTTGTGTTTGAAAATGATTGGCACAACCCCTAATGTACAAGGAGGTACACATAATCTTTCATTTGACAGCTATTCCATATGTCAGGTCCAAGGTGTAGAATATCACCATCACCTTGTTTAACAGCCACTCTTTTCTAGTGCTCTGCATGAATTCATACATGTCATGGGACTGCACAAGTCAAAGCATCTGAGGTAAATGCAAAGACAAAGGAAATATGAGTAGATCTGTAGAACCAGTTCTTCAGCTGGCATCAAGGGATACATCTCTATTGGCTTTAGTGGAGCTTTGCTGATTTATTCCATTCCTGTAACCTATGAATAAAGATTGTTTTAATTGTATGTAAAGTACAATAAATAAAACCTGGAGTGTAGAGAAAGTATATCGCATAGATTTGTTGGATTTTTTTTCTGCCTGTCAGGAGCCAGGACTACACCTGGATTTACCTACAGAATTTGGGTGTGGTGTTTGCCACCTCAACATCTTTCCTAATGAACCACTTTGCTGTCAAGGGTTGGATGGGATGGCACCAAATATTATGATACTATCATATCACATTATTGTTCTGGTTTAAAGAGTTGCCTCCCTTGAACCTCACAATGCCGTCCTAACTGTCCACACGCACATTTCCCATAGAATCTTGAACAGAGGACAGAAAGTGCAAAGAGAGGAGAGAAGTGGGCAATTTCCCCACCCAGGAAAGAGAACTAAGGCATCAGGCATTAGTTTTGAATATCCTTTCCAAAAGCCTTGTTTTAGTTGTCCCCAGAATAATCACAAGACAAACAAATCAATTGAAAAACAATGACAATTAATTCCCCTAGGGAGTTCCTGCTGTAATCAAACAGGACAGAAGAGGAAAAAAAAAACCCTCTTCATCTTAGTCAGTGCTTAATTTGTGCCATGGCTTTCCAGGGTTGAGCCTATCACTTCCAGGCTTGATAGTTTATAGTCCCGGTATCTCTGGGCTTGTCACGTCAGTTGTGAATGTTAAAAAAAAAAAAAAAAAAAAAAAAAAAAAAAAAAGCAGCTTGAACCCCGACATATAGTTACTTGAGTCCAGTCATCTCTTTCATTACAAATTAAACACTGCCCGTAGTCCTCTTTGTCCCAGCTTCCCCTAACTTTTATACTCCCTCCCAAGCATCTGTGAGACAGACAGGGGACCCCTTAATCATTTGTAGATTGCAGTATCCTTGACTTTTCACAGTGGTCCAGAGATACAAAAGGAATTAGGCAATTAAGTCCCAGATTTAGGTGTCTAAATTCCCATTTTAGGGACCATTGCAATCTACTAAACCCCCATATGGCTGCTGCCTAATCCTGTTTAGTTTAAATTCACTAGGCACCCAATGGGCGGAGCCGTCTTTCAGAGACGCTAGCCCCCAGTTCTGCCCTTTCCATGCCCGCCCCCCACTAGCACCCAGAGCCTGAGACTCCCTGTTCCCCCTTGGCTAGAGGAGCCCCAGGCCAACTGAAGCCCAGAGCCCCCCCCCCCCCCCATAAGGAACTCCAGGCTATCTGCAGCCACCTTGTGCCCCTCCTCCCCAGACCCAAAGCCACCCTGGGGAAAAGCATCTCATCCTGATGAAGTTTTGATATGCTCCATGCAGGTTCTGGGGTCCTGATTTTGTCATCTCAGATCCACTTAGACTTCGTCGGGGGAAGTTTGAGTCACAAGACTGAGGTCCCAGTTATGCTGGTATGCCCTGAATATGAGATTTGGATGTTGGACTATGACCTATTAACTGAATTCTAAAGGAACTCTCTGCAACTAAAGCTCACCATCTCTGCTGTGAATCTGAGTCACGGTGAATTGAACTCATATCTAGGGTTCAGATTCACAGCACAGATGGTGAGCTTTTGTTTTTTAATCATTTTAGCTTAGTTAATAAGAACTGGCTGTAGTGTGTATTTGGGTAAGATCTTAAACATTCATTAACCTGGGAGGTAATGGGTCTGATCCTTTGAGATTGGTACAACCTTTTCTTCTATATGATGAAATAAGCTCTACAGAAATTTTCATCATATTTGACGTGAGTACCTGGGTGGAGGCCTGAGAGTGGATCACTCTAAGGGAACTGGGTTGTTTGGACTTCTGAGTAACCAGTGAGCTCATGACGAAGCTGTTTTATCCTGGGTTGGTGAATCTAAGTATTGAAATACCCAGGACCTTTTGGGGGGGTTGGCTGCTGCAGTTTCTTTTTAGTTCATCCTACTTGAGTGACCACAGCGGGCTCCCTGGTGGCTGTGACCAGGGTCCTAGCAAGAGAAAAGATAGGTAGGGGAACACTTATCTCATCTGTGAGGCTTCATCTAATAGTCTTAAAGTACATCCACTGGATTAGGGCCCATTCAAAACCCATCCATCCAGAGGACCACACTGCCTCCTGTGTATACTTTTGCCCAGTGGGTAATATGCTCACTTAGGACGTGGGAGACTCAGGTCTCATTCCCCCCTTTACCAGCTAGAAACAAGGATTTGAATGGTGGTCTCTCACTTTGGAGACTGCCCTAACCAGCTATACAGTCTAGGACTGGTTAAGTACTGATCCAAAGTAGAATAGCTTCAACAGGAGAGACTGAAGGAGCTCAGTGGCTCTAGCATTCTCCTGATGAGCTGTGTGGAAAATCCTTGTTCAAGTCCTTCCCTTCTCTACTTGATGGGGAGGAATTGATCCCAGCTGAGTGCTCTAACAAGTGGGCTAAGAGTTATAAGGGAGGTGGCAGCCCTGTCTCAACCAACATTTCTTGCTAGAATAGTTTAGGCACTAAAGCTGCCACACGCAGAAGCGTGGATCACCAAGATAGCTCCTAGCTTCAGGGAGTTACCTAAGTGCCTAAATCCCTTAGCAGGGTTTAGAACTCACCCCTCTCATCAGCATTTTCTCTTAGTTAATTTAGGAGGATCCCTGCCTAGCGTGTTGGATTTGGTGGATCCTATTTTGAAGCACCTCTCTCTCCCAATTCATTATACATCAAGCCTAGAAGCCTAATCCAGGTTTCTGAATTCCAGTGATTTTCAAGGTGCCTAAAAGGCTTTGAAATACCTAACTTTATTATGGATCCTGGACAGTGTTCTTAACTATGCTGTGTCCTCATCTCTCTTACTATAACTTTGTTACTATTTTTTTGAACTAAGAACCTGTTATAAAAATATCCTCCCTTCTTTCTACCATAAGGATCAAATAAAAGCAGAGATTTAAAGTCACCCTCATCCAAGGTTCAGGACAAGTTACTGGTAGCAAATGTGAGAGTCAGACTCCAAAGTAATTATTAAACAACATCAATAGCTATTCACACAAGAAAGTTAGTTTTTGCAAGAATTACTTGCTGAATAATAATCCAGTCCAACAATATTAAACAAACAAACTATCCACAAACAGTCTGAGATTGTTACTAATCTACAAGGTTTCATCTAATGGTTCCTTGCAAATTGTTTATCTAGAGCAGTGGTTCCCAAACTTTAACAATCTGAGAACCCCTTTCACTAAAACGTCAAGTCCCCCTCCAAAAATAAATAAATAAATAAATATTTCCAGGGATTTTCTCCTTTACCTGAGTACAAAGTATAAAAGTAGCAAACTTGTAAATATAAAATTTGGTTTTTATGACATGCTTATTACTCACGATTACCATTTATCATTACAGTATTTTTATTACATTATAAAAATGTCAATACTATTCCAAGATCTCACTTTCATAGCTTGTATCAGTTTGAATAAGCCTGTTACAAGACAAGGCTCCTATGTTTCATCAAGGAGTATCAGATGTGAAACAGCATGAAAGTATTTAAGAATCTGTAGCAGGGTGGTCACCCCACTCTGGCCCTGAAGGGGTTAAAAAAGCCCTGGGAAAGGGCTGCCATGGGAAGCTAATAGTGAAGGCTGATTAGGGAAACAGCCACAGCTGACCCTAATAAAAGGGCTGTGAGCCCGGAGCTAAGGACTCTCCATCCAGCTTTAGAGGGAGAAAGGACCCAGCTGCCTGGGATCTTAGAATGCTGACAACAGAGCAGGCCTGGGGAGCTCCAGCCTGGCAAGTCCCCAGGCTGCAAGTCTTGTGCAAGGCCTACAGAAGGTACTGGGGCTGCAGAGGTGAAGTCTGGGATTAGGCAGCAGCAGCTGTTCCAACCTCCTTGTCAATGATGAGCCGTTACAAACTGCAGTCTGCCCCAGTGAATGGGGGGCTAGATGACAACTGGCAGTAGCCATTGAGGCAAGGTGGGGTTAAAGGGTTGGTGTTTCCCCTATGGGGGGAGACCCAAGTTATGGGGGAACTGCCTGGGAGGGACACAGGGCCCAACGGGAGATGAGACACTGGCCACCAGGAGGTGCTCTGAGGGCTGGAGAGATAATTCCCTTGACCACCAGCAGGAGGCACCATGTCAGTAAGTCTTCAACCTCATTAGAGAAAGCAACTCAAAGAGTTCCTCCTATACAAGCATTCAGGTCTTGAGGAGTCCAGGCAAACAGTGCTCGTTACAAGAAAGCTTAAACTTTTCTTCATAATAATTTTAAAACCATACTAGCTGCCTATTTAATTTAAAAAGAGCAAAACATACCCAGCTCATTTCCATTTCTTATAAGGAGTCTCGAAGTTTAAATCTCCTCAGTGTGATAGATCAAAGCAAACATAACTGCTTCGGTCTTGGAAGTCCAAGGGCTCCAGGCTCTTCTGGCCCCCTGCTGCCTGGGGTATCCTGGGACAGTCCTGTCCACCATTAGGGATCCTCCCCCCCAGTATCCCCTGTAACATTTTGCAAACCCCAGTGTTAGAACCATTGATCTACAGTTTGTGGTTAACTTTCAAGCACTCACAAGGTGCCAGGCCTGCAGTTCCTGCTCAGGCCAAATTACTATTAACTTCAAAAGAGTTTTTTTCTGCATAAGGGATGTGACGTTATTGGCATAATCCGGGACCATATAGATAATCGTTGCAACCAAGGTCCTGAAGTGGCACCAAATCTTATGTAAAGGGGGTCGTATAAGGTATCTAAGACCAGGGTATGGTTTGCTGGTTATGATTATGCTATCAGGATGCAAGTGTCATTTTTGTAGTTGAAGGTATAGATATTGGCTCTGCACTGTCTGTGTCTCAAACATCTGCTATGCTTCTGGGTGACATCCCAGACAAGTTGGTTCTAGCTCTGACTAGCCTTCTTGATGGGCCATTAAGGACCATCAGCTATACAATTGACCAATTAAGAGAAGGCAGACGCACCTTGTGACTCAGCAAGGTATGCATGGACTTGCCGATGTGATTCCAGACTCCATTTTGCTATAATATTTCAAGGTAAGAACAAAAAAATGTTCATACACCTGGAAAAAGACTATAAAACATCTCCATTTTGTCTTCAAACATACTTCTTACCTCCGGAGGGACTTTGCTACAAATGGAAGCTCTATAAAAAGGAATGAATGACCCATCCCAGCGGTGGATGTTCTCCAGAGACTTGATTTGAATCTCTAGTTTATTCTATCATTGCTAGAAGCCTGAACCAAGAACTGTGCCATTAGTGTATTTAATAGATTCAATTTAACCAATTCTAGCTCTCAGCTATATCTTTTTCCTTTTATGAACAAACCTTTAGATTCTAAAGGATTGGCAACAGTGTGATTTGTGGGTAAGATCGGATTTGCATAATGACCTGGGTCTGGGGCTTGGTCCTTTGGGATTGGGAGAACATTTTTTCTTTTATTGGGATATTGGTTTTCATAACCATTTGTCCACAGAACGAGTGGCTACTGGTGGTCATACTGGGAAACTGGAGTGTCTAAGGGAATTGCTTCTGTGACTTCTGGTTAGCCAGTGGGGTAAAACCAAAGTCTTCTCTGTCTGGCTGGTTTGGTTTGCCTTAGAGGTGGAGAAACCCAAGCCTCGTGCTGTAACTGCCCTGCTTTGAGCAATTTGTCTGGAATTGGCACTCTTGGTTAGGTCCCGCCAGAAACAGCACTGTTACAAAGGACATTCCAGAGGATGATTACATCCTTAAATAAATACTAAACCATTAGCCCTTTTTAATTAGGAAGCTCCTCAGTAATGCAAAATAAACAGTTGCTGTTTTCTTTGATAAGCATTACATAAGGTCATGAGCCACATACAGGATGAACTTTCAAAGTGGTGTATATGGTTTTAGTCATGTGGGCTCCCATTAACTTTTCTCACACACATTGCTAAAACCATGCATAGCTCTCCAGAAAAGTTACCCCTAAGAATGCTTTTGGTTTTCATGGTAGCTGTAGGCTGCCATAAGGAAATTTCATGATGGGGGTTAGATACATTACATATCTGATGTGTAATAAAAGCTGATTAAAATAATGAAAATTGCATTATCATTTAGAATATTTTCTGGTATGTTTTGCATCATAAGGGTACTGGTACAGTTTGAGAAATTACATAAAGAATATACTGTTAGGAAAGGAAAGATATGTTAGAGAAATTGTATTAAGTGGTGTTAACTATATATATATTTATTTAATTATACACACACACTATATATAATTAATTAGTGTGTAAGAAACGATAACAGACTCTCAGCAAAATCCAAAGTGCTGTAAATCAGAAACCTAGTTTGTGTGTCTTATCTGTAAAACCCTTAGCTGGTGTAAATATCAGGGTGAAGCAGAGTGTGAAGAGGGAATTAGCTTCAGCTGCATCCCTTTCCCCCAAACAAGACATGCTAACAAGAAACCCAAAGCCACAAAACCAGACTAGTAAGAAGAATACCAATTTATTGTAGAATGAGAACTAGATGGAGCCAATGGGGATGACAGAAGTAGATAAAGTAAGTTTTAGAAGATACGCAAAAATGTACTAATTTGTTACTTATTAAGCTTTATTCTCGAGACTGTTTAAGAATTGAGTTTAGAACAGATAGATACACAGATGAAGTAATTTGGTAAACTGTGCAAAGTTATGGCTCTGCAGATGAGAGAGATTAACAATAACAGTGGAGAAAACACAGGGCAAACAGAGATTTAAAGAGTCACCCTGTCCACAACAGAGATTTCTTGATCAAACTACTTCAGTTTTTTTCTGTTTTTGCATTAATATGTAATTCATATGATAGCATTATCTTAAAAATAAGATGTACATAAAGGCTAAAATACTGTTGATCTTTGAATTAGATCTCATTTTTCACCCAACAGATCACTTTATGATTTAGGTACTTCTTTGGGCTATAGGAATCCTAGTTTCTGCTCCCAGCTTTGATATAGTCTTCCTATGTGACTTTAGGCAAGTCATTTATTTCAGGTGGAGTTTAGATGACTAACATGCATAGGAGCTTTTGAAAATCCAACTAGGAATCTGTCTGCATCTTTAGATGTGTAAATACTATTGACAATCTGACCCCATAATATCTTGTGCCTCAGTTTCTTATTTGTAAAATGTCACTGGCAGGACTTCCTGACTTTGTGGGTGTTACCAGGCTAAATCCATAAGTGTGCTCAGATATATTGCCTTCATCGCTGTTGTAAGTACCTAAATAGATTAGTTAATGACACTATCATTCTCTAATCAAATTAATATGGATACAGTCCAGTTATTTCCAAATTACAAAATAGCAGTACTTCTTGCTAGCACATTATCATAGCTCCTTAAGTGATAAAATACTGTACATCTTAAAAATCAGTGTCAGGTTAAAAGAAGAACAAAAAGTATTAGTGCCTGTGAAATACTGCTGTACAATCCTACTGTGTACATGATTGGTTTTGACAGTTCTGTGGGTTCAGGAGAAAAGTCTGAGACTGTCTTTCACTGCTAAAAGTCTTTGTTGCTAGACACAATACACGACTGAACAAAGCAGAAATAGCTGGCAAGTTATTTTTCCACAGCACTGCAAGTAGACCTGAAGGTTTATGTAAGATGTTGCCATTGCAAAGGATTTTTAAAAATTCCTAAGCTAGTTAATCTGTTGATTGATTTAAATCTCAAATCAATCAATACAAAGCCCTACCAAAGTGGCGAAGTTCAAGGTCTCAGGCAGGAGTTAGCTACCTATGTAGTTCAAATCATTTTAATGATCTCACAAACAAGAGACTGGCCCACAAAAAACACCTGGCCATTGGACAAAGCTTGGATATCAATGCAGATCCAGCCTTGATTTCTAATCCCTATAACTGTAATGACCAGATCTCCATGGGTTTGAAATTTCATAAAATTGCAAATCAGGATCTGAGCTCTACAGTTTAGGCCTATGTCTAATCCCAAGCACAAACTGTAGGCTTCTCTGCCTTCCCTTCTCTTCCCTGCCCAGCTCCCCGTTGTCTCAATTTTCTGCCCTACTTCCATGGGCTTTTTTCCTCCCCCTTATTCCAGTTAGCTCCTTTATCAATCATTTTCATCCAGATGTGCTGCTTAAATATGTGTGCATATTATATATATATTGGAGCAAATTTTTGTCCTTGTTTATTAAGTGTGTATGTACACAAAAGCAAGGATAATTGCTATGGGGGTCAGGAATATTTTTTCCCTTTGTACACAGACTTTCACCATTGTCTGGTGAACTATTGGAGGAGGCAGAGTTTCCTTAGATCAGGGGTCTCAAACATGCGGCCCGCGGGCCACATGTGGCCCGCCAAGCCCTTCCCTGTGGCCCGCGAAGTCCCCCCGCCCACCTCGTGCATTGCAAATGCAGCGCCGCTTTCTGAAGCGGCTGCCAGCACTGTCCCTTCCGAGGGGAAGGAAGGGGGAGGAGACAGAGGGCTCCTATTTGCCTCCCTCCAAGCATTGCACCCGCACAGCTCCGATTGGCTGGGAACAGGGAACTGCGGCCAATGGGAGCTTCGTGGGAGTTGTCTGGAGGAAGCAAGAGCAGCACATGCAGGGGAACCCTCCGGGTGACTCCCTCTCTCCCCCAGGCTGCAGAGACTGGTTGCAGCAGCTTCCTGGAGTGGAGCTGTATGGGGCCGGAGCCGCTCTAGGTAAGTGGCACCAGGCTGGAGCTCGTACCCAGAACCCCTCCTGCACCCCAACTCCCTGCCCTGAGCCCCCTGCCCTGACCCACCTGCTGCACCCATCCCCCTGCCGCATCCCTCACCTCTCTTACACCCCACACACCAAATCTCTGCCCTGAGCCCCCTTCCACACCCTGCACCTCAACTCCCTGCCCTGAGCCCCTGCTGCATCCTGCATCCTTTCTGCACCCCCTGGGGGCAGGGAAGGGGCAGCGTTGGGGTGGGGACTTCGGGGAAGGGGTTGGAATGGGGCAGGGAAGGCATGGGAAGAGGCGAGGCAGGGGCAGGGCCTCATGGAAGGGGTGGAGTAGGGGCGGGGCCAGGGTCAGTATCAGTGATGCGGCCCTCAGGTTAATGCACTAGTCCTCATGTGGCCTTCGTGGTCATTTGAGTTTGAGGCCTTAGACTAGAGAGGCCAGTGCTCTACACAAATATAATAGTGTTTTTCTATGCAAAAAGATTTAAAAACATAATCAGTATATAGACCACAAATATAGGGAAAAAAGTCTTCTTTAATGCTACTGTTACAAGACAAGTCTACCCTACACTGATGCAGCTGTACTCATGTTTTGCTTCCGGTGAAGATGCATAATGCCAACGGGAGAGTGCTTTGCCATCAACATAATTACTCCACCTCCACAAGAGGCGGACGCTATGTCAGCGGGAGAGCAACTCCCACCAACATAGCACTTGTGTGGACAGCAAGTCAATGTAACTTTCTTGGGTGTGTGTGTCATTTTTGCATCCCTGAGTGATGCAAATTACATTGACTTATGTGGTAGTGTAGACCAACCAGCCCTAAGTGTGATTATAGTAGGGATCCACTTGTTGTGTGTGATTTGCCAGTTATTCTTAACATATCCTTATCCCAGAAAACAATTGGCATCATTGCTGCAAAACCAAATCCTAAATCAATTTTATTATGTTAACATCCTTTATGAACATGGGTGAGAAAATAAAATATGCTCTTCTTAAAGGTGGAAAACTGGAAATGCTAAGGGTGTGACAAACTGAGCTGGCACTAAGCATAAGCAGACTAAGCAATTGCTTAGGGCCCCAGCAGCTCAAGGGGACCTCTATTCACTTTTTATTATGAGACATTTCCTGTTTTAGTATGTGGGGAGGGGCAAATATTCCTATTATTTAGGGCCCCCAGTGAGCTAGCATCAGCTATGGATTGAAACAATTCACATTTCCTTACAAATAAACTTTAACAAAGATATCTTAAATGTAAAATCCAGCAGTGTGATAGAAACATTTCACATGTAATAATGTCTGTGAGGACCAGAGGGAAACAAGCATATGTTACTGTACTACCAAAAAAAAAAAAAAAAGTCTAATCCCATTCACCAGTATATAATGCATCTTTAGCTTAAGGATAAATATAATCTCTAGTTGCATATTGTTTTCAACTAAGACAATAACATTGATTTAATGCATACTATTCACTGTGATATTTTACAAAACATTCCAGTGAAAAGCTATACTATACAAATAGCACCCACACTATAAGCAGAGACTGCAGCAAAAAAAAAAAAATTAAAAAGGTTCAAGAGATTTGAAAAAAATAACCAGCACTATTAATAAATAAGAAGAAAGGATTTAAAAATTGGAGTACAGTGAAACCTCGATTTAACGGACCTCCATTTAACGGACTTCGGATGCAACGGACAATTTTTCAGAAAGTCTGATGCATCCGAAATCCGTTTGTGGAGGGCTGGCTGTGGGCTCCCTGCGGCCGCCGGGGTTGTAGCTGCGGGCGGGCTGCCGCCCGGCTCCCACCAGCAGGCAGTCGTGCTGGCTGGCGGGTCCCGGGAGGCGGAACCCGCACGGGCTGGCAGCCGGCTCCCGGCGGCCTCCGGGGTTGCAGCTGCGGGCGGGCTGGCAGCCGGCTCCCGGCGGCCACCCGGGTCCAGGCAGCGGGCGGGCTGGCAGCCGGCTCCCGGCGGCCACCCGGGTCCAGGCAGCGGGCGGGCTGGCAGCCGGCTCCCGGCGGCCACCCGGGTCCAGGCAGCGGGCGGGCTGGCCGCCGGCTCCCGGCGGCCACCCGGGTCCAGGCAGCGGGCGGGCTGGCCGCCGGCTCCCGGCGGCCACCCGGATCTCCCCCACTCCCAGCTCTCCGGCCTCCTCCCCCCAGTCGTGCTGGCTGGCGGGTCCCGGGAGCCGGAACCCGTGCGGGCTGACTGCCCGCTCCCGGCGGCCACCGGGGTTGCAGCTGCGGGTGGGCTGGCTGCCGGCTCCCGGCTGCCACCCTGGTCCAGGCAGCGGGTGGGCTGGCTGCCGGCTCCCCGCTGCCTCCGGGTCCAGGCAGCGGGCGGGCTGTTTGCTGGCTCCCCGCTGCCTCCCGGGTCCAGGCAGCGGGCGGGCTGCCAGCCGGCTCCCCGCTCCCAGCCCGCCCGGGTCCCGGCTGCTGGGACCTAGGCGGGAGCCGGCAGCCAGCCCGCCCGGGTCCCGGCTGACTGCTCCTGCCCGGGTCCCAGCAGCCAGGACCCAGGCAGGCTGACGGCTCCCGTGATAAGTAAAACCTTCCTATAACGGACTAATTCGGGCGAGGGGGTGTCCGTTAAAGCCAAAAGTCCTGTTATTTAATAATTTTAAAAAAATTATTAAATAACGGACTTTTGGCTTTAACGGACACCCCCTCGCCCGAATTAGTCAGTTATATTGAGGTTTTACTGTATTATGCAATTGTTTATGTATCATTACTAGCAAATGAAATAGCTTTCTGCTGGCAAAAGATAACTAATGTGAACTTTGATACACAACTCAATGATGGACACTAAAATGACTCCATAAAACAACAACAAGGAGAAGAAAAATGATCTACTATAGTTCCCTCAAGAATCAGAGAGGTAGCCGTGTTAGTCTGGAATAGCAGAGGTAAGAGTCCTGTGGCACCTTAAAGACTAACTAAAGTATTGAAGCATAAGCTTTCACTTCAAGAATTTAGTTAGTCTTTAAGGTGCCACAGGACTCTGTTACCTCTATGGTTCCCTCAATACTGTCAGAGAGGCTGAAGAGTGACCAGTGGCCCCATAACTGATGAACATAAAAAAAAAAAAAAAAAAAAAAAAAAAAGAGAGAAACACTAACCATCTGCAAATAAAGACAGAAAAAGATGTACATGATTTATGTATACAAAGTATTCCCTGTCGTGGGCTCACACGACATGTAAATTTGTTGATAAATCTGTTCACTCTAACACAGCACAGGCTGTAACTTGCTGAAACCAGAGGCTTTGTATTTTTGAGGGTAAGGCTTTTGGTTTTGGAATTCAACAAATATGGAACAGTTTGTATCTTACCATCTAAAACATTTTGCCCAGGCCTCCCTTCAATAAAGTTGGCTGCAGGGTAGCTTATAGCAGTTTATACAGGAGATAAAGTGAGGGTGCACTTGTAGTTTGACATGAAGCATAAGCCAGGGGGGGGTATTTGTCAGAATGAGCTGACAAAGAAATTTTGTTTTATTATTCATAGGATAACTCAACTGTGATATGATGGCCCTTAAAGAAAGAAAAAACAGTAGGCCCAGATAATTGTACTAGAGAGTCCTAGAAGAGCTAGCTGAGGAGATCTCTGGCCTTCTGATGCTCATTTGTTATAAATCTGGGAACGTCAGGAAAATTCCAGGAATTTGGGAGAATGCGGCTATTGTACCAAAATTCAAAAGAGCAGGCAGGATGTGCTGGGTAACTAAAGCAGAGTTATCCGGATATCAATTTTGGACAAAATAATGGAAAATCTGATTCAAGAGTAAATTAATAAAAAGACTTAAATGATAGAAATAATTCATAACAGGCAACATGATTTTATAGAAAATGGATTTCTTTGACAAAACCTTATTATTCTTGGAGGATGTTACACATTTGGCTGACAAAAGCTAGCTGGTAGATGTACTTCAACTTTTGGAAGGTTTAAAAATATCACTATTAAATATCTGATTAAAATATCACTATACACTGTCAACAAGTCACACATGTAGTGGATTCCTAATGGCTAGCTAACAGCACTAAAAAGAAAGTAATTAAATGGGACTCACCATTGAATGGGGTGCTTCGAGTAAGGTTCTCTAGATGTCAGTACTAGGCCCAGCACTATTCAACAATATCAATTGTCTAGAAACAAATATAAAATAATTACTATTAACGTTTGTGTATGACGTAAAGTTTTGAGGGATGGTTAATAATGACACAGCAGTAGTACAGAGCAACCTGGATCTCTTGGTGAACTGGGCCCATCCAAAAAATGTGTTTCAGTAAAGACAAATGCAAAGTCCTACATCTAGGAACAAGTTGTGCAGGTTGTACCTAGAGAATGGAGTGGAGGACTGTCTCCTGGAAAGCAGGGACTCTGAACAGAATCTGGGAATCAGAGTGTCACAGGGTCAGCACATCTCTGTCATTCTCCCCCATGCCCTGTGCTCTGACTGGTGGAAATAAGAGTCCTCACACCTTCCTCTGGTGTTTCCCTCTAGTGCCTTTTATTTACAGTGCATAACAGTGACTTCAGTGCAAGAAAGTGCTTTCCTTTATTCTAACTGGTTCCAAGGTCTCCAGGCCCCTGAGGCACCCTGCCTGTAGTGAGGAGACAGAGCAGCACCCTCCAGTCCCCTTTCTGCTCCCTGCTGACTGCTGACTGCTCCCTGCCCCGTTCTGCTCCCTGCTGACTGCTTCAAGCCCCTGCCCCTCCTGCCAGAAAGCAGGGCATTCAAGGGGTTTTACACCTGTCCCACCACACAACTCCCCCCCTTTTACTGAGCCACCAAGCTCCACCTTCCCCTGCCCCTTTTTGGCCAGACAAAGCCACTCCCTGCTGGGAGCTCTTGTACCCTCACTGTGGGTTCCTGTGGAGCCTCCCCGGGGTCCCCAGACCCTCCCCCACAGCCCTGGTAAGGACAGGTTTTCTGCCTATGTCCCTTCACCTGGCAGAGAGTGCACCTTTGCTGGGGCAGTGGCCAGTGCACTATTGGTATCCATGTTTGCCTCTGTCTCTGGAGGGCTACATTTCTGGCAAACAACCCCCCCACCCCGGAGTGTTTTTCACTCCCATATAGCCAACATTCTTCCCAGCCTTTGCCTTGTCATCTAGGAGATTCCTTATTCTCCCTCCTTCTTTCCCCTAGCACTCAAGAAGGGGGTTCTTTCCCCTTAAGGGGTTTGAGGCTACCCTTTACCCCCCCCCCCTTACCCCCTTGATTGGGCACCCAGTAGTCCCTTCCTCAGGCCCCTCGCCCTGACTCCAGACCTCCCTGGACGGGGTTCCCCACTCTCCTCCCAATAGGACTGGGTATGGTAGTTTCCGTACCACTCCCAGCCGTTGCCACCAGAAGTGCCCCTACACTTCTATAGGCACCCGTGCCAATGGATGTCTCCAAGTGTCCTCGTGGACACAGCACAGGCTGCCTTTGCCCCTGGAATCACCCCGTGGGGCTTTACTAGCACCTCCTGCACCAGTGAGCGGGTGGAAGCTGAGTCTGTCACCGCCTCCTGGGGATTCCCCTCCCCTAACAGCACTGGTATCGTGATTAGGGGGCACTTCCCAGCCCTTCTCCACCCCCCTGTCCACCCACAAAAGTGTGCTAGCCCACATTCCATCTGCGGACAGTCTTGTTCCTTATGGCCTGTGTGTCCACACTGCCAGCAGGTCAGTTCTTTGCTGCAGGTGAGCCCTGGTGGGCTTTTGCCCGGTCCACCTCTCTTGCCCGGCTTCACCACCTATCTGGGCCCCTCTGCTTCCAGGTATTCCTCCATTAACCGGACCGCTTCGGCCACTTGGGCCAGCTGGTGTCTCTAGACCCATACTAGGTCCGGGAGCCCTATCAGGAACTGCTCTAAGACCACCTGGTCCATGACCTCTTCCATGGTTTGGGCATTGGGCCTCAGCCACCGGGTGGCCCAGTCCAACAATTTCTGGGCAAACATGATGGGCCACAGACCTGTCAAGCAGGCCACCCGGAAGCATTGGCGATACCTCACTGCTGAGAGTCCCACACAATCCACTATAGCGGCCTTTACCACATCATAGTCCCATGCTTGGGTGTCACTCAGCACCATAAATGCTGCCTGGGCCTCCCTGCCCAGATACAGGGCTAACTGCAGGGCCCAGGTCTCCCTCTCACAGCCAACCATGGTAGCCACCTGTTCAAAAGTTCCAAGGACTGCATCAGGGTCATCTGCAGAGCCCCCATCCCTGTGGCCTAGAACCATCCCCCTCTGGCAGACTCACCACAGGATCTGCTGCTGCACCATGGACTGCTCCCTGATGAACTCCTGGAGTGTCCTCTGCTGTTCCGCCTGCAATTTCATCAGGGCCAGTCACTCCATCTGCTGGGACTGCTGCACTTCTTGCATGGTGCTCACTAGCCACTTTAGGGTCTCCTCCATACTGGCAGTCAGAAACCACAACAGCTAGAAGGGTCCCAGACAAGCCCCCAGTGTCACAGGATCAGCACAGGTTTCTCCCTTTCTCCCCCATGCTCTGACTGCTAAAAATAAGAGTCCTCACACCTTCCTCTGGTGTTTCCCTCTAGTGTCTTTTATTTACAGTGCATAATAGTGGCTTCAGTGCAAGAAAGTGCATTGCTTCCCTTCCCCTCAACCCCCAGTTACCCTCCTTCTACCTGGTTCCAGAGTCTCCAGGTCCCTAAGGCACCCTGCCTGCGGTGAGGAGACAGAGAAGCAGCCTCCTGTCCCCTTCCTGGCTCACCTCCCTACTGAGTTTAGCTCAGGGCTTTTCCAGCCCTCTCAGTCTGCAGCCCCAGCTGTGACCACTTAGCCCAGCTTACTGCAGTGGGCCAGCCCTCGTTAGGGCCCACAGCTGGGCTCCCTGCTGACTGCTTCAAGCCCCTGTCCCAGCCCTCTTGCCAGAAAGCAGGGCTTAGCCAGCAGGAGCAGGGCATTCTCAGGGTTCTTACCCTTGCTCTGCCACACCTTCCAAGGGCAAGGAAGAAGGAGCTAGGGGAGTTCCAGCCTAGAAACCCCCAGGCTGCAGGGCCTAGGGGAAGGCCCCACCAGGGGTCCTAGGGGTGCAGGGGCCGCTGCTGCTACTACCACCACTCTTGCCCCCTGAAGCCCCTGCCTTCCCCCTCCATCTGGGCCTGCCACTGCTGCCAGGCCTCTCTCACCCCCACACACCCCACTGTTTCCCTGGGGCTGCCATCACTTTGGGAGCTCCCCCTTTGGACTGCCTCACTTCACTACCAGCCGGGTTGAGCTCCCCCCACCACTTCACCGACCAGGACTGCTGCTGAGTGGGGGGGAGGCCTGCTGGCCTACCCCCCCCCTCCCCCCACTGTTTCGGGGGGGGGAGAGGCCCAGACAACTTCACCACCACCACCACCACTACTACCACCGGGCCTCTCGACAATCCTGCTGCTGCTCACCGCCACCCCGAAACCACCGCTGCCGTCGAGGAGGTGAGGAAAAGAGTCGTCCATCAAAGGACTTTGTGGAGGGGGTTTTTGCAACTGGACTGAGTGACTCTGTCATCTGTGCTCTTGGGGTGGTGGACTCGCTGTCGCCGGGGGGAGCGCGGGGGAGAGGCACGGACCCCCCCCGCTGCCCATCTGCTCCCCAGACCACCACCACCCCCACCGCTGCCCCCTCCACCGACCCATCCACCTCCGGACCTGCTCTTCACCCCTTGACGTGGGGTTGGCCTCCCTGTTACCTCTACCATCTGGGACTGAGCAGAGAGGACTGTGCTACACAGGCACTTGTGGGTGCACGCCTCCCACTTTGGACTTTTTTCCTACCCCCCACCCCCCTACCCCCCAGCTGCGTTTGGCTGGTGGGGGTCCCCACCCCTTGCAACCCTTTCCCTGCCCCCCCCCCCCCAATTGCTTCTATAGTTTGGTTACTCCCTCCCCCTAGTCTGCCCCGCCCACTACCTACTTTCCCCAAGGATTCCTTTCTGTTAGCTTTCCTTCCCTAACCCTTCAGCCTCTGTCCCTGGCCCCGCCCCAAACTTTGCAGTTTAGTTTGGTTCCCACCCAGCCTTTTACCCCTAGCCTCCATTTTGTGTTCCTACCCAGGCCCTTTACTCCCCGTCCTCCCTAGTTCTCCCCCCCCCATCGCGTGTACCTACGGTCCCCCTTGAGGTGCCTGTGCCCCCCCCTCCCATCAGTCGCACTTTCGCCCCCCACCCCATGATCTTGTAGCCCCCTCTCTTCCTAGTGCAGCCGGAGGAGCCGGACCTTTTGCTTTGTCCCCACTGTCCACCCCTGACCCCTGTCGCCACCCTCCTCCCCCGCCTCCAGCCTAGCGGGGAGGAGCGATTGCCCCCACTTCCCCTTCTCGTGCCTTGGGGCGCCCTCCTCTCCCGCTCGCAGCCCCGCGGGGAGGAGTGGTTAGCCCCTTTCCCTTACCTGTTCCCCCGTATTGAACCCTCCTCTCCCACTCGCAGCCCAGCGGGGAGGAGGGGTTAGCCCCTTCCTATACCCCTCCCCTCCGCCAGACCCTCCTCTCCTGTCCACAGTTCAGCAGGGAGGAGGGGTTTAGCCCCTTCCTATACCTACCCGCTCTGCCAGACCCTCCTCTCCTGTCCACAGTTCAGCAGGGAGGAGGGGTTAGTCCCTTCCTATACCCCTCCCCTCCGCCAGACCCTCCTCTCCTGTCCACAGTTCAGCAGGGAGGAGGGGTTTAGCCCCTTCCTATACCTACCCGCTCTGCCAGACCCTCCTCTCCTGTCCACAGTTCAGCAGGGAGGAGTGGTCATCCCCTGTCCTTACCCCTATAGGGCCTCCTCCTCTCCCCATACCATCATGGAGGGGACCCCTGCCCCTGTTCCTACCCCTGCCCCTCCTTCAGCCCCCACTCCCCCGATCCCTCCCCCTCCCTTGCCGTCGTCCCTGTCCACTCCTGCGGCCACCCTCTCGACCGGCCCCTGCCCGGTCCCTGCCGCTGCCGTGGCCGCCCCTCCCCCTGGAAAGAAGGGCCAGGGGAAAAAGAAGGGAAAGGGCCCCGCCCGGAAATCGACACCTCCCGTGGGCGGGGCCGCCCCCCCGGCCGCGGCGTCGACATCTGCCACGGCCCCCCGTTCCCCGGCCATCCCCTCCACCAGCTCTGCGGGCCCTCCGGCCCGCAGGGCGTACGCCCAGGTGGCCGCCGCCCCGCCGACCACCCCGCCCGCTGCCTCCGCTGCCATCTCTGGGGGGCCGGGCCCTTTCCACTCCCTCACCAGGAGGCACGGGATCCGGTGCCACCTGGTGCCAGCCTCGCCTAATGGGGAAACCTACGCGCGAGCGCTGGCGCGGGTGGTGGGCCCCCGGAACATCGTGGCGGCCTCCAAAATGTATGGGAAGATGGTGTTCTTCCTAGCATCGGAGGCCGCCGCCCAAGAGGCAGTGGAGAAGGGCATGTCGGTGGGAGGCGTGTTCGTGCCCCTCGAGCCACTAGAGGACCTGGGCGTACGGGTGGTCCTCACCTCTGTCGAGCCCAGCCTCCCCAACGCTGCCCTGCTTCCCGCCCTCTCCACCCTGGGGAAGCCCATCTCCGCTATCACCCCTCTCTCCTCGGGCTATAAGGACCCCGTCCTCCGCCATATACTATCCTTCCGCCGGCAGGTACAACTCCAGGTATCGCCGGCGGTGGCACGTGGCGGAGCGCCCTTGGAGGGCTCCTTTCTAGTGCCCCACCGAGGGGCTTATCACCGGGTTCATTACTCGACGGGGGAGGCCCGGTGCTTCCTCTGCCGGGCGACGGGGCACGTCCGGAGGGACTGCCCCCTGGCCCGGACTGAGGGGGAGCCCGGGACCCCCGGGACCCGAGAGGGGTCCGGCCCCATCAACGCCGGTGCCCCGGGTCGCCCGGCCGCCACCGCCGCTCCTGCCGCCCCTCCCTCTACAGGGGAGGGGGTGACGGGGTCCTCTGTAGCCGAGAGGGAGGGCCCGCCCCAGGGGGAGGTTTCCCCTCCCCCCGTTGTCCCACCCCAGACTCCGACTCCCTCAGCCCCTGGCCCCGCTCCAACGGACCGGCCCTCCACCTCCACCTCCACCTTGGAGGGCTGGGTGCTCGTCCGGGGGAAGCGTGCCGCCCGCAGGCCACGGGCCCGCTCCCCTCCCTCCGATGGGGAGCGGGAGGTAGCCCCCCGGAAGCTGCCGCGGGCGGCGACGACCAAGACCCCCTCGGCCGTGACCCCGGATAGAGCCCAGCGGGAGGAGCCGTCCACCAAGGCCACGGCAGCAGGCGGGATGACCCCGTCCCTCCCATTCACCCTCCTTGCGAGGGGGCCACTGCAGGAGCCCCTCAGGGCCCCACACCATCGGACCCCCCCACCTCTGCTACCACCGACGCCGCGGCGCTTGCTGCCCCGGGGTCCGGTGGAGAGGCCGCTGGGGCCGAAGGGCCCGCCCTCCCCTCCATTTATGATGAAATTGAGGCCCTGGACCTGACCCCGTTTACTCAGGGGGAGGACGGTCCCTTACCAGCGAGCCTCGATCAGGGCGGCACTCTGCTCCCGCCGCCCCCTCCCTTTTCCTGCCCTTTTCCCCCGGAGGAAGCCCCCGCTCTGGTCCTCGGGGCGCCCCTGACCCTGCCCATCTGCCCGGCTGCCGAGAGCGCACCAGCCGAGGCCGCCGAGCCCTCCGGGGCGGCGGCCAGCGACGAGCGGCCGGGCCCCGGGCCAGTGGGCGCCGACGGGACCGTGCGGTCGGCTTCCCCTTCAGAGGGGGGCCCATCTAAGGTCTCCAACGTGCCCGACGCCGTGGCTGTGGGTGACGCAAGTGTTGAGTCGCCCATGCCCGGCGTCGAGGAGGGCCCCCCTCCTGTCTCCGGTCCCTTGATCCCATCCAAAGGTCGAGAGGAGCCGCACCCCGGCAGCTCGGCTGCCGGGGACCCCGATCCCATCCTTCCCCCCACGACCTCCCTGGCCCCGGACCCAGAAACGCCCCCTGTCCCTACCCCAACTCCTCACCCTGTGCCAGTCCCACCCACCGACCCTGACCCGGCCCAAACCCCCGATCCCGCCCCGATCCCGGTCCCTGCCCCGACTCCAGCCCCAGTCCCCACTCTGGTCTCGATCCTGTTCCCCGCCCCTTCCACTCCCATCGTTCCTGCCACCCCCGGGGTCGTCCCGTCATCAAGTCACCCAGACGACTCTCGGGGGGTGGTTCTAGAGTCTCCCACTCCCATTGTCCTAGGGGCTGCATTGCCCCCTCCGCCGCCCCCTTCCGGGCCGGGAACGGAGACGGGTCGCTCGGCGCGATCGCGCCGACGTCGCCCTCCCCACCCGCCCGTCTCCGCGGGCCACGAACTTCCTTCAGGGGCCCTACCGGAGGGCGGCAGCCGCTCGGCTGCCACGTCTCCCTCGGCGCTGGGGGCCGAGCTGCGCCATTTCCTGCGAGACACTCGTGGCTCCAGGGATAAGGTGCAGCTCGCCCTCCAGCGCTGGGGAGACTTCCACCTCATCTTCCGGGCCGTAAAGGCCCTGTTGGGGGAGGGGAAAGGGGCCGACAGGCAGGGCATGGCGGCCTACATGCGGGCCCGGAATTTCCGCAGCTCCCTGCTCGCCTTCGGGACCGAGCATGGGTTGCTGCGGGGCCCGCCGGGGCCCGACCATTCCCCTGCCCATGAGGATCCACCCCAGCCCTCCTCATGAAGTACACCACCATTGCCACCTTAAACACCGGAGGCTGTAGGGTGGGTCTCCGCAGGAGCCAGGTGCTCTCCTTCCTTCGGGAGGGGGGGTACTCTGTGATCTTCCTGCAGGAGACCCACACGACTCCAGCCGTCGAGGCTAGCTGGCGGCTGGAGTGGGGGAACGGGGTGTATTTTAGCCACCTCAGCACCCGTTTGGCTGGGGTGGCTACCCTGTTCTCCGCCGGGCTACGGCCCGAGGTGCTGGGGGTCGCCGAGGTCGTGCCGGGCCGCCTGCTGCACGTCCGGGCCCGCGTGGAGGGCGTCGTGCTCAATCTAGTGAACGTGTACGCCCCGAACGCGCGCCCGGACCGGGTGTGCTTTTTTCAGCAGGCGGCGGCCTTTCTCGGCACTCTGGATCCTCATGAATGCCTGGTCCTGGGCGGGGACTTTAACACCACCCTCGAAGACCAGGACCGCTCGGGGGTCGAGAAATCCCAGACGGCCGCGGGCGTCCTCAGGGAGATCGTAGATCAGCACTCCCTGGTGGACGTCTGGCGAGCCCACCACCTGGACGACCACGTCACCTTCACCTATGTCCGGGTGGGGGAAGGGCAGCCCGTTTTCTCCCGGATAGACCGCCTCTACCTGTCCCGGATTTATCTGGCGGAAGCCCGCGCCTCCGGCGTCCGGCCGGCCCCGTTCTCGGATCACCACATGGTGACCGTGACGGCCTCTCTGAGTTCGGAGAGGCCCGGGCCGGCCTATTGGCACTTTAACAACAGTCTGCTGGAGGACGCGGGCTTCGTGGCGGCCTTCCGGGAGTTCTGGCTGGCCTGGCGGGACCAGCGGCGTTCCTTCCCTTCGGCGAGGCGGTGGTGGGACGTGGGGAAGGTGCGCGCCAAGCTCTTCTGCCGGGACTACACCCGGGGCGCCAGCCGGCGGCGGGGTGCGGTGATAGAGCAGTTGGAGCGGGAGGTTTTACAGCTAGAGAGGTGCCTGGCCTCCGGCCCCGAGGATCCACCCCTCCGCACAGTGTACAGGGAGAAGCGGGAGGAGCTCCGGGCTCTGGAGGACCTCAGGGCCCGGGGCGCGTTCGTTCGATCCCGCATCCGTCTCCTTCGGGAGATGGATCGCGGCTCCCGCTTCTTCTACGCCTTGGAGAAAAGGAGGGGGGCCAAAAAGCATGTCACCTGCCTCTTGGCGGCGGATGGCACCCCCCTCACGGATCCGGAGGAGCTGCGTGGAAGGGCCAGGGCCTTCTACGCCGACCTCTTCTCCCCGGATCCCACCGAAGCCGAAGCCCGCAGGGTGCTCTGGACCGGGCTCCCGACGGTCAGCGCGGGCGACCGAGACCGGCTGGAGTCGCCTCTCTCTCTGGCCGAGCTCTCGGCCGCCCTCCGGCTCATGCCCACCAACAAGTCTCCGGGCATGGACGGGCTGACCGTGGAGTTCTACCGCGTGTTCTGGGACGTCCTCGGCCCGGACCTCGTCATCGTCTGGGCCGAGTCCTTGCAATGCGGGGTCCTCCCTCTTTCGTGCAGGCGAGCGGTGCTGACCTTATTGCCGAAGAAGGGGGACCTCCGCGACCTTCGGAACTGGCGTCCCGTCTCGCTCCTCAGCACGGACTATAAGGTCGTAGCGAAAGCCATCTCGCTGCGGCTGGGGTCCGTGCTGGCGGACGTGGTCCATCCCGACCAGACCTACACGGTCCCGGGCCGTACCATCTTTGACAACTTATATTTGGTCCGGGACCTTCTAGAGTTAGGGCGTAGGGATGGTCTGTCGTTCGCCCTCCTGTCCCTGGACCAGGAGAAGGCGTTCGACAGGGTGGACCACGGGTATCTCCTGGGCACTCTGCGGGCGTTCGGCTTCGGTCCCCAGTTTGTGGGTTTTCTCCGGGTGCTGTACGCTGAGGCGGAGTGTTTGGTCAGGCTCAACTGGACCCTGACCGAGCCGGTCAGCTTCGGGCGGGGAGTACGGCAGGGGTGCCCCCTCTCGGGTCAGCTGTACGCTCTGGCGATCGAGCCCTTCCTCTGTCTCCTCCGGCGGAGGTTGACGGGGTTGGTGCTCCGAGAGCCGGAGCTGCGGCTGGTCCTGTCGGCGTACGCCGACGATGTACTCCTCGTGGTCCAGGACCCGGGCGACCTGGTGCGGGTGGAGGCTTGCCAAGCCGTGTACTCGGCGGCCTCCTCCGCCCAGGTCAACTGGGTCAAGAGCTCTGGCCTGGTGGTCGGGGACGGGTGGCGGGTCAGCTCCCTCCCACCCGCGCTTCAGGCCATCCGGTGGAGCGCGGGTCCGCTGCTCTATCTGGGCGTTTATCTCTCCGCCACGCACCCCTCCCCGCCGGAAAACTGGCAAGATTTGGAGGGCAGGGTGAGTGAGCGGGTGCGGAGGTGGACGGGACTGCTGCACTGCCTCTCCCTCCGCGGGAGGGCGCTGGTGTTAAATCAGCTGGTCCTGTCCATGCTCTGGCACCGGCTCAACACCCTGAGCCCGGCCCCGGGGATCCTGGCCAGACTCCAGAGGCTCGCCCTGGGGTTTTTCTGGCCAGGACTGCACTGGGTCTCTGCAGGGGTCCTGAGTCTTCCCCTGGCGGACGGAGGGCAGGGCCTGGTCTGCTTGCGCAGCCAGGTCCACGTCTTCCGCCTCCAGGCCCTGCAGAGACTCCTTTATGGTGCTGGTAGTCCGGCATGGAGACCGTTGGCGCACGCCTTCCTCCGCCGCCTCCGGGGGCTTCGATATGACCGGCAGCTCTTTTTTCTCCAACGGGGAGGCCTTCCGCGAGACCTCTCGGAGCTGCCGGCCTTCTACCAAGACCTCCTCCGGACCTGGAAGCTCTTCGGGGTGACCAGGTCCTTTGTGGCCACCGAAGGAGAGGATCTCCTCGCTGAGCCCCTGCTTCACAATTCGGCCCTCCGTGTGCAGGTGGCGGAGTCTCCCTCGGTGCGCCGGAGATTGGTCCTGGCGGAAATCACCAAAGTCGGAGACCTCCTGGACTACGACGGGGGGGACTGGGCGGATCCCCGTGCGCTCGCCAGGCGTATGGGGCTCTCCACCCCTGTGACCCCCCTGCGCGTACTCCGGGAGGTGAGGACCGCTCTGCCTCCCGCCTCTCTCGGTTTCCTGCGGCGGGTCCTGCGAGAGGGTACTCCCCGCCCACCCCTCACCCCGAGCCCTCCGGACTTAGTACTTGGGCCCCAGTTTCGTGAGCCCTCCCGGCCTCCCCATCCCCACACCCCGAGCCGGCTGCGCACCTTGCAGCCGGTCTCGTTTCGAACCGCGCCGAGGAAGCAGCTCTACACGCTCGTGCTCCACACGATTCATCTCCTCACCCTCGCGTCCCGCCCCGACACCAAGTGGCGGGACTACCTGATACCGAAGGAGGGTGAGGAGCCCCGGTGGGCCAGCTTCTACTCCACCTTGATCCCACGGCCCGCCGGGGATATTAGTTGGCGGCTCCTTCACGGAGCCGTGAGCACGGGCGTGTACCTGGCGCGGTTCCTCCCCGTGCCCGACGCCTGCCCTTTCTGCGGCGAGAGGGAGGACCTGGCGCACGCCTACCTAGAGTGCGCCAGGCTGCAGCCCCTATTCCGGCTCCTCCAGAACCTCTTATTGAGGTTCTGGCTGCACTTTTCCCCCCACCTTTTTCTTTTTGGGCACCCTATCCGTGGCCCCACAAAGTCGCGAGACCTCCTCGTCAACCTCCTCCTGGCGCTTGCCAAGACCTCCATCTACAACACCAGGAGGAGGATGCTAGACGAGGGGGTCCGCTGCGACTGTGGGGCCTACCTCCGGTCACTTCTCCAGGCACGCATCCGGGCAGAGTTCCACTGGGCAGCGTCCACTGGCTCCCTCGATGGCTTCGCGGAGCAGTGGGCGCTGTGCGGGGTTCTCTGCTCGGTGTCCCCGTCCTATACCCTGGTTTTGAACCTGTGACCCTCACGCACTCCCCGCCTTTTTGTCATTAGTTGTCCCCCGTATTTAGTTGGCCCCGGGCCTAGTGTCCCTCCCGCCAGGCTGGGGGAGGGACTTTAGTTCTGGGCGGGCCTAGGCCCGCCCACTCCTCGGGTACCCAAATAGATGCCACACCTTCCAAGGGCAAGGAAGAAGGAGCTAGGGGAGTTCCAGCCTAGAAACCCCCAGGCTGCAGGGCCTAGGGGAAGGCCCCACCAGGGGTCCTAGGGGTGCAGGGGCCGCTGCTGCTACTACCACCACTCTTGCCCCCTGAAGCCCCTGCCTTCCCCCTCCATCTGGGCCTGCCACTGCTGCCAGGCCTCTCTCACCCCCACACACCCCACTGTTTCCCTGGGGCTGCCATCACTTTGGGAGCTCCCCCTTTGGACTGCCTCACTTCACTACCAGCCGGGTTGAGCTCCCCCCACCACTTCACCGACCAGGACTGCTGCTGAGTGGGGGGGAGGCCTGCTGGCCTACCCCCCCCCTCCCCCCACTGTTTCGGGGGGGGGAGAGGCCCAGACAACTTCACCACCACCACCACCACTACTACCACCGGGCCTCTCGACAATCCTGCTGCTGCTCACCGCCACCCCGAAACCACCGCTGCCGTCGAGGAGGTGAGGAAAAGAGTCGTCCATCAAAGGACTTTGTGGAGGGGGTTTTTGCAACTGGACTGAGTGACTCTGTCATCTGTGCTCTTGGGGTGGTGGACTCGCTGTCGCCGGGGGGAGCGCGGGGGAGAGGCACGGACCCCCCCCGCTGCCCATCTGCTCCCCAGACCACCACCACCCCCACCGCTGCCCCCTCCACCGACCCATCCACCTCCGGACCTGCTCTTCACCCCTTGACGTGGGGTTGGCCTCCCTGTTACCTCTACCATCTGGGACTGAGCAGAGAGGACTGTGCTACACAGGCACTTGTGGGTGCACGCCTCCCACTTTGGACTTTTTTCCTACCCCCCACCCCCTACCCCCCAGCTGCGTTTGGCTGGTGGGGGTCCCCACCCCTTGCAACCCTTTCCCTGCCCCCCCCCCCCAATTGCTTCTATAGTTTGGTTACTCCCTCCCCCTAGTCTGCCCCGCCCACTACCTACTTTCCCCAAGGATTCCTTTCTGTTAGCTTTCCTTCCCTAACCCTTCAGCCTCTGTCCCTGGCCCCGCCCCAAACTTTGCAGTTTAGTTTGGTTCCCACCCAGCCTTTTACCCCTAGCCTCCATTTTGTGTTCCTACCCAGGCCCTTTACTCCCCGTCCTCCCTAGTTCTCCCCCCCCCATCGCGTGTACCTACGGTCCCCCTTGAGGTGCCTGTGCCCCCCCCTCCCATCAGTCGCACTTTCGCCCCCCACCCCATGATCTTGTAGCCCCCTCTCCTCCTAGTGCAGCCGGAGGAGCCGGACCTTTTGCTTTGTCCCCACTGTCCACCCCTGACCCCTGTCGCCACCCTCCTCCCCCGCCTCCAGCCTAGCGGGGAGGAGCGATTGCCCCCACTTCCCCTTCTCGTGCCTTGGGGCGCCCTCCTCTCCCGCTCGCAGCCCCGCGGGGAGGAGTGGTTAGCCCCTTTCCCTTACCTGTTCCCCCGTATTGAACCCTCCTCTCCCACTCGCAGCCCAGCGGGGAGGAGGGGTTAGCCCCTTCCTATACCCCTCCCCTCCGCCAGACCCTCCTCTCCTGTCCACAGTTCAGCAGGGAGGAGGGGTTTAGCCCCTTCCTATACCTACCCGCTCTGCCAGACCCTCCTCTCCTGTCCACAGTTCAGCAGGGAGGAGGGGTTAGTCCCTTCCTATACCCCTCCCCTCCGCCAGACCCTCCTCTCCTGTCCACAGTTCAGCAGGGAGGAGGGGTTTAGCCCCTTCCTATACCTACCCGCTCTGCCAGACCCTCCTCTCCTGTCCACAGTTCAGCAGGGAGGAGTGGTCATCCCCTGTCCTTACCCCTATAGGGCCTCCTCCTCTCCCCATACCATCATGGAGGGGACCCCTGCCCCTGTTCCTACCCCTGCCCCTCCTTCAGCCCCCACTCCCCCGATCCCTCCCCCTCCCTTGCCGTCGTCCCTGTCCACTCCTGCGGCCACCCTCTCGACCGGCCCCTGCCCGGTCCCTGCCGCTGCCGTGGCCGCCCCTCCCCCTGGCAAGAAGGGCCAGGGGAAAAAGAAGGGAAAGGGCCCCGCCCGGAAATCGACACCTCCCGTGGGCGGGGCCGCCCCCCCGGCCGCGGCGTCGACATCTGCCACGGCCCCCCGTTCCCCGGCCATCCCCTCCACCAGCTCTGCGGGCCCTCCGGCCCGCAGGGCGTACGCCCAGGTGGCCGCCGCCCCGCCGACCACCCCGCCCGCTGCCTCCGCTGCCATCTCTGGGGGGCCGGGCCCTTTCCACTCCCTCACCAGGAGGCACGGGATCCGGTGCCACCTGGTGCCAGCCTCGCCTAATGGGGAAACCTACGCGCGAGCGCTGGCGCGGGTGGTGGGCCCCTGGAACATCGTGGCGGCCTCCAAAATGTATGGGAAGATGGTGTTCTTCCTAGCATCGGAGGCCGCCGCCCAAGAGGCAGTGGAGAAGGGCATGTCGGTGGGAGGCGTGTTCGTGCCCCTCGAGCCACTAGAGGACCTGGGCGTACGGGTGGTCCTCACCTCTGTCGAGCCCAGCCTCCCCAACGCTGCCCTGCTTCCCGCCCTCTCCACCCTGGGGAAGCCCATCTCCGCTATCACCCCTCTCTCCTCGGGCTATAAGGACCCCGTCCTCCGCCATATACTATCCTTCCGCCGGCAGGTACAACTCCAGGTATCGCCGGCGGTGGCACGTGGCGGAGCGCCCTTGGAGGGCTCCTTTCTAGTGCCCCACCGAGGGGCTTATCACCGGGTTCATTACTCGACGGGGGAGGCCCGGTGCTTCCTCTGCCGGGCGACGGGGCACGTCCGGAGGGACTGCCCCCTGGCCCGGACTGAGGGGGAGCCCGGGACCCCCGGGACCCGAGAGGGGTCCGGCCCCATCAACGCCGGTGCCCCGGGTCGCCCGGCCGCCACCGCCGCTCCTGCCGCCCCTCCCTCTACAGGGGAGGGGGTGACGGGGTCCTCTGTAGCCGAGAGGGAGGGCCCGCCCCAGGGGGAGGTTTCCCCTCCCCCCGTTGTCCCACCCCAGACTCCGACTCCCTCAGCCCCTGGCCCCGCTCCAACGGACCGGCCCTCCACCTCCACCTCCACCTTGGAGGGCTGGGTGCTCGTCCGGGGGAAGCGTGCCGCCCGCAGGCCACGGGCCCGCTCCCCTCCCTCCGATGGGGAGCGGGAGGTAGCCCCCCGGAAGCTGCCGCGGGCGGCGACGACCAAGACCCCCTCGGCCGTGACCCCGGATAGAGCCCAGCGGGAGGAGCCGTCCACCAAGGCCACGGCAGCAGGGCGGGATGACCCCGTCCCTCCCATTCACCCTCCTTGCGAGGGGGCCACTGCAGGAGCCCCTCAGGGCCCCACACCATCGGACCCCCCCACCTCTGCTACCACCGACGCCGCGGCGCTTGCTGCCCCGGGGTCCGGTGGAGAGGCCGCTGGGGCCGAAGGGCCCGCCCTCCCCTCCATTTATGATGAAATTGAGGCCCTGGACCTGACCCCGTTTACTCAGGGGGAGGACGGTCCCTTACCAGCGAGCCTCGATCAGGGCGGCACTCTGCTCCCGCCGCCCCCTCCCTTTTCCTGCCCTTTTCCCCCGGAGGAAGCCCCCGCTCTGGTCCTCGGGGCGCCCCTGACCCTGCCCATCTGCCCGGCTGCCGAGAGCGCACCAGCCGAGGCCGCCGAGCCCTCCGGGGCGGCGGCCAGCGACGAGCGGCCGGGCCCCGGGCCAGTGGGCGCCGACGGGACCGTGCGGTCGGCTTCCCCTTCAGAGGGGGGCCCATCTAAGGTCTCCAACGTGCCCGACGCCGTGGCTGTGGGTGACGCAAGTGTTGAGTCGCCCATGCCCGGCGTCGAGGAGGGCCCCCCTCCTGTCTCCGGTCCCTTGATCCCATCCAAAGGTCGAGAGGAGCCGCACCCCGGCAGCTCGGCTGCCGGGGACCCCGATCCCATCCTTCCCCCCACGACCTCCCTGGCCCCGGACCCAGAAACGCCCCCTGTCCCTACCCCAACTCCTCACCCTGTGCCAGTCCCACCCACCGACCCTGACCCGGCCCAAACCCCCGATCCCGCCCCGATCCCGGTCCCTGCCCCGACTCCAGCCCCAGTCCCCACTCTGGTCTCGATCCTGTTCCCCGCCCCTTCCACTCCCATCGTTCCTGCCACCCCCGGGGTCGTCCCGTCATCAAGTCACCCAGACGACTCTCGGGGGGTGGTTCTAGAGTCTCCCACTCCCATTGTCCTAGGGGCTGCATTGCCCCCTCCGCCGCCCCCTTCCGGGCCGGGAACGGAGACGGGTCGCTCGGCGCGATCGCGCCGACGTCGCCCTCCCCACCCGCCCGTCTCCGCGGGCCACGAACTTCCTTCAGGGGCCCTACCGGAGGGCGGCAGCCGCTCGGCTGCCACGTCTCCCTCGGCGCTGGGGGCCGAGCTGCGCCATTTCCTGCGAGACACTCGTGGCTCCAGGGATAAGGTGCAGCTCGCCCTCCAGCGCTGGGGAGACTTCCACCTCATCTTCCGGGCCGTAAAGGCCCTGTTGGGGGAGGGGAAAGGGGCCGACAGGCAGGGCATGGCGGCCTACATGCGGGCCCGGAATTTCCGCAGCTCCCTGCTCGCCTTCGGGACCGAGCATGGGTTGCTGCGGGGCCCGCCGGGGCCCGACCATTCCCCTGCCCATGAGGATCCACCCCAGCCCTCCTCATGAAGTACACCACCATTGCCACCTTAAACACCGGAGGCTGTAGGGTGGGTCTCCGCAGGAGCCAGGTGCTCTCCTTCCTTCGGGAGGGGGGGTACTCTGTGATCTTCCTGCAGGAGACCCACACGACTCCAGCCGTCGAGGCTAGCTGGCGGCTGGAGTGGGGGAACGGGGTGTATTTTAGCCACCTCAGCACCCGTTTGGCTGGGGTGGCTACCCTGTTCTCCGCCGGGCTACGGCCCGAGGTGCTGGGGGTCGCCGAGGTCGTGCCGGGCCGCCTGCTGCACGTCCGGGCCCGCGTGGAGGGCGTCGTGCTCAATCTAGTGAACGTGTACGCCCCGAACGCGCGCCCGGACCGGGTGTGCTTTTTTCAGCAGGCGGCGGCCTTTCTCGGCACTCTGGATCCTCATGAATGCCTGGTCCTGGGCGGGGACTTTAACACCACCCTCGAAGACCAGGACCGCTCGGGGGTCGAGAAATCCCAGACGGCCGCGGGCGTCCTCAGGGAGATCGTAGATCAGCACTCCCTGGTGGACGTCTGGCGAGCCCACCACCCGGACGACCACGTCACCTTCACCTATGTCCGGGTGGGGGAAGGGCAGCCCGTTTTCTCCCGGATAGACCGCCTCTACCTGTCCCGGATTTATCTGGCGGAAGCCCGCGCCTCCGGCGTCCGGCCGGCCCCGTTCTCGGATCACCACATGGTGACCGTGACGGCCTCTCTGAGTTCGGAGAGGCCCGGGCCGGCCTATTGGCACTTTAACAACAGTCTGCTGGAGGACGCGGGCTTCGTGGCGGCCTTCCGGGAGTTCTGGCTGGCCTGGCGGGACCAGCGGCGTTCCTTCCCTTCGGCGAGGCGGTGGTGGGACGTGGGGAAGGTGCGCGCCAAGCTCTTCTGCCGGGACTACACCCGGGGCGCCAGCCGGCGGCGGGGTGCGGTGATAGAGCAGTTGGAGCGGGAGGTTTTACAGCTAGAGAGGTGCCTGGCCTCCGGCCCCGAGGATCCACCCCTCCGCACAGTGTACAGGGAGAAGCGGGAGGAGCTCCGGGCTCTGGAGGACCTCAGGGCCCGGGGCGCGTTCGTTCGATCCCGCATCCGTCTCCTTCGGGAGATGGATCGCGGCTCCCGCTTCTTCTACGCCTTGGAGAAAAGGAGGGGGGCCAAAAAGCATGTCACCTGCCTCTTGGCGGCGGATGGCACCCCCCTCACGGATCCGGAGGAGCTGCGTGGAAGGGCCAGGGCCTTCTACGCCGACCTCTTCTCCCCGGATCCCACCGAAGCCGAAGCCCGCAGGGTGCTCTGGACCGGGCTCCCGACGGTCAGCGCGGGCGACCGAGACCGGCTGGAGTCGCCTCTCTCTCTGGCCGAGCTCTCGGCCGCCCTCCGGCTCATGCCCACCAACAAGTCTCCGGGCATGGACGGGCTGACCGTGGAGTTCTACCGCGTGTTCTGGGACGTCCTCGGCCCGGACCTCGTCATCGTCTGGGCCGAGTCCTTGCAATGCGGGGTCCTCCCTCTTTCGTGCAGGCGAGCGGTGCTGACCTTATTGCCGAAGAAGGGGGACCTCCGCGACCTTCGGAACTGGCGTCCCGTCTCGCTCCTCAGCACGGACTATAAGGTCGTAGCGAAAGCCATCTCGCTGCGGCTGGGGTCCGTGCTGGCGGACGTGGTCCATCCCGACCAGACCTACACGGTCCCGGGCCGTACCATCTTTGACAACTTATATTTGGTCCGGGACCTTCTAGAGTTAGGGCGTAGGGATGGTCTGTCGTTCGCCCTCCTGTCCCTGGACCAGGAGAAGGCGTTCGACAGGGTGGACCACGGGTATCTCCTGGGCACTCTGCGGGCGTTCGGCTTCGGTCCCCAGTTTGTGGGTTTTCTCCGGGTGCTGTACGCTGAGGCGGAGTGTTTGGTCAGGCTCAACTGGACCCTGACCGAGCCGGTCAGCTTCGGGCGGGGAGTACGGCAGGGGTGCCCCCTCTCGGGTCAGCTGTACGCTCTGGCGATCGAGCCCTTCCTCTGTCTCCTCCGGCGGAGGTTGACGGGGTTGGTGCTCCGAGAGCCGGAGCTGCGGCTGGTCCTGTCGGCGTACGCCGACGATGTACTCCTCGTGGTCCAGGACCCGGGCGACCTGGTGCGGGTGGAGGCTTGCCAAGCCGTGTACTCGGCGGCCTCCTCCGCCCAGGTCAACTGGGTCAAGAGCTCTGGCCTGGTGGTCGGGGACGGGTGGCGGGTCAGCTCCCTCCCACCCGCGCTTCAGGCCATCCGGTGGAGCGCGGGTCCGCTGCTCTATCTGGGCGTTTATCTCTCCGCCACGCACCCCTCCCCGCCGGAAAACTGGCAAGATTTGGAGGGCAGGGTGAGTGAGCGGGTGCGGAGGTGGACGGGACTGCTGCACTGCCTCTCCCTCCGCGGGAGGGCGCTGGTGTTAAATCAGCTGGTCCTGTCCATGCTCTGGCACCGGCTCAACACCCTGAGCCCGGCCCCGGGGATCCTGGCCAGACTCCAGAGGCTCGCCCTGGGGTTTTTCTGGCCAGGACTGCACTGGGTCTCTGCAGGGGTCCTGAGTCTTCCCCTGGCGGACGGAGGGCAGGGCCTGGTCTGCTTGCGCAGCCAGGTCCACGTCTTCCGCCTCCAGGCCCTGCAGAGACTCCTTTATGGTGCTGGTAGTCCGGCATGGAGACCGTTGGCGCACGCCTTCCTCCGCCGCCTCCGGGGGCTTCGATATGACCGGCAGCTCTTTTTTCTCCAACGGGGAGGCCTTCCGCGAGACCTCTCGGAGCTGCCGGCCTTCTACCAAGACCTCCTCCGGACCTGGAAGCTCTTCGGGGTGACCAGGTCCTTTGTGGCCACCGAAGGAGAGGATCTCCTCGCTGAGCCCCTGCTTCACAATTCGGCCCTCCGTGTGCAGGTGGCGGAGTCTCCCTCGGTGCGCCGGAGATTGGTCCTGGCGGAAATCACCAAAGTCGGAGACCTCCTGGACTACGACGGGGGGGACTGGGCGGATCCCCGTGCGCTCGCCAGGCGTATGGGGCTCTCCACCCCTGTGACCCCCCTGCGCGTACTCCGGGAGGTGAGGACCGCTCTGCCTCCCGCCTCTCTCGGTTTCCTGCGGCGGGTCCTGCGAGAGGGTACTCCCCGCCCACCCCTCACCCCGAGCCCTCCGGACTTAGTACTTGGGCCCCAGTTTCGTGAGCCCTCCCGGCCTCCCCATCCCCACACCCCGAGCCGGCTGCGCACCTTGCAGCCGGTCTCGTTTCGAACCGCGCCGAGGAAGCAGCTCTACACGCTCGTGCTCCACACGATTCATCTCCTCACCCTCGCGTCCCGCCCCGACACCAAGTGGCGGGACTACCTGATACCGAAGGAGGGTGAGGAGCCCCGGTGGGCCAGCTTCTACTCCACCTTGATCCCACGGCCCGCCGGGGATATTAGTTGGCGGCTCCTTCACGGAGCCGTGAGCACGGGCGTGTACCTGGCGCGGTTCCTCCCCGTGCCCGACGCCTGTCCTTTCTGCGGCGAGAGGGAGGACCTGGCGCACGCCTACCTAGAGTGCGCCAGGCTGCAGCCCCTATTCCGGCTCCTCCAGAACCTCTTATTGAGGTTCTGGCTGCACTTTTCCCCCCACCTTTTTCTTTTTGGGCACCCTATCCGTGGCCCCACAAAGTCGCGAGACCTCCTCGTCAACCTCCTCCTGGCGCTTGCCAAGACCTCCATCTACAACACCAGGAGGAGGATGCTAGACGAGGGGGTCCGCTGCGACTGTGGGGCCTACCTCCGGTCACTTCTCCAGGCACGCATCCGGGCAGAGTTCCACTGGGCAGCGTCCACTGGCTCCCTCGATGGCTTCGCGGAGCAGTGGGCGCTGTGCGGGGTTCTCTGCTCGGTGTCCCCGTCCTATACCCTGGTTTTGAACCTGTGACCCTCACGCACTCCCCGCCTTTTTGTCATTAGTTGTCCCCCGTATTTAGTTGGCCCCGGGCCTAGTGTCCCTCCCGCCAGGCTGGGGGAGGGACTTTAGTTCTGGGCGGGCCTAGGCCCGCCCACTCCTCGGGTACCCAAATAGATGCCACATGGAGTCATCAAGTTTAAGGCCAAAAGGGACAATCAGATCATTGAGTCTGGCCTCCTGTGTATTACAGGCTGTCAGTGCCACCCAGTACTCACAAACCAAGTAAATATACAGAACCAGACTGAACTTTTATAACCCTCAGGATACTGAAGTACTGTGTGCCATAGGCAGAGAATAGGAGGGACATAGGTGCATCAATGCCCATGACCCCTGCAATGGCAGGGAATTGATTTAGGGAGATATACCCAGACGATTCTAGCAAATGACCAAGGCCCAGCACTGAAGAGGAAGATGAAAGTCCCAATGTTACTGCCAATTTGACCTGGGTGGAAATTCCTTCTGAACCCTGAATATCACGATCAGCTAGACCAGTGGTTCTCAAACTTTTTGTATTGCTGACCCCTTTTGGACACCAGGCCTCTAAGCACGACTGCTCTTAGGGGTTGAGCTGGGGGGGCTGCTGGCAGCCCTTTGGGGCAGGGGCCGCCTGGAGACGGGGCACATGGAGCCAGCTGAGGGGGCGCTGAGAGCCCGCTGCAACCGGCCTGAGCTCGCAAGGGCGCCGAGTGCCTGCCACGACTAGACTCGGCTCACGGGGGTACCTAGAGCTGGCTGGGTGGGCGGGGAGCCCGCTGTGACCAGGACCGAGCTTGCAGAGGTTCCTGGAGCCCACCGCAACTGGGGCTCGGCTTGCGGAGGTGCCTGGAGCCGGGTGGGGCCGGGGGAGCACCTGGAGCCCGTCGCAACTGGGGCTTGGCTCGCGGAGGCACCTGGAGCCGGCTGGGGCTGGGGGGGCGCGGGAGCCTGCTGCGACCGGGACTGATCTTGCGGGGGTGCCAGATGCCAGCAGCCCACAACAGGGGTCAGGGCCGGCTGCAGGTAGCAGGGGCTCGCGACCCCTGCAAAACCGGGTTGTGACCCCCAGAGGGGTCCCGACCCCCACTTTGAGAATCAATGAGCTAGACCCAGAGCATGTTAGCAAAACCTCCCAGTCAAGCATCTGAAAAAGAGAATTTTCTGTGCCACCTCAGAGCACTGGCGTACCCCATCAAATATCCCAGCTCCAGCTGTGGGCACCTCTGATGCTTCAAAAGAAGGAGAAAAAATAAAAACAAAAAGCACCATGTCAGAATACATTGGGGAAAATAATTTCCTCCCTGATACTTATAGGTGACCAGCAGAAATCCTGAAGCGTGAGATTTTAGGATCCTCTAGCTGTGCAGGAAGACAGGCCTGGGTGCTGGGGAGCTTTACAGGGTACCTGGAGTGGGATAGGGCTGGGGGAAGGCCAGGGGCGCTGGGGAGCTCCAGCCTGGAAACCCCCCCAGGCTGCTGGCCTAGTAGATGGCCAGAAAGGGATACTGGGGTTGCAGGGGGCAGCCCACGGGTAGGCAGAGGCAGCAGGCCAAACCTCCCTTGCCTATGATGACTGGCTTGTACAGACTGCAGTCGGCCCCAGTGAAAGGGGGCTAGATAGTGACTGACAGTAGTCATAGTCTGGGGCAAGGTGGGGATAGAGGGTGGGGGTTCCCAAGGAAGGGAGACCCAGAAACAGTGAGGGGGAACTGCTAGGGGGAAGCATCCCAGGTAAGAGGGCACTGGGGTTCGGGAGGGGCACTGGGGTTCGGGAGGGACATGGGGCCAGCAGAGAGCGAGACACAGGCTGCAGAAGGTGCTCCGAAAGAGAAAGAGCTAATTCCCGGATGACCATCAGGAGGCGCCGCAGGGGTGATTCGTCATGACACTACAGGAGGTTATCCCCAAACCTCCCTTTCTGGTGGTAAAAAAATCTTCTAATTTTCTGCCTAAATTTATTCATAGCTAGTTTATACCCATTTGTTCTTGGGCCAACATTGTTCTTTAGCTTAACCAGCTCTTCATTCTCCCTGGTATTTACACTCCAATATATTTATAGAAAGAAATCATATCCCCTTTCGGCCTCTGTTTTGCTAAGCTAAACAAGTCAAGCTCTTTTAGTCACCTCATAAAATGGGCTCTCCATTGTGCTGATCATTGTAGTAGCTGTACTCTTCTTGGGATTTTCTCTGAGACCTTTTCCACTGGTTTTATCCAGAAACATCATCCAATTCTCTGAGATCCAAAAACTCAGTTAGACTCCAGCTCATCTCTCAGGTATCTTTTATTAGGCATGCAACATATTGATGCCCATGCTAGCCAGGTCCAGATACAGGAAATGTAAGTATAGGGTGTATACCACTATCCAAGTTATATGACCCACTACACAGTTTCTTTACATTTTCCCTAGCTATTAACATCTATATGTCTTGAATGTAATTGGCTCAGAGATTCTACAGCTCATATAAGGACAAATCATTCTGCAGGTTGTGTAAGAACCAATTGCTTATGTCCTCACCTTATCTATATTTCAAGTTTATTAATTCATGGTGTTCCCACTTATCTCAGCCCCCATATACCACCTCCAGTACACATCCTGTCACACCTTTGTTTACAGTTTAAGCATGCACTCAGATCAAGCTATATTCAAGTTTACTCACACCTAGAAAAATCTATACCTACACATTTGCTCTAGTTTGAATTTAACTGTCTTGAACTTGGTGATCAGAACTGTATACAATACCTGAGATGAGATTTTACCTTGTACAATAGCATTAATACATTGCTCTCTTTACTGGAATTGCCTTCCCTGCTACATCCTAGGATCACATTTGTCTTTTTTTGCAGCCACAGCATGGTGGTGGCTTCTAGCCACCAGAGCAACACACTCACGTAGGTCTCTTTCCCCTTCTATCACATGCAGCTGATGACACCCCAGCTCATGAATCAGACAGAGTACGAATCTGAACTTGGGATCTCATATCCCAGATGAGTGCCCCAACCTCTGGGCTACTAGCTTTTATGGTATCATGCTATCTTTTTCATGAAAATCTCAAAATGCTTCTGTTGCATCCTAACACACAGAATGGGAAGATATTTTGCAATCACAATTTTTTCCTGGGGCAGGGATACCATTTCCTGCCCAGCTCTAGTAGGGTGGTCATTTTATCTCTGTATACAGTATTGGAGAGACTGATACTGGTATTTTGCCTACAGTTCCAGTGTCCACATATTTAAAGGATATTGAAAGA
Source organism: Sternotherus odoratus (assembly GCA_032164245.1). Taxonomy (NCBI): domain Eukaryota; kingdom Metazoa; phylum Chordata; order Testudines; family Kinosternidae; genus Sternotherus; species Sternotherus odoratus. The sequence continues at coordinate 112,289,831 of JAVMKO010000002.1, forward strand.
TTGGAGAAGATGGTGAAAAGAGCCACCAAAATGTTTCAAGGGCTGAGCAAACTGCCTTACAGTAAGAAACTGAAAGAGCTCAAATTGGATTACTTTATCAGAAACATGAAGAGGTGGGCTGATTAAGCTGCATATGTACCTTCATTGGGAGAAAATACTAAGTATTAAAGGGTTCTTTAATCTAGAAGCAACAAGGATAATACCCAAGGATAATACCAATGGCTGGAAGCTGAAGTCACCACCTGGATTTAAATTGGAAATAAGGCAAACATTTTTTAATAGTGAGGGTGATCAGCCATTGGATCAAATTACCAAGGGAAATGAAGGATTCTCCATCTTTTGATGTCTTAAAATCAGATCCTTTCTGGAGGGTATGCTTTAGTCAAATACTAACTCAAAATAGAGAAAATGGAGAAATTTACAGGCCCATGGCCTTCAGAAATTCAGACTAGATGATTTAATGGTCCCTCTTGAATAGGGTGACCAGATGTCCCAATTTTATAGGGACAGTCCCAATTTTGGGGTCTTTTTCTTATATAGGATTCTATTATCCCCCCACATCCATACTGATTTTTCACACTTGCTGTCTGGTCACCCTACTCTTGAACTTACACTCTGAATCTTGCTAGAAATAAATGTACAGAAAGATGAATAAAGGGAACAACTGAACATAACATCAATGTTGAAAGTGTGGGTGAGTAAAGATGGTGAAGTCTTTAAGAGTGACGGAAAGGAAGAGAGCTCAAACTGGGAATCAAGCTGGTATTCTGAACAATTTTCACCCCCCACATCATTTAGCTGAATTAGGATCAGGAGGTCAGGTTTTGTCCCATAACTAACAAGAAACATTAAGAAGAGGCTTGTTTGCAGTTTATTTTTGTGTTAGAGATCAGTTTATTTATAAAAAATTAAATGGAATGGAAATCTTTTTCTAACTAAACAAGCCCTTATCTACACTGGGAGGGGAGGCGAAAATCCATCTAAGATATGCAACTTCAGCTACAAGAATACGTAACTAAAGTTGACGTACTTAGACCCACTTACCGCGGAATCTTTGCAGAGGTGAGTCGTCTGCTGCCACTCCCCTATCAACTCAGCCTGCACCTCTAGGTGGAGTACAGGAGTCGATGGGAGAGCACTCAGGGATTGATTTATTGCATCTAGTCTAGATGCGATAAATCGACCCCCAGTGGATCGATCACTACCCGGCAGGTAGTGTAGACATACCATAAGAAATACATCAACACATATTTCCACTTTTCATTGCAAAGTTAATTTATTGATGGCTTTAAGAAAAGCAGAAATAAATAAGTAGAGTATTCAAATCTGCTACCCTATTACAAGGTGCACACACACACACACACACAAAGAAGTCAAAACAGAGGGAAAAAAGATATTGTCCTGAAATTAAGTGACATTATTTTAAAGACAATAATTTTTGGTCCCATTGTGAGCACATTGGAAGCACATTGTTTAGAATAATTCAATGTGTTTACAATAATGCTGACTTCAGCAGAAGAAACAGATTTTAAAGAGAAATTAGCACTTTGAGTGGAAAGGAGATGAGCAGGAGAAGGAAAGTCATTATCCAAATCAGAAAAAGAATTAAGAAAATAAGCAGTTAATGATTTGCAATCTGTACAAAATCAGTACTGCTAGTGTCACCTAATGGAAAGACTAATGCAAGAAGAGAAATAGCTTAGTAAATAAGTGACTTCCAGATTCTTTCTTTTGCTCAAAATTAGGTCTAGGTGTATTTTCCCTTCGATGTACATGCATAGCCTTCATCTGTGCTAATGGGAGACAAATGCTTACCAGGAGGAAAATATACTTCTAACTGAATATGAAATTAAGCATCTTCATTTTTAAGAGTGACTGAGAGCAGGCAGCCTATCTCTCATGTGTTCTCGATGACCCGTACCCCTGGAAGGAAGCCAACTGATTTGAATGCAGAGGAAACAGAAGCCCAGCTATGGGTAGGAAATGAGTAGATTGGGACAAGAGTATAATGAGATTAGGAATTTTAGGCAAGGAGACTTGGAGCTAGAAGTGGAGAAGATTGGGACTTGGACCTGGTGAGGCAAATGGAGGTGACTGGGAGCTATTTGACTGGGGAAGAAAAGTACTGAGATCAGATACAGAGTTGAGGGAGGATGGACAGGGATACTGGGACTAGGAAACAGTGAGGCATGAAGAGGACCAAGGAGATTTCACAAGATTTTGTGGATATGAAGGGAGAACTGGGTCAGTTGGGGGGGGGGGGGGAGAAAAACCTGGGAAAAAGGGACAAAAAAAGAGGCAGGAAGAGGGGATATTGCTGCCAGAAGTCCAGGAAGGGATTATTACACAAGCTCGATTCATTCCCCAGAACAGCTCCAGCCTGTGCACTTAAGGAGGCAGGAATCCTGCTTTAAGATATACATAGCATGTGATCTTAACAGTCCTTCATTTAACATGAACATTGTTAAGACATATTGAACGGTAACTGCTTGTCCAAAGAATATACACAAAAGCCATTTGTGATGCTTTCAACCTTTTGTGCCTGAATGTTTATTAAAGGAAGATATTTTAGAAGTTTGAATATCTGAACTTCTGTTTCCCGGAAACTCAGTAGAGACAACTTTCTAATTCTTTTTCTGAGTTTTTGTTTCTAATTTCTTTGTAGATTGGATTTTTGATATAAGGTTGTATGAGTACTGATACATACTGCAGAACATTTTTATTCCGCTGTGTAAATGTTATGGCTCCCACCTTGGGGATAAACCGACAGACCTCCAGAACTAGATGCATAAACTGCTACAGTTTGAGTTACAGACTCTGTAGGTGTGACTGCAAAATCCCATATCCTCTGTAGGTCAGCACAGAAGGGGACTTATAATACACATGCACCAATGGGTTGTATAAACAGAACCAAGTCTTATATCTCAAGTAAGAGTGTAATATTTGTTTTTGATGCTACAAACAATTTGATCAGAAATTCAAATAAGACTATGAAGGTATCTGACAGTAACATGTGATTCATAATTTCCTTCATCTCCTGTTTTTGTTTTTAGTTGCATAAAGAATACAGGAGGCCATCATTAACAAGATGTAGTAATCCCCAACAGAACTCTCCTCCCTCATGGGACTGCATCAATAATATTCAGATACATATTTCAGGGATTACATTCATGTTCTTAAAGGGACCTCAGCATGTCAGCATTCACAAAATTGTTTCAGAAGCTCATATGACATATGACTGTATGTTTATTATTTCAAAAACCAGTGGTTCCTGGTAAAAACACAACGGAGAAAGGTAAAACTGAATAGGAAAATCACGTTGAAAAGATGTCTCATATCATAATCTTAGTAAACAACCATTTATTTTCTCTATAAGTAGATTCCATTACTATGCTGCTATAAAGGACCTGATGCTGTGTTGTACCAGTTAAGCTGTGTGTACACACTCTCTCTCTCTTCAGAGACTATTTACCTGATTACTTCTGTGAGTGCCCAGTGATGGGTGCTGGAAACTAATGAGGGGGACAGTGGCGGAGGAGGTTGGTTTTTGTCTGTCATGATCCTGTACAGGAGAGGGTGAGTCTGTAGAGACCTAGAAGCAGGGGTGATGGATTCTGCCTAAAAGTGTGGGGGGGGGGGCTGCACTTCCCCTTCCCCCTGAGACCCTGCTCCCTAGCCAAGCTGGAAGGTGGAGCTGGACCAAGGCCCTGGGGCCCTCCACCTGCTTGGAGGGGGGGTGGCTGAGAGTAGCCCCTAGAAAGAAAGAAAGAAAGAAAGAAAGAAAGAAAGAAAGAAAGAAAGAAAGAAAGAAAGAAAGAAAGAAAGAAAGAAAGAAAGAAAGAAAGAAAGAAAGAAAGAAAGAAAGAAAGAAAGAAAGAAAGAAAGAAAGAAAACAACTTATGGGAATATTGTTGATGTTAAAAAAGTCAGAGAATAAAGAGAGAGTTAGAGGGTAAGAAAACAAATTTCTTTTCCACCAGTATTTAATTTACAATAATTAGCTTTTATCCAAGAGGAACTGACGAGAAGACAGGCAGAAACAAAGTTGTAAAGATAGGGGAAAATGAATTTAATGAGGTTTGCAATTGAGTATCATCAGTGAACAAATGGTACAGCAGGTCTTATGAAGAAACTATTTCTCCAAGAGGTTAAGTATAAAGAGAAAGGTGTAGGGGATGCAGAGCAAAGCACTTGGGAACACTGTCTACTGCAAAAGAAAATATGAGAAAGAAATATTATTCTTTCATGATACGGTAAAGTATCAGTCATTTAGTTTTATGCCATCTTAAAATTGTTCCAGGCCTTTAAAGGACTTTCTGCCCTGCAGGGTGAATTCAATCAACACCTAGTTCCTATCTTTAAAAAAATCTCCCTTTTTGTAGGGTTTTTGGAATTTTAACATTCCAAGGCTGTGATTAGGAAGAAAACAATGGGAGTACAAAATCGGAAAAAAACACACAGCATGTGCTAAGGAATTAAAGGAGAAGAGTGTGATTCACACTGTGAAATTCAGGTGATAGTTCAAGAAGGCTGAGGACAGAAGTAAATCCTTTAGATTTAGCCACAAACAAATCATTAATAATGCCATAACTGTTGCCTCAGTAGAAAGACATAAGTGAAAACAAGATTGGGAGACAGACCAGTCCTTGCTTTTCTTACAGACAGGCCCCCAACCTGAATCAAATACTCACCAGCAACCACACACCACACAATAAAAACACTAACCCAGGAACCTATCCTTGCAACAAAGCCCGTTGCTAAATATGTCCACACATCTATTCAAGTAAATCATAGGACCTAATCACATCAGCCACACCATCAGGGGCTCATTCACATAATGGCATATATCACCCAATGTGATATATGCCATTATGTGCCAGCAATGCCCTTCTGCTATGTACATTGGCCAAACCGGACAGTTTCTACGCAAAAGTATAAATGGACACAAATCTGACATCAGGAATCATAACATTAAAAAACCAGTAGGAGAACACTTCAATCTCTCTGGTCACTCAATAACAGACACCATTAAATTAGGCTTGAATAAAGACTGGGAGTGTCTGGGTTATTATACAAACTGAAAACTATTTCCCCATGCTAAGTTTCCCCCTACTGTTACTCAGACCTTCTTGTCAGCTGTTTGAAATGGGCCATCTTGATTATCACTACTCAGGCAAAGAGGGGACATGAACCTTGGTCTCCTACCACTTCTAAGGTAAGTGCTCTAACCACTGAGCTATAGGGTAGACAAGAAGTAATAGCTGCACCTGTTTTTCTCAAGCAAGGCCAGACCTTTTTCAGGTGCCTAACTGCAGGAGGACATTCAGGGCTGTGAGTCCTGACTGGCGATGATAGGCACTACCTCCCATTTTGAGATGGTGGCATTTAACCCCCCCACCCATGGCATTTCCTAGAGGCTACTTCAGTGGCTCTTCACTCAGCATGTTGACTTCTATGGATCCCACTCTAAAACACTTAATTCTCCCATATATTGTAAAGGGAACCTGAGTGCCTAAACTCAACATTATGGATTCCACTTGGTAGTAGGCACCTAAGAGGTGGACAGGGCAATGCTCAGTCTAAATCCCCAAGGTTAATCCAATTCCTGGTGCCTTGCCTGCATATTATTTTTACTGGAATTAATTAGGATCTTATCAGTATAGTACGGTGGTTCTCAACCTATTTATCATTGTGGACCACGTATACAGCCCAAACTGTGTTACCTGGGCTTCATGTTGAGAACCACAGTGCACCCCCCCCCTTCACCTACAAACCCCTATGCCCACCATTTCCTGCCCAGAGACCCCTCCATAGAATGGGGCCTGGACCAGAGCCCTGGGCTGGGAGCCGGGTGGGCGGAAGCCAGTCACCTGGATCCTGCTGTGTGGCCCAGCAGCCTTTAACACAAGACTGGCCCACAGCTGTGTGCTAATGGGCCACATGCAGCTCACAGGTTGAGAACCACTGGTAACGTATAAGGGGCCATGTAGATAAATTAGCAAAACGTATAATTGTCATAAGAAGGAAGGCAGAAAAGATGGCTCCATCAGCTTAAGCCACTTACTTTGAAAGCATTGAAGATCAAGTGGTTTCCATGCCCAGAGTTGTTAGTGGGGTGAATCCTATGGGAAGGCCTGCAGAAAGTTCTGAGCATTGCAGTGTACAAAGGGAAAAATGTAGGCACTTGTTTATTTTGCAGACTCTGATATGAAAAGAAACTCCTGCTTCAATAAATCATGCTTATTTGTCAGCAACATTCTGATCAGAGTCTCACCTAAGCAATATACTCTTTTCTTTACCTTTTACAGTACAAAACCGCAAAAGTAGCATACATGATGAACCGAGTGTGATGAAAACTTTCATTCAAAGTTCATTAAAGTTGTTGGAAACATTCTCAATTACTTCAGTGAGCTGTGGATCGGGTCCAAATTAAATAGTTGAAACTTACAGCAGACTTCTCAACTTCCATATTTATCTGCAATTCTGAACAGGAAACAAAACATCTGCTTATTAAAAAGTTATTGAAATATGAATCATGCGCTCAAAGCAAAAAGGCATTGATTTATTTTTATTAAATATAATTTAAAAGAATAAAGTAATTGCTTCTTATGTAGTCAATTGATTTTTAATTAAATCACTGTATTACAAGTACACAGTGCTTTTCAAAGTAATTTATTTGTTCAGGTTAAGTGTTCTTGTATGCAAGAGGAAGGTAAAACCTTTTATTGTGAAAGTAGAAAATTAGGAAACTCATTAATATACCAGTGGCATGTGAATTAGTTGCAGTTTTAATTCATTTATTACTTACATTTATCCTTATTTCCATGTGTTTTTGTGGCAATGACATTAGGTGGTGAAGTGATAAAGAAGGAACGCACTACAAATTATTCTCAAATTAGACTAATATACAACAAACATTCTTGGAAAGGAAAAGAGGAACAGAGGAGGGGGGAAAGCACTGTGAATACTAAATACTGTGAAAGTATTTCAGATAGTTCTTCCACTTAAAAGAAATTTAGTTACTTAAGGCATGTAAAAGGGAATACTGTCCCCTTAAGGAAAAAACAGAGTTACAGTATTATCCTCCTGTTTCAGCAAAACCAAGGTATTTTGAGGTGGTTCCAAAAGGGAGCATACAACTTGTAGGAGCCTACAATGAGTAATGGGAAAGAGCAAATAAACTATCTCTGTCCTCATAACAGAAACTCCTAGAGGCTAGAGCTGGTAAAAGAATAGTGAACAATTTTCCATTTTCTTAGCATATTCCACATATTCAATTTATATTAAAATGTCAGTAGACTGTCAAAATATTTTCAATTTTTTTTTCAGTTTGCTTTTCCATCATTCTATTCTTTTTCTCATACCTTTCTTTCTCATTTTTGACAATGAAAGGGAAATAGGGTAGAGCAAAGAAAGGAAAATCAAGAAAACCCAAATGAGAAAAAAAAACAATTTCAATTTGATCATAAAGAGATAATTTAAAAAATAAAGTTTTGATATTTATCAAAGTTCTTTTTTTAAAAGTCATTTGTTCAAAAAGTTTTGACCAGAAATATTAGAGGAACAGATGGTGACAGTGGGTATTTACAATGTACACATTGGAGACCTGGGAGGAGAAGGTGCCTTTGAAAGAGAGAGAGCACGATCATGCCCATGAGCATGAAAATGAACAAGCAGTACCAGTGGCATATTCCACCAGTGGTAAGCTGTTGAAGGAGCTAAAGCTCTGGACCTGTCTTAATTTCCTTGAAGGAGCCAAGATAGCAATAGCTTTCAGAGACGATTCAGAATGCCAGAAGATGAAACTTTTAAAAGGAGAAGTAGAGTATGTGAAGAGGATTCCAGAGAGGGTGGAGGACCCCCAGGAAGCAGCCTTGGATTAGGAAGAATAAAGGGCTTCATACTTGGGGTCTGGAAAAGAGGAGCTGAGGGCCCAATCAAAGTTGAAGTTTCTGACAGAAGACGAGAGGAAGCTTCTGTCTACTCTTCTGCAGCAAGAAAGAAGCTAAAGGATGCACCAACTCCCAAGAAAATAGCTGGCAGCCCTAAGAGCCCTGCATAAACAATGTGTTTCAGCCATTGGATTTTTCTTTTGGACTTTCATTACCCGGCAACATATTTAACCACCTAATAAGCAAGGGGAAAAGTCACCATTTTCAACCACATAAATGAATGGAGCTTGTGCCACCAAGCAAACCAGTTTACCCCATGTTATGTATTTCAACATGTCATTTATTTCTCAATAAGTTAAAAAAAAACTTCAGCTACAGGATTATGTTCACTTGAAGATGAACATCAAAGCTTATATGTATATGATAGTAATTTGACTTTTATTTTGCATTTAATTAGCACTGTATAATATAGTCTAGGAATTGTATTAATTGTACAGCTGAGAGCTATTCATAGCATACTATTTACTTCAATTTATTCAATTACATTCTGAATGCAAGTAAACTGTGAACAGATTTCTACATGTTGCTCAATAAGATTGCATAGAGGGAAATTTTCAGAGGTGCTGTATGCCCTGTAGCAGAATGGGTTGTCCACTTTTCAATACATAGAAAATAAGGGAAAATTTCTAAAGCAAATTTTGAGCAGCGCTTGTGCTCTGAAGACATTTTGGTTGTGGGTGACCAGGGAGAGTTATTGCTCCACTTAGCTGAGCGCCAACTGAACTGGATTTTCTAATGGCTGGTCTTCACTCGCGCAGCGTGGGATCGATCTTCTGGTGATCGATTTATCGCATCTTGTTAAGCTGTCAGCCTGCACCCCAAACCCTGTTTTGTCTCCAGCATGTATAATGGTGTTAAATATATTAAAAAATATTGTTGTTGTTTTAATTTATAAGGGGGGTTGCTATGTGAAAGGGGTCACCAGTACAAAAGTTTTAGAACCATTGTCCTAAATCTAATCTGGAGTCAGGTCTCCACTTCTAATAATTTCTTATTACCCCTGTCATAAGTATGAAGTGGCTTAGAATTACTGTTTTACCTGTGAAGGGTTAACCTGAAACAACCCAGAGAGGGAGACGACGTAATCAACGGGGAACAAAGGAAAGCTTTCTTACTTTCACTTTCTCCCACTTTTTTTCACTCTCTCCTGGGCTGCTCGGAGTCTGTCTGTCTGCATTCCCCTGGCTATGGGAGGAATCACATCTACGTTTCTAGTCTACATTTCAATAATCTTCTAACAAAATCAAGTCCAGCAGTAAATGATTTGAAACCTTGAACTGTATTACTTGACGGTTGGTTCATGGTGTTTCTTTGCTGATAAGTTGGCAGAGGGAGAAATTCCAAGGAAGGTGGTCAATGAGGTCTGTGTGATGCAAGGAGTTTTTATTCTCTGTTGATTTCTGTACAAGGGATCTGTACTTCTTCTTTTCCTTTTATTAAAATCTTTCTTTTAAGAAACTGACTGTTTGTTTCCATTGGATTGATCCTGGTTTGGATCAGGCACGTCTCACAGCAAGTGAGGGTTTGTGGTCTTTGTTCTTGAATCTCTCCCAGGTAAAGGGGGGAGGATTTGGGGGGTGTTATAATAGGGGTTCCAATTTACCCTAACCCATGGTTTTGGGGGCTCAAATTGGTGGTGGCAGCATTTTCCAAGCCCAACTGGAGATGTTTGGGTTTTGGGGGAAAAGTTTTAACCTAAGCTGGTAAAATAAGCTTGGGGGTTATTTTTCTTTCATGCGGGGTCCCCACTTCTTTACCCTAGAGTTCAGAGTGGGGAAATAAACCTTGACAACCCCTATATAGAGACATAATATAAACTCCAAAATGCTTGATAGAAAAGGTGATTAAAAAACAAATTTGAGAAGAGTATATGGTCACTACAGTACTAGTAAAACTGTTGAGGTTAAGAAACTTCTGCAATTATTAATTTAAAATATAGGATTTTCTAGACGGAGAAAAAGCTAGAAAGATCAACCAGCATTTTAATCTCTTAGCAGCTGAAGGATCATCTTGTATGGGTAGCAAGCAACTGAAAACAAGTAGCTCCTTCATTTATTGACAGAAGAAAAATAGAAATCTTTGTCCTAGTAAATCCATTTTAGAGTAGCAATTTGGGCTTCCATGCTAGTTTTGAAGACTAAATTTGACATCTTAAAACTCAGAATAGATTTCCAATTTGCAGGAGCATGTTTATTGCCAAAAGCCTTAATTTGAAAGCTCTTAGTTATTCCTCACCCAGACCTAATTCCTATTGTCATCAATACCCTTGGAAAGACATACCGTAAGCTCTAGAGAGAAAGATTTTTGCTTCTCTAAGACACCAGGAAACAGGTAATGTTTGCTCCTCCTTTATGATATCTAGACACTATCAATTTCTATTATTCACTTTGATTGAGGGAATAAGTTTTTGAGCAATAAAGTGTGGATGTGACATCTTGCTCAGGTCACCCAGCACTGTGAGTCAGTGTTACCCCTCTGCCTCAGCCACAATGAGCTTTGCTGCTGCTAAGCTGTCTGCCTTGCCAGCAAACTTTTCAGGACTCTGCCAACCCAAATTTAACAGTGAACCCCAATTCATGAGTTTCCCAGAGACATTTTTCTGGGGTTTTCAGTCCTTCTCACTGGGGAAAAAAAATATCACATAAGTTATTAGGTAGGCCCTGTCTCTTTGGAGGCAGCAAACAACAGCCTGTTAGGTAAGCTGATGACTCACACTTCACTCAGTATAAACACTGACATGGTTTGTAATAAAACAAGTATCACTTAATTAAAAATAACATAGGTTTCAGTGTTTTCAGATAAGAGCAAAAGGTTTGAAAGGTTACAAACACTTTTTTAGTGACTAAAATTTAACTTTAGCAAATTCTAATCTTTGTCTAAGCAGGCTTTTTCTTTATAGTCAGTTCCCAGAGACTTCAGCCCACTTGGCTGAAGGATCTAACTCTCAGATCTCAAATGATGGCTTTGTCCCTCAAGTGATGGCTGCCAAAATGGTTGTTTCTTATATTTCCCAAAGTCCATTGTCTCTGGGGTACAGGCTCAGTTTTCCGTTGTGATCATTAAGTGGTCATCTCCTGCATTTGCTAGTTTGGTGGTTTAGTTTACCTTATATGTAAAAAACTTTCATTACTTCTGGCCTTATCTTGTTCAATTTACCTTGGAGACACTGTCAAGCAGGTGAAACGTGCCCTTGTCTAGAATTGGCTGGGCTTTCGCAGTGTCTGTCAAACACATTTTAAGAACATTTTTCCACCACACAGCTATATACTCCACCTGTGCATACCTCAGACAATAATATTAACGACCAACATGCTATCAGCTTATATATGATACCTTACGTGACACCTTTTAGATACAGATTATGACCATAGTGATTTGGAGCAAGGAGTATGTCAAGCCTGATGTGAGTTATGGGCTGCGTTTTCACTGCCACTTAGCATTGAAGGAACCCCCTGGGTTGTTATAAGAGCATTTTAAACCAGATGAGTCTGAAGCAAAAAGCTTCCTTTTAGTGAAGGACAACATGGAGGGACATGTTTTAACTTAGGCATCCATCTAAACTGAATTCAAGCCAATATGTCTTGGGAAAGTAATCATAAGACTGCATACAATATTGATGGTGAAACCCAGAAATCAATATGAGAACTACAATTGAGAGTGAACTTCTAATTTGTATGCAAAGATTGATCAGTCCATTTCTCCTATACACATCTCCATGACCAAAACTCAGTGGAATCTTATAGCAGATCGCTGACTCACCAGCGCAGCACCCCCTGCTGGTTGTCAGGGAATTAGCTCTCAGCCCTGGAGCACTCTCTGTTACCTGCCCCACTGCAGTCTCTATCTCCACCAAGTATAGGCCCCACATCCCTCCTGGACCACAGTGCCCTTACCTTGGGGTGCTGCCCTCACTCAGGGAACCCCACACCCTTTAGCCCACCTTGCCTCAGTGATCTACTACCAGTCCTCATCTAGGCCGTTTATTCAGGGGGCAAACTGCAGTATGCAATGATCAGTCATCATTGGCTAGACGATTGGACCTGCTGCCTTTCTCTGCAGCCCCAGTACCTCTTTAGACCTTCCTGTCAGGCCTGAGCCCCTTCCCCAGCACTGCTCTGTTGAAGGTACCCTGTACTCCCAGGCAGCCCAGTCCTTCCCTCCCCAAGGCTGCAGTGAGAATGCCTGCCTCCTAACTCAGGCCTTTTTATACCAGCCCTCCTAGGCCCAGATTGGCTGCTACCTGCCCTCCCTGGATTGGCTCCTGGGGGCATCCCTTTCCCACAACTGGTATTAACCTCTTTCTCTCTGGAGCAGGGTGTTCGCCCTACTACAAATCCCTTCTTTGTTGGACCACAATGGAGGGGCATCCACAAGGTGGAAGTGAGTAGGAACAGTAACGTGAGGAAAGCACTCCCCTCTCACTTAGGGAGATCCAAATGATTAACGTCTGCGACTTCTGCGTGGGGGAAGGAGACAAACTGGAGAAATGATACTAAGCTGTTTCTTTCACCCTCCTTTTACGTAAGGAAATAGCACAGACGTGATAGTTCCACAATGCTATTCACTCCACAATACTTTTTTAAAAATCGCTGCTGAAGAGACTAACAATAAGGCCCTTCTCTTAATATGACATTTCCTGTGTTATGTGTGTGTAAATATGTAGCAAAGAACCTAATTGCAAGTCTCAAAAGAGAAAATCTTTCTGGGTTCTTTCAAGGGCATTACATTTTACCATAAATTACCTGTTCAACATCACAAAGAGTAGGTGGGTGAGATAATTTCTTTTATTGGATCAACTTCTGTTGGAGACAGATTCTTTTTCAGTTCTGTATGGCTCAAAAGCTTCTCTCTGATTGGACCAACTTCTGTTGGTGTGAGAGAGAAGTTTTTGAGCCACACACTCCTGAAGAAGAGTTTCTGTCACTAACTGAAGTTGGTCCAATAAAATACATTACCTCTCCCACCTAGTCTCTCTAATCTCATGGGACCAACACAACTACAGCTATACCACATACTGCTCAACATTGTTACAAGTACTGATTCTTGGCTTTGTGCACTCTTTGTATTTATCAAGTTCCCAAGCTAGTGGATATTTCATCTTGTTCCTTTTTATTTTCCAGAATTTCTCAAGACATTGACAAGATAGTAAAATAAGAAAAAAAGCACATTGAACTGTGTTTCTCAAAGTAATACACTACTGGTGAAATTACTTTGCCTAGGATATGTCCAAATGAAGACATTTCAGAATTTTTTCAAATGAAGACATTTCAGAATTATCTAAAAATTAAATGTAAAAGGCCACAATATTGTTAAACAAAAGAAAGCCATAACTTTTGTGACAGATGGTCATGAAAGCAAAAAAAAAGGGGGGGGGGAGGAGGCTGGTATGCTTTTGGTATTTATCTGTCCCTTCCAGAATATTATAGTTCACTAGTTGAATGAAGGTAACAAAGAGTCCTGTGGCACCTTAAAGACTAACTAAAGTATTGAAGCATAAGCTTTCGTGGGCTAATACCCACTTTGTTGTTGAATGAATTCGTCAGGTTTCTCAGTTTTTCCAACAATTGGTGAAAGGGTGTGTACAGATTTGGGATACCTTAGCATGTTAATGCTAATTAGTAGATTGATGAAGGTATCACATACTGACTTTCACCACAATGGGTAAAACTCCCATTGCTCCTGCGCAGTCTGGTCTCATGCCTGCCTCTTGACATGGAAAATCTCCTCTTCCTAGCTCCATCCAACTTGTAGACTTCCCACAGGAATAATATACAGGATGAGCATTCTGCACACACAAATTAAAACTTAGGTGCACAATACTTTAAAATTCTGCGTATTTTATGTCAAAGCAACAATATAATTATATTGGCTTCAATTATTTTGGTAATTTATTTCAAACTACATGTCAACAAGTATGTCTAACAATACAGAATAAAAAAGGTTCGGGATTATTTTTGGGGGCACAAACAGATTCCCTACTAGGCATATTAATATAGAAATTTGAGTTCTAATTCATTTAAATTATGATAAAGAAATGCATTTCCCACACTCCTCAAAAGCAGTGGAATGTCTTGGATAAGTATGGGGTAATGGAGAGGCTGAGGGAGAAGGAAGTTATTCCTGGAAAGGAAACTGAGAGTGAACCTGGAGGGTTGTTGGGTGTGGGTGGGAGAAGTATGAAATAGGTTTGTTTTGTGGGGGTTTTTTTAGGGAGCTGGGAAGTCTCCCCATGCAGACCCTGACTGACTCCTAGCCTCTCCCATTCAGTCAGGCATTTCTTCCCCAACCCCATGTACCCTTGCAATGGCTCCCCCATCCCCATGTGTCCCTATACTCTCACTCACCCACCCCTCTTCCAAGTGTTTTCCTCAGGAAATGAAATTAGGGGAGTTGTTCAAATGTACGGGGGGGGGAGGAGTTGAAGGGGGGGGGGAAATGAGGAGTGATAAGGGGAGAGACCATGAGGATGAAGGTAGGCTGTATGGTACAATAGTAAAAAAAATGTTTCACATTCATTTAATTAGATTTAGCTCATGTTTTAAAATCATTTCAGAAATTAAAGTTGGCTACTTAGGTCTACTATAAAGCAAAACACATCTACATCCTTTTCAGTTTCTTATAATTTTTAACAACTCCATTAAGGAACTTTTGGGATGCAGTGCATTCATTTTGGGTGGCTTCTTGCCTGTCCTTCTAGTCCTTCATGATATGTTCATGGTCAGACAGAAGGCAACTTCTTTCAGAATGCAATATTCTATTCAGTGAGGGAAAAGAACTCAGCTGAGACTGTTGTGACTGGCAGTAGCAACAGATGAATTTATACTTCTTTCATCCCAGGAAACATAGCATCAAGATTAGGTTGAACCACTAGTGATGATCATAGAATCATAGAATCGTAGAATATTAGGGTTGGAAGGGACCTCTGGAGGTCATCTAGTCCAACCCCCTGCTTAAAGCAGGACCAATCCCCAACTAAATCATCCCATCCAGAGCTTTGTCAAGCCTGACCTTAAAAACCTCTAAGGACGGGGATTCTACCACCTCCCTAGGTAACCCATTCCAATGCTTCACCACCCTCCCAGTGAAAAAGTTTTTCCTAATATCCAATCTAAACCTTCCCAACTGCAACTTGAGACCATTACACCTTGTTCGGTCATCTGCTACCACTGAGAACAGTCTAGATCCATCCTCTTTAGAATCCCCTTTCAGGTAGTTGAAAGCAGCTATCAAATCTCCCCTCAGTCTTCTCTTCTGTAGACTAAACAATCCCAGTTCTCTCAGCCTCTTCTCATAAGTCATGCGCTCCAGGCCCCTAATCATTTTTGTTGCCCTTCTCTGGACTCTTTCCAATTTTTCCACATCCTTCCTGTAGTGTGGTCCCCAAAACTGGACACAGTACTCCAGATGAGGCCTCACCAATGTCAAATAGAGGGGAACAATCACGTCCCTCGATCTGCTGGCAGATAAAGAAGCTGAAGTCAAATCTTCATTTATTTGTAAGATATTACACTCTGTATTCAAATTCTCTATTCTGTCCTGATCACATTGTAACCCCATTGTTGTCAGTGCCTCACTCCACTCAACAGTCAGTGTTTTATAAAGAAAGAGAGGAATACTTGTAGCATCTTAGAGACTAACCAGTTTATTTCAGTATAAGCTTTTGTGGGATATAGTTAATCGGATGCATAGAATGGAACAGAAGTAAGATGCATTTATACACACAGAAAGAAAAAAAAAGTTGTAGATTAGCATGCCAATTCTAAGACGAGACAGCCATCTGTACAAGCTACACAGAGGTTGAGTAAAATCCAGAAGTCGCTGTTGTAGTTTTGTAAGAATGAAGTCTCTGTACTTTTTCAGCTGACTTAAACACTTCTTGTCCTCTTCACTTACAGATTCAGTACAAGTGCCTTCATTACTTAACTTCTGAACTGAAGTCTTTGCTTCTGCCTCTTCCAGTATGTCTTCAATGGATCTCTCTGATTGATCCCAGTGTGGTTTCTATTGTTGGACAAAGATCAACTACTGTTGTTACAGATTCCTGGATGGCATTGTTTAATGATTCAAATGGTTTCAAGAGTTGACTTAGAAGAGAATAGTGAGTCTTCTCTAAACTTAGAAGCAGAAGGGGACCACTATAGTGATTCAGATATGGATATGTGGGAAATATTAGCAGTATTCACAACCACATGAAAACGATGGACCACATATATGTCACTGGAATGTGAACAAATAAGGCTGGACATTTTCTACCATGGACAGTGCTGGTAATTCATGTTGTAAGAGTTGGTTAATGTTAGCTAATTATTTCTACTGTAATCTCCCCTTTCCTGCATTTCAAAATCTGCAAATTGTAGGCAACACACAACGGGTGGATGTAGAGTCAGTGTGCAAACAAGAGAAGTGAAATTTCTACCTAGGAACCTGTATTTAATTATAAGGTTTCAAAAACAAACAAACAAAAAAACCAAACTGAGTCTTCCTTGACAATTTTTATCAAAAGTGTGTCTTGCAAAACTGTTGAGTTTCTATTCCCCTAATGAGCTGTAGTTTGAATATGAATACAGCTGGCAGAATTTCCTTTTCTAGCTCAGGTGAGTTAGGGGAATGACTTCTCTCTCAGGAAGAACAGAGGCTTCTACTGACCTACATCTGGGGTTTATTGGGCCTCATTCAAACAGTTCCAATGAGAATGCCAGAGCCAGAGAGTCAATTTAAATTACCATGTGCCACCTCTCAAAGGCACAACTCAGTATTCCTCTCTTCATAAGAAGATTTTCACTATATTTCCAAACCAAAAGGGAGGAAGGTATTATCTGATCTGCTTCTACTTGGCTGAGTTTTTGTTTATCAATATGGCACTGTAACCTGATTCAATTCAGGGCACCTTTCATCTTTCCTAATGCATAATAGATACTGTCAATCCACAGGTACCTCCTATTAAGTAACCAAAAATGCCAATCAGTACCTTTCTAGTAATCAACCACCTGTGCAACACTGGCAGTCTTGCTGTCTCTTCTGGACATGATTTAGTATTAACACACACATAAATCATTGCAAAGAGTCAGGAGGGATTGAATCAGAGAGCTCCTGGACACAAAGCAGTAGCATTGCCAAGTAAGCCAAGCAGCTCCACTCATTTGAGTAAAAAGGCTTTGATATTCATATGACATTCCTTCCCCACCTCAGTCCATAGCCAGTTTTGAAGCTTCCAAAAAAGTCATGCCCATGCTGCTCTAAATATTAAGCTAAACAGCCAGCAGGCACTGACCCCTGCGGATAAATGAACATTAACGTCACACTGAACGAGAGGGTCTGGTTGCTTTTTTAAAAACAAGACAGTTGAGTTTAGCAATAAATTGAGTTTTGAATGCCAGGAAGTGGGTTGTTTCCTAAGTCTAATATCTCAATCTAGAAAATAATTATTACACTGGGAGGCAGAGATTTTTTTAAAAATATTAATCAAAGGAATAACTTGAATTATGGGCAAGGTATGCAGACTAGAACCATCATCCTGCAAAGACATATGCACTGGCTTAACTTTACACATAGTTCATAAAAAGATAAGATCATGCATATATTTTTGAAGGATGGGGCATCAAATAGATGGTACCAACAACATTACTTTGCCGTGAACAGAGCTTGGTTAACACTGAAAATACCAGTTCCTACTACATTTTAGTTGAATTCTAAGTGGGATTATCTTTGACCCTTTTTACTCATTTTCTGCAAGGATTTGTAGGACTGAACATTTATTTATAAGAAAGTCAAAAAAAGAAGGCTTACATATACTGATGTGAGTATTCTAATGAATATGTTTCATTCAGAAGGCTTCATGTGATCATCCTGAAGGGTCAGTATGCGACTGGAAGGGAAGGACAATAGAAGCGAAAGAGAAGGGAAAGAAAATCCAAATAATCATCAGCATCAATTGGAAGGTTTTGTGGAGGTGTTTTATCAGATACGCCACTATTATTAGCACATCATTGTTTTTGCTGATACAGACGAACACTGCTACCACTCTGAAAATTGTTATTGCCATCATTAGCAGCAAGAGAAGCAATGGGTTTGCCTACACTAGAAAACAACGCATCATAATGTTGGTGATCTGCACACAAACTGGTAGGTCAGGATTTTAAATGACCAGATCTCTGAACATCCCATTGGCCTTAGTCTAGGTTTGTTTGTTTTTTTATTCCAGTGCCTTGCACCTCTTTCCAGGTCATTTTCACTATCCATTTGATGTCCATACCAGAGTATAACACTACAAGATCTCTTGAATCAGAGGGGGAAAAAGCATCATCATCATTTGTCAGTCCCACTATATGTGGGGCACACTCAGAACTAGTTGTGATCTGATGACACTAGGACCTTTGGCGCAACTGTGGTAGTGCTGGCAGTACTTCTGCTGCATGGCTTCCTCTCCAGTGGTTGTGCTTGCTCTGAAACCTGAACCACTTTGCTGTTCTCCCATTATTATTATTTTTAACTGAGTATATACATTGCCATATAATGGTAAGGAACGGAGATTCAGGTTTCAGATTACAGTAAATATCTTAACCTTTACCTCCCCTGAATCTCCTGAAACTTTCCACTTACTGGGAGTACTTCTCAGCTAGTGTAAATCAACTGTAGTCAGTCAATGAATTCAGCAGAGCTATGCTGATTTACATGAGATAAGACTCTAGTCCATATTCAGCCAAAATTAGCTTTTGGCTGATTGGCTGGCATATTGAACTGTCATTTTCTGTCCTCTGGGTGCCTGGAACTGGAGGTTACATGACTGTGCTGTTCCTTAGGTAATGCAAACAAACATTGGCATTTAAAAACAAAAAAATCCCTTACATGTTGACTTGCTTAACTCTTGCCTAATATGCTACCTGCAGCAAATGTTTAATTCTACAGTTCCATAATTTTGAGTTTTGAGTTGCGCTACAGTTGTCTTCAGTGTGGCTCTACAGTTAGTGCTCAGAATGGGCAACTCAAGGATGATTATCAGGCATATCCACAGGAGACTAGAGCTGTGAGAAAACCTGTTGTGGGCGGTAAATGCTAGGAAAGATTTATAGTAAAATCTGGTCTGGGAAGAATGATATTTGAAATGAAAAAAATCCCAAAGTGCAAAACAAACAAACAAAAAAACCCTAACAAACCCACCCCCACCATCCTCGTAGTATAATCTAGGTGATAACCCATGTATTGTGGCCTTTGAGAAAAGGAAGAGTCCAGTAGACATGCAAACTCTTTCTCCCTCTAATTTTACAAAAAGATATCTAGTTAATACCCAAGGGTGTGTCTTTATGACGTGTATGCAGCTACAGTGTTCTTGTGCAATGAGGGGAGTCTGACATACTAATGCATCTTGTAGTTCCAGTCTTGAACTTTGTTCTGGAAAAAAACTACCTCTAGTTTCAATGAGAGTTTTGCCTGAGAGAGAAATGCAGGATCAGGTTCTAAGATTGTTTGCACACTTTGTTATCAGATATTAGATTACATAAAATTAAAGCTGATGCTGTCACTCAGTCAATTACTGACTTAAAATTAGGGCTGTCAAGTGATTAAAAATAATTGGGATTAATAACACAATTAAAAATTAACCATGTGATTAAACTCACCGTTAATAATAGAACAACAAATATTTTTGTATGTTCTCTACATTTTCAAATATATTGATTTCAATAACAACACAGAATACGAAGTGTACAGAACTCACTTTATATTTATTATAAATATTTGCACTGTAAAATAGTATTTTTCAAATCACTTAATACAAGTACTGTAGTACAATCTATCATGAAATTTGAACATATAGAGTTGTGTGCAAAAAATAATCAAATTAAAAAATAAAACAATGTAAAACTTTAAAATCTACAAGTCCACTCAGGTCTACTCATTCAGCCAATCACTCAGACAAACAAGTTTTTTACCTTTGCAGGAGATAATGCTGCATGCTTCTTGTTTACAAGGTCACCTAAAGGTGGGAATTGGTGTTCATCTGGCACTGTTGTAGCTGGTGTCACAAGATATTTACATACCAGATGCGCTAAAGACTCATATGTTCCTTCATGCCTCAACCACCATTCCAGAGGACAGATGTCCATGCTGATGATGGGTTCTTTTGGATAAAAATCCACAGCAGTGCAGACCATGCATGTTCATTTTCACCATCTGAGTTATATGTCACCAGCAGAAGGTTAATTTTCTTGGTTGGTGGTTCAGGTTCTGTAGTTTCCGCATCAGAGTGTTGCTCTTTTAAGACTTCTGAAAGCATGCTCCACACCTTGTCCCTCTCAGATTTTGGAAGACACTTTAAATTCTTAAACCTTGAGTCAAGTGCTGTAGCTATCTTTAGAAATCTCACATTGGTATCTCCTTTGTGTTTTATGAAATTTGCAGTGAAAGTGTTCTTAAAATGAACAATATTCTGGGTCATCATCCAAGACTGCTGTAATATTAAACATATGGCAGGATGTGGGTAAAGCACAGAGTAGGAGATGTACAGTTCTCACCCAAGGAGTTGAATCCAAAATTTAATTAACACATCATTTTTTAAATGAGAATGCATCAGTATGGAAGCATATCCTCTGGAATGGTGGCCGAGGCATGAAGGGGCATATGAATGTTCAGCATATCTCTCATGAAAATATCTTGCAATGCTGCCTACAAAAGTGCAGTGCAAATGTCTGTTCTCTCTTTCAGGTGACATTGTAAATAAGAAGCGGGCAGCATTATATCCTGAAAATTTAAACAAACTTGTTTCTTTTAGCGATCGGCTGCACAAGAAGCAGGACCGAGTGGACATTAGGCGCTAAAGTTTTACATTGTTTTGGTTTTGAGTGCAATTATGTAACAAAAAAAAATCTACTTTTGTAAGTTGTACTTTCACATTTAAAAGATTGCAATATGGTACTTGTCTGAGGTGAATTGAAAAAAAATACTTTCTTGTCATTTTTACAGTGCAAATATTTATAAAAAATATAAAGTGAGCACTGTATACTTTGTATTGTGTTGTAATTTAAATCAATATATTTGAAAATGTAGAAAAACATCAAAAATATTGAATTTCAAATGGTGTTCTATTGTTTAACAGTGTGATTAATCATGATTTTTTTAGTTAATGAGTGATTAACCAATGAACCTACTTAAATATCTCATACCCATCTTCTCAAGTATGGGAAGCAATGGACAGAGCAGCCATTCTATGAATAGGCGGAGACATTTTTTTGGCATGTAATCATCACCCAATTATTAAGTTGTTTTGAAGGCTATTTTCAGGGCCTGTGATACAATATCTTCCTACAAAACACTTGCTATGAAACCTTTCAAAGCTTGTTTCTAATGTGCCCTCTTAGATGGCACTACAGAACACTTCTCTTTGATTTGGACAAAGCATAAACTTTTGCAATGATGTACAGTCACTTGTGATTTCAACAAAACATTTTGAGTTTTAGTTCACTGGTCTGTTCAAATATTTCTATAACTCAAGAACTACAGAACTAGAGCATTTTTGGTGCAATCTGAAAGTGAAATAGACATGAACTGTGAAGGGGATTTGAGAGAATGATTTAGTAGACAAACAGAATCACCTACAATCATCCCTTTATTTTCTTAAGGAAGTTAATAAAGCATTCAGCAGCTGATGCTAGGGAGCACTATGAAACTGCACAACTGAAAAACCAGTAGATTCTAGAAAAATATCAAGACACTGGGGAACTGGAGGATTAAAGACACAGAATTAAAACTGTAAAAGCAGTTGCAAAAATTTCTGAGAAATGTAATACAGTCATGGTTATACCCGGTTGGCTGTAGGAAATTAAGATCTGGACTTTACTTCAGACTGTATGAGTCTATGTGTGAACCAAGAGAGTTCCGCATATATGTACAAGACCATGTGGATTCCAAAATAAAATACCTTAATCTGAATCTCTAATTTTAATTCTCTGATGAAAGAGGGAATTGTGATCCCTAATTCCACTTACCTCAAATTTTATGAGGTAGTAGCATAACACGCCCTCAGCAGTGGGTTACAGGTCCGGCTCTATGTCAATCCACAGAAGACACTGATTGTTATAGTTCCCTCCTAGTTCTAGAGGTTCCTGCTTCAGTTTTGCCACATAAATTGGGTAGGGTGGATTATTAATATTTAGGTAATAATCTCTGGGCTAACAATGTAATTGGGAGGATATAAGTGGGAGGACCAAGAAATAAAGGGGAAGGAAAATGTAGAGGATGAGCTTGGGCTAAGGTGTGAAGGTTTTAAGGAAGTATCCCCTTATTACAAGCCCATATCACACTGTGGAAAGAATAAATACAGCCTTGGTGAAAGAATGATATACACCTGATTCGCGTTTGTGACTGAACCACATGAACTGCTAGGCAGTACAGTAGGTGGCAGCAGAAGTGCCCTGTGACAGAGCTTACTGAGAATTTGAACCATTCTGGCCCTCAGGAGCTTGGGTTTTGCTTCCTTTAAGCAGAGGAAGTATTAACCTAGCATAATCTAAAATATGGCTAGAAGGACTTCTTCTATGACTGGGGAAAAAGAGGGCTACACACCTGTTAAGGGTGATGTAGGTTTACTTGGTCCTGCTACAATGCAGGGGCAGGACTTGATGACTTCTTGAGATCCCTTCCAGCCCTATATTTCTATGATTCTATGTTATGCAGATTTAAAATAACCCAAACATATAAATGCAGCTCTTTCCTAAATAAAGTGATAAACACATTTTCTAGGAAGTTCAGAATTAAAGTATGATGAACTTTGATAATGTGTACAGACTGTGTCTATTAAGTAAATATTGCGAAAGTTTTTTTAAGAAAGATTGTTAAAATCTCTTGCCATTGTCTTAACTGGATAAATACCATTTGCTGACAAAAAGACCTTTGTACTGGGTTAGCATAAAATGAAGACTATTGGTGATGCCAGTGTCATATTGACATATTTGATAAGAGATGACGTAATAGTGAAAGGAGAAAATCTGACTGATAAGGTTATGTCTTCAGTTTAATGATACCTGAATAGAGGGTAGAGAGAAAGTTTTTCTAGAAATGAATGAAAAAATAAAATAAGAAAACTCAGAGATGTTACATTCTGTGGCATTTAAAACAGGAAGATCATGACTGGCAGAAGAGAAGAAACAGAACTGGAAAGATCTTTTTAGCAAAAAAAAAATGTTTAGTCAACACAGCCTTCCAACATCTCCTCTGGGGAAATGCTGTTGAGATAAATCTCCACAAAGTCCCTCTTAAAGACAAATGTCCTCCAGGGAAAAGCAAAGAGCTTTTCTGAGGAAGTACTACATCACAGCTTCCAAGATGTTGAGAAGTATTATAGCACAAAAGTAGCTGGAGGCCAGACTCAGGATCAGGCCAGATTGTGCTAGGCATTATGCACAGGTATAAGTAGATCTGGTAATTTTCAGACCAAATCAGTTTTCCATCCCAAAGATGGAGGAGAAGAGGGTAGATGAAATAGAGATTTATAGAGCAAATTGATGCAGTCTTAATTCAGAAGAGGCTACTGCTTCTATCTAATACTAAGTTCAAAACCAGGGTTATAAAATCCTTTTAAAATGATTGGCCTGCAGAGAGCAGCACTGCTTTTTAAGATAAATTATATAATATATGAAACATTAACAGTGACAAGTAACTAATTTCAAAACCTTTATTTTTATATCATGTTCATCCTGAAGAAAAGCACTTCGGCATGTGATGTATAGCTATACACATGTATACCAAGAAAGGAGGACATATTACTTTTCACTGATCGGTAATCAATGACATCAGGTTGGTAGACCTAATTTTATGGCCAAACTCAGTCCAAGTCTCCAATAAATAAGACTTCTCCATTAACAAGAATTGAACCAGGGACCTCCAGAACTAAAAGCATGAGTTGCCATTGACTGAGCTATAAATCCAAACCTTGCACAGCACTAGCTGTAATGGACTCACATCTTTGATGCATCAAACACAGAGGGGGACACAAGCATCCATCCACAGAGATATTTATGTGCCTAAACCCCAGTTTAAGGCATCTAAATCTCAGATTTAAGTGTCTACATTCACAAATCTCCCCTATAGCCCTCTACATCTCAGAAAAGCTCTCTAATCATTGATCTAGTGGATAGTCTGGTGTGGGGCTCTGTCAAGTCTCTCCTGCTGAAATTATTCCATTGGAGCAGTGAGCTAGAGCAAGTGAGCAACAGAGGGAATGATTCTGTCATCCAGTGGTTAGGGACGTACCCTAGGAAAGCCTGGATCCAATCCTCCTCCTCTAATCACTTTCATTATTTAGCCACAGTGGGACAGCTTCAACAAGAGAGATTGAGGGACTTTGCCCCATCAAACTATTCCATAAATCACTGGTTCAAAAGCATGCCTACTATGTGGGAGATGATGGTTTACATCCTAGCTCTCCCTATGGAAACGAGTGAACCTCAATCTCTCACATCACAGGTCTGCTCTTCTTGTGGTCATTTTGCATAGAGAGAGGCAGGTACCTCAATCGTTGCCTCAAAAGATAATGTAGGTGGCTGGTTCACATTTGTGGATTGCTAAGCAGGGCTAGACTCCCTACAGCCCCGATTTAAGTGCCTATTTTCAAGAGAGTGGCACAGCTTAGCACTCGCCCCCTAGAAGATCCCAAACATTAGCTACTGTAGACAGTTCCCTGCCTAGTATTCTGGCCTTTGTGAATCACATTCTTAGGTGCCTAGCTCTTCTCATTCATTATATAGGTCATCTAACTCAGCTTTGTGAAACATAGTATTATTCCTACGACTTCTATTGGTGTCAAAAAGTTAGGCAACATAATGCTGAGCATTTCAACAGCTAAGTCCCTTTGTGGATCTCACCTGCAGTGACCAGTGATCTATACTTGGAACAAATGATTAATATTTCAGTTTGCTAGCTAAAACACACCAAAAAAACCCTGGAAAAAAATATTCAGGAGCAACCCAAAAGGGTGTGTGTGTTTGTGTGTACACACACACACTTGATTTTGGGCATTCACAAAATGGAGAAGAAAAGGGTGCTTTCCTTTCTATCCCCACCTCCTTTTAGCCAATAGCCCAATGGTAAGGGGACTGTGTTTACAGAGGAAACTCTAGTTTAAATCCCTGCTCTGCAGCAGGCAAGTCATTCCAGGTCTCCTCTGACCTACCGGAGTACCCTAATCACTTTCTATTGGCTATTTGGGTGTAGGGCACTCTTAATGTCCTCTGTTGAAGCTGTTCCACTTTCTATAAGTAAGTTAAATAGTAGAAGTTTCAGTAGCAGAAATCTATAGCCTGTTGATTAGAACGGCTTCTCTGAGAGAATGAGAGACCTACCCCCAGAATAGCCTATGGCACACTGGTTAAGGCATGCATGAGGGAGACCTAGAATTAAATCCCTGTTTTGTGTTATTGACAGGAGGGAAATGCTTCAATTACTTTTACAGCCTTCTCCCTCTAGATATACCCATGGCAGAACTATGTCCAAGGTTTTAGTACACTGGTTAAGCACCTGAAACAACTGAATCCAACCCATTTATAAAATCAAACTATGTGAGACAATAACTACGTCAGACTGAAGATTTCTAACACACTGTGCATGAATCTCACACAACACCTAGTGGATTCATAAACTCTGTTGCAGTCTTGACCTTGTATAGGCACTTTTCCCCAGCATGCTTTTCTGGTTCTGGCTCCTTAAATCTGGCAGAGAGAAGCAGCTGGAGCCCTAATGGAAGCACTTCTCACTTGGAAGCTGCTGGCTGTATCTTATTTTTTCAGCTTGTAAGTGTCTATTATGGTTTTCCTTTCTTATGGCTGAGACAATGACATGTTCACATAGATTGTAGTCCTATTTTAATCCTTATTGTTACAATGTGGAAAGGCAAAGGAGCCTCTGTATCTCCCTGCCTTTTAACTTTAATGAAGTTGTGCCCACTTACATCTCTATTGAATTTGATCTTAAATACCTTCCCAGATTGTGGGGAAAAGACAAGATTTTATATTTTTAATTAATGGAATATTTGAATGATTGCGTATTTGTATTGTTCACATACCTCCTAGTACACTTTCTGTAACAGCTTCTTTGCTCACGGAAAAGTCATGCGATATGAAGCTGGTCTCTAACATCGGAAGTATTAGAAGGCCAGGATCCTCTGATCATTATATATATATTATGTTGTAATATAGTCATAATAGTGTTGTCATGTAGATATAAATATCCCTATCCAGTTTATATTTTCTCCCGAAAAGAAATAATGAACAGCTTGTCATAATCTTGTTTTTTTCCCCCATCTCTTTGGGGCAGGGACTGTGTCTTAAGCATTTATACAATACTGAGAAAAATGTGGCCATGACTCTGGGGCTTTGGGGCTGTACTGTGACACAGACAACAAACAAACTTGTCAGATGTGGTTTAAAATTCAGGAAAAGTGAGCCCTAATTATATATTGATGGGGGGGAGGTAAAAGTGCATGGGAAACAATATTTATAACATGAAAATTCACTACTTCAGAGATGTGTGTATATATTTGTGTGTGTGTGGGGGGGGGGTATATACCTTAGTTTTGAAACACAGCAATTAGGACACCTGGTTTTTAATTAGCTATTTATTACCATCTCCCCTCAGGGAATACTATAAGCAGAATATAGATACATATGAAAGGCTAAGGTTGTTTTTTTATTCTGAATCTGATTTTGCCAGCACTAATTCACACTGTTTACTGGCACACCGATTCAATACTCTGCTACTACATTGAGCTTTGAAGTAAAATATCTGTGCATAATTTGCCTTTCTAAACATTCTCTCTTTGTATTTTCAATTAACAATGTGTGCTTCCTGTCCTAAACTTTGCTGATGTGGAGTTTCTTTCCTATGCATTGTTAAAACAGTACTATGTTCCACCCAGAGGTGGCTGTATTTGTGTGGTGACCAAAGACATTTTTTATGCTAGATGCATATGAGTATGAGTTCAGTATGTGAACAGTATACATGGCATCTATAGTAATTCCACAGTTAAGGTTGTGTTGAAAATTTCATTTAAAGGTAAACTAAAATTCCAAAAGCAGGAGGGACTTGCGGGGTGGAGTATACACAGAGAGGTAGAAAAGTGTTCCTTTAATACACCAGGCAAAAACTCCATGAGGAATCCTTGAAGCACAGATATGTGGACCTCCCTACCATCCTAGACTTCAGAACCCCACAGTGTGTCCTGTTTCTGTTTCTTCTTCTCTCCAATCCACCCACCCCAAATCTCCTCTCCTTTTTACAATTTATTTGTATTATCATAATGCCTAATATTTCTCATACTGTGCATGCAGGAAGGCGACTTATTTTCATTTACCTATGATTGCAGTTCAGGTTGCACATTTGAATATGATGTGTGGATTGTGTTTGTTGAGATGTTGGAGTTGAGAAGTATAATGTGGAGCTGAGAATTTGCAGCTGGATACCATATTTGGTTGTAATGGGTGAGTTGAGGCTTGTTTGTATACTAACTGTGGCTTAATAGGTAATTTATTGGAATGTTAGTGATAATGTTGATACAGATGCTGTTGAGCGATTTTTACTGCAAGTCAGTTTCATGGGGGAGTATATATGTATAGTTGCATGCACATACACTGTGATTCAGCCTGGAAAGATCTGGATGAGCAAATGCTCCATATACTGGAATAGGGCAGTATGGTTAAAATATATAAATGGAGATATACCAATCTCCTAGAACTGGAAAGACCTTGAAGGTCATCGAGTCCAGTCCCCTGCCTACACTAGCAGGATTGAGTACTGTCCCCTGACAAATTTTTTGCCCCAAATCCCTAAATGGCCCCCTCAAGGATTGAACTCACAACCCTGGGTTTAGCAGGCCAATGCTCAAACCACTGAGCTATCCCTCCCCCGTGATTCATGAAGTCACTCTGTCTGTTTTTGCTCACTAGGAGGCTCTTCTTTTTTAAATGTCTGCTGGGAGAGATAATTGTCGGTTAGTTGTAAGCAAGAGAACAGCTTCTCTGGCACTATCAAAGTGAGGTAGTGTGGTATCCCCTCATGTCAATGAGACCAGTTCTGCAGAGTCAGAACTGTGGCAGTAGCTACCTGTCAGTCTGTTTCAGAATCAAAACAATTGTGATCCAGAACCACCAACTTACAGACTCATTTTCCTGTAAAGTTTCCCATAATCAGTGGGAAAACTACTCAGGCTAAAGCATTTTGTGGTGATACAATGCTCACTTATACACAGAGTGCAATGACCCTCCCAATGTTTTATTTGTAAGCTTCTGCAGGGTATTGTTAGTGGGTGTAGAACACATGGCAGTAGGAAGGGCATAAAAAAGGACCCTGCTTCAAAATCAGAGGGATATAAATAAAAGACTGTGAGGCATGTCAGCGTATACTTACTTATTTTCTGTATTTACTAGAGATAGTCCCAAGTTCCAAAACTCAGAACTGGATTTTAAATACCCCAATATTCAAGTGTTTTGATCAGGGAGTTGCTGTTCAGACCCATTTCTAGCATTTCTATTCCGAAACATTGAGAATGGGAGAGAGAGAGGGTAAGGTTTCAGAATGCTGCTGCAGCACAGTGTGTGTGTGTTTATATAATTCACATGAGAGAGCACAGAGACAAGGCTAATTTTGAAGCTGGGCTCTCCTAAACATTCCCTCTCTAAGGGAGATAAAATACTGAAAAATACTTGGTTTAAATTGCTGCCAAAACTCTTATAGTTTGTACCACTTCTGGAAAACACCCTGGGGACCAGCACTGGAATCCTTTCTATTGATTGGCTGGTTAAATAGAGGCCTATTAGATTCAGACAGGCTAGATTGATTATACAGCAGCAGAAGGAGCTTAGACTCAGAGCTGAGAGAGCAAGAGAGGGAGAGAGTATGTACTATAGCATCACTATGTGACTGCTGGTGCTTGATAACACTGATACCTAGCTCCCTCAGTGGACAACTTACTGAGCTACCTTTTTCCTTCATGAGAGGATGCCAGCCTTAAGCCTGTGCAAGCGATGATAGACTGCACCTTGGAATAGTTCATTTTACTTATCTCTTAACAATCTGCATCTCGGAAGAAGAGCTTCATTACTGAAAACAAAAATTTGCCCTCTCCTCACTAAACCCACACAGCACTGATGATATACACAGTTTGATCCTCCAGGTAAGGAATTTTTTATCTTTGTCCTTTCTCAGCAGTTAAAAAAAAAAGTCTTATTCTTTTGTATAGCTTGCATTTAAAAGAAATATCTGTGACGGTTGGCTTTGTGTACAGTATGTATTTATTGCATATAGTTTTCTCTCATTTTCAGATGGATAGTTATCAAATACTATGCATGTAGAGAGAATTAGGAAGGAGCTCTGGATTGTGAAAAATCTTGATTATACTTTTGCCCCAAACTAAGTGAAAATGAAGTGGGTAACAATGACATTTTTCTGTCTACTTGTGTAATATTATAATGTAAATTATCCCACAGATGCTAGGTAGTTTAGGGCAATAACAACATAGCAATAAGGCTCCCTTGCATTATTAATTCTTGGTTATTCATGTTGTGCAGCCAGGTGAGGCAGGCATTTCACTGGAGCATTTCACAGTGCTTGTCAGTAGTTTAAAACAAAATCTGCCTTTTGACGGTAAGCTAACCACTACTGCACAAACATGATTTGACTTAAATGATATGGCATTATACTGCCATCTTATTAGAGATATGGTAATTTATAGTTAATGTTGTGCTCGAAAAGAAAAGACGAAGGTTCAGGAGCTGAAGCGTGCATCCTCGGATTTTCAGTTATTCTGTGCCTGATGTACCAGTCCTGATTGCCGGTTTTGATGTGACATTGACACTATCCTCCCTTAAAGCGTCTTTTGTTCTACATGAACTTTTCACATATTACATCCCTCAACTTGGTGGGAAACAGTTTCATTACCACTATGGAAGGTGATAGGTTAGAAAAAAATAATAATTGAGCTTTAGGCTATGCAGCAGTCAGGAAGTTGATTGACTTTGGGATTATAGGTGACCGGAGAGTAAAGCTGAAAAGACAGCACTGTGACATCAAACAAAAGGCACTCATAGCACATTCTCTTTAACTGTGATGATGATTTGCATCACCTTTCATGTCGGTTTGTTTGTGCTTTCTGCTTCTTGATCCCAACCAAAAAGATTTTTTTTGTATTCCAGCCACTTTAATTTTCTATCTGAGTAGAGTGGAGCAGTCACTTTGTTAATCCAGTATTTGAGCAGTTATTCTCACAACCAGGCACAACTTTCCCGTGGGTCATCTAGTTAAGAAATTGTCACATAAGGTTACTGATCCTAACATTTCTGTGCTGTTAAGCCCTAAACTGCAGTCTATCCCTGGTGATGGCAAACCATCAACAGCTGTGCCTCAATTACCTTTTTTTCCTCCTCCCCCCCCCCCCAATTTTTTTACCTATGTTGTACATGCAACATTAAAGTATTAAATAATATCATTTCACCTGGTAACTAAAAACCCGCACATGAAATACCTTATTCATAATTATTCAGTTCACACTTCATATTTTGTAGACCTTAATTAAAAACTAGTTATGTAGGGAAACATGGTCATAGATACATTTTTGAAATTGGCATTTAAGGACCAGAGTGCATACTTGAATGGGAGAGCGAGGTATCTGGGTTCATTTTTAATATACTTTGTGAAAAAAATTGCTAGAAAAGTAAAAATGCAAACTGACAAGCCTTAAAAAAAATAGCACTGTCTATTCTATTCAGCTTTCTGCTTTTGCATAGTGTAGTTAAGTAGTCCCTGTGTCAGTCTATAGTTGATAAACACAATTTGTGCATATAGATAATACTAGCCTTTCCTCCTGTGATATTGTTCACAATTAACCCTGTATGCATTTAGGGCCAGATTCTGCCACATTTGCATGCATTGAATAGGGCCTCACTACATGAACAGTCCCAATAAAATAAATAAGACTGCCTGAAAGAATACAGTAGTGTACAAGGTGAGTGTCAGAATCCAGCGCCAAGTAAGAGAGAGAGAAATGCTTTCTATTTTAGCTACCGACAGTGCTAATAGAGCACAATATTGGTGCCAGGTACTGAAGGGGGTAGAGCTAGCATGTATATTAGTTGTGGCTGGGATTTTTCACCCAACTCCCATTGAATTTCATTAGGAGTCAACCCCCTAACTCCCTTAAGTGCCTAGGAAAATGCATGCCTGTCTCTTTAAATATGTAGCACTGAGGGCAACATTCACAAATATTACTTTTGACTAAGAATTATGGGAAATCTTTCACATTTCACCTCTCCCTTTTATATATGCAGACATGCTTGTTTATTGAACCTGTGCTCTTTAGATGTACCATTTATGAAAGAGAGGAATCACTGATTGTTCTTGGTTTTTCCCCTCAATGGGATCCCCACCCTCCCCCATATGAAACTACAAAATAAGCATTAGTTTTAATTTACATCAAAGGGGCATAATATCAACAATCCCCCTACAAGCAAGTATGTAAAAACATTAACACTTCGATGATCACCATAAAATTCTAAAAGAAAATTGCAAGGCTTTTATTTTTCTACTAGTAATATTCAGCTTGAATCATTATAAAAAAAATCCAAAGCCTTCACATTATTTTAGGTTTGGGGATTGTGCTATTAAAATGTGTTGATAGAATCTGTGCACAGGTGATACATGATGAGGGTTCACTTTTGTCAGTCCCGTGTTTAAATAATTGAATTTACCTCTTAAACACATGCTCATTTCAAACTGGAATTATGTAGTCTAAACTGTTCATTTCCTTTGGCTTTTTGAGCACAGAGAATCTTGACTGATGACTCCATTTGAGACTTTGGTTCAATAATATTAACCATTTACCCAGATTTCTAATTTTTCCCATTCAGAAACTCATTTTGCTTTTGCTTTTCCACCAGGAACTCAGGGAACTGAAATCTATTTATTTTCACAGATAACTTGAAGCCATTAGGGGGCTCTTTCTTCCTATACTATTCACACAGCAGGCCACACTTTACAGATGCTATTGGTTCCTATAACCGTTTTAAAATAAGTTCTGCATGAATGAGTTTATTCTGAACATATAACTATTTTAATCAGAAAGAGCAACCGGAAAATATTTATTGATTTTTTGCATGTATGCAGATGGTTGGAAGGCTAGTCCTGATGCTGATGATGATTTATGCAGCTATGTTTTAAATTTATTGTGTGTAGCCTCCCATCTGTCCGTCCAGTGTCTGTATTACTTTCAAGAAAAACAAGACAACTTAATATTAGTTTGTACAGATGTCCAAAAGATGCTACATACCTTCTTATTCCAGAAACATTTCCTGGGAGCTGTCATGAAAATAAATAGTCGATGGGTGCTCTGATATGGTTAGTGAAAGACTCATATTTGACTGAACTGCCTGATAAGAACCTTTAAGTTGTTTGGAATATGGAATAGGTAGTTTCTTCAGACATGCAACATTCTTTTTGAAGGAGAGAATAGATGACAATTAGCTTTAAACTAGATGTTATTTGTTTGAAATGAGACAGAGGAAATGCTACACTCTTCATTTCCCCTTTTCTCTTTCAATTTAAACCCAAAAACACTTACTCATGTGAGTAATCTCACTAAAGTCACTTTTTGGCCAAATTCTGAAGCTCTTGGTCATGCTTTTACCTGACTTAAGAAGCCACCCATCGAGTGGAATACGACACTACTCCATAGGAGGGTCCTTGAGAATTACTTGCAATATTCGGTCCTATTTCTGTATATAGTACTATTTAACATAGCAAACTGACATCAATGCAGGGCAGCTGAAACTTAGATGAAAAGTAACAGAATTAGTTGAACTGGTGAAAATATTTTCCAGTGGAGGTTATACCACTAAGTATACTTAGAGCGATCAGTGGTTAGCACCGTTCCGCTCTCTATACTGAGGAATTCCTCACACTAGCAGCATCCATCGTATTGTGCGGCAGATTTGCTGCACAGTTCCTCCATGCAGGAGGTCACTCCTCAACAGCTTCCTCAGCATTGGTAACTGTTGTACAGTATCCAAGGTGACTCTGGGGACTGAAACTGATAAGTTCAAAGGTTTTGAAAAACCCATTCTTAAATCTCAGTGCCAAAGCCTAGAAACAAAATCTTTCTACTTGATTTAGGCAAATATTGTAGAAAAAAAATATATACTGACTGGAAGATCTTTCTCCAAATAAATTATTAAAGTAGTATTTTTCTTTTAAATGCCATCATTGCACTCTACTCTGTGCTGATATGGCTTCAACTGGAGTATTGTGTTCAGTTCTGGACACCACATTTCAGGAAAGTTGTGAACAAATCAGAGAAAGTCCACAGAAGAGCAACAAGAATGATTAAAGGTCTAGAAAACATGGCCTATGAGGGAAGATTGAAACATTGGGTTTGTTTAGTCTGGAAAAGAAAAGATTGAGGGGACTTGATAACAGTTTTCAAGTATATAAAAGGTTGTTACAAGGAGGAGGGAGAAAACATATTCTCCTTAACCTCTGAGGATAGGACAAGAAGCAATGGGTTTATATTGCAGCAAGGGCAGTTTAGGTTGGACATTAGCAAAAACTTCCTAACTGTCAGAGTGGTTAAGAACTGGGATACATTGCCCAAAGAGGTTGTGGAATTGCCATCACTGGGATTTTTAAGAGCAGGTTAGACTAACACCAATCAGGGGTGCTCTAGTCAGCGGTGTCCAATACATTTGCCACTAGCCACATGTGGCTAATAGGCTTTTGAATTGTGGCTAATGCATGTGGCTTTTTTATAATGTGGCTAATAAGAAAAATTCAAAACCACAAGTGTGGTTAGCCGTGTGGCTAGCATCAAATTTCTATTGGACACTGCTGCTTAGTTTTGGCTTGAGTGCAGGGGACTGGACTAGATGACCTTTGCAGGTCCCTTCCAGTTCTATGATTGCCAAGGGATCTGTTGCTAAAACATAAGAAGGCAGGCTCAAGGGAATGCATACACTAAAAAAGTGACACAATGTGAAATTTGAAAAAACATATGAGTCAAAGCTAGTATAACATTATCTCCTTCCTTTCATTAGTTTACTTGTGAAAGAGTTATTTTTATAACTCTTTAACTTTGAAAGAGGATATGTTTGTTGGGTAATTTTGCTTTTGCTCACCAGACAAGGTAACCTTCCAAGTCTGGTTGGCTTACAGAAAATCTGAAATTTGTAATTCCGTTAAAAACAAAAACTACCTTGAAAAACTGGGATGTTCTGAATATGAGCCACTCAAAGTTACTTTCAACGTGCTTATAAAAGGATGAGATTCTCCTTTTCCTGTTGATTTGTATCTTCCTACACAAATAAGGCTACGTCCACACTTAAACCACTGCAACTCAGCAACAGCACCACTGACGTACTTAAGTGTAGGTGTTCACTGCAGAGGTGGCAGGGATCCTCTATAGCTATAGTTAATCCACCTCCCCAAAGGGGAGCCTGGTCGACCGAGGAATTCTTCTGTTGAACTAGCATTATCTAAATGTGGGGTTAGGTTGGCTTAACTATGTTGTTCAGGGGTGTGGATTTTTCAGACCTCGGACCTGCCTAGCTGGGTCCCACCTAACTTTTTAGTGTAGACCTGGCCTATATTAGCCAGTTGAATGAGACAATAGGAGTAGTCACAGAATAAGGTATTACTCAATGTGAATAAAGATGGGAGGATTAACCAAAATCATCTAATCTTTTACTATACAGGTAAGTTAACTTTTAAGGTATTGTTGTTTTGGTAG
The DNA here is from genome assembly GCA_032164245.1 of Sternotherus odoratus. NCBI lineage: Eukaryota > Metazoa > Chordata > Testudines > Kinosternidae > Sternotherus > Sternotherus odoratus. Next base: position 112,324,535 of record JAVMKO010000002.1, read on the forward strand.
TAACTAGGGCCACAGTCCGTGATCAGGCTCTTTACACACATGTAGCTAAAAGATGCTCTACCCATAACTGCATCTTAAATAGAAACAATAGAGAGTTATTTTTCTTTTAGATTTTCCTGAAGATCAAAATGCTGTTGCAGTTTGATGTGTGCGTTTCATTTGTGAGATGAGGGGCTGCAATTCATTTTTACAGTTGAACTAGGTCATTGGGAACGGGCCAATGTGTTGTGCTGTGCTTTTAACAGCAAGGACAGTCCTTGTTTGAAGATCGCATAGTCAAAGGAGGCAAGACTGTTAAGGCTGAGAAGGAAGTGAGCTGAGTGGAGACCTGAGGTCAGAGATTGATTTAGGTGGAGACCTCAGAGTGATTGATAACAAGACGTCTGTAGCAGAACAGGAAATGTCGAAGCAGAACTCTTGATCAGAGTCTAGTGCATTACTCAGCTCTGTATCCAAATGTGTATAATTATTACTTCTGCTCAATATGAGTTTGTGCAATGTGTGTGTTTGAAGAATCGGCCAGGTTGGGGGGGGGGGGGGGGTGGGGCTGGTGTGGGGGTGTCTACTGTGTTCCACCGCAGAGATGTTTCTAATTTACTGGGTGGTAAATATATACTTTAAATACAGACACTATGTAAAGCACTCTGAATTACTTTTGAATGAAAACTACGGTGTAAATGTAAGGTGGTATTATGATAAACAGAGTCACTCTGAAACTGCAGCTAATGAAACGTGCAAGTCTGGGATGCTCTGCTAAGCATGAATAAAACATTTGTCACTGATGAATGTTTAAAGATGTATAAAACAATTATTCAGACATGTCTCCAAATAAGACTCCAGATATGCTTAATGGGAAACATTCCCCTCTCGCCCCCATTTTCTGCTTTCTTGGAGTCAATGCTGGGGAAGATTGTCATGTGTCTCTGACTATCATTACTATAAGTAAGAAGTTTACAAGAACAACTTAAATATTATGAAAACTGTTAAAGACTCATTTTAATAGAGCTGATTTAAGATGTCAACTATATTATGCATATGAATCTGGATCTGTTATTTTTTTTCCAGTTTCTTTTAAAAAATAAATAAAGTTAGGATCCCTCTTTCCCAACAACCTCAGATCTACCTAGGACCTCCATCCTGTTTAGCAATATGGAAAGGACAGGCCATGACTCATGACAGCTATTTACAACCCCTGTCTTGAGAAGCCCAGGAATAAGCCAATGCTTATATTAGCTCTACCTTTTGTTCCTCACATCATCTTGGATGTAAATATATGCATACCCCCATCCTGTTCTGTACCATTGTATATGTAGCCCCCCACCCTGCAATCAGATATGTGGATGGACTCTTGCAGCACCAATGCAGAAAACAGGTGTGTTTAGTGCAGCTGCACTTGCAAAATGTGCCCCCTAGTTAAGTTCTATGGTGGAAATAACGTATTGAAAAAGCTTGTAACCCAGTGCATGAACATTAGTTGGTCATCAGATGTTTGAATCTTGCAATGAAATGTGGTGGTTGTTTTTTCCAATATTTACAGTTATTCTATCCATCTAACATGACCAGCTATAATATATTGTAAGAGATCGCCTTCTCACCCCCACTCCACAAACAGGCAGGAGACTCTTCTGTGACTCACCAGTGCTCTTTATTCAGTCCGTGCAAACCCCACCACCTACTATGTACAGCTCTACAGGTTAGCTTAGTTCTCTACAGCTCAGGGAAAACAGGCTGCAGCTCAGGAAGGTAACTCCCTTCTTCCTGGCTCACAGGGATCCAAAGTCTAAATACTTCTCCCTCCTGCTTCCCTAGCCTCCTTCTCTCTCTCTATCTCCTTCTCCACTCCTCTACCACACCACCACCCTGGGCTTCCTGCCTGGCAGGCTTTGATCCCCCTGAGGAGGCTGCCAGGTGCAACTCATCAGCCTGAGCCCTCTGCAGCCCAGGTGCCTAATTAGCCTACTCTGCAAGGGGAGGTTTGCAGGCTTCTGCTCCCTCTTAAAGGTCCAGCAGGGCTGGCTCAGGCACTCCTGGCCATCACCCTGCCACAATATGTAGAAAGAAAAAAATATGTTACTGTGCATAATGAAAAAATATTATTAAAGTGTGTGAAAGGACAGTCTGGAGATAAGCTTTTACAAATTTTGGATTTACTTTTAATTTCAAAGCCTTTAGAGCAGAGGGAACAAAATGCTACTGCTCTGCAAAAACACTGAATATGTTGAGGTCTAGAACAATGTACGGACAAATCTTGCTCTGGACAATAATTAATGATGCATGTCTGTGGAGTAAAAAGTACATAAGAAAGGTCCTGCAGAACAGCTGATAGTGAAAAGTTCTTCTTTTAGTTGGCTGTCCTTCCTTGGCAGATTTGTACCTTAAAAAATTAACTTGTTATAGCAACAACAAAGCCATGGCAATTTCTTGAATTATTTATACCTTTTAAAAATATATGTTCATGAATTCCAGTAGTTTGCTAAGAACAGTATCCCGAATATATTTATATCTTCCAGTTATTGAAGATTCCTGATATAAATTTGTGCAAGTTTAGCTTCCTGTCCATTTCTGAAGTAGTGACCACTTCAGTTACTAAGAATGCATGATGATTAACTATTTGCTTGATTCCATTGAGGAGTTCTTAATATTGAAGACTGAGCAGCAGTCCCACTTGTACATGGCCCAGAATATTTAATGGTGAAGATGACAGACTAGACAGTTGGCCACTGGGAATTACATATTGTATAGAGGATAGTAGCAATATACTTGTTTATAAACTGTTGTATTCATCTTTTCCCTCTTGGTGTAAACAGACTTCTGTTTTCCCGTTCTAACAAAATTTCAGACAATAAAATGGAGTTTCCTTTTTTGCATAGGCCAGTCATCCAAAATCCAGACAATACTTCTTATCAGCCCCAGCCTCTACTGGATGATAAATAAATTTACTGCTGAGTGTAGAACAATAAACTCAATTCCGCTACAAGTGAAATTGATAGCAAAACTGCCAGTAACTTCATTGGAGTAAAAATGGGCCCATTATTTACTGATTTCTCATGATGCACAAAGGCACTGAAACATGACCCAAAGCTTCATCCAAAATTAAGATCCAATTTTTTCTCAAGTTTAACTTAAAAAAAATGCACATAACCTTGACATTCCAGTTTTGGCTGGGATGGTATCTGGATACTAAATTACCATATGGGAGACTAGTGTTGTGAAATGTCCTATCCAATTGAAACTAGAAAGTACAAATCCTCACAGGAACCTGTCTTTTTTCAGCTATCATACCCTATTTTGAGATGTGACAAATTTCAATTAGCTTCAGATAACGTTTGGAATGGCATCCAAAACATCAAAGTTTTTGGAGGTTTGCCCATTACTGCTGTGCACTCATGTAAGAGAACAAGACAGCTTTTCTTGACAATTTTCAAACACGGCCCTATAATTAAGTAGATAATTTAATTAGTGAAATATCAGCAATGCAATTGGCAACTGCTCTTCTTTCTCTACATCTTATTCCAAAAAAAAAAAAAAAAACCCATCTAGGGTTAAATTGACAGTTGTCATGAAACCACTTTGTTATACGGATACAAAGTGGCTGCAAAGAAGCTATAAAACACCTGGCAAATAACCCTGGTAAAGAAAGCCCTTCTGGTAGGTGCAACATCAGCTCTAGTGAATCTACCTGCAGGAGACCATGGTGCAGTAGCTAAGGCCAGGGGATGGAAAGGAGATCTGGAGGATGTGAAGGGGTTGTTGCTGGGGCAGATGAGTGCTCCAACTATTCTTTGGTTGTCACAAGGGCTACAGAGGCCTTGGGCAGCTGTGTGCAAGTTAAGTGGCCTAGTTAGTTCCTAGGAGCTTCTGGATCAAGGTGCAAAACACCCGCCTCATTATTTGTTCAGAGATGATCTCCCCTATTTCTACTAGCAGTAAGGGCCCCCTCACAAGTTATGCTCTTCATCACTGCTGATGAAAGTAGTTTCCTCAAAGTTCTTCCCTCTCTAGGAAACTAGCAGGTCCAGATAAAGTTATCTCCTCCTGCTGGTATACAAGGGAAACAGTCCCTTCCCAACTTAAACTGCAACTTTCTCCTACTCTAGCTTCCCTTTTCTCCTCCCTCCTTTTAAGATTGTTATCTGGGTGTGGGTGGGTGGGTTTGTGAGGCACAGGAGCATACATTCCCTGACCCTCTTCACTCTTTCCTGTATGGTTCTAATGCCCTGCAGACTTGTCAGAGGACGGGAAGAGGTTTCTAGTGTTATTTAGATTCTTATAAGGCGCTCATCACCACAATACTTGTTCAGCTGGATTTACCTGGATGTCTCCAATCAGATACTAAAAGGCTTAATAAGAACACAAACCCTTTCAGAGCATTTTGAACATTCATGTAGCAGACAGCAAACACAATTACTAAGCCGACAGCCTGATGGTTATGAACGTCTCTTAATTAAATGGTTCTCATTATTTTCTATCAGTTTTCTTTTTCATCAAATAAAAAATAAACTCCAGGATTGAAATCCATTGCTCTGCCAATTAAAAATATAACACCCAGGGGATAACTGCTGGGAACATTACATATAGTAATGCAAATAATGATTTTTCTAATACTCCAGAGATGCCCACATTTGACCTACACTAAATCTAGTTTATAGAAGTCAAACTGTTTAAATCTGCCTTGTGTCCCTTTTCACATGAGATGTTATTGAATGCCTCAGCCAGGAAAGTTTTCCATTTAATAGCCTGAAGTCTAACCCTACCCAAGGCATATCACTGCCAAATATTTTTCACAGTTTCTTTATAAATGCAGTATACAGTCTTCCCTTCTGGAAATGATCTTGAGGAGCTTCAGGACTTCTCTGCTTTGCAAAGAAAGTTGCTTAAAACAATTATCCTGTTTCAGCCAATCAACTCACTATTATACTATTTGAGGAGGTAGGTTCTGCTTATTGCCTCATGTACTTTACTAAAGAGAAGAAATGGATTAGCAAAATCCAGGTCAAGTGAATAAAAGTACAGCCAAGCGTAAAGCATGAGGGCATCACATTCACTTCAGCATGCATGTGATTTGGTCTCTATGTGTCAGAGGTACTTCACCAATTGTACTTCACCAATAACATCATGGAGGTGCCTTCTTATCTGAGAAACAGACTTTCATCCCACACTATGTTGCAGTACTTAAATACATCAGCCCAAAGGTTCTTGCTGTCGGTTCTTTAGACTGAAAACTTTAAAGCCAGCTTCCAGAGCCTTCTCAATATAGGGATCCTGTCTCAGAAATATCATTCTTTTTGGAAATCCATCAGCACCTGGGTCTAGTGAGCTAAAGGGCCTGATGCACGATATTTATTTGCTTTGACATGTTTTTATGGAAAGGGAGCTTTGTATCCTCTTGATTGAGAATATGACAAAATGGTTGCTAAAACTCTTGTAGGCAGCAGCCTTGTTTCTCCACAGTTATCCATGCATAAGTTATGTTTTGTTTTGTTTTTATTTTGAAAATGTGTCTAGCCACCATGGAGAAGGATGCTGTAATAAATATTGCATATATATATATATATATATATATATATATATATATATATATATATATATATATATATATATATATATATATATATATATATATATATATATATATATATATATATATATTTCTCCAGAGGACTGGAGTGGGATCTATGTCTTGAGGTTACATTTATACCTCACACCTCCTGAGATGGCATGTAGGGCATGTGTAGCTAGATGAAGCACTAAAAAGCAGGTTGCATCACACATGTAATGGAAAGACTTGGGGGGAGGGGCTTGGCAGCAGGGAGCTGCTTGAGCCTTTCACCATTGCCTCCTGCTCTGCACTAGAGCCTTCCCCATTGACAGAGTCATTCCTTGTTGCCTCCCCTGCACTTTTCCTGCACTGGTGAAAGTCTCCAGCAGTGAGGAGGCAGTGGGACACTATACTGCTAAAAATAGAAGTGTAAAATAAGGAGGCACTGTGTGGGAGAGTAGAGAGCCCTGAAGGCTACGTACCAGAGAACATACCCACAGGGTTCAGAAATGTCTTTGCTCTACTTGCCTAAGCAATACTTCATCATGTACACCAGTGGTACCCAAACTGGGATTTGTGAACCCCAGGGGCGGCGGGGGGGGGGGGGGTTGCAGAACGTTTCAGGGGGTTCACCGGAAAAATGTAATTTATGGTGACCAGAGGACCCTGGTGGGGCCTGGTTGCACCTTTATTCTACTTTTTGTTTTCAAAACACTTTTTAAAAGGGTGAGGACATTCTCTTTCAACTTGTTTCAGTAGATGACTCTACATATTAACTGGTGGTGTTACTAATGTAAAACTAAATGTATTTACTAATGTAAGTAAATTCCTTTTAGGGTCACACACTTCTTGTATCTGACATAAATGAAATATAATCTGAACTTTCTAAAATACTCTTCAAACCTATACCCCTAAATGAGATCATTATTTTAAGACCCCAGTCCTGCTCCTTTTGAAGTCAAACCCTAAATATCCTTTTCTCCAAATGCACGGAATTAGTATCTGATTCTCTTCCTACTTTACATTATGAACCAAACCAGACACTGAAAATTTTTTCTCTGGTGTTTTTTGAACACCCCTAATCTCCATATAACATATTAACATGTGCCATGTTCCTATGTAGGCAAAACATACAGAAAATTGTGGTTCTATTTGAAGCACCTGGTCCTGCAGCCCTTATTCAGGAAATTTATCAACTACTTTCTAAGGACTTTTGCATGAAAAAGCAGTACAGGATTGGATCCCAAACCTGATTTCATGACATTGTAGGTTTGTGTATATTGGCGGGGAGAAGGGAATGCAAATCTAGCTCTTGCACCCATTTTTGTATTAATATTGTCTTGAAATGAGTCCATGTCTTTCTATTGTTTTCTTAGAACAATATGAGCTCCCTCAATGGCTGAGAGGACACGTCAGTTCTCAGTGATATTTAAACAAAAGCGGTGTTGCATGGTATCAGATGGTCTGTCTGTTTTTGCTCTCCTTTGCAAACCTAGGAGGCTCTCAGGCAGGGTGATTGAAGATCAGTGATCAGAAGGAAATCGGTTAACACTGACCTAAACTGCTGTCATTTGCTGGCAGATGTGGTGGGCTGCTTCTGTTTTCAATATAGTGGATTGGAGATTGTTGGAATAGACAGGCCTAAGGAAGTTGTTCCATAGAATTATGGGCAGCTTCCAGATGACTCCCGGGATCTGAGTGAAGTGGGGCTGCGGCTGTACTGCAAATAAATAGGGCTCAGACCCTGGGTCCTGTTTTGACTCTAGCTCAGGCCCTTCAGCCCTGCAGGTTGTTGGGAGCCTCCATCCAAGTCCTGGGTTAGTGCAGTTGCAGTGTAAATGCAAGGGTGGTTATGCTGGAGCCTGGACTCAAACATTGGCTTACATTGCAGTGGAGATGTACCCAGAAAAACTTCAATCCCGACTTTCCGTGTTTGTTCCAAAAGAAGAGCAATATGCAAACTGAGTACTGCTTGCTAGGGTTGAAGTGAAAGGAGAGAGAAATACCCAAGTCTGTGATGAACCATACGTTCTTTCTGTCTGGCTTGTCTATGCTTGAAATGCTACAGCAGCACAGCTGTAGCCATGGAGATGTGCACCACTGTAATACTTCAGTGTAGACACACACTATAGCAGTGGGGGTGGGGGGCGGGTATTCTGGCATCCCACAGTTACTCCAGTTCCATGAGAGACAGTAGTTAGGCTGATGGAAGAATTATTCTGTCATCCAAGCACTGTCTACATGAGAGTTAGGTTGGCTTAACTATGTCTCAGTGGTGTGGATTTTTAACACCCCTGAGTGACCTAGTTGTGTAGACTTAACTTGTTAGTGTAGATGGGGCCTTAGTGAGGTAGATTCCCTATGCTATTGGGAGAGCCCTTCCCATCAGTGACTATGCTGAAGCATTAGTGGCACAGCGACATCACTGCCGCTGTGCCACTGTAGCATTTTAAGTGTAGGCAAGCCCCAAATTTAACAACTTCACGGCTAAACCTTGCTTGCTGATGTGGACTTGTCTGGGAATTTTCTGACTCTGGTTTTTCTGGGCTATGAGAAGCAAATCAACACTACTTCTTTCATCCTTTCAGACTCCCTGCCCTTTTTATAACCTGCCTTTTATGCAGGCCATCTGAGGAGTCCTCATTTTTTGAACATTTTCTATGGGTCAGGGAAATGCCTCTGCCTTTTTCCACATGTGAGCAGATGCCCCCCCCCCTCCTTTTCTAATTGTATGTGTACGATATGTGCATCCTATCCCATCACCCTATCCAAGTGAACAATACATTTTCATACAGTCTCTTTCAGAAGGGCATGTTCTTATCTTTCATGTTAGGTTTTACCCAATTATTGTGGCTATGCATTAAAATGCATCCGGAAAGAAGATTAGGATATTGTATTGCCAATTCCAAACTTCATAAGTTCAGTCAGACTCTCAATTCATGATAATGACTTAAACTATTATTTTTTTTAAAAAATAGGATTTTTATTTTCCATCTATTTTTTAAAAAATTAGGATGCACGTGGGTCACATTATTAAGTTTTCTTTTATTTTTTTACATTTGCTAGCTGGAACCATCATTTATTTTATTTTTTAAAAGAATTTTAAAAAATAAAGAAAAAATAAAGATGAGTTCCTCGTGTAATCATGCAACCACTTGTCTCCAGGAGCTTGGGCATTTACTAAAACTTCCAGTATTGTAAGATTTGTGATAAAGTTGTGACCTTTGGAGAAACAGTGTGTATAACCTGGAACAAGGAAGAAGAGTCTCTGAAAGTTAGATTAGCACCTATGACAAACAGTTCAGATTTATATTTGCAGTGTCCCAAAGTTAAAAGGGTTTGGATTTGACGTTCTGATTCTCACCAACATTTAATAATAAAAAAATACATATATATTTGTATATCCTGTTTAAAAAAATCCTGATGCTAAATACTTATTGCACACTGTTTTTTTAAAGAGTGACTATAGTCTTTAAGGTGCCACAGGACTTTGTTACCTCTGCTATTCCAGACTAACACGGCTACCTCTCTGATTCTTGTTTTTTTAAAGTAATTTCTACCTCATTTAAATGAGCACAGTAGTAATCAAGCAGCAAATAATTTTATACTTTCACATTTAAAACTGATTGAACAATTCACAAGCTGAACCAATACTGTAGCTGAGGTAAATTAGTCAGCAAAACAATGCTCGTTTTTCCCCACTCATCCAACAAAAATAAGTCTCAGTCTAGCTTTCCAAATTGATGCCAGAGTAATGTAGTCTATTGTAAAACGTGTGTCTTCCATATTTCTATCTATTTACTTCTCTTTACCTTATCACAAAGAGGATAGTCTTGGGAGCTAAGTTATTGTGCCTTTGCAGAATGAATGTAAGCTCTTCTCTTGTAGATCCAATTCATAAAATTCTGCTTTTACTGGGAGACTGTTCAAAATGAGGGAATGGTCTCCAAGCGCTTAAACAAATCTTTACATTTAGGACAAGATTTGAAAGAGGATGAAGACATTTATATATAGGTTCACTTTGCTAAATTCTACCTTCCTGGAGCAGACAAACTCACAAACGCAGCCCTATCATATTTGTAATGTCTGATGAAAATAATAGTTTATAACAAAGCAAGTCTATAACACCACTGTATTTTTCAGACTGGATTCCTTTCTCTTTGCACCAGTGAGAGCCACAAATACCCTTAAAGAATCTATCTGGAAATGCACTGAACAGTATAATCTCATTTTGTATAACTACTAACCAAACACAAACCCAGTATAGCATTTAACATACATATGCTGATTTACTTTATATAATAAAAGATTAAACCAACCCAGTAATGCACTTGTCAATAAAAAACAATCAAAAGTTGACACATTTTTAAATAGCTAGAGAAAAATGTGTCCCTTTCATTCATACTAAGCTTGAGACAGTATCTTTTGTTAAATGTCCCATAAACGGTACTTTAACATTGCTTTCATTTTTAAGGTTGCCAACTCTCCAGGACTCTACTTGAGTCTCCAGGAATTAATGATTAACCCTTAATTAAAGATTATGTTGTGACAAAACCTCTAGGAATACTTCTTCTAATCAAAATTGCCAACCCTCTGAACAGTGTAACTATTGTTCTACAGGTTTAAGATTAGCAGTCATGTTAGTCTGTATCTGTAAATAAGATGATGAAGACTTGTGTCACCTAACCAGTTTATTTCAGCATAAGCTTTTGTGGGCTATAGACCACTTTATTGGATGCTATAGCCCACAAAAGCTTATGCTGAAATAAACTGGTTAGTCTCTAAGGTGACACAAGTCTTCATCGTCTTATTTACTATTCTACAGTGTAAGAACATATTTATTACCTTCAAAATAGTGTGCTGCTTTACACATTAAAAAATAAGGAGGCTAACAAACTCTGCTTCTTAAGACAGTGACCTGAACCTTAAAAGCACTTATGAGGCAAGGACGCTATGGTGTTTGTTTTTCCTCTTTTATTTGAAATGAAGCATGTTGTATAATTAGGGAGAAAATCGTGGTGCAGAACACATAGTCATACACTAAAGAAATCCTCTCATTTCACTGCATTTTTGAACCTGGTATTCCTTTGAAAAGATGTGGGAGCCTTTATCAATTGCATACTGAATGATTTGACAATTCCATTCCATCCAAACAACCCTCCCTTCGCCTTCCTCTGAAGCGTGGGGCATGGGTCACTTGCTGGAGGATTCTCTGCACCTTGAAGTCTTTAAATCATGATTTGAGGACTTCACTAGCTCAGACATAGGTGAGAGGTTTATCGCAGGTATGGGTAGGTGAGGTTCTGTGGCTTGCTTTGTGCAGGAGGTCAGACTAGATTGGAAACAGGATGAATATGATACCCTGGGCCACTTCCCCACAGCAGCCCGCACTTCCTCAATATCCATGTCACCCTTCCCTCAGGGCCTCCTTCCTTGTGCCTGATAGGGTTTGTACTGTTCCGTTTCTCCATCAGCATAGCTTCCTCCTACAGCTCCTGACACACACGCCCCCACCTGACTAGCTGGGAGGCTTTTAACTAGTTTCAGCCAGCCCCTGATTGGCTTCAGGTGTCCCAATCAACCTAGCTGTCTTTCCTGCTTTCTGGGAGCATCTTAATTAGCCCCAGGTGTCTTAATTGACCTGGAGCAACTGCCATTTGCTTCCCCTGGTAACAGGGATTTGTTTATCCTGGTGCTAATATATCTGTCTCCCACTACTTTCCTATAGCCATCTGGCCTTGTCCCATCACAGTGTGTACGCACGCACAACTTTGTCTCCCTGTAGCAATAAGGTGGAAGATTGCACTACCTGCTTTAAAGCCCTGAGAGACTACAACCAACTGGTGGGACCATGGCCTTTCAAAAATAATATATAGCCACTAAAGAGAAACTAAGTAAATTGAAACAACCTGGGTGGTCTGATAACAAACAAGCAGCCTGGCCAATACTAGTAGTTGCTGTGATGGGCCCCTCACCTGCATTTAGCAGCTATAAATTGCTTTGTTCAAATAAACCTATTTTGCTGAGCAGAGCTGGTCAATAAAGTCATTTATAATGATTAACCCTCTGAGGGCAATAGGTAATGAATCAATCTGTACTCCCTTAGGCATCAGTCCCAGAAGGGAAATTTTATACTTGGGTAGGAGAATATCATTTAATAGACCAGCAAATATGCCCATCTCCATAATTAATTTTTAGGCCCTGTGGGGAAATAAAAACTGCTTTTCTCAGCTGAAATACAAGATCATGATACATTATACTTGAGCATTGAATGACACCAACAAATAGTTTTTAGTTTGATGGATATGGTATTCCTTCATTACCTGACATGCTTAAATTTACTAGCGGCTAGTGCTATGGATATTGGCAAAGTATTATATATTTACCAGAATCTAGGTGCCCAATGTTGATTTGAGAAAGGCTTCTGTATCATGAAAATGACATCTGTTAACCTGAGAATAATGTAAATAACATGAAAGTCACACAGTTCAGTTGTGTTTATATGACCTGCAAATTGCTTCTTCCTACTTATAGAGCTGGGAAGACATAGAATGGTTAAGAGAAATCTAATTCTGGTCTAATTAATATCATCACGCTCATCATGGTCTAATGCCAACCTGTACTACCACAATGTCTCAGTCTGCTGCTATATCTATTGCCTGTCCTAACCTGTACAGTGATCCCTATACTTCATTTCATTTGCCAGTAAAAATTAAGGTAAAACTTCCTATTTATGAGTCAAATTCTGTTCTCATATCCTCTGATGTAACACCATTGACTATTATGGAGTTAATCTGGATTCACATTACACCAGTATAATCAAGAGCAGAATTTGACTTTATATGTTATACATTATAAACATTTCATATATATTTCCAGATTGTCTCATAAGTTACAAAAGCGACAAAGAGTCTTGTAGCACCTTATAGACTAACAGATCTTAGGGATCATGAGCTTTTGTCGGCTAAGTCTATAAGGACCACGAAAACTCATGATTCCTAAGATCTGTTAGTCTATAAGGTGCTACAAGACTCTTTGTCACTTTTGCAGATCCAGACTAACACTGCTACTCCTCTCATAAGTTACAGTGTACTTACTGACTTGAGGTCTGATTCTTTTGTGCCTTGCAGGATGTGTGTGCAGTCCATTTACAGCAGTGCAGAACAGATGCAGAGTGCTACCACATCAGAATGTCAGTGTTTTAGATTCACCTGCAACTCTGTAAATGACTGCATACCGTGAAAGGCTGTGGAGAGCTAGTTTTGACATTTTTAGGTGCTTGATTTTAGGCTCTTTTAAAAGTTACTTTTGAAAATGTATATTCCTGACTCTTCCCATGAAGCAGCTGGTAAAATTCAGGTTGGTCTTTCTGTTGTTTATTTTGTAGGTAGGGACTCAGTCTTTTAATATGTGTGAACCTGAATTATCCACCTTTATGACATATATAAAATGTGTCACATGTGTTTACTTCAGGGTAATATTATATTCTTAGTGCACAGGGGAATATAAACTTGGCATAACACTTTAGCTATCTAGCTTCAGTTAGTATTAATATCCACTTTCTTATGCTTAGGATGTTCTGACTGTTGCATTTGGCTACCATGTATCTCTGGCTTAAGGGGCAGACTGGCAGATGGAGGAAGTCCCTGGACTTTTGCCATGCTTAATCTGGCCACCCCATTGATAATGGCCAAAGTAAGCCCTGAACAAGCTGTCATTAGTCTTTTCTTCTGGACCAGATGCACGAGTTCCCATGGCACTCCATTAACCATCTGTGACTTCCTTATTGCAAAACTCTTCTGATTTCCAAAAATCATTGTCCTTTTATTCAACCTGTCAATCTAATACAGAAAAAAATATGTTGTTAGTAGATAGTTATGAAATGACAATTGTTGCTTCAGAGGTCTGGTTGAAAATGAGTCTCTATTAGAAGTCTGATTTTGCCTTTCCTCTAAAATGCATGAAAAGATCCCAAAACCCCCATCCATCAAATCAGTCTCAAAATTGGTAGGTTAGATTTGAAGTCAGGGTAGACATTTTCACAAAATACTAACTTGATCAGAAAAGAGGCTTCTGACATATGATACTCTCTAATATAGGGGTTTAATGCTGTTCCAACGTTCTTTTTAGATTGTTTTTTTCAACTTTGTAGCAATAAAATAAAGGAAGAGAGCAACTGGATTTTTTACTGGATTGAGCTCTGTCATGCCCAAGACTCAAATTTAGTTGATGATATGTGTGGTTTCAAGAGTTATTAAAATGTAGTTTATACTATTAGCAGATAACATTGCATAGCTCAACAGAAGATGGAGTGAAACATTTATAACAAGTGAACCACTCTACCCTTCTTTTTAGATGAGATAGAGGTGAAAAGTATAGCTACACAGTTTTTTCTATAGGGAAAAAAAAGCTATTTTTCCCATAAAAAGGCTCATGAAGAGCCTCCATTACAGAGAGAGAAGAGTGTTTTCTTCCTTTATGCAGGACTTAAAAAAACCCTTAGCGGGGGAACCGCCACCCCCTCCCAGCAAGCCTTAAATTCATTGTTCTTATTAAGCTCATGAGGGCAACCCACAGCTCACCAGGAGCCTTAGCTTAACTCTGAGCCCCCAAATAGCCATTTTGGCTCATTGCATGCAGTGTTGTTATAGTCTTGTTGGTTCCAAGATAGTAGAGAGACAAGATGGGTGATGTAATATCTTTTATTGGTCTGAAAACTTTTTGTGCTTACACAGAGCTCTTCTTCACGTCTGCAGAAGAGCTCTGTGTAAGCTTGAAAACCTGTCTTTCTCATCAGCAGAAGTTGATCCAATAAAATATTTTCTCTCTAAGTTTGTCTCACTGGAGGATAATGACCCTCTTTTGGTTTGTCAGAGGCGGGGAGTCTATTAAGGTTTTGAAGTCCCTCCTAAATTTCATGGGGTGATGTCTGAACAGACTTCCTACGTGTAACAAGGGGATTTATTTTAGGATTCTTAAGGGATCTCACCATCTCTTAATTTCAGGAGATCCATATAAATGAGGATGGTCCTTGGAACCTCCTCTCCCAGATCCTCTTCCTCACTCGGTTTCCCTTGTCTGCAGACCTCCTAAGAGAGATCTGGAAGGGTTGGAATCTTGAAGGGGTGTGGCTACCAGGGACCCTTTCCTACCGAAGTCTACCCTAATGGAGAACACTCAGGCAGGGAATTTAGCCTCAGGCACCTATGGATTTGGGGGGATACCCTAGAGGTCTGTGTCATGCATGATAGCCCTGTGCCTTCACACTGGCTCTGGTGTTCCTGCCGTCTATAAGGCTCTTTAGCAGCATGGCTCCATCTGCAGCTTCCCCAGGAAAACTCACTTTCCATTCTTTGGGGATGGTCCATATTATGAGGGGTATTTGCTGAAAAACTAATACAGACTCATGATGGGTGGGGAATGGGGAGGAGATGTATGCTGTAGACATAGCTCCCACAACTCTCTCTTACTCTTTCCCCAGTGGAGAGGATTTTTGGAGGTAGCTTTCTGGGTGCCTTGAAATGGCTGATCTGCTCATTTGGTTCAAGAAGGTGGAGATGTGTATGTATGTTTGAGGGGAGGAAGAGCAGGGCTCCTGTTTCTAGCCTTAATAAATCATAGAGAACAGACCTCAAACTTGTCACTGTTTCACACCCAAATGTGCCCCTTCCTACATGTCATAGCAGTGTAAATTTTGAAGGTAAAAATTCTACAGCTGTGGTGGATAGGTCAGGGAGAAGGAGGAAATATGTCTCTGGCAGGCTATTTTTAAAAGATGGCAGCTGCTTGAAGCTGCTTAGGGATTAGAGATGTGAGAATGAATTATAGGAAGAGGATTCCTTGTGTAACATCTCCTTATTGGCAGCAGAGATCAAACCTGGAATCTCTTTGAGCTTAATGCATGAGCCTGTACCTCCCTGAAAGATTCCTCTCTCTTTGGTCCCCACTACGGCTTAACGGCAACCTTTGTGACGTTAAATTGATATAAACATGTACCCATCCTCACATGCATGCTATTTGCGTCGATTTAAAGGGACCTCAAAATCGACTTCTGTACTCCTCCCTAACGAGAGGACTAGTGCTGACATTGACCTCTCTGGGTCGATTGTGAACTAGTGAGGATGCATGGGACATTACTGGCCTCCAGAGGCTGTCCCACAATGCTCCATTCTGACCGCTCTGGACTGCCTCACTGCTCCACTGTGACCGCTCTGGACAGCGCTCTCAACTCGCTGCTCTGGCCAGGTAGACAGGAAAAGACCCGTTTTCACTAAAAAAGATTGTCAATATACTCTGGACCAGGACTTTGTAATGATTCCAATAACATGAGTTCCCTAGCTCTCTGAGACATTCTAAGCAGAGTGATGTCAGTCATGGTTGCCTGCTTGAAATACGGACTGCAATTAGTAGGGAAACAGCCAGCGAGACAGCCCGTAGCGAGAGCAGGACGGGGTTTTGAGCCTGCAATCGCACATTCCCCCCCCAGCCAGGCTGCACCCCTCCCCTTCCCCCTGCCAGGCTGTACCCCCTTACCCCCACCACGCTGCACCCCCCTTTCCCCCCACCAGGATGAACACCCCCACACTGCCAGCCGGCAGCCAGCCCGTGGTGTTTTTTTTTTTTTGAAGTTCGGGTTACAGCGTGCCTGGGTTTTCAGCCTGCAATCGCCCCCCCCCCCCCCCCGCTAGGCTGCACACACACCCCTTCCCCCCCGCCAGGCTGCACCCCCCCCTTCCCCCTGCCAGGCTGAACACCCCCCCCCCTTCCCCACAGCCAGCCCGTGGTGCCTGCTGGGGACTCCAGGAACTGTGGGATAGGTACCCACAGTGCAATGCTCGCTATGTCGATGCTTGCAAAAGTTGCATGGACAGACACTGTCGACTTGCTGTGCTTTGTGGGGACGCACAAAATTGACTCTATACAGTCTGCTTTAGAAAATCGACTTAAAGGAAATCGAACTAATGCTGTAGTGAAGACATACCCTAAGCCTGTAACAAGTCCATTGATCACTGGCTGGCCTAGCCACTAATAGAGGGGAGTAGAGTGCCACATTGAGCAGACAGGGGTTACACTTGGCAAGCTATCAATGGTGTGTATCACATGACTTCATTATTTATGAACAGTATCTCTGTGTGTATGTCCAGCTATAAAGTGCAATTTTTTTTCATATGCAAATGATGTAGAGGGATGGACACTTCTTTAGGTCTCTTATTCCAGAAAGACTTTGCTAGCAGTTGGAAGGAAGCATAATGTGTGTGTATGTGAGTCCATGATATAAATGTACTTGCATTCTTTCATAGGCAAGAGTTTATTCAAATGTCAGGAATTTATTGAATATCCTAAGATGAGACCATCTAGCCCAGTATCCTGTCTTATGACAGTGGCCTTTTCTTAGAGGTCAAATGAAAAGTTTGCTAGCCCGAGACTGTC
Source organism: Sternotherus odoratus (assembly GCA_032164245.1). Classification (NCBI taxonomy): domain Eukaryota; kingdom Metazoa; phylum Chordata; order Testudines; family Kinosternidae; genus Sternotherus; species Sternotherus odoratus. Next base: position 112,341,504 of record JAVMKO010000002.1, read on the forward strand.
TTTCACTTGAACTTCCCATAGTGATGGGTCCATAATTTAAAGATGAATTGTGATCATCTGGTATTTAAGTGACAGCATGGCTTTTATTGCATTGTGTTGTGCTTGGCAGATTGTTAAAATATACCATATGAGTCTGTGATATTTTTCACTAACAGATGCTATTATATATAGCCATTCACCGAATAGAAATTGTGCCTACACTGGGAGTTTTCTGGGAGCAAACTGATAAAGGACCTTATTCTTAAAAGCATTTCTATTCCCTGTCAAATACTGACACAATAGCCAAGAACTCAAATTGTAATTTTCAAAATCACCTTGCAGATTATTATTAGAGGTTGATGGAATACCACAGAGCTCAGTACACCCTGTTCTTTTACAATTATCAGCAGGACACAGTTAATTTAGTAACTGTTATTTATCCACGTGAGGTTTTATTTTAATTTTTTCTTAGTTTGTCTCCACTATTTACTCCCACTTGTGGTTAATGATAAACAATCTTTTCCTGTGATTACGACAAGGTGGCAGAGATGTATCAAGTTGGCTCATTTAATGAGACTTTCATGCAAGAATGAAATGCGGGCTTGTTGTCACTGCTACAGTGAGCTTGAGGTAGGCCATGTCTGCACTATGAAGACAGTTACAGTGCTGTAGATATGCTGTAGATACCCCATACCATATACACAGCATACAGTGACAGAAGAGGATTTTCCATCACAGCAAGAACTGTTTTCCTGGTGATGGTAGCTAGGTTGATGAAAGCTGTGTCTATAATGAGAGCGAGGGTAGTTTAGCTATGGTGCTCAGAGATGTAGATTTTTCACACCCCTGGGCCCTGTCGCTATGTCAGACTAATTTGTGAGTGCAAATCAGGCCTAAAATTTTTATTAAAGCTAATGTTAAAAATGAAAACATACACAGATTGAGAAGTAAGGTACTCGACATCTGGAGTCAGGCTGCGGTTATGGGTGATTGTGGGTAACAGGTACAGGGTTTAGAAGGTAAAGTTAGCTCCACTTGAATTCATCTAGCCTGAGAGAGAACAGAATGAGGGTGACCACTATGCAAAACAACAGAGGAGCTACACAGTGATTTGATTAGCATTGTAGAGTGATTGGATTAGCAGTTGATGAGTTGTAACTTCAACTGGTACATCTGTGCTGCATTACTAGCTCTACCGTGTTTCCCCGAAAATAAGACAGTGTCTTATATTAATTTTTGCTCCCAAAATTGCATTACATTATATTACAGCGAGAGGCAAAACTGGAAGTACGTCTTATTTTCGGGGGATGTCTTACTTTCGGGGAAACAGGATAGCAGCACTCAGACTTGAAACCACAACCTCAGTGGGCCAGCTTGCTCAATTTGAAAACACCACTTAACTCAACGCAGCGGTTCTCAAACTTTAGCAATCCAAGGACCCTCATTTTGATTTAAGATCTTTTGCAGACCCCCTAGCACTGCTTTCAGTAGTAGGCCCTGCCCCAACTCTACCCCTTCCCCCAAAGACACCCCCCCCCCCGTCCCTCCTCTTCTCTGCCTCTTTCCACCCCCTCCCCCAAAAGGGTTCCATCCCGGCTCCTCCCCCTCCCTTCCAGAGCCTCCTGAATGCAAGGGAACATCTGTGTAGGCAGGTGTAGTGGTGCTATGACTCACCCCTGCAGCACCTCCTGCTGGTCGTCTGGGAATTAGCTCTTCCAGCCTTTGGAGCACCCTCTGCAGGCCGGTGTCTCACTGTTCACTGGCCCACCTTGTCTCAGTCTGGGCTACTGCCAGTCATCATCAAGCTTCTGCACCCTAGGGCAGACTTCAGTGTAAAAGCCATTCATCATAGGCAGCTGGTCCAAACCCCCTTGCCTTTCTCTGCCTTTGTGTACCTCTCCCAGTACCTCTATGGGCCTAGGACCAGGGCCTGCAGCCTGGGGAGTTGCCAGCCTGGAGCTTCCCTGCTCCTCTGGCCTTTCCCCAGCCCTGCTTCACTCTTAGTACCCTCTCTGGACTGGAGAGAGGCCTGCCTGAGTGCCTGGCTACAGCCTTCTTATAAGGGCCAGCTGGGCCCTGATTGGGCTGGCCATCCTCCACTGCCTTCTCAAGCTGAAGCCCTGTGTTGGGCTGCTTTTAACCCCATTCAGGGTCAGAGCGGGTAACCACCCTGCTACATGTGGGAAGACTGCAAAATTAGAGTTTGATGGAAAGCTGTAGAACTGAGCATCCTTGTACATTGAGGATGCTTCAGGCCACAAAATCAGTCTTCCCTAATGGCTTCACAAACATATGAGAGGTGGCAAAAGGAAATGCTGATGTCCCTGCACATGAAAGCCTTTGGAGAAAATGAATCAAGGGCTACTTTCACTGAGCTGAAAGGAAGAAATGACAATGGAGAATATCACTACTACTATTAACATCACTACTATGCTAACAGTAGTAGTGATGCCAAGGTTCTCCCAGCAAATCTGGGGCTACAGTGTTTGTATGCCCCAAAAGCCAAGGCTTTCTGCCTGTTGTCAGAAAGAGCATGTTTGTAAAGTGTGTGACATATATCCCATTAGTGACTAGCCTACAAGAGATAACAGCTCACTACAGAGTAAGAGTCACCAATTGCTTTTAGGAAAAACTGCTATGACAACTTTTCACACTTGCAATCAGTTTACATTTTGAATGTGTCTCTGAAATGAGGGGAGCTGGAAATGTAACCTACTTTTAAATGAAAGCTGGGATTAGAATAATATTTAGGGGACAAAACATCAGGGACCCCAAATGGTGAGCCTCTGTTACTGAGACTAATTGCAGTGACTTCTCCAAAGATCAATGCAGCTGTGTGATTATTTTATCTGAGTTAAGTACATAGAATGTGGATGTCAGAGTGGATGATCACGGTAGTCCCTGCTGATCTTAACATCCAAACTTCCTCAGTACTCTTGGTAGAGTGTCTCCTTGATCCTTATCTCTTCCTAGGACTTTCTTACTCCCTTTTATTACCCCGGCAGTGCCGTGACCACTTCTTCATCCCTTCTTGTTCACTTGGTCCTTATGCTGTTGCCAAGCCTCAGTTGGTCAAATGAATAGACGCTGGGCACAAGTTTCTTTTCTTCTCTTTCACTACATTATTCCTTTCCCCTTTCTGGCTCATAAAACCAATTACAGTGGTACAAGTTTGCCTGTTGAGTATACTTTACCAATTCAGCAAGTTCATACAGCTGTTTTGACAATGCATTTTCCACTTCCCTGCCAACGTTTTCCATATTTAAGATCATGTCAATTGAGGCAGTCAGCAAAATTTTACTCTTATTGAAGAAAATAGAGATGCATTGAAAAATTTACAATTTAAAATGTTTTTTTTAAATAATGAGTGCTGAAAAGCATGATGATTTGACAGTGCTCATGGAATTTCAAATCTCCTCTGATAAATACAATCACATTTGCAATGTTTTTAATACCTCTAACAGCATTTTAAATTTGTACAAAAATAATTAATTTGCACTAATGCACTTATGCAGTTTCACACACACACACACACACTCTCACACACACTTTCCTTTCAGTCCTTCAAAAGAGGGGTTTTATTAGTGGGTAAACAGAGTGATTACACAAGTAGTGGTATTAACACCTACTTTTCCTCTTGAAAGTGGAGGACAATTAGGGAGAGCCTAAACCTAACACCTGACTTGCTATAGCTATCTTTTACTCATCTGTGCTTTGCGTCCTATCTGAAACAACCTCCCTTTTTTAATTAACTCCTTGTTCTTTTTATACATTGTCACTTTGTCAAACACTTTTAGTAAGGAGTTTATTAGCACTCCTCAGAAGGGCTAGATGCTTGTTTTGTTGCTGAAAAAGATGTTTATATAACAACAGAAGCTGGAATATGGTGTATTTGTTTATTGTGGGGTTGTGCAAATAAAATTACAATCTGAAAATGACTGGAAGCTTTTCAGACCCATTTAACATTAACAGGCATCATGAGTATGTCAAGGAAAAGTACATTGTGACCTACATCTTGCAATGGTCGAGAGTTCTAAAACTCTGAAAATACATCTGAAGAATTTTATGGTTGTAAAGTACTGAGCTTTGAACTAGCTGCTTTATGGAGGACTTCACAGAGAAAGGCATGATCTTTTAACATAAAGGACAGATGTGAACTATGCTAAGGGCTTGATTTTGGCTTTAAAGCCACATTCTTAGATAGGAGGCAGTATAGAGACAGTTCCCTTAGAGGAAAGCTAGAGAGACAGGTGTAATCTCCCCTGAAGCTGCTCCTTGTACACAGGGGGTCCACTTCACACCAATCACTTGCATGGAGTCAGATGCTCTCCTGGTGTGCCAGTTTCACTTTTCAGGCTGGTGCAGAGGCAAAGACCTTCTCTCTGTCATTCCCTTGCCTGTTTCAGAAGCCATCTCCCTTCCAGCTGTAGGGACGGCTTCTGTGAGCAGCACATATAGGGGAACCAAAGAAATTTTTTGCTTGGCCCCGTGTAATTGCTTTGGAGCCATTTGAAATCTTGCATGTATTTATTTGTTCCTGATTTAGAGGCCTCAGTTGCATTATTTTAATAAAGAGTTTCAAGAAAATAACTATTCTGTCGAGGAAGGTCCATTTATTTCTGTGGGGATTTTGAATATACATCTCATATTTGTAATATGTAATAACAGAAACTATTGCAACAGGTAGGTTTCCTCCTGGCTGATATCTTATCAGCTGCAGAGTGAGCAGCCACTGATTACAAATTATTAAAATAAAGGAGTGTCGGTTATCGTTATCTGCTGGCTTTTTCCATTCTATTTTGTCCCAGCGTTACTACGCTTATACTGGACATTAAATGTGCAGTCTATAGAAGCAATCTCAGGTCTATAGAACAAATAATATCTCATCAAAATTCAGTGGCAGATTTGTAGATGAAGACTGCTGGATCGGAGAATCTTAGAAATCCAAAGTATGATTTTGGATTAAGGATGACTGAAGTTGGCAATACACTAACAATTAAAATAATAAAAACCTTAGGAAAATATCTGGGAAAGAAACTAAATGAGATCGTCCCCACTATGGCATGCCAGTTCAAAATTATGTATCATCTATGTTTTGTTTAGGCACAGGACAGACCCAACACAGACAACAACAGAACACCATTAGCCATCACCTTCAGCCCCCAACTTAAGCCTCTCCAACACATCATCAAAGACCTACAACCTATCCTGAAAGATGATCCCTCACTCTCACAAATCTTGGGAGACAGACCAGTGCTCGCTTACAGACAGCCCCCCAACCTGAAACAAATACTCATCAGCAACCACACACCACACAAAAGAAACACTAACCCAGGTACCTATCCTTGTAACAAAGCCTGATGCCAACTCTGACCTCATAACCATTCAACTGACACCATCATAGGACCTAATCACATCAGCCACACCATCAGAGGCTCATTCACCTGCACATCGACCAATGTGATATATGCCATCATGTGCCAGCAATGCCCCTCTGCTATGTACATTGGCCAAACCGGCCAGTCTCTACACAAAAGAATAAATGGACACAAATCTGACATCAGGAATCATAACAATCAAAAACCAGTAGGAGAACACTTCAATCTTCCTGGCCATTCCATTAAAGATTTGATGGTTTCAGTTTTGAAACAGAAAAACTTCCAAAACAGACTCCAATGAGAAACTGAGGAACTGGAATTAATTTTCAAATTGGACACAATTAACCAGGGGCTAAATAGGACTTCTGAATGGTTCTCTCATTACAGTAATTGATTGCATTTCCTGAGTTAATTTCACTGACAAAAGAAATCCATTTCAGAAGGTGTTTTTTTCTCCTTGTGATAATGGCCCATCTACATTTAACAGCCCTCTTATAATTGGTATGCTAATGTACATTTTTTTTTCTTTTTCTTTCTTTCTGTGTGTATAAATGCATCTATCTTCTGTTCCATTCTATGCATCTGATGAAGTGGGCTATAGTCCATGAAAGCTTATGCTGAAATAAACTAGTTAGTCTCTAAGGTGCTGCAAGTATTCCTCACTTTCCTTCCTTTTGGTCTTTCTGCCAAAGCTGTGGTTTTGGCATAGGCCCATCCCTAAATAAATGCCTTTAGCAGTGCAGTACCAGAGAAACAAATAAATATTGTTTCTTATACCTGTCTTATACGTTTTCTCTAGTAACTGAAAACTTGTCCAGCATGAAGGACATTGCTATATATCAATACAGGGTGATGAAGCAGCTTTTCTCACTGGCTGATGGAGAGGAGAGGTACAAACAGACGTGCTCTGTCAGCGTTTTCTTTCAAACTCTGTTAGCCCCTTACATGCACATTTTAAGATAAGCCTGAGGTGGCTACTTTAATACTTTAACTCCTGGCATTTGGATAAAATAATCTACTTGTGTTTTGCTTATTAGCAGCTATGCTTACATTAATTTCTGTGATGCAAATTCAATTTAGTGGACCATTATTCACATCATGCAATTATGAACTTACTGGGATGTTTCTTCTTGTTGTTTCCTTATGTTTAAACAATGGGGTATGCTGGGTAGAAAGTGGTTGTTGTGAGTCAGAGATGGCATTGCTATTGACACGAAAATTAAAAACACTCTGGGTTTGACATGGGAGCTCTAATGATGGTGTCTAATCTGCATTAACCATCCCATAAACAATCAAGTACAAAAATGTTATTTCAATACCTCTGACATGCAGTGCATTGTTTAGAATCAAAGTAACATGCAATAAATATAAAAAGTCAAAAAAGAGGATGAAATAATGCTGCAATCTTGCAAACAGCTGATTTACTTTACGCAGGTGGATAATTCCATGTATTTAAGTCCTTATTTTGTCCTCTCCTTTGACATCCTATATTTATTCAAGAAGTGAGCTATAGCCCATGAAAGCTTATGATGAAATAAACTAGTTAGTCTCTAAGGTGCTACAAGTATTCCTCACTTTCCTTACCTATATTTATTGTAGTTAATGTAGATGTAGAGCATAGTTTATTTGATCTCAGTTATGTACAATGTGCCAATGGCATTGAAATGATCTTAGTAATTATGTTAGAAATACTTATTGTTGGAAAACAAGCAGTTAAAGCACCACTTCAGACTTTCTCCTGTCACAACCAGAGAGCTATTTTGGTGTCAGCAGTGATGCCATCTCTGACTCATACTGTCTTTCTGCCCTCTAACCATAAACAGCAATGAAGAAGAAAAAAAAAACACCTTTCCACTGAATTTACATTTGCATGATGTTCAGTGGGACTGCTCAGGTGCTTAAGTATTTGTGGGATCAGGACTTTAAAATGTAAGTGCTTTTTAATTTCTATTGAATTTTCAGCTTGTTCAAAGGAATAGGATTGCTATTGATGGGAAGTCAGAACCCCAAAACAATGTTCTCTTTAAATGTACTTTTTAATTTTAGTTTTATATTCCCATTTCCCATTTATTTGGTTCTGTTCTAACGTTTTATAAAGTTACAATAGTTTGATGAGAATGTTGAAGTGTCTTGTTTGGTCATAGCTATTTTTTCTCTTATCATTTCTCTCTCTGGTTGGTTATCATTAATCAAGATCAAACATAGTGAAAGGAAAGAAGAGAAGCAATACAAATCCTTGATTCAGAACAAGGCTGAAATGGCACAGAGTTATGGCAATAAGAATCCATGGAGAGGAACAGCAAGTAAGATTTAAAAAATAGATTGAAGTGGTAAAGGGAAGAGCAAGAAATGGAAAGAACAGAAGAAACAAACAAGATATATCGGCAAAATTCAGAGGTACTCTAGCAAGTTAGTAAAAGAGACAAACTGCAAGCCACAAAAATTAAGCAGGCAAAAAAATGTTAGCGTGTACAGGGGGAAAAAATATAAAATTCTGTCTGCAGCTGTGGCCTGTACTTGACACTTCTGAGAGAGTTAATGACTCCCACACCCCTTAACTAAAGCTGAATGATACCTGGAGCGACTGCTGTGTGGCTTCTCTTTTGATTCTCAGGGGGTTCACCCTGGCTGGTTTGCTTGGAGCTGTGGGTTGTACGGACCCAGCAATATGTGCCCCCTTTCAGAGATCTGCTGGTGATGCTGCGCACACACATTCTGCATCCTTTTCCTTTGAAGAGTCCACTAGAGAGACAGCCAGTGCCTCTCACAATCTTAGTGGGTCTTCTAAAAGGTTCAGGGCTGGCCTGATCACCCATTGGGCAGAGGTAAAAACAAACATTTTTCACAGGCAGAAGGCTAACAAGCCACAGTAGTAGATTATCTGAAGCACTAAACTCTTGCAGCTCCCATTGACCACAGTTAGAATTGTGAGTTCTCAGCACTTCTGAAGATCAGACCCCATAAGGCTTACCACATTCTGAAACTTCTGAGTTGTTGTTTTTCTCTCCAGTTAGGCATCCAGATGGCACCAGAAAAGGAATGGTTAGAACCTCTCTGCTGCCTTGAGTTGAGGGGATATTAGAGGGTTTCCAAATGGTCTCCTTTTCCTAAAGGCTCTCCTATGGGGCAGGCCCACTACAAATGATAGTGTGGATATCTGATTTCCAAGTAAACCCCAGTGATTGGGAGCCACTATTTTCCAACAGGATGTTGTAGGGTAGACCAGTGGGGACTCCAGAGTATCACATAAGTGAAAAGTGAGGAGTTTCTGAAGCCATGGACTATGAGTGCAAATAGAAGTAGCAAGCCATGGTCTTTCAGATTTCTGTAGGCCTGTATTGATGTCCACAAGGTCTGGCCAGAACTCAAACTTACCCTAATTCAGGGATCGTAAACCTTGGTACATGGAACCATAGGGTAAGCACCCTTAGCGGGCCCTGTTGGTTTGTTTACTTGCCGGTTCGCTGACTACGGCTTCCACTGGCCCCGGTTCACCGTCCTGGTCCAATGGGGGCTGTGGGAAGCAGCGTGGTGCTGGCTGATCTACACTTTTCTTCGGGAATATGCATCTCCACTTGAGATGGAGATATGGATGCTGCAGTAGCTGCCAGATCACCTGCACTCTGATTAACTGGAAGATTAGGCATCTCCTCACCATACACATCCTCATTGGGACCGGAAGGCTCACCATGAACATTTTGTGTCTATGTATCTCAGGAAAGCTCCTTTCTGCTTAGATAGAAAAGCTTCTTTTGCTTTCTTTCTTTTTCTGAATGCTGCCTGTGGCAGGGTGCTGGCCAGGAGTTGCTGAGCCAGCCCGGCTTCCCCTTTAAGGCAGAAAAGCCTCTGCTAGCAGCTTCCCTAAGGTAGGGAAGCTGATTGCCTAGCAGAGTGCAGCCCTGGGCTAATCAGGGCCAAATGGGTTGCACCTGGTAGCCTCCCCAGGGGATATAAACCTGGCCGGGGGAGGGGGGGGGGGTGAGGGAGCCAGAGGGGGGGGGGGGGGGAAGAGAGAGAGAGAGAGAGAGAGAGAGAGAGAGAGAGAGAAAAGGAGGAGAAGGTGCAGGGAAGTGAAATAGAGCTGAGGAAGGTAGCTGAGGCTGATTGCCTGCAAGAGCTACCTGGCTACAGAGCTAACTTGTTTCCTGAGGCCAGCCAAGCTGAGGGCTAGGCCTAAGCCAGAGCTGAGTCTACTGCTGTAAATAGGTGGTGGGGGTTTGCACTGTGAATAAAGGACACTGGTGAAGCCAAAAGGAGTCTCCTGCCTGTTTCTGAAGTGGGCAGACGACCGCCTACATGCCCCAGAGGGGCGTTTTCTTCTTTCACTCATGACTGCTATTCCTTGCCAGCTATAGTGGCTCTCAACACTCAGTTGAAGGAACAAATAAGCAGTCTGGTAGCAGGGCCTGAGGGAAGATATCAGCATCTTAAGGCCCTAACTGACTCCTACTACTTCAGTTGACTGCCTGTTCTCCTTGAGTGGGTTCAGGGAATCAGCAGGAAACAGGAAGTTCCCTGAGCATCTGGTGTTAATCAGTCCAGGTTTCTAAGGGTTTTAGAGAGGTACATAAGAGACTCCTCCTCCTCTCTCACACTTGTTTGTATTTGAATCTCTTTTTTCTTAAATAAGGTTCTTATGTTTAACTGTAACTGAAGAGAAGTGGTGCATGTGATACAGGAGTGGTGGGCTAAAGTAATACTTTTAAACTGGGCTATACTGGTCCCATGGAAATATAGTGTGTGAGATTTCTGTGAGTATCTGGAGATCAGGGGCTGGACACCACAGGGAACAGTTTGCAGGGAGTAGGGGTCTGAGTGCATCTATTGTCAACCTGCGGGGCAAATGTGTGGCTATTATAGACCAAAGGAGAGTCCATGAGTAGCAGAAAGACTAGTGGTGTTAGGGAGCCAACACTCACCAGGTACAGGCCAGAATCCCTTGTGCTGGTGGCAGATTGCAACACAGTGACTCTCAGCCCTTGAAGCATCACAAGCCATCTCTGGAATTAAGAGGCAAGTTCAGACTCTGTTTGCATTTGATCTTTGGATTTTGTGCTCTTCCTGAGGAGAATACCAACAAGCCTCCAGCTGTGTAGATGTTTTTGAAAAAAGGACGCCTTTCCACTAAGAACTGGGTGCAGATCACCAATTTCATTTGACACTGGCAACTGAACACTAGTTATCAACCAACAACCTAGAGGTGAAAAGCTTCTCATAATGTGATCTCTCCAATCCCTGAATCAGCCAATCTTTCAAAGAGAGCCAATTTTTAAATGTACAGCTCACCAACAAGTTGTGATGTTGATTTGAACTTCATTTATATTCTGTAAACAAAAATGAAGTCTGTTTTTGTCAACACTCCATTCCTCACAAAGAACAAAGGGGGGGAATGTGGCACAGTGATTAATGATCATGATTAACTCCCTGAAGGTTGTGGTTTCATGCCCCAGTGATTCTTCTGTCATTATTCTGTGTAAGATGCTACAGTAGCAACACATGCCTTCAGACACTAAGCTTGATAAAACTTAAAGGTTAAGCTTTAGCTTTGTATCTTTCATTAAGGCTGGCCTTTTACTGCCCTACACCATTACAATTACCTATTATAAAGTTATTCAGCTGAGTTATCTAAAATGGTAAAGCATGTAGTCAACTGCATTTAAAATATATATCTCATATAGTTTAAGAAAATGTACCAGCTATACATTATAATTATAGAATCATGCTTAGAGTTAAATTTCCAATGCTGCCTCCTCCTAGCTTTGATTTATGCACATTAAAACAGCACAGATAATGTGTATTTTTGATTCCAGGGACAAACTGAAAAATCCATGGGGAAATGAAAAAAATCACAGCAATGAAAAAAATAATATTGTTTTAGGTGGACCAAAACATTTTGTTCAACCTAAAATGTTTTTTTTTCCCAGTGTTTCTTTTTGAGTGGTTTTTATCCTTTAAAAAAATGCACTAAATGTCTATCTTAAATGCTGTTTTGAAACAAAAAGTCAAAATGAAATGTTTCAAAATGGTTGAAATGAAATGTTTCCATTAAAAATAGTCACAATAATTATTTTCTTTTCCATATGCATGTCTGATATAACATATTATTTTGAAATAGTGATTTGGGGAATATAAAAGTCTTTAACACCAATAGATTCAGAACTCCTGCTACTGTATGAGCTTGCATGTAATGTGTTGAAGGAAACTTTCTATTACCAATAATTTTTGGCTCCAAGGAATATCAAGAAACATATTTAATACAAATTTCCCTTCACTTTGTTTAATTACATATTTCGATGCACTGTGCACACAGATCAGATTTTTTCAACATATCTTTTTTTTTTTTGTCTGCAAATGTTGATTTTTCAAATGTAAACTGTTTGTGAAAGAGGGTCAGGTTCACTGAATTTCCTAACTTGAAAAAAGATCAAACAAAAAAGTTTTAAAATTGTTAGTTTTTCATTTTGTCATTTCCAAAATGAAAAATTCCCATCTTCCAGTTTGAAATGACATTTTGTTTCAAAATTTAAGCTAATGAGAGTAAAAAAATAAAAAAGCTTTAAAAAGGAGAAAAAACATTTAACTTGAAATGAAACATTTTGGTTGACAGAGAATGAAAAAAATATCATGTTTTTGGAGTATTTATAAAAATTTGTCCTGGTCCTCATGTTGGTTCAAGACAGTATCCGTGGGATGGGAAACAGTTTCCTGCCCAGCTGTAGTTGTGCGCAGCTTGTACAGTAAAAATAAGTTAATTTTGATTTGTTAGAGTTTATGTTGAGTTCTATTAGCATTACTTGGGCATTGTTTAAAAGACAGTTGTTTGGCCTGAATAACTCTGCTTTTATCCACACAATCATCTTCAAGTGTCCTGTACTATTTGCTTCCTGTTTGGGTTTTTTTTCTTATCTTCGTTTTGTGATTTGCATCATGTACGGGTATGCATAAGAACCAAATTTTTCAAATCTAATTAGTGATTTTTAGGTGTACAACATGACTCATCTTAAAGATGTCTGATTTTTTTTAAAAGCACTGATTACCTGCCCACTGAAATTCAGGCTGCTTTTAAGCTGTTTCAGGTCAGGTGCACAATATCTTTAGTCACTTCTAAAAATTAGGCCACGATAATTAATCAGCCTGCATCCCGATTCTAAGGATTTTAATATTTCGACTTTTAACTTCAAGTTGTTTGTCTAACTTGTTCATTTAAAACAAAGCTAAAACTAAACAAAAAAACCTTTGATATATTTTTCTGTTGTTTAGTAAATCCATACTGCAAGGTTGTTGATCTTAATTGGCACATTTTATAAAAAAATTCCATGAACAAATAGTATTTCACTGATATTTTATTACATGGTAAATCAGTGGTTATACAGTCCAGCAGCCCAAACCTATGGCTTATAAACTATGTCTTATAAACATCTGTAACACTTTCTACTAATGTGTTTATAATTGGAACACTATAAAAAGTGTCTTTGTTCCGATGAAAAATTTGGATGAAAACTGAGATTTTATTTTTATTTATTTTTCCTTCAGAAGGTGGTGGTTTGTTTAAAAAAAACAAAGATTTTTTGTTTTTTAGCAACTGAAATTTCAACCAAATCCCATTTTCCCTAGTTTTTACTGCAGCCTCTCCCGACCCCAAAATATGTTGGTTTTTGGTTTGTCATTTGCTGCAGGAACTTACATTATGACAAAAAGGGGCATTTTTATTTAAAACTTTTTAGACCAAACATTTTTGACCATTTCTACTTACAGCAATTTATATGATTCCAATAAGATTATCACAGCTTTAAATCACCTATTGACCCCTTGTAAGCTATGGTAAATACATCCTTAATATATCTATCTATCTATATGTATTGTGGCGGACCGCGCTCTCACCCCTCTCAGGAACAGGCAGGAAAACCCTTCTTTGCTTCAAACAGTGCTCTTTAATTCACAGTGCCAGCCCCCACCACCAATATATACAGCTTTGTACAGTCTTTCAGCATACAGCTCTTGATAGCTCAGCTCTACAGCTTACAGCTTTACAGACTCTATATAGTCCAGCTCTTAACATGCAACTCTAAACATGCAGCTCTAAACAGCTCTAAACATACAGCTCTGACTAGCTCCAAACACACAGCTCTGAATAGCTCCAAACCACCACCACACTCTATACCATCCCCACCACCCTGGGCTTGCTTCCTGGCAGGCCTTTTATCCCCCTGAGGAGGCTGCCAGGTGTCACTCATCAAGCCTGAGCCCAGGTGGCTGATTAGGCTTCCTGCAAGGGAGCTTTGCAGAGGGTTTTTCTCCCTCTTAAAGGGGCGGCAGGGCTGGCTCAGGCACTCCTGGCCAGCACCCTACCACAATATAAAAGTCAAGTGATGTATGTATGTATGTATGTATGTATGACTGCGAACTCCTCCCGCACTGTTTGAGCCAGAGACTTGAAATTTGGTACAGTGAGGGGTCTTGGGGTCTAGATGCTGGTAAGGGTCGAAAAATTTTCGGATCTCACCTCTGACGCCCCCCAGGGGTGAAAGTCTTTCAGGGCCAATCACATCGGCTGGGCGGTTAGGTGGTGATGATGTTATAATACCCCCTCCAACAGACACCGCACTCGCTCAGCTCACTGCCCCTCCCTCCTCCAACGGAACCCCGGAGATCCCTCAGTTCTCTGCCCCTCCCACCTCCCAATGGAACCCCGGACTCCATCAGCTCTGTGCCCCCCCCCCCACCTGTGAAGGTCCCTGGAATCCCTCGGCTCTGGGCCCCCTCCCCGCCTGCGACGGATCTGAGTTGGGTTTGGTGGGACGGTAAGTGAGGTGGGGGTGTCGGGTTCGGTCGGGGGGTGAGGTGGGGGTGTTGGGTTTGGTCGGGGGGTAAGTGAGCCGGGGGGTGTTGGGGTTGGTCTGGGGGGGGTGGGAAGGTGTCGGGGTGGGTGAGGGGTGAGGGGTGGGTTTGGTCTGGGGGGGGAAGGTGTCGGGATGGGTGCCCAGACCAAACCCGACACCCCCCCTGGCTCACTTACCCCCCGACCAAACCCGACACCACCACCTCACCCCCCCACCAACCGCAACACCCCCTGACCAACCCCAACACCCACCCCTCACCCCTCACCCACTCCAACACCTTCCCACCCCCCCAGACCAAACCCAACACCCCCCCGGCTCACGGTGCACTGTGTAGCACACAGATTATTAAATACACTGTTTGGTCGGGGGGTGAGGTGGGGGTGTCGGGTTTGCTCGGGGGGTGAGGTGGGGGTGTCGGGTTTGCTCAGGGGGTGAGGTGGGGGTGTCGGGTTTGGTCGGGGGGTCAGGTGGGGGTGTCGGGTTCGGTCAGGGGGTGAGGTGGGGTTGTCGGGTTTGGTCGGGGGGTAAGTGAGCCGGGGGGTGTTGGAGTTGGTCAGGGGGTGTCAGCTGTCTGCCCCCTCCCCACTTCTGACTGACCCGAGCAACGCTGGGCACTTTTGCTAGTACTTTATATTATTGCTGTATGTAGTTCAGCCACATGGTACCTGAATTAAATCCTGTCTGTTACTGAGGGCAAGGTAGGGTCACATCTCATTTTGCAATTTGATTTTACTGTTACATTTCTGATGTGGAGGTTGGCAGCACATGACACTATTGCATTTATGTCCTTATTAATAGGATATTTATACATACAAATCCTTTCCATACAAATTTATCCATACAAAAAATTCCTTTATGCATACTGCTACTGTTCTACTGCATAACTGCAACCTCATATATCATGCGTGTATAGTTTGTAGGTAAAGTTTTGTAAGTCTAATTCTGTTATAGCCTTCTCCCACAATTAGCTTACAAACTGTTCTTCTTTGTGCCGGGGCCTAACAGGTCCCCACTCAATTTTCTAATCAGGGTCAGTGAAAAGGTGATGCAAAATCACCTTTGCCCAGAATTGCACGCTCGCCCGTGCCATGTCTCTCAAGTAAAGATTAGCCAGACTTAAGGATTGAGCCTTCAGTTTTTGTTTCGTAGTCATATTTCTTTTTAAATATTAATTCATTTTTGCTCTTTTGATTTCATTGCTGCCAGACACTCTGCTCAAAATAACCTCTTACAAACTTTTTTTTTTTAATTGAGAACCATATAGAACAACCACAAAGATAAAAGGCCCCGTCATTGTTAGAAACTAGCTTTAAATACACAGAACACATATGCATCATTGGTTGCCAGGTGCCATAGGGACAGATCCTACTTGAATCTGAGTGCCCCAAACACCCACCAACTTTAATTTATTTCCTTTCAATATTATTTCTAATAATATTTCTGTTGAAAACTTCTCTGCTTATGATGACACCACTACAGTTTCTCAACTTGTGCACCTTCATTCTGTATTAATTGTGCAGTACTTTGTGGAGCCAACCAAAAATACTGCAGTAAGGAATCACAATGCAAGCACCTCCAATTGTAGAAACTTTTTTTATGCAGATACCAGACAAATGTACCTTGGCCACACATAACAAGTAAGCTATTTTCTAGCTAGCACCTTATAAAATGCAACACATTCACTAACTCCAAAACAGCTCTCATATTAAATGCTTAACTAAATACAAATGTAAATTTTTAGCGTACAGTAATACAAATATATTAGAATTCAAACTGTTATTCAGACTCAATTAAGGTGTCCATTATCAGGAACAGCAGAAAGCTGGGACCTACCACAGAAATTATCACAGAATTAGTCATGGGAGAGGTCTTGCTTTTCATGCATAATAACCATAGCTACAACATGAAAAGAATAATTAGCCTCCAGTCCTATAAGTCTTTAACTCAGTCCCACATCTATCAATACATTTGCAGGCATTCTTTTCCCAGTGGCGTCCCAACTTAATTCTGCCATCAGTAGTAGTAGGTTGCTTAATACAGAAAAAACATTCAGGTACATGTGAGTCACAGAGTCCAGACTCTAGATCAACAAGCCATGGAGCTTGTGCTAAAAATGGCTGTGTAGTTGTGGCTTTTGCTGGAGCGTGGGCTGTGAGGGCACATCTATGCTGCAATAAAAAACCAGCAGAATGGTCATGGGTGGCCAGGTCACATGAGTTTGGCTCTTGGAATTCAGGCTGCAGGCTAAAAATTGTAATGTATACATTTGGGTTTGGGCTAGATCCCAGGGATTGTATCCCCACAAGGTGGGAGGGTTGGAGAGCCCAGGCTCCTGCCCGAACCCAAAAATCTGCATTGAGATATTTACCCTTTTGAACCCCAATCACTTGTGAGACTCAGTGCCATGGGATTTTTTTATTGTAGAATAGATTCCTAGGCCTCAGGGCCTGAGCTCCAGGCCAAGCTGCAGAGTCTAAGCAGTCATTTTTAGCATGAGCCCTGCCAAATCTGTTATACCAGGCTCTGAGACATGTTGCCACGACCAGCTGCTCACTGTGTTGACATACACTCCGATATCTCAGTGATGACGGGGACTCAACAGCATACATATTTTCTCACTACCTGTAGATATGTTTGGGTTTTGATTTTGTTTTGTTTTGTTTCTAAAAAATTAACAAACCCTCATTTTTCACAAGTCTGGCCCTGAATTTTATACTCCCCCCATAATAAAAATAATAATAATATTTTCACATGCAAATCCAAATTGTCTGTAATATGAAAAGGGAGGGGTAACTGTTGGAAAGTGGTTAATCTCCACTTTCAACAAAAGTGTGAAAGTTTAAAATTTGTTACAATTTTTCAGTTAAAAGGCTGATAGTGGAAATAGTGGAATTTTGTTCATAACAAAGTTTAGCAGTGTCTCAGATTGTTGCAAGAAAAATCTGTTGCTTATGTAGCTTTACCATTAATTAAAACCCTCTGATCTATATATACCCAAATGTTAGGGAAATTCACATCCAGATCTGAATTTTACAGCAGATTTTATATATATCTCTATAATGGGTCAAACCAAAGATGTGGATCTAAACAGTCTCAAAATTCTGGAACTCTGGACACTAATCTAGATCCAAAACTTAGTTTTGATGCTGGAGCCCATCCATGATCAGAATTTTTTATTAGATAAATCTTGGGAGAATTCATGGGGAAACTGCCAGACAATAAAATCAGAGCAGCCAATAGCCTCAATAAGAAACTGTTAAATTCCTCATAAAAATCAAGCACAATCACAAGTGTAAAATCTATCTTATACTGTTGTTTATCCTCAGAGTCTCTGAGTACTTTAAAATGAAGGAAAGTATAAATAATTTTCCATGTGAAGTTCAATAAATTGCAAAATAAACTGTATCCACTATAAAAGAAGTACATTTCATAGAGTTCATTCTCCATGCTGAAAAGCAAAAATGTTGAATTCTATTGTGTGCATTCTGGATTTAGAAAGAAACTATATGTGTTGCGGAGAAAATATTTTCTTCATGAAATTTTCATTGCATCTTCTACATCAGTTTAAGATTTCTCAAACCATCAGTGGAACGTTTACCTTTCACCTACCAGATTGGTGTAGGTTAATTTTCATAAAGAATAGTTTAGTGGAGAAAAATGTGGCATTGCTTCTCTTCACAGCACTGGGATATTACTACTACTTATTTGTATTAGGGTAGGATCAATTCCTCATTGTTCTAGACACTGTACAAAAGTTAGAAGAACACTGTCCCTGACCTAATGAGCTAAGATTTTAGGATGAGGACAACCTACAAGAGGCATCACAGAGCTGAGACTAGGGCATGTCACAATTCAGGCAATAACATCTGTATTCTCCCTTAGTGGTCTAGCCAGGGCACCCACTGTAGGCTTCCAGCTCCTCAGCCATCAACTCTTTTGGGTAGAGCACCACATCTCTCTCTTCTGGATGGAGTTATTTTCAGGCTGCACAGTTCTGGTCTCCACTACAGAAGGGATGTGGAAAAACTGGAGAAAGTCCAGCAGAGGGAAACAAAAATGATCTGGGGGTTGGGACACATGATTTATAAGGAGAGGCTGAGGGAACTGGGCTTATTTAGTCTGCAGAAGAGAAGAGTGAGGGGGGATTTAATAGCAGCCTTCAACTACCTGAATGGGGGTTCCAAAGAGGATGGAGCTAGGCTGTTGTCAGTGGTGGCAGATGACAGAACAAGGAGAAATGGTCTCACGTTGCAGTGGGGGAGGTCTAGGTTGCATACTAGGAAATACTTCAGCACTAGAATGGGTTACCTAGGGACATGTTGGAATTTCCATCCTTAGTGGCTGTTAAGGCCTGGCTTGACAAAGCCCTGGCTGGAATGATTTAGTTGGTGTTGGTCTTGCTTAGAGCAGGGGATTGGACTAGATGACCTCCTGAGGTCTCTTCCAACCCTAATGTTCTATGATGCTCTGCCTACATTGTGATATCCCCAGAAACCTGGACTGCCTAAAAGGCCAGCATCTGTACTCTTCAGAGGTTATGAAATACCTAATGACCCCCAGTTATAAGCTACCATGTACTTCTTTATGATCAAACATCTTTATTCTTCAGGTGAAAGCATAACACAAAAAAAAGCACTTTAAAAATAATGAAATAACCTACATAGATGCTAACGTACATGCATGCTCAATGATTGTCAGTTCCCTTTGGAGTACCTAGAATTGGCCAGAAGACATACTTGGCCAGATGGACTATTGGTCTGACTCAGTATGGCTGTTCTTATGTAGATAGCTTACCAGAGGTCACCATAACCCCAACCTCAACTTTTGGTGGGTGTCAATCGTTCAAAACCCACAACTATTTTGGGTTTTTTTGCATCATGGTTATTAATTTGTCATTGTCTCAGATTCAGAACTGGAACCACCATGAAAAGTTAAGGCTTTTCTTTATATACAGTAGAACCTCAGAGTTATGAACACCTCAGGAATGGAGGTTGTTCGTAACTATGAAATGTTCATAACTTTGCACAAAACATTATGGCATGTCTTTCAAAAGTTTGCAGCTGAATATTGTCTTAATAGAGCCTTTTATCTTTACTATGTAGAAGAAAATGCTGCTTTTAATCATCTTAACTGAAATGAAACAAGCCCAGAAACGGTTTCCTATCCTTGTCGACTTTTGTTAAAAAATTCCCTTTATTTTTTAGCAGTTTACATTTAACACATTGCTCTCCCCTTCCCGTGGTTTTTGCTCCCCTTCTCCTCCTTGGTTTTGTTGTTGTCTCTGATGCTGCCTGATTCTGTACTTCCAGTTCCAAATGTGGTAGTTGGTTGACTGGTCAGTTTGTAACTCTGAGTTTTTACTGTAGGTTGGACCTTTGATGTTGGCCTCATATAATAAGTGTTCAGCAGCCAATAGCCTGCTCTTCAGGACATAGTTTCAAAAGGATGGATTTTTGCATAACCAGAAGCGGGGAATTTGCATTCAACTGCCCCTAAATATACCTCAGGAAAATGACAACACTTTTTGTTCGAAAAATCGATTCTTGTCTGGCACAATGTTCAATATAATAGTTTGAACCCCCAGGTCTCACGTTAGTCATATTAACCCTCTCTAGAGGTTATACACAGTCCCATCCCACAATAACACATAAACAATTTATTTACTACAATGGACCCCAAAGATATTTACATGTAATTGAATAAGGTCTCCCAAGGATATATCTACCACAGGGCAATTCAAAAAATTTCCATCAAATATATATTTCAACAGAAAATTGGGTCTGGGAGTAGACTTTTTTGGGTTTGTGTGATTCAACACCATAAATGAACACTAAAGAACAGAAATTTCAGTATTTGAATTTACACCACACATTAAAATTCCATGGAAAATTTAGACAAAAACATATTTTTGTTTTGTTTTAATTAATCTCTGGCTGTAATGAATCTGAGTTAAATACATCATTTAAAATACTTAAAAAAATGCAGCTGGTCTATTAATATAAACAAATACTTTATTTAATAATAAATTTTATTTAAAAAATATTTTCCCAAATGTAGAGTGAAGTTGATAATTCAAGTATTTGACATATATCATTGTCATATTTGGCTTTTGAAAATCCCAGATTTTCATGATTTTTGATAAATTATTTAACAAATATTTTAATTGTACTCCCTGTTCTACTTTGAAGTTAGAAATTCCAACTAAAAATAATGACCTACTGCTTAGTTTTCTAAAATCATAGACTAACCGAAGATTGGGGTTGGAAGAGATCTCAGGAGGTCATCTAGTCCAACCTGCCATTAAAAGCAGGACCAACTCCAACTAAATTATCCCATCCAGGGCTTTGTCAAGCCAGACCTTAAAAATCTCTAAGGATGGAGATTCCACCACCTCCGTAGGTAACCCCTTCCAGTGCTTCACCACCCTCCTAGTGAAATAGTTTTTTTTCCCAATATACAACCAGACCTCCCCCACTGCAACTTGAGACCTTTTCTCCTTGTTCTGTCATCTGCCACCACTGACAACAGCCTAGCTCCATCCCCTTTGGAACCCCCCTTCAGCTAGTTGAGGGCTGCTATCAAATCCCAATTCACTCTTGTTTTGCACACTAAATAAGCCCAGTTCCCTCAGCCTCTCCTCATAAGTCATGTGCCCCAGCTCACTAATAGTTTTTGTTGCCCTCCACTGGACTCTCTCCAATTTGTCCACATCCTTTCTGTAGTGGGGGCCCCAAAACTGGACACAATACTCCAAATGTGGCCAGTTTTGAACCAGTGCTGAAAAGAGGGGAATAATTACTTCCCTTGATCTGCTGTCAATGCTCCTATTAATGCAGCCCAATATACTGTTAGCCTTTTTGACAACGAGGGCACACTGTTGACTCATGTCCAGCTTCTCATGCACTGTAATCCTTAGGTTCTTTGCTGCAGAACTGCTGCTTAGCCAGTCGGTCCCCAGCCTGTAGCAGTGCCTGGGATTCTTCCATCCTAAGTGCAGGGTTATGCACTTGTCTTTGTTTAATCTCATCAGATTTCTTTTGGCCCAATCCTCCAATTCTCTAGGTCACTCTGAACTCTATCCCCACCCTCCAGAGTATCTACCTCACACACACACACACACAGCTTAGTGTCATCCGTGAATTTCCTGAGGTGCAATCCATCCCATCATCCAGATCATTAATGAAGATGTTGAACAAAACCGGCCCAAGGACTGACCCCTTGGGCACTCTGCTTAATACCAGCTGACATATAGTCATCGAGCCATTGATCACTACCTATTGAGCCAGTTATCTAGCCATCTTTCTATACATCTTATAGTCCATTCATCCAATCCATACTTCTTTAACTTGCTGTAAAGAATACTGTATCAAAAGCTTTGCTAAATTCAAGATATATCACTTTCTCCACTTTCCCCATATTCACAGATCCAGTTATCTCATCATAGAAGGCATGACTTGCACTTGGTGAATCTTTGTTCACTGTTCCTGATCACCTTCCTCTCCTTCAAATCCTTCTACTTAAAGACATTAATAACCTTCACTCTTTGACAGGATACTACATGTGTATCTTTTGCTACTTGACCTTCTTTCATAAACATATGCTGTAGAGACACTCTGTAGAAATGTTTATTTTTTATTTCACTGACATTGACTTCCTGTACTTCATCAGTCTCCCACAGTAACATAACATGCAAAGCTTTACACTGATGTTTCAGGTCTGCTCTGTTTTCTTCATAAATCACATTCGGTCTTCCTGAGATCTCACAAAAACATATATTTATATTAACTTTTTTTCTTTTCTTTTTTTTTTCATTATGAAAATAAATTCAGAGCACTCAGAAAGCAACAATCAGGTCTCCCAGGAGGGAGAAAGGTATAAGGTGTTGAATCACCCCATCTAGAGAATTTGTAAGTAGATACTAAGGCCTTTCCTATAGTTTTGCATGGCAACCAGAAGGGCTGCAGCTAACTCATCTCAGTCATTGAGGTCAATCTATACCTTTAACTGTATACCCAATGAACCTTAGTTTAACAGAGACCTTAAGAGACTAAATATGACATTATAAATGTCCAAATGGCCCTTGGCAGAAAAAAGGTTCCCCACCCCTGCCTTATAGGGAAAGACTCAAGGACCTTGTTCTCTATAGCTTAAGAAAAATTGCATTCTAATTACTTGCCTTAGTAACAGAGGGCTCTCTTCAGTCTTGTAAAAAAAAGGGATAACAAGATCCAATGTCTTGAAGTTGAAGCCACACAAATAATATTTTTAAAAAGGGCAGCTGGAGCAGCAAACCCCCCCCCCCCAAAAAAAGTGTGGCCGTGCCGCCCTAGGATTGGCCAGAATGCCGCCCCTTAGAATCTGCTATCCCAAGCACAAGCTTGCTCGGCTGGTGCCTGGAGCTGGCCCTGGTGAGGGCAACTAATGACTGATATAACTCACCAAGGGTTGTGCCAAATTTTCCATCACTGGAACTACAAATCAGGATTGATCTTGTTTTTCTTTTTTTCTCCTAAAAAACATTATGATTCATGCTGATGAAGGATGGAAACTTCAGAATCACTGACCTTTATAACAAGAATACAATAGGAAACATTTATGTAGATATTTAACCTTCTCTCTGTTTAATACCACTGCAGAACCCCCCTGACAATACAGCTGTCAATGTTTTTGCAATGGGAAACATTGTAAGACAGAGTTTAACTTCTGTACACTTCATCTATATGAGTGAACTGGGACTGAATACAAAATCACACTCATCACTGTTTAAATGCTGTGCTTTCTTAATGACTAAAACTGGTAAATGTGATTTTAAAGCACAGTTTATAAGCACCAAAAGTGCACTTCTATCTTTCTGAGTATTTGAGCTTGAGACAAAACAACATCAACACTTCAGAGAAGTTGTCACATTAGATTGCAGTACCGAAGCTTCAGTGGAGATCAGTTGTGAAGGGGTTAAATTGTAGAGAGGTTTTAGTGAAGTGAAATAAACTAATTTTATTGCTATTGAAAGAGTTGCATTGCGCCTAGTAATCTCATGGAATGTCCTGGAAGATAGTGGCACCTGTGACTATTGTCTGTGTATCCACTATAATATAGAATTTACTATACAAAGTATGCTGTTAATTCCTATTGGATGACTCTTCCACCTTAAATTATTGAGCAAGCACAGAAGCTGGATTTATTATTATGGAACCTGTGGTACAAAATAATATCGTTTCTCAAGCCTCAGCCAAACTCAAAGGTTTTCAAAGGTAACCTATCTACTGCCACAAGCAAGGAGGCAGTATGGAGACTGGGGGGGAGAGGGAATATGCCCATTTCTAAGCCAGCATTCTTCACAGATCCACAGAGTGATTAAAATGTCAAGTCAGCTGCTGATTTGCAAAACAAGTGCATGAGGGAAATCACTTCTAGCAAACAGTTTTCAAACATTAGTTAAAAAATTACAAAGATGCTTTCCAATAGCAATCAGTTTGACTAATGATTGAAAAGGGAGATAGCAAAACAAAAAAAATCCCATTCTGTACAAAGTGCTTTAAACAGCTCACCAATTCAATCCTCTTGTTCTACAAATAGACTCCAATACATTATATGTAAAGGAGAATTTGGAAACTTTCTGTCAGATTCCTACAACTGTGATTTTATAGGAAGCATAAAAACAAGGCAAAGTGATACCTAAATGCAGGTTGAATGCATGAGCTTTGATATGCAGGTTTGAATATTAATCATTCTTGAGCTGGAAGACATATCCAGCAGAATCATTGATATATAGCACCAGAAGGGATTTGATTTTTATACTCACATGCTTTATGTTGCGCTGCTTATAACTATGTGCACATAAATTAGAAATAAGAATTTTATTTATTTAAACCATGGATCATTCTTGTAATGAACAACATTTCAAGCAAGATTTTAAGCTTCTCCAAGAGCATCTGTTCAAACAAGGAAGTTTTAAGTGAAATTTTAAGTGAATTTTAGTGCTCATAAAAAATCCTGGAATGATAGCATTCTATTTCTCTTCAAATTGACTGAACAAGTGTAACATAGGCAGCAGTTGTTCACCTTTTTCTCACACCTGAATAGTGTGCTTTAAGATTGACTTAAAGGGTGACATCTAGGGTGAGGCAGCTGATATTGTCTTCCTGATTCTTGTGGCACCTTAGAGACTAACCAGTTAATTTCAGCATAAGCTTTCGTGGGCTATAGCATCTGACGAAGTGGGCTTTAACCCACGAAAGCTTATGCTGAAATAAACTGGTTAGTCTCTAAAGTGCCACAAGTATTCCTCGTCTTATTTCCATCTGTGGTCTCTCTGTTAACACTGCCAGCATAGCTGTTTAGCCATTGACTGTGGTTACTGTGACATAGAAATTTGTTCACTCATTTCATATAAGCCTCTAACAACCATCTTTTGGTCACTTGCTAGAGGTTGTTGAATTATTCCCAGTGAGAAATTTGTTATTGAATTTATTCTGTTTCAATTTGCGATAATTTACTTCATTGTATATGATTATTGAATGTATGCAAACCAATTTCAGCTTATGGATTGCAAACTGTTCATAGTGAATATTACTTTGATTGTCTCATATTCAGAAATCACTATTTAAATTATGTGATTGGTCATCTAATTCACATGGTATTGTCTCTGATCCCTGACTGGATGACTTAATTTTAACAAAGTACTTCTACCCCGCACCATTATTATTTTTGAGGAGGGGAGAGGGGGGGACAATTAAATTTACTTTCTTAACTAAAAGAAATATGACTTAAGTCCCAACCCTGAGTCTTCTCCTCTCCAATACATACGTTTTACAGTGACAATACTCCATTAATTTTAGTGTAAAATGTGTTTAATGAAGTGGAGAATTTAATCCCTAAAAAATCACTTCCAATAACATCTATATAAGCATAGTTTTGTTTGTATGGATATTTGCAATTAAAGAATAATTTTAATTTAGTCCTGAGCCAGCAAGAACACAACTCTGCTGCTGATGTATCAGAAATCTTCTAACAACAAAAAAGCTGCAGGTGTGTATATTGCAGGATCAGATAAGTGAGATTGCTTGGGTTAAAATACTCTTTGTCCATAATACTTTCATCCCAAGATGCATTTGTGTGTTGTTGGAATGTATGTAGTCATTTAACAGTGGTAGATTAGGAGGCATTTAAGGAGGCAAACATTTAAATTTGAAAGACCAAGGGGAAAAATCAACAGGAGGCAATACTGTGTCACAACAAGGCTTAGGCATTCGTGCCACAAATTTAACTGGCATCTATATATATAAAATTCAAATGGTGTATGCGTGTATGTACGTTCCCTTACCCCTTCCACACTGTTTGAGCTAGAGACTTGAAATTTGGTACAGTTAGAGGTCTTAGGGTCCTAATCAGGGTAAGAGTCGAAAATTTTTCAAATCTCACCTCTGACACCCCCCAGGGGTGAAATTATTTAAAGGCCAATCACATCAGCTGGGCAGCTGCTGTTCTCTGTGACATACCCTGTTTTCCCGAAAGTAAGACATCCCCCGAAAATAAGACGTACTTCCAGTTTTGCCTCTCGCTGTAATATAATATAATGTAATTTTGGGAGCAAAAATTAATATAAGACACTGTCTTATTTTCGGGGAAACACGGTAGTTATGATGTCATAATACCCCCCTCCAACGGACCCTGCACTCGCTCAGCTCTCTGCCCCCTCCCCCCTCCAACGGACCCTGCACTCGCTCAGCTCTCTGCCCCCTCCCCCCTCCAATGGACCCCGCACTCGCTCAGCTCTTTGCCCCCTCCGATGGACCCGAGTTGGGTTTGGTCGGAGGGTAAGTGAGGTAGGGGTGTCGGGTTTGGTCGGGGGGTGAGGTGGGGGTGTCGGGTTTGGTCGGGGGGGTAAGTGAGCCGGGGGTGTTGGGTTTGGTCTGGGGGTGGGTGGGAAGGTGTCGGAGTGAGTGAGGGGTGAGTTGTGGGTGTTTGGGTTGATCAGGGGTGTTGGGTTTGGTGGGGGGGTAAGGTGGGGGTGTTGGGTTTGGTTGGGTGGGTGAGGAGGGGGGGTCGGGGTTGGTCGAGGTGTAAGTGAGGTAGGGGTGTCGGGTTTGGTTGGGGGGGAAAGTGAGGTGGGTGTGTCAGGTTTTGTCTATGGGGGGTGAGGTGTGGGTGTTGGTCAGGGGGTGTTGGGGTTGGTAGCGGGTGATGTGGGGGTGTTGGGTTTGGGTGGGGGGGTGAAAATGTGAGTCGGGGTTGGTCGAGGGGTAAGTGAGGTGGGGGTGTTGGGTTTGGTCGGGGGGATGAGGTGGGGCTGTCAGGTTTGCTCTCTGCCCCCTCCCCCCTCCAACGGACCCCACACTCGCTCAGCTCTCTGGCCCATCCCCACCTCCGACGGACCCAAGCAATGCCGGGTATTTTCACTAGTAAAATATAATGAATAACTTGCGGACTTTTAAAAAAAGAGCATAGCAAATCTATTTAATTTTCAGTTTTCTTCTCTTCCCCCATGATTAAAGCTATGGTTCTGTTACAGGTATTTTTAGTAAAAGTCACTGTAAGAGGGGGTACCCCCAGCCTCTATGCTCTTGAGTACAAAGGCTGGGCCTCTTCTATGCCAAACCAACAAGTCCTCCACCCCTGGACACCCCCACCTTGCCAGTTGGGGTTCTTGGGGTCACCAATCGCTGCCACCAATCAGGTATACTTCCAAAACCTTGGAGGGGCCCCCCATCTTCCCCTACCCCTGACTTTGTACCCCCTCCCTGGGTTTTAAAGTCAGACACCGGAAAACTGCTTCTCTCCACCCTGACCAGCTGAAGGCAGACTTCCCTTAACCCTGTCTCTCTCAACCTGAGAGCCAGACCCTAACTTTGTACCCCCCTTCCTGGGATTCAAAGTCAGATTCCTGGAGGCTGCTTTCTGTCCTTCACCCTCCCCGGCTGAAGGCAGACTTCCCCCACCCCTGTCTCTCTGTACCTGAGAGGCAGACACCTGAAAACTGCTTCCTCTCTCCCCCGTCTAACCTGACGGTAAGGAGAGACAGTCTTCACACTCCAGCTAGGCCCCTAGCTGCCCTGGTTCCTATTCCCTTCCCTTCCCCCTTCCCAGACTGGAAGCAGAGAAAAACCCTAAGGGAAATAAACCAGACGGTTTTATAACTAGAAAATTTAATAAAGAAAAAGGTTAAAGCAGAAATACAGACACTTTACATTTGGGGTTTCCCACTTTGGTCTGAAAGGGAAACAACACCCCAAAGGCACGGCTTAATAGAAGAATTAAATTTACTTACATCAGCTAAGTAGAAGTATTAGAAAAAGGTAGAGCCATCTTTATAGCCAAAGATGGTCTAAAACCCTTGCCAGCTACCTTGGCAAGCTTCCTGCCTCATGTGCAGCAAAGATGGAACTCTCCTGGCCCTGGCCTCCTCCCTGGAGACCAGCCAAGATGGAACTCTGGCTTTTGCCTCCTGCCTGGAGACCAGCCAAGATGGAACTGACTGTTTTGCTCCTCCCTTCTTCATGGGCTCAAGGCTCCTCCCTCCCCCATGGCAGGGAAACTCCCTATGTTACCTGTCTCAGATAACAATCCCCACCCAGGCAAGGCACACTGTGTTAGATAACATAGTCCCACCCAGGCAAGACACCCTTCATACTTATAACAGTCACAGACTAGTTGTGGACAATAAACAAAAACTCACAGACGCCCCCATGACCTGGAGAGGATCCTGGAGAGGAGTGGGGACAAACAGAGCACTGCTGGAGCTGGAAGCTGCTCTACCCCCACAGCTGCTCCTGTGACAGGGACTGACTACTGCTGTTCCAGCCCAGTGGAGCTGACCCTCCCTCAGCAACTACTTAGGTGGCCCTGGGGCTGGCCACTGGTTAGCTGTTCCGGAGGACCCAGGGCTGATAGTTGCTCCAGCTCTGTCCCAAAATAAGTCATGGATGTCCCAGAAAATCACAGAATCTGTGGCTGCCTTGACAGAATCATAGCCTTACTCATGATTAATGAGCAGGGTGGTTATCTCAGCCCCCAAATCCCTTTAACTGAAGAAAAAACACCCCAGAACAAAAGAAGAGATCCATACTAGACATGGGTTAGAGTATCATAGATGGATCAAGACCCAAATTTCTCCAAATTCATCAGTTTTTGGAGAAAGGGTTTTAGTTTGATGTCTGTGTTTAAACACTACATCAACAGTATACAATGTACAGTTTCCTAGGAGACTGTAGTAGTATGGGACTGGGATGGCATTAAAAGGATCAATGGGGTCTGAGCATAGAAAATTGAGAAGAAATTTAAGTCCTCAGAGCAGAATAGAAAAACTAAACTGGGGTCTCAGACAAGTGGTGGCTTTTAAGAATCTATTGACTCTGGGGAAAGTATACATGGACTAGCCCTTGACTGATCCCCAAAAAAGAGCACTCAGAGCAATGGTTTATACTAGACAATAAGTAACCAAAAGCTCTTTGTCAAACTGTTCATAAAGGAAGTCTGAAAGAGGTGGAAAGGGGTGCATTCTTTGCTCCAAAAAAGATTTGCACTATGAAGTGACTATATCTCAGATTCTATAAAGAGCTTTGAAGAAGCTTTTCTGTGAATGGAGAATGATACCAAGCACTTGCTTTGATACTTTGTTCTGGTTCAGTGGTGCTGTTCATGAGTCAGGCTTTGGAATGAGACCTACTATGTCATGGTGTAGATCTGGTCCTTGAAATAGAATGTCTGCCTTACTGGAAAAGTAAGGTCTCATTCCCCAGTCGATTGGAGAAAGTGAAAGTCTGAACCATACTCTTCAGCCAATCTAGAGTTAGAGCGTCAGCAGGCTGCCATTTTTTTTCTCTTATCAGTCCTAGTTGACGTCTGGGACTGGAAGGAAGGTTGTATAAGTAACACAAACAATAACTCCTTTGCCTGCCAGGTCATGAATGTGTCATTTACCAGGGCCTTGGGATCCAATTAGTAATTGTAGTGCAACCTTTGTGGTCAGTGGCTTGGACTTGATGTGAAGAGGTCGACAGTTGTGTTTCTGACTGTCCCCTAGGATACTTTTTGATGGGCCCATTCCCTGGTCAGTTTGAGTTCTGTTTAGCCAGCCTTCATGCAAAGCTCTAAGATCTCACATTCTTTCTGGCCCAGCAGTACAGAGGAGTTTCCCGTTTCAGAAAAGTTGCTTTTATTGTTCCATTTGCTTTTCACTGCACACTGTTTCACATGTGACACTACTGCTTTGTTTATCAGTTCAGCTGGAAGACATGGCTATCTGGGTAAATCATCCCATGAGGGATAGTAGCTCATGGCTGACAATCTAAGTAATAGGATGTTGATGAAGAGGGTCTTATTCTTGCCCCAACCAACAGTCCTGATACATTTTCCATGCTGAATGTGCCCTCAACCAAATTGACTTCTGTCTGTGATTAAACAATTAGGAGAGTTGGAGTTCCATGAGGGTATGCTTTAGAGGGTGGTATGGCTGTTTATTTACCAGCCTGAGAATGAAACCGTCATGTCTGCAATCTTCCTTCGTTTTTTGGTCTTCTTCCTCATGTCTTCTTCCATGGTGATCCAGTGCAGATGAGATCACATGCCTGTTCTAATATGTACAGGTTCTTATAATGCTCTCCTTGCAATAGTATCTGAGCAGCTTCCGGAAATATATTGAGTTTTGTGACTAACATTTTTCACATGTGCTTCATTCATCCTCTCCACAGGGGAGATATGCTGTGTGCAATACAGAGTTTTGTTTTAGAAGTTCATTATTTTTTTTAGACTGCCTGGAAAATTATGTCTTATCTTTCAGATGACGTAAATAAGTTCAAGAATAGCAGCCGTGTTAGTCTGTATCCATTTCAAATCCATTTCAAAAGGTATTTTTTCTCCTGCTGATAATGGCCCATCCAGATTTAACAGCCTCTTAGAATTGGTATGCTAATGTACAACTTTTTTTTCTTCTTTCTGTGTGTATAAATGCATCTTACTTCTGTTCCATTCTATGCATCTGATGAAGTGGGCTATAGTCCATGAAAGCTTATGCTGAAATAAACTGGTTAGTCTCTAAGGTACTACAAGTATTCCTCGCTTTCATTGTAAACACAAAGCAGGCAGAATTATATTCTGTAAATGTAAACAAACATTTTTCTCTTAGCAATTGACTTCACAAGAAGTAGGACTGAGGAGACTTGTAGGCTCCAAAGTTTTACATTGTTTTGTTTTTGGGTGCAGTTATGTAACAAAAATAATCACATTTGTAAGTTACACTTTCACAATAAAGTAATTGAACTATGGTTCTTGAATTAGGTGAATTGAAAAATACTATTTCCTTTATCATTTTACAGTGCAAATATTTGTAAAAAAATAATATAAAGTGAGCACTGTACATTTTGTATCCTGTGTTGTCATTTAAATCAAACATTTGAAAATGTAGAAAAACATCCAAAATATTTAATACATATCAATTAGTATTCCATTGTTTAACGGTGCGATTAATCGTGATTAATATTTTTAATCTTGATTTTTTTTTAGTTACTCACATGAGTTACTACAATTAATCAACAGCCCTAGTTTTATATGAGAGTTTGAAGGATATGGAATTATCTCAGTGCAGCCCAATTACAAAAACACCTGCACTAAATGAATGTGTACTGATCCATTGTGAAATTTACTAGCTTTCAATAACCCACAAGATATCTAATTTCATTCCAATGGTATTGTGGTTTAGTTGTTACATGTTGGGATCAGTATAAAGCATGTAATGAGGACATTTTTTCATTGCACCTTAAAATGTGTTTTCTCATTAATATTGCTTAAAAAGAACATCTGTGCCTACTTAATCATAGTATACACTATAGATTGGCTTCTACTATAGGTTGAATTAAGAATTGGGAACAGATTTCAGCTGTTCCCATGGTCAGAGTGCTGAGATTTTCAGTTCTGTTGCAGCTTGTTATAAAGATAAACTCTAATCACAGCATTTGGATTTGAGTCTAGTTTTGAATTTAGAGCCTATCTGAAATTAAGATTTCAGGCTTATCTCTGTTTCTCTACTTCAATTTACCTTTTACAAGATTAGAACAGGATTTAAATGGCAGTATGGGGGAGGTAATTGCCTTATAGTTAGAAACCTAGATATTTTTTAGGTTCCCTTGACTGTCATAATTGAAAGGCCATTAATGCATTTGTTCACAAAACACCTCTGTGAGGAATTTTCCTTTTTTTACAGCTGGGTCAAGGAATCACAAAAAGAGATTGTGACTTGCCCAGGTCACAGAGGACATCTGTGACCTACTAGGAAATCAAACCTAGGTCTCCCATGTCTTGGGTTAGCGCCCTCACCAATTGACCATCCGTCTTCATTGCTCAAGGGCACCATACTCATCAGCTGGCAAGATGTAGGGAACAATTTGTGTCATTCTGAAGATACACCTTCTCCTTGCATCACTAATTCTCCTTTGGATTTGTGACAATGTCAGTTTACAGGTCTGGGAAAGGTATTGATAAGTTCTAAAGGGAGTAAACCCCAGTGTGTTCCCGGTACAGCTATGAACTGTGGGGTGAGTTCAGGAATCTTCCTCATTCAAAATTCTGCAAATAAAACCCAGAGTGCAGGTCAATGGGCATTATTTTCTAGATTAACGCAACAGAGCATGCAACAGCTACCATTTTGATTTCTTATGTTCTCTATAGTGTTTACAGGGGCAGGCTGACATTATTTAATAGGAATTAAAGAGACATATAATTAACTCTATACAATAGTCCTGCAATGGTGCTATGTATTATCTCTCAATCATATGAAAACATCTCATACAGTCACTTTAATATTTGGAGTTGAAAAGTCATCATCTATCAGCTTGTATATCCCACTGAAGTTGACCCTAAGAGCCCAGAAGTCAATAGAAAATAAAAAAAAACCCAACCTCTGAAAACATTGGAAAACAGAGCCCTTTGTAGCGCTGAATTTAGTATAGCACTAAAGCACATGAAGTGGGACTTAGGCATGTGATTAATTGCTGTGTTGAAGAGAGTTGGAATTACTCAAGCTTAAAAGTAAGCCCATACTTTAAATGTTTTGCTGATAGGGGTCTGTATGTGTGGCTATTTCTAAATAGCAGCAACATGTAAGCTTTCTAAACTGCTTGACATCTAGCTTTTGCTGCGAGTGATCTGTTGCTTTCTGACAACAATAAGTTGACTGCCAGACAAGCATTAATTTAGCATTGTATTATGCTTACAAAACAGTGGGAGAGAGTATTATTGCTTATTGCTATATGTCTGACATTATAACCAGTCACATGATTTACTCCCCAATTAAACTGCGCTGCTCATTCTGACTCTTCTTCCTGGATTAAGCATGTACGCCTGGTCATAATTTATGATTACAAAAGAAAAGGAGCTGGGATTGTCAGTGTTGACTGGTAGAGCTCTTCAGAGTTGCAACATCCCAAATAATAAAATTCTTGGAGAAGAAAAAAAATACAGAAAGAAATTAATCAAGTCATATGTTTGAGGGGTGGAATGAAATGCTGTTCTTCTGTAATATGCAGTTTCAGCCCTCCAAGCCCATTGACCAATGAGTAGTAATGGCTGTAAGGGGAGGCATTTTTGGCCTATAATTCTTACAATTGGTACAATTCTCATTCATTAAGAATGCTGCCAAGTTTCACCCTCCTTGGCTTTTTTGCCTCCTAGAGAGGAAATGATCAATTGATGTCAGCTGACCTTATCTCAGCACAGAACAAGATCCAGAGATCAGGTTGCTTGAGCCCCAGCACTTCTTTCATTACAAATTAAGCACTTCTCCTACTTAACTTCACACTCTGTGACTTAATAAGAATACTCACATTGTGTAAAGTTAAGCACCTGTGTTTGTCTCTGCAGGATTGAGCCCTTCTACTTTTAATTAAAAGATCTAGGAGACATGATTAAGTCCAGGTTTATACTAAAAACTTACATCCCTATGGCTATGTCACTCAGGGATGTAAAATATCCACACCTCGAAGGATGTGGGTGGGCTTCTCACATTGATATAGTTACTGC
Organism: Sternotherus odoratus; assembly: GCA_032164245.1. Classification (NCBI taxonomy): domain Eukaryota; kingdom Metazoa; phylum Chordata; order Testudines; family Kinosternidae; genus Sternotherus; species Sternotherus odoratus. The sequence continues at coordinate 112,374,712 of JAVMKO010000002.1, forward strand.
CTCTCACAGAGGTGGATTAATTATGCTGATGGGAGCAGCTCTCCCATCAGCATAGCAGGGTCTTCACTAAAGTGCTACAGAAGCACAGTTGTGCCAGTGCAGCTTTTTAAGTACTGTGGCAAATTGCCAGCCCTGTTACGATGGGTTCCGCATTTTTAATTCCCATGGGTGGTTCAGGGTGGCATTTTTTGCCCCTGAACAGGGTATTATCTGCCCCACTAGTATCCTAGAGAAGGGGAGTGGAGAGGGAGGGACCCAGGCCTTCCCTCTACTCCAGGTCCCAGCCCAGGGGCCCTGAGGATAGCGGTAGACCACTTGAACAAGCTATTCCTTCACCTGAGCTAGTTCCCTCTCCTACCCTTCATCTTCTGGGGCTTCCTGCCCTCTATCTGCACAAGCGAGGTGTCCCTTTACCTAGGGTATGGGTGGTCTTAGCTCACCGCTTCATTTCTCCAAACTCTCCTCTGCTTTCCTCCAAACTGCTCTCTGCTCCCACACCAATCCACTTTGCTTCAACTCCTTCAAACTGCTCTCTGCTCCAACACCAAACACTCTGCTTCAACTCCTTCCCCTGTCTGATTGAAGCAGGGTTTTTTATCAGGTGACTAGCTTCAGGTGCTCTAATAAGTTTCAGGTGCCTTAATTGGCACAAGGCGCTCCAACCAACTTCTAGAAAACTTTCTTCCCTCTGCATACAGGAATAAGGCTCCCCTCTAACACTTTCCTGCTGCCCTCTGGCCATGCTATAACACAATACAGACTGTCCCGAAGCTGGACAAATTAAAAATGAGCCAATAATCTAGCACATCAAAACTCAAGGAAATTTCAAACAGCCATAAAATCTACTACTTCCAGTTTGGAAACTTTGGAATGTGAAGACTTACTTGGAAAAAAATGTGTTTTTTATATTCCCTTGATGTGTTTGATAGCTTACTACATATTCTAAAGTTATTCCATATATGTCTTAAATCCTTTCTATTTGGATCATTGTCCACTTAGTCTAAAATAATTGTAATGAACAGTGTCATGTCTGCGTCAATAGACCAGGAAAATATTTTATGTAAAAACTGTATACTTTCCTGATAACAGCAGAGCTACTCAAAATTATACACGGGAAATGCTGCCACTAAATACCAAATTATTGTCCATAAGATTCCACCTTTGAGCTGTTTCTATTCAAATTAAAAAGTAAGGTTTTTTTTAATACATCTTTTAAATGTATGATGATAATAGAGCAGGGGTAGGCAACTTATGGCACGGGTGCCAAAGGCAGCACACAAGCTGATTTTCAGTGGCACTCACACTGCCTGTGTCCCGGTCACCAGTCCAGGGGGCTCTGCATTTTCATTTAATTTTAAATGAAGCTTCTTAAACATTTTTAAAACGTCATTTACTATACATACAACAATAGCTTAGTTATATATTATAGACTTATAGAAAGAGACCTTCTAAAAACATTAAAATGTGTTATTGGCATGCAAAACCTTAATTAGAGTGAATAAATGAAGATTCAGCACACCACTTCTGAAAGGTTGCTGACCCCTGTAATGGAGTCGTCTTATCAACATGAATGGGCCAGACTGACAATAGTGGGCCTTACTTTCTTTTCACTTTCACCAGTGTATATCAGAAATACCTGTGATTAAGTCAATAAAGCTAAACAATGATGTAATATTGGTATGATCTGTCCCTGCCAGCAGGTATATGGGATCTTGGGGAGCAATTACCACACAGGTGGGGTGCAAAATAAACTTTATTAAGAAAATGCAAAAACAGGGAAAATTTAATAGTGAGGGGTATGGGGTTTGTTAAAGTAGACAATTGGGGAGGGGTTTCTTTTAGTAAATGGGATAGGGGGTTTCAATAGTGGGGTACAATACAGTGGGGTACAATACAGTTGGTAATCAATTAACACTGAAGTATAAATGTAACAGGTAGCTAACAATTTCTATGTAAAGAGTGTGTCACAGCAGCATATAACCAACTAACAGTATGGGTAAAATGTGTTAAATAACCAACAATTTTAGGTAAAAACATAAATGTAAAATGTGAGGTGTGTTAGAGAGAAAAGGGGGTAACCAATGGGGTTTTATGCTAGAAAGAGAGAGAGAGAAGACAGGCTGTAAGTTGAAACAGCAGAGAGGGAGAGAGAGAGAGAGAGAGAGAGTGGTAGATAAATAAGGTTGGGAGATGGGGGAAGAAGAGCACGTGGTGGAGGGAGATTTAAACTCAGGGAGACACAGAACAGACAGGCTGCAAGTTTCAACAGCAGAGAGACAATTATACAAAACACAGCAAAATCTTATCTATGATTTAACTTAACCAAATCTACACAAATTAGCAAGTAACAAAACACAATGCAACAATTCTTAAACCTAACTTAACTACAGCTATGCAAAATGAAATTACAACTTATCTAGACTAAAAGACAAAATCTAACCTAATGGGTGCACCTTATACTAGGGGTAGTTTCAGAGGGCAGGGTGGTGTGTGCCCAGGTACAGTCCAGGAAGGCACAGGCTTATTTCTAGCAGCAAAGGTGCTGCAAAGCAAGAAACAGATTACAGATACAGACCAAGGAGTTTAAGAGAGGTTTTAAGACACAGACCAAGGTTTAGTTTAAGTCTAAGAGAGGTTTTAAGACACAGACCAAGGTTTAGTTTAAGTCTAAGAGAGGTTTAGTTTGAGTCTGTGTGTTGGGGAAACAGAGCCAGCAGCTAAAGTAATTAAGTATAGAAAGTTTCACAGAGGGATTCTCACCAGTCCCCAGGCAGCAGCAAAGGCAGAAGCAGCAACAGCATCAGAAGAAGCAAGGAGGGCTCGGCACGGTCTTGATAATCAGGAGGTCTCTCAGGCAGCAATTCGTTCTTCGTGGGGGGGGGGGTTAAAAACGGGGGTACGCTCAAAAATAAAACGAGAGCGGAGAAAGGACCCCCCAGAACTCCTGGCTGATCAGACCAGGTAGCAATGCAGGAACCTTTCTGATGTTTGTTTCAAAAATGCCTGTTCTTAAAGGCAAACTCAGGCAGTTTCCCCGCCAGTAATCCTGATAGGCTCCTTCTGTCACAGGGAAGGAGTTACAGGGAAAAACTGCAGGTGAGCATAGAGACATGCCTGGGCAGAGTCCTGGACCATAGGCGTGAGTTCCACCTCATGACTCAAAAGCACATGAGGCCTATGACTCATGCCCAGGATCTCAAAAACACATTAGGTCTTACAGCTTTGGACATTGCCTACCCTACACCGAGCCCAGGTTTAACAAGGTGATAACAGGACCAACCCTTTGAACAGGGCAGTTGTCCCACTTAGCACGCAGCACAAGTGGCCATCCCTTTGAGAAGGGCAATGGCTCTTGGTAAACAACTTAAGGGGCCCTCCCTTTGAGAAGGGCAGTGGCCCTGGTAAACAACTTAACAGCCAGGGAGGGGCGACCACAGGAGAACAAAAACAAAATGGAGTAAGGGGACAGCTGTAAGAAACAAAATGGAATAGGGGGAAAGCTGTAACAGACATGATCTTAAAAGAAAACCAGACACCATTTGATTTGCCAATTTAATTGCTAAGGTTATTTTTCTTCCGGTGGGCAATAATCCGGCATCTCACAAGAATAAAACAGGATTTATGTAGTGGCAAATAATACCTGTCATTTGTTAACGAGAAAATGGGTCAAAGGTTCAGTCTGACTACGTTTTGAGAACTGTAACTACTATGGATTTCATTAGGCAGTGAAGGTGCTCTTCATTAATATCTTGGGGATCTAAAAACGTCTGGAGTATAACACGGTGCTGATGAAATTGCAGTCTGGTTCTGTGAGGCAAGAGGATAGCTGAAAGCTATCCCTTTCCCTACTCCTGCTGCTACCAGTATTTCTCTGTTATCCTTGTTCATCCAGGAACCCTTTGTCCATTAACTTTTTGACATTACCTATCCCACAAAATGAGTGGAATGGTTCTTGGTATTCCAGCCTGGCCTTTACCATCATGATTTAAAATATCACTGTAATGGATGAAAATACTAATGACATGTTTGTTGAGTGAATGGGGAGGTAGAATTTTGCAAGATGTAGACCCGTCCCCTCCAAATCTTGTCTGGGTTTTTTTGATAAGGCCTCTATGTACTATAAATTGGCTCCAAAGAACTACAAACACTTCCAGTTCAATCGTAGACAATATGAGGACTACACATCCCATGATGCCATATTTGGTGTCGCTGGAAATCTTTGGACTTGGGTCTGCGATCCTGCAGCTGGAGAAACGGAAAGGCAAGAGATCCTACAGGGATTGCAATTATAGCTGTGAGACTGAGGGTGGGGTCAGCCTAAGGGAACCTAAAGGAGAGAAGACCCTGGAGAAGGCAGAGGGGGAAGAAAAATCAAGTACCTGAAAAAAAGATTGTAAGGAGTTTCATGAGAAGGGGTTGCAAGGCCAGAAGCCAGCTGTGCTACCTTACCAGTGCTGTGCAACTATGCTACAGTAACTTGGTGCTAGGCACAAATCCTGTACTATAAAATGTAAATGTTCTTCTTTTTCATAAAAATATGATAGAATTCTCTTTTTCTTTTGTCAAGTTGTTAAAAATAAGTATTGGGGTGAGGAAAAAAAGAACTACTGCAGCAAAACATCCTTTTTTCTGCCATAGCCACCCCCGCCCCCCAGTAACATTACAATAAAAGTGCTAATTAAGATGAGGGGAAATATTGTAAGTATGTGTTCAAACTAAACCAGTGGTGGGCAACCTGGGTCCATGGGCCACACGTGGCTCACCAGGGTAATCTGCCGATGGGCCATGAGACATGTTGTTTACATTGACCATATGCAGACACGGCTGCTCCCAGTTGTTCGCCGTTCCTGGCCAATGGGACCTGCGGGAAGCAGCGACCCCAACACATCCTTGAAGCCTGCGCTGATTCCTGCAGCTGCCACTGGTTGGATTCAAAACTCATAGCAACTGTTACAACAGGTGAATCACACCTTGCAGATACGACTGAATGATGTAATACAGAGTTTCAATATTATCTGTCTGTGAGAAAGTCTGAATAGTGTTGTGGTTGTTCAGCACATCTTCATTGAAAAGTGTTAATAATTTCAAGTCGAGTTTCTTTGACACGATACATTAAAATAATAAACCCATTAGGTCAGCTATGTTTTTTTAAGCATTTTGATTGTTGGATATAACATCAACCAAGGAGAATGTATAGTTTTAAATCTCTGGTACATAAAACATATTCCTGAATTATCTCTTTTAATGTTTAAATACCTTTTGCCTAATATAAATTAATTACCATAATTTGACAATTCCTTTAAATTAACCATGCCCTGATTACTTGTATATTAAAATTTTATCTACTTTTATGATCTAAAGTTTTACTTCCCATCTTTTAGATTAAACTGAGAATAAAGACTGTATTACCGAATAAGTGCATCTTTAAAGCTGCAAACTAGTACTACTGGCCCTGTTTTTTTCAGGGAGCCTTAATGCTTCTGAACCTAATTTTCCTCTCAGTTACACCAGTCCGGTCCCACTGAAAGCACTGGTGTAATAAAAAGGAGAATTTAGCCCTGTGGGTAAATACTGTCTTTTATGTCTGCCGAAAGGAAAGGGTCAATATTTCTCTCAATATAGAGCTGATCAAGTGGAACAAAAATTAAGCAACTGGTTATGGGTCATGTCCTTTAAAATATCCTGAAATATTAGACAATCTTGGAACATCAACAAGAATATTAAGACCTTCATCAAAGTGTAAAATAAATTCTGAAGTAAAATCACACACATACATACTGAATAAAATTCAGCCTTTTGTACAGGGCGAGCCCAAGGCTTATGCATCATTAAAGTCATACATAAGCCTTCTGAATAAAGGGTTGTGTGTGGCTTAAATGATGTGTAAACCTTGTACTGTCCCTTTGCCTAGGGTGAATTATTTCAGTTATGTGCAAGTAAACATTTTGGCATGTCAGGTTAAAAAAGACATGAAGGATAGTGTTTTCACAATTAGTCTGCCTTGAGAGAAAATAATGTAAAAAACTGCACAGGTTTATTGAAACTCTGGCTGATTTTTAATCTGTGATTTATACATTAGATCTTCCCAGTTCAAAGTAAGTTATTTAATAACCTTTCCACAAACGGATTCTGAGCAGGCTTGTATCCTGGCTAAAGAGAATAAGTTAGAGGAAATGAAGATCTTTCAGAGACAAGTTCTGCTCTTAGCTGAAATTTTGTCAGGTTTAGAAACAACCAGTTCCACCATTGCTATAAATGTTTATGTTCCTTTGAAAGAGGAGCCCGACTAATAGACTAATTTGATGTCGCAATAATTATGGTAACATGGAACAAGATAAGGATATCTCTCAATGTATGTCATATAAGCTGATATCACTTCTCTGTGTTGTCAAGCTGTTCGATAAGGTACAGCAACAAAATTAGAGTGCTTATTAGTCTCATGAAAACATAAAACCTAGTTTTACAGATAATAGTCCTGATTCTCCTCTTCTCTCATACTAGTTTTATTTCAGAGTGACTCCTTTGCCTTTGATGGAGTTACGCTTGATTTAAACCAGTTTAAATGATAGGGTAATCAGGCCCAATAGTTATAGTTTTCATGAGAGGTAACAAAGAGTCCTGTGGCATCTTAAAGACTAACTAAAGTATTGAAGCGTAAGCTTTCGTGGGCTAATACCTACTTCATTGGATGCAAGCAGTGGAAGTGTCGAGGGGCAGGTATCTGTATGGGTATTAGCCCATGAAAGCTTATGCTTCAATACTTTAGTTAGTCTTTAAGGTGCTACAGGACTCTGTTACCTCTGCTATTCCAGACTAACACGGCTACCTCTCTGATTCTAGTTTTCAGGAGGAAATTGAATTTGTAAAATAAATAGATTAATTAACAACAAGAATTAACAGATGATATAATGTTAGATGAAGGAGAAGTATTCAGTCAATTGCACCATGTTCAATTCTAACCAGTGGCATTAAGAAAATGGAATTTTGGAGAACAAAAATGGATAGAGGTCTTGAGTTAATTCCTGGACCCTTCTGCACAAAGATGTTGAGTTTTGCAAATGGGACTGCATGGGAGATGGAAGGAGAATTGAATGTTTATCCCTCTTGCAACAAAATGCAGGGCAGACTGTAAGTCAATACTAGATGTTTTCCCTACAAGAGGCACTACAAGAAGCCTCAGAACTAAAATAGTGATTGTTGAGCTTGTGATCTCCCTACACAAATAATTTGGTTCATGCAGTTGTGGATACCCTGGTCACATCTCCAGGCCTGTCCTCTACCATCAGTGTTCCTTCCCTGATTCCCCCTTCTGCATCGTTACAGAGAAGAATACAAGAGAAATTTGTTCCATGGTATGTATAAGGGTTGTAGACTCTTTGCAGTGCTGCCTTTCCCTGATTTGTCTCATCTGTGCTTGGGGATCATGCTAATTGTTGTTGAGTCTAAGGCTTGTTGTGGTACTAGAATGGCTGGGAGAAATTTTCACAAGCTATTTAAAATTTTGGGGCACGAGCAAAACAAATTTTACCTTATTTAAATATGCTTAGACAAAAAAGAGGCACTAGCAGGGTTTTCCTCTTTCTTTAAAATTGTGTTCTTCAGTTGACTTATTGTAAGTATGCATGCATATCAATATAAATCTGGCAAAATTACTTGAGTCATGAACAATTTCACTTCATGCTCAGGATGTCTTGCGCACACATGTGTGGGGTAGAATGGAGAAGCACTAAGATGACATCCTGGATATGACGAGTAATTGTTCATGACACGTAATTTTGCCAGAACCATATTAATACACATAGGATTCACAAATAAAATAAAAATAGACAATACTTGAAATGACTGCTGCCCTATGACTTTGAGTACTACAGCAGTTTATAACACTGAGTCATGGAAAATATCATCAGAAGGCTACTTAAGAAATAATTATAGGGCAAATGAATCTTCAATTCAGAGTTTGGCTACTTTGGGCATGTGGACCATCAGGGTAATCCGCTGGAGGGCCAGGACACATTTTGTTTATATTGACTGCCTGCAGGCACAGCCCCCCACAGCTCCCAGTGGCTGTGGTTCACCATTCCTGGCCAATGGGAGCTGCAGGGGGCTGTGCCTGCAGGCGGTCAACGTAAACAAAATGTCTCTAGGCCCACCATCAGATTATCCTGATGGGCCGCGTGCCAAAGGTTGCCAACCCCTGCTTTAAATAAATATTTTTCTAATTGTCCGGCTATAATGAAAGACGATCAGGAGACACTTGATATTGATTTAGTCAGGCTGCAATTTTATTATGAGATGATTGGGTCTACCTGGCAGATGAAAGTGCATAGTGCAGGCAATTCCATGTTCCTTCAAATAACTACCTGGGCCTTCCATTAGCCACGCCTTAATTTTCTATCCAGATCCCCCAGCCAACCCATGGCTTGGATCTTTTCTTCCTCACTATAATAGGTCCTCCCTGACACCCATTATGGGGAAGGTAAAAAACAAAACAAAAAAAACAACAATTCAATCTAAGCCTATATGGTGGTGTGGGAAACATTTCTTCCTAGCCCCTGTAAACAGGAGTGACTAGCACAATGCCCACAGCAGGTCCAAACCTAGGGTAACCAGATGTTCTGATTTTATAGGGACAGTCTCGATATTTGAGGCTTTTACTTGTATAGTTGTCTATTACCCCTCCAACCCTGTCCCAATTTTTCACATTTGTCATCTGGTCCTAGCCCGACACAATATTCAGAAATATGTTTCTAAATGTATGACCTGTACTTTCATACTTTACATTATTTTACTTCATAGATTGTAACTGGCTGAAATTAAATTAAAAAGCAAAATTTCCCTAATGTTTTGTTACTGACTGTCCCAGAGCTTCTGAATGAATGAGAAATAGAGGATCATGTAAATACAGAAGAATAAATAAAGAAAGAAATATGACGTATTACGGAATGCTGAAACATATTTCCTGGAATTGTTACAGCTGTTGCTGTCTAGGAAAGATGCATTTATTTTAACATATAGGTCTTTGAGATATCCACTTATGGATATGACTGGTAATTGATTATTCTATAACAATATTTAAAAAAATACTGAGAATAACTGTCTCAAAGGATCATGACAGATTGTTCCAGATGTCTATTATTGACTCTTGAAAAAATATTCCCCAGAATGTATTTATGAAGGAGGTGAAAATGTTGAGAACTTCAAGGAATCAATGGCTGCACTGAAGAACTTCTGTTGTATATACTGGTGAAAGTAAAATGTATGCTTCCTCTGAGATACTTTTAATATTGTCTATGTAGTCCCCTGAGGCTGATTTGATAGTCTGATGCCTTTAAAGAATGAATAATATTTTGTATTGACTTCATTATAAATGGTCTAGCTGTCTTACTCAAAATGGCACGTACATAGAATTTAGTTGTTTTTTTCTCCAGCATTAACCCTTAGAAAGGTACATAACATTTTGTGTTTGTCTATAAACGGGAGGATGAGGAATTAACTTTTTTTAAAATAAACATTATATATATGAAAATTCTCTATTCATCTTTGTTATTTCATACCATGTCACCTTATCTCTCCTAGGAGAAAACATGCTTGATTTTTAAAAATGGAAACCTAAATTAAAATGAGGGCAAATTCTATTAGAGAATGAGGCATTTGGAAAAGTCAAGATTGTCTTTAACAAATATTTATTTCAGACCAATTTATGTATCATTCTCTGTCCAGCTATGATTGCTAGTACTGCTGGTTTTCCTTTACAATACCTCACTTTAAAAAAAAACAAACATGAATTTTCATTGTTTTTTCCAAGTATTGTGAATGTGTTTGACTGTCCTAAACAGTATTTCCTCCTTGCGCACTGCAATAGGTGTTTCTAATGTATTGCATTAAATAATCATTATCTGGCTAATGAAGTTGTTTCTGGAGTTGGTAATGACTTTATGCAAACATTTATTTTCTTATTCCTAAGCCTACTGAAATGATCAAAGGCTGAAACGAATATCACATTTATGCCTTTGATGCATTATATCATCTTTTGTAGGAGAACGTATGGCATCTCTGTGATCAAAGACTGCACAACAAATGCCATAACTAAATTGTTATTGAATATGTTTGCGAAAGAAAAAATAAAAATAAGTTGATTATAAACTTTGGGCCAAGGGAATATAACACTCTACCACCGTAACAATAAATAAAGTTACGGTAAGTTAAAACAAGTCAGTGTTCTCAAAGGCATTTACCTTTGTTTATGCAGATTATTGCAGAAGCATATTGTGTCTTTGATCTACTACGGAGTGCATCAAGGAAATCATGACTAGTTGTATGCTTCTTCATCTAATCTCCTTCCACCTCTACAGGTAAAGCAATACAAGAAGCATATATGCTTTAGCAAACATCCGGAGAGTTTTTATGGCGAAAGTCTCTGTGGAAACCGTTGACTAATCCTTATCTCAACAGGGTTTCTCTGCTCACATGTACAGTCTCTTTGTAGATAGGGATGTAAATCCAAAAACTCTAGAGTAAATCAGGAGTAACTCTATTTATTTCAAAAGCATTTCTCCTCATCTCACATTTTATGTTTCCTGTATGGTCAAAAATGCTTGTCCAGATTCTCAATTGGTGTAAATTGGCATAGCTACATTAACAAAAGTGAGAAATCTCTCCATGTATTTTGTTTTCCAAGGAATCTCATAATTATGTTCAGGGCAACAGCACCTCTATTTCCCCTCAGTAGTTCAGCAACAGTATTCACTCATGGCTTTCAGCTCCTCACTTGTGGCTTCTCTTGCATCTCTATCCTGTCTAACCAGGACATTCCCAGGATAGACAGTTCCCTGCCTTAACTCTGTCATTCTCCCTACAGACAGGTAGCTTGCTTTCTCTTCAGAAGTGGGTGACAGTTTAATTGCTATAGATATGCAACAACATACTTTTTATCTATGAAAGCCTAATTTATTCTTAAGGTAAAAACATTACAGAGAAAACATATTAAAAATAATAAAAGAAGCTATGTGCATACCAATAAGCTTAACAGAGTTTCTTCCAGCTTTCACATGGATTACAGCACGTGCAGTCTTTTCATATAACACCCAGGGGCATCCTTGTGGTTACAAATTCATCAGACCTTCAGGTCAGAACAAGGACCCTTTTATCATATTCAGTTCCCTGTTTTGCAGTTCAGGGAACTTTGAATGGACTCTCCAGAAGCAGGTAGTTAGTATTCAAAGGGTCTCTCTCCCTAGGACATATCATCAAAAAGTTGGTTTTGGAGGGGGAGAATTTGAATTCCTTTCACTTCAAGATATTTCCTAAAGAAATTCACTTTGCATGTATTGTTCCAAAAAAGACCTTTGAACTTCTTCATACTTTCCACAGATTTCTTTAATCTTGTATTTCTACAAAGAGGGTTCATACACTCTCACAGATGTAGATACACATTTGCATTTGTAACATGATGAACTCCAAAGGTGTAGCCCTAATTCAATGAACTTTATCTTATCTTTATCTTATTTTTACCAAGTTTGTTCAGAAAATTGTCAATACGTTACATTTAGTTTACATATTTTTTCTGTTACATGGTCTAACAGTGTTTCATATATACATATTCACCAACACTACAATCCTTTATTCTGAACAATACATTTCCTATGGATTAAGAAAAAGAGATCCAATATTCTTTTAAACTCACAGTAGGTGAAGGCTAAAAGATACCTAATATAACTATCATAGCTGTTCATTGCCATACTACATCAAATCTCTTGGGTATCTCTAAATAGAATTCCAAATTTATTGAGGGAAGAACTGAAAATCGTTCAGCTGGTAGGCCCTGTAGGTGTTAGCCCTGGTGGACTAGTAACTACTCCGTAACTACTAATCCAGTAACTACTCAGATACATGACTATGGCTGGCAAGAAAGGGAAAGGTCGCAAATATCCTAGGTTCTGAGGCGCCAACAGTTACAACTCAGTGAGACAATAGCAGTTCTTATTTTGGCCCCTGGGGGTAGCCCAATCAAGGGTTAGGGCTCTTCAGGCCTAATGCCTGGATTGGCCTCTACAGTCCAGTCTTCTTCTAAAATTGGAGCTTTGAAGTGTCACTTAGTGGCCACTTAGTGGTATCTCTTGCTTCTGGTCCAGTCCCTGTCGCTTACTCCACAAGTTCGGCATAGACTTGATCCCAGCTCCAATGTTCAGTAGTCTCACCCGGGCCCACACACAGCTCCCTAGCTCCTGCTGAAGGCTGCTCTGCACATGGTTCCATGGTGGTTTCTCCTGCATCCAGCTTCCCTGCTGCTCGTGGCTTGCCATGTGACCTCCGCTTGCTCCAGAGCCAGGTTATTTTCTGGGAAAGGGTTTTACAATATAGTTTGTACCCTTCTCTATTTACCCAAGAAAAAGGCTATGTCTGAGTGTTCACCTCAGAGAATCATAGAACAGTGGGGATGGGGTTCATGTGAATGGTGATTTCCTGCTTACTTGATTCCTATCACAAGTGCCAGAATTTCAAATTCCTCGCAAAGATTATTTGGAATCAGGCATAAGATTAAGGTATGTTGTAAAAAAAATGCATTTAATATTCCTAACAAAGAAAAAACTCTACTAGAAGGGCTGTAAATAAAATAAATATATATTGGCAAGGTAAAATAATTCTTTCTCATACAATAAAATTAAATATGTGTTTTGAAATAACAGAAAGTCAAGATAAAATGTTAGTGAACATATTTTTGAGTACCAGTTCAAGCCCACAGAAGGAATCTAATGGGGCCTTATCAAAGTAGAGAGAATTTTCTCTTAAATTTCTGATCTGAGCTCTTTGAGACTGCAATTTCCTTGCAAAAGTACAAATAATAAAGTAAAATATAGTGTGGAAGCTTTTGGAGAATATAGATACCCAAAGTTTTATACTGAAAATGGACTCAAATGGAATAATGTAAAGCTTCACATTAGAGATGAATCAGAACCATAAAATATAGATCTGGATTCAGCTCTGAATTTCAGACACCCTTCTCAATAAAGTTCTGGGGTGGGTGGGGTAATAGAGGTTTTTAAGCACTGTGACAAAGCTCTGTCCTTATCTTCATGGATGCTGCGTTTCCTGGCGGATTTTCACTTGTCTCAGAGGCTCACTGTGATCCTCCACATAGCCCTTTCCTCTCTAGAGCAGCGGTTGCCAACCAGTGGTCCGTGGACCACTGGTGGTCTGCGAGAAAATTTTGGTGGTCCCTGGAGAAATTTGGACATTATTTGCAATTTTTAGGAAGATAAGTCCCTAGTAAAGGCTTCTTATTTGATAGCACTTCAAATCACGAAAAGTAGAAAGCCGTATACGATTGGAGAAGAATTAATTAAGCCTTGCTTGTTACAAGCCTGTGAAGAGGTTTTGGGGAAACAGGCTGTCCAAAAACTGAAAGTAATTCCTATGTCCGCTAACACTGTGAAGCGCAGAATTGAAGACATGGCCAAAGATATTGAAAATCAAGTGATTGAAATGGTGAAAAATTCAACGTTTTATTCAATTCAACTCGACGAATCAACAGACATAACTAACAAGGCAGTTCTGCTTTGTTTTGTGAGGTTTGAGTGTCAAGGAGAGCTAAAGGAAGAACTCCTCTGTTTGCTCAACTTGCTGGGTAGAACAACCGGCTCTGAGATTTTCGATGCACTTAATGGTTATTTCCTGAGACACGGTATTGAATGGAAGAAATGTGTTGGGATATGCACAGATGGTGCCGCAAGCATGACCGGGCATCATTTAGGAGTTGTTACAAAAGTGAAAGATGTTGGACACCCAGACATCTTGTTTACTCATTGTATTATACATTGTGAGCAACTAGTGGTGAAAAGAATGTCTCCAGAACTGCACAAAGTACTCTCTGATGTAATTAAAATTGTAAATGAAATTCGGCACAAAGCACTCAATTCTCGAATATTTGAGGCACTTTGTGAAGAAATGGGCTCTCAATATATTCATCTTCTTCTTCATGCTGAGGTGAGATGGCTGTTGAGGGGCAAAATACTAACCCGATTGTTCGACCTGCGCCAAGAAGTCAAGTTATTCTTCCAGCAGCAAAAAATTCGAAATTCCAAGATGTCTTGTCCGACGATGATTGGCTAGCCAAGCTTGCATACCTGGCAGATATTTTTTCACTGTTAAACGAGCTAAACACATCCTTGCAAGGACAGCTTACGGACGTGTTCACACTGCGAGGTAAAATGGATGCATTTCGAAAGAAAATATTGCTGAGGCAAATGCAGTTGGCTAAGGAAGATCTGCAAATGTTCCCAAATCTTGATGAGTATATGAAAGAGGAGGATGTCAACCGACAGGTAATAAACATTGTTCAACAGCACTTATGGTCGCTCACAGAATCTTTTGGCCATTATTACCCAAAGGAAGAGGACCCCAGACATGGCAATAGGTGGGTAATGGAGCCAAGAATCCATAAACTTATTTCAAACAAGCAGCAACAAATATCACACTAATAATTTTGTTATAATTAAACAAGCTTTAATAATTTTGTTATAATTAAACAAGTGCATTTCATATTAATAAAATGGAACTTTTATGATCATTATTTTATAGATGTTTGTACCTTTTTAAAAAAATTCATGTTAGTGGTCCGCGGGATTCAAAATTGTGAGTTTAGTGGTCTGTGAGGTCCGAAAGGTTGGCAACCACTGCTCTAGAGACAAGATCACAATCTATTGAGACATTTTCATCATAAGCCAGTGAGGAGAAGCACAGTCTCTGTTCTCTCCCCAGTCTCAGTGATTAATTGGGGGAGGTAGAAAGGGGGGAGCCCGGGCCCACACTCTACTCCGAGCTCCAGACCAGGTACCCTAATAGTATCAGCTAAGGTGGCTGACCTTTTAGCCACAAAACACAATACAATTCCCTGGGCTACTTCCCCACAGCAGTCCCTGCTTCTTCACACTCCACTTCACCCTTACCTCAGGGCCCCCTTCCTCGCGTATGATATGTTGTTACCACTCAGTCTCACCAACAGCACAACTTCCTCCCATAGCTCCTAACATGCGCCCCCACCTGACTAACTGGGAGATTTTTAACTGGTTTCAGCCAGTCCCTGATTGACATCAGGTGTCCCAATCAGGCTAGCAGTTTCTACTGCTTCCTGGAAGGTTCCAATGGTACCAGGGATTTGTTTAGCCTGGAACTAACATATATATTCCTTATCACTTTCCTGAAGCCATCTGGCCTTGCCCCGTCACAGCACATAAGTCAGATTGTTGAACCAAATAAAGACCAGCAGGATCTTATAAAGGGGAGAAGGCAAATGCCACATTTATTGTATGTACAGACAGAAAAGACAAGACAATCAATTACTATTTCTCTCTACTACACACACACACACACATGCACTCATTCATTCATTCTTATGAAGCTCTGCAAAGTTGTTATAGGGTATGTCTTCACTACAGGACTAGGTCAATTTCCCTTAATTCGATTTTCTAAATTCGATTTTAGAAAATCGAATCAGTGTGTCCCCACCAGGACAGCAGGTCGACAGTGGTCGACACTGTCTGTCCTAGAACTTTTGCAGGGGTCGACATAGCCTGCATTGCACTGTGGGTAGGTAGCCCACAGTGCAATGCATGCTGGACCCCCCCCCCACCCAAGCAGCCCCGCAGACCCCCCCGCCCGCCTGAACAGCCCCCCCACCCGCCCGAGTGGGGGGGAGGGAGCCAGCGCAGGGCTGCTTGAGCGAGCCGGTCAGCTGCTTGGTCAATTTCAGGTGAAACTGACTAGGCAGTTGACCGGCTTGCTTAAGCAGCCCCGCACCGGACCCCCCCGCCCCCCACCCGAGCAGCCACACGCCCCCCCCCACCTGAACAGCACCCCCGCCGGACCCCCCCCTCCCGCCTGCCCGAGGGAGGGGGAGCCTGCGCGGGGCTGCTTGAGCGAGCCGGTCAGCTGCTTGGTCAATTTCAGGTGAAACTGACTAGGCGGTTGACCGGCTTGCTCAAGCAGCCCCGCACCGGACCCCCTGCCCCCCACCTGAGCAGCTACACGCCCCCCCCCGCCCACCTGAACAGCACCCCCGCCAGACCCCCCCCCGCCCGCCCGAGGGGGGGGGGAGCTGGCGCGGGGCTGCTTGAGCAAGCCGGTCAGCTGCCTAGTCAGTTTCACCTGAAATTGACCAAGCAGCTGACCCGCTCGCTCAAGCAGCCCGGCGTGGCTCCCCCCCCTCGGGCGGGGGGTCAGGCGGGGGGGGGCTTTTAAGGTGGGCGGGGCTGCTCGGAGGTCGGAGGCTTAACTTCAGATGCCTCTTCACTGCCTCACAATAGACGTAGAGAAGTTGATTTTAGCCTTACTTCTCTCGTCAGGCAGGAGTTACAAATTCGATTTTGAGGTCCCTTTAAATCGACTTTAAGGGCATGTATGTGAAGACAGGTACACGTTTAATTCGACCTAACGTCGTTAAGGTTGAATTAAAGTGGTAGTGAAGACATGCCCATAGTTACCAGCTTAAACATTGCTTGTGACAAGCTACTGGCCAGGTAGCCTGTCCACCAGGGTGAAGGGGCGGAGTCTTATCCATCTTTCAGATGGATGCCCCTGGAGCATAGATGGTCACAGCTTCATTCAAGTGTATGGAAATTGCTTTGTCATGCTGTTGCAACACTTGAAGTGATAATCTCAGCAGAAGAACCCCTTCATGAGGACTGTGGGGTACATTCTCTATCTTCTTTCTTCATGCTTCAGCCTCATCATCTGGTGATGGCTGCACAGATCTAGGCCCACCCCTCAGGGTCATTTGGTTATCTTCATACTGCGCATTCTTTGGCCCAGCAATGTTGAAACAGTAGTTGGGCTGGTTCTGGTAACCTCTTTGATTTATTATCTAAACTATACATGCATTCACATTCATTCTTCTAACTCATTAACTTAACATACATTTCACTATTTTTACTCTTTCAGGTATTCTTTCTTTAAAATATTTACTTTCAGGGCATAGCAGATCATAATAATCTGTGTGGCCTATTTATTACACAAATTCAGAAACAAACAGCAAAGCATAACAGGGATAGCAGTTTTCACATACAGTTGTTTTACAAAGTCACTTATCTCTTTCTGAAAGCAGACTTTCTGTTTTAGGTTGGTTAGTACAAATAGTTTAGCTTGGCCTTGCAAATTACAACACAGGCTCATTTCTGTTATTGCTATTGTTGATGTTTTCACTCTGAGCTACAGAAACAGTATTTACTGTTCATTCTTATATTTTATCTAGCTTTTATACATCAAGATCCATGTTTATATCTAGATTTCAAATCCCATGCAGTGGTTAGGGTTGTTCGGCAATCCATTTCAGGTCCATCTCCTCTTGAAACATACTTGAAAAATATGTTCCTCCACAAAGTAAAAATCTAAGTATTAACTTTTGGCAGCTTGCCTGAAATATTAATACAGGATTAATAATAGCAGATCTCTTCCTGTCATAAAAAGACACATGTAAAATACTCGTGTATTGCAGCCAAATAAAGAATACAAATAAATACAAAATACAGATTGAATCTTGTATTCCCACATAAATATATGCTTCTGGTGTTTACCTCCCTCATCATAAACTTCAAGAGAAGAAAAGGGAATGGAGTATAGCACTGTTCCATAATGAAATGCCAATCCTGGGCAAATCAATAGCAAAACTCCCCCTGAATTCAGTAGAAGTAGGGTCAAGCCAGAAAACTTTAATTTCAAAATTGTGCAGGTAATAACCTTTGATGACGAGCAAACATGTCTGGAAATTGCAAGTCACATGTGGTGGCAGAAAAGAATGCTAAGAATAATAAACAGACCAGTATTTGAAAGTATCTCATAAACACAATATCCCAGAAAAATACGAATCAGGAGACACCTTATCAAATATTAAATGCAAACTAAATTATTTACATTTCTAGTGGAAGGGTGATTTTTGTGAACCATTGTTTTCAATAAATATTCCATGTTAAAGAAAGCACAGTTATTCGGTCTGATCTTCCTGCAATGTAAAAAAAGGAGCAACTCTACTGAAGAAAGTGGAATTATGCTGGTGTAAAAAAGGTGGAAGGAATATCAGAATCAGGTGAACATATCTTGGAGAAGTCCAGATGGACTGGAATCAACAGCAGCAAGTAGAGCCCTGTCAACAGATTTGATCATAAGAAGAAGTTGTCTGGTTAGTAATGTATCTGATTAATGGTTGCAGCTGTTCCTAATGGCTTATAGATGTGAGTTACAACTATGTGATACGGCACAGTGGAGGTGCAACATGCCAGATAGCAGGAGGGCTTGAATGAAGAGGCAGTGCTGGTGGAGGAGTAGAAGTGCAGTAGGGGGAGTTGCAGAGCCAGCCATGGAAAGCTGGAAGAGTGAGGAAAGTGAAGTGGGACTACTGAACCCCTTTGATGTCCCTCATATGCCTTTTTTTTTTTTTTTTTTTTTTTTGTGGTCAGTAAAGAGAGGTTAAGAAGACATGTTGGGAGTAAAACTCAAAATATCAGGGCCTATAGGAGCTCACTGTGATGATTTAGTCCTGATTAATACATGATACTTGAATAGTGACTTTATTAATCCTTAGGCAACATATCAGTAAGTTTTAGGGTCCAAAGTCCAACTCTACCAGGGATTTCATCAGATGGGGAAAACCAGCACCTCCCTTGACTAAATTCATGATGATATCTATAAGCTTGTCTCAGCTGGAAGATGATCTTTGTGTGATGCATTTTTAGGCTTTTCAAGTGGTAGCAGATAAATCCCATGTTATCCAACTTTGCTGTCTAATTTAATAATTAAAATATGGAACCACACAATTAAAGGAAATACTCTTAATTCTTTGATAAGTAGGAACACACAGGCACCCATGTACTTCAAGGGACAATTGGATGCTTCCTTCTGGCTTTGTGAAAACTGCACAATCTACTGATGAAGCAACATTAACTAACTCACTAATCACAGATGTAATAGTGGAAAGAATCTGTGGGCAATGAACCATAATTGGCACAGATTTACACTTCCTCCAACCCTATTAATATTTTTGTGGGGGGATACGTGGTATAAATCAGGATTAATTTTTCCTACAACTAACATATGGATTCCCAAGTTATATATATATAGTTCTGTATGTGTGTTTTTTTACTCACTAATCAGGATCTGTTTTGTGAGCAATTTCAGATGACTTTAATAAAAAGTGGTATGTGGCTCTCTGATTTATTTTCAGAGCATCTTCCTGTTGCATCTTCATTTTGTTGAAATAAATGTTCCAGCTGTCATATATTAATCTCTTTGCTAATCTACCTTGTTGTATTTCTAATGCACCCTGCCAGTGTATCTGTGTGCCAGACGATCTTTAAGGATATATGGTGGGAATCCTTTATGCCCCAGCTATTCTGTGACCCCTTATGCCCCACTTACTGAAAAGGGGGCTTGGCAGGGATGGAAGTGGTCATCGCTGAAATACCCTTGTACTCCCTGTCTGCCACAGTAGCCCACTGGGGGCCGTGGGTAGGCAGGTATTTTTCAGCAGCTCCAGAATTACTCTAAATTGCCTCAGGTGATCACGATGGGCTAGGGTATCAGGTGACTTAAGACTACTTTTACACCCCTGTTGTTGAACTGCACTGAATACCTTTAGCATAGCTTTTGATTTGTCCCATATAAATGTAACAGTTTTACCCCTTTGCCACCATGGAACAAATCCCTGAGCCCAACTACAAGCCCAAGCAGCTGAGTATTGGGGAGATATGTGGAAATTCAAGGTGAGACACCTTTTCCTCTTCTCTCCTTAGCTGGCCTTAGCTGCATGCTTGAATTAGCCTAGCATTTTCCTAATACAGCCCCACAGTGAGGGGAGGGCTGAGAACATGTACAGCATCAGATCCTCCCCATCCAGTTGCTTCTTTTCCCTGTGCACTGCTGTGAAAGAAGCCTGCATGGAGCTGGGCTCTGCATCAATAAAGAAGTGTGCACTCTCGGAGCATCCTCCAGGAATACAGTCTCATCCTTGCGGCCGCTGGTCCAAGTGAGTCAGACACATCCATGGCTGTGGATGTCAGGAGTGGGTGCATCACTCATTGCAGGGCTTTCATCTCTGGAGGCCGATTTTCAGATGATGCTAATTTTATGATCATAACTGTACAACGGTTTCAATTCAGCTTCAGCTCATGACTCAAGTGACTCACATAAAACGTACCATGTCACATAGAAATGTTGAGTGTTTTTCAAGGGAGACTTAGCTGATTCCACAAATGCAGATATGGTGGGGCTTCTCCATATGATAGGTCTGATGTTGAAATCTGGATATAACACACACCACCAGAAGAAGGCATCGGTGCTTCTCTCACTCCCCTTTTAGAGCTTGTCAGTTCAGTTCCCTTTCAAAATGTATCAGAGCAATTGCATTTTATTTTTGTTTACTTCCACTGGGCTTGTATTTTGACACACAATGTAGCATCAGTGGGATTTCCTGTCTCAGAATGTAACTTCAACTGTTACATTCAATTTTCACCGTACAGTAAACCCTCGATTTAACGGACCTCGATTTAACGGACTTCGGATGCAACGGACGAAATTTCTGAGCAAGTCTGATGCATCCGAAATCCATTTCTCGGGGGCTGGCTGCCGCCCAGGTCATGGCAGCAGGCGGGCTGGCTGCCGGCTCCCAGCTCCCACCCGAGTCCCGCCAGCAGGCGGGCTGGCTGCCGGCTCCCGGCTGCCGCCCGGGTCCCGGCAGCAGGCGGGCTGCGGAGCTGCCGCCCCGACCCTGTGGCGGGCGGGCTGCTGCTCCAACAGCTTGGTTTTTTTTTAATTATTATGAAATAACGGACTTTTTGATTTAACGGACACCCCCTCGCCCGAATTAGTCCGTTAAATGGAGGTTTTACTGTACTTTTAAAACGTTGCTTAAATGACCCTTTAAACCCAGTGGCAGCACTGCCACCAGAGGGACAGGAGCATACTCTTGTTTCCCCATGGGAGTCTTGATTTAGAATGGATTCAGGACTCTTGCTTCCTATTTACTGATTTATGTACTGTACCCAGTACATTTAATCTTGAGGGCAGGCATTTCCTCCCCCAACCCCCACAACCTCCTTTCATCTGGCTAGTGAATGTATGATTTGCCACACAGCTTTTACCCTCTGTAATTATTACTAAAACAATTCCTCTGGAGGTATTTAGATTGACGATAAAGTAGAAATGAGTCAGATTCAGATCACCCATTTACATGCAGATATCCACAAAATCCATCTAGACCAACTAGTAATATAATGTAGCAAGTTGCTGGAAAAAAATGAAAGCTGTTTATTTCATATGGAAAGAAGACATAAGAAAATGAATGAATTGGGTTAGGTCAAGTATTATCTCAGTCTCCAAGCTTGCTGTTTTAGAAAGAGGAAGTAAGAAAACAAATATCAGTAATCGCCATATCATCAAACATAACTTGATTGTGCTATGAACTCTCTAACAAAATCACTCACAGCCCTTATCAAGTCTACTTAAATAGCAAGATTTTAGAGACCTAGCCTCCTTTTTAGCATGTACAAATAATTATTAATGTAAATAAGGATATGTAAATATGGATATGTAAATATATAGGCCCAAATTTTCAAGAATCCGCTGTCATCATCATCAATATGTCAAGCCGCAAAGGGACATGGCCTCCATGTAAATCGAGCAATATCCATATTGATCTGTGGCAAGATACAGTGCTTACAGTGTTTGTCTATCATTGTCTATTTTGTTCTGCCATCAAAGCTTTTGGTGGCCATGCAATTGCCAGTTGTATTTCTTGGTACACCCACTTTGGAATGTGTTGGTCTTTCTTCCATTCTAATAATACGTCGCTGCCAAGAAAGCTGCCAAAACCGAACCAGTGCTGATAGGGAGGGTAGGTTTGGTTTCAAACATCCTCCATTTATATTTTGTCTTACCACTTGGTATAGAGCAGCTGACAAGAAATTAAAACATCAATCCAGTGATCTTCAGCCTTTCTCAGCTCCTGGGTTTCATTGACATAGAATAAAATTGGCATAATTATAGTTCATTAATTTTGGGTGTCTCTAACTTGAGATACCTAAAGGTTTCTTGGGCTCATCATCCAGAAACTGTCTTCCCACCTTAGCAGACATTTGAAAACTGATTGTGCCCACAATTCATGTAGTTAAATATCAAAATACCTTCATTTGTGTCTGCAAATAATTATAACCACAAGCCACTTTTTTCAGTGTATGTAGTCATGAAAAGGGAAAACTATTTTAAGGCTACCTTAAAAATCCATCCCACACTGCATGTTCCAGGTAGAATTGACAGAAATACTAGATGTAATATGCAGTTGTCAATAACATATAGCTGATAATTAGGTTTCCTGATGCATGTATTTACCAGTTAGTCACCATCAGCATGATTTTTAAGTGAATTTAATATTATATATAAGATGTGAGATGACAGGTCCACTTTGCTTATCTGAGTCAGCTATCTTGAAGTTTTTCACATTTCCATTAAGTCTTGTCTTATCTTATGGAAATTATCCTGATGTGCAATATAACAGGTTCTTTTAAAGAGGAAGTGTTTATTAAATGAAACTGCTATCAATTGCAGACAGCAAGAAACAGATTTCTATATGGCTTGAATTACAGTTTGGTCTTTGAAGTGTAGTTGTAGCCATATTGGTCCCAATATATTAGAAAAACAAGGTATGTGTGATCATATATTTTATTGTCTCTCAACAACAGGAGCTTGTCCAATAAAAGATATTATCTCACCCAACTTGTCCCTCTAGCTTTTTCTTCGTGATTTTCCAAGGACCTCACTCTGTCTAACACAGCACAGAGATGTCTAGTAGCTGAATATTATACAGTAAGGAAACATATAACAGAAACTGCATCAAAGGTCTCATTTGTGATTGTGTCTTTCCTAATGTCAACATTTTCCCATTTAAAACCAAACTGAAATTGCTACGTCACTTTACATAGGTTACCAAGCTGCCATCAGCTGGTTAAAACCACCATTCCCTACAGATTTGGGTAAGATTCAAATTAGTGACTTAGATTTGAGTAATCAGGGAGGTAGCCGTGTTAGACTTCCACTGCCTGCATCCGACGAAGTGGGTATTAGCCCACGAAAGCTCATGCTTCAAAACTTTATAGTTAGTCTTTAAGGTGCCACAGGACTTTGTTACCTCTGTTAGATGTGAGTAGTGTCACAAGCAATATGTTTCCTTAAAAGGAAAAGGAAATGCTCCTTAGCTAAAATAAGGGATTAGTTTATTAGTATTCATCAGTATCTTCCAGCATGCCCTCATACTCCACAGCATAATTTAGAGGGAAAGATGCGTTATCTAGTGAGTCATCCATATTCATTAGTATGCAAATGTTTTTAAGTAACCAGTGCTGACAGCTCTGAGCAAGGTTCTTCATTCTATCCCTATGTAATCAGCAGCCAGAAAGATGTGCTCTGAATGTTCTCTAACTGATAGCAACTGATTTGGAAACCAAAAAATGTTTCCTTCAGAGCTGGCCACAGCTGACTATTTAGTTCCCCATTACATGAGAGCTTGTTTTACCTTGACCTTTGTACCTCTTTCATCAAGAAAATATTTGACCATTGATAGAGGCATATTGTTTGCCTGAATAGCCCCACATCACTGTGAACTAATGACAACTGGATGAGTTATTTTTCAATTGCATTAGCAAATTGTTCAGGCAAAGTAAAATGTCTTACTCCTACTGATGCTCTTTCATGTATTACCGTTGCCGCAGTGTGTACCACTGTAGCTATTAGTCTCTTTATACACTGAAGTTTGAAGGAGTAGGTGCACTAGGCTTTGTGGGATGTATTTGGCTTACACAATGGAGTTTGAAAGGACAGTAATGAGGCCTGTCGATTTGTTTATAAGAATGTGCTTTTGACTAATCAGGATTTTATGTTGACCGGAAGTTTGCCACCGCCACTACAACGCTGTAAGTATTTCATACAGTGAGCAAATGAAAAGGGACAGCAAGGGATATCTTCACCATTGGCAATTCTTTCTTACAGAAATTCTGTATCAGTCTGCTTCAGTCAAAGAGCTCCAAGGGAGAGGTCAGGAATGGGTTGGGTTGTTAATGCATGAGGTGGAGGGACTAATCAGTCTTCAGATTAATACTATAGATTTTTAGAGCGTCGGTGATCTGGTATAGTATAGCTGAACTAGCAATTATTTTACTTACTTTTCTGAGTGTTGTAGATTTTATTTTTAGTGCTTAATATATTCCTTCTAAGTCACCTTTCCTACATTCTTAGTTGTAGATACCAATTGGTTAGATTAAGTATTATTTTTTTCTATTTCAGTAGCACCTGAATTATACTCAGTGTTGTCCAAACATGGAGGAATATAGATCCTGAAGTGTTTATAATCTATTCTGACTATCTGTCTTTAGTGTTGTAATTCATTGCTACAACTGTACATATATGATACAGGTAGTAGGCTCCTGAGTTTTTATATTCTGAGGAGAACAGAAAGGCCAATATTAAGTTTCTTTGCTTTCATATTCAATACTGATCTTATGTTGTTCTTCATGGATGTCCTCTCACTGGGCAGTATCCTAATGTCTCAGGATATAATAGCAAGAGCGGCTCTGAAGTTACGCTTTCATATTTGTCCTTCAAACCAATGAACATATAGAGTTTCTCTTAGCATTGGTTCTTTCCAGTCATTCTTTGGAAGATTGCCTATTTTTTCTATATTGCTTACTACCTCTCTTCTAGATTGGTAGCCTAATGCAGAGAGCAGGGGAAGGAATGATACATTCCCCATATAATGAACTTGCAAACATGAACATTTCTGAAGAAACACAAATAACAAGATTCATAGAATTTCAGAGATGGAAGGGACCTCAGGAGATCATCTAGTCCAACCCTCTGCTCAAAGCAAGACCAATCCCTCTTTTTACCCCATATCTCTAAATGGCCCTCTCAAGGATTGAACTCACAATGCTGGGTTTAGCAAGCCAATGCTCAAACCACTGAGCTATCCCCTCCCCCCCCCCCGTCCAAATTTGTATAGGTTGATCCAATGACACTACGTTTCTTCAGGTCTCCTTGCCAGTGGAAGACGGGAAGACCATCAGCTATTGCACAACACATCGATTTCTACTTCCAACTCTTAAAGTTATGAATTTGATCTCATACCCATTTTCAGTGAACTGTGTAATGAACTGTGTTAGTAAATAATGAAAGAGAAAAGAATACTATATATAGTATAAGAAATTATATCTAATTTTTGCTTTTTGTATGTTTCTGTGCTAGATGTGTAAACCATGAAACTGGTTTGTTTGATTTTATCTGTGAAATCCTTGGTCTGTACAAATAGCAGAATGAAACAGAGTGTCAAATGTGAATTGTTAGCTCCAGGTGTGCCTGCCTGCCCTCCTCCTTTCTCAACAAGACAAGCTAACAAGTAAAACCCTAGGTCAAATAACACCATCCATGAAATGATAGAGCTTTTGCTCAACTAGGACAAGTAATAAAAATTATATCATTTTTGGTATTACAAAGTGGTAGTGCAAAAAAATTGTGTACATGTAAACTGGTGGCAATGTAATGTAATTAACCTATTCACACTTATATTCTGAATCTTTAAACATTCCAAATAAAATGTATCCTTCTGTTGCATTCCAAGAGTGGTATTTTCAAATGTGAATAAAGACAAAATGTCAAGATTTTAGGATGTTTAATGTGATTTTTCAAAAATGCCTAAATCCTGTGGCATTAGACCATTCCTCCTATGGAGTTAGATTCTTTTTTAAAATCCCACCAGGCATTTATCCCCTCTTTAGGTGCCTAAATACATTTAAAATTCTGATGCTGCATGACTTAGGAGCATAGGTCAAATACCATCAATGGAACGTAGTCTCCCAAATCACTTGGGTTCACTTCAAAATTCCCCTCCCCTCCATATACAAACCCAGGTGCATATGTATGTGTAAGATCTGGTATATGCAGACACACTCTAAGCATGTGCACAAAGCCTAGGATAAGCTCATGCAAAATTGTTTTCAAAGAGTCATAGATTCTAAGGCCAGAAAGGACTACTGTTATTAGCTAGTCTGACCCCTTATAGAACACAGGAAAGAGAATTTTCCCCAAATAATTCCTAGAGAATATCTTTTACAAAAAATCTAATCTTGATTTAAAATTTTCCACATATGAAGAATTCACCATGACCCTTGGTAACTAACTGTTCCAATGATTAATAACTCTGTGGGTTTGTTTGGTTTTTAAGCCTTATTTCCAGTCTGAATTTGTCTAGCTTCAGCTTCTATCATTGCACCCTGTTATACCTTCCTTGGATAGACCAAAGAGCCCATTATTAAATATTTGTTACCCATGTCGGTAGTTATAGACTGTAATCAAGTCATCCCTGTGGTATACAGAAGGTCAGAGTAGATGATCAAAATGGTCCCTTATGGCCCTGGAATCTTAAGTCTTCGGTTACATTCTGCTGTCAAAGACATTCAGGCAATGTAACTGAAAGCAAAATTTTGGTCCCTTTAATGAGTTTTGTCCACAATTTGATACCTGAAAGATTTTTGGTTACACCTTTTTAAATTAACATTAAAGATTAATTGATAGCATGAGCTATTTTCTTACGTAAGGAGTAAAAAGAAAAGAGGAACGGGTTTGCTGATGGTGAAGGTAAATCCACTACATGAGTTAGTGTGGATGAGTCTGAGCCTCACTGGTGGACTTTAATCACTTGCTCCACTTTTCTTCAAACCAGTTTAGTTGACAAGCTAAGGCCTGGTCCCCACTAGGGCTTAACGTCGACTTTAGCAAGCTAAAGTCGATTTAAGCCTGTACCCGTCCTCACATGCATGCCCTTAAAGTCGATTTAAAGAGACCTTAAAATAGACTTCTGTACTCCTCCCTAACGAGAGGAGTAGCTGAAATCGACCTCTCTCTGGGTTGATTGTGAACTAGTGAGGATGCATCTGACTTTAAACCTCCGACCTTCCGAGCAGCTCCGCGGACCCCCCCGCCCGCCCGAGCAGCCCTGCGCCGGCTCCCCCCGCCCGCCCGAGCAGCCCCGTGCCGGACCGCCCCGCCCGAGCAGCTCTGTGGACCCCCCCCCCCCCGCCCGCCCGCCTGAGCAGCTCTGCGCCGGCTCCCCCCAGCACGGGGGTCCGCGGAGCTGCTCGGGCGGGCACAGGGGAG
This sequence comes from Sternotherus odoratus, assembly GCA_032164245.1. Taxonomy (NCBI): domain Eukaryota; kingdom Metazoa; phylum Chordata; order Testudines; family Kinosternidae; genus Sternotherus; species Sternotherus odoratus. Next base: position 112,401,895 of record JAVMKO010000002.1, read on the forward strand.
CCGGCGCGAGGCTGCTCGGGTGGGCACGGGGGCCACGGAGCTGCTCGGACTGGGGCTGGTCCCCTGGGGAGTGTGCCTGGCTGCCCCGAAAGGTGGGACTCCCGGCACTGTGGGATATCTACCCACAGTGCAATGATGGCTATGTCGACCCTTGCAAAAGTTCTAAGGACAGACACTGTCAACCTGCTGTGCTTTGTGGGGACGCACTAAGTCGACTTTATAAAGTCTACTTTAGAAAATTGACTTAAGGGAAATCGATCTACTGCTGTAGTGAAGACATACCCTAAGAATAAGCCTTTCCATATAGTTTAACCTCAAGAGTTATATTTCTTTGGGGAAGACATACAGTTCTGAAGCTACGTTGGTGAAATATATGTGTACAACTGTATAGATTTAGTTTTGTGCTCCACCACAAACTTCCCATGTCTGTCCTTGTACAAGTCACTTAGCTCCAGTTCCCCATCTGTAAAATGGGGAAAATAATACTTCCTTAGGATAAATATGTTAATTGTTATGAGGCACTGAGGTACTGTGGCACATATCAATATGACAGATAAATATGTAGACAGACCCATTTCTAGGTAAGTGCAGCTATGATTCATTTCACCATCAGTACCATTGCATCCTACACATTCATTCTGGTTTTCAAATCAAGTGCACCTTAAAATCAATATTAACTTATTTGCTATTTGTGGTATGCAGAGAAATAATTTTCTCTGGGAAAAAAAACCCCTCATCTTCCTTATTTTGCTTTCCTTTTATGCCACTTCCATAATTAGTTCTAGCTTGTCTGAAGACAACCTATACTGTGAACTAGCAAATTGAAGCTCTTTCCCAGATAACAATGCAAATAGGTGTCAGCTTCAGGTTAGATTTATTATTATTATTTATACTTATTTATTTTATTTTATTTCATTTGCAACATCACAAAGTAGCAAAATCCTATAGGTAAAGACTGCTTTGCTCTCCCACAACTCCTTTGTGGTTGGATCCTGAAATGGAGCACCCTACCATGTTGGATAATTTAGACTCATAAACAGTTGTTGTACATACTAAATTTCCCTGATATATAACTATATAACTGAAAAGTTCCAAAAGACAAAAAATGGCAGGTTTTATTGTCTGTGTAGGTGTTCCAATAATGTTGTACCAAATGTTTTACGGCAAATGCAAATCCTGATAATTGGACAGAAATAATCTCTTGATTTCAAAAGATCTTTTGTTCGCGGCTGGCCTGCCCCTTCCATTATTTTTTTCAGTGTCACCATCCAGATTTTGTTTGAGTGTTTAATCCATTGCCTGTCTGAGAACTCTTGTTTCTAATTTAACATGTTAAAGTGGTGTAGTCTTGGAATCTTCTTGTGTACGATATTATACTGGATTTGTGTCCTTGTGTGAATGTATGTAATTTTAAAGGCTTTGATAGTGCTCCTTTTTCCATTTCTATAATTCCCATTCCTGTTAATAGTTGTTAAATGTGCAGATAGAGAGAACCATAGTAGATCCAGATCCCTTTATATAAAGGCTTTGCTTGCTTCTTCTCAGATTCCACTTAAGGATGGGTGTGTTGGTTGGGCTATTTTTTTTTCCATTTGTTTTTTTGTTGTGTGTGTGTGTGTGTGTTTGAGAACTCTTATTTGTCAGTTTGTAACACTTCTTTTGGATCAGAAGATGCTGGATTTATGTATAACACCAGGGCTAAGCCTATTAGCCACTGCCACCAATATAGCATTATCACACTATGAAGTTAAATACCCAGAGAACCCATCTACTGACTTTTTGTATTATTTTGGTTGCTTGCAAATAAAGTTAAACTACATAACACTATTGAAAATAAAACACCAGTTTGCTGGTTTGTATACTTTATTTCTCAAAGAATAGGTGCTATTGTTAAATGACTCTGAGTGACCCAGAGGTAAGAGTATAAAAGCAATTTCATTTGTCTGGAAAGCTACAGCATTGCCAGAACTTAACTTATTGCAAAACTACATAAACTTCAAAGTTTATCCTATTTCAACAGGACCAACATTGTGGTTCACATTTTAAGCCTTAACTATTGTCTTAGAAACTAATTCCTTTTAGGGTCTGATTCTGTCACCCACATTGAGTAATACTAAGCAGTCCCAATATAAAAAGAGCTGGTAAATATGTAATTTCACAAAAATATATTTCCAGATTTTTCTATAAAATATCCCAAACTCTTAAGATTTTGGGGGCGATTTTTGTTGCCCCTATTTTTTTAAGTGGCAAAATGAAAAAAATAATGAATAACCTTTGTCAATAGTTCTTGGTCCAGAAGAAGGATTTCTAGTGGTGCGGGTGCTAACCTCAGATTCAGGAGACTGAAGTTTAATTCACTACTCTGCTACAGACTTCATTCGGCAAACCAATTACGTGTCTACATTTAAAAAACAAAACGTGTGCTGCTAACTCAAGTTTCATTAGTAATGAAGACGTAGCAACTTGGGTTAGCAGCTCAAGTTAGAGCGTCAGCTTGAACTCAGGCCGGTAAGCTCAGTTGCCTAGGCTTTGCTGCTATTTTTACCCGAGTTAGCAAATGGTGATAAACTAACTCAGTTTAAAAATATGGCTTTTTTGAAATGTAGGCACACCTTTTTTCTCTTTGTGTCTTTGTTCCCCACCTGTAAAATGGGGATACCACACTGGGGTGTTATAAGGAAAACAATATAATGGGGGCCATATAAAGATTCTTTACAATATAATGGGGCCATATGAGTATTTAAAATAAAAACACAGTTGAAGATAATTGGTTCTAGAATAAAAATAAATATTCGGAGGATTTTTGGTTTGTTGTTGGATTTTGTTGTTGGGTTTTTTTTTTGTTCTCCTATTTCTACCACCAGCCTAACAGCAAAATATAGATCTCCTATTTCAAACTGAATTAACTACAGTATGTTCATTTAATGTTATTAAATATATCTGGCACACACAGGCATTTGTTTAACATCCAACAGTCATGATGTTTTCATGTTTATTACGTGGGTTGTTTTTCACAGCATTTAGCTGGGTTTATTTTAACTGTTATAAAGAACATTTTATACTCCATGGTCAATTTCAGCTTCCTCATGCTTCTCCCAGAATGATTTCTTCCAAATTCCTGTTGATGAGTGAACTGAGTAAATTTTATTAGGACATGATGTTCAGAAGTGACTAGTGATTTAGAATGTCTCCATTTTTGGATGTCCAACTAGAAATCCCTAAACATGGCTCAATTTTCAGCAAGTGGTAAGCACCCTCCTTCTCCATCTGGAAATTAGGCCCCTTTAAGCTAGGTCAGGTTAGGCACCCAAAAAAAGAGAAGACCTCAAAATCACTAATCACTTCTGAATGTTTTTGTCCATTGCTTTTTAGTTCAGTTTTGGGGCATCATCTTGCCATGTGAATATATATATTTATTATATATATATATTGCGACCTAGTGGATAGAGCACTAGACTGGGATTCAGGAAATCTGAGTTTTATTCCTGGTTCTGCCACTATATTGCTGAATGATGTTGGGCAAGATCAGTCATCTGTTCATGCCACAGTTTGCCTGTCTGTAAATTGAGGATCATGATAATGACCTCTTCTGTAAAGCACTTTGAAGTCTATTAATGAAAAGTGCTATACAACACCTAGGTACTATTCTCACTGCTCTAAATACTGGCTCACCAGCCGCAACTCATATGGAGGCAGATTTCTGTCAAACAGTCATTCTTCTTTTGTATTAACATAAATGGAGGATGCTCCCTTTACCTTATCCTTTAGTGTGATGTGTGTGGACAAAGTCCTGTTGACTTCATCAGGAATTCATGTAACTCATGGCTCTAAGCATGTGCATAATATTGCAGGAGCAGGAACTTTGTAAGGTACCATATGCGTGGATTTGCTCACTGATATAAGAAAAGATAGAGTCCATATGTTCATATTTGAAATCCACAGTCAAACATTCCATATGCTGAATCATTGTTACATGCAATTGTTCTTTAAGTAGAATGCCACGCATCAATGCCACATTAAATGATGTCCAGAGATAAGCTTATGAATAAAAATTAATAATGTTCACATGCCTCTGTTAATGAAAATCCAGACTACAACTCAGGGTGCTCAAATCCCACTTTAATGTCATTAGCACATTCATGATATTTTCACACCTGCAGAATGGCATCAAATTGTTTGAGAAACTATTATGAAACCCCAAGCCACAGAGCTCAGTAGGATGTATGTCACTTTTTTTTTTGTGCTAATGACATAAATAAATGGGAAAATAACATGATTATAACTGTAAAGATCTAGTAAAAAAAGAAAATCTCTTTCACTTAACAGAAAAGAAGGAAAAGAAAATATTGTAATCTATATATATAAAAGTCAAATGGTGTATGCGTGTATGTATGCGTGTATGCGTGCGTGTATGTATGCGTGTATGTACGTGCACTTACTCCTTCCACACCGTTTGAGCTAGAGACTTGAAATTTGGTACAGTTAGAGGTCTTAGGGTCCTAATCAGGGTAAGAGTCGAAAATTTTTCAAATCTCACCTCTGACGCCCCCCAGGGGTGAAATTCTTTAAAGGCCAATCACATCAGCTGGGCAGCTGCTGTTCTCTGTGACATAGTTATGATGTCATAATACCCCCTCCAACGGGTCCTGCATTCGCTCAGCTTTCTGCCCCCTCCCCTCTCCAATGGACCCCGCACTCGCTCAGCTCTCTGCCCCCTCCCCACCTCCGACAGACCCGAGTTGGGTTTGGTCAGAGGGTAAGTGAGGTAGGGGTGTCGGGTTTGGTCGGGGGGTGAGGTGGGGGTGTCGGGTTTGGTCCGGGCGTGAGGTGGGGGTGTCGGGTTTGGTCGGGGGGTAAGTGAGCCGGGGGTGTTGGGTTTGGTCTGGGGGGGTGGGAAGGTGTCGGGGTGGGTGAGAGGTGAGGTGTGGGTGTTGGAGTTGGTCAGGGGCTGTTGGGTTTGGGGGGGGTAAGGTGGGGGTGTTGGGTTTGGGGGGTTGAGGAGGGAGGTCGGGGTTGGTCGAGAGGTAAGTCAGGTGTGGGTGTCGGGTTTGTTTGTGGTGGTAGGTAGGGGTGTCGGGTTTGGTTGGGGGGGACGTGAGGTGGGTGTGTCAGGTTTGGTCTACGGGGGGTGAGGTGTGGGTGTTGGTCAGGGGGTGTTGGAAGGGGGGACGTGGGGGTGTTGGGTTTGGGTGGGGAGGTGAAAATGTGAGTCGGGGTTGGTCGAGGGGTAAGTGAGGTGGGAGTGTTGGGTTTGGTCGGAGGGGTGAGGTGGGAGTGTCAGGTTTGCTCTCTGCCCCCTCCTCCCTCCAACAGACCCCACACTCTGCCCCCTCCCCACCTCCGACGGACCCGAGCAACACCAGGTATTTTCACTAGTATTGTTATATTTATATTTTTATATATATATATATACATATATAACTTGTACACTGGAAGTCCCACCTAAATAGCATTTTAGTTGTACTCAGGCACTCTTTGAATATGTAGCTTATTTTCTGTTTAGAAAAAAGGACTGCATCTGAGAACAAATGACAGATTCTTTTTCTCTGAGAAACTATAATGGATCTTAACACATTCAGACTGCAATTGACCAGTGTTCTCTGCAAGGACAGATATTAGCAACACACATATGTAACTTCTTTTTGGTTCAGTTCTGTAGTTTCCAGTATATACAATTGTCCTTAATGCCCTAGTTTCTGTTGTGTCTGAATTATTTAATGCAATTTGGCTGAATTTTAGCTTTATCATCCATAACCTAAATGTTAATGTTTAGTTGAATCAAACCACACAATGTATTTTATCCTTACATCCTAGAACTAGATCTATGTCAGATATAGCTTTAGGGATGAGATGATTTGGTCATTGAAACAACTGATGCCATAACTAGATTCCCTGGAACTACATATCTGGGACAGAACACACTAGATTTTGGGGACTTAAGAATATGGAGACTTAACAATAATTACTATCTGCCTCTTAAATACTTACTATCCTAGCTCTGAGATTGCATTTTGGAAGCCAGTTTGCTTGGTTGTTTCTAGTTTCAGTTAAGCACTTACAAGCATTTTTTTTTTGCCAACATTTCTGAATTGTGGGAAGATCCCAGACTCTCTGTTATGGTATCTAAATAAGTGATCTGATACTCATGATCCTCCGCATCCACATCGCTCATGGCCAAATGCTTTAAAAACACTGGACCAAATCCTACAGTTCTGTAATCACTTTAATAGTTCATGCCCAGGCAAAACACACAGTGACTTTTGCTTGAAACAGGACTGGGGGGGGGGGGGGAGGGCTGGATTTCAACTTAGCTACACCAATGAAGTACAGCCGGATATGATACACAATGCTGCTCAAAAACTAAGAAAAGATGAAGTGTAGGTCGAGGGCAAAAGAGCGAACACCTACTCTTACAGAAAGTGCCATAGTATCTTCAATGTCCACCAAAAGCCTCAGTTGTAAAGGCCTCATCATGAAGACGTTGCTCAAAATTGAATAATCGAATGTTTTACAGGCTGTGGGCCAAATCTACAACATTATGCTCATTGTGAATTGTTGGTGTCTGACTACAGGGTAGGGAGTTCCTCCATGTGTGTTTCTTTTACCTTTCACAGCAACACAGCAGTAGGCCCAGAGTCTTGAAAAAGGGACACACACTGCAAGATACATTATAGTGGAGCTAACACACTAATAATGTTTATTTATGTTATTGTCTCATAATCTGGCATATTATTATTTTTTTCTGCACTAAATGATGTGTGTTTTCCAGCAAACACCTTTTGTTTCTCTGAAAGAAATTCCCTTTTAAAATATTTAGAAAACTGGATAGTATTTCTTTGTTAAAATAAGGGTAATAAGAATGGCAAATGCTGTGTATTTTGAAGTGGTGTTATTGAAAACACTGGTGTTCCACTTTATCATCCAAACAGTTCTGTAACAGGCATTGGGTGCACAAGTATTTTGAAAGGTATCTCTTAATATTATCATGCCACAATTCTTATTACTCATCAGGGAGTATCCTGTCTGTTTTGATGTTTTTTCCCCTAAATTACTTAAAGCAACCAGTGCACGGTACACCATAGACCCTGAGCTTGCAAGACTGGACTTTTTAAAAATGTAATGCTTAATGTAATTTATGTACACAGGGTTGGAAAGCTAATGGGAACACCATCCAGGTGGTGAAAGAGCAAGAACTGTGAGAGCACAATAGTCCATAACACAGCATTTTTATGTTTCTGACAGAGTGAAGCCCATAAATAATAGAAATCACTAAAAATACACCTCATAATTACTGAGATAATGAAATAAATTAAAGAGACTAGCTAATAATGTCACAGGAATACAGTTTATTCCCTTTCTGAGGTAAGACTGTGCCTGGCCCAACGATTGATTCAAGGGGAGGAGAGGCAAGGAAATGTTAAGAAACCACTCCTCAGTCTGATCACCTGTGCAGGAGAGTAGCACAATTGAAGAGCACAGGGATTCCTTGGTTCTAGTATCCCCCAGGGATGTAAATTCACCACCCAGTGGGAAGGGGGTAGGAGGATGAATGGCACTAGCCCTTTACAATGGCTAGCAGAGAAGGGAACATGTCTGTCCTATCCTAATGTGAAAGACACTATGTATATTTCACCTGTGTACTGGGATTTCAGATCACCCAGAGGTAGAAAATTACATATTGTGATCAAGTGTCCACCGTTTGTGCCTTTACTTATATTGTGTCATCTTCTGAACCACGTGCAATACGTGTCTTGTGCATAGTCTTAAAAGAAGCAAGACATGCAGAAATGCATAGTAGAGAGCGAGCACATATATTTAACAAAAATGGCATTTCAGTAGTGTTTGGGTCACCCTGTATAGGGCCCAGACTCTCAGCTGATGTAACTTGACCTAGCTCCATTTAATTTTATGGAGCTCCTTCCATTTACAGAAGGTGAGACTCTAGCCCATAGAATGAATTCCATACTACCATGCTTTCTGCTTGCCAAAAAGAGAATAAGTGAACCTGTCTATGATCAGAAAGGCTAGGCACTCTTATTCAATTCTGGTTTTGATTGTGGAGATATTTTGCTTCCATGATCTCTCAGTTACACCTTTGTTAGAAATAATATAGCAGGTAGGCTATAAAAAGTCCTGTTAATAGTACCTCAAAGGGATAAGGAGGAAAAAGACCCAATTCTCCTCTCACTTACAATGGTAAACATCAGCAATAGTGGCTAGAGTTGTAGTTGTCTTAAATCAGGGTAAGTTCTGAACAAGGACAAAATAGTTTACAAGACAAATAAAAACTCTTTTTGTACATGTTAACTTTTACTATAGACCAAAATTTGACTCTGTATGGACAAAACAGCCAAAGATCTAGGCATACAGCTGGTGGAAACTAAGAATTTCTGTTCCATGGGAAATTCTAAGATTTTTAAAAAAATTGTTCCAATTTGGAATGAAAAGTAACAATTATAGTAGCAGCTATGGTAGTGTGGAATCATTTTTCTAAGACATTACAAATAGCACTACTTATTAAAAATGATTATCTTGTTCAAAGTGTCAAACTGTTACATTATAACATCAAGCAGAAGACATTATCAACAAGAAAATAAGATACATTTCACTCTACTAAATTAGCAACTGATTTTAATAATTAGAAAAATAAAATTAAAGCCAGGTGAGCTGGGGAGCCATGCAATTTTTTAATTCAGTTTTGATTTATACAGATTCACACTCTGAGGCTGAGTTCAGAGAAACCCAAAAGCAAAAAAGCAAGTCTCACTTGAAACTGAGTTTCTCACCTAATTCTGGTTGCATTTCAAAAGTAAATAAAACGGGATTTTGCATAATTTTGATGCAAACCCCACAATTTACTCCCTATTTTCTCAAAATTGGGCTTATATTTACCTATATTAGGGTCCACTATACAGTAAACAGTGCACAAAGATAAGCAAACTGTTCCTGGAACCTAAGAAGAATTTGTGATAAAAACTGTCTTGAAGGTTTACTTTTTCAATTTTCACACCAAATGTTTAGTACGGTTCTATTTCATCAGTTTCAGGCTAGATTCTGGATATAATCAAACCACTTTATGTTGTTTTGGGACACTGGCATTGTCCCTTGGTGTTGCTGACAGCCAGTATAAAACAAACCTTCTCTGCTTTACAACAGGGATTGCTTAAGGAGGATTAAAGCTGTTTCTCCCCTCCACCCCCCAGCCTGCTGGGCTCCAGTAAGAGTAGTTGGGAAGTAGCCCTTAATTTATACATTTATAGCAACCAGTGGGGGGAAAGAAGGTGTTTTTTTTTTTTAATAAAATAAAATAATAATAATAAAAAAAACCTGATAATGTCTGCCCTAATCCTAACCCAAACAGTGCCATCATTGTACTATTTTCGAAAAGGGTGAACACTTTGTCAGAAGGCAAAAGCAGGAGACATGAAGGAGCCTCTGCCCCACTTCTTTCCTTTGAGGACAGAAGCCAGAGCTGGGCACTGGTAAGAGCCGTCTAGGAAGACAGGGACACTGTGGGGAGCCCCAGACACTCCACCTGACCTGGATAGGGGCAGAGAGCATCCCCAAGGCCATGTCCCACCCTGCAGGGCATGCCATCCATGACAGGTATAGGGTTCTTACTACTGCCCGGCTCCAGCTTCTGGTCTCGTGATGTGGGGAGAGGAGAAGCAGGGGATGGGGTCTCATGGTTGTGGGGGTCTAGGACCCATCAGCCAGTCAAAATAATTAACTTCTTAGAAAATAATTAGTCTACTATGAAGTCTGTAAATAAGATGAAATTATTGATTGTGCTCGTTTATTATTCCTTTTATGACAGTATTCTTTCATCAATAATTGATTTTTACAAATCATTATTATACTCTAAATTATTAAGCACATAAATTATTCTGTATGTATAATCTGTAGTTTCAAGGTAGAATAGTATTTGCCATTTTTTTGCATAACAAAGATGTCAAAAAGAATAACTCTTACAGGAAACAGAAGCTGTTTCATTACTGTGCCAACCATTCATTTTAAAAGGTTACATTTACCCAATTTTTTTGTGTCTTTAGGTAAGTGAGTTAAACACACTGCATGCTGATGTTAAAATGGCCCTTTTAGTATGTGGAACATATGAGTAAATGAATATTAAAGTAGCGCTCTGTGAGAGATTTGTAAAAAAAGATTTCTAGCGAGTTAAATATGTATTTAAAATAATGTATTATTAAAATAAAAATATTATCTGAATTACAGTATCACCAGTGGAACTCATGGTTCCTTCATGCAAGCCACCGTACAAACATTTAGTAAAAGAGAGTCCCCAGCACAAAAACCATAAATCTAAAGAGGATAAGACGATGGATGGGTGAAGGAATGTAGTACCCTAGTTTTATACATAGGGAACTGAGGCACATGGAAATTGAGGCTGGGGTTTACAAAAGAACCTTAAGAAAGTTAGGCATGCACCTTCCACTGAAATTTATTGAGGAGTGGGTACCTAACCATTATAGCCTTCTTTGAAAATGGCAGCCTACGTGATTTGTCCAAGGTCACACATTCAGTTTGTAGCAGTGCCAGTACATCACCTGAGTCCCAGTCTACAGTCTTTCCAATAAATGTCCGTGGAAGGTCCATGATTTTTGTGACACTGCAGCTGTGATCTTGTAGGCTATGTAGAGTAAAATGGGCTGTGTCATACCTGCACCTCTGTCATACTGCCCATCTTCCCAGTATCCCTCACTGTTCCCACACCCGCTGCCACAACCATCATCTTCTCGATGATGATGATGATGATGTTACCAGAAGTTGAAAGACCATTGTATTTATTGATGGTGATATAGCATTCACCTGATGTAAACTGTTATTGTAGTGGGTTCCCCCCCTGCTTGCACTGATTTATGAAACATCTCTACTGAGTTATGGAGCAGATTTGTGTTGTTTTGAATACTTTTCTTTAGCTATGATTTTGTATTTATTTATTTATTTATAAACTTTGCAGCTGTCATCAAACAGGTTTGGACAAGTAGCTCAAAAGAAAATCATAGACGTGTTTAACTTTGACTTGAAAACAAATAGACAACTCCAAACAATCTTCAGGTGGTATCTCAGCTTGCTCAATTTATTGCAGAATGAATCATTTTTTATTGTTTCTGCATTCCTAACACATTGGGTATGCACTTAATTAGCAAAGAAACAACTGTTCTATAAACACATTTACTGGACAATAAGGAATTATAGATTTTTGAAAAAAATTAAATCACCTGAGTGATCACTTGCATGGGTTGTGAATCCTTTGGAGGACAAGAAATTGGAAAAGGATAAAAATTTGGAAACTGGGGCCTCAGGCTGGTAAACCAGAAGGAACAAAGTGCCTATCCTGTAATCCTGTTGTGGCTCATTAGAGATGTTATTTCCATTCATACTGGCTAAAGAATGGGACTGCAAACTGGTGGAATGGTTCAGCATAAAGTATAGTTATAGTCAGGATGAAATTTAGTATTTATAAAAAAGAAAGATCTGTAAAAGCAAAATTATAGTTCGAGGTGAACCAATTAGAGGTACTGCATCTGCTCACTGTCACTGGAGCTATGAAGGCAGTACAATCGGCCCATTGTCTGAAGGACGCCTCTTACATTTCTCAGGCTCCTTTTTTTAAGGCCTGTAAAAGAGCAATGTTAATGGGCCCTGAGCAGTGATGTGGTGGAAGTGGGGTCTCAAGTGGCCATTCATTAACATTCCTTCATCAAACTGAAGAGAAGTTGGGGATAATTTTCATGTCTGTGATGAAGTTCACCTCCGCTATGGATATTGCACCACTTCCTTACCAGAGATCACATATACATGGGACTCCTAAAAATATCTTTAAAAACAATTGGTGAGTATGTTTTTGGAATGTGTTAGATTATAGTAAATAGCAGGTTTGGGTTGCTTTCTTTTTTCTTTTCTTTTTTTTTCTAATAGATGAGGGTGATACCCCAGTCTCTCTTCAAGCTACTCAAGTTGAACATTATGCTGTTCTATCAGCATAATCAATATACCCTTTAGGAAACAGTGGATTCCAGGAACGATCAATAGGTTAATACTTGTTTGACAGATATGAGTGGTTATGAAGTGTCTCAGTTGAAGATATGCAAAGGAAGCTAGACTTGGAAAGATCAAATGAGGATTGCAGTTCTTTGAACAAGTGGACACCTCAAGCACCAAACATATCAGTTAAGTGTTTGATCTCTTTAGCACAACAGGTCTTGAAAGTCAAATGGAATAAACTTTGTTTAAACTCTGAATTCTGTATAGAAGACCTAAGGGAGATAGGGATAGTTTAACCAAGAGATAATAGGCTTTCTTCCAGGTCCATAATGAAGATTATTTATTTCAGATAATTAGATCAATTTAGTAGCCAACTGTGGGAGGAAATCAGGATTAGAGTGGTCATTCATGGTTTGCATGGGAGGGTAAGTGTCCTGAACCCATCTGTGTATCTCTTAGGAAACTGAGCTGTGAGGCAATATCGGCTAATCTGCTATAATTTGATGCATAGTGCCCCTCAGGCATTGTTTTGCTATAGGTGTTAAGACACATTTACTGACATTACCTCACCAAATAAATAGGCCAATACTTGTTTTTTTTTCTTAAATAAGATGTGTTTATTACTGACACAAGAGACATGTGTGCTGGTGATAAAGAATATAAAGAAAAATATTTGTGATTATGTTGATTGTGCTTAATCCTACTCATTACAAAAATGGTAGTGACAGCCACATCATGCGGTAGGGTGGTCAGAGATTACTTTAGAAAATCAGAATGAGACCACTAAATGTATTCAGACTATGATTTAAGGTCTGTCTGTCTGTCTACCTGTGTATTTCTAGTATGTCAAACAACATGGCATCCAGGCACTAAATGTGTCATTCTGAGAGTCAAGAATATGGAGCAGATATCTAACATTAAACCCAAAGCAGCAGCCTGACACAAATCCTATCTGACCTGACCATATCAGAAGTCTCTATCCACTGATTATATCATTTCTACTATGGAAGCTAACGCATTTCAGCAAACCCAGACTATACTTGGCTAGACAGAAAATCCATCTAATGAGTGATTAGTCTAAGAATGAAGGATGGGGGTGAGGAGTTGAGTCCAGTGCATGACTGGAGGCTGCAAAATCTATGCTGTCAGTAAAAAGTGAACGAGAGAATCATTTTCCTATGAGTTCATAAACAAAGGTATAGATCAGTCACTAGCTGGTTTCTCTAGAAGGCTGAAAACCTATTAAAGAAGACACGTTTAACTCACTCTTCAGTGTATATTGTGACCTCAGCCACAGAGTCTGGTTCATTAGTTCAAACTGTAGACATGTATCTTTTAGCGCTGAAAATCCCCAGTTCAAACCCCTGTGTGTCAGTGAAGATGATGTTTGTTACACTTGCACATTAAAGGGTGGTGGAGGAGAGGGGGTGTTACAAGTAGGATATGACAAACTACGAAAATGTCTGTATTATTTTTTAGTTTATGTATGACTCAGTTTCCCCCAATCAGTTTTATATTGCTGCCTACTTGAAGTCAAAAGACTAAGTAAGAGTGGTTTTGGGGTTTGGCCTTGGCAGAAAAAGAAATGATGACTAAGAGATAAGATAGCTTCAGATAGACATCAAAGCAGGTAGCGGCCATTACGGGGGGGATGCTTCTTCCAGGCGGCAACAAATGTAATGCTTTTTGTATTGCCAATGCTGAGACCCTAAAAGATCAGAGGACCCTGAGAAGGTGTTCCTGGCAGCAAGGAAGGAGATCTGGGGGTGAGCTGAGAGAGGTGGCTCTGGATGTATCACTGAAAAAGCTGACAGGCTTGGAGACAACTGAAAGACAGGAGGAGAAGGCTGCAAACAGTGCAGGTAACCTTTTTCAGTTCAATGAACCCAGACCTACCTGAGATAAAGATAGGGAAATTACTCAATACAGAGGTTAGCAGGTTTCCTGACTGGGATGCAAAACAGTGTGAATGAAGAACTGCATCTCAACAGTAAAATTTACAACTTGAGAAGACAGTTATCTCCTTGGCTATTAACATTATTCCAACTTGTTTGCTAGATATTGACCAAAAGTGAACATGACAGTGTATTTAAGTGAACATACCATGGTGAGGTGTTTGCCTTTTTACTCTTTTCATTGGAAAGTAAAATATTAAAACATGTCTATGTTGCTGTTTCAAATCAAGAACAAGTCAGTAGTTACCACAGATTGTTACCATCTATAGGCTGCTTATTGTTTGATGTTAAATGTGCATGTTGGTTGTAATTTGGCTCATAAGAGACCAACAGGCTATCACAACAGGCAATAATTGGCGCTTTGCTGGTGATGTCAATGACCAATATGATATGGCTAGAGATGGTCCTTTGTGGAGGAAATTTTCTCTGCCATGCCCCAGTATACATTGTAGTTGAACTCATGCTTTTCTTATGCCCTATGTACCTGATTTTTTAGCCCTGGTCTACACTGGAGGAGAGGGGGATCAACCTATCGTACGCAACTTCAGTTACGTGAATAATGTAACTGAAGTCAACATATGCAGGTCGACTTAATTGGCATCTTCATGGCACTTAGTTGTTCCCCTGTCGACTCCACCTGTGCCTCTTGGTGCAGTGGAGTTCCAGATTCAATGGGAGAGTGCACAGGGATCGATTTATCCCAGGATCCTAAACTCAAATCACCACAAGGGCCGCATGAGGACTAGTAAATTGGCTTGAGGGCCGCATCACTGAAACCTTTTCATATAATGATACAGAAGTATAGTCAAAAATGAAATAAATGAAGATTAATATAGTATGCTATTAAAAGTCAATGTATTAACTTTTTAAAAACCGTAATGCAAAGAGGGGTTTTAATAAAATATAAACACTCAGAAATGTTTGGATCTTGGCTGCTAGTTGAGTCAATGCCTATGGCAGGCCGCAGGAAATAACTCTGAGGGCCACATGTGGCCTATGGGGCGCTTGTTTGAGACCCCTGATTTATCCCATCTAGACAAGACATGATAAATTTATCCCTGAAAGATTGATCTCTACCTGCTGATCTAGTGTAGACCTAGATAAATAAAGAACTTGAGCTCTGAGAATCTAACACCCTTCTTGGACTCTAAACTGACTTGAAAACAACAACAAAACAGTAGTGAAACTCTATCTATTGAAAAAGAAGGAAACAAAGTACTTATTATACCACTTGATGTGCATTGCAAATTTCTGCATAATAAAAAGATTTTATCCACTTACTAAAAGTGCTTACTAAAGCACTGTATTTAAAAGAGATGAAAAACATGGTTCTTTGCATATGTAGGCACCTATATTTTTAATGAGAATAGAGGATAAAAGCCAAGTCAGTTACAAAGCGTTTTAATAATACAGAGTTCTAATGAAGCAAACAAGAAAAGTAGGCATTCACTTTAAAATTATATGATACAATGGAAACAAAAGGTCAAGCACAACATTATAAAATAAAATTAATTCAGGGAAGGCTTATTCTAGTGTTATGTAGACTAAAAATCATAATATTCTCTAATGGGGCTAGAAGTTGTCAACAGCCATAATCTCAGCGCTACAGTTCTGGAATGTTTCACTAATGCTGCCAAGTGTAAATTATCTTGTTATAGACCAGGACTTGGATGCATCAAGTCATCACTATCTGACACAGCATTGAATATTCTTAAGTGGTAGGTCTCCCTGCCTAGGAAGAAATGGATTATGTGACTCCATTCTAAAGCTTAAAAAATTTCACTGAATGGTAAAAAGGTCTGCAAAGGATTTGTGTTTCCTTATATGCACTGTATAAGTAGAAACTCTGTATGTATGTGTATCAGTATGTTGCCTATGTACAGTGGTTACCATTAAACCTCAACTTTTATCGACAATTAGCAGAGCACTGTATTTGAGAGACGATAAATCCTCATCAGCGCATCCCATACTTAGAACACAAAATAAGTGGTATCTCAGATATAGGGTTGTGGTAAATGTTAATTTTAATGGTGACTCCTGGGTGCTTGTGGGGCATGGCAATACATAGCATACACACAATACATACACTGACACATAGTGTAAATGTGTAAAAACATTATTTCAAAATAATCTAGTTAGCTTATTTTTTTTTCCAAACAGAAATGGGATTCTGGAAGGTGACAGGTGGGACAGCTAGTCATCGCTTTAAAAATGTGTCAGAGCTAAAGACAACTCCAGACTCAATCTGCAAAAACTCAAGGAGATGGCTAAAAAGCCTTATGATGCAGCTTGACATCTGAATCCTGGATTGAAAGAGAAATGTTATGACATCCTCAAATGGAGCAACATTTGAGGTTTATGTAAAATATTTTTTTTTCATTACAATGGATTTAGGGAAAAAGAAGTGATGACATTATATGCTGCTATCAGATCAGATGACGTATTCTGTTTGTGCATTGTGTGTGTGTGGGGGGGATTTTACCACCTCTACAAATATTAAACTGAGTGAGAACTTGATGGGCTATATCCTCCAGTGAATGCCAAAAGAGGGATATTTGCATACTTTGAGAGGGAAGATAAGCATTTTGATGTATTATTGTTCCAGTGCTGATTTGTAAGGTGGCTGCAGCATTTTTTTCACAGATGTGAAGCAAGTTCTTCAGAATGTCAGGTGCTTCTTAAACAAGTGGTGTGTGATTTACTTCATTAATCATCCTAATTACCTTCTAAATACACAGTTCCTGTTGTTTTTTTCCCTTGACAAGTGAGAGTTTATAAATGTAGTCCCTGATTTAGCAAATCATAGTGCTTAAGTGGATCCTGATTCCATAAAGCACTTAAATATCTACCTAAGTCTTCAATGAGATATAAGCACATGCCTAAAGTTTAAACACGTACTTAAATGCTTTGTTGAATATGGACAAAGTGATTAAGTAATTTGCTCTATCCATAATTATAATAAAGAATTAACAACAGTGGGCCAAATTCTGAAATCATAACTTTGTGTTTACTCATGCAAAACTCCCATTAATTCCCAAAATGCATCATGGTTGCACAGCAGAATGTTTAATTGGGATATCCAGTAAACTGTTAGGTCTAGTAAATTGTCAGCTGCTACAACCATTTCTTAAGAGCCCCAAAGGAGCATTTTCTTCTAACTATAGAAAGTTATCAGATCCTTAAGCCACATAACATTAGGGTGACCAGATGTCCCGATTTTATAGGGACAGTCCCGATTTTGGGATCTTTTTCTTATATAGGTTCCTATTACCCCTGATCCCCTGTCCCGATTTTTCATGCTTGCTGTCTGGTCACCCTGCATAACATATATACTGCAGCATGCCATTTACATTAGCCACTATGGTGCATTCCACTCTTTTCTAAAGGAGAATAATGTGCTTTTGATCAGGTATTACCACCCTCCTCCTGCATAGCCAGTTCTACTAACTGAAGTATGAACTGAACCTCTTATTCAATTTCTCCTGGAATTAAACAAAAAATCCATTGATCTTCCTTTTAATATCTTTTTTTCTCCTCTCCTTCCTCATTAAATAAACAAAAATGTTGATAAATTGATGTGAGGGGTTTGGGAATTTGATTGAAATGAGGTTAATTTAATAAGAAAAGAGAAGACGATCTAGTGATTAGGCCAGCGTACAGGGAATTTGCACCCTCTCTCATGCGCTCACTGTGTGACCTTAGGCTGTGTGTGTATCAGGTAGTAAAGTGAGTATAACAAAAGTAATTAGTGTTTGCAAAGGACTTTGTGATCCTCCACTGAAAGGTACAAAAAACGTGAAGTATTAAAGCATTTGATTTATGTTCTGTGAATATTGTTTTTAAGCATCTAAATGTTTTTACAACACGATTCAGATGGGCCTTTAATAAGATGAAGAACAAACTCCATTGCATGTGGATGTCTGTATGTGACTGCAATCGCTCTTTCAGTGTGTGGAATGGTATTAGGCTCTGTCCCTCATCCATGTTATTTCATTGTCAGTGGTTCCAAAATGGATTACTTCCCTCTCCATGTTAAAATAAAAAATGATGCAGCTTATCACATCTTGCGGGGTGTGAGAGTGGTCTAATAAATCATTCAAATTATTATTTATTTTGTATGCAAGCAGTGTTGGGAATGGTGCAGGCCAAAGGGCAGTTTGCTAAGTAAGATAGATGTACATGAGTCTTGCCCATGAGATTTTGTACATGGACTACGAGGAGAAAGGAAACATACAGAGGGCAGGAGCTGTAAGACTTCCTATATGATGAACACAAGGCTGCCTCTTAAGCTTTCAAAATGATTTCCCAATTCCAGGTGACACATTAGATCAGGGTGATGCTGAATAAATGTGTTCTTCATCTTGAATTGGAGAGGGAGGTAATCTTTTCACTTGCCCATGTGTCTAGGCTTGCAATACAACCTTGGTCTTTCATGTAGTTGGCTTTTGCTTTCCACTAAAGAAGGTTGGGAGCAGGAATAAAGAGTATAGAAAAAAATACAATTTAAAATGTAGGGCATAGAATGAGGTAGAAAGTAAATCAAAAACGGAAACTGCAGAAAAGGACAAGAATTAAAAGCAGCGGTTGAGATGTTTCTCTGAGCTACATCTCCACTGCAGTAGCAGTTCACCCATCAGTAACCAGAGACACATTGTGGAATTGAATGTATGTGGACAGACCAGTCTACCATCAGAACCCTCTTAAAATCAGCAGGTCTCAGAGTGCATACATCTGCCTGGATAGTTCCAGTTGTGGAATGTGGCCCTTAGACATGAAGTTCCTCATCCTTCTGCAGTATGATGGTATGTAAATTGTTTGCACCCAATATGACTAGGTAATTAAAACTGGTGAAATCCAAACTGTTGTGAAAATAATTCAAACAGCCATTTGTGTCTATTACACATGGAGAGAAAGCAATAATTAAAGATTGTACAAGGAAGACTGTCAACTGTGATAGAGAACGAATAGGCGAGTCACATGAAACAGCTGGTGGGAATATGCAGGAGGAATAAAGAGGAGGAAAAGCTGGAGAGGATAAAAGAAGAGTGGCATATAAGAGGAGGCAGTAGCTCGAGAAGAGGAGTGAATAAGCAGTAACAAGAATAAATATGTATTCCTTTCCACTATATACTTCAAAAATGCAGTATATCAAAATTATGGATTTATTTAAAGGAGGAAATTATATCTAGATTCTCTGGGTTCCTTAAAGTTCAAAGTTTTGTTCCATATCATTCAAGTTAACCAACAGAAATTTAAAGCTGCATATTAATAAAGAGAAACAAAGATGTTACAGCACTTATGTGGTCTCTGTAGATTGTGAAATGTGTACTGCACATTCAAATAGAGAGAGTTCCCCTCCCTTTTCTGAGGCAGCTAACATTTTATACTCAAATGCAGCCTGCTATGCATGTAGTCCTATAGAGAATGTTACTTTTGTTCTTTCGTGGTTTTGTTGTTCTTTCAATCACAATAACATTTAATATATATTAAAAGCATTTGACATTTTTTAAATCAGAAATATCAATTATACACACACACATGGTTCTTGGTACACTCCTGTCGATGTGATCTGAAGTAGGAAACAAATGGAGTTCACCTGCATTTGATGAGAATTCAGTTCTTGTGAAAGTGCAGATGGGAGGGCTGCTGCTTCAGTGTATCAGAATTGGTCAGCTTTAAATCACAATCAGGACTCCATAATCCACAATCAGGTCCACCACCAAAGGAGACCTGGGGAATGCGTGTCCTCTGATTCCCACTCCTCATGGCCTATCCAAATTCTGGGTTGTAGGGTTTGCAAACAGTTCATGATGCTAGGCTATTGCTCTAGGTGGACTTTCCACCAAGCAAGGGTCCACAGCCCTTGTTATTCAGTTAGAGCCCTTCCAGTAAATCAGGCTCATTTGCTTCTTGTTTCAATAAACATCAAGGTTCATCAACTCTTTTAGAAAATATTGACTGAAGTGAACCTTGGGAGGTAATCCTTTCTGAAAAAAAAACTGATTTACAATTAAAGTTCTATATGCAATTCAAACACAGCATATCATTACACACATTATTAATTCCTCATTCAACAGCTATTACATTTTATAAACAATTTGCACACCAAATCTTTATATCCAAGTCACAGAGAGCATTAAATAGAGAGAGACCTATTTCCAACCACCCAATCAGTGTTAACACTAACATTGTAACAAAATACTTCCAGCAGCCAGAAAATATAAAGCAACCTTTCCTGCCATCAGTCATAGCTATGTACAAAACCCCTAACTTTTATGCATTAGGGACAATCTTCATGCAAAAAAAGGTCAAAAGATAATTTTGGTAGTCAAAACTATTTGAACATCATAGAAACAGTAATCTCCTCTCACAAAGCAAAATGAATTCCATGTAGTTATAATTAGACCAATGTCATATGTAAGAACCTAACCCAATAATAATTCTTATGGAAAAACTAAGTAATTACTGTTATCACCAGGACATCTGTGAAATTCCAGCCTCAGAGCACATATCACTATATTCTTAATAGAAGTAACATAATTCCATGTATAGAAGATTTATCTATTTTTAATGATTGCTTCCTGTTTTTGTGGCTGCTGTTATGAGAAGACCCATTAGGTTCATAGTTGTTTTGAGATGCAGCACTAGAAACTACCATTTGAATATCTGTAAGTTTCTTTTCCCTTTAAGTAGAGATTGATTCCAGTAGATTTTTGAAGAAGCATTCATGTCACAAAAATGCATTGTTGTCACTAATTAGCCATTGTTTTGGTCATCTAAGTCAAGAGGATAAGGAATGAGGGGTCAGGGTTTCAGAGATAGTCTCTCTTGGTCAGACTTGAGGCTCATTGGCAGGACACTGTGAAGAAATTTGTTTTGGAGAATTAATAAGACTTCATTTTTAAAAGAGAAACAACTTTTGTTTACTAAAGATATTAAATAACTGTCCAATAAGGTAACTTCACAAAATGGATGCTTTCAGTACTATTACCAGACCATGTGAGAAAGATGTTGCTGTAATTGCATCATTGTGATTTGTCTGTATTTTGAAGGTACTGTATCTAAAATACAGACAAGTATATAGAACTCTTCTTCCTTGCATTAATCCCATCTGTCTCAAAATGCTCAATTTACTGTCAAAGTGCCTCCTTTTAGCGCATCTGGGGATCAGCTCTGCTGGGCCGACACCCGTTCCTGCAATTGCACTCTGTTACTCTCTGCCTTGCTCTCTCAAGACAGAATTTCTCCCACTTCATGCTTGACTCTCCAGCCAGGTCACTCATATTTAGTGTTTTAAATAACTATTCTGAATTCTAATTGGAAAAAAAAAGTTGTCAAAAAACAAACTACAAAGATACATTGTCACCAGTTTGTTAAAGGGTCTACAAATGTTTAAAGTTCAATGGGGGCATTAAAGATATTGGAATAAGCAACCCCGGAATGCAAACATATGTTCTGGTTTCAAGGAGTGTTTCCTACCTCTACATGCAAACAACCAAACAAAGAGTCTCTTGCATGTTGGCTTGACCTAGGTAGCTAACCATTGAAACATCATAGTAAAAATAATCACTAAATAAATCACAAATTCTGACCTCAGTTTTACATCAGTGGATGTTTTACATAACATCTCAGAAAACATTTAGCATGTTTTGACTTGTGCAGTGTAAGACAAGCATGGACAGCTGCTGGTTTTAGTGAATTCAACCTTGTAAAAATAGTTGACACAAAATGTTATTTGTGTATTCATAAGTTTTCCATTTAACAATGTGGACAATGCATCTCTTTCCTGTGGTGATTTAACAGTTACAAAAACACAATATACTGACATAAAATTATTAGTCTGTACAAAATCCAAGTAAGGTTGCAGTGGTAAAAGACATCAGCTTTAGTATTTCCCTTCTTATGAAAATAAATTACCAGTGAATTATGAAAACAGATCCACTACTATTATTTCAATTGAAGAAGACAGCTATGAAAGAGAAATAGCCCACAACTTTGATTGTAGACATCAGCAGACTCCTGTCATTGGGACATATTCTATTTCAATTTCAAAATACATTCATTTGTATGCAACGCTTGACTACAGTGTCTTCAAGTTACACTTAAAGACATTATCATTTATCAACAAAAGTGATGTTGGAAAGAGTAAAAAAATGCTGAGCATTCAGATGTTAGACTGTTGCATTTTTATTTCAAGCAGAAAAAATAAGGAGCAATTTAAAGACAGACTATCTGCTTATAACTGGTTGTGTAAGGAATGGGTTATTTTTAAACAACTAGGCTCCAGCTTGCAGACATGTTGCTATGCCCTACTTCGATGGTTCCCCAGAGAGGAGAGAGAATACCATTTGGCCTGCCTGCCAGAAGTTCAGGCAGATTTTCGAATGCTCCAGACTAGCCTATGATTTTCACACGTGGTTCAAGAATGGCTAGAGTGGTGGGGAAATGGTGAATAATATGAAGGTCACTAGCAGAATAGATTCTGTCACTTGCCAATACAGTTGCAGAATCTCCACACCCAGTTCTTTTGTTGAGTCTAAGTAGGCTTTGGGCCTGGTTGGAAGAGTGCTCTGTTGAGATGATTATTTGAATTTCTTAGCCATACTGGTCTTTGGATTGTACAGGTTAACACCGAACACCATATCTGAGCCAGGGAAGGAATAATGCAGCAGACTGGCCAGGCGTCAGGGATGTGGGAAGCTTTTGATTTCCACTCTGCACTGGCCCCTCAAGAACTTTGGTAAACAATACCTACATTTGTTACAAATATATTGAGTTCCCAGTGGTGTAAAAGGCTATTGCCTTAGCTCTGCATCCCAATTTTCAGTTAATGTTGGGAGAATGAGGTACTGATATTGCTGAAAACATGGTGGGAATGGTCCTTAGAAGTGGGTCCTGCTGTGACGCTTCCCTTCTCTCACATGCAGGCAGTGTCTAACTGTGCTTTTAGGGAAATTCAATTGTTCCTTTTGATAATTGGACTAATGATATGTCCAGAGACATGAAGGTTCCAATTTAATTTAATTTCATATTCCCCCCAAAATATTTTGAATGTTAATTATATTAATGCTTGCCCACATCTGTAAAGTGCTTTTAAGCTCCTCAGGATCAAAACCCACGATCTGTTCAAAGTATTCACACTATACATATTTAATGAAATTAGGCTAAGCATCCACAAAAAATATTTCCTGGATTAATTGCATAGATAGTAAAAATCGCAGACCTGCGTGAAGGAGAGCAGCACATGCAATTGCTGAAGCCAAAAAGCAAGGCAAGATTGGAAAACATAGAGAAGTATCACTGAATTCAATAGATCCAGTGTCTGTTCTTCTCTTTGGGGCTGGGACTAGATTGTGTTTGTGTTTGTACAGTGCCTGGCACAATGGGGTCCTAGTTCATGATGAGGGGTCCTACTTGCTATAGTGATACACATATATAATAAAAAGCTGTAGCTGAACTCTTAAGTCATGCACTACAACAAGACTTCATTTTAGACAGCCTGCTCAGCCTTATAGAGCCATGATCCTCCATTGTTACAAACTAGAGAAACCCTGTTTTCTTCTATGGAGTTTAGTTGATTTTCACTGGCCGAGGATCTGGTCCATAATTTCCATACCACATCGAGTACTCATATACAACAAGCTCTTAGATTTGAACATCAAAACCAACAAACAAATGGGGCAAACATGGAAAATTGTCAGTGTCCTATAAGAAGGATAAAACATGAAATTATCTGTATAAACCAGTGAAATTGGTGAAGTAACAGAAACCCTAGTTAGCCTACACAGGTTAGGATTAAAGAGACCCAATGAATGCCAGACATGGATAAAGCAAGGTAGGGGCTTCATTGGTGGCATCAGGAACAGAAGGTGGTGGTGCTTTGAAAACAGACTATGCCAAATATACACAGAAATTGTACAATAAAAGACATTCATGGTATCTAAAAAAAATGATAATAGGGCTTGTATCTGAAACAGGGCCAGAGCTAGCCAAAACCTGACCTAGGCGGCTGCCTAGGGCGGCAGCCTTTGGGAGGCAGTGAACTGCCGTCCTCGGTGGCAATTTGGCGGTGGGGGTTTCTCAGTGTTTTTATTGCCGGTGGCAATTCGGCAGCAGCTCGAAGCCGCCAGTGGGAATTCGGCGGTGGCAATTTCTCCGCCTTTTTAATATTAATTTCCTTCGCCGCCTACGGGGGCAAAAAAGCTGGGGCCGCTCCTGATTTGAAATAACTACTTTGCTTGTCCCTGTTGCTATATATCTTAGTTATCATAATTCCACCATTCAAATAATCAAGAGTACTTAAATCACTGTATAAATCAACTCTCTACAGCTATATATGAACTTTGTCTTAAAAAGATAGAAGGGATAATAGATGTACAGGGTACACAGATACTAGCGCAATAGGCGGCCATTAAAAATCTTTCTAGAGAAATACAATGGTATGTTTAATGCTAAATCATTAATATAATTGGATATGACATATATTTTTATATAAATCACTTGAATTCCAGAATGAAAGGAGAATGAATAAAAAGAAATGGTATGCGACTATAGCTATGCTATTGCTGTGCCTTCTTGCTTAAACTTCCTATAATGAGAAGCTTAGTGGTTCAGGACTATAGAATACATGAAAGCCTGGCTACACTATCAATATGTGGGCATTTCATATCACAGAGGATGTGTATGTTCACTTTGTGTAAGCTCCCACGACAAAATGTTCTGTATGCCTGCATATTTTCAAGGGAGCCAGCAGTGATAAAATTTGAGCAATCTGTAGTACCACAGATGGTAAAAACTCGACAGAGAGTAGTAAACAACTTAGAATAACCTTATTTTCCCATAGAAAAGGAAGTAAAGAGAAGTCCTAAGGTATAATTCCATGTAGAATCTCCATGACAGTTTTTTGCTCATGGGGCAACTTTTCAGTTTAAATTTTAGTCTTAGTACAGTAGAACCTTGAAAATGCACACTAGTGTGGGGGAGACATTAGAAATTTTCAGATTTTGGTGTTCATACAAGTATATAATTGTGATATTGTATGATAACAAACACACAATGAAAAATAAACTTGAGCTGTGCAGTAGAATATAAACAAAGAGAGCAGTTCTACAGTTCTATAGATACTTTACTGTGGTTTTCTTGACAACTGGGGAGTTCCATATTTGCTATACTGTCATTATTTATTAACAGTTTGTGGATTTGCATCTTTCCAAAGTGCATACTAGTGCAGGTTTACTGTACTGTAATCTAGGCCTAGTTTAAGACCCCAATCTTGAGTGGTGCTAAATGCCTTCAGCTCATATTGACTACAGTGGAAATTGCACGTGTGAGAATCTGTCAGAACATTTAGTCCGAACATAACATCTCTGAATGGGTCCATTATTTTATCCTCGAGAGTGTGACGGAATAAGAGTGCATAATCGGTATAGAGAATAGCAGGAAAATTAACATCTTTTCTGAAACTGCAAGGATTTTTAGAAAAAGATAGTGGAGTTAATTATATATTATTTTGGACAGGAGTTAACCGCTTCATGGCTAAGCTTACCTTCCTAGAACTTATTCTGTCAGAGGGTATCCAGTTTAATGAACTTCAGAGCACAATATAAGACATATATATCTGGTCAAGGTTTGAAGGGTTTTTGGTTTAGTTATTACCAGAGAATGCTGTTTTCCATCATGGAGCAAGGTACTTTTCCTTTATACTGAAAGGCTGTTATTTTATTATTGATAGTTTTTCAAAATCTTAGGGACCCAGATACTTGGCTATAGGTAGTAATGTAAAGTTCTAAACAAAACTCTACAGGATTAGGAATGGGTTTGGGAAAGGAATTATGAGGACCTTTTAGCTAGTGGGTTCAAACCTAGTTCAGGCGTATGAAATTTAGCCAACATATGTATCTCTCCACATGTACTCTGAATTTT
The DNA here is from genome assembly GCA_032164245.1 of Sternotherus odoratus. Taxonomy (NCBI): domain Eukaryota; kingdom Metazoa; phylum Chordata; order Testudines; family Kinosternidae; genus Sternotherus; species Sternotherus odoratus. The sequence goes on from JAVMKO010000002.1 coordinate 112,427,778, forward strand.
TGCCTCTTTCTAGCCCTTACCCAATCTTAGTCCATTCTGAAGGATCTAAAATGGGTGCCAAACTTGTGGTATAATGAACTCAACAAGAGACTGAGAGACAAACGCCTAATTTTTAATCCTGACTCTGCTACTGATGTGCCAGGACTAACTAGAGTTGGGGAGAAATGTTTCAATGAAACTGCTCACTCTTCCAAAAAATAAAAATAAAAATGCTGATTTACTGACAGCAAAGCTGTTCATGAAACAATGTTTAGTTCAACAAAACACCTGACTAAACCAGCATTTCCAAAAATAGTTTTAGGATTGTTTAAATATCCCATTTCAACATTGTCAAACCACAACGTCTCAGATTTTTTTAGTCAAAACAATTTTTAATTTTGAAAATTTACTAAATTTACACAAAGGGGGGAAAGATTGAAATCTATACTAAATATTTCTACATTACTGAAAAAATCTTTAAATTGATCCACACTAAATAACTTTTGGATTTTTGTTTTGTGAAAACCAAATTTAGGATTTTTGTTTTTAATATTGAAGTCTCATGTGACACGATTAGCATGTTCCTCAGTAATTTCATGGTGCAGCTGGACAATAGGAGAGGAATGCATGTGGGAATCTTGCCCATAACTAAAAGCAAGAATGGGGGCTTTTCCAAAGTCAATAGGCTTCTTTCCATTGACTTCAATGGGGCTTGGATCGGATAGTTCATTCTAATAGTTTTTAACCAGTTCATGCTGACTCCAGAGAGTCAAATAAGAAAACATTCTACTGCCTTTTGTATCTAGGAGGCTTTTCTGAGTGATTTTCTTTATTAATGCCAGTTTATTTGTATAACATCCTGTCTTGTAAACAAATACTGAAAAAGTGGTGCATTGCTGAGTGAGTATGCAAAGTGGGCAAATAGAGAGTGTTTGTGGCAGCAGGCCAAGGTTAGTTCTCAGCCAGCTGATCTACTCAGGAAATGTACTAGAACAGATAATGGGCACAATGGGTTTCTTATAGGGATGATTTATTGTCTGTTGCAAAGTATTTTTGAATGAAAAATTATGCTTGCTGTAAGAATTAGTGTCCTTGGATTTTTTTTTCTCTTCTTCTTTCGGTGCTTATAATGTAAGAACTTGCTGAAATTATACGCCTGGCTGTGTGTTTCAGACATGTTGCGTCCGCTAGAATGTGCTAGGCTTCTGGCTGCAGACAGTGATTTTGTAATTGAATATAATATATTTTGTCAAATGCATTGTTTATCCAGATTGCAGATCCCACATTGGGGTTGTGTGTGTGTGTGTGTGTGTGTGTGTGTGTGTGTGTGTGTGTGTGAGAGAGAGAGAGAGAGAGAGAGAGATACATTTAAACCAAATCTCTGCATTCCCAATATATTCATTCTGAACACACAGTTATATATGATAGCTTGATAGTTTTCCCTAGTGTCACAAATTCCCACAAATCAGCAGTGTAGATTTTTGTGGTAGGTCAAGTAGTATAATTAGATCCTTGATGTACCTATCTGGTCAAGTCTTTGAAAAGTTTTTGGTTTAGTTATTACCAGAGGATTCAGTTTTCTGTCATGGAGCTAGATTATTTTATTTTATATTGAAAAGCTGTTATTTTATTAATAGCTTTTCAAAATCTTAGGGTGCCAGATACTAGGCTATATGTGGTAATGTAAAGTTATAAATAAAATTATACAGGATTAGGAACAGGGGTTCGGGAAAGGAATTATTATGATCCCTTAGTTAGGTGGGGTGAAAGCTAGTTTAGGTATAAAATCTTTATTCCACATATGTATCTATCCACACATGCTCTGAAGGTTTGCCATTTCTAGCCCTGAACCAGTCTTAGTCCTTTCTGAAGGATTTAAAATGGATGCCAAATGTGTGGTATAAGAAACTCATCAAGGGACTGGATTTTCCTGGGTTTCTTGGTTCCATTGAAGCTTTGGATTATCAAGGCTCTGTAACCTCTAATGCTGAAGAAGCAAAAAGAAAAACAGGATTTTCACATTTTAGTACAAAATGTTAAATCTATCCAGCCATCAGAAATCTTCTGTTGGACTCTGTCCTTGAAAATTAGCTGTTAGCCTCACTTCTCTGACTAGTCTTAATAGTGTGCATATAGTTAAAAGTTGGCTAGGTCTTAGCTCAGTCCAGTTTCTAATGCACAAGTGTCCACATGATAAAATCCACCGAGATAACTGGCAGTAATTGGTGTCCTACCAGACAATCTCAGCAGAGAGAGCAAGGACAGCATGGGCACGGGAACTGAACTTGTCTATCCTTTCTTTGTTAAAGGTAAGTCTGCCTTATCAGGATTAAGGCAAATTGGCAAGGCAGTGCAGGGAAACTCGTTCAGACTGTACTGGACCTGTTGTGTGGAATTTTTTTTAAAAGGACATCTGTCTCTGGCTGTCACTAAGATACTCTTCAAGGGTATTCTAAAACCCAGTCTTCCATAAAGTAACTTGAAAAGAATACAGAGAAGAACCTAGTGCATCCAAAAGCATGCCCCTGGGAGCCATTTTAATTTGTTCCCAGAACTCATATGTCAGCAGGAATATTCCGGAACAATTATTTAACAGGCTCACTTCTTCTACTTTATTTTTTAAAGAACAAAGCTTTTTGAAAAGTCCATGCATGTAAGGAAGAGAATGAGTTATTGGTCATGAAAAACAGCCACAGTGATCCTACTTTCATTTCTTGTTCTGCATTGTGGCAGTGTGATTCAGACTCAGCTTCCAGAAAGATGCTAACCATATCCATACTTCCCCTTACAATATGTCAAGACTGATTTCCCACTTGGCACTTTGAGTGCAGAAGGTGGGGGCCTACAAGGATTCTAAACATTAATACTTGCCACTCCAGGCTTGTATTAAATGTCCAAGGTTACAGCTCTTCTCTGACCTTGGATTGGTGGATGCTGACACCACCCAAGTGAAGAACCCCTTTGAGAACCCCAGAAGGCACACTTGGGTAATTCCTTCCAGTGGCTTACCCTCCAGTCCTTTCACCACCCCTCCCCTTCCAGGGAAGAGCTGAGAAGGGGGGGGGGGGGGCATGGAAATCAGCTGTTGCCACCAGGCAATTGAACAACATGCCCACAAACCTCTTAAAACACAAAAATCCAATTTGTTTGTGAGGTATTAATTTTAAAAAAGGGAAGAAATACATCTGTGAATTTAGGCTTTTGCTAGATTTAAAAAAGAAATTACAAGAATTAAGCATCAAGAGTAGCTTTTTTGAGGTCCATCTTAAAGGTTACAAGCAAAGCAAACCAAAAGCACTTGGGGTTAGCACAGAGGAATCCACAAGCCATAAAGAAAGAAAAGAAATAAATCTAATTGTGTCTTCCTAGACATTTCCTGATCTACTTACAAATACGTATGGTGTTTTAAATGAGTAGTTTATAGGTATGATCCTAATAATTTTTCAGACCTGGCCCAAAGCTTCTTACAGCATAACTGCAGCCCCTGCAGAACAACAGACAGACAAACAAAAGGGGAGTCTTGTTTCCATTTCTAGCCTTCCCATTCATTCTTTTGAGGAGATGCATGCTCACTTCCTTTTACCTCTGCATCACAGTGAGCCTTTTTAACCCTTTACAGGTAAAGCAATTAGAGAACAGCTACTAAGAGGAATTTTATAACTCCTGGCTGGGTGGGTGTCCATAAAAGGGATCTTTTCCCTTTCCCCCCCTCCTATTATCACATTATATATTAGTCCAGAATTGTTTCTGGACTAAATCCTGAAGAGCTTCACAAATCACAAACTACATCACAAATACTATATCTCCTTCACTCCATTCATTCTGGATTTGTAATAGATAGTAGAATTTTACCCGAGCTGCTGGTACTCAATTGTATATATTGAATCCACTTTAGAAGCATTGTATAATCCTGAATTTAAAAATAATTCTTTACTTCTTGCTGTTCAGCTGAGATGTATTTCCATAGTGAGTTGACTGGCAACTTGTCATGTGCTAATCCATAGTTTCCAGCATGAATATTTGCATACTGGAACAGTGTGTTAATTTGAGGCATTCAACAGAGTTTGGTTCTATGAACAAACTATAGCCAGGTTGTGGCAGGCATAATCTTAATGTCAATGAGGGTTCTCTATATTAATTGGCATCAATATAGCCTTTAAAACACATATTCTTGGAAGTAATCTCAGATGGGCAGGTTTTGATCCTGTGTGTTAACATTTCATATTCTAAGTAAATTTCAAGAGCACAGTGAAAAGTCATCCAGAGCCAATGGACATTCTGGAAATCAAGCACTTATGATCCTATAAGTTATTTTGCTTAATTTTTAGATATTATTCGTTCATTAATACTATGCAAAATTGTCATTGAATATGGAAGGTTTTATTACAGAAGTAGTCATATCATTACTAATACACATTTTATGACACCAGAGGACCTCAATTTTCCCAACTCTAAGAGATTGCAAGATATTATTGATTTTGCGATAAAGCAACTACAAGTCTCGAATAACAATGGAAATCATGTACTGAGCATTGTTCTCAGTGTGCTATAAGTCACAGCCTAATAATTCAGTTTACTTTCCAGTAATTACCTGTGGACTTTTAAATTATTCCCTAGCTCTTGATGTTCATTAGTCACTGGAAATGAAAATGGCAAGGAATCCAATAGTGCATAATTTGGAACATTTTTAATGTTTATGGATTTCATAGTATGATGAGAAAATTGTAGCACTGCTGCTCCTTCTCCTGGATCAATATAGACACATATTAGGAACCATAACAGTCTTCTCAAGGACAATGATTTAACAACATTGGAAGTACTGCTAGTAATACTGACTTTTTTACATTTCCATTAGTGAACATGGGAAACTGCAGATTTTTTTTTAAACCCAAAACATAAAACAAACTTTTGACTAAACATTTTTTGCAACAAATATTCAATTATTTTAAATCTACATCCACTGATATTTAATGAGATTCCTCTTAGCTGTTCTGGTCTGATACTTCTCTTGATTTTATGGCTTTTCAGATGACAATTTCTATTCTCTCTAAACTTTGGCTACAATTTCACAGTGTAAGAGAAAATCTCAACCAGAAACGTTCCATAGCAACTTAAGCAGCTTTGATAAGCCTCCCCAAACCCTAAACTGAAGTGTCATAATTAAATGTTGACTTACTCTTTCTATGTAAACACATTAAATATGGCCTTGATTTGACATATCTACATAATTGAATTAAATTGCAGCTTTAAATGAATCAGCTCAACAGTTGACATATCCCATTCTTTAGAAATAGCTTATTAGAATGTATTTTTTAAAAAAATCAGTTATTCAAAATTATTTTAATCAGGAGTTTATTTTTTCAAACTAATAATATTTTAAGATCTGGTTTTATATCAAATCCAATAAAAAGCAAATAGAAAAATGTAATGTGCTTATTAATTTTAATTCAATTTCTAACAGAATAGGTCTTATATTCTTCGTGCACCAAAGGAGTTGTGACGAATCCTGTGGCATCTTAAAGACTAACTAAAGTATTGAAGCATAAGCTTTTGTGAGCTAATACCCACTTCGTCAGATTCATGCAGTGGAAGTATCCAGGGGCAGGTATAAATAGGTAGGCAAGAACCAGGTTAGAGAGACAATCAACTCAGGACTGAATAGGGAGTATGAGTGGCTAGCTAACTACAACAGCAGTTTCTCTTCTCTCTCTGTTCTGTTGGGATTTTGTGGTTCCCAGTAAGTCAGAGGCCAGGCAGAATCAAGGGTTTTTGATATTTTATTCAATTCAATACAATACAATGTGCACATGGAGGGAGAGCCCCTGCTAACAAGAAGCAACCAGAGTCTCTCCAACCAGAAGCCCCTCCTATTCACTCCACATGGTGATCTCACTCCCCCTCTCCTGGGTGGTGAGTGATTCCAGAATGTTCCAGAATGTTCCTAGGGGGATGAGCCACAGCATGCCTCTCTATACACATGTACCTTTCAAATCACATTTTGCTTAAACTGAACACAAACATACCCTTCAGTTCACACCTCCAGTTCATCTGCTAGAGGAATACCTCACCCTTCCTGATTAGAGATAACAAGCTTGTTCAGCCTCATTGGACTAACCCTGTTATCTCTAACCTGGTTCTTGCCTACCTATTTATACCTGCCCCTGGATATTCCACTGCATGCATCCAATGAAGTGGGTATTAGCCCATAAATGCTTATGCTTCAATACCTTAGTTAATCTTTAAGGTGCCACAGGACTCTTTGTCACTTCTGCAATTCCAGACTAACATGGCTACCTCTCTGATTCTTGACAAAGCAGCTGTGTGCATTTAAAAAGATGGTCCATCGTTTCTGCAAGTGGATTGAGACAGCTACAGAATGGGGTTCTTAGCCTAAATTCAGTAACAATTTCCTTTGGTTTCAAGAATGAAAAACAATTGTATGAGTAGGGAGGAGTGAGGAGAAATAGACCTGGGATAGGGGAGATAAGCTACCTCTAGCAGTCCATCTATTGGTTTTTTATGGTTATATGAGAGAACAGAAAAAAGAAGTTGTCAAAATGGTAAACATTTCACTCTGTTGTGTCCAAAGATTTCCCCAAAGATGGGTGTTTTTTCATATATTCTTTTATGATCTGGAAAAGGTGAATGAGAACTAAGATGAACAAAATATGTAAGTAACGCATTATTATTTAATATGTTTAAAGCTAGAAACAACTAAGGAACTACAGACTAGATAAATTGTCAGCACATAGGAAAATGGCATTTGATCTTGAGAAATAGAAGGCAGTTCACATTGGAAGAAATCATTTGAGTTAACCATAAACATTGCTAGATTCTGAATTTAATTTAGCTGTGGCCATTTTGGACAAAAGATCCAGACATCATTGTGGACAGGTCAATGAAAATTTTGGTCAATCAGCAGCAGTCAAAGGAGAAAAAAAGAAGTTAGGATTGAATAGAAAATAATTCTGAAAATATTGGAATACTATAATATGAGTTGAATACTGAGCTCACATATGGCTACCCATTTTATAAAAGATACAGTGGGAAAAGATATGCAGAAAGAGGCAACGAAAAATGATTAATGCCATGGAAAGACAAGCATGTGAAGCAATACTGAAAGGCACTGGGCTGTTCAATTTACAGAGGAGATTAATAAAAGGAAATGAGTTCCATACACTTCATAATTCACTTATGGAGTTCACTGCCATAAAATATCAGTGTCAAAGATTTAGAAAAGCAGTTGACTGGCATATAATGAATCCAGAGATACATTAGACTAAAGAGTAATAAAGCCTGGTTTTCAGACGTGCTGAGGACTTTCAGCCCTTTTGTGTGGCTCTTCTGTTGCAGAAGTACTAGAAATCAAGTGGAAGTGCCTTTTAACTGCAAGTCCTCCCAAGTATGGGGCATCCCTCGGTGGTATGAAGATGGTGCAGGGACTCAATCTGCCCACCTCATCTTGAGGCAGCAGAAAGGATGTAACGGGGAAAGTAAGCACACTTTCAGAGCCTGTGGACACTCATTCTTCCTTGTCACTGCCTGACCGTGGGGCTCTAGATGTATGCTTGATCAACCCTGAAGTCTGCTCTTAGACTACAGTCGGGATACCCCAATAGTAGCCTAAAGCTATTTTTGTTCCTTGTCTAGGATCCTGCACTGTGCGCAGTGCAGACAAACCCAAGAACAGACCTATATTTTGTGACACATGATGCTCAAGTAACACAACACTGAAGCCACAACATCTGGAGAGTTTACTTACATATAAGTAATAAGATTGAATTTTTTGGTTTGTCATGACAGTTACAGTGAACAACTTCAGCAAAAAATTGTCTGAAGGAATTTAACCCTGTCTTAAATTTGATCTATTTCCCTTACCTATGTCTTCTACTGCATTTCAAATGCAAGTGAGGAAAATTAAAAGACTCTCAGAAATCCTAAAGCTTGTGTTCAAATGCATGTGTGCCACTCCCTTTGAAGTCAATGAGGAACACACTTACTTTGAGGGCAGATTTCAGTTCTTCCAATTGACCTTTTGAGTGTCAGCCACTTCATCATTTCACTTTTCTGAAACACAAACACACACACACACACACGAGGCTTTTATTTTTGCTGGCCTTTCTCCAACTTTTCTTGACAATTAAAATTATATCATTAGCCCTTTAAATCTGTGAAAATCCATTTGTTCTCGCTGTGAAGAAGAGGAGGAAGTTTGGTGGTTTAGGCTGGCAGTAGATAACTATTGTTGGAGGACTTGATTTCTGTGTGCACCATTGTCCCTATTTTTCTCTCTGCAATCTGTCTGGCACCTGTAGAGTAGTTATGTTATTTTACAAGACAGAGGACGATGTTATGTGGGAAGCTTTTAAGAATAACTCATGTAATTTAGTTTGCTTAATGTCAAACAAGGGTCCATACTACAACAGAAGTACTCTAAATGTCAACACAAATCAATTTTGCAAATGTCAAACTGACATTAATGAAAACCCAGCTCTCTCACCACGAATGCCCTCCTAATTCATAATAAATGTTACAGCATCTTACATCACAACCATTTTATAACACAGGAAATACTTCCTGCTGAACTCTTTATTAGGGATTCAGTTTCCTAATTCAGATGAATCATTTACAAGCTACCCATTATAATGACAAAAATGTGTGTTCAAACAGAAAATATAGGTATAAAAATATACACTTGCAAAACAAGGCTATTCAAAGTCTTTCACTAAATGCTACAAATCCTTGAATGGCCTTGAAATGACAGATTTAATGGAAAGAGATGTTTAATGGAAGAAACCTGGACAATCACATTACAAATTAAAAGCCAAACCGTGTGTGGATGTATACAGATACATATTTCTTATTTATATAAATGTATCATACATATATATAAATTAGAACTACTCAAATATGGAAAACCTTTCCCAATAATACCTGTTAGAATTTTTGAATGTGTTCCAGCAATGCTTTCATCCCAGCCATAGTGTTGTTCCACAAATATTTGAGCATTTCACCTTTACTGGCACAGATTTCAAAGGTGAAAGCATGAGTGTTCATGAAAAATTAACAAAAAAGTAACTAATGCAGAGTTATTCTTGCTAGAAGGGCTTGCATGCTCAGTCAAGCTCAGTCAAGCCCCAGTTCGGTAATATAGGAGCGGCGAACCGTGGTCAGTGGGAGCCACAATCGGCTGAACCTGCAGACGTTGCAGGTAAACAAACTGGTCAGGTCCACCAGGGTGCTTACCTTTGGGGGCTGCATGCCCAGGTTGCTGATCCCTGAACTAGATGATTACCATGGTCTCTTCTGGCCTTGAAATCAGTGAATGTTATTTGCCTATCCATTGTTTTGTGACGATAAATGTATTTTTAAAAATGGTTTGTGGATTGTTAAAAATATATAATTTAGGGATTTTCACACACAAAACCCCCCCAATGGCTCTGTTTCCTTGATATAAACACTCATTCACCCTGCTCACCCCCAAAATTGCTATCTGTTTTAGCACAGGATGGACAAATAGTGCAATAGAGAGAGAGTAGATATTCTTGTGAATGTGATCAACTGGTTCACTTGCTGGTGTTTCACACACTTTATTTGTACTGTAGGTGAGGATGTTTTAATTTGCAAGAAATTATGCAGAGGGAGAACACGATACCTAGCTATAACCCAAGGGCAGTTTTTACAGCCATAATCCCGAAGCCACAACAGATCACAAGGAATTTCCACTTCTCCTCTGCTACACCACCATTCAGAGGAGCCTGTCACATATGTAGGGCAAAAAGATACAGAAGCTCAGGACAGGTCTACAATTTAAAATGCTGCATCGGCACAGCTGCACTGCTCTAGTGTTTTAATGAGGATGTTCTATGCTGACAAGAGAAAGCTCTGAGATGGGACGGGAAAAGTAGGAGATAAGAAACTGCATTCTCTTAGAAAAGGAGGGGGGGGGGGGGGGAAGGCGAAACTAGGGAAGAGAAATGACCTAGGATCTGATCCCTTGCAAATCAACTTAATTATCAATTTATTTCTTGAGAAGATTCATTTTAACAGGGATCTTCATACTTGTAGAGGTAGGCATAAGATCCAAACCCTTCAAGTTGCAGCTAGAAAAAATCAGACAAAATCAGGGATAAACATTTGACAGTGAAGGTAATTAACCACTGGAACAGCTTATCAAGGAAAGTAATAAGTCATGAGGCATTTTAATTGATTACTTCGGGGTTGAATGTCTTTTTAAAAGGAGATGTTTAGTTCCATGACATGTTACTGTAGTTACTGGGTGAAATTTTATGTCCTTTGTTATGCAGGAAGTCAGGGCACATTACCATAAATGGTTCCTATGAATAAAAAGATATTGATTTATAAATAAAATTATTTTTTCAGATTAAAACAATGATAAATCTCAAAATGTGGATGTCCCTGTTGTGGAAGTAGTAGTATTTGCCATAAGATCTACTACACGAGAGGTCACTATGTCGAGAACAGCATACAATTAAATTTTAAAATTCTGTAAATTTTATTTGGCCCTATTCAGTTCTATAGGAAGGTGTGTTTCCTCATCCAGTGATGGAGGCAGTAATTACAGAGTGAATGAGACCTTCAGAGTGGGAAAGAGATGGTCAGTGAATGATCAGTGATGTCCTTTGTCACCCCTGCTTTTTGCTTTAATAATGGAACCCCTAGTTAGTTCTTAGGTGTTCGTCCACATAAAGGTTTTACTTCAGAATTAACAAAACAGTATACTTTGGCGATGATATTCTGCTTTTAATCTCATAGCCTGAAAAAATCTTAACTTGCCAGAAATTGTATTTACTTTCAAGACATTTTAAACAATTTCTGGGTTTAAATTGAACATGTCCTCATTAGAAATTCTGCTTCTTTACATGAGAGATTTTAGAATTGAAAGTTTTAAGGCCTGATTTCTCTAGGGTCCACTTCTCATATACCCTATCTAGGGAATCAAAGTATCCAGAAACCTTGACTTTTTGTTTAAAGAGTTTCACAAACATTTTAGCTTTGATTTATTAGGTTTGCCTTTATTGGAAATGGTTGGGTTGTTATGAAACATCTCAGCCATATGTGGGTAGATAAAAGTGCTGAGAGGTGGAAGAATTCTGCTTCCAAATCAATCCTAAACTGCACTGCAGAAAGGCATTATGACACTTCCGGGGTTACCCAAGGTGTATCACTACCACCTGCTTTCAGCCTAATTGGTGCCCACTGGGGGAAATCTTCATAACTGACAGTCACTGACACCATAAGCGCTCTGCTCCAGGCTCTACAAGCCCCACTCTTTAGGCTAGCCCCTGGTATACCTGTCCTTGCTTCTTTTGAGTGCCCAATCCCTTATCTTCTGGATATTCACATTATATACTGATTTGCTGCCTTCAGAGAAGCAGTGCACCCTGGTTCGCCTCTCAGTTCAACAGTGAGTTTAGTGCAAGACCCTTGGTGGTTCCTATAGTAAAACCAAATATAAATTTATTTAACACAGCTCAAGAGAGATCCAAAATAGTAGCAAGTAAAAGGAAACTCCAGATTACAGATTGAAGAAAAATATATAATGTCTTCTAGCGCCTTTACTTATTACTTCAGAAGAATATAAGAACGGCCATACTGGGTCAGTCCAAAGCTCCATCTCGGTTAAAAAATGTATGCATACACATAGCGCTGGTCCCAGGATATGGTAGCATTCACCTACGTGCCTCACACCATTTTGGTCCTCAACAGTGTTTAAAAAAAGGGAAGAAAGTAGTTTGTGTTCTTCAGGCTGGCTGGTTTCTTGTTCATTCAGCCAATTAAATGGAGAGGCACATTTCATAGGTTCTGCCCGCTCTCTGCAACCTTTCACATTTTGTGAAAATAGGGAATATATTTAATCTCTATTTTAATACAGCTTTCAAAAATAGACAACAAAACTGTAAAGTAAGCATAACAAGCTCATGTTCAATTTAGAGATAATGAATAACATATTTACATAAATAGCAATCAATTACTACATGTACACTAATTTTTTAATTAGCTCCTGCTGGGAACATTTGATTTATTTATTTATTTTTGGTGGCGAGTGAAAAAGAATTGATTCAGAAATCTCTGGATGAATTGTTATGGAGTGCTATATGGAGTGCAAAATAGGTGAGTATAGCAGCCCTTCTGGCTTTAAAATCTATTCAATATGTTATTAATACTGCATTACAGGCACATGTATTTTGAAAATATCTGCACTATATGCAGTCTTCTGAGCCACACATACTGTGGAATGCTGGGGTTGTTAAATATTTTGGGATGTGTTGCTCACTATATTTAAAAGTGGTGCAAATTGCAAAGATTGTGGATAAGACCAACAAAAAAAAATGGATCACAATGCAATATGAGGAATGTCATTCATTTACAACAGTACTAGCGAGCAAGGTGAATGGTCAAAAATGAGGGTAAATTGACAAAATTTAGAGAAACTGGCACTGGAAAAACAACAGGATGCATCACATGCAATTGGGCACCATTGTCAATCCCACTCTACTCCTGGTCATGTATGCAGAGAATGTCTCATATTACTCCAAGCAACATCACAACTTAGATCTACAACCATAAGAAATTAGGTTGATAAACTGGGACAGCTATATAGGGATGTACCTACACAATCATTTAATCCCCATAAGGTCAACCACAAATGAAAAAAAGTGTAACCCTTACAAGTATTAGCACAATTGATTTGTCACATCTATAATGATTATTATGAATAATCAGTCAGATTCTTTCACAAAATGGGCTACACATGAGATTCCCTTAGGAACCCCTCTTTTTCTCTCATGGATTGAAGTAACTGGTGGTAGAGCAGTATAGACTCAATATTAACCTTACAAAGAAACAAGATAGTTGCACTACCTATAAACACTAAGTAGCATAAAAAATGTATCCAACCAAATAGCCTGTAGGGCTAGAGTAATAAACACATTTCATACTTACACTCTAAAGTCTAAATGATGATGAAGATGAAGAAATAAGGATGTAAATTAGCAAGTGGAGAACCTCAGAAGGCCACAGATCCGGTTGATGCTAGCACAGAGCCGGAGAGAACCCAAGGAAAGGGAACTAGTCATGAGGCCTTATACACTACATTATGCAGAAGTCACAGATGCATGCTCATATTTATGTTGATATCTCAATTATCAGTGTTAGTGCCTACCCCCATCTATCTGTGGCATTCTGGGAATCCCTAACTAACCCTAATCGCTAATTAATCCTTTCTCATCTATCCTTTCTCAATTATTTCCTAACAATTCTGATGTGTCAATATGGTCTCTCTACTTACCTACCAACTGCCAAGTGACCAAAACACTGTACTTGCAGAATCTTGTGGTGGACAGCCCCTTTGTTGTCCCCTGTTTATCCTCTTGAATGAGAGTGCAAAAATATGACCAAGGCTTATATTCCTTTTGGGCCTATATCCTTTAACTAAAACCCAGCCATTAGCCTAACAACTTTGAATAAGACTAACTATAAAGTTTTGAAGCATAAGCTTTTGTGGGCTAATACCCACACAAGCAGTGGAATCCGACGAAGTGGGTATTAGCCCACGAAAGCTTATGCTTCAAAACTTTATAGTTAGTCTTTAAGGTGCCACAGGACTTTGTTACCTCTGCTATTCCAGACTAACACGGCTACCTCTCTGAACTTTGAATAAGTTTCCTGCTAATGCAGCAAATCATTAATATAGCAACCCTGATAGCCTCATTACTTATGTTCACCTACTTGCCCCCATTCCTATTTCTAACTAATAAGAAACACAGCAAGATCAGTCACAGACCTATTATAATATCATTATTCTTATTGCAACAACTAATGCAGAGGAAGCAAGGGAAAGGTCATAGGTAAACAAAAACCAAATAGGAAACCAACCCCCTTGTTAGCTGTGCGGAACTGAAGTGGCATGAAATGACAACTTAAAATGGGCCACCCTCCCCACCATCCCAATGACATAGTATTATACTCAGTAACACCATGTGGTAAAACATGATTGCAACCTCCTTTCAATGATAGATATAGGGTTAGTAGTAGGTTGTCTGGGTTCTTTGGTTTCTTTGATGACTGGTGTTACTCTGAGAACTATTCTGAAAGTAGTCTTTTTAGATTATCTGAATTTTCTCTGTGGAGGTTATGAGTTTATTGTGTGCCCATCACCTGCCTTCTCCCACCTCTCAACATACCTGAGTAAAACACCAATCTGTATTGTACCTACAGTTCAACTGCAATTGCTAGAAGAGAGACACAGACACAGCAAACTGCCTCCTAGTTACAGTGCACTGCTTGATTATTGCACTCATCTGACAAGCCACCTGACAGATTGCCTATCTTTCCCTGTGCCCCCATTTGTCTCATTTTCTTTGCTGAGCCTCATCATGCATTAACTCAGTGAGACTTCCCCTTGACATTTTCCAGTTTGCTGTATTCCAGGTCATTGTTTATGCATACAGTATGGGAGCCCTGTGCTTTCACACTGCCTGCAGAGTAACTTTAGCTCCTAGCATTACATAATACTCATACGTGTACATGTACACTCAGTGTTTTGCTGCAGTCATTAGATCTGCCGTCCAGTCCATATTTCCTCTGATACACTGCTGTCTTGAAGGGGATCCTTTCAAAATTTTACACTCCTTCCCTTGCTAATTTCTCATTTGGGCAATAGTTCCTTATCATTACTATTACATGCATAGCACACTGTCTACAGTGCCAGAATAGCACTGAAATTTTGGCTTTGGTACCATAGCAGTAGTGGTATATTGTAACATGGTGTGGTTCACTTGATTATTTTCGTCTTACCTTGCTATGTTCTTGTTTCTTGGCTTCATGCCACAAACCCAGCAGAAAATGTAGCCTAAAATATATAAATTGAACCAAAATCAGTCCTGCCATAATTGGTAGCAACTTGGTCTAAATCAGTGGTTCTTCTATATATATTTGATCAGGCTTCTCTCATTTCATGCATGCCCCGCCCCCCAACTCTGAAGGTAGAGCTGGGAGCAATGGATGCTGCCTAAGACCCCACCTCCGAAGGCAGCGACATGCTAGCAGCAGCACAGAAAGGTGGCAATGTGAAAATTTGTCAATATCGCTTTCCACAGCAGACTTTGTCCCCATTGTCACCCTTACTTCTGAACTGTTGTTGCAAGCCTGAGACTGACAGCCAGAGCCCTGCCATCTCTCCACGAGGGATTGGGGCGAGGGGAAGGAAACCCCAAAGCCTGGGCTCCTGCTGTTCCCTTTATCCCTATCTTCTGGGCATGAATGGCACTTCTGCATAAGCCACAGCCACCCTAGGCTGACAGCCAGAGCTCTTAAAAAAATAAACACACACACACACTCACACCTTTCTTGGTACATTCTTGTGCTTCCGTTGAGAGGCCTGTCTCATAGTTTAGGAACTACTGATATAAATCAATGGAGCTTCATCTGCTTACCCCAGGTATTAATCTGGGACATTGAAATCAGTTTGTCAGCTTGTGCTACAAAAGTCTTAATGCTTCCTACAGGTGTGTCTGAATACAAACAATCCAGCTTTAGCATTCTGTCTCATGAATAGTTTGGCCTTCTAAAAAAGGCAAAAACTTTTATATTTTTAGAGAGAATCTGTGTTGTGAAACTGTTTGAAGAAGGATGGAGATAAACTAGGGAAATGACCACTTCAGACGCCTTTAATAATTCTTCCCCATCTGACTGAACTGCTCTGAGCAGAATAGATATATTGTGTATATTGAGGGTTTTCCCTAATGTCATTCTTATGAACCTATTGGGTCTACATAAGACAAACAAAAGGCCTAAAGGAAGTCAATAGATATATACCCAGGGAGAAGATTAACCCCAAATGATGTGTCACAGTGTGGAAACCAAGATAATTGAACAGCTGACTGTGAGGAAGCAATTTGCCTTTGGAAAGTATAAAGTCTCTGTAGTTCTAAAAGTAAATTTAAGTTGGCTAGAACCCTCTGAAAATGTGTGTCTTGTAGAAGTCCTAGCAACATTAATTCTTTAATCGTAGTATGCCTAACTGTACACAAAATGTGTTGGTATAAATGTGCAGTATGTACTAGGACTTTGATCCAGCAATCAAATCTTTGCAGCTGGAGACCTGTGCCCATGCGGAGATGCGTTCATTTCAATGGGTCTCTAAATAGATGCAGAGGGGCCCATCTGCTAAAATCTGATTGCAGGATTGGGGCCTAATCAGTGAGTGAACATCTGTTAAAAACAACTATTTAGTACACAATCAAGCTTCAGTGGACATGTTTTTGATGGGTCACCATATGTTAACTCCTACCCCAACATATAAGAGCACTATCAGCTACAAATCTCTAGTGGTATATTGTGTACTTTGTAAACCTCTACAAAACACTCAGCCTGATAGCTCCGCAGTTCCATAGATATCCTGTCAGATGCTGCCAAAATCCAGCAAATTTGCAAAAACCCTACAAACTCCCAGAAACCTCACTGTTGGAATCCGCTGTTGTTCAGTAGATGATCCTGCAGAGACATGATTGAATGTATGATCTAAAATGTATTGATTTTACTGACAATAGAAATGCTGAGCCAAATTAATCCCGAGTGTAACTCCATTGAGCAGAACAGAATTACACTAGCGATGATTATGATGCTCCTTGTTTCTTCATACCAGGCCTTCCTTACTCTGTACTTTATTTTTTAAGACCTGTACATCTCCTAATATATTGGAAATTCAAACGAGGAAAAGGGGAATTTCCTTCATGGTTTTAATATAAATCTATATTTCATCTCATCAGTTCATGTTGCGAGCCAATAGAGACAGGAGCATACACTTAACCAAATATTGCATACTCTAGTTCCTGGTTTTTTTAGCATAAATCAAGGGCGATAGCTGTGAAACATGCATTGGTTTATTTTATCAAGATGCTAGATACAATCCAGTGGATTTTATACTTTTTGACGGTGGGCAACTTTTTCCTGTTCCAAATGATGAAAGGAAAATTAAAGTTTGATTCCTTTAGTGTTTAGAGATTTGAGACAATTGTGCAAAAGTGCATGCTCTCTGCCAGCTACATAATAACTGAATTTTCATGCCACCTGCTCCTCATCCCAGTGCAGTTACTGGGGAGGAACAACTGTCTGTGGAATGTTGAGAGAATATTTTTATTGTATTGTTTTCCACACTTCCTTTAATGAAACATAAAGAGGCGTCATTACAACATGAAAAATGCCGTTGTAGATGTACACAGATGGGTGATATGGCTGATAATCTACATCATAGTGCTGTAGGCAGAATGGCAATGGAGTTGAGGCTTTCTTAGTTTTTATTAATCTGTGTTTCATGTACTTTCTAATAATGTGTGTATATATCTCACAGCTAACAATACTTATTTCCCCTCCCACAGAAAATATTTATATTAAGAGGGTGAAGGATAAGAAGTGTTCTTTATTTTATTTCTTCCTTCCTGCTCATGAAGTAGCTTTCATGATACCCCATCACAAATTTGTCTTTCTGTTCTTTGCAAAGAAGAAAAACGGAAAGAACATACTGTATGCTCCGCACAGCACTATACACAATAGCAACAATCAACCTTCAGCATCTGTCTCTGGTTTCGCCTCTCTTAGGGATTGTCTTCACTACCCGCCAGATCGGCGGGTAGCGATCGATCTGTTAGCAATCGATTTCTCACGTCTGGTGAAGATGCGAGAAATCGATCGCCCGCAGTGCCCCCGTCAACTCCGGAACTCCAGCTTTCCGAGAGGCACAAGCTGGAGTCGACGGGGGAGCGCGCCGCCGACTGCCGCTGCCGTGAGCACGGCAGGTAAGTCAGCTGGAGATACGCAAACTTCAGCTACATGATTCACGTAGCTGAAGTTGCGTGTCTGCAGTCAATCCCCTCCCCCCCAGTGAAGACCAGCCCCATGACCCAAAGCACAATAATATGCCTGAGAACATTTCCCAGACCCGAAGAAGAGCTCTGTGTAAACTCAAAAGCGTGTCTCTCTCACCAACAGAAGTTGGTCCAATAAAAGATATTGTAAAATACCAGGGTACAATCCAGATTAATGAGCATCTGTGTCACTCTGCCCTGCCACCTTGGATGCCTTTACAATTCCTACCTCCCACCTAGGATGTGGAACCACAGTTGCCAACTTTCATGCACTAAATAAGCACCTTGACTTTCACAATAAGCCAAAAATCAAACTAATCCCATTTAAAAAGAAGGCCAAAACAAGAAAATCCCTGAGAACCCCAACCCATTAAGTGACTAGATCCTCCCTGGTGTGCAGTCTGGGACTGTGGTGGGCCTGCTATGTACACTTGACTCCCACCCCCCTTGTCCTTACTTGCCACTTGCCCCTACTTGCCAGGAGCCAATTAAAAAAAGCAGCAGCAGCAACAAGCTACAAGCCAAATAAGCAACAAATCAAAAACTAGCTAAAAAGCAACTCAAAACCAATTAAGCCAAAAACAAGCCCAATTTCAGCATTTTTTCAAGGGCTTGGCATGTCTGGTTGGAATGTGGTAATAACACCATACAGGGAATCATAACTTTACATACAACTTTTTCACACACATTTTATCAGGAAAATACTGACCAGCAAATTATGAGTTTTCAGATGATACTTGGCAAGGCATACTTTGTACAAAGATCATTATCGTAGTGTGTAGGGCATGAATGCAAGGGTGTATTCAAAAGTTTTTCTGTGTCATCAGTGGAGGTTGGTCCAATAAATGATATTACCTCAGCCACCTTGTCTCTCTAATATCCTGGTACCAACATTGCTTCAACAATACTGCATACAGTAATATGTCATGTCAGATATGAAAGTTTGAATCATCAGTAGGCTACAGCTTTCATTTGCATGCTAACGCCTACACCAAAATAACTACCATATAGTTACATAGTGAAGCTGAACTGATTCTTACAGATTAGCACTTCAATTGCTAATGTGTATGTTGCCAAGCATTCTTGTTTGTCGGAAAAACCATTTTAATGCACCTAAACTCTTAGAATGTTCCTTCCTGTGGAAATGGTTGACATGTAGGAACAGCATGGTAAGAGGTAAGAGCTGGTTGGACCAGAAACACTAGGGGCAAGATAAAGTTCTAGTAGGAACAGACATGAAGGAAAAGCATTAGAATATGTTGCAATCTGGGCTGGGACTGATGGGGGAAAATGGATGGAAGAAGGCAGTGAGGAGAACGGAAAAGGTGTGATAAGCATGCCCCCATCTTCAGTGGACACGGAAAACAATTGATCACCAGCCACTTTACAACAGCCATTAACATATTTGAAGACTATCTGGTCCCCACTAAGTCTTCTATCCTCCAGACCAAATCTGTCTAATTTATTTTTTAAAAACATTCCCTCATATGCCAAGATTTTTTTCTCTCTTCTGTACTCTCTACCATTTGCCACATATTTCTTAAATTATGGCACCAAAAACTGGCCAGAATACTCTAGCTGAGGCCTCACCAGTGTCAAATAGAATGGGATAATTACATTTTTTTCTCACATGACATTCCTTTTAATACACCCCAGAATTATATTTGTTTTTTTCTCAACTGAATTTGGTTGGCTCATATTTAATTTGTGGTCCACTATAAATACCAAAACCTCTTCTGCAGTACTATCACCTCACCAGTTATTCCCCATCTTGTATTTGGGTATTTGATTTTTCCTTCCTAAGTATAGTTCTTTTCAGTTGTCTTAATTGAATTTTCTCTTGTTGATTGCAGAACAATTCTCTAATTTGTCAAGGTTGTATGGAATTCTAATTCTGAGCTCCAAAGTGCTTGTAACTCTTCCCTGATTGACGTCATCCACCAATTTTAAGCATACACTCCACTCCATCATCCAAGTAATTAATAAAAATACTGACTACTTCCAGACCAAGGACAGATCCCCTGGAGTCCCACTTGTTACCTTCTCTAAGTTTGATAGCAAATCATCGCTAATTATCTGTTGGGTACATCAGCACTCCAGCTGGGATATATTGATTCCCAGCTCACATAGACAAACTTGCACTAACTCAGCTTGAGCTAGCGTGCTAAAAATAGCAGTGTGGACATTGCAGCACTGCCCGTGGCTCAGGTTAACTGCCTGAATCAAAACTCACCCTACTTCCTGGGTCTATGGTTTGGTGACTATCCTGAGCCATGACCAGTGCCTCAACATTCACACTGCTATTTTTAGCATACTAACTCAAGATGAGCTACTCTGAGCCTGACAACCCATGCTGGTAATTGTACTTCCCAGCTACAGTGTACACATACTTTTTGAGTACAGCTTTTCAGCCAGCTGTGCACCCACTTTATAATAATGTAATCTAGACTGCATTTCCCTAGTTTGCTTATGAAACTCTTAAATGGGACAGCATCAAAAGCTTTACTCAAAATCAAGATAAATCCCCTCCATGATTCACAAGGCCAATAACTAGTAATTTATGAGCACATGCCAAATACTTTGTTGTATATAGTAGGTGAGCATAATGCATGCATTCATTTGTACATTGAAAATCTTGTCTATGTTGTCCAATCTTAACACATTTTTTGTGCACACTTCTGGATATAAGTCATGAGACTGAAAAAAAATATTTGGGTAAGCAACATATATCTATATGAATAGTTTTGGTATGCTAAGTAACAATCCATAATGAACCTTTTTGTTGCTTTTTTCCATTCAATTAATTTTGTTCAGCCTTACAGCCATAGATTTGCCTCCTGGTGGTTCTTCATGGTACCATTGGCAATAAGCAAACTGCTTTAAAGGGGGCTTCCCCAAATGTCTATGTGTTTCCTAAGGAAAGCTCTAACCTGATAATGGACTTTTCTTTTGATGATCACTTAATATTTTGTGTCAGTTTCAGAGCACAGCTATATTAGTTGATATAAAAAGCATTGTTACTTAACATTCATTGTTGTTGTACAGTTAGTGCTCAAAGAAAATTCACTCAGCAGTATAATCTGTATCAGCATAATTATTGATAGTGCAAGGTCACTTTATGACTCACCTGAATTTTTCCCATCCTTTCACTCCCCAGGGGATCCAGCTGCCTGGTATAGTAGGAGCTGTAAGGTCACTACTAATTAATTATTGTGGCTATGAGATTCGTGCTGACTCAGGGTAGGACTTTTCCTATAAATATGTGAATTCAGCAGTCTTCAGAAGTTAAACTTTCATCATGTTATCACTATATTGACCATGCACATGTAGCTTGGGGGCAATATGCAAAAGGGATTTTTTTCAATTTCATCAATTGTTTTCTCTGGAGAAGGCATCTATTGAATATAATGGCTCGTGAGACTAATACATTATTAGTATCCACAGTTAAGAGTCATTCTCTCAGTGTAGCTAAGTAAAAGAAAGCTTCAGACTCAAGGAAATCTGATGCAGCATATAATTCATCCTAAATAAGGGTACCAGGCATGTAATTAGGCGACTGTTCAGCAAGTGGCAAACACTAGAATAAGTATTTTGAATCAGAGTTAAGGTTTGAGTGTGTGTGTGGGGGGGAGGGTTAGTCTTATTAACCTCTTGAACACTCATGAGAGAGAAAAGTTAGAATGACTTAGAGTTTCAGACTAGGCTTTAAAATTCATTACTCCAGTTTGGAATGAAGAATTAGTATCCAAAGTGGGGAGCTGGCCTATGATAGGGAATAGCTCAAATTTCAAATATATGGTCCAAATGGATCTAAATAAGACAGTCTTGTTTTGGGTCCAGGTCAGATTCAAAACCAGGGTGTAATGTCAGGATATAATTTGAAAGCAGCCAAAAACCTTTCAAGAACAGCCATGGGGTTTTTTTTTCCAGGATTTCGGTCCAAAATATGGTAACACCTCAGGAAACAATTGATTTCAGGAATGACTCACCGTACAGTAGGGTGGAAATTTCACAAGATCAACAGATTTCATTACATTGCCACCACCAAAGCCAATCTCAAAAGAAGAGCAGGTGAGATTTTACCAAAACTGAATCTGAACATAAACTCTACTTTGGATATAGGGCCAGATCCAACCTACTGAAGTGAATGAGAGTTTTTACCATTAGCTTTAAATGGTGTAAAAGAAGAGGAAGTCAGCAAAGGATACCAGAAACTGGAATCTGCAGTCAGAAAAAGAACATGCACAGCAAATTTCCAACCTACCCTCTATTCTGTTTTGGTTTTGTCTCTATGTTTAGGAATGTAAGCCCTCAAAAACTCTCTCTCTCTCTCTCTCTCTCTCTCTCTCTCTCTCTCTCTCTCTCTCTCTCTCTCTCTCTCTCTCTCTCTCTCTCTTTCTCTCTCTCTCTCCCCATTGCTGAAAAGCTTGTAATGGATATTATGTTCTGTCTTGACTGTTTACAAGATTACTCAACAGGACAATTTTCCCCCTTTGATTCTTGGTATTTTATTCCTTCAATCTGAGGATTATTTTGATAAAACCAAGTATATCTACAAGGCAACCCCAGTGTGAAACCATCTTCATCCTAATCCAGCTGTGCCACATTGTTGAAATCTAAGGAAACCAGTTTACAGTATCTTATTTTCCTCTTCTGGACCGTACATAGCATCCAAGCTACATTTGTATATAATGTGGACAGTCTTGGTGCAGTCATTGTTTTAAATAAGCACCTGCTGTAATAAAGAGGATTAACAAAGTCTATAGCCCAGAAGCCTGAAGTTAACTGTGGGAGGTGTGCATCTTAACCAGCAGTTAGTTGGGTAGCAGAAGGAAGGCCATTTTTGATAAAGGAGTGGAACATACGTTAACTTTGTAGCATAAAATAAAGGTGAGATGAACTTTTACTCATGCTGCTACAGTCATTGTTATACCTGCATCATTTTGTCAAAGCAGCATGACACACTGAAAGCAAAATAAACAGCTTCCAAAAACAACTGATTGCAAAGTAGAACAGGCAGAAACCAGATATTCTGTATTGTAAGGAAGCACTGCTTATGGCTTAAATATTGATAGATAAGACAATTAAAGAAATTCAAGAAAACATTCTATGACCCAGCCTTGTCATATGATGGTTATACATGCCAAGAAGAGAAAGGTCACATTAATCAAGAAGAGCTTCTAATTGCCTATATTAGTGTCAACCCCTGCCTCCTTTTCTTATTTGGAAGACAGCATTAAGGCATTCATCATCTTTTCACACTCTGATAAATTGCAACAGAATCTGAAGAAAAGCCTTTCAAGTGTGTATTTTGGATATTATATGGATCTGTAGGAAGTTGATTTTGTTAGGTCATTTTTGTTCTGTAAAATGGCAATTGCATTTCCAGCTACACAATTCAGCAAAATGCTGCAAAAAAGTCATCTAATTGATCTGAAGAAAATTCATTGTCTACTGTTATCCACTATAGAATCATAGAATTGTAGGACTGGAAGGGACCTCAAGAGGTAATTTAGTCCAGTCCCCAGCACTCATAGCAGCACTAAGTATTATCTAGACCATCCCTGACAGATGTTTGTCTAATCTGCTCTTAAAAATCTCCAGTGATAGAGATTCCACAACATGTCTGAGCAATTTATTCCATTGCTTAAACACACTGACAGAAAGTTTTTCCTAATGTCCAACCTAAACCTCTTTTGCTGCAATTTAAGCCCATTGCTTCCTGTTCTCTCCTCAGAGGCTAAGGAGAACTTTTTTTTCTCCCTCCGCCTTGTAACATACTGAAAATTGTTATAATGGTCCTTCTAAGTCTTCTCTTCTCTAGACTAAACAACCCCTATTTCAATCTTCCCTCAGGGGTCATGTTTTCTAGACCTTTAATCATTTTTGTTGCTTGTCTCCGGACTTTCTCCAATTTGTCCACACCTTTCCTGAAATGTGGGGTGCCCAGAATTAAATACATTTCTCCAGTCGAGGTGTCATAAGCACATAGTGGAGCTGCAGAATTACTTCTTGTGTCTTGCTTACAATACTCCTGCTAATACGTCCCAGAACGATGCTTGCTTTTTTTGCAACATGTTACACCGTTCACTTATATTTAGCTTGTGATCTGCTATGATCCTCGGATCCCGTTCTGCAGAGCTCCTTCCTAGGCAGTCATTTCCCATTTTGTATGAGTGCAACCGATTGTTCCTTTCTAAGTGGAGTACTATGCATTTGTCCTCATTGAATTTCACGCTGTTTTCTTCAGACCATTTCTCCAGTTTGTCCAAATAATTTTGCATTTTAATCCTATCCTCTAAAGCACTTGCAGTCCCTCCCAGCTTGGTGTCATCCTAAATTTCCTGTGAGCAGCACAGCCATGCAACCGCTTATTTCGCATTGCAGAGGCACTTGGGGAACTCGTCTGGGGACCTGTCACATCTGGGGGAGGGTGCACGCCATCCCACATCTTAATCCAGCTCCCAACCTGCAATGGCCAACATGGCTTCCTGGCCCCAGCTATGCTGCGGCCCAGACATATTGGGGCGCACCTCCCCCAGCCCAAACCCAGCTATGGCAGCCCAGCCTGGACCCACTCATGACCAGGGCGGCCCGACCCAAACCCAGACTGCCTGTCCCGGACCTGTCCCAGGGTGGCCCTCCCTGAACCTAGCCCCAGTCCCAGAGTTGCCGCGGCCAGGGGAGAATTGTCTATCCCCCCCAGCCCAGGTCCTGTTGCTGGGGAGCATCCTCGGTCCCAACCATAGTCCCAGAGCACCCTCCTGCACTTCAAACCCCCACCACCAAGCCTGCACCCTGAGCCGAAGCCCTACCATTCTCACACCCAATCCTCTGTCCCAGCCCTGAGTCCCTTATCCCCAGCCCCACCCCAGAGCCCACACCCCCAGGTGGAGCGCTCACAGCCCTGCACCACCAACTCTCTGCCCTAGCCCCAAGCCCCCGCCCACACTCCAAACCCCTCAGCCTTACCCCCACCACATGAATTTTGTTATGTGCATCAATACGGAGGTGATATGTCACGCGTCACCTCCATATTGGTGCACTAACAAAAATTCATTCGGCACATGAGTGGGAAAAATTAGAGGGAACACTGGAGCTGGGCAATATTTTTCAGCCAAAACTTTTCTTATGGTGAAAAATGCAGATTCAGTTAAACTGACTGTCTGTCAATGTCATTAAATTGTTCGTTTAATGCCTCCCCTCCACACACAGAATTGAAATATTTTGTTCAAACTGTTTAAAGTTAAACAATTTGAGTTCTTTGATTTAAACAAACTAAATTTTAAAATTTCATATTTTTAAATTTTAAAAAATAATAGTCATAATAATAAAAGAAAATTCTGATTTTGACAGACCAACAAGTTTAGTTCAATTAAAAAAAAAACCCAAACCCCACCCTTTTTAAAAATCTTTTCGATTTGTCAAAAGTTTTGGAAGTGTTCAGTTTTGGCCTGACCCAATACCATATTTTCTAGCTTTTCAAAGTTACCAATAATCCAAAAAGATCATTATTCATCGAGTTCTATCTATACTTAATTTTAAACATGTGAGTATCCCATATAATTCAGTGTTACCGTTCATATGCTCAACATTAAGCATGTGTATAAGGATCAGGGGTTTGTTTTTTTTAAGGCTAGAGAAGACTTAAATATTTTAAGTGTGAACATAAATCATCAGATTTTTTATTTACAGCCATGCAAGAAAAATAGAAGGTTTTGCTTTGAAGTTCTCATGTAAAACAAAACTCAGTGATAGCAAAAGATACAAAGGGAGAGTGATGTCATTAGAATTAAGCTAAATTGATCAAAAATATGTCAAGTAAGCAGGAGGCCAGGTAAAACGACTTTCTGGCAAGCTAGAAGATAGACTTAATGACTTCTATGTCTAATTAGCTACTTGAGGTTCATAAAGAATGCGAAAGGTATGTTAATACTAACTCTTGAGTAACCATCAGATCCATAATTAGTATTTTTGAAGTCATTTTAAAAGAGTATATTATAATCCTTAAACCAGAACACCCAAAAGTATTTCCTCCATATTGCTTAGCTGTTGCTCTCACTTTAACAGAGAGGATATATAAATGTTAATCACCACCATTCTACTAAATGTGAAATATCAGTACTTTGTGGTTTCTTCTAAGGGTATGTCTTCACTACAGGACTAGGTCGATTTCCCTTAATTCAATTTTCTAAACTCGATTTTAGAAAATCGAATCAGTGTCCCCCCACCAGGACAGCAGGTCGACAGTGGTCAACACTGTCTGTCCTAGAACTTTTGCAGGGGTTGACATAGCCCACATTGCACTTTGGGTAGGTAGCCCACAGTGCAATGCGTGCCAGACCCCCCCCTCCCAAGCAGCCCCGCGGACCCCCCTCCGCCCACCTGAACAGCCCCCCCGCTGGACCCCCCCCCCGCCTGAGGGGGGGGAGCCGGCGCGGGGCTGCTTGAGCGAGCCGGTCAGCTGCCTAGTCTGCCCGACTGCCTAGTTCAGGTGGGCGGGGCTGCTCGGAGGTCGGAGGCTTAACTTCAGATGCCTCTTCACTTACTCACAGTAGACATAGATAAGTCGATTTTAGCCTTACTTCTCTCGTCAGGCAGGAGTTACAAATTCGATTTTGAGGGCCCTTTAAATCGACTTTAAGGGCATGTATGTGAAGACAGGTACACGTTTAATTCGACCTAACGTCGTTAAGGTCGAATTAAAGTGGTAGTGAAGACATGCCCTAAATTGCGAATAAGAACCTTGATTACTTACAGATGCATGAGGCCCTTTATACTTAAACAGGGGAAACTAAGTGCATATAATTGACTGTAGACCAGCGATTCTCATACTGGGATCCATGGATCCCTCAGGGTCTGCAAAGGTACTCCAGGGGGTCCGCAAGTCATGTCCAGGGCTGCTGGCTCCATTGATCAACTCTTACCCCTCCCTCATAATGTCTCCTGAATGCCACGGAACAATTGTTCAGCAGTGTGAAGGAGCTGCTGAGAGGAAGTGGGAGGAGTGGGGATGGGGCACACCTGGGGTAGGGGGTGGACAAAGGCAGAGAAGAAGAGGGGAGGGGAAAGGTAGGGTGGAACCTTTGGGAGTAAGGGTGGAGGCTGAGCAAGTGGTTAAGCACCCCCATGGGAAATTAGAAGGCAGCTTGGGGGTCCACAAAATTTTTTAAATCACAATTTGGGTCCTCGGGTTGCTAACATTTGAGAGTGGCTGCGTAGAGAAAAGAATGAAAAATGGCATTACTCCCTTCCAACACCTCCCACCCAGCCTTTTCTTTTTTACCAGAGTTTTCACTTACTATTCAAATGAGTGAAATAGAACAGGTATAAGTCAAAGCCCATTGAAGTCCATGGGAATCTTTCTATTAACTTTAATGGACCATTGCACCCTGGATACGGCCCTATTGGGATTCTAAAGTGAATTAGCCTTTGAAAGGGACTTTGAAAATGAAGTACTTGTTAAACTTGTATTAACAATTTTAATTTAATTTGAAGTCAGTTACAAAAATTCACAAACTGTATAGTATATATATATACTAAAATGTTGAGCTACGGGAACTCTGTTATTTCAGTGAAAACAAGAATTCACAACAAATAAGTTTTCCACCATCCCCCATATAATCCTCTATCTAACCCAAGCAGAAGTTAACCACACACCAAGGGTGAAAGTAAATTAAAGGATTTTTCGATATTCCGGCATCCTGAGCAGGAGGCTGGGCCTCAACCAGAAGGAGCATGGCCTTTAGAGCCCCAGGCCCTTTAAATCAAGGATTAAAGGCCCCCTGTCTCTGGCTGCGGTAGGGTGGCTGGGAGCCCTGAGTCTTTTAAATTGCCGCCATAGTCCCAAAGGTAGCGGCTGCCGCCGGGACCCAAGGGCTCTGGCAGCAGGGGTCTGGCAGCAATTTAAAAGGCCAGGGACTCCAGCCACTGCTGGGAGCCTCAGGCTCTTTAAATTGCCAGCTGGGTGTGCTGTACCATACCAGCTTTCCAGCTCTTACCGATATACCGTACTGGCTTACATTCACCTCTGCCACATACTCCAAAATATAAATATTACAGGCAAAAAAGGGGGGGGGCACCTCAAAATGACCCCTCCTCCCCAAAATCCATACACAATATATGAAAACCCAGTGTTCACTTGTCCCATAATCTGAAACATAATATGCAGAAGAAATCAGAATTGATATTTCTTGTCCTCTTTCCCTTCAAGGTTTCATAGCCCTTCTTCCTCATCTACTTTCCCCAATACACATGAACCCTGAGAATCCTTCCTCCTCTTCCATTCCCCTGTAGAACATTAATTTATTTGCTCTTTTGGAATGGGGGGGAGTTTCTATGAGTTGCTTGCCTAAATAGCTGTCTGAGGATCCCTATGACTGGTAGAGTACAGGAAGCTGTAGGCGTAGTCAGTTATCCCTGAATACCCTGTGAGGACTGGCATGACCAGATTAATGACCTATAAACTGGCTAGCTGCTGACTGGCTAGCAACCTCATGAAGAGGTGACTCCTAAGTGTGAACTGAACTGTGTGAGCTATCTGGAAAAGGTTCCACTTATGGCATATCCAATCAATAAAAATGAATGGCAGATTCCACAAGGCTGAGCCCAGGCAGTTTCCCTTCTTCCGTGTGCCTGTAAACCACATTCATTCTCACAGTATAGCTGCTACTGTGAGAGCTGAGAATGTGTTGTGCCAGAGTCCGGTGAAAGAAGAAGCTGTGGGACAAGGAGAGGACCAGAAAGCAACTCTTTCGAGGTGCTCTGCGTCCCCAGCCCAGCCACTGCTTCCCAGTCCCAAAGGTGGGACTTATAGCACTTTGTACTCTCAGACTTTGAGCACAGTCCCATGGATTTTAAGGGTCCATTGTGCAGAAGAAAACGAGTCCTCACTCTGCGTTTGTAAGCAACAAGTTAGAGACAGTTTATTCGAGCAATTGCAAGGGAAGATTGTAGTTGGACGGGGGGTATCCCTGCCATCAGCAGATCTCTGTAATACAAATAGTTTAAAGTAAGTATTTGTACCCTTCCATTACATATATCAATGATCAACAGCTGTGTCCTGTTTATACATTTTTTCTTCCTGATATCTTATTTATCTCAACAATTCCTGCTACAGTCAGCATTTCATTCTTATCCAAAAGCAAGGTTAAACAACAAGCAGTTTATTCCACTAGCACAGACCCTGCTTTTACAAGTCTCATGTTCTTATGATTAGAGTTAGCCCAACTTTTCATAGAATCATAGAATATCAGGGTTGGAAGGACCTAGGAGATCATCTAGTCCAACCCCCTGCTCAAAGCAGGACCAATCCTCAACTAAATCAACTTTTTCTCTGTCTCTATCAAAACTAAGATGGCTGCACTCAAATCCCCTTTTTCTACTTCCACACTAGACATCCTCCCAACAGGATCCAAGCCTATTGATCCATGCATCCTGCTTTAATACACAACTTACTATACAATGAAGCTGCATTCAAAACACTTCTGTATTGACATAAACAAATCTTTAAAATAGCATTCCAAAGCCTGGAGACACAAAAAGGATGAATTAGAGCCCCACACCACAAAGAGATTCAAGATAGTTTTTTGAAAGGAACACAATAATTCATAGTAACTGTGAGGTTTCTGCTTTAGTTTGTTTGTAATGCAAAGTCAAACAAAGAAAAGTTGGGAGAAAAAGACTAGATTTTACTATTCTGACAACAATTCATGAGCATGTGGAGTGGTTCACCTCAGTTTGCCTTAACCAGCACATTTCGAAAGGGGCCCTGTTACGATAAATTGTTGAATTGATTGTCCTGTATAGTAACATCAGCAGCACTCTTCAGACAGATTCTGATACCCATAGTCCCCTTGAGTGGTATGAAATCACCAGGGCTACTACTCAAGGTACGTCAGGGTCTCAAAATCTGGGTGCTAGTGATCAAATGGCAGCTCCTGCCTTTTCTCTCAGCAGTGAGAGATGTACCCATTCATTTTGGTTTTCTAACATCAGCTTATTTAACAGACATTTTTGTGTTTAAAACAATAAATAAAAAGCTATTGAAAAGATTTTGGGGAGGATTTTCAAAAGCTCTAGTTGTCTCTGCTCTCCCTGAAGTCAAATACTACTGGTTTTAATGGAAAAAGAGTTAGACCAACTCTGAGTGCTTTCGAAAATCCTGCTTTTACAGCCGTGAATATATTCATAATAGTTGAGGCCTATGGATACTTCATAATATGGCAGTCAAATTGTGCTGCTCTACCAATGGTCCTGGATACCTTTAAACTTTGATTCCTGAGTGAGGCTGGATTTCTGTCAAACGTAATTTGTCAGAGTGATGCCCTGAGCATCCTGGCAGGTTGTAAAGAAAATACCTTTCTATTAGCTGAGGAGAATGCAATTACCTGCCAGTCATTTTGCATAAAAGATAAAAGGAAAGCAGTTCTGACATGCTTGATGGAGGTTAGCAACCCATTCAAATCTAATCAACTAGTGTGGACATTTTCATTCTTGACACAATTTTCTTGACTTGTAATCTCTAGCGGGAGACAGACATTTAAATGCAGGTGATATGTGATTAAATTGGCTGCAGGTAAAACAGAGAAATTGTTCCCTATTTTTTTTAAAGACACAACTCGAGATGGAAAATCCTATTATCCTGTGCCAAATAGAGCTATATATATTTCTTTACCCTATGTTTACATGAGTGTAGCTACTTCTTGGGTACCTCCTCATGGCTAAGAGTCACTTTGCAGGCATCCTATCCCTATTAGCTCTCTCTTCCAGACCTCTAAGTACTCCAGATTGTTTCAGTTACAGACTCATAGCACCCCTTTTCCAGACTCATAGCACCCCTTTTCCAGACTCATTTAATGTCAGATAAAACTTATAAAAACCTCAGAGTCCTTAATCACAAAGTAATCTAAACAGCTTTCAACAAATTATACAATCATAAACCCTACCTCAAGCCACCACTCCCCAGACCTCAACATTTGGAGCTCACTTTTATAGCCCTGTTTCCTTCTCCTGTCAATATCCCCTGATTCCTGAGCTTCTCACTGACAGCAGCAGATTTCCAGACTCGGGCTACAAAACTGCACAGATTTACTGACTTTACACTCTAAGTATGTGGTGGTGGTGGTGTAAGTGTGTTGGTCTTGGGTTATCAGAGAGATAAAGTGGTGATGTCATATCTTTCATTGGATGAACTTCTGTTGGTGAGAGAAATGTACTTTCAAACTGCCACAGAGCTATGAAGTAAAGTGGAATGCTCACAGTGCAAAACACTGAGTTTTGCAGGATCAAGGCCCAAATGGACAATTGGGCTATTCTGGTCTTCAGATTTTGATGTTCTTAATGTTTCCCCGAGATTTGGACAATGCTATTTTATTTTCACAGTTTTCATATTAGCAGCTTTCTGAATAAAATTTGGTTTTGATTTTTGAAAAAAACTTGTATTATTGTTTCTCAACAGAATCATTTGAGAAAGTGTTTCAGGTCTAGGATGTAATTGCACATGTGGGAGAGAGACTAGCCAGTGGCTAAGGGTATGCACCTGAGGTCTCAAGCATACTCAGAGAAGGGATTCGAACCCTGGTCTCCCAGAAGTAGGTTGGAGCTGCTCTACATTTTATAAATAAATATTTATCGTATAAGAAAAACAGATCTATTCTATAGCCCGCTGGTTAGGACACTCCTTTGTGATGTAGTTGATCTAAATTCAAGTTTCTGCTTCAGGACTGGGATCTGGGTTTCCACATCCCAAGTGAGTGTCGTCACCCCTGGGTTATTGGCGATTCTGGGTTGGGTGGAGGGTTCATTTCTTCATGAACCAATTCAAAAGATCTGTTTTATTTCAGTGCAGAATAGGCAAAAATTGTAAAATCATGAAAATATTTGTGGGATGGGAGAACTGTTCCCCACCCACTGCTAATCCCAACTTCTGTTGCAGACTTTCCTTGTGACCTTGAGCAAGTCACATAGGGTCAAATTTTCAAGCAAGGCCACTCATCTTAGATGCTTCCATTTTTGAGGTTCCAAATTAAAGTCACCAAAATATAGAGGCCACTTTTGATAATTGGGACCTTAATTTATGTCCCTGTCTTTCATCTTTCATCATTAAATTGAGGTTAAGAAGTCATAGGGTATTGGGAGGATTATTTAATGTTTGTAAAAGACTTCGGTCTCCTCTGATAGATGTCACAATAAATTAATCTAAAGTATTATTCTTGCTAATTTAAGGAGTGTTTTCAGATTTAAACATCCATACATTCAGTTTGCCCTAAATAAAAAAGGACTTTGGTTTCATCTTTCATGCTAATTATACAACAGATGTAAGAAATATCATGATAAAATCCATCCTCAGGTACATCTGTGAAACAACATTGAATTGAATGGAAATGAATGGGTGTAAATAAGGTCAGAATTTGTCTCATTATTGGCCTGGTATGACCAATTTAAGGCACAATATTCAAGTATCTTGTGACAATACACATCTGCGTTCACACCTTACACACTATGGTAATAATTTTTGTACAAGGCATGTCATGTAAGATATCATTTGAAAACTCATAATGTGCTGGTCAGTATCATCTTGATAAAATATGTGTAGCAACATAGTTAAAAGTTATAACACAGTTCTAAGAATTTCCTGTATGATGTTAACACATGTTCCAAACTCCACAGCCCTGCCAAAACGTAGGTTGTTAAACACATCTGTCCTACACAAAGGAATGTGTGCGCTGATTAATTTCCATTTAAGCAGTAAATGGAGTCCTCAAACAGGAAGGGAAACCTAGGAAGCTCTAACGGGTGAGAAAAACCCAGCAGTGAACATCCTTCCCCATAGACTCTTTGTCTGCTAGTACCCAGATGGAAATATTTTTCAAGAGAACAGGAGTACTTGTGGCACCTTAGAGACTAACACATTTATTTCAGCATAAGCTTTCATAGGGTATAGCCCTCTTCATCCTAGTGATAATCAAGAAGGCCTATATCAGACAGTTGAAAAGAAGGTGTGAGAATACTTAAGTTGGGGAAATAAATTCAATTTGTGTATTGACCCAACCATTCCCAGTCTCTGTTTAACCCTAAATTGATGGTATCCAATTTGCAAATTAATTCCAGTTCAGCAGCTTCTCGTTGGAGTCTGTTTTTGATGTTTTTCTGTTTAAAACTGTCACCTTCCAGTCTGTTGTTGAGTTTTTTTTCTCCGGCTGATAATAGCTCATCTAAATTAAATAGCCTCTTAGAATTGGTATGGCAACTTCCACCTTTTCACTTTTCTGTGCATATATATACATCTTACTTCTGTGTGTTCCATTCTATGCACCTGATGAAGTGGGCTATAGCCTACGAAAGCTTATGCTGAAATATATGTATTAGTCTCTAAGATGCTACAATACTCCTGTTCCTTTTACGGATACAGACTAACACAGCTGCTACTCTGAAACCTTTTTCAAGAGAGGGACTGAAACGATAACAAGGAGTAACAAACACATCAAGCCCTCCACCCCCAGTCCATTGATTCACTGCAGCTGCAGGGACAAAGGAAGGAAGCATTGGTAACTGGGGAAAGGTGCTGAGCTAAGAAGTTTGGTCAGTAAGAATGCCGAAAGTATGTGGTGAGAAAACTTTGCTTTGAATTTAATATAGATTGTAAGTTAGGAACTAGTAATGTTTTATCTTTATTTTTCTTGTAACTATTTCTAACTTTTAAGCCTCATTACTTGCACTCACTTTAAATCCGTCTCTCTGTAGTTAATAAACTTGTCTTGTTTTATGTTATCCACGGTGTTTAAATTGAAGTGCCTGGGAGGCTATATTTGGGATGACAAGTTATGTGCGTATTATTCTCTTAAAGCAGGGGTCGGCAACCCGCGGCTCCGGAGCCGCATGCGGCTCTTTGATCCCTCCGATGCGGCTCCCTGTGTGTGCTAATTTTAACCGGCCCGCAGACTGTTCTCTATGCGGCCCGCCAGCACTGTCCAACCAGTGCGCGGAGCCGCAGCCGAAAGAGAGGGGCGGGGTCAATAAGAGGTGAGCGGCGGGGGGGGGGAGAAGAACGGAGGCGGAGCCGGGGCCGGGGCACGAGGAGAGGCGGAGCCGGCGGAGAAGTGCGAGTCGGGCCGGGGCCAGGGCCGGGGCAGGAGGCGAAGCGCGGCGGAGCCGGCGAATAAGAGTGAGCCGGGGCCGGGGCACAAGGCAAGGCAAGCTGGGGGAGGGGGGGGAGGAAGAAGAGCGAGAGCACGGCTGGAGGGGGGGGGGAGGGAGGGAAGAAGAGCGAGAGCACGGCCGGAGCGGGGGGGGGAGGAAGGAGGGGGAGCGGGGGGGGGAGGAAGGGGGGGAAGAAGAAGAGCGAGAGCACGGCCGGAGGGGGGGGGGGAGGGAGGGAAGAAGAGCGAGAGCACGGCCGGAGGGGGGGGGGAGGGAGGGAAGAAGAGCGAGAGCACGGCCGGAGGGGGGGGGGAGGGAGGGAAGAAGAGCGAGAGCACGGCCGGAGGGGGGGGGAGGGAGGGAAGAAGAGCGAGAGCACGGCCGGAGGGGGGCGGAGGGAGGGAAGAAGAACGAGAGCACGGCCGGAGGGGGGGGGGAGGGAGGGAAGAAGAGCGAGAGCACGGCCGGAGGGGGGGGGGAGGGAGGGAAGAAGAGCGAGAGCACGGCCGGAGGGGGGGGGGAGGGAAGAAGGGGGAGGGAAGAAGAGAGTGTTATTTCATTTTAAATGTCAAAAGGGTTTTGTGGCTCCCAGTGTTTTCTTTACTGTGGGAAACGGGTCCAAATGGCTCTTTGAGCGGTAAAGGTTGCAGACCCCTGTCTTAAAGGAATAATGGATTTAATACAATTTGAACTGTGCAGTACAGGTCATACATTTCTCGGGGAAAATCCAAGACTGCAGATGTGTTGGGGTCACCCAGCAGTATAACCAAGGCTGCTGAGAGCCAGGGTGTAACCCATGTGTGGCTGGCAAGCTGCAGTTACACACAGACACTTGGGGTGTGGCTTACATGCTGGCAGGCTCTTTGTAAGCATCTCAGGTGGGAGATACTTCAGTAAGGTCATTTTAAGGCACCCAAGGTTTCAGGCCAAGGGTGAAACAGCTCCTCATTAATTTGCATTGTACCAGGTATGTCACATACATGCCTACCTTTAAGCATGTGTTAACTTTCATTAAGGTCGTGTTCTGAAGTGCCTATATATGGAAAATGGATGAACAAGTAGTTGTCTGATTATTATTATCTTTTTTTTTTTTACAGGTGTAGTTGTAATGTTAGCTTCCATTTTTGGAAAGGGATTTTGTTTGTTAGGAACAGCTTCTTTACAGACTGAGATCCTGGAGTAATAATTAGATTGGCAAACTCAACGAATAAATGTTGAATCATATGCACTACAGTGTGGGTCTCACTTTCCTTATCTCTGTAATAACTCAGGTAATCAGTCTTTCTCCTGTGTCCATCCAGCTCTGGCTTGTTTCTATCTCCTGTGCGAATTGCTGTATTTTGCTTTTTAAAAAAAAACAGATTATAAATAAATCTTTTCATTATATTGCTTCCTGCCACTCATTTATTCAAGCAAATGTCTCTACTTACGTATTCTTTGTCTCGTTATCACCAATGTTCACTCTGAAGCTAGTTACTTAAAAAGGTGAAGACTACTTGGTTTCAGGCTGAGCTGACTGTTTGTAACAAGTTTCCATCTGGGTTACAATGAGACCATAGTACATTTCCGTATTTTTTTTTCTTATTAATTCACATAGAGGTTCTGATCATCTTGTTCCCAGTAGGTATCTCAGCAGCCATTGATGCAATAGACCTTCTTTTTGTTGTTGTTTGAATGCCTGAGGATTTCAGATGGATTATTTGATTCTTTCCTGTCCATCAAATTGTATTCTCTTTTCAGAGCTGTCTCTTTATTTTCTACCTTAGGCAATTGTAGATATGCTGTTTCTGAAAATGAATATTAGATTATCCAGGTTCCTCCCCACACTAGTCTTTTAACATCTATATTCTGAAACTTTGTGCTGTTATTTTAGTTAGATGGATATGAGTTGGATTTTTTCTCTTAGGAGGATCATTTATTTATGTATTTACATTTATTGTATTTTGCCTCCTGGAATAAAATTCTCCTTTCCTACTACTATTCAGATTGAATTGTAGATGAAGAATTGACTGCCATAGGGAGGGTCCCTATGGCTATCCAGAGCCCCATTGACTTAAAATGAAATCAGTACAAGTGACTGCCCACGAAAAAGTCCTTGAAGGGTTGGGGCTTAAGTTTTGTCTTGTCTTGGACTGTATGATTAGCTGGAACTGCTTTATTATATGGACTGGCTGACAAGCCAATCTTATGATTTTTGTTAGACTGTGGCATGCTGTGACATTTTAATAAGGTATGTAACCCAGGGTGAAAATAAGTTAAAGGACTTACTGGTATGCCGGAGTCCTGATCAGGAGCAGGGCCTCACCCAGAAGAGGTGTGGCCTCAACCCGAAGAGGCTAGGCCTTAAACCATCAGGTCCTTTATGAAGATTTAAAGGACCCCGGGCTCCAGCTGCCACCTCAGCGGAGCCCTGGGCCCTTTATATCACCGAGGAGCCCTGGGGGCTTCCTGCTATTGATGCTACCCCAGGGCTCCAGAAGAGCTTTAAAGGGCCTGGGGCTCTGGGGTGGTAGCAGCAGCCAGGATCCCAGAGCCCTTTAAATCCCTGCAGAAGCCCTGCTGCCGGACCCCTGGGGTAGCACCAATGGAGCCCCGGGGCCCTTTAAATCCCTACTGGAGCCCTACTGCTGCTACTCCAAGGCTCCGGCAGAAGGCCTCCAGCGGGGATTTAAAGGGCTCGGGGCTTCGGCAGTCACTACCACCCCAGTCCTTTAAATCCCCTCCAGAGCCCTGCTGCCAGAGCCCTAGGGAGCAGCAGCGGGTCTCCATCAGGAATTTAAAGGGCTCCAGGGTGGTAGCAGGGAGTAGTGGTGATGGGCTTTTGCAGGGATTTAAGGAGTTCCTGGGCTCCAGCCCTGCTACTGCCCTGGAGCCCTTTAAATCCCCACCAGAGACCCGCTGCCACTCCCCAGGGCCCCAGCAGAAGTTTAAAGGGCTCGGGAATGCAGCAGCTGCTACTACCCCAGCCCTTTAAATCCCCTCCAGAGCCCTGGGGAGTGGTGGCGAGTTTCCGGAGGGCTCCAGCCCCTGCTATCATCCCAGAGCCCTTTAAATCCCTGCCAGAGACCCACCGCTCCCTAGGGTCAGCAGCGGGGCTCAGGCGGGAATTTAAAGGACTGGGGTGGTAGCAGCTGCTGCAGCCATGAGCCCTTTAAATCCTCACCTTGGCCCCACCGCCGGAGCCTTGGGGTAGTGGCGGTGGGGCTCTGGGCCGGTAGCAGGCACCTGGAGCCCCAGGGCCCTTTAAATCACTACCAGAGTCCTGGGGATCCTGGCTGCTGCCGCTACCCCAGTGTTCCGGCATGTACAGTGTACTGCTGGGAGCCCCAGGCCCCAGGCCCTTTAAATTGCTTCCTGGGGAAGCCGGTCCTGGTATGGTGCACCGACTCTTGCCGGTATGCCATACTGGTGCATACCGGCTTACTTTCACCGGTGCATGCAACAATGTTTTAGTGAACACGTTTTGCACTAAACTTTCCATCTTGACAAAGAGTTCACACCATCAGCTCTGTTCTGTTATAGACAATTCAATTCACATTTGCGTGCCTTCAGGAGTCCAACCTTTTTTACTGATGTTCCACAAAATTGCGTCATCCATACAATGTGAGCTTCCACGTACAATGCCAGTGAAGTCAGGCTGTGCAGAGGACGTCATTTTGTTCTACAGTGTGAATCTGATCCTGGACAGAATTGTCCTGCAGGTTGCCATCTTTTGTGAATTCTGGGGCATGCAATGCATGTATAGATGGCACACCACTGCTATTAGAGTTGATCAAATACTATGGAAAAAAGTATTCCTGACCATTCATTTACATAAAACTGTCCAAGGGTCATTATTTGCTCTGGCTTCTCCACAAAAGGAGATTCTGAAGCCTGTGCAGAGTATTTCTGTGGGATTGGACTGGCTCAGGCTGAAAAGGCTGCTGTAGGTCAGAGCTGATTTTACAGTGAATCATGGCCAGAGTGGTAGTGATGCAGATCTGCTTCACAGCTGAGCCTGACCAGACCATTGGAGGCAGCATAGAGCTGACTTCGCAGCACCCTGCCAGGTAACTGCCCAAGCTAAATTCCACCATAGTACCCAACCAGATGACTGGTGAAAAAGCTGATATCACAGAACTAGATCAGGTGGCTGTACATGGGAGCAAGACCTTGTTGTCTTCACTTCTCTGGTCTAGAAAAGACTGGCCGAGGAGACTGACCCAGGCTCTTATTAGCCTTATTGGACTGTCAGGTGAGGATTGCTTTGAGATTAAGAGTTCTGGACCACAACTGATCAATTAACTAATACTGACAATTGTATTGCTAACCATACTCCTGACACACCGAGTGGGGTTTGCTCATTTTGGTGTATGAGTGTATGGTTACTGTGGGTTTTTTTTTTTCCTCTCCTTTTCTGTTTTTTTCACAAATAAAAGGCACTGTCATAATCCAAAGACTCCTGAGTGCTTGTGATCATGGAAGAATCACCTAGAAAGGTGGCCAGGAAGATTATATTTTAATTCTCCATTGCCAGAAATAGGAGTACAGCCCTGGGTAGGGTCTCAAGCCATATATTTGTTTATTTATTTTATAGGAGTCCTACAATGATTGAACCAGTCCCTTGCTGCTGCCATTGGCACTTGGCAGAAGCATTATGTATGCATGAGGAAAATGACAAAATGTAACCCTCACCAAATTCTTTCCCAGCATGTCTTTCACTGGCCCTTTAAATTTGGCAGAGCAAAGCAGCAGCAGCAGCCCAAAGAAGCCATTCTGCAACTAGCTGTTGTATGCTGCACCTCTCTCTTTCTCTCAGCTGGTAAATATCTGTTCTATTTTCTATGTTTTCCTTTTGTTTTCCCTGTGTGTTCCCTGAGGAGATGGCCCCATGTTCACACAGGCAATTATGAATGGGACATCACAATTTTGTTTTAAAAAATCATTTTTGCAGAGCAGAGCAGAGCAGAGCCTCACATCAAGAAACAGTTTATCCCCCCAAATGCCTTATGTACTTTGGAGTCTTGCTCTAAGCATAGTAAGCCACAGTCTATAAATGATGTAGTTTGATTTGAAGTCTTGCTTTCTGATGTGACTAGCTGGGTGTACATGTAGCGTTATAAGAGTAGTCTAGGGGGATGTGTGGTTAGAACTTTCATTCTCATTTTAGTTCTGTCAAGGTGTAGATCCCCTTTTTTTTTCACAGCAGCACGAGTTTCAGTCCCTTTAAAATTGTGCCTTGTCTCCTTGGACCTAGCTTTCTACTATTCCTGTTCTCAAACCTTTAACCAGGGACTTCCCTCCAAAATATTTTCCCCTAGTCACTGATGCATATCTCTCTCGTGGTCGACAGGATGATCTGTTGCTGGGATGGATTCCCTTTAATTCTTGAGGTGGGCATGCCTTCACCTGGCTGCTGGCATTGCCCTCTAATTTATATGAGGAATTAAGTGATGACTGGTCTTGAAGTTTGGGAGTGTAGCTGGGGTTAATGCACCCTCGTACTATTGACTAAAGTTTGAGCAGAGTCTGGAGCAGAGAGAGGTACTGGAGCAGAGAGAGGTAGCTGCAGCAGCTGCTGAACTTCTACTCAATATAACAGTAGCAGCAGCTTGGTCTTGTCTTCTCTTCACTGCTTATTGGAGGGCAGAGATGCAAGGACTATGTTAGGCAGCACACTTCATGTGCTCATGTTGTCACTGATGGGGATACAGAATGGGAGTTCTTGCAGCAACTGCTGCAGTTCGATCAGTGCAGGTGCACTTGTGGTGTTCTAGTTGTCTATCTAAGTAGCAAACTTGTAGGTCCAGTCTCACAGGGGGCTGAAAATTCTAAAAAGGCAAGTTGGCCATTGCATTTGGTCCTGCTCCCACTCCTGAAATGACCCTTCTGGTCCAAAAGGTACCAATGGCTTGCATTTTATTGGGTCACGGATGTGTAAGTATCCAGACACTCTTTAAGGTTGAAGCACTGTCCTTTGTCTGGCAGTTAAAGATCCCAGGTTCCTATGTATTTCAAAACAGTTTACAAAAGGAGGTTGGTCCCAAGACTTAATTAGGAGGCCAGATGGTCGCAGATGAAGATCTTTGAGATAGGAGGATTCTCACACTTAAAATTCAGGGGATGGTGGTAAGTGGAGAGAACTGTGTGTTAAGCAACTAGATTATAGGAGAGTCTTGTAGAGAAACAGAGGCCAATGACAGCTGCTTCTTGGGGCAGAGCTGAAACACATTAGCTGAGGTTTCTGCAAGAGGCAGTTGCCTATGTGATGTGTTATTACCTCTGTTCAAGGAAAAAGACTTGTGTACATTTTGTGAATAAATAAATTACACTAAAAAAACCACTTTTCTCAGTATCACAAAATTATGCTCCAGAAATAAAACTAACTTTCTAGGTCCTGAATTCTGCTACCTACTACTGCATTTTGCACATGGCTGGTTTACAATTTGGGTAAAGGTTAATTTGATGATTCTTGGGGATAGACCCAAATTAAACTGATCATATTGCATAAAACTGATCGTATTGGAGTGGAGAAGCCTTATGTTCACCCCATCTGCGCTCCTCCCTTTGCAGAAATGAAGTGAAGCTGCTTCCTCATTTCAGAACTATTGATTCAATTACATTGGTCTGCATTTTCAATGGTAGCTCTGCAAGGGAAAAAGCAGGTGCCAAAGGGCTCAATTCTGGCCTTACCTAGATCAGTTCCCATTTAAGTCAATGGAAGGTCAAAATTGTGCCCCAGTTTTTTGTTTTTCCTTTCTTTAAAAGAAAGCAGAAATGATCTTGCATGGGCTTCCATGAATCTTCTTTGGCATACCACTAATAGCTGTATTCCTGGGCCAATGGAACGTTGCAACTACTGCCCAGATCTCAGAAAAAGCAAAGGACCCTGAAGAGAGCATAAACCTAGACCTGAACGTTGTCATGAATGATCGCAAAGCCACACAAATGTCCTTCCCACGTGAATATCTTTAGCTCAAAATGGTATAATGGAAAAACTATAATTCGGCCTATAACATTAGAATTTCCTTTGGTACTCAATGGGCAACTAACCACTCAAAATCTTTCCTGCCTTTTCTTGATGTAGGAAGAGAGAGAAAAACCTGTGTCTGAGTTTGCTGGTCATCCCAAGATAAAGATCTGGAAAAATTAGGGCTGGATTCCAATTTATTTATAAATTGGATCCAAAAATGTATGCAAGATTATCATGATTGCCAACAATTGTGCTTCATACTACTCTGACCTAGAAAGGGGGCCTGCTGGGAGGTACCTTTTCCATGCTTTTTTATGTATTTATTTATTCTTTCAATCACGGTCATGGCTATTCATCTCAAAGCTTTGTATGTAGTATTGTTGAAGGTATTCAAATAGGCAATACTCCAGTTAAAACTATATTATATGCCAGTGATACAGTCCTTTTCATTTCTGAGTGCAGCTCTTCTCTTCCAGCTGTTATTGCCTGTATATATGAGTTTCCAAAAAAAAATCTACAATCTCCATATGAATTACTCTACATCAGATGCTTTAGCTTTTTCTCCCATTCATATATATAATTTCCTTCTTCAATGGGCAAAAGCGCATGGAGCTCTTTCTGTCTATCCTTTCCTTTCAAATGCTAGTATATTACTTCCCTCGTCATACATCCTGTTCAAGATTTTCAGAACTGCATAGTGATTTTGTCTGCTTCATTTTTTGGGTACTCAAGCAGAAACATCTTAAAGGGGCCTGATTTTCAGAGGTGCCCCAGATCACTAGTGATTCTTAAATATCTTGACTCCCTATATAATTGACAAGTTCTAAGAGACATTCAAAACCATGGCATTCTCTCCCTCATTCTTTATAGAACCATATACATGTAATTAAAATAGTCTTGATTTCCTGTTTACTCCACCTGTTACAATGAGCCTTACAAAGCTTAATTGACTTTTTTTTCATTGTATTTAAGAAGGTTAAGGCCTGCACGTGTTTAAAAAGGATGACATTTCCCTCTGATATATATGTCTGGTTTCTTATTCAAAGCAATTGATCTCAGCATGCCAGCTGCTCCCTGGTGTGTCTGTTCAATGATTTTTACTAGCAAGGATGCCCAGCTAAATCAACCAACTGGCATCATTTTCTGTGTCTTCATTAGGATGTAGACCTATTTTATTAACAAAGCTTTGAGATGAATAGCCATGACCTTGATTGAAAGAATAAATAAATAAATGAGATAATCCATCTCTTCAACTTGGATGACCTCTACTCTCATACATATTTGTAGTAATTTTGTATTGCTGATTTAAAGAGGGACCTACAGATGGCATACAGGAAGTTTAGAATGCAATAACTAAATTCTGAACCATTATGTTGTTTGCTGACAAGCAACTACATCTTTTACCCTAACTAGGTTCTCTGCCTATACTCAAAATTGCTTAAACAGAGGTAGCACTATTTCTCCTCATTTCTTGGGTTGGGATTTTTTTTAAATATACTTTTCATATTTAGGGAGCTTTCCTATTTAGGGGAGTAAAGCATATTTAGTGATCAGACCCAGCTGGGGAGTCACCTAAGGCAGTGGGAAAAAGGCCAAGAAGGAGACCAAGTTGAGCTGGGTAGCTTCTCTTGGGCTAAAGGCAGAAGAAAGCCATGGAAGCCTGAATCCAAAAGCAGAGGATCCTGAGCCAGGAAGAAGCCTGGAAGGTTGCAGGACATGAAGTATGGAGCCAGAGGTGAGTTATCCTGAATCAGAAG
Organism: Sternotherus odoratus; assembly: GCA_032164245.1. Classification (NCBI taxonomy): domain Eukaryota; kingdom Metazoa; phylum Chordata; order Testudines; family Kinosternidae; genus Sternotherus; species Sternotherus odoratus. The sequence continues at coordinate 112,470,494 of JAVMKO010000002.1, forward strand.
AAAGCCTAAGGCAGTGACATCCAAGAGGCAGTGACAATAAAGCATAAGGGGCATTTGGACTGGAGTTTGAGGGGCTACAGACAGACAGACAGACAGACAGACAGACAGACAGACAGACAGACAGAGAGAGAGAGAGAGAGAGAGAGAGAGAGAGAGAGAGAGAAACACTGTAATCTCAAGACTATAACAGGGTTCAGAAAAGAACTAGATAAATTCATAGAGGATAGGTCCATCAATGGGTATTATGGATGGGCAGGATTGGTGTGCCTAGCCTATTTTTGCCAGAAGCTGAGTATGGATTTCAGGGGTTGGATCTTGATGACTACCTATTCTGTTCACTCCCTCTGAAGCACTTGGCATTGGCCACTGCTGAAAGACAGGATACTGGGATAGACTGACCCTGATCGGTGTTGCTTGTTAGAAAGAGCCCACAAAGGTTTGTGAAAAGGCCTTGAAGAAAGGCTAATGACATGAAGGAGCCCAGGGAGCCAGTTGTGAGGTGTCTTGTGAAGCACACTTTGGCTGCCTAGCCTAGGGTCCCAGTGGACTTAGATTTCCCTACCAGACACTCATAGATTTGCATGAAGCCCTCAGAAGGGGATATGGTGTACTAAACATCCAGATAAAAGGGTGTAATGATCACTGGGACCAGAACTGACCGTGGCAGACTGGAAAGAAGGATCAGACATTTGTTTTTGCTGGACTTCTGTTAGCCCAGAAGGGGTGAGACTAAATGTGACCTGTCAGAGGGCCAAGTTGTGAGAAGAGGCAGACAACTAAGGGAGTGAAGTGATCATTATTAGAGGCTCTAGAGAAGGCAGAGCTGCTACCCTGTTTCCCCGAAAGTAAGACATCCCCTGAAAATAAGACGTACTTCCAGTTTTGCCTCTCGCTGTAATATAATGTAATGTAATTTTGGGAGCAAAAATTAATATAAGACACTGGCTTATTTTCGGGGAAACACGGTATACCACAACCAAGGAGGCATGCCAGTGGTGAGTCCACCCTTTTAACTCTCCACTAAACCTTAAAGAGACACAGAAAAGGGCATAATCTAGTTCTGCTGCCCTTTCACAGTACAATCCTTAAAGGTGTAGAGTGCCCTCCACTCTTGTAAAGGGTACTTAACATCTTCTATGATAGAGCTGATAGCCACATTAGGAGAGAAGGGCTGATGCTTACTATCTACAAGTTGATCTCAAAAGCCACAAAATGCAACACACCAGCTGTGTTTTTTAGTAGTTAGCTTTTTTTTTTAATATAGTGGATTCTGATATTCTTCTTTATAAAAGTGATTAAGATGTTCCCTTTTTAAGGTGCCCTATAAATTGTAGGGTATTGTATAGCCTAGCTCAATTTGAAGTTTGAGTATGGAACAATCTACCAACTAGTAGCACCCTAGGCCAGAATGCATCTTGCATTTTTCATGAGGAGCACCCCAGGGCTAGAATTCCTGTTGCATTCTGTGTATGCATTTGCTCAGTAGGTATGAGAGCCAATGTGGTATGCTTAGTTGGGTATCACGCCATTACCTGCTTGCTAATTATAATGAAAAGGCAAAGATTATACAAGGAAGAACATATATATTTACCGTGATGAGGCACAAGTAGAATTAAAAATGAATAACATGGTTTGTTTATTTTCCTGACAAAAGAGAGGGGAAAGACAAGAACATTAATTAGATATTCATTTTATATTGAATAAGCCTTTATGAAATTAAGAACTATTGCAAACCTCTGTGAGAAGTGAGACATAAACATCCTGTTGGCTATAAAATTCAGAAAGAACCAGTAAAATTATCATTTCACATTACAGAACATGAATCCATTGTTATTCTTCAGCCTTGGGATAGAATACAACCGTGGGAAATAAAGGATCAATTTTATTAGCATACAGCATATCTCTAATTTTTCCAAATTCATTTTTCTGAATGCTTTAGGTCAGATATTCTGAAAGGAAACTCTTTTTGAAATGGTCTCATAACACCGATAAAAGCAACAGCTCAACAAAATGAACATTTTATTTCCAACACTTCACTTCAAAATAAGTGTTAAAGTAAATATGTGTGGCATAGGCAATCACTAGCAACTGTAGTAAAAAACAGCATTGAATTGCAAGTTGTCAAATGATCAAAGCAAAACTGCTGTGAAGTGGGTGAATAGTGCACAACAATATTCCTGGATATTCATTTGAATTTGGAAGTGATTTCTGATTTAGACCATATCCGTGACTTTTTTATGACAGCTTTCCCTTTCATGCTAATAGCCACAGGCTCTACTACCAAAAGAAGTAATTTTTTAGCTGAAATAGTCACTGACAACTTTCTAGATCCATTAACTACCTACTAATAATGTACACTTTGAAATTCAGATCCAATTGTAATTGAGTGATATGTGAAGAATCAGGCTAAGGGTTAATTTTGAATATTCACTGTCTGTGACTGGCATACAGACTGGAGAACTAGTCACTGGAAAAATCCACAAATAATCTCCATGGCGAATACATTTGAAAATGTTATAATCTGTTTGCAAACATTTCATAAGCAAAAGAAGTACAACTTGTTTGATGTATTATTCACTACAAACTATTCATCAGGCTCTATTATTTACATTATCCTGTAAATAATACACCACTCTAACACATTTGGTGAAGATTGCTCTGTGCTGACAGAAGAGAGCTCTCCCATCAGAATAAAAACTCCACCTCCATGAGAGGTGATAACTATGTTGGTGGGAGAAGCTCTCCTGCTGACGTAGCTCTGTCCACGCTTGGGTTGGTGTAGCTTACTTCACTTAAGGGGTGACTTATTCACACTCCTAGCAACATAAGTTATACCAAAGTAAGTGGTAGTGTAGACCTGCCCTTTCACTTCATCACGGAAAGACTCCAGCAACTCGCCACTGCTGGAGGTCTTCCCCATTGTCCTCCCTACTGTCAGTCTTTTCTTGCATCATGGAAAGACTATATTGCTTACAATAGCAGTGTAGATGAGGGAGGAATGGCTTGGGCATATAAAGTAGGGTTCATACCTTGACTCTTCAGGTGTATCTGTACTTGCAAAAGCAATGCCTCACAGTCTACACTGCTATTTATACCAGTGCTGAGGCACAGCATGTAGTGTCTGTACTATACATGACACCATAAGGAGTGTAAACATGTCCAAAGGGCTTGTCTACACTGGTAATTTACTCCACTGTAACTTCCTCGCTAAGGAGTGCAGCAAGTTCCTGTGCTTTAAAGCGTTAGTGTAAACAGTGCACCAGCGCTAATAGCTATGCCCCTTGTAGAAGTGGGTTTTTTTTAGTGTTGAGAGAGCTTTCTAAAAGTGGGACTGGATTTGTGGTCCAATCATACATGCTCTCTCTCTCTCTCTCTCTCTCCCCTATTGCTGTTTAACTTTTTTCTGTCTACATGATTTAATAAAACATTAGTTGTGTTTGAGTATGAGTATCTAATTTTCAACATCAGGTAGTTTTGTACATTAGTTTATGCAGACAATGATAATATAAGGCCTGATCAAAAGGCCTTTAAAATCCAAGGAAAGACTTCCACTTACTTCCATGTAGTTTGAATTAAGCCTAAGCAGTGTACTATATAAAAAGTCATTATCTTGCAATATAATAACATGACCTTCAGTATCTCAAGTATTTAAATAGAGAAATAATATATAGTCTCTTTTCCTTCTGCTCTTGTAAGACAAATACCTTTATTAATTTACAGCAGTGGGTTTTAATCTGTTTGTATGAATGAGTGAGTAGGCAGATGTTTGGTGTGTATCTCTTTCTGAAAGACTTAGGTTTCTTTCAGTCTTTCACTAACCTGTGCCTTTCTCTTATTTTATTATCTCTAGCTGCAGAATAGTATGTGCATTTAATATAACACATGTATATGTGTATGTATGTCTATCTGTATATACATATAATGTATGTATTTACATATATTATATTTTGAGTTATACAGAAAAAGATAAGAACACTTATATGTGGTGATAATTGCCCTTTACACATTTTAACAAAATACAATTATTGTAATTTATGACTCCATGGATTTTACCATTTTCCTGTAACTAAAAACAGCCAGGCAATGTATGGACACTACAAAAATCCTTCCCCTTCCCACTACTCCTTGCACTACCAAATTGCTCCCATCTTCTCTAACTCCCAGGTTGAATTTGGGGGCGAAGGAAGGGTAGCTTTGCAGTGCATTATGAAGGTCAAATAATGTGGAGTATTTAGAACCATGGAAGAAATAAGTTCCAAAATCAAAGGGTTTTCATAGAGAATGCATTACCAGTATTTCCTCTGCCTTTACACTAACTGGTCTCCAGCTTGAGTTTCTCCAATTAACACAAGTGCAAGCAGTAGTGGTGTGAGCTTTTTTGCCGCCCTAAGCGTCAAAGCCAAAATGCCATCAAGAAGGGGAGGAGTGCAGCCTGAATTACGGACAGTGCCCGTCCCCAACGCAGTTCGCTGGCCCTGGGAGGAGCAGGTATGGCCGCCGAAATGCCACCCTGCAAATCGCACCTAGGGCCACCTTGTGCTTGCACCGGCCCTGAGTGAAAATGTTAATTAAAAGGGGGAGCTGTTGTAACCACAGTTTATTTGAAATTTTTGGTTGTTTGTTTGAAAACAGAATTAGTCTTTGGAATCTGAATATTAGACAGCTATAGGACAGGGAACATTAGAGAGCCACTGGCTGAACCACATTGCAGAGCATGACATAGGAATTAATTCATAATAAATTATCAGTCTGTATTCATGTTACAAGTCTGTTTTTTTTAAATTACGGGGCCCAGTCCAACTCCCATTGAAATTCATGAGAATATTTCCACTGACTTCAGTGTGAGTTGGATCAGGGACACAATTAATTTACAAACACTGCTTAATATACTGCAGTTTGAAAGGGTATGAATATATGAATCTAGATATGCAGGCATGCACACAAACCAATTAGTGTTAATTTTAATTTAAATGTGCCACAGTACCTCAGGGGCACTGTATAAATTTGTTAGAGAATCAAGAAATATTTTATCAGGAACTAAATCTTGCCTTAATATATAATATGAAATTTAACCTTGTCCTTCCACATTATAGAACTGTTTTTAAGAGAAATTGCCATACAGCAGGATCACAGGGGAGAGACTATTTTACACTTAACCCCCCCCCCCCCCACCACCACCACTAGGATATGGCATAGTACATGGATACAGTTTAGGGCTCAGGTAATTGATATGTCTTCCTTAAAAAAAATATAATGCTGTATTAATCCTTGTGCATGAAGTAGGAATGAAAATTCATCCTTTTTTTAAATGAACCTCCTGAGGTTTTTGATGTATTTATAAAATAAACCAGCTTTGAAGTTCATTGCTACTAGCAAAACATACATTTATTATAGAGCCATTCACTTACAGAACATTGGAGTTGGATGATTAAACTGAAGACTCAGTTTGACACTGACTAGCTTGACAATTGCTATTTCCTTTGTAAGCAAGTGGTATATTCATAAATAAGAAGTTAGTTCTATTATCATTTCAGCTATTCTGAAATTCTAAGTAAATCTACCCAGCCATACTGGAAGTACATTAACATTTTACTTCACTGTTCTCAAAGAGCAAATGTGGAGATGGCATTTTCCTTCGATGTGAGCAAAAAATTCAAAATATTGGTCAGGTACAATATAGCTGCAATGATTTCACTAAAGCAAGGATTCTAAATATACTCCTGTAGTCCCTTCTCTGAGGCCCCCTCTCTCCATTGCTCACTCTCCCCCACTCTTGCTCTCTCGCTCATTTTCACCAGGCTGGGGCAGGAGATTGGGGTGTGGGATCTGTCTGGAAGTGTGGGCTTTGGCGTGGGGCCAGGGATGAGGGGTTTGATGTACAGGAGGGGGATCGAGGGCAGAGCATGGGGTTGGGTGCAGGGCCAGTGAGTGCTGCAGCTGATGGTGCAGGCTGTGATCTGGGGTCAAGAGATTTGGAGCATGGGAGGGGGCTCAGGGTTGGGGTCAAGGGGTTTGGTGTGTGGGAGGGGACTCAGGGCTGAGTCAGGGGTCCAAGAGGAAGTTTGGGTGTGAAAAGGGGTTCCGAGCTGGGGTAGAGGGTTAGGATGCAGGAGGGAGTTTCGGGTTCAGGCTCTGGGTGGCGCTTACTGACCTCAGGTGGCCCCAGCATTTCCCAGGAAGGGAGGAAGTCCCCACGTCTCTGGGGAAGTGGCAGCATATCCTTCTGGCTCCTAAGAGGAGGAATGGCCAGGGGTCTCTGCATGCTGCCTCTGCCCAGATGCACCACCCTCACAGCCCTTTCAAATCTGTTCCTTTGAAGCAGATGTTCAACCCAGGTATTCCCCTCCTAGGTGGGATCCACCTATGAGAAAAGACCTGTGTTTAAGTTGCTGTTTTGGCATGGGGATTTGAACCTGAGTTTTCCACATCCCAGGTGAGCACTCTAATGACTAATTCCCCATCTGTGGAATGTTGCCTAAATCTGCTTAATGTCTTGAAATGTTGATTGTCAGAATGAGTTGTTTCAATGCTTCTTCTTTTTTTATTTCAACCTAAACCATTTGCCAAAATCTGCATGAGTTCACCAAACGTCCCAGTTGACCTAAATCTGAACTTTTTTTTTTGGGGGGGGGGGATCTTTTGCCCAGATCTAACTCTGACACTCCTTGTCCAGGCAATAAGCCTGGCACTCATGAGTCTGTCACTCTTAAAAATGAAGTAAGAAAATGTAATAGGTTTTTTTTTCCATCTCAGATCAATGTTTAGTGAGAAGAGAAATCATAAAAAATTCAAAGCAATTTTGCATCAAGGAATAACGTTTTTAAATGAATATCATTACTGAATGTCAGTTTGTTTTGCTGTAGGCATCAATCTTCAGGATAAAATATCCTTGTGGAAAGAAGAAAGAAAAGATTAAGAATGTGTTCCTTTCATTGACCGGTTATGTTAAAAGCAAATAGCACGAACATTTGTTAGAGTTACAATGCTGAAAGGAAGTTAAATAATGCTGGGCTAAAAGGAGAGCTGTGGGGTATACACAGGGGCTTAATGGTTGGAAGTTTTGGTTTCAATTTCAATTTAAGAATGAATGAATCAAATAATGTCTCATTTTACAGTGCAGTGGAATATCAGGAGGGGATCTAGAATGCAGCAACAAAACTGAAGCAATCAATAGAGGCAATTAACAAGAAGTGTTTTCTGGCTATTTGAAATGTTACTTCATTTTCTGGAAGAGAAATTAAATTGATTGTTTTTTGGCTTTGACTTCAACTTGTTCCATGTTAATTATATGTTATAAATGGGTCTCAGAAACAGGGAACTGCCTCCAAACTAACCCTGTCCTCCTCCCCTCCCCCAACTCTGCTGTTTCCCCATTTATTACCAGGGGCTTTTTCCAACCTTTTTCTTTTTCTTCCCCCACCCCCATCCTATTCATCCAGAAATTGCTATGGGCTCCTCTTTGCCTCAACATACAATCTTACGTCTCATGGCAGAAGTGTCTTCTCCTCCTCAGTGCTGCTATCCACAACAGCCTTCCAGCACCTTTATATTGTATCTGAAATTTCTGTATGAAATATCTCAACATAACTTTTCCTGCCATTAACCACACCCTAAAAATGCTTGGGGGCGGGGGGAGAGTTGGACCTTACACTTTGTTATAAACAAGATCTGGAGTCAAAGGCCCTGTCACATTTTAAATCATGAGCCTCTCAGCTGACCTCAGCTCATACTTAGAGAGAGAGTGTTTTTCATGTAGCAGGACCTAAGTCATGTAGGTTTCTTTACATCAACAACATAACTTTGAACTGCACCAGAAATGAAAAGCAAGCTTGTATAGTTCCCATTACAATTTGACAGTTAATATTGTCCAAAGCCAGGTCTACTCTAGGACATTTTAGAAAAATTCCATTGTTGGTGGTAGTGTTTTTTCAAACATTTCAAGATCAGAAGAGACCACTGTGCTCAGGCTAGATGATCTTCTGTATAACACAGTCCATAAAACTTCTCTAAAATAATTCCCTCAGACATATTTTTTTAGAAAAACATTCAATCTTGATATAAAAATCAGTGAAGGAGAATACACCATGACTCTTGGTAAAATGTTCTAATTACTCTCACTGTTAAATATTTACACCTTATTTCCAGTCTAAATTTAGCCAGCTTCAACTTCCAACCATTGGATAAAAACTGCTTTGGGGGTTTCTCATAAAGATTTCTTAAATGATTCCCAACTATCATCCACACTTTTCTGGTTAAGTTCTTCCTCACATCTGATTTTACCCGTAACTGTTGTCAGGTTTGTGAAACTGGGACTATTAAAGCCTTAGTTTTACATATTACTGGTCTGGGCTTTATTCTGCTTGCACATTATAAATCTGATCAAGTCACAATCACTTGTACCTAAGGTAGCATGAATTTATAATTCTGTAATTAATTCCTCTTTATTTGTTAGGAAAACATCTAATATAACATTCCCTCATTGACTGCAACATTTTTTCAGTTAGGAAATAGTCATCTATAATGTTTAGAATTTATGTTCAAGGAATTTCTAATATTGGCATATGTCACTCAAATGGAAGAACTCTGTGATCATATAGGTTCCTCGCCCCATGCACATTTTAGATAGATGCATAAGGAGGCAGTCTTCCTCTTCCCTAATATTATTGGGTGATCTGTAGCAGTACCCCCATCTTGTGCGTATCTATTCAGATATTGATTCATAAACATTTGAAGTGATTTTCAGTGATTCAGAAACGTGTAATGCCATTTCTGACGTAGAGTCACCCCCTCGTCCCTTTTGTGTACCCCATCTTTCCTAAATAAGTTATAACCATTGATTTTTAACTTTCAAATTGTATAAATCATCCCACGAGGTTTCAGTGTTACCAGCTAGTTCTAATTTTATGCTCATAAATGAGCAATTCCAATTCTTGTTTGTTACCCTGGCTCCTAGCACTGGTGTATAGGCAATTGAATGATTTCTTCTCTCCTTCTTGAGTTCCTTCATTGATTTTGTGTTCAAAATCTCAATTCTGGGCTGAGTGTTTATATATTCCCTCTTTTTACTCAAGAATTTCACTATTTGTTTAAATCACTACTGACTACTCTACCCACCCTGTCCCTGGGGAGATTGGTCCACTGTCTATTGGTAGAGGAAGCTGTGTGCTTTGGATGGTCTCTATCTCAGTAGAAGGGGGCACCAAGATTCCACAAAACCCAAACCCTCTACCTTACATCACTAAACTTACCTTAGGGAAACATAACAACTGATAAGGCTCTGGGAGTCCTTGTCTGGTAGCTTCTGTCATGTTTCTGATTGTATCAATTAACTAAACTTGCTCATTCACAGGTTTACCTAGCTTAGTGGTAGAAACATCAGAAGTCACCAGAGCCACTATAGTCAGAGCAAGTAACTGCTCCCACATTTGAGGTTCTATGTAGCTAACTAGGTGTCCTGGAGCCTTCTCTACATAGGGTTTCCACTGGCAAAACTAGTGTTAGCACTGACTGATTTTTTTTTCTCATGTGAATGTGGTCAGCTTAGAGTAGTTGCACTCTGCACCAGTTGTAGCTTCTGTTTGCACCAACCAGAGGTAAAGTAAGCCGGGATGGTCTGGTATGGTGTACTGGTAAGAAACTGGTCATCAAACCAGCAGAGCCACTGATGCGGGGTGAGCAAAAGGGGCAGTTGCCCTGGGGCCCAGCGATTTTAAAGGGACAAGGACTCCTCGCAGCGGCTGGAGCCCCTGGCCCTTTAAATCGCCACTGGAGCCCCAGGGCCCCCGGCCACCACTGCTGCTACCCTGGGACTCCGGCAGCAATTTAAAGGGCCCAGGTCAGGGTCCTGGTCATTGCTACTGTGCCAGTGGTCAGAGTTGTGGGCCCTTTAAATCACCACCGGAGCCCCAGGTGGTGCAGGCTGAGCAGAACTGAAGGGCTGGCTGGAGGAGTCTGGCTCCAGCCCAGCCCCTTCTGCCTGAGACCGCACCCCTTCCAGGGGCCCACAACCACCCCTTTCTTCCCACCTTGCCCAGGACCCCAGCTGCCCTGCGTACTGGTAAGCCCGTTAAGTTACTTTCACCCCTGACACCAGCAGTAGTAACTTCTGATTGTCATCATCACTAACCTCATGCAGACAATGAAGTACCCCAAACTATCAGTCAAAAAGGCACAGGCTAGTCATGTGAGGTCCAGATCTCTGCCAGATCCTGAAGCCCTATTAATGCAGCACTGGAAGCATCTCCCAGTAAGTGCCACTATGAAAGTGGAAGGGGAGGGGGAAGGAAGAGTGGCTGCTTGCTACTTCATCCATAACTGCAGGAACATGTTGGCAAGAAAGTGGAATTGGAGTCATTCAATTTCCCTGTCTCCATTTCCCTTTGTTTCTAACCCTCATCATACCCATCCTAGGATAATCTGTTACTTTCTCCATGTCCATCCCACATATACTCTGATGTTGTGCATGTGTTTTTATGGATTGCACGTTTTATTTCTTCTTAGTCTTACCACTTTTTTCTTTTGCTCTGAAATACATCAAAAATGTGTGATGATGAGAAGATACAGTATTCAACAAAATAGCATATTTTTTCTAGCATTCAAAGCATTCAAGTACCTTAAAATATTTTGACAATACATTAAAAATGTAGGCTGCGTGGGTGCATATTTAAGTTTACATTAATAACCGTAAGTAATTTAAACTATATATGTTCGATATGGGTGGTTTAATATTACTATGAGAATCATCTCTGTTATAAATGCTGAGTGTTTAAATAGATACCTTTTATCATAATTGGCTTCTTTATTTGTTTTAAATTTGTTACTTTTTCTTTATAAAAAAAGGAAATCAAAGGTGAGGAATATACAAGGAAAGGCTATTGCCTGCACATGCTACACTGCAAATGGTATAAAGTTTGTTTTGCCTATCACATACCATAATTAGAGTTGCCAGAGGTTAATAGTTTATGGTTTGCTGTTATTTGGCTACGGACATTTTTATGCAAAGTCAGGTTAACAGTGCAACAGTAACAGGTTTTTTAATGAACAGATGAGGAAAGCAGCAAAGCAAAAACACAAACTGTTAGCATCATTTGGTGAATTGTGCCAGGTGTGTTTCACTTAGACATTTACAATCTTCTTTATGTTGCCTCAGCAACAGTCTATGGAGTTAACAGGCCACACGGGGGGACTAGACATTGTGATGTCCGTGCTGCAAAGGGAATAGTTCTGCAATAGGTTCTGATAAAATTTTAGTTACGGAAATGTTCCTAAAAGATCTTTGGGTATAAGTAATAAATCCCAGGAAAATATATTAACTGTAAAAAGTGGGACAGTACATACCTGCAGGTTCACAACTTTTGATCCACACTTAAATAAAAAAAAACCCAACAAAGTCTGGACCCATTGTCTAAAAGTGGCAACGAGATCAGGAAACAGATCTAGCAACTCAGATCCAATATCCAGTGATTTTTCTTAGAGGGCCTTATTTTGGTGAAGTACCTGCCTGCTCCATGACTAGCCTTGTCATGGAACAAGCAGGTACTACACCAGAATAAGGGTATAAGAATAGGATCCTTAAGAAAACTACCTGTTCACCTGAAATTTGTTGGGAGCTTCTTCTATTTATTTTTAATTCCCTTAGACTATATTAAGGTATTTGAGTAATGAACATTCTGCTTATAGTGGGGTGTGGTTTCTCTCATACTTTGCTGGCCCCCATATCCTAACCACCAAAATTGCTTTTAGGCTGAAACTTTCAAAATTCTGTTTTAGCTACAGAACTGACAAGTTTATATGCCAGTTGCACAGAAGACCGCTTCTCCTTCTTCTTCTTCCTGTTAGACAGCATCTGTCAAAGCATATTGGATCAGATTCATCTGATGGTGGTAATAGAGCTTTACATAGCACCTTTCATCTCAAAGGATTCCAGAATACTTCACATTACAGGGAGTTACTTGATCTGCTTCCAATAGAGAAATGGAGTAGTGCATGGCAATAGTATTAATGCACAATTTTTTTGCTAATTAGTAAGGTATAGTTATATTGCACACCAATTTAGGAAGTGAATAAGACTCCTATACAATTACAAGTGTAGAGGGAATGTAACTTCAGTGCTCAAGAGCGTGAATACCAAACTCCAGGCAAACTTAAAAAAATAGAGTCCAAACCCATTATCAAGTGTAAGCTCCTCAGTCAGTATAACAGCCTAAATATGAAGTCACAGACAGTTCACTTGGGTACTCTGATCTATCTTGTCACTCCTGCAAGTTAATCTTTGTGATAGATGGTCCCTTACACTAAGAATTATAACAATATTTAGTTTATTCCCAGTCCCTAAGGACCAGTTAATTACCTTGGATCAATTGCACCTTAGATCGCACATCAAAGATAATGTTTGTACCTGATTCAATAACAAATTATATAAAGAATTATTAAATAAGAAAATGAAACAAGGGAGTTATTTACAAGGTTAACACAGGTAAACATATATATATATATAAATGAGTTACATTTTTAAGTTTCAAAAGGTAATAGAAACATCCATAATAAGCAAGATCTATAAGTACTTTAGGGGTAACCCAGGCTAAGCAGCTGGGGATCTTTTGTGCCTAGGATACCCCAAAGAGTTTGCCCCAAAGAGTCCAAGTGGCACAGAGCTACAGTTCCTTCTTAGGGGTTTTCATCTCCCTCCCTCTCTGTGATTTGAGCTGCAAACTCAGCTGATGGGAGGAATCCACTTGCTTCCTCATCTGCAAGCATCCCACAATAGTCCATCTGGTGTCAGTGGACTCTACCAGGACATCATACCTCCTCTTAGACATTAACTAGCATAAAGTGTTGATCTCTATCCCCTGTCTGCTAATTAACAGTCACAGAGGCTTACAGTACATCTACGCAAATATTACCTTACAGTATGGGATATAGCTGTTATAAGTAAGATTAATGGATGCAGCAACTCACAAGCATTCAATAGAGTCTAAACATTAAACATACTTTTAATTCTAATATGTATGTTAATGCTACTAACAAGTAACAGGCGAGCCACACTGATTCCAGTTATGTATTTGTAAGTGTTTAACTGAGCCATAAGAACTTTGGCATGAGCTGGTGCCTGGGTCTGCCAGCATCACAGTAATAATTCAAAATATATTTTGGGCAGGACATCAAAGTTAAATACTCCTTTTAAAATACCATTAGGGATATTTATTACTCAGAAATGGCTGGGACTCTGCTTTAGTGTATAGCTGAAAGATGGCCGCTCTGCCAGCAGTTTCTTCTAATTACATGCTTGATCACTGGCCAAGCATCAACCCAGATGGAAGAGATCCACATGCTGAATTACCATACCTAAATGCTGCAGCACCTAGGTATTTGTAAAAGCTCCTCATCCAAGCAGGGGTCGGGTTTTATCTTACGTAGCTTCTCACCAAATGTCCCAGTAGGTCATTTACAAGCAAACAAACCCACCTCCTTTGATTATTTTTATCAAGTTTGGGACAGGGGGACTGGGCCAAATTTCAATGCGTGGCATTGTGAGCTAGCACACAGAGATTGGAGCACTGCTTAGATTTGGACTAGTCACCCCTCTGTCATGACAACAAATCTCTGTGAAGTTAATTTGGAAATGTTGGTCAATATGCTTATGACCTCTGAGATCAAATACCAAGGTGGCTTCATTGCAAGTATATATAACTAAGGGCTTGTCCTCACTACGGCAGGGAAGCATTGATTTTTTGTCGATCAATTTGTCTCATCAAGACGCAATAAATCGATCACCAGCAGCTCCCCCGTCGACTCCGGAAGTCCAGCTCGTCAAGAGGCGCAAGCTGGAGTTGACGGGGGACCGCGCTGCTGACTGCCACCGCCGTGAGGATGGGAGATAAGTCGGCTGTAGAGACGCTGATTTCAGCTACGTTATTAATGTAGCTGAAATTGTGAATCTACAGTCGATTCCCCTCCCCCCCCCCCCCAGTGGAGACCAGCCCTTAGGCTCATCTCAGTACAGAATTTTCAAACTAAGTCTATAGGTCAGCTCAGTCTGAAGTACCTTACCCACATAGGGTGACCAGATCACAGGACCAGAATATCGGGACACACTGGGGCCCCGCCCACAGTCCACCCCTGCTCCTCCCAGACTCCACCCCCACCCTGCCCCAGGTCCTGCCCCCCTTCTCCTGGGGCACAGGACACCCCCCCCTACACACACACACAGCTCCTCCGTGGGTCGGGGCACCAGCCCCCCCCCCAGCTCCAGGCAGAGCCCCACCATGGGTCAGGGGCACCAAGACCACTCCCCCATCCGGGCAAGCCCTGCTGTGGGTCAGGGGCACCAGTCCCCCCCCCCCCAGCTCCGAGCACGGGTCGGGGGCACCAGTCCCCCCCCCCAGCTCCGAGCACGGGTCAGGGGCACCAGTCCCCCCCCAGCTCCGAGCACGGGTCAGGGGCACCAGTCCCCCCCAGCTCCGAGCACGGGTCAGGGGGCACCAGTCCCCCCCAGCTCCGAGCACGGGTCAGGGGGCACCAGTCCCCCCCAGCTCTGGGCACCACAAAGCCCCACCGTGGGTCGGGGGCACCAGCCCTTCCCCCCAGCTCCGGGCACTGCACAGCCCCACTGTGGGTCGGGGGCACCACCCACCCACCCCCGATCCGGGTACAGCCCGCTGTGGATCAGGGGCACCAATCCTCCCCCCCCAGCTCCGAGCACTGCAAAGCCCCGCCGTGGGTCGGGGGCACCAGCCTTCCCCCTCCCCGCCGTGGGTCGGGGGCACCAGCCCTCCCCCCAGCACTGCACAGCCACACAGCGGGTCGGGGGCAGAAGCCCCTCCCACCCCCCCCATTCTCCAGGCAGCCCTGCCTCTGGTCGGGGGCGAACCCCCCCCGAAACCACGGGCTGGGGACCCAGGGACTTGGATCCCGTCAGCCCGCAGCCTCCCCCTCTCCCGCCCTTACCTGGCTTTTCCGTCTGGCTCCCAGGGTCAGCGGGGGAGGGGGGGCCCTGCACTCCACGTGCTATGCCGGCCACCGGCCAGAAACACTGGCTCCAGCTGCCATTGGCTGAAAGCTGGGGCGGGGGTCTATGCCCGCAGCTCCCATTGGCCAGGATGGAGCCAGTGCTTGTTGTGGCAGGGACTTGCGGCTCCTGTGCTTAGAAGCCGCAGGGTCCTACTGCCCACCCTTTCCTGGGAGCAGCCCCGAGTCAAAATATCGGGACAATTAACAGTCCCGGCCATACCTCCATCGGGACGCGGGACAAACAACGAAATATCGGGACAGTCCCGATTTTATCGGGACATCTGGTCACCCTATACCCACATAAGGAGCCACTAGAAAGGGCAAATGGAAAAGCCAAAGCCAGTGCTTCATGTTTGGATGTGGGTAAAAAATTGTTGAATTTTAGAGATTATTTTGAAGATTAATTTTTGCAAATAGAATTGATAACTGTTCTAATAAGAATCAGAGAGGTAGCCGTGTTAGTCTGGAATAGCAGAGGTAACAAAGTCCTGTGGCACCTTAAAGACTAACTATAAAGTTTTGAAGCGTAAGCTTTCATGGGCTAATACCCACTGCTTGCATCCGACGAAGTGGGTATTAGCCCACGAAAGCTTATGCTTCAAAACTTTATAGTTAGTCTTTAAGGTGCCATAGGACTTTACCTGTTCTAATAAGGTCAGGATTGTAGAGTTATAACTCTATTCTAGCTGTATTTATTATCAAGTATGTTTGTTTCTGGAATGAAAACTAATCAATGTCACTACAAGTGCTAAAATGACTATTTTTAATTGAATGAACTTACTCTTAGTTAAAGTGAGACTGTTCGTGTTGGTAAAAGACAGCTACAGTGGGCAGGCTCTTATGAGATACACTTTCTTATGTCTCCGATTATACACAAACCCTGGCCCTCAAAACTACTTCTGTTACAATCTTGGGACTCTCATAAGTAGAAACTGTGTTGATAGCACCAGTGTGAATTGTGGTTTCATGTTATGAATATACACGCTATAGGGAATTTGCTCAGAGCACAAACACATTTCCTTTTTTGACAAAGAGTATGCAAGATCTGAAGCCAGGATACAAGAGAAAAAAGGCTGGGTCCTACGTGGGTGAATACCAATATCTAGTGTTTGCTTTATTTTCTTTGACTTCTTTTATTTTCCTCCAGAAAACTGTTGTGAAAGCTGTTTAATGTAAAGGAGGAACTTGCTACAACATATACACTGACACATACAGATGGACTGCACTCTAAAATAATCTGTGATCCCATTATTTCAGAGCTCATGATAGAAGACTGATGCAGAGAGCAATATAAGGGATGTAATTTCATGAGGATTGTTAGTGGGTTGCAGGCCTCATAAAAAAAAAAAACAAGCCAGCAGTAATAGCAATCAACACACTTCAGAACTGTTCCATACCAGAAAGGTCAGTGAAGTTGTCCATCCCAACATGTGTAGTGAAAGCTAGGGTATATTTTACTCAAAGGAAGCGTGTTTGGTGACAGACTTCACTGCCAGTCAGCACTCTGTTTTAAATAAAACCTACATAAGACATAGACTGGGTGAACATCTCTGGGGAGATTCAATTTGCTGGGTAAGCTGCTGACTCAACATTCTTGGAGCAGCTGCGGGTTTGTGGAGAAGGAAACCAGCAGATAAGCAATCTCACAATGCCAGTCTCCGCTTCCAGATGGTTCTTGAGCGGTTAGTGAGGATATTATTTATTATGCTTCTCTGTGAAAAATGTATAACACATAGTTTCTGAAATTCCATGGGGTGAAGGATAAGTCCCATTAGTCCTGATGTCATTCCACAGTTTAAATTTGTCCTCATTTTCAGATGAGCTGAATGCTGGCAGTCACCACTGAAATCAATGGAAGCTGAGTGCTCAGCACCTCTGAAAATCAGGCCATTATCTGTATTATGGTGAGAGTTTATAACCTTCCTGTCCCATGTTTCTTAATCATTTTAATTTCTATTGTTTTTTTTTAATTTGTAGATCCTTATTTCTCTCTATACTACTGGGAGAACAAAGAAGTAGGCAACACTACTAGGAGAACAAAGAATGTAGGCAATATTTAAAGGGTGAGGGACTCTACCCTGAGAAGCAGGAGGGGCTTGTACTCTAGTGGGTACAGACTCTTTTTCTGTTTTCCCCACAAACCCCTCCTTCTGCCCCTTCCCCTCCAACCTATCCCAGTTCAGTTTCTTCCCAACACCTGGCTTGGCCTCCCAGTCCCATTTTCCTTGCCTAAATAATCCTTGTCGACACTCCTCAGGATTCAGATCTGTCTCTTTGCCTGGTAAATCCCAGTATGAAGTGTGTAGACTTACCAGTCAGTAGAGACTTCAATTTTCTTAATTCACTACAGATGAATTTCATATATGGATACTGAATGAGGGCTGAAAATCTCTGGATTCATCTCTGACCAAGATGTCCTTTGTGATGCTAGGTAAGTCTCCCAAGTATTTCTATGCTGCAATTGTAGCGTGTGGTTGTGCCACATTTAGGCCTATCTGAGCTAACTTTAATCTAGATAGCTCAGGCACCATGAGTAGTGAAGTTACACCAGCAAAGGCTTCAGCATGGGCTATACAAGCCCACACAGGATATGTATTCAAGCAGCTAGCCTGAGCTGAAGTCAATGCTGCTGTGGTTTCACTTGATTGATACCACTACAATTGAAGTGTAGATTACCCTTAATCTCTAAAGGCCTGATCCAATGGCCCTTGAAGTCAGTGGGAGTCTTCCCAAGTGCATTGTAGTAAATCAGACCATGAGTTCCCCAGACCTCCCTGCTTCCCAGGGGTGCTATGAGGCTAACATCATTAATGTCTATGAGATCCTCAGGCAATATAACACTGGGGTTCATATGAGTACCTATGTAGATATATTTGTTACATATATCACAAATTGATAGCTGTCTTCCAGTGCTTAATTTGTAATGAAAGAGGTGCCGGAGCTCAAACAACTTTTTTTTTAAATTACTTTCATAACTGATGCAGAAATCCAAGAGGTACTGGGGCTATGAACTCCCAAGCCTAGAGGTGCTCCAGGGCTCAACCCTAGCAAGCCCTGGCAAAAATTATGCACTTTTGTCTTCCCATTGAGTTAGCGGCGTTGTTGGCTATTGTACGCTTAGTTGTCCTCACTGAACTCAAGATTTTTAATATTGCAATGTTACTTTCATTATTGTAAATGAAAGGAGCAGTCTGATCTGTGCAGACAATTTTAACTTAATCACTGATCTCTTATTCATGAATATGCAGATTTTCTATTTCCCTAGACATACTGGTCATGGTTTTTCTGATGGAAGGTAACAATTGAATCAAGTAATTTCACAATCCCTTAAAACACTATAAAACTGATAGGTAGTAGGCTGTGTGTTAATATCACAGGCACTTGGTGCTTGTGCTTATTTAAAGGTTGTGGGAGCTCTATATTAGCAACATAGAAGAAAAAGATCATTTTCTTATACAAGAGTTCTGCTACTAATGCACTAATATCAGCCCTATATCATACATGGACCAAGAGCAGCATGCAGCTGCCCAGGAACAAGTTCATTACTCCTCGGATAGCAGTGTGAAACACTATTCAAACTTATTCCTTTGGTTCCAATAGGCCATTCCAGTAGTCCAGAAATCACCGGACCCTAGAGACATTCTCACCATATTCCCTTTCTCCTGGTTTTGTCCCCATATATGGTATAGTTCTAAAGCCACTCAGGATTCCCCACTATAGAGGGATACTTTTCCGCTGAACAGGTCCACTGGATTGCCAGCCTCTTGGCAGAATAGCACAAAGAGGTCGTGGCTAAAAAAGAATTAGCGACATTATTCTTGTTCCTCCGATTTACTCCTCTGATAGGTTGGTTCATTCATAGGAGAACCCCTATTAAAATTCTTATAATAAATGGAAGGGATGGATGGGATAATTTTGTTACTGCTAACGGAATGTAAGCCCTTTCATGTCACTTCTTAATCTTCCCTGCCTGAGTTGACTTCTCCATGGTACTGATAAAAGTTCTTTTGAAGAACAAGGTTTTTGCCTTTGGAGTATACTTCACTATATATTTTCAAAATTGGTTTCTCTGGGGAGTGTGACATTACTCTCTGATTAGTACAAGACTACTTTCTAATGTGCCTAGGAGGAGTTTAAATACCTTTGTGTACTTTACAGAATTAAAACAGAATAAAAAATGTAAAGAATGTCCTCTCTGTGTATGGTAAAAAAGTAAAATGAATCCAGGCTTTCCACAGCTAGAATGCAAAGTGTGGATTTCTGCAGGTAAATTCCAATGAGAAAGGAAAACACTTGTTCTTCTCGGACTACATCCCTCTTTTTGAGGGATGGCTTCCTAGCAGAGGCACACTCATTCCGTATAACAATAGCCAGTGGATATTGTCCCGTCATGTGACTGAGGCCAGCATCATTTTGTCATGTGACTGAGGCAGGAAAATAAAGCACTTCTGTGTAATATCTTTATTTCCTGGCAGTGGGTTTTGGGGCTGCTATATGGGGCCAAATTTCAAACCCGTTACTCACCCTGAGTAGTTATTACACAAAAGAGTAGTGCTAGTGAACACTGGCCAGTTACATAATTGGACCAATATTGTTAAGTGGAATTAAGTAATCCCCCATAGCTGGCTCAGTCATACTAATTTGCAAATCCCTGCACCCAGGACATGTAACAGTCTAGTTAACAGGAGAGGGTTCCTTATCACACTAAACTGGGATATATATATATATATAGCTGTGACAGGAAAAATACTAGTAGGCTCCTTTGTCTGTCTTTACTCCCTATTTCAAATTATGAACATCAAGTATATTTATACCCTCTGGGTGAAATCCTGCCCCCATTAAAGATGATAGAAATTTTGCCATTGATTTCAATGGAACCAGGATCTCACCCTCAGTATATTTTTCAGGAGCAATTTCCAGCAAGCATATATCATATGTATTGGTTGTGCCAAGCACTGCTGTCCCCCTCCTCAGTCACAGTAATTAAAGGATTTTTGCTCAAACAGAAAAAAATAAAACATGCTTAGAGATTCCCAGGAGCAAAAGTCTTTTGAAAAGCCCAGTTGAGCTTAAACATACTGTAGAGCTGTGGGGTGTTTGGGGTGTCACATCCGAGAGCCAAGCTGCTGACCCTGTCCCCCTGCCCCCACCCAATTTGGAGTGCAGGATCTGATGAAGGGGTAGCCCATGTCCTGGAACACTGGACTCTTATATCACCGCACACAAGCCACTGAGCTCTGTTCAATCCCTGCTGTCCACTCAAGAGATCTTCCTCATCCCCACTGAATGAGGTGAAGTGGATATTTTTGCCTATACAGGGGGAAAAATTCTAATAGATTTCTAAGTCTTTTATGGTCTCCCGCCTGTGGCACACATGCTGATACTACAGAGTTTACCACAGACAAAAAGAGAGATTTTTTAATGTGAGTCTCTTGTATAAACCACGGAAAACATATCACTGCTTTATTAATAGTGTTTTTTGCATAAGGAGACCAGCTCTGAAGTTTAGCAGGTTTAAATTTTTCTTGATATTTACTAAGAACCTGAAAGGAATGCAACAACTTTTCATATATTTCATAACCTACAAAATTCACCCCCTGGTTGTTACTGAAAACTCCTGATATTATAGGTTTGATATAGACAAGGTGGCCATGCAAAAACTTTGTTGTGAAAATCAAAGATAGCTAATGAGGCAATAATGGTACTTTGTGACAGAGAGGTCTTAGCAAGCAAGCTTTACTAATATTTCTGCAAGGAAATTAGCCTGTGGGAAAGTGTGTAGAAAAAAACAAATGCAATCATTAATACAAATATTCATTACTTTCACAAAGTCTGCCTTATTTGCCCTTGACCAAACTTTGCAGGTGTCACTACTACTGCTTTCTAGATAGGATAAAACATTGATGTATAGATATAAAATTAAGTACAATTTTCTACATCATGCTGTTAAATGATCTGCATGATGAAAATTAGTCATGATTCTGGTTTATTACAGTCAGTGTCTAGAGTAATGCATTAATATGGAAGAGGAAGACATTTACTGAAAATACATGAAGATCCAATTATCTACAGTAGACCACAAAAGCATACAACACAGCAAAATATATGTAATAAAATACACAGAAATGGCACAATGCCATATGTATGCTGTATTACTGTTAAAGATATATGCAAAGTACACTATGTGATGCAACAATAGGGTGGGTTTTAAAGTGTGTGACATTATTGTGTAAAATTTTACATCCAAGAAATAAGATTTGCATTTAGTTCTGCTTGTTTTAATCTTGTGGCAGTGAGTTCCATACTCTAGGCCCATCTCCTGTGAAAAGTTCAGTCTTCTGCACTGACAAACAGAACAAGGAGTAACGGTCTCAAGTTGCAATTGGGAAGGTTTAGATTGGATATTAGGAAAAACTTTTTCACTGGGAGGGTGGTGAAGCATTGGAATGGGTTACCTAGGGAGGTGGTACAATCACCATCCTTAGAGGTTTTTAAGGTCAGGCTTGACAAAGCCCTGGATGGGATGATTTAGTTGGGGATTGGTCCTGCTTTAAGCAGGGGGTTGGACTAGATGACCTCGGGAGGTCCCTTCCAACCGTAATATTCTGATTTCTATGACAAGCCTCTCTGTGGTGGTGGTTTTTTGTGTCGATAGCCATGGCAGCAAAAAACTATCTGAATATCTAATACAGTAGACTCTCGATTATCCAGGATGATAGGGAAAAAAATAATCCTGGTTAATAAAATCCTGGATAATCACCACCCATAGGAAATATGGGAGGGAGGGTTGGTTCACCAGCCACCCTGCGTGGGGGAGAGGGGGTGTTGGTTCACTGGCTGCTCTGCCCCCTGATGGGTTTTCTTGTGTGTGTGTGCTTGGGGCGGCAACAAAGCCAGAGCCGGCCCTGCGAGTTATGTATATATTTTTTGTCATCCTGGTTAATCCAATTCTGGATAATTGAGAGTCTACTGTACCATTCAGGAGTCCATGCCCTTTGCTGTTCATCTAGGGGTGACTTCAGCAAGGCATTCAGGAAACTGAATGTGATACTGTTTACATTGGATGTAAAGGAGATGTTGCACTCAGTATTATCAGTATTTTCCTGTCATTTCAACTTGTACTACCTCATCACCTTTCCTAAACGCTCATATATATGTTGGAAAATTCGGGGGGAAACTGAAAACTGTGCGATGGGTAAGGGGTGAAGCTTTGCTCCAGAGTAAAGGAAAGTGGCATTGCAAATGTGGGGCCTTTTAAAAAACAAACAAAGACTGGTACGGAAGGTGTAATTCATCCATGTTGTGATTTAGTGCTTGATCCTGGTAGGTAGGATGGGAAGGTAGCTGCTTTTCTTCTTTCAAGGAAAAAGGAAAAATAGGTGACGTGTTTCTTCCTCGATTAGAGCCATATCTTGCAACCTATGAAAGCCCAAGTTGGGATAAAACATGTGACAAAGAGTCACAATGAGACACGCACAAAAAATGTATCCATGAAGGAGATTTAAATTAGATCTGGTTGACTAATGACAATTATTTTCCATGGGAAATATTTTAAAATATTTAAATATTCCCACTACATTGTTTTTGACAAAGACAATCTGGTTTTGGCAAACAGTTTTCAACAAAAAAGTGAGTTTTCAACAAAAAAGTTTAAGGAAAAAGTCCTTAAAAAAAGGAAAATTAACAAAAAATTGGTCTCTGAAAGATAAATGGAATATTTTATCTAAAACTGAACCAAAAATAATTATAATATTTTACTGAAAATTCATTTAATCCTGAAAACAACTGTTTAACTTGAAACTTTTTTGGTTCTCATTTTTTGATGGAAAAGAGAATTTCTATCAAAATGAAAATTTTAAACACATCATTTTGGTTGAAAGGTCAATTTTCTTTTTTAAAAATCTTTTGATGGGGGAAATGTAACCAGCTTTGCTTAAAATGCTGTGGGGTTAATTCCCATATTCTTTCTCTAAACCTTTTATAATAACTCTTTTGTGATTTTTATTAGTACTTAGAGCAATAAAAGAGAAAAACACAGTTTCATATTGAATGTTTGGGGAATTCACTGACTAAAAATAGTGCCATTTCTTCAAAGGAAGGGCTTAGATATGTTTAGGTCTTTCAAGTCTTGAGGCCCAGGAAGGGCAGCTGTTGAGCTTCTTCCGAGTGCTAGAGGAGGTGCTCCTCACTGTTGAATCCTGGTGAGAGAAGGGAAGAATGGAGTTTCATTGTTTTTTGAGTGCTGCTCATTTATGGAGGGAGAATTTATATCCCTATATTGGTATGGCGCAAATCAACAGGTGACACTGTTACAAGCTTTCCTCATCATTTTTCTCAGCAAGTTTTAGTGTTGGGAAGACATGATGTGAAGGTGTTAGATTTTGATTCTACAAGGTTCTGAATAGAATGAGTTCTGTGAACAGTAATGTTTGCTCTCGGCCTTGTCTCTGATTACAGTCAATACTTGAAGCAGAGTTGCAGAGGAAGCGGTCATAGCTGGACTGCAGCTCCTTGATATTTTTAGTCACCAGGTTAAGTGGAATAGATATCCAGTGTTTACATCAGCTTGCAGGATTATATTTTGTGCTACGTGCCGTGAAACAGGTCAAAGCAATATGACTGGTATCTATTCAGTATTCTAAAGAAGGCAGGTACAAGATAACAAAAATGCATGAAGAGAAGGTAAAAGGCTAAATTTCACAGGAGAATGAAACAATGCATCAGGAAAAAGATTCTTTCTGGGCTGTTAGAAGGAAAAGGGATATGAAGTTTGGGTTCTTTCTTCTGTGCTGGAGCTTGCCCTATCTTTTCATGGCTTTCTCCTGGTCACTTCGATGTGTATTGTTCCTTGTGCAAGTAAAAGTAGCCAAGGGTGAAATGCTTGCTCTCCCTTTCTACAGAAAGGGTTTCTTTCCCCACTCTTCTCCCTCTAGCAGCAGTTTTTTTCCTTCCTGATCTGGAAATGTGGATTTTGGTCCAAAACCCCACATGACAGTTTGTGTTCAGGTTCTATTTTCAATTCATCTCCAGCTACAAGATGGTTAAAAGGTCCATGTCTAGCTTCTGTCTAGTTAGTGTATTGTGTTTGACCATGAATTCAGGACACTCGTAGAGGATTAATTCTTTTTTTAAGCAGAGCTCCAGCAGTCTGCAACACAAGGGTCAGCAACCTTTCAGAAGTGGTGTGCCGAGTCTTCGTTTATTCACTCTAAGTTAAGGTTTCATGGGCCAGTAATACATTTTAAGGTTTTTAGAAGGTCTCTTCCTATATCCTCTTTAATATATAGCTAAACTATTGTTGCAGTAAAGTAAATAAGGTTTTTAAAATGTTTAAGAAGTTTCATTTAAAATTAAATTAAAATGCAGAGCCCCTCCCAGATCGTTGGCCAGGACTTGTGTAAGTACCACTAAAAATCAGCTCACGTGCCACCTCTGGCACCAGTGCCATAGATTGCCTACCCCTGCTCTAACACTGTGCACTAGATTGAGCTATGCTGGAGTGCTCAGGTAACAGTTGGTGGGACAGGTACATTATTCCTCCAATTACCAATACAACTACATCTGAGAAGTATATTTTTCTCTAGTTTTCCGTTCCTAGGTCTCATGCAAAGCACCATCATTATTATAGTCTTGCAGATCTTCTGCCCTAGTCACAGTTTGTTATTACTATGGTCATTTCAAAAGATTGCTTGTCATCTTATACCTGCCATATTGTTTAGGAGGTCTGGGTTTCCTTAGAATTACTACGATCTGGAGGCATTTTATTATCTACTGTTTTCTTTGTGGTTTTGTTCAACTGTTTCCCTTGCTTATTTTCAATTCTGGTGTCTGACTCACCAAGTATGGAAGGCAGAAAGTATTTTTCTTGCTGGTTCTGGCTTTTGTCTGTTTTACTGCCAAGGTACATCCAAAGTTCCTGTGAAATGTTTGATTTTTTTTGCAATCAGATCTTCATTTGCACTCTTGAGTCCCTCAATATTTTAACACCTTTTCCGTTGTTTCTTTTGTAAATCTGACAGTTTCTTTCTTGCACCTTCAGGGGTTTTCTCAAACACTTTTTTCAGTCTGCAGCGGCTTGAAGTTTTGATGCAGCTTTGTCAAAACACCTTTCACCGCCTTCATTTTTACTTCTTAGCAGTTTCCTCTTTTTAGAATCACTTTTGTGCATTCTTCTTTGGCACAAAATATATTCTATATTAATGGTTTTCAATTGGGGGGCTCACTAGCTATGTCTATGATTTCCAAAGGGGTCTGCTCTTCCATTTTAATTTTTTTTAGGGCTCCACAAATGAACAAAGTTTGAAAACTACTGTTCTAGATAATACTGTTGGGATGCATGAGAGATCACTTTCTCCTTTTCTGCTTCTACTGCTTTCAGGGCACTGCAGTTCCAACAATCTGGAAGCTGTCTTCCAGAT
Source organism: Sternotherus odoratus (assembly GCA_032164245.1). Classification (NCBI taxonomy): domain Eukaryota; kingdom Metazoa; phylum Chordata; order Testudines; family Kinosternidae; genus Sternotherus; species Sternotherus odoratus. The sequence goes on from JAVMKO010000002.1 coordinate 112,495,921, forward strand.
ATGTAAATGTGCTCAGCTTCCACCAAGTCAGTGTTGTTTTCTTATGCAGCCATTGCCTAAGAAACTTAAAATTCTCAAACACTGGCTATTTGTAGGGTGAACAGATTTTTATAGGGACAGTCCCGATATTTGGGGATTTGTCTTTTATAGGCGCCCACAACCCTCCAACCCCTGTCCTGATTTTTCACACTTGCTGTCTGGTCACCCTAGACATGTCTCCCTCATACATGGCAGATGAATTTTCTTTTCCCTGTATTGGGATGGAATTGGCTCCTGTAAGAGTGTTCTCCCCTCTCTCTGGACCTGGGATACAGAGATGGGGACTCTTCTATGCCAGACCAACTAACTCCAGCTGCTTCCCAGCTTAAGTTAAGTCTTCACACCCCCAGACTATACCAGCTGGGAAATTGGGGTGCCCCAAGCTGCCACCATCCAAGTAAATCTCCAAGGCCCTGGAGAGGGGTACTCGGACTCCCCCAAACTCCGTCTCTCTCCCTGAGAGCCGGACACTCAGAGGCTGCTTCCCCTTCTAGCCTGAAGGTAGAGAGAGACAGACTCCACACTTCAGCTCACACCCTGAGCTTGTCCTTATACCTACTCCCATTCCTCCCTCTATTCCCAGTCTGGAAGCAGAGAGAACCTTAAGGGGAATAAACCAAATGCTTTTTATAACTAATTCCTTATTCCTCTTTAATAAGGAAAAGAGAATAGAACATAGACTACGGCACAACTTTACAATCTAGAGTTCTCTAACTTCCCCTCTGAAAAGGATAGAGACACCCTAAATAGGTACAGAGCTTATGTAAATCAACATATTATACTTACAGAACAGCTAATTAGGAATATAAGAGGGAAAGTTGAATTATTCTCCATAGCTAGAGACGAACTCCGGGACCCTTGCCCAAGCTGGCACAGCAGGCAAACTGAAACTAAAAACTAAAAACCCTACCTCCCTCGTAGCAGGGAAGCTCTTACGTCACTTGTTCTCAGGTAACATTAACACTATCCAGCACTTTACACTTATGACAGCTCCTTTGGTCATAAATTGTTCTGTCAATAACTGTTTTTCCCCTTTACATATTTATAGAATTCCATTTCAAATAGTGGAAAAACTGATTATCTTTCACAGCATTGAGACCCATTCATGCATCTTGAGATTTAGCCTGAAGGCTGTGCAAGTTTGCAAGCCTTTTTAATTAACACAACTTGAATGTAGTTTTCCATGCCTATGGCATATACTGACATTACTTCTATACCCTGTCTAGTGTCCAAAAGTTTATCTGCACAATCTGTGTCACTTATGTTGAAGTAGGGTGTAGTTGAAGAGCAACTTGTTACTTTGGATTCCTGTTAGGATTGCCTTCCCACTCTGAACTCTATGGTAAAGATGTAGGGACCCGCATGAAAAAAATAATAATACCCCCCCAAGTTTATTTTACCAGCTTAGGTTAAAACTTTTTCCCAAGAACACAAACTTCTCCTGTGTCTGGACTTGGTTCACTGCCACCACCAAACTAAGCCCACAAAACAATGAGTTTGGGTAGTTTGGGACACTTCCTCAAACCCTCCCCCCTCAACCTATCCCCTTTACCTGGGAGAGGCTTGAGAGAGAAAAAAAAACCCTCGTTTCCCCTGTAAGACTTTTCCTAATTCAAAGCCTAAATCTACACACTGGAAAACAAGCAGTTAGATTTTTAAAAGGAAGATTTTAATTTAAAAGAAAGGAATAAATCCCTTGTAAATAAATAAATAAACTACTTGCATCACAACAGGATCACAAAGGACTGACCCCTCCCTAGGGATTCTCTTTCTGCTGAAGCTTCAAAGTATAAAAAACACAGCTAATTTTCACACTGAATAATTTATCAAGTGATACAATTCAAGCATACAATTCACTTACTGCTGAACTTGACTTGTTAAACTTGTTCAAAGATTATAGATAGGTAGAGTAAAAGACATAGGTGTGGTTCATCCCATAGCCAGAGAAGAACAGAAGGAGAGAGAGAAACCGAAACTAAAACTCTATTTGTCTTTAAGGTTAATTAGCATCTCCAGTTCCTATTGGTCCCTATCTCCCTCTCAGGTTACCTTTAGCTTAACCCCTTACAGGTAAATAGTAATTCTAGGCTAGTTTATACTTATAACAATTCCCAATTTCAATTTCAGTCAATAGATACTGTTTTAATCTGTTCACTTGCTGCATGATTGAGAAACTGTGTCAACCTTGTGGATAAGGGACATTAGAGAAGTAGATAAAACAAATGTCATGTACCTCTTTGAAATGTGTGTTGTTATGTATAATTGTTTTTAATTGTGGATTTTTACAGTTTTTCAGATACTTTACTTATTTTTTTCCTCTTTATATCTGTGCTTCTTTTTTAAAATATGACTTTCCCACTAAGGCAGAAAAAATGAATGGCATTAGCTGAATTGTTTGTTTTTGGGGGGATAGGGAGAGGATAACAGTTTGCATAAGATATAAAATTGAGGCCACAAACACTTGAAGTAACAAGATTCCATGATATTTTTTCACAAGAGTAGAGTTGACATCCTTGGTTTCTTAGCCAAATTCCTCTATTAAAACCCCCCCTGTGGTTACTGTTGGAAATGCTTCTTTTCATTTCCTCTCCAGTAACCTTGACTAGCATTACTAGGACAGAATGGCTACTGTGTTCCACCTCACAGGTTGTTACATTTTAGTTTCAGATTAATGATTCCTACAATGGAAGTCACAAAACCCAACATTTCCCATCTATTACTACAGTTGTCTACCATTCTAAGTACAGTGAAAAATAGTGGTAAACTCAGATACCATCGAGAGGTGGCTGTATAGTACATATACAATATAAAGTAATTGTAGGGCCTTTAGAATGAAAGATTTTATTTTATATACATACACATTTCATTAGGTTAGGCTTAATATAAGCTATAGCTATAATTCTCAAATGTGGGTGCCTAAAAATAGCCATCTGAATCCATATTTAGGTTTTTAAATAAGAAGGCTGATTTTTTAGAAGTGATGAATACCCTCAGCTCCCACTGAGCTTTGATACAATTTAATATCCCCTAATTAGATTTCATGCACTGCAAATGGAATTATATTAGTTGGAGAAACACATAATGCAGCAGTATAATATAATTCCAGAAACAAGAAAAAAGACATCTTTGAAACCTTGTAAAAATAATTTTACAATTTGAATTTTTATCAAAATTCGCAAGAAATATTAGCATCAGAAAATGCGGAAAGTAGTAAATAAAATGTGTAGAGCAAAAATGGAACACCTGATTTGTTCTAAAGATGTAGAGACGTAATTAGATAACTCTATTGTCTAGTAGCAAATGGGAGTCTGGAGGAGAGAGCAGTGTGCTGAGATGATCTGCCTTAAGCCTCCTGTTGCTGTTCTTTGACATAAATGTAGCTTTTAAAAGGTCAGCAGTGATTTCGTAGTTACGGAGAATTGCAGCATTCATGAATATGTGTATCATTTTAACTAAGCCTAAATCCTATAGGAGGGAGAAATAACATTTCTGTAGTGACAGATGGAAAATGGCTTCTATTTAACTGCGGCTGTTTGAGTAGCATTGAAGAGTTCAGGCAAACACTGGGACAGCAGACTGTTTGAATGATCTTAAGGGATGTGCTCTCAAAAGAAGCATATTATATCTCCCCTGTTCTAAAGCTATTTCTAGATTTAGAGTTATAATTTATACAGTACCCAAAGAAAGACCCCGATGAAAATAATTTTTAGGATTTTTCTTTTAAATTTAAGGTTAGGTCATGCATAAGTTTTCTGGCAGAGACCAAGTGAAAATGAAGCATGCAGGCTTTTGTTTGCAATTGAATTGTTTTATGAATTGTCTTTTCGGCATTGCCTCAGAGTCAGTCATAGAATTATAAAAAATGTAGGTCTGGAAGTGACCACAAGAGGTTGTCTAAGCTGTAGTCTATCCCCTCTCCCCGATGCAGGGGCCGGTTAGCCTATCCCTGACAGGTGTTTGTCTAACCTATTCTTAAAAAACCCCAATGACACAGATTCCACAACTTTCCTTGGAAGCCTTTTCCAATACTTAACTATGCCTATAGTTAGAAAGCTTGCCTAATAGCTAACCTAAATTTCTCTTCCTGCAAATTACACTGATTACCTCTTTTCCTACGCTCAGTGCACATGGAGAGCAACTGATTACTGTCCTCTTTCTAACAACCCTCAACATATTTGAAGAATTAACAGGTCTTCTTTTCTCAAGACTAACCATGCCTTGTTTTCTTACCTTTCCACATAGATTAGCTTATCTAAACCTTTTTCAGTTCTGTTGACCTCCTCTGGATTCTTAACAGTTCAAAAAAGTTGAAATTTTGAAACATCTTTCTTAAAACATGGTACCCAAAAATGAACAGAGTACTACAGTTGAGGGCTCACTAGCACTGAATGAAGCAGAACAGTTATCTCAAGTGTCTTGCATTCAATACTCCTGTTAATACTGGAACATTACTCTTTTTCTCAGATGCATCACACTGTTGACTCATTCAATCTGTGATCCAGTGGAACCTCCAAATCCTTTCTCAGCAGTACTACAAACTAGCGAGTTATTCCTCATTTTGTATTTGATATTTTCTTCTTAAGACCTGTTAAGAGTTGAAACAGAGACAAGCACTAAGTACATCTTGTTGATTTTAGACCAGTTCTCCAATCTATAAAGGTCCTTTTCAGTTCTCATCCTGTCCTCCAAAGTGTTTGCAACCCAACTGACCTGGTGTAATCTGAAAATTTTATAAAATTATTCTCCACTCCATTAAACAAGTCAGGGGATAGGGAGCAGTAAGGGGACAGGGAGCAGGGGAATTGGGTAGGGGCTGGGGTCCTGAGAAGTGGTTAGGGGATCTCTGAAAGGGGCAGTCAGGGGACAAGGTCAGGAGGTTGGATGGGTCAGGGAGTCTGAGGGGGCAGTCAGGGTGTGGGAAGTGGGAGGGGGCCGGCCCTCCATATAACTTTGGAGGGCCCTCCATATAATTTTGCAAACCTGATATGGCCCTCGGGCCAAAAAGTTTGCCCACCCCGATATAAAATGTACAGTACTCACTTTATATTTTTATTACAAATATTTGCACTGTAACAAATGATAAAATAAATAGTAATTTTAATTCACCTCATAAAAGTACCATAAATAGTATTATATTATTGTTTAACAGCACAATTAATCATGTGAATAATAGTGATTATTTTTTTGAATCACTTCAAAACTCTAATACACATTTTTAAATAAGTTTCCTGTTGATGGTGCTCGAGAATATTGCAAAGTTTCTGGATTTTATAGGATCAATAAATCTTGTTGGGCACTGGGGCTTCTTGGCTGCAGCTCTTTCTATCAGTTCTTGTTATCATGGAAGAACCAAAAGTGTTTTTTTTTTAATTGTTTTAATTCCTCATTATGCTAATGTAAGGCACTGAGTCACTTCAGCAATGACTCTGTGCAACTTTCCATTCCCTGCTGCAGTGCTTCAGTGATAAACTATGAAGTAGCTGCAAGTCTGGACAAAGAAAGTATGGCAATCAGAGTGGCTGCACTGGTATTCAATGGAAAACACTACATCCTAAATTCCTAGCACTTGAAACTCTGTATGTCTGTTGTACCATGTGTGGGACATCTTATAGTAGTAGAGGGCTTAAAAGCAGATTCTGGAATTTTGAGTAATTTGTAAGTGCCTGTTCTCAAAATATGCAGGATATAGTGATTTTTTTTTAATACTTAACTAGAAAAAATACCCGGCGTTGCTCTGGTTATTTGTAATTGGAAACTGAGATGTAAAAATACTACAATGTTTTTTATTAATACAAATTTTGTTCAGAAGTCTCATTTTGTCTAATTAATTTCATTCTCTTGCATTTAGATGTCGGGGGGAGGGGGGAGAGAGCTGAGTGAGTGCAGGGGCCATTGGAGGGGGGGAGATTTAAAAAATGTTCAATTCTTACCTGAGGGGGTAGAGAGCGGAGTGAGTGGGGGAGCATTGGAGTGGGGGGAGGGGGGAAAGAGCTGAGCGAGTGCGGGGGCCGTTGGAGGGGGGAGGGGGGAGAGAGATGAGCCAGTGCGGGGGCCGTTGGATGGGGGTATTATTACATCATAATTATGTCACAGAGAACAGCAGGTGTTAACCTGCTGCCCAGCTGATGTTAATGGGCTGTAAAGAATTTCACCCCTAGGGGGTGTAAGAGGTGAGATTTGAAAAAAAAATTCTATTCTTACCCTTTTATATAGAGAGATTATCTCTCCACACTCATGCCAGGCTCCTCCCAGGTGAATGACGCCCTTAGCAGATGGATCATAAAGATACTGGATTGTGTTGGAATTTTGAACAACAAGATACTTCAAACAGATCCAAAAGTTAGTTACTAGACATTCAAGCCTAAAATATTGTGCTGTAAAAGAACCTGTAGCCCTTCAATGTAATGCTAGTGAATACCAATTGGGATCAGTTTTTTTCATGAAATGGTCAGCCTGGATTTGCCGATAGGGCACTATATCCAACAGAACAAAACTGTGCTCAAAGAGAGAAAGAAGTTGAAATTTTGAAACGCCTTTCTTAAAACATGGTACTCAAAACCAAACAGAGTACTACAGTTGAGGGCTCACTAGCGCTGAATGCAGCAGAACAGTTAGCCAGTGTGGTTCATTCACCAAACATGACCAGAGTCTCCTGGGGTGTAGTCATACATAGATACAGAACAAAAACCTTTGGAATAAAGCTGTTATCAGCTCCAAAATTTCTTAAAAGAATGTTAATGAAAATTAAAAAAACATTGCTTGGCTGTACAGGGTGTCTGGTGTTCATTGTCTAGGGAAACATTACCACAAAAGATTGTGATTGCAGAGATGTTTGATTTTGCATATGCTGACAATTTCATAAAGGGGGAGTTTCATCGGGAACTTGAACATATCAACTAAGCAGAAATGTTTCTTGTGACAGATATAGTCAAGCTTCAGCTAGAGAGATATTCAAACAGAAGGTTGTACTAGATGATTTTTGAGGTCTCTTCCAACCCCAATCTTCTATGATTCTATGCTGTTCAAGCATTCAGAATGGTCATCCGGTTAGGGAGGGGAAAGGTGCCATTTAACATTCATGAACAATGGGACATATAGAAGAACTAACACTACAAAAGCCCTATAAAGGCTATGGGGTCACACTGCATAAAGATGTCTGCTATTGCTAATCCACACACACACAAGCCACACTGGTGCTGAAGCATGTGTACCAATGCCTGAGACGTCCTGTATTAGCCAAACATGAGAAGTGAGGTGAAAGATGACACAAGCTAGGGACATAACTGCAATATGTTTTTAGTCAGTCTGCAAGGGGAAGTACATAAAATATTTTATCAGCCATGGAGCAAGCTAGAAATGGATTTATGTACATGGCAAAACAAATTTTACCTTCTGATGGCTGATTACCACTTGGATTATTAGGAATTAGACCCCTTATACAAGAGCAGAAACATCTGACAGTGAGTGCTGCAAAGCTCAGTTTGCCCAGCATGAAATTTCAGATGCTCATTATAATTAATGGGCCTCCGTTTTCCTATTGGGAATTTGCTGTATAGTTTTCAGCATTAGCTGACGAGAAATACTATATATCACATCACCATCCTCCTCCCCACATCACAGCCAGTCTAATGGCAAAAGCAGAAACAGGTGTAAAGAAACAATTAAAAAAGCATACTAAATAAAAACACGCAAATAGCATTGCTCTACCAGATAAATGTACTAACAGAAGGCACGGGCAGCATTTCACTTCTCACTGCACATGGACTGCATACAGCAAATGAAGTTTTGAACCCATCATTTGGGGGAAAGTTGATAAAAATTAAATTTTGGCAACAGCAAGACAAATACTGCTATGACAGAGATATTAAAGAGCTTTCTGAACTCCAACTGTTAAGATGAGATGTGGTAGAAGTACCAGGACAACTCCAAAGCCACAAATATTGTTTCCTAACAACCAAAGAATGATTGTCCTGAAGGAATGATTTAGTAGTCCTCCCATATGTATGTAGATGTAGGGAAGATTGTGAGGGGGAGTTCACCTACTGGTGCTTCACAGAAATTATCAAAGCTGATGCTGAAAATCTAGTGACCCATAAATTTCTGGAGGGCAACTCAGAAGAGAGGGAAGGGACTTCCAAAAGAACCCCATACACAACAGTATAGTTACTAAGTAACTTCAAAGACTACAACTACTTCCAATTACTCCGTTTTTAGTACAGGATGAAACATAAGTGTGTCCTACGTCTGTTTACATGTACATACATAATGCATATAGTGCTCTAGAATATTGAGTTCCTTCATTTTGCTGTACTGATACAACTTGTGCACTGCACATGGCTTCCAGTGTACAGCTCTTCATATTTGCTTTTAACATGCACAGTATTGAAAGTGCTTTTGCAACATTTAGGTATTAAGTAAAATCCAGCCGTTAGGGTCACAGTTCAAGGCAACTGCTTCTGTATTTCCTCTTGGTGGTCTGTCATGGGCACCCACTCTCAGGCTTCCTGCTTCCTTACCTGTCACCTCTCTTGGGGGAGACTCGTGTCTCTCTCCTTTCTGACCGAGATATCACCAGGTAGAATAGTTGCCTGCACACTCTGATTTCCAGCAAAAGAGAATCTCCGTAAGCACTCCTCTTGCTTTCAGTTCAGAAACTAATAACAGTTTAACTGCCTAGAGTTAAGCTACCACATTGTTTTTTTCTATGCAAACTTATGTAATATTTTTATCTTAAGACTACAAAGACATATTAAAACAGTAAAAGAACCTACATGCATACTAAGGCTATGTCTACTACACTAGCAATTTTGTTGGTATAACTTATAGTCGCTCCGATGTGTGAAAAAACCTCACCGCAAATGACATAAGTTACAGCAACAGAAGCTCCGGTTTGGACCATGCTATGTGGGTAGGAGCTGCTCTCCTACCAGCATAGCTACTGCTGCTCATTGGGGGTGGGTTAATTATGTTGATGGGAGATCTCTTTCCCTTTGGCATAGAATGGGAAATGTTAGGGCAGTGATCGATCCAGCGGTGGTCGATTTATCACATCTAGTAAAGATGCAATAAATCAAACCTTGAGCGCTCTCCCGTGGACTCCGATACTCCACTGGAGCAAGAAGCGGCGTCAAAAGTGGGGCATCAGCAGTTGATGTACTGCAGTGAAAACATTGCGGTAAGTAGCTCTAAGTATGTCAACTTCAGCTATGCTATTTTCATAGCAGAAGTTGTGTAACTTAGACAGACTTAGCTCGACCCCATCCCTGAGTGTAGACAAGGCCTTACAGCAGTATATCTGCATCAGTACAGCTGTGCTGCTGTAAGCTCTCTAGTGTAGACAGAGCTATTAAGCTAATCAGAGATCAATCTGATGCCAGCATGAGCTTTGGCAGGTGATTAGTCCTTCACACACCACAAGTATTTTTTTCTATGGTCACAAGTTGATAACAGCTTTAGCTGTTATGTGCACCCATGACACATTTAGTCCATCCTTTATAGTGTTCAGGGATCTCTTGCCTGGAGTTTTCAGGAGCAGGAAATCACTAGATAATGACTTTTTCTCCCAGGGTGTAACTTCAAATGAACTCACAATACCTCCTAGGAAACCCATTTCACAAATTTTCCCAAGCAGTTCTTTGAAGTTCCTAACATATCCCCAAAGTTTACATTAGTAAAACTCCAAGAAAAGCTAAATACAATTCCCCAGTAATACCTAAACAATTGCATTTTAAATACCACAGACCTCAAAGGTATTAAGTTAAACCTTTATTGAATTAAGTTTAATTAAATAAAGTTTTTCCAAGTGTGAAGGTGCTGTTCCTGGTGGGACCCAACTGTGAGTGTCAGATCAGGACAGATTGCTTCCAAAGGGGCAACTACAGCCCAAAGCTGGGTTTTTTCCACACTAAAGTAAACCAAACCAGCCAAACAGAAAATACTTTGCTTTATCCCCACTGGCTAACCACAAGTCACACAAGCAATTCCCTTAGACACTCCAGGTTTCCAGTATCTGAAAACCAATCCCCCAAATAAAGAAAACGGTTCTCCCCAATTCCAAAGAATCAGGCCCCAGACTCAGGTCAATATACAAATCAGATCTTACAACAAATCAAGCTGTTGCCAATCCTTTAGCATCTAAAATCTAAAGGTTTATTATACAAGGAAAAAGGTATAGGCGAGGGTTAGGAATGGTTAAAAGAAATCTATTACATGCAGTAATGGCAAATATCTTGGTTCAGGCTTGCAGCAAAGGTAGAATAACTGCAGGTTCAAATCAAAGTTTCTGGAAAGCATCCCCTCCAGGGATGGGTCAGCACCCTTTGGCCAGAGTTCACCTGTGTAGCAGAGTTCCATCCAGAGCTGGAAACAAGGCAGGCTGAAGTCTGGAGGTAGAAGACAAAAAAAAAAAAAAAAAAAAAAAAGGGAGGGGGGGGCTGTAGCAGCTTCATTTATAGTTTTTTTTTCTCCAGGTGCAAGCACCTCCTTTTTCCTGCTGTGAAAAGTCCAGCCCCATGGAGTCCTGGAGTCACATGGGCAGATCACATGACCATGCATGACTCATTATTTGCAGGCAGCAGCCATTATGCACAGGCTGCCTTGCAGGTTCTCTGTAGACTCCTTGTCTGGGTTAGGGCATTCCAAGCTCCCAGAGTCCATTGTGTCGCTGATTGCTCTCAATGGCCCATCAAGCCCCGAGCAGAGCTGACACCCAGTATTCTGGAATGTCCCCCCAGCAGCACAATATTTGGAAAGACAGACAGTCCAGAGCCAATATTCATAACTTCAACTACCAAATTGATACACACATACCAATGCCATATTCATAATCAGCAATCCATAACCTGGTCGTAGACACCCATTATGACCCCCTGTACATAAGATTCGGTGCCACTATAGGACTCTGGTTGCACCAATGATCTATAGGATCCCAAATTATTTCAGTAACGTGACACCAAGCTATTGCAGGAAATTGTCCTCTAGCCCTGTTACTCCTTATAGTCCCTCTTGAGTAAGGGGGAATTCCTGTCAGGCACATGGTGTACCTGTGGTGGTTCAGGGAAACTGATGCGGAGGAATGGGGATACTTTAGTGCTGCTCATGTTCTTTAGTGCATACTTCATGCCAAATATTTGCCCTGTGGATAAATTTGCATGACAATACCACAAATCCATCATACCAAATTTCCTTGGGGTGTGTGGGCTACATTCCAAGGGGTCCCCTGTTTGGAGACAGGAGTGTACCCTGAGCATGGTAGATCATGCTGCACTGGCAAAAGAAGCATGAAACAGAGGAAGGGCTTTGGTTCTGTGTTTGTTTGGTTTGGTTTCATGAATATTTCATGAATGACAAAAATGAGTATTGCATTTTAAAAAGCCTAACAAAGCTCCATGATCACAAGCACAGATAAAATACAGCTGTTTTTTACTTCTCCCAGTGTAATATACAGTGCACCGAGTGATGTTGCTTCTCACATTTTTACTCAGTACTCATCTGGAGTCAGATCTATAGACACTGGCATGCTGATCAAGGACAAAGAAAAAGATCAAACGGAATATGCTGTTTGCAGTTTTTGCACTATATTCATAAATCCTGGGTCTTTTATGTTTGTTCATTAATTAAGAATCTGTTTATGCATCGCTAGAAATCTTTAATACACCAAGGGTGCACACAAAAGCATCACTGAAGGCATAAATTGTTATTTAATAGGCTAATACTTGTTTGTTTAATGTTTTAATGGATGAATATTATTGGCAGTTAATAAGAACATTACCCTTCAGATTGGCCAGCTGATGATAGCTCCGATGACTCTGGGATCAAATAACTTTTCTGCAATCTTTTATTACATCTTAAATTGTTTTAGTTTTCAGTAATAATAGCTGCTTCCATAATTCATGACCTTTTCAGTACAGAGGTCTTGTACATATCATGCCAACTTTTTTCATCCGCTTCTCTCTTTGCAAGCTCATTATAAAAATAGAGGTAGCTGAACTGTTTGGAGGAAGTGTGTTTTGGTGAGTCTGACATTCTACTACCTACCCACGAGCTATTGTTTTTAAGAGCCAGGACCTTCTCTAAGACTTTTGCCACCCTAAGTGAACAGCAAACCACAAATGCCCTCCCCTTCCAGCCCAGTTTCCCTAAGTGTTGTTCCTGTGTAGCCACTCACTTAAAGCAGTCACTTAACACTTTTCTGCCCTAAGAAACAGTACGTTCTACACCTCTGTTAGAGCTAGCTCAGAAGGAACCATAATCTCCTCTCTGCTAAATGGCACAGAGGACAGCAAATTTAGATTAATCCTGTTTACTATGGCAAAAATAGGAACAGTAAACACATGTTGCCCTCCTGCACACAATATATAGTCACAAATTTGTATATATTAAATCCATGTGGCACTATGCGGGAGTGATTAGCGTGAAATAAGGCTATGCTAGGGAGAATTTACCGTAAGTGGGACACTTCTATGGCAATGGCCTTTAACACAGGCTTTCTGCTACCACAGGTACCATAGCAGCATTAAATCTCTCTACAGATTTTTTTTCCATGCAGAGGTGGAATTAGTGGAGAGCTGTGATAGGGAAACAAAACATTAACTATATGGCCACTGAATAAGCTATGCTCTCAGTGCTCGTTTGGAAGGATGATAACTGGAGGGGAAGGCATTTCATGTGAATTACCCAAGAGCTGTGAGACTAGAATTAGGGCTCACCAAAGATCTTTAGCCCTATTTTCCATTGCTTGTAATTCCTCCAACAATGGGAGAAAAAGTGGTGCAAATTCAGTTCATTTTTTTCACTTTTATGTGTGTTTTATTTCCTTAGAGAGTACATGAAACAAGAAATGTACAATGGAGCTGGTGCACATCTGAGTTAATGATGACTGAAGATTAACTAATTCTAATTAACACTGTTGTTTGACAATCACAGATTATCAATCAGAGTTTAGTACATTTTACAAAATACAGAAAGAATAGATACATTATTTTCTTGGTGGTGGTGGTGGCAGTGATGAAGTGATGATGATGATTGATAAAGAGCTTTTGCAGTGTCTCTCTCTCACTGTATCTGGAGGAATGTGGTAGATTTCATCCCCAACTAAGTTCCCATACAATTTCATTATATAGGGTTTCCCAACAAAGAGAACCTTTGCTAAAAGAAACATGTTCTGATGTCATTTCTACACATTCTCAGTTGATCTGATTTGTGTGCAAAAACATGATTAACAGCTGTGAGGACTAACGACATAATATATTTCAGTGTGTCCTTCTTTCCCCATAGTCATTCTTTCCTATTTGTTGTGTATATAAACATATACCATTTTCTAATCCTTACCTTGCTAATTCTTGCTAATTCTTCAGAAGGTCCCAGAATTCCTGGTCAGCAAATATATTGTTTCAGTCTATTGACAAGGGTAATGCTCCACTGAACTGAATGTGGGTGGGAACTCTAGAATCCTAATGCTAGTCTGTCATGAAATAACAGGACCTAATTTCCAAGTATCTTACTCCTTGTGTAGAAATTTATGCATGTGTAAAGTGGATTTAAAATACTACTGTCTGTTGTATACCAGCATTGTATTCATTTTCTACAGGTTTAACTTAGGGCATAAGAGTGGATGATCAAGACCATTGTGTGGCTTGAGCACGTCTCTTAAAGAATAATTATAACTATAAATCTGCTTCAGTTTCCTCCACTGTGTAAAATAGGAACATTATACCATAGACCTTTAGGCCAAAAGGGACCATCATGATCATCTGGTCTGACCTCCTGCACATAACAGGTCACAAAACCTCACCCAGCGACTCCTGTAATAGGCCCAGAACCTCTGTCTGACTTATTCAAATCATGATGTAAAGACTTCAAGATACAGAGAATCCACCATTTACATTAAACTAGCAAGTGACCCATGCCCCAAGCTGTGGGGGAAGCCAGGAAAAAAAACAAAAAACACCACCAGAGTCTCTGCCAATCTGACCTGGGAAAAATAATCCTTCCCATCTCCAAATATGGTGATCAGTTATACCCTGAGCACATCAGCAAGATCCACTAGCCAGACACCTGGGAAAGAATTATCTGTGGTAACTCAGAGCCCTGTCCATCTAGTGTTCCATCTCTGGCCATTAGGGATATTTGTTCACAGCAGTCACAGATTGGTCACATGACATTATAGACAACATCATCATACCATCACCTCCATAAACTTAGCAAACTTAGTCTTGAAATGAGTTAGGGGTTTTTTTTGGTTTTGTTTTTTGCACCCACTGCTCCCTTTGGAAGGCTGTTCTAGAACTTCACTCTTTCGATGGTTAGAAATATTCCTCTAATTTCAAGCCTTAACGTGTTGATTGCCAGTTTACATACATGTGTTCTTGTATCAACATTAGAACTTAACATCACTATCTCCCTTGTATTTATCCCTCTGCAGTATTTATAGAGAGCAATCATATCTCCCTTCAGCCTTATTTTAGTTAGGCTAAGCAAGCCAAGCTTTTCAGGTATATTGGAATTTTTCATTTCGGTATCACGCTGGCAAAATATTATCTGATAGGCACATTGTTATCTGATAGGCATATTAAAAGCAGTATTATTCTGTTTCAGTGAAAGTTTGTGAGCCTTCCACATCCACCCTTGATATCTTCATGGGAGATGCCGGAGATTGTTTAACCATCATGCATTTCTGAGCTGTGTGCTACTCATCAAATAAAAGGTATTTTACATTTTTTAAAAATTAATCACCTCTCACGAAAAACTTGTTTGGCTTGTTGTGTGATTGATTGATTTAACTTTTGACATTTCTCCTTGCTGTTCTACAACTCTCCTGTCTTTTTCTTGCTTTAGGCTTTTAACATTTTTGGTCAGGAAAACAGAATGCTTAAATTCTAAACTCTCTGAGGCAGGGATGTTGTAGACACATGTGTGTACAATGCCTATTGCAGTGAGCCTTGATCCCTGGTTGGTGGCCTGTGGGTACTATCACACTATAAATAATAAATAGGAATAAGAATGCATAGTGTCTCCTGTGAAGGATGTACTCCTAGATGCTGCTCCATAGTCAGTTTGATAGGGCTGCTGAAGAGCTCTGCTATAGGCCCCTGAATTTATCAGCATGATGTATCTTAAGATCTTTGTATCAAACATATTAGTGAGCAAACCTTCCAAAGTTACTTAGAAACCTGGTTGTTCTGGATGTAACCATTCCAAGCATAATTTCCATTTTAAAAGCGTTTATCAACAAAGATTCAGGTAATAGTTTCCCGACTACATTTGTCATGCCCACTTGTTCTATTTAAGAATCAGAGAGGTAGCCGTGTTAGTCTGGAATAGCAGAGGTAGCAAAGTCCTGTGGCACCTTAAAGACTAACTATAAAGTTTTGAAGCATAAGCTTTCGTGGGCTAATACCCACTTCTCATCCAACAAAGTGGGTATTAGCCCACGAAAGCTTATGCTTCAAAACTTTATAGTTGTTCTATTTAAATGAGCCAAAAACAATGATTACCTCCCCAATCCTTAGGTCCCCATAAAGCCTTCCCACCCCCCGATTTCTTCAATAATATGTAACGTGAAGTACTATAGTTTGACTGATGGAAACAAGGAACTCTTCCTGCTTTTAACCATGGGTAGAATTGATTGAAGAAGATAGCTCAAATATTTTTTCCACAAATTAGAAGCTCAAACACTTTACTGGTGACAAAGCTAGTATTTCTAATCCTGGCAGGTTTAAACTGACCTAGTTACTATGAACTAGAAAGGGTAAGTACTTATTGGATGATGCATTTATTCACTGGAAAATGAATCAATTATTTTGAGTTAATTTTATAGTTAAAAATAAAAAAAGATTTAACTCAAAACAAAACATTTGAAAAACATTGAAACAAAACTTTTTGATTGACCTGAACTTAACCTCCCCCCATCCTCCTGTTTTTGATTCATAAATATTTTTTTTTAGAGATTTCAACAATTAGTCACAATTCTATATTGGGAAATTTTCAAAATCTCAAAAGTTTTCATGGGAAGGGAAAACTGTTTCCCTCTTTAAAGACCCACATATAATACATTAGGTGATCATCAATGCAGAAATATCTAGAGCCACTACAATTTGAAAAACTGTATTTTTTGTATATCATGGCTCATTTTGTGAGTACTGCATAATATTTTAGCCAACATTTAGGGCTCAGCTATAGTTTGATTGTGAAAAATTTCCAAATAAGAGTGCTGGTAGTTACACAGGTATGACTATTCTATTCTATAGTAGGGACTTTTGTATAAAGTTGAATTCGCTACAGACTTCATGGTACATTTTCAAATTGTGCATTTTTTAAAATGTTTATCAGTACTTAAATGGTGTTGCAGGGTGCCCTCTCGAATCCCGTAGAAACGAGGCTCACACACAGTGGCTAGATGGAAAGTGGTGAGTTTATTGGAAGGTAGTGACATCACAACACCTGGGGGCCCCGCTGCAGGCTGTCACTGATGAGGGACCTGGCACACCCAAGCAATGCCCAGGAAAGGAGCCCAACACACAAAGGTGTGTCAGCACAGAAATACTCATTTACATCTCATACATAAACATATCTCAAATAGCAAGCAAGATTGGTTGATTACATGCTGTTCAGCCCTTGTTGATTATATGCTGTCCTGCCCCAGTTTATCTATTTAGTTTCACACGCACTTGTTCTCACACAGACGGGGTAAACAACTTCCCAGCTGAGAAGCTGTTCTCAGACACACACGAGATAACAGAAACAAGGCCATTCTCATACTGATAATCTTATTATGCGTCCCCTGAAATCGACTCAGAAGCGTACCGATTGCCGTCACAATAATCTACCGCTCACTACAAATGGCAATTGGTAGTTCATAGTTTTTCATTGCAAGAGACCTTGATAAAACTTTCTTAAATATCATGTAAAGAAACTTCAGAGAAAACACTTAAAACGTACAACAAACATAAACCCATGGAGAAGTGAGGAACTCAGGAATCCATGGAAACAAGGGATCTCATGGTCCCAAACCTTTTGAAATTTTACTTTGTTCAGTTGGATAACAGGTAATTGTGACTGCCTGTGTAGTACTGTGTCATTTAAAGTAGAAAAATAAAATGAATTGCTTGTGGAATAGATGAGAACTAATGCATAGGGTGAAAGAATAGTTTTATTACTGAAGTGCTGTAATGGGACTCAGGAGATCTGAATTCAGTCCCCAGCCCTGCCACACACTCCCTGTGTTACCTTGAGCAAGTCACTTAATCTCTGCCTCAGTTTAACAACAAAATGAGGATCATACTTCATTTCTCCTCATTCATTTAGATCAGCGGTTCTCAAACTTGTTGAGACCACGACAACTTTTTGTGCTCTGGCGTGTTTTTTGTTTTGTGTTGTGTTTGTTTTTGTGTTTTTGTTGTTAAAAAACAAAACAAAAAAAACATGCCGGAACCCCCCTGCGCCCCAGTCCCCGCCGCGGGCGGGCTGCCGGGTGCGCCCCGGCCCCCAGTCCCCGCTGGCGGCCGGGGCTCAGGGCTCCAGCCGCCACCTGGGGCTCCAGCCGCCGCGCTCCCCGGGGCTCGGGGCTCCAGCCGCCGCCCGGGGCTCCAGCCGCCGCGCTCCCCGGGGCTCGGGGCTCCAGCCGCCGCCCGGGGCTCCAGCCGCCGCACTCTCCGGGGCTCGGGGCTCCAGCCGCCGCCCGGGGCTCCAGCCGCCGCGCTCCCCGGGGCTCGGGGCTCCAGCCGCCGCCCGGGGCTCCAGCCGCCGCGCTCCCCGGGGCTCGGGGCTCCAGCTGCTCCCCGGGGCTCCAGCCGCCGCGCTCCCCGGGGCTCGGGGCTCCAGCTGCTCCCCGGGGCTCCAGCCGCCGCGCTCCCCGGGGATCCCGCAGCAGGGAGTTGCTGCGGTGGGGGCTTGCTACCCCCACAAAAGTTGCCCGCGACCCCCTCCAGGGGTTGCAACCCCCACTTTGAGAACCCTCAATTTAGATAGTAGGCTCTTGTGGGCAGAAATTGTGTCTTACTATGTGAACATTCCAGCCAAGATCAGGACATCATTATGCTAGGCAATCTCTGTGTTACCAGAGTCCAAAGAATAATGTCTTTTGTTTATTTAGATTCTTAGCTGTCCTCCTCCTCCCTTGTGCATAAGCTCCTAACAATAACTTTTCTACAAGAGTGGACTGTGAAGAAAGTAGCAAGTCTGGAAGATTTGGAAAGAAAAGACTCTTGTATTGAATTATTTTGTAAAAAAAATGGAAGTAAACCCCAGGGTAATAAATTTAAAGTCAGTGATTGAGGAAATAGTTGGACCCACTCATTTAAGCATTTGAGCCGTACTGTTCTGAAAGGTTCTTCCAATCCTACACTGATATCAGGTGCTTGGGTTTTGCCTGAATGACACTAATACTAGATTATGCTTCTATAATACCTTACTGACAACCAGACCGCTTTCAAGATAAATTCTTTGCTGTACATAGTTCCTGATCATAACAATGAGGTAACAAACATATCTTTAGCCTGCACTTCTTTCTTTCTGTCTCAGTAGGAAGTTTAGAAAACTAAAGACTGTATGAAGAGTACACAGGAAGTGTGGCATCTCAACACTTCCTAGAGAATTTACTCTATATCACATTGTAATCCGGCCATTGCTCGCTCTCTTCAAAAAAGGAGGCAGGAGCCCTCTGGTGCCAACAACAGTGTCCTTTTATTTTCCCTCTTGTGCAAACCCACCACCTATTTACAGTTCTCTACACAAGTCCCCTGGCTTGGCTGCCTTGGGGGAACAGCTAGCTCTAACAGCTAACTAGGAAAAGCCACCCTCTGCTGGGCTGCGCTGCTCCCTTCCTTCCTTCCCTCCCCGCGCCCCCCCTCCCCGACTTCCTTCCTTCCTGCCTGCCTGCCAGGGTTTATACCCTGGCCCGGGAGGCTGCCAGGTGGTTCACATTAAGCCCCACTCACTCCGGGGCCACACCCTGCCAGCTAATTACCTCTCCTAGCTATGGGAGCTGCTAGCAGAGGCTTTGCTAGCTGAGCAAGAGGGAACAGGGGCTGGCTCAGCACTTTCTGGCCAGAACCCTGTTACACACCTCCCCCCTTAAGCCCAGCACCGCTGGGCTGCCTTGGGCCCTTTTCCCCCCTCCTCTTCGGTCGCCCTCCTGAGAGAGGGTTTTCGGGTGGCAGCCCCCCGCTCTTCACTGCGGCGGGTCCCACCATCCCTCTCCCACAAAAGCAGCACTGCTCAGGGAGTGGTGGGCCCCCTAACGCTGCCTCCACCCACAAATCATCACACAAGTCACAGGGGGGGCAAGGCCCCCATCTCCTCTTGCATTGCTGCTGGGGGCTCAGGGATTGTTCTACCCTCCCGCCTGCTTACTGGTGCCTGAAGTTCCCCTACATTCCCTAGGGGGATTGGGGCTCCTCGTACCTTGGGCCAGGGGTTGGCCTCCACTCCACCTCCTGGCAGGTCCCTCTGTGCCTCAGTTTCCCCAACCTGTCTCTGTGGGCCTGGGGCTTACCGTCCCTCCGACCGAGGGTCGGCCTCCAGCCCACCTTCTAGCAGGACCTTTGGTTTCTCTAGGGGTTCGACCCCAGGTAGGTCTCCAGCCACCATCTCCGGTCCTGGGGGGCTCAGGCTGACCAGCCCCGCTTCCTGGATTCCCTTCAGCTCCACCCACACTGGGCTTTCCTGTCTAGGAGTATTTTTGGTCTCTTGGCGACTAGGCCCACACCTCTGCCTGGGGGACCCCACCCTGTGGGCTTCCACCCCCATCTCGGGGCACTCCAGGGCTTCGGGCCGCCTATTGGGCCCCAGTCTCTACCTACAATCACCAGACATAGTAGCCTCTCGGGCACCCCTACCAGCTTCCAGCAGAAGCGACCGTTGATTTCCAGGGGTACCTGGGCCACCGGATAGGATTTCTCGTCCCCATGGACACACCCCAAGGCCGTTCTAGCCCCCGCCATTAGCCACTGGGGTCGGACTAATGCCCTCCGCACTAACGTGCAGCTGGAGGCTGTGTCCAGCACCCCCCTGTGGGATTTCCTCCCCACCCCCTTTCTCAACTTCCGCCCTCGCACTTCGGTCCACCCACACAAGTCCGCCCACCCACACTCCATGGTTGGGCAGTCATGTTTCCACGTGCCCCGGCTTACCGCATTGCCAGCACGTGAGTCGGGCGGCCCTCTCGGGTCTTTCCCGGGGCTCCCCCTTTTTCTTCCTCCCTCTGCCCGGGAAGAGTCTGTCAGCCGCCGCCCCAGGTCACGGTCCTTCCATGGCCGGTCTTCCCCCCGGGGTCCCTCGGCTTCTATGTACTCCTCTGTGACCCGGACGGCCTCCTCCACTGTCTCTGGCTAGTGCCTCCGCACCCAGGTGCACACCGTCTCAGGGAGGCTTTGGAGGAATTGCTCCAAAATCAAGGAGTCCATTATCTCCTCCCCCATCTGGGGCTTCATTCTCAGCCAACGCATAGCCCAGTCCTGCAGCCGCTGAGTAAACACCCTGGGCCGCACTGCTGGCATCCAGTGGGCCTCCTGGAACTTCTGGAAGTATCTCTCGGCTGACAAGCCAACGCGGTCCAAGATGGCCACCCTCACAGCCTCATAACGCTGGGCTTGCTCTTCACCCAAGGCCATATAGGTAGCTTGAGCCTCCCCTGCCAAATACGGGGCAAGCCGGAGGGCCCAGGTGGTCCTCTCCGATCCCACAGCCGTGGCTACCCTCTTGAATGTGCCAAGGAAGGCATCCAGGTCATCCGCCAGGCTCATTTTACAGAGTCCCCAGCCCAGCGGCCAGATGCCCTCCCCTGTCCCAGGACTCACCAGCCACTGCAGGAGCTTCCCCTGGGTGCTGGTCTGCTCCTGGATGAAGTCCTGCAGGGTTTTTTGTTGTTCCACCTGCCAGGTTAAGGAGGCATGCCTCTCTGCCTATTGGGTCTGCTGCATAGCCTGGTGGGTCTGCTTTTGCTGGTCCACCAGCCATTGTAGGGTCCCCTCCATCTCCAGGCTGCCAACTAACTTCACTGACTTCAATATCCCAGACAAGCCCCCATATGCAAGTGGGCTGCTGCTCACTCTCTTCAAAAATGAGGCAGGAGCCCTCTGGTGCCAACAACAGTGTCCTTTTATTTTCCCCTTGTGCAAACCCACCACCTATTTACAGTTCTGTACACAAGTCCCCTGGCTTGGCTGCCTTGGGGTAACAGCTAGCTCTAACAGCTAACTAGGAAACGCCACTCTCTGCTCACACACTCACTCCCACCCCCCAACTGACTGCCTGCCAGGGTTTATACCCTGGCCTGGGAGGCTGCCAGGTGGTTCACATTAAGCTCCACTCACTCCGGGGCCACACCCTGCCAGCTAATTACCTCTCCTAGCTATGGGAGCTGCTAGCAGAGACTTTGCTAGCTGAGCTAAGAGGGAACAAGGGCTGGCTCAGCACTTTCTGGCCAGAACCCTTTTACACACATCTTTCGTCTTTTTGGATCCTTTTTTAACATTTACTTACTGAAATTAAACACTGTTAAACTAAACTATAAAGCTATTAAAAATACTGTAATGGAATTAACTCATCAGGTTGCTTGAAACACAACCCTAACATACCTTTCTCAGTCATTTATGGTATTTCAGCTATTTGTCCGAACTGCTGTATTGCAAACCCTCTTCAGGTAAATCCTTGTCTATAATAGTTCAGTCTCCTGGTCAGTAATGAGGTCAGTCTGATTTTTTTTTTCAACTTGTACATCTGGTTTTACTTCTGTTGTCTTAGCCAAGATGTTGGGTATCTTGAGCAGATTATTATGATTTCTGAGCAATATTTTGCCTTCATCTATGATCACTAAATATGAGAAAGGTGATTCTTCTTTGATCTCTGTGGCTTTCACTGACCAGTACCTATATCCTGCCAAATTCTCATCAAGGCTTTGTTTATTCAACTGTGGAAGTGGTCATGCTCCATTATTGTAATATTTTGTCTAATTCTACTTTTTCGGTCTTTTCCTCATTAACACAGGCTCCTTCATAATCCTTCATACATCTGTTCCAGAGGAATTCAGCAGGTGACTTTCCACCTTGCAGCGATGTAGCTCTGTATCTGGGTACTACTAACTATGGATCTTGTCTTGCATCAATTGCTTTTTGAGCAAGTTCTTCACTATACCTATTCCATAGTCAGCTAATCCATGGGTTTAATGATATCTGGGACTAAATGTCTCATGATGAAAGTTGTACTTTTTAGTAAAGCTCAGGAATTCCCTATTCTTGAACTGTGATGTGCTGTCAATTATTACTTTTCTTGGAATTTCATGACAATGCAATTACAGATGTTTCTGACAACTGTTACTGCTGTGACATCTGTAGGCTTGGTTTTACATGAGTAAACACACATTTGAGGTCTCATTTCTTGGGAAACAGGATTAGGGAGATAAATGGATCATCAGGCTGGAAACAGAATGTCTGTACTAGCTAAGATAAGGAGGAACATGCCGGGAACCATTTACAATGTACAAGATAAGCCTGGAACTCACAATGAGGCAGAGTACCTTGTGCATGGACTGTGTGTGCCAACATGGTGTGCAGGGATTGGTTCCTACAAAGTAGACTAGGCCAATCCCTATAGCCACCCCTTTTGCTTGAATCTGATCAACTCAGTGTAGTTTTGCTGTATAACAAATAAAAATACTGCAGTGATGAAATCTGGAGTTGAACTTGGTTCTTAGGAAACTGAGGGTAAAATAAGTTTCAGAGAGAATCAATCAGAATCCTCCAACATGACTACTTTTGGGAAATTGCTTAAATAGTCCATTATATTCAGGTGGTTATATCTTCCCAAACGGAATGTGTCAATTCCAAATATATCCTGTGGAACTGCAAGTTATTCATGTGGTAACACTACTTCATTCTGCTGGGACTCTCTCTGTACTTCTGAAATGCTCCACACCTGCTCACCATTTCTTTGATATCACTCTTCAACTATGGCCAGAAAATAGCTTCTCTAGCTTTCCTTTTTGATTGTCATTCCCAGGAGCCTCTTGCATATTCATTCCAACATTGTTCTTTCATCACTGTGGGAACCACAATATGTGTTCCCTTCAGAAGCACTCCAGAGATCACTGAAACCTTGTATTTATAGTGTGAATATACAGGTGGGGAATGTTTTTGTTTTGGTTGGTTTTGTTTTCTCCTTTACTTATCACCTGTATCACGGTTTGCAGCATTTCAGCTTTAGCTATTTCTGTCCTCAGTTTATTTCACATGCCTGGAGATAGATACAGCATATAACACTTTTGTCATATTCACATGTATGTTTACTGCTTGTTCCACATCATCAGGATGTTTATTGTCAGATAGAGCAAGTTTCTTGAGAGAGTCTTCCGTTACTAAGCAGCATCCGGCTTGGACCTCCAGGGTCACATCATATTTCTGTAATTTCAAAAGTAGTTACTGTACCCCTGCTGGTGTTTCTCCAAGTCCTTCTTTGTGTATTGCAGTCAGTGGTTTGTGACCAGTTTCTGCTTTGAAGCTTCATCCATAGAGAAATTTATGAAATCTTGTACATCCTTACCCCAGACCTAGTCTCGCTTTCAATTTGTGTGTATGTCTTATCTTTGGCTTACATAGCCCTAGTTTAGGGGTGGGAAAACTTTTTGGCCCGAGGGCCACATTGGGGTTCAAATTGTCTGGAGGGCCAGGTAGGGAAGGCTATCCAACACCCACCCACTTCCCACCCCCTGATTGCCCCCCTCAGAAACACTGACCCATCCACACACTCCCTGATCCTTGTTCCCTGATCGTCCCTCCGGAGACCCCCCACTCTAACTGCCCCCCCAGAATCCCACCGCCTATCTAAGCCCCCCTTCTCTTTGTCCCCTCAATGCCCCCTCCTGAGACATCCCCCCACCCTAACCTAACCACCCACCTGGCATCCCCCATCTAACCCCCCCATTCCTTGTCCCCTTACTACCCGGTCCAGAAGCCCCCCCCCAAGACCCCACCCCCTATCTAAGCCCCCTGCTCCTTATTCCCTGACCTCCCCCTCCAGAGACCCCTTCCGCCCTCTAATTCCCCCCCCCCCCCGACCCCTAGTCACACCCTGCCCCTGACAGGCCCCCTTGAACTCTCACTCCCGATCCAGTGTTCCTGTTCCTCATCCCCATCCAAGGTCATTGAATGAGCTTGTGGAAGATGTACCTTAAATGAGTTATATGGTTAAGTATGAATTTGCTGACATAATTCAACATGCCTGCAGCTTTTGGAATTCCCTGTTTATCTTAAAGTCCCTGTTTATCTTAAAGTTTAAGTGAAAGAGAGTTGCTTGAATCTTTGATTCATCAGGCAAGATTCCCTTGGAGGTCAATCTCTCTCCGAACTATGTTATTTCTATTGTTTGAATTTGATATTTGGCCTTGTTCAGTTGAAGGTTTTTACCTGTCACAATTTCCAGTACTCTCCTTAGTCATTCTTGATATTCAAAGGAAGTCCTGCCCCAAATTATTATATCAATTTACACTTTCATACCTACTAGACTCTTTAGCATCTGGTTCATTTTGACATGAAATACTCCTGGAGACAAACATAATCCAAAAAGCAGCCTTGGAAACTGTATCTGTCAAACAGTTTGGTGAAAGTGTAGATCTTGAATTTCTGACTGTCTATGGGGATCTGCCAATACCCTGCCAAGGCATCTAACCTGGCTCATGCTGAAGCATTTGGTTCATGCCATCTCAGAAAATAGTTCACTTGTGGTCATGTGGAAGTGTTCTCTTTTTATATTTTTGTTCAGCCCGTTAGGGTTCATACACAGTTGTAATCCTCTCTTTCTTTCTCTTCCTGTCACTGAAGAGTGAACTCAATCTCTTGGTTCTTCTGTTCTCCAAATTATATTGTTTGTCATGCTCTGAAACTCTTCTGGTCTCTTTCTTAATATTTGTGGAACTTTGTGTGTAGCACAGGTTCTCCATCTTCTGTTAATCATTTCTTGTATATTATTGAAATGAATCAATTTCCCATGAATCTATCTTCATATGATATTATTAATACTTTCATGTAGCTTTATGTCTCTCTATGGCAGGGGTCAGCAACGTTTGGCACGTGGCTCATTAGGGTACTCGGCTGGATGGCCATAAAATATTTTATTTATGTTGACCATCTGCAGGCATGGTCCCCCGCGGCTCCCAGTGGCTGTTCGTGGCCAATGGGAGCTGCAGGAAGCGGTGGCCCCAGCACATCCCTTCAGCCACTGGAAGCTGCAGGGGGCGTGCCTGCAGATGATCAACGTAAACAAAATGTCTCATGGCTCGCTAGCAGATTTTGCTGATGGGCTGCATGCCGAAGGTTGCCGACCCCTGCTCTATGGTGGTACATCCTCTTTACAAGACCAAGCACCTCATACATGTGTAGACCCAAGACTGTTTGGTTGCTTGCTTCTGTGTACCACCACAAACTTGTTTTATCATTTGCCTTTTGTATTTAATGTCAGTGTACTTTAATTGTTCTTCCATTATAGTCTTTCACAGACACTTTACATTCTTCCACTTTTATGTGCGCCATATATCTCTTTATTCCAGTTTCTCTTATTACATTTACTTATGTCCCAGCATCTTCATATATGCCACATAAGTGCCATTTGTGCACATTTTAATTAGCCATTCTTCTGAGTTTTCAGCATCCTCCATTATTATGCTTCCTCTTCACTTGGGGGAAATCCCTTTCTGCATTAATACATTCATTTTACTGCTTTCTTTGCACATTTTAGCATAATGTTTAGGTTTTTTACAGTTTTTACACATTCACCTGAATGCTAGGTATTTCCTTTATTCAAGCAGGTTGCCACATCACTGGCATTAATTCCTGCTTTCCGTGTTTCTTTCCTTGCCAATTTAATTTCTGTGAATATTTCCCTTGCTAGCTCAGCTATACTACTCACAGTTGTGCTCTGTGCCTTCCCTAGGATATTTATCTCTATTTCATTATGTTCTGCTGCTTGGCATATACATATTGCCATATCTAGTGTCAGATCCCTTTTCCTAAGTAATCATTCATGGACATTTTATTGTTACACCCTAGCACAAGCTGTTTTTTAATGAGAGAGTCTGTTAAAGCTCCATATTCACAAGACTGATTTTTTTTTCAGTGTGTGACAAACTCCTCTGTTTCTGCTAAATTCCATGTTCTCATCCTGAACATAGGTCTCTCATAAATAATATTTTTTCACGGAGACACAATAATCCTCAGACATTTTCTTGTTCTCCAACGTTTTCCTCTCTTTCCCCACCACATCTCCATCGAATGCATTATATTCATCTAGTTCCATTTTGCTTGCTACTGTTAAGTGCAGGGCAATCTTCTGCTCATCCTCCAATTTATTTTCAACTGTGGCTTTCGCGTTATACAGTTCAAATTGTTGTTTGAACATTTTACAGGCACATTCAGCATTTTTTCCCTGATTCTCAGAGCTGGGAAGGGCAGAGATTAGTAGGACTGGCTTTGTAGAAGCCATTTCAGTTGTACCGCTCTGACTGGCCCTCCAGCATGCTATGCCTTCCATTCCTGGTACCATGTTATATCTTACAGAAGAGCAGAGCAGTGCCAAGATTAGGGTGACCAGACAGCAAATGTGAAAAATTGTGACAGGGGGCGGGGAATAAAAGGAACCTATATCAGAAAAAGACCCAAAAATCAGAACTGTCCCTATAAAATTAGGACATCTGGTCACCCTAATCAAGATAAACCCTTTATTATGAACACAAACTGTGTGAAATGAGGTAACAAGATTTCTACTGCTCTGTATAGCTAAAATAGGGTGACTAGATATTGCGATTTTATAGGGACAGTCCCAATTTTGGGGACTTTTTCTTATATAGGTACCTATTACCTCCCATCTCCTGTCCCAGTTTTTCACACTTGCTATCTGGTCATCTTATGCTGCAGTCTGTTACTGCCCTCTCCTGAACAGCTTTCTTTCTGCTCCCATCAGGAAGTGTCCCAGGAAACCAAACCATCTAGGGCGAACAGGGAGTGTGGCATTACTTCACTTCCTGGAGGACTCCTTCAATGGTACAATCTCCTCTGTCAATTAGCAGAAGTTTTAATCCTGCCCAAACGAAGTAAATGGAAGTGGGAGCAGGACCTTTTTTACCCAAACACTGACCCGCTATTGAGAATCATAACTGAAACCCCTTCCCGTTTGAGTTGCAATATTACTTTATGTGTCCCCCAAGATGTATTTAGGGCTTGTTTTTCCAAAAAAAGATTATCCTTGTAGTGATTGGGTCAGCCTACAGTTTCTCCCAGTCCCTGGTGCCTCTCTAATCTTCCTTAATATGTTGTCTCCTCTGTCAGGAGGACCATCTGTGTGCGTATAGAGAAAGAGACCCATTGAGGCAGTAATAGAACCATGTCATTCTGAACTGCTGCCTTTACCTGTGTTACTTGTTCAGAAATAGAGTTGGTCATTTTTTTCCCCCCAGGAATGATTTTCCATTCGATCAGTTCAAGGCAATAAACATAACTTTAAATAACAATTTAGGATTGGCCCCTATCCCTAAAATCTAGTATTGAGTAGGATTGGCTTTTAAAGAAGGAAAACAGATAGTTGTATCAATGAAATGAGATTGTATGAGCCAAACAAAAATAAATCAACTTTATCCAAACTCAGTGGTAATCAATATTCACAAACATAGACTTTTCTGAAGGGAACTAAAGTTCAGACTATTTAATTTAAAATTTAATAGTTCAGTTTCATCTTGCCATTTACTATTTAAATTATAAAACAATTCACTGAAGAGTCATCTTTTAATGTGCCCTTATTAATTTAAATTTAAATGAAAATAGATTTAAACTGAATTCTGAATAAAATAGGCTTGAAACAAATGGTCAGACTCTGCTACCAAATTCAGTTGGACTCCCAGTTTAAGGTGGTACTCTAGCATGATGAAGTGTGGCAGAATTAGGTCCAAACTGAGAAAGAGACATACAAAAAATCCAATAGAGGAGTTGTAGCTTGAAAAGTTCAAATCTGAAATACGGTATACACTTTTAACCATCAAGGTAAGTAACCACTTGAACAGATTACCAAGGAATGTGGCAGATTTTTTCGCTTGATGTCTTCAAATCAGGACTGAATGTCTTTCTAAAAAATATGTTCCAGTTCCACACCAAGTTATCGGGCTTGATGTCAGAATTATGGGGTGAACTTTTTGGCCTATGTTATGCCACAGGTTAAGCTAGATGATGATAATGGCCTTCTAAACCTATAAATCCATAAATGGGTCCTCACTGTTCCTCATAATCCTACTTGGAGGCATGTGGCCAGTGAGAAGGTTAATTTAAGACATACTAAAAAAAAATTCTGTACTTCATCTAAATAAGCATGCAGTATGTGGCATTATTTAAATACCACACTGTTGAAAGGAAATGGACATTATGAACATAGGAATAATATAAATAAAAATACACAGAAAAAAATAAAAATGAGCAAGGAAGTTTAAAAAACAGGGAACATTAGGGAGCTCAGATAGAAAGTCGGATTATTACCTGGTGTCTAGAAAGCAAGCAAAAAGCCAAAGTGCCATGACTGCTCAAGTATTGTGATGCTGTGCAGATGCTCAATAGGTGAAAGAGTAATATAGACCAGTGGAATACAACTATATATATGTAATGTGCTCCTCTAACCATAAACTTCAGCATTCATGATCTATTTAGGGACTTTTTAAAAAAGGGGTAAATTTTCAAAGCCTTGTAAAGGAGTTTAGCCACGTGACTCTCTTTGATGTTAATGGGAGACAGGCAGTTAAATCTTAGCACTGTTATTTTGAGAATTCATTTACAGAATTTTTAAGTTATTTGGGCAAACTAGTCCCATAGGGGGCTCTAAAATGGTGGGAAGAGGAAAGAAGGTAACATTTTCTAACCATACTGTGCATTTTGTAAAATGGATTTTAATAATATATACGCTAAGTAATTACCTACCTAAGTGATAAGTAACCAGTGTTAATTTTCACTCTATCTCAGCAATTTCAATTTCCTTTTGCCTTTTGTAGGTGTTTGATGGGACTTCCTAGAATAGTCAACCACAGCTTCCAGGTCTCATTGCTATATATATTATGATTTTGGCCTATGTTTTGTGTGTGTGTGTGTGTGTGTGTGTGAGAGAGAGAGAGAGAGAGAGAGAGAGAGAGAGAGAGAGAGAGAGAGATTCAACACTTCTCAAAACAAGTCCTAAAAATACATTACCAGCAAATAAACTATGTGTTTAAAATAACCCAAGAAATGATTGTTAAAATAATACAATGCATTAAAATATCAAGGACAAAATCCTCAGCTACGATGTAGCTTGAGGCAGATGAGGCTGGGAGAAGCAAAGTTGGCCTAAGCCACCATTTAGTCCTTAGACAGAGACTGTCCCCGGGCCTAACTGGGACTAAATTAGACCAGTCCAAGGACAACTTTTAACTTGTGTAAGCTTGTAATGGTGTTAACGGGCTATTATACTAGTGAGTATTGCTGAATTGCAGCTCCCAAAATAACCCACTCCTATGAAGGACCTATGCTGGAGGGCCAGAAGAGGTTGGCACAGAGCCACTCTGCTGGCCTTACTGTAGATCAGGATTCCCCATAGCACGGAATTCTCAGGTTACTACTTAGGCAATATTAAGGTCTGGTAAGCAACACAAAGGTTCATCAGTGGGGTGGGCTGAGATCTGTCCAAATAAATGCATAGTGCTGTTTCCTTGTGAAGAAGTTAGAACATTTTAAAATGTAAAATGCATAAAAACTACACTGATTAATTTTGATTGGGGTAGAAACACCTGATGTAAGTTGGGTTTCAATTAAATCAATGTCCCCAGAGCTGGAGCATAATGGAAAGTTAGAGTGGAAACTGATTTTGACATTTTGCTGTATATCAAAGCAAAGGAGGTGATGTGTCTGAAAGGCATATGTCCAGAAATGGATTATGTATCTTATGTAAGTAGATAGAAGTTTCTTCAAAGAAACAAGGTGTGCAAAAAACATAATTAATGATCAAAGGTTAGAAGAGAATAAATATGCATAACTGAATGTACTTTTTAGAAATAGAAGGATATCATTCTATGTTTTCTGACAAAGTAGTCTGGATCAAAATGTTAGTGGTTTTTTGTTTTTGTCATTTCCTTATTAATACAATGCAGCCCATCTAAACATGTAAACTTGGATGAAGTGGTTTTCTAAAATATGTTTGGCAGTGATGCCAGCTCAGATATTTCTTGAGGAAGGGGCAAATTCCAGTCCCCTGTGCCCACCGCCCATGGTAGGAACTCTGTTCTGGTCTCCATTCATGTCCACCTCCTCCTAAAGGGAACCAGTGAACTAGTGAGGTTCTACTAAATTTAGATTTTATCACAAAATTCTACTAGTTTTAGAAGATATATATGTGTGTGTATGTGCGCGCTCGCGTGTGCGCAAGTGCTTTAATCTAAAGCAGAATGAGTAAAATATGTAAATTTAAGAAAACATTTTCACAGCTGGACTCAAACTTTTATAGAAACAACCTGCTGTGAAATTACTGCTGGTATGAATAGTAAGAAATAATGGCAAATATTACTATAACTACAGTGCAGATCATACATCTCTGTAGACAGTTGTATAAAGACTGACAAATCCAGAAGCCTTTCATTGCTTTTTTTTTGTTTCTCTCCCCAGTGTAACACAAAGTAGAAGTGTAACACAATGTAGCACAAAGCATTAGTAGGAGCATTGCCCGCATATTGAGGGAAGTGATTATTCCCCTCTATTCAGCACTGGTGAGGCCACTTCTGGAGTACTGTGTCGTGTTGGGCCGCCCACTACAGAAAGAATGTGCACAAATTGGAGAGAGTCCAGAGTAGGGCCACAAAAATGGTCAGGGGTCTGGGACACATGATTTACGAGGAGAGGCTTAGGGAACTTGGGTTATTTAGTCTGCAGAAGGGAAGAGTGAGGGGGAGATTTGATAGCAGCCTTTAACTACCTGAAGAGGGGGTTCCAAAAAAGATGGATCTTGGATGTTCTCAGTGGCAGATGACAGAACAAAGAACAATGGTCTCAAGTTGCATTTGGGGAGCTCTAGGTTGAATATTAGGAAAAACTATTTCACTATAGGTTCAAGAATAGCAGCCGTGTTAGTCTGTATCCGTCAAGAAAAGAGGAATACTTGTAGCACCTTAGAGACTAACCAGTTTATTTCAGCATAAGTTTTCATGGACTATAGGTTTTTAAGGTCTATCTTGAAAAAGACATGGCTGGGATGATTTAGTTGGTGTTGGTCCTGCTTGGAGCAGGAAGTTGGACTAGATGACCTCCTGAGGTTGCTTCCAATCCTAATCTTCTGTGATTCTAAAGATAAAAAACAACACAGTGCTTGCAATGTCTACGGAGACTAATGGAAAACTTAATTCAGCTAATGTAGGTAGCTTTGTATCTCAGAGCCTTGTACACATCCCAACCTAAATACCATTTTCATTTATAACAGTGTCTCAAATCAGCTCATTTATACACAAGTAACATTGCTGAACTGGGGGAAAAAAAATTCTTTGCTCATGCAAGTACTCTTTGAACCCTACACAACCATAGACTGTTAAGTTATTTTCAGAATTGTCATTTCAGTTATTATCTTATGTTAACACACCTTACACCTTGCTCTGTTGTAATTTTCTGTTTTTAGATCTTGCTAAAAATACAAAGAAAGCCATAGTGTATCAGTGCAGACTGCAGGATTCATTAAAAGCTGTTTGAACAGTTTGCAGAGGATGTGGTGTGAAACATATACACACATAGTGAATGTTAATTAGCAAAGTGTGTCGACAGTGAGGCGTGGGGCACTTCAGAAGAATTTTTTCTTTGATATTTTTCCCAACTATTCCTCCTGTTTGTAGAAACAGAGAAGTCTGTCTAGAGCTAGAATCTGGGCAATTTCTCTGTGTTGTTCAACACTTGTTAGAAACAGATTAGCAGGAACTCATGTCCCTGTTAAAGGGTGTAAGCTAAACTGTCTTTTCATTAAGATTGCACCATGCATGCTTCTGATTTTTGCTGCTTTCCCTATTAAATGTTCCAATTGGAATATATATTGACAGAGGCAAAATTTGTGTTTACTCTGCACTTTGTGTTTACTTTGTGCGACTGCTTGATATATTTATATCATATTCAGTGACAAAAATCTGTTAATCTTTCCCACCATGGATCCCTACGTAAAAGTGTGCAAACCAAGGAGAAAAACTTTTTTTTCCAGGTTTTTGCAACCAGAGAATTAGAGCTGAGTGAACACTGAATAAATTAACCATAAATGTAGGTCTGATTTTTTGGTAAAAGAATTTGGTTTGATTATGTCTGTGCCCCCTTTAATAACCAAGAAAACAAGCTTACTGGTTTAAATATTCACCAAAGGAATTAATTTAAACATTTATTTCAGAATACCTGTGGGCAGCAAATAATACAGAATCATGAGTATTCCCATGAGAAACTTGATTCTAAGAATCATGCTAATCTAGTCGGAAAGATACATTCTTAATGAAGAGAGGAAGGGTGGTCCAGTGGTTACAATGTCAATCTAGAACTCATAAGAATGGCCATACTGGGTCCATCAAGCCAGAATCCTGTCTCTTGACAGTGGCTAATGGCAGGTACACCAAAGGGAATGAACAGACAAGTTATCATAAAGTGATCCATGTGATACTCAAGTAAATACGCTGTATTGTGAAGTGTTATTCCTAACTGGCTTCAATTCCTTGCCTGGGGCATGTCACTTACATTAACTATTCCCCATCTGTAAAATGGGGATAATAACACTTTCTTACCTCAGGGGGAAGATGGATGGATCAATACATTCATATGATTATGAGTCTGTAACAAAGCAAGACTTCTCCCCAGCTTGCAAAGAATCTGCTGTTATGCCCACAGTCTCTTTTAGACAGTTTTATTTTTCAAACATTGCAAAGCAAACAAAAACAGTTATTCCTCTCATGCCAGAAGATTTTTTCCCTCTAACTTGTAGGCTGCCCCAACCCTCAAGGTCTCCGGCAGTCCTGCTTTCTCCCTGAAGGCCCCATTTTCAGAACAGTTTGTGTCAGGTTCTCACTGCTTCCCCTCCCTTGGGACTCTGGCAGTTTTGCTTCCTGCAGCTTCCTAGCTCTGACTCACAGGTCTCTCTCTGTCCCAGTCCCTCTTTTTTTTTAAAAAAAAAGCCTAATCTGAGTCAGCTCATGAGGTACAAATGCACTTGCTCTGCTCCTTCTTAAAGGGTCAATGTCATCTTGTGACAGAGGCTCTCAGGTACTACAATAACAGAGGCCATACATGTACTCAGTATATAGAATCATAGAAATGTAAGCCTAGAAAGATGGATTATGAGACGTCATCAAGTCCAGCCCCCTTGTGCTGAGGCAGGACCTGGTAAACCTTGACCTATTATCCTTTAGGTGCTTACAAAGTGATTGTTGTTGTTTTGGTTTTTTTCTAATATGTTTCCAGGTATCAAAATTAGGCTGACTGGTCTGTAATTATCCTGGTCCTATGCAGACATGTCCCTTTTAAAAGTACATAAAGTTATAGCATTTTGATTCTAAAGCTACAACATTTTTGTATAAATGTAGTTTAGTGGAAGAATGACATTGGTGAAATTAGTTTATTTGTTTACATTGCCATTCAACTATAATTAAGGCTACATAAATAAAGAGGGGCCAGTAAGGTCAGATAAGAACTGACCTGAAACGTCTTTTCAATTTCAGCCCAAAATATCTGAAAACCTAATAAATCTGGAGGACTTTGGATTGAATTATTTTTTATTTATTCTAATTCATTTCTTAACTTCATGGGTCTAGCAAGGCAGAAGCAGAAATGTTGAAATAGTTCAGGTAAGACTCCTTTTGCAATGTAAGAAGCTCTTACATGTCAAGATTCAGGTAGCTCTAGAAATCTTTTGTGAAAGACTGTTCTTTTAAGACTTTCATTCTATTTCTTGCATGTTCAGGAGGCTCTTACAAAGTCTGGATAAGCAATACGCACCTTTGGAATGTTCCAAATTGAACTTCGAATGTTCCAAATTGAACTTCCAAATCCATTGCAAAATCCAATAGGGTCACACTATACATGTCTGACCTTCTGGGAAAGGCAGTATTTTCTTAAACTGGAGTGGCTGTGTGTCTAATATACTCCTATATGAGAGCAGCTTGTGTGTGAGAGCGAAAAAGAATGGTCAATTTCATACTTCCTGCTTGTCCTAATGGGGTATCATGATGTTAAGGATAAGGTATTTCTCAATGCTTTTCTTCCCCATCTCTTTAAATGTGTTCAAGTGTCTGACATGTTGCTTTCTAATTGCTAAATAAAAGCTTGGTAATGGGTACACAAAGCCCGCAGAAATGGGAAATACAATCTTTTCCTTCTCCATATAGACGCTCCATTATTTTGCCCTATAGCCTGTAAACTGCTCACAATTAAAAAAAAATAATCTTCTGGTGGACCCCCCCCAGCCCTAACTATAATAACATGAAAATATTTTTGAAATATTCTATTTTAAAATATTTGTAGGAGATAGCCTGTATAGCTGAATAGACCTTTCCCCCCTCTAAATAGTATAATTCTGTAGAGGCAGTCCATATCTTCATTCAGGCTGACATACACTGCATATTATGGTTTCATAAAACACATTTGCAGCATCCTGTTGACTACTTTTGGTTTTAAGTACTGCCAGAAACTTTTCTCAATAAAATTCCTTTTTTTTTTTTTACAAACAACCACTGCAACATGTTCTTGGGAAAGAGTCACTTTACATACTGTCATGGTGCTGCACATGTAGCACCTAGGGTGACCCGAGGACTGGGTTATTACTTTTAGGAGAGAGAATGAATGGACAGCCAAAACAGGATTATTAAATTATCCTAATCTACTTTTATTCACAAATGTGTAATTCTTGCAGATGTTTCTGACTAGAAATGAGTTTTAGTAGGAAAAGCAGCACAGTTCATGCTTGCAGAACCAGGATAGCAGCCAAGGATTTTCTCATCACAGTCCTCTTTGACAATACTCGGCATGTCTTTCTTCCAGCAGAGCACAGATGGTTTTTCCCTGCACAACTTGACTTGTAAAGGTCACTTTCTGTTTGGAAGGCTCAGACCCAAATTCATTTCTAGTATAATTCCACTGGCCCTTTGTGTTTAGCTCCTCCCCAAATACATATTACCTCTCATTTCCCTTTATTCTGTGCTCAGACATATGCTTCCAGAAGCATGCTATCTAGGGCACTCATCCTGGTGGGTCTACATTAGGATTACAGTTACTTAGAGACCCAAAGATTTTGATGTCACCCACTGTCTATTATTTCTAAAAGGACTTTTCATACAAAGTCAGTAACCTCTCCAGTTATCTCAAATATCCACTGTGTAAGCCAAGCTTGTTTCTGAATGACACTGTAATGGTGTCAGCTCCCCAGTTTAAAAGATTGTATTCAAATTCTCAGTATCCTTTTATGTCATTTTTTTTTACTATTCTGTCTAACACACAGATCAAGGTTAAGGCCCTTATTCTCTACCACCTTGCCATTTGTGTACACCTGAGCAAAGTGAGAGTAAAACTTTACTAAATCAAAATGCCTTTTTCATTCAGTTTATACAGATTTGTTCTCAGTTTCTGAATGGCTACACTAGGGGCAACTCAGTGGAGAATCATTCTGTAAATCTGTATGTACACGAGTCAGTTGTAAAGGGAACCTGTTTTGCTTCCTAGTACCCAACAAGACTTTATATCTGTTGTAGAAGTATTCATTGTATAAAGCCTTTAACTTTCAACAATTCAAGAATTTAGTTTCTAAGATTTTAGATGTTAACTGCATCAAAGAAGGAACTATAAAACAGTATGCAGAAAGACAATGAACTTCAAGTAACCAATAAAAAGTTCTTAAACGAGAACAAGACAATTGTGGCAGTGTTAACATGGCTAGGCCATGGGTTAAAAAACAAACCACACACACACCCTCTAGAAATTGTATACACATTCTTTATCAAAGGCTTCTGTAATGAGTATGGGCTAGAACTAGAGAGAAGTTATTTTCCCTCACTAATGATACCTATTGCAAATAATTCAGATTTTAACCCAAATCATGAACAAGAGAATTTTAAGATTGGGAGAGCCATAGAATACATGTGGTTATCCATCTATTCAGTACATAATTTTTCCAATTTATTTAGAGATCAAAACTTACTGGCCCACTCTTTCATGGTACAAGTTAGGCATTACAATTCTCATTTTTCTAGAATAAACTGTTTGATACAGAAATCTAAGTTCAGTGGAAGCAATGACATCTGGTCAATTAAAAAACAAAACAAAAAAATAACTAATTTATATCAGTCTTTGTAGACAATGTTTCTAACAAAAAAAAGTCTACATGTGAGATGCCAAGAAAAGGACCTAAACAGACAAATTGGAGTTTGATCTGGAAAAGAGGACCCAGTCTGTAGCACAATGAAATCAAATGTCTTTTGGAGACTATTTCAGTGTTACTTCAGACTTGACAGCTTAAATATATAGCTACGCATTGAATGAGGAGCCATGTTGGAGAGATCATGAGGAAAGAGAAGATTTTATGCATTTGTGGTGGACATGTCCAGTCATTAGAGTACTGAGATGCAATCTGTAACCAAATATCACAAATTGCTGGATTGTTGTTGCCAAATGATCCTTTTGTAATACATAGGGGGCTTTCTAACAGAAACAGTCACACAAGTTGAAATGAAGAATAAATATGTCATCAACTAGTAGCTACTCAATAGCTTCTGATGGAAAAAAGGAAAATAGCCCAACCAAAGAAGAATGGTTCAAAAAGATGGGAGGTTGTTGTTATGGAAAAAATAATGAACCAATTATGTGTCCTGCAACATAGATGACAAATAGATATTTAGATATGTTATTACCTTTTATTCAATATTCAAAGTGTATTCACCTGCAATGAAACACCCAGCATATCTGTCAAATTTTCTGAATATTACAGTTCATAGTCTCTGTACCCTGTTAAATATGTGTAATCAGAGTTTCACTCAATCTAATACAATCACTAGAAGTAATATATTATAGGTGTTGTCATGATGCTCATCCTTTACTATGTTAGCACCCGGTTAAGTAGAGAGATCTAGTAACTATATTCCGATTTATATGCTTTCTTTAATGGGAATGGTTAGAGAACAACTATCCAAATAATAATTTTGAAAGTGGGTTATTGAAAGGTGTTCTGCATTTTATATCCTTATATATTTTGTTTTGATTACATATATGTTTGTTATCAACAGATTAGCAAGTATTTCCTTTAGGGTTGCCAACTTTGCAATATTAAAAAACTGGACACTATAGCAAGAGTGCCAGAAGCTCCCCTGTCCTACATCTTCTGAGGACATGGCCCCATTTGTTTCTCTTTCCCATCCATCTCCTGTTGCTCTCGCTTTTTCCTTCTCTCCCCCCTTTCTCTGCTTGGATTGGGAGGGACTCACCTGTGGATCTGTGGTGTGGAGCTGCAGCTGACCAATACAAGTAAGAGGCAGCCCTGGCTGAGTAGGGGCTGATGTCAGTGATAACCCAGTGTTTCCCCACCTACATTAACCAGACTTTTGGTGTTCAGTCAGTAGATCTGATCAGATACCATCAGGTCCCCTTTTCTAATGGGCTTTCCTGTCCAAAACTGGCCATCTGACCACCCTAGTATCCTCTTCCAAAAAAAAATAAAAGTGCAATCTTTGCCTTTATAGGCCACTCATTTCTATGCTTCTTCAATTCATGGCCAATTTATTGGAAAAGTCAACAGCTCTGGTATGTTTCACCAAGACATATTGTGATCAAACCAAACAACCCCCATTGGTGTTAGAGAATCGCTCAAATCAGGGAAGATATATGAGTACTTGACTCTCACTCCTCTCCCCATCTTTCTTTCCTCTTCTATACACGGCAGGCAGCACTTTCAGCTGCACTAGTGTGACTGAGACTCAGTCATACCCAGTTCTAGTGGTGAAGTCATGAGTCAGGCATAGAAATCAGTCAGTAGACACACTGGCCAAAGTTTTCAAAAGTTCTTACTAGTATTTGGTATGTAATTTGAGACAAACATGACTTGATTTTTCCAAGCACCCAAAAATCCAGCTGAAGTAAATGAGAGTTGTGAAAACTCAGCACCTCTGAAAATCAAGCTCTGTGCCTCAGAATGGGCACCAAAATTTAGTGGTCTTTTACAAAAACTTTAGTGACCACATTTCGTGTGGTGAGGACAAAATGTTAAGAATATACCCAGTCTTTGGAATAAAAGGTTAGTTACATTTATTTTCTAGTGCTATCAACCATGGGATTCTACTTGTGTGCCCTTTTTTAGTTGTACTCTCCTGTTTACAACGATTGTCACCAAAAGTGGTGGTTCCCCAGTGCTTGTTTCAATACTGTATAACCTATCTTAACTGGCAACAAGACATTTTCTGTTATGTCATATTTTGGTTCATTTTTCAGGTTTCCAGATTTGAAATATATTTTCCAATACTCCATTAACAGCGAGGAGAGATTTTTGAAGAAGAGGGAAGTCTTGTAAAATTATGTCTGCATCTTGACTAAAATGTTATTGTGGAAGCATCCAAAATACCATGTCCAGGCATTAAACGTGTTCATAGAAAGCAGGATTCCCATTTTAGAATATTTAAATATCTTTTACTTTTGTGTTAACAGTTAAGGAGATATGCCATTGTTAATCCTTCTTTTAGTAGGATTAATTTGGGGGACAGGAGAGACACTTTCCTCATCTGTAAAAAGAGATCCTGTCCTGGTTTTGAAACTTTGTTTTATTGCATTCAGGATGACAAAATAAAATGGGAGGGTTAAATGGGAAACAAGAACACTGAATGTTATATCAGATAAAAGAAGTACAAATAAAACAATATTTCACATAGAAATTAACAATTCTGAATAATAATCTTTCCTTCTTTATAAATATAAATATTGTACCACATATTACTGAAATCTTGATGAAAATATTGATTGCATATAACTTAGTTTTCTATGGAATCAACATAGGGAGTGGGATGATTTAATCATCTAGTAATGTCCTGAGATTTTGTTTATGCGTCATGTCATTTAGGAACATATTTTTTATTGGTGTTGGTTCAATGTGTTCTTTTTGGCAGATTCAAGTAGGTTCAGACTTCACATTGCCCCATTTGTAATGTGATCTTTGTTGGTGCACTCAGTAGATTTAAGATTAATTCTCCCTGGAGTACAGCTAACACCCAATTTATTACATTCCTCAGACGAGCAGCAACATGAAAAATTAATTACTGTCATGTTATATAGATGTCACAGACAAATTACAGGGTGAATTCCTGTGTCCCGCTATGGGTTCTGGAGCTCTAGTAGCGCAAAACAAACTTAAACACAAATTTAAGAGCTGTTGAGGATTCCGTTTATATAGATACTAGTGTAAAAGCCCGTGTACATGGGCCAAAGTGCTTAATGAAGGAAATTTTCAGATTATTAATATATATTAAGTGGGAGCAGGTTACACATTTCAAGCGCTTTAATACATTGATTATGTGTTATTAACATTCACCCCTTGGTTAAAATGTTGTTTTTTGTTGGTTAAAAACTGTATTTTTAACGGTCAGGTGGTAACTATTATTGCTCTGGCGCAAGAATAATGGTAATGGCTTGCGGCGGCCACTGAACTACAAATCCCAGGATGCTTTTGTCCGGGCCGTCTCTACGGCTCACGGCGGCACATATGCGGTGGCCATTTTGTGCCGCCGAACTACAACTCCCAGCATGCTGTTTGTCCAGGCCATCTCTACTGCGCATGATGGCTTCAGACAAACATCCTCTGGCCTTTTATTATATAGGATTAACATTCACCCCTTGGTTAAAATGTTGTTTTTTGTTGGTTAAAAACTGTATTTTTAACGGCCAGGTGGTGACTATTATTGCTCTTGCGCAAGAATAACGGTAACGGCTCGTGGCGGCCGCCTAACTACAAATCTCAGCATGCTGTTTGTCTGGGTCATCTCTACTGCACATGACGGCTTCGGACAAACATCCTCTGGCCTTTTATTATATAGGATGGTAGGGTCACATAGTGACTTCTATAATGCCCAGCTTCCAGCCCAAGTGGTGAGTCTAGACTAGGATGTGGCTGGAGAAGGCTTTGTTTCTGGAAATAGCTGGCTGCTAGAATGGCTGCTTCAAGATGTGATTAGCCATTATGGAGCTAACCTTCAGCCAAGTGTGAAGGTAGTTAAAGTCAACTTGCACTCACGACTCCTGAGCTGAACCACGCATGCACAGACTCGACTTGAGGATCCAACCTACGGTACTGAAGGCTTCTATGTCTTCTTTAGAGTGTTTAAGAGTAGCTTGTTTTTCAGAAAGACACAGCGGGATGTCATCTATGACAAGAGCACTTTTGTGTTCTTCATGATGGATGACTGAATCTCTGAAGACTCTCTGACAGTTCTTATAAGTAGTTTAGTGGATAGAGTAAACAAAACAGATAAAAAAGGATACCCTTGCTTTGTTTCACACTTTAAGGAGAAGACCTATGACTGGTGTGATAGGGTGCTAGCAGAAAAACTGCTAGCAAACCCTCTGTCACCCCAGTTACCCTGAGGGAAGGTAATTGGAGCTGGGGAGGCCACCTGGCCCTAATTGGCAGAGCAGAGACAGATGCAGGCTGGGGCTGGTTAAAAGCCTCAGGAGAAGGAAGCCGGGGGGGGGGGGGGGTGGACAGGAAAGGTACCTGCAAAGGAGGTGAAGGAGCTAGGGAGAAGGGAAGCTGCTCTGAGGGGAAGCAGGAAGGACTAGCCTGCCCTTCTCTCCTGCTGAGGAAGAGAGAGAACAAACTTGTACATAGGGGGACTCTGAAGGTGGTGGAAGCACGTCTTGAATAATAAACTAAAGATGAGCACTGCAAACTGGGTCTCCTGCGTGACTTTCTGGGACAAACAGGGGCAGGAGCCAGGAGGACCCTGCAGGAACCCTGTTACATGTGGGGGCTTGTCCGGGAGCTGTGCCAGAGCCAGAGTTTGGCAGCTCGAGATGGCGGAGACCTTGCAGTGGCTAATTAAGCAGCAGGAAGAGCTGCAGAAAGCTCTAATGACCTTTCAGGAGTCCCGGCAGAAGGTGAGGCAGGCCTTACTCAACTGGCAAGCTGAGCAACAAAAGATCCTGCAAAACTTCATTCAGGAGCAGGCCATCGCCCAGTAGCAGCTCCTCCAGAAGGCGGTGAGTCCCCCGCTAGGGGATGGCATGTGAGCACTGGGCTTAGGTGAGGGAACCACCTCTATTAGCTTCCTCCACTGGCTAACTACAGATGCTGAAAAGTACAAAGTGCCATTAGTGGACTGGAAGATGTTTGTTGGGTGCTGCTTCCCTAGCCTTTCCTCTCAGTGGTGGCAAAACACTCTAGTTCCACCTGCTATCTTCCTGATCCATCTGGGAACTGACCTTTCAGAACTCAGGTAAGTATTTAACAAATCCTTTATTAAGAATGTGAGGTTACAGACACCATAGCTCTGCTGACCAGGCAGAGTCACAGTGCGGTAACCTGACCAGCAGAAATCTCCAAAGAAATGGTAACAGTATACTCTGTCTGTGTGTTTGCATGCGTGTGGGTGTAGGCAACTGACAAATCAAAACAGAGGAACACAAACTGTTAAGTAAACTGATCAACCAATCAAAAATTTTTGTTTGGTACACAGATACCTTTCACGTGAATCATAACCATAAGCAAGATTCTGAAGGTTTTGAACATCAGGAAAGTAGTCCCTTCTGCTCATGTGCAGACCCACAAAGGTCACACAGGCAGACACCTTAATTGACAGCCCTAAACTACACTCACTCTGCTGGCCATATATTATTAGCGCAGCCTACAGTCTAGTCCAGGGATCTCAAACTCAAGTTACCATGAGGGCCAAATGAGAACTAGTACATTGTCCCGAGGGCCACATCATTGGAAACTTTTCATACAACAATACAAAAGTATGGTCAAAAATGGGGGGAAAAAATGAAGAG
Organism: Sternotherus odoratus; assembly: GCA_032164245.1. Lineage (NCBI taxonomy): Eukaryota > Metazoa > Chordata > Testudines > Kinosternidae > Sternotherus > Sternotherus odoratus. Next base: position 112,537,965 of record JAVMKO010000002.1, read on the forward strand.
TAACATAATATGCTATTAAAAGTCAATGTATTAACTTTTTTTAAACTCCTGAATCTTTTTTAAAAATCCTGAATCTCAGGATATGATACATGGTCACTATTTAAAAAAAAACACAACATAATGAAACAACAACTGGAAGACCTTTATAGTCTACAGGATTTCTATTGACGTATGTACAGTAGAGTACCTGAATTTGAACATATCTTATTTAAGATGCTGAAGTTAAGCCAATGCATGAATACAAGTTCAATTAATACAAATAATAAAATATTAAACATGTTAACATTCAAAATTATTTTAATAAAAATAATGCATAATACAACCAATACAGTTTAAAGACGTTTGAATAATTGAGTAGCACTTTACCAAGAGAGAACCACTTGCAGTTGTTTACTTTAGTAAAGTAAGTAGAATGAAAATTCCAAGCATTGTGTTGATAAATGTATTGTAAAAGCTGCTGATCCTGTTGCATATGTGTGGTTAGAACATCTAGACACTGACATTCCCTTAACATTATTTATAGCTGCAGCAAAAAGCAAATGATAAGTGCACTCAAGTGCATAGAATGTTAAGTATTTAAGACTGCAGTTTAAAATGAGATCGATGTACTCAGAGGAGCAATATCCTTTAGGGTGTTCATAGGAGGAAAACTACAATACCACTGGAGAACAAATCCAACAACAAAAAGGGCATAGAAACAAAGCAGTAATTCATCTTTTCATATGAAAACAAAAAGGTAGAACTTGGTTCAAAGGCTTATATTTTCAACCTTGTCAATTTTCTTTTTCATTTCCTTTACTCCTGTTTTGATTAGAAATAATAATAAAACAATTAGTGAAAAAATGCAAGATAGTTCATCTGTAGCAATGTCCATGTATGTACAATTAAACCTTTATGTATGAACACATAACAATGAAGCAAAGCATGAGGGAACAATTCAACTTAGAAACCTTTTGATTTTCCTTGAGTAATGTTTGCAGTAGAGCTGGAATAACAACTGTTGAAATAATACATATTGGGCTTTCTTAAATTTAAATGGATTCTGAAACACCAAAATCACGTTGGAAGATACAATCCCAACTACACGTATAAAATGATGGAATCTAAATTAGCTGTTACAACTCAAAAAAGAGATAGTGGCGTCATTGTGGCTAGTTCTCTGAAAACATCCACTCAGTGTGCAGCGACAGTCAAAAAAGCAAATAGAAGGTTGGGAATCATTAATAAAGGCAGATAATAAGACAGAAAATATCACATTGCCTCTGTGTAAATCCTTGGTACACCCACACCTTGAATACTGTGTCCAGAAGTGGTCGCTCCATCTCAAAAAAAGATGTATTGGAATTGGAAAAAAGTTCACGAAAGGGCAACAGAAATGATTAGGGATATGGAATAGATGCCATCTGAGGAGATATTAATAAGACTGGGACTTTTCAGCTTGGAAAAGAGATGACTAAGGGGGAATATGATTAAGATCTTTAAAATCATGATTAGTGGGAGAAAGAAAATAAGGAAGTGTTATTTACTCCTCCTCATAGCACAAGAAGTAGGGATCACCAAATGAAATTAATAGGCAGCAGATTTAAAATAAACAAAAGGAAGTATTTGTTCACACAGTGCACAGTCAACCTGTGGAACTCCTTGCCAGAGGATGTTGTGAAGGCAAACACTACAACAGTTAAAAAAAATACATATATTCATGGAGGACAGGTCCATCAATGGCTATTAGCCAGAATGGACAGAAATACTATCCTTAGCCTCTGAAGGGAATGGGTGACAAGGGATGGATCATTTGATGATTACTTGTTCTGTTCATTCCCTCTGGGGCCACTGTTCATTCACTGTTCACTGTTCACTGTTCATTCACTGTTCACTGTTCACTGTTCATTCCTCTGGGGCCACTGTTGGAAGACATGACCATGGGCTAGAAGGACCTTTGTTCTGACCCATTATGGCCCTTTTTATGGTCTCATGTAATATAAAATATATGATAATGTAGAAAAACATCCACAATATTTAATACATTTTAATTGGTATTCTATTTTTAACAGTGTGATTAAAACTTTGATTAATCATGATCAATTTTTTTAATCACAAGTAATTTTTTGAGTTAATCTTATGATTAATTGTGATTAATCAACAGTCCTAATACTTATCAGATTTGAACACTGGAGGATTAATTTCTGAGTTCATTTTTGACCTTTTTAAACAGATATGTCAAACAGCATTTGGCTCACTGGCTGTGAAGAAGGCATGTTAGTAAACCAAATTATTTTAAGAGGAGCTACATTTTTTATGGAAATAAAAGGTATGGGCATGAATGTCACTATTTTGTAGGACCTAAGTCCCTTGAAATTAAAATAAATGAAAATAGTTCATCAGGGGATTTTAGACTTCAGTTCTTTGTCCTACTGAATTGAGTGAATAGTATTGATGATGTGGGAGAAAAAAACCCTGCTCTCAGTATTACATCATCTATTCTAGTTTGTGTGTATCAACAAGTATGTGATGTTGCCGTCCAGTGCTCAGGGAAAGAATAAAGGAATTGCTACTATTATCTAGTTGAAGGAGTTCTTCATTTAGCTTATTTTAGCTCAAGGAGGACGTAGCTTGTAATTATCGCGATGAATGGCTAGAATTCTAGTCCCAGTTTGTCATGTATATGTATATGGGAATTATCTATATGATCTATATGGGAATTCTTTCCATAGTCATCCACAGATTTGTTAGATTAGGCTCTTCAGCACCAGCGAAATCATATTTCTGTCCACTTCCTCTCCTTTGAAAAATGCCATAAAGATTTCTGAGAAAGAAGTCACATTTTCTGAGGACTTCTGTCAAATCAGCCCCTAAGTGTGCATTATAACAAACTGGGGACCCCCTCATCAACATGTAGGAGGCACAGAACTCAGTTGCTGGAAGAGATTATAATTTTATGTGACATCGCGAGGATGAGATTTTGAAGAAGACCAAAATTAGCTCATAACCATTAGGCTTTATTTTTACCCAGTGACAGGCATAAAGTAAGCTCAGCATTAAAATATAATCCCTTTTTATTTTGTGTAAAGCAGAGAAAAATAGTAAGCGGTAAAAACAAGTAGAAAGAAATATAATTAACCTTATATTAGAGCTGCAACCAATCAGTAAATTTTAATCTGAAGCCATGTTTTGGGTTCTCACACATACCCACAGTATGATGGTGTTCAGAGCTCAGGGTTGGGGTAAGTCCATTCTAGAGATAAGAGCCAGCAAACCAGTGATCCTATTATTTTATTGTACACAGACTTATTTATCTGCAACAATATTTTGACTGCACAGTGAGCAGGGTCTGATTAAGTATGGAACTGCACATATGAATCAGGTATGGAACTGCATATATACTTTCCAGCCAAATTGTTCAATCATTCCTGAGGTGTGTGTTGTTTATTTTGGTTTGTTTGTTTATTTTGTATTTATTTTGTATTTTTTGTTTAGTTTGGTTTTAAACCTGTGTCATGCTTTGCATGTCTTGAATTCCATTGTACACTAACTGCTAGGCACCCTGCTTAATGCAAAGATGGCAAAAAATGATGTCACTCTATATATTCACATCCTTATATGAGGACGAAGATGGAAGGACAGTTTTCCAGATCTGGGTGAATTTTTCTATTAGCTGGCAGCTCTGAAAAATCTGGGGGACGAAATTTGGTTTTGTTGGATCCATGCTTTGTTTGACCTGGAATGGATTTTCTGGGAAGTGGCAGAGGATGAGTGAGCCTCCTTATTACCCTTCCGCCTCTGGCAGGGGCGCGAGGGCTCTCATGCACAATGTAGAAAATCCAGTGTCACTGCACACCTCTGCCTGATGTGGAAAACAGGTTTGAACTTGCAAGAGAGTGCCCCATCCACTGGGCTATAGGGAAAGTCTCTCTCCTGCTGAAGCTGTTCCACTGTGTACAAATAATTAAATGGTCATTGGAGCAGGGCCTTGAGTCTCTCCCACTCTGTGAGTGCCCTAACCACCAAGCTGTAAAGTCATTCTCAGTCTCTTGCCCTGGCCCAATTCATTGTCATTCACAATGACTCTTGATAATCATTCGTAACTGCAATGAATCAAGCCGGAGTTATATTAAATTATATTAAAATTTCGCCCTGCTCTGCACTGAACTCACAACAGATACATTGATCATTGGTCAGGCCACTTATCACTATGAGTTGGTTTGAGAATTGTAATTTATGGACAGATTGTGAACCTTTGACCCTCATTGGTGGGCAGCTGCTCACACAAGTGGTCCACTACTCATTAGTGTTGGATCTGATCCAGCTCCCACTGAAGTCAATGAGCTTTGGATCAGGCCGATGCTATGAAAGGGGTTCCTAGGCCATAGGAATTCCTGACATGTCCATCTTAAAACCTAATCTGTAAAGTTGCATTAAAACTGTCCCCTTTTTCAACTTGTGTTGTTACCTGGGACTTTTTAAAGAGAGTATAAAAAGAGTATCACAACTGAGCTTATTTGAATACAGGACATATCATTGCAATAAAGGCAAAGAATGCATATGTCTGTATGCTGTAGATATGAGAAACACTAGCAAGGAGTGCATATGTTTGAATTCTGCCTCTTGGTTATGTGTTAAAAAAATAGTGAAAAATCTTGTACTGCACATGTACAAGATATGACTTTCATCTCATTACTTCTACACCAGTTTTCTTTTAACATGTCAATGCCATTTTTCCTCATTAAGGCAACCTGGCAGGTCTGATATCTTAAAGATGAAGTGATATTGATACACTGAAGTTAATTAAAATCTGATTTTTCTTAAGGCATGAAACCTGCATTTTTCCATTCTTGCATAATTATAAACAGCCAAACAGAACTTTACCAATCTTCTCAAAAAAAGTTGCCTTTGGGCTGAGAACAAGCATAAGAAATTTCAGCCTAAAGTATGATTTTTTGTTTTGTTTTTTCCAAAAGCACTTAAATGGGGGATTTTTCCAAATTGTCTCCTCAATCATAACTACATTTACTCTGACAATACAAGCTCTGAATTTGGCAAAATGAAAAATAATCTCACAGATTGCAGTCCAAATGTGACAGTGAGATTTTTTGGAAATCTCTACTTTATCAGCAGTTATATTAGAAATAAATACACCCTGAAAATATAAATGTGATGTGGACTGAATGACAAATGAGCCATAGTCGCTGATTCCGTGGGTGCTCTGAATCCACCGGCAGCTCCCCACCCCAGCGCACCTCCAGTCTACCTCCTTCCCTGAGCGGGCCGCTGCCTCCTGCTTCTCCCCCCTACCTCCCAGCACTTGCACCATAAAACAGCTGTTTCACGCTGCAAGCCTGGGAGGGATTGGGGAGGAGGAACATAATGCTCAGGGGAGGAGATGGGGCCAGAGTGGGAATCTGGGGAGGTGTCCAGTAGGGGCGGGAAGGGGCAGAGTTTGGGTGGGGGGTTTGAGGAAGGGGTGGAGTGGGGGCAGGGGCAGTGGGGTGCGATCACCCACTGGCACCAACAAAATTTTGCACCTGTGAAATGAGCTATTTATAGCGTTAACTAAATTAGAAAAGATCTTGCACCTGTCAGTAAGCAGAAGTCAAATATGTAGAAGAAACACTTAAAAATGCCTATTTTTTTCTTCATAATGTTATTAGAGTTGGTTTTCCTCACTTATTCCAATAGATTGGAGACAAACTGACCATATAAAAGGGCAAGAGTTTTAAAAATAGGGGTAAACTATCTAATGGTTTTATGCATTTTTGTTAGTATTTGCTTAACAGTTATGCTTAAGGATTTAAAATAAAACTCCCATTGATTTCAATGGGGTCAACATTTCTCTATTCAGTTTTTTTGTCTTCCAGCAACACTGATTACACACACACACACACACACACACACACACACACACACACAAAAAAAAAACCCAACACCACACACATTTTCCTCAGTTTTTGCCAAGGATTTGGGTGCGTTAATTTTTTTTTAATGTTGCTTTTCCTGAAGAGGGTCTAAATTGTTTTTCTCTTTGTAAGTAGTGAATTAGTTCATATACAAGAAATTCCTTCTTCACCCAAACCTCTTACAGACACTTTTTTTTTCATATGAAAGGGTTTGGTTCATTTTGGTTCCCTTTCACTGTTCACTTTTTCTGGAGCCAAAAGAAGAAATCTGCTTTCACTATTTTTACGCCAGCTTGAAGAAGGCAATTCCAGAATTCTCAGAAGGAATCCCTAATCTAATGAGATTTCCAGACTGATTTTACAGGATGGCCCAAAAGGTTGGGATTCGATGCTCATGATGATGAGTATCCAAATTTCTGAGTTTTCATTTGAAGCCAACTCAAACCGAAACTCAAAGTCAAGCTCTGGAAGTGTAAACCCAGCCGAATACAAAATTAAGGAAAGCTCTAATTTGGAAAAGGAATTCATCACAAAGAGAAGCCTCACTTCTGCTAATCAGTGGTTTTTGTAGTGGTGACCCCTTTCCCACACCGAGACTCTAAGCGTGACCCCCACTAGGGGTCTGGTGGTGGGGGGCATGCCTGCAGCCCAATGCAGCAGGGGCCAGGCTGGGGGAGTCCAGCAGCCCCCCAGGGCAGGGACTGGGGTCGAGAGGGGCTGCCTGTAGCCCGCTGGGGCTGGGATGGGGGGGTTCCAGCAGCGCCCCCCCCCCCCCCCCAGGGCAGGGGTTGGGATTGAGGGGGGGTTCCAGCAGCCCCCCTGAGGCCAGTGAGCGGGGGTTCCAGCCGCCCCACGGAGGCGCCGGCAGCCCACCGCGGCAGGAGCTGTGGGTGGGACCTGCCTTATGGGAGCGCCGGCAGCCCACCATGGCAGGGGCACCGTCTGCCTGCATCAGCAGGGGCTGGATGCCAGCAGCCTGCGGCAGCATCATTATTTGGGGCCGGCTGCTGGCAGCAGGGGCTCGCGACACCCACAGAACTGGTGGAACCCACAGTCCCAACCCCCACTTTGAGAACCGATGTGCTAAATCAATCCCTCTGCTACAAACTTCAGGCTCAGTGTCATTGACTGTAATCGGTCTTCAGCTGTTCACATGTCAGATGAACCATTATAAACGTTTTAATTATGAACTCTTCTCATTTAATGCCTGATGATAACCAACCCAACCCCACGTTGGTCTTGGGACTTTACCAGAAAGCAAACATACAAATGTGAATATTAATTTAAATTGAAATGTGCAGCAAGCTTTGTTCTTGTACAGTTAATTTGATTGCATGGCTCTAGAAAAGTAATAAGGGTACTTTTATGAATAGCCAAACCATATATTGTATTATCATTTTTTTGGGCCATCATGTTTGAATTGCCTGAAGAGAATTCACTGTTAATAATTTGCAAGTGAATTTTAGTTTTCAGCAACTCTTCATTTTAGAATACAGAATTAGATAAATCTAATTAAAATACACTACAGCATACTTATGTCTTCACTAGAAATAGATAAACAAAGAATAAGATCTTTTCATTCCATTTTGGTTTCCTTCAGTGGATCCTCTCCCACTCATTCTTCCTCTGGTAGTTAGTTTTTCTTTTTCCTTTAAAGGACACAAGTAATCAGGGCCGGCGACAGGGGGCTACTACGGGTACAGCTGTACCGGGCCCTCGGACTTTAGAGGGGCCACGGTACACAGCTGTACCCGTTGTTGTCCCCCCTTGTCGCCGGGCCTGGAGAGCGGGGAAGGGGCGGGGAGGCGGCGCGGCTCTCCCCCGGACAAGCAAGCCTTGCCCCAGCAGGAGCTGTGAGCCCGGCCGGCGGCAGCAGCGCTGTCCGGGAGAGGGGAGGAGGGAGAAAGGGCGGCTCACGCCGCTCTCGCTGCCCGGGGGAGGGGGGGGGGGAGCGCCGGCTGGGCTGGGTTGGGGGGGGGCCCGGCTGGGCTGGGGGGGCCCCCATCCGCTGTCGGCTGGGCTGGGGGGAGGGGAGTGCCGGCTGGGCTGGGCTGGGCTGGGCTGGGGGGGGCATCTGCTGTCGGCTGGGCTGGGGGGGGGGGCGGCTGGGCTGGGGGCCCCCCAAACTATCAAAATAGGGGGCCCCCAAATTTCTGTTGCCAGCCCTGCAAGTAATACTAAATTTAGGCTAAAGAATGCTAAATAAAAGCTTCATTTATCCTTCTCTTCTAAGAGCAGTTATGCTGTATATCTGTAAGGTAAGCATGATGTTAGGCAAAGGAGAAATACAGAAGGATATTCTCTCTCATTTTTATGTTAATTTAATTGTCCTCTTGAATCTGATGGAGGCAATCTCAGGTAATGACATTGAGTTTCCAAATTCTTTGTCTGGAAAACAATAGGTTTTCAGGACCTGTGGCTTTAATTGCTTTGATCTAAAAACAAACCTTGACTAATTGTTCATGCTGAAATGTCACAAGATTAATTTAGCAAACATCTGAAAACAGATGCAGGAAGAATACAAAAGTTACACTCCCCATTAGAGAGAAATACAAACTTTAATGATTATATAATTTTAATGGACAGTGTGTGCAAGGCTAAGTATGGCTTTTGAAAACCTCCCACTGATTATTGTCATTGTATCTGGCAGAATGCAAGATTCTCACAGTATGATGCCCTATTAGTGTAATAAATGTCAAGGATACAAATAAGAATTGTCCAGAAGGTGGTGAATCCAAATGTTTCCCCCTTCAATTTGATTTCAGTAATTACCAGCCTCATATATTATTTGTTTCCTCAAAACATGACACATTGATGAAGAAGAATGAACAGATGTTGTTTTCCTATTGTCTTTTTCTGAGTGCACATTTGTTTTATTATAAGTGGACTGTATGTAGGTATATGCAGAACTGTGCTTTTTAGGTATGTTCATACATATATAACATATTTACAAAGTATCTCAGTTAGATGTTAATGTAAACCATAAGCATCTGTAAACTCCATCAATAATTGTATGCAAGTGAGAAGATCCATCTTTAAATTTATATTTGTATGTGTAGATCAAATGTGGCCTTTTTTCTCTAATGAAATTTGTAGATTATCTTTCTAAATTATCCTCTTCCACATCCACTCCAGATCAAACAAATGACATTCTTCAAAAGAATTAGCAGTGGAAAATGCAGGGCTTTGGGTATTTTAACAGAAGTCTATACATTTTGATTACCCTATTTAGATGAGGAGAAAAGATACATATCTCACATTTAAATTTACTCCACAAAAGGGTCAATGCCTAAGGGAGAGACACCACTTCCATTCTTCAATTAACCTGTCTTTAAATTGCAATCCCATAATCTACTCTTTTGTGCAACTAATGGCATTTCTTGTAAATACAGAAGTGTTCTGAGCATAGTAGAAGTTGATTCAGTGGAGTAAATGGAAGGACATTCTTGGCATATCTCTTGCAGAATGACCTCACTGCACATTAAGTAGACAGGGTCATTGTCTGGCTTCTTGGAAAAGATGTGTGCCCCTTTAGAGCTAGAGTGACTTTTGACTGCAGTGGCAGACCAGGGCAGCATGGGATGCTGATCCATCATGACCCCAGGTGACCGGAAGAGAGAGAGGACTATACAGATTCATGCTGGTGAAGGAAAAGCCCTCTTATGTCTGGATCAAATGGAGCAGCACCCGCTTTTCCACACATTGAAGTGGTGAAATACAAGGTTTTCTGTGGGCATTGTGCTTGTAGTCACTGCTTTCTTGGGGGCTGGGAAGGAATTTGTCCTTCACCATTAAACTGAACAAGGTGAAAGTGGTTTGTTGTTGGTTTTTTTGCCATCCCCAAAGGAGTTTTGGGGGGTGGGACTTAGTTGGGCAAACATGAAATGGGAATTAATCTAAAATTTTGCTACTAATTATGGAAACTTGGGGCAGATTTGAGTGAAGTTGCTCCATACAGAACAGATACCATGATCAGATCAAATGGATTGGTAAAGAATTTAAAGAAAGTATTTTTAAAAGACCAGAACAGGAGTTTGTGGGCTCCTATGACTGGTATGGCAGGAAGCTAACATATCCTCTTCTTTATATCCCACTTTAACATTCATTCAAGGGGGACTTTGAGGTCCCAGCAGCAGGTTTACTGTGAACCAGAATGGGTAAAGAGGAGGGATGATGGAAGCCCCCCTTGTACATACTGGAATGATTAGGGAATTATCTTTACTGCATACTTTTATCTGCTGGCATTCTCTGAACATTTAAGAATAAAGTTGCAGCCAAATTAAACCACATCTAGTGTCTCCTGTCCTCCTTTAGGCATAGCCGAACAATAGTTCTATTGCAGAAGTGACAAAGAGTCCTGTGGCACCTTAAAGACTAACAAAAGTACTGAAGCATAAGCTTTCGTGCATGCATCCGACGAAGTGGGTACTAGCCCACCATAGCTTATGCTTCAATACTTTTGTTAGTCTTTAAGGTGCCACAGGACTCTCTGGTGCTTCTGCAAATCCAGACTAACACGGCTACCTCTCTGATTCTTGAGTTCTATTGTAATGCATTATCTCGAATGAGCCTGAAGCATAAGGTGAGTTCTGCACTTGCACAACACATCACTGTTGTTCTGAATTCAGTCCATTTCATATCAAGATTGATTTTGAAGAGTGGAGGTGGGTTAGTTCTTAAATCTCTTCTTCAGAAGTTGTTCTCTAAGATTCTTTCTGACAACAAATTAAGAATAAGCAAAAGACAAGATTTGTCTATCACTTTATCTTAATTTTTAAAATCCTCAAGAAGAGTGCTCTTTAGGAGTCCTAGATTTAAGCAAACTCACTATTAGTCTTCACATTTTTTTTTCTTCCCCCCTATATCTCTGATATAGAGATAGCTGCACTGGTTCGAATAAGATCAGAAGAGAAGTGCATCTTCTCACAAAGCTCAAATTGAACCCAAATTCTCTAGCCGGTTAAAAATGTTTGGATGAGACTTTTAATTTCTCATGTGTGTGCGCGTCTCTAAAACCTGATCCAGTGACAAACTGAAGTCAATGGAAGGCTAGGAGCTTGGAAGTGGATATGCTAAAGACTAAAGAAAATCTTATCTTATGGTGTTTCTCGCTCAAGCAGATGCAAAAAATACGGGACGTATCACAAGCGATAGTGCTCTCATGAGGTTTCCAGATACAAACCTAATCCTCTCTTGTGCATAAAATTACTCATGTGAATAAGGGTTGGCAAAATCACGCCTCAATATTATAGAATCAAGTAGCTGGTATCAAAGCAAAGCAGCCAGACTTTGAATGCTATCCAAAACTAAAGTGAACCTAACTTTCTTTGATATTTATCCATAATACACGTGACTTCAGGATTAATCTGTCATACATCAATGAAGGGAAAAAGAAATCTCACTTTGAAATATTATATCAGTTTGCTCAAGCATGATTGTAATGGGGTTCACTTACCACTCTACCACCTACTTCTGGCTGTCCTGAGGATTAGCTCTGTTCAACAATTCACCCTTCTCTGGTGGTGCCTCACCACCGTCACTTTTGTTCCAGGACTCACGCCTTTCCAAGGTGCATAGTGGCCTCTTCAGTGACACAGCCCTCCAGCCATGCGAAACACTGTGCTCCCCCCTTCCAGTCCACTGTTCAGCCACTTCCCTTAGTGGTTACTGCAGAAAAATTTCTGGCTACTTCCTTATGGCCCCAGCATCCTCTTTGCCCTTGCCTCAGCCTGCAAACCCCAGCAGCCAGCCAGGAGTTGTCTCTCACCTTTGTGGTTCCTGTTGGCAGCACTGCTCTGCACTGCTCAGCACTGCACTGTCCAGGATGCTGGCAGTTTTCTCAGCCCTCCAGAGACACAGTCCTTTCTCCCTGGGCTCCCAGCAGAGAACTGCCCTCCTCTGCCCTGAAGCTCCCTTTTTATATGGGCCTGCTTGGCTACTCCCTGATTGTCTACTTTCTGCATAGCCTCCCAAGGGCTCTATTACCCCCTAGAGCTATTATAATAGGTAATAGAGCCCTTGGGAGGCTGTGCAGGAGGTAGCCAATCAGGGAGTAGCCAAGCAGGCTCATATAAAAAGGGAGCTTCGGGGCAGAGGAGGGCAGTTCTCTGCTGGGAGCCCAGGGAGGAAGGACTGTGTCTCTGGAGGGCTGAGAGAACTGCCAGCATCCTGGACAGAGCAGAGCAGGTGTCCCATCACAATATTTTACTTCTGCATTTAATAATAGAGGAGTTTGAATCTTCTGTCAAGTCAATGGCATGATCTTTACTGGGTTTTTTTGTTCCTCATTGTGACCCATTAATCCTGAAGTCATGTGTATTATGGATAAATATCAAAGAAAGTTAGGTCCACTTTAGTTTTAGATAGCATTCAAAGTCTGGCTGCTTTGCTTTGATACCAGCTACTTGATTCTGTAATATTGAGGCCTGATCCTGCCAACCATGTGACCATAGAAGTAGTTAGTGCTCTCAGGGTACAAAGTGGCAGTACATGTAAGTGTACTGTTTCAGTAGGAGTAAGTCTAAGGTATTTTAAAGCTTCTTTCCCCCCAGTATTCAGCAGATTGTTGAAGAATTTCTTGCCTTTTCCCTCATTTTTGAACTGTAAGATATGTCTACTGAATCATCATTATTTATTTGTTTTTTTAAAAATCCCTTGACAGGTTATGGGTTTTTTTTTTTAAGCTGTCAAACAACTTATTTTGGAGCCTTGACACATTCTTTTCAGCTGGTGTCGTTAAAGTTGGTTACTTATTTGAGTGTGGCTAGATAGATACAGAGTATTTCTGCATTAGTTTGCCTGGCCAGATCTTCACATGTGTCTGGGCAGTTCTGCAGCTCTGAATGAGGCATATCTGTTCTTACCTGATCAAGGCACCACCCATCCAAAGATGCTCCTGTAGGATGATTCTTTCCACTGAATTATGCATGATAGATAGGGATGCCCTCCATCAAACTGTTTGTGGCTGTAGGGTAGGAAGGAAAGTTTACCTGTATTTTTTGCACCCTCGGTTAAATCTTTTTGTGTGTGTGTGTGTGTGTGTGTGTGTGTGTTGAGTGTGTGGTAGGGGAGAGGGATTTATGGTCTATCTGGATTTAATTCCATGGTAATCCTCACTACAGGACTGGTATTTAGATGTTCCAACTCCTGGAGCCCAAGTATTGACTAGGCGCCTCTCCTCCCATAAGATCTCAAATGTAGAGAGAGGACTGTAAGGATGTTGTACTTCCTTAGTCCTAGTGCAGCCCATTAAAACTTCCCAGTCTTCACAAGGTGTGGGGTACTTATGCCCCAATCATCTTCCCCAAGTTCTGTCATCCCAGATTCCACCAAGTGCAATGCCACTTCCATCTTTGAACAATTCTAGCCTCTCACTATTCATTTCAGGATTCAATCTACATCTGCCTTTTTTTGTTTTCAAAACCCTTCATAGACCTTGCCACAATCTGTCTCATGGATCAGTACTGGCAAAAAGTAGATGCAACTTCATCAACTATCTGTATGGTGATACTGGGAAGTCCCTTATCCAAATAGAATGGGAATGGGCACTATATACATGAGTATGTTTGAATAATCTAGTTCCTTGATTTTCTCAGTTCCCCTTCTTGTTTCCTTCACACTTCCAGCACTGACTTCTTTGTCCCTTCAAATGATGTGGCTGCTGATGGTGGGTGAGATTCTTCTCTGAATTTCACTACATCTGTCTAATCTAATGTTGTCTACCTCATGTTTATCAATGAGTATAGGGATGTCTTATATATAGAACATTCTTCCTGTATTTCTAGTCATAAATGGTCAATTTATAAAAGTCAGATGCAACATATCTTCTCTCCTTGAATTATATGTTTTGGCTCTGTGTTTCTCAACCCCTTATTCAAAGTCAAACATTTTTCATGACCTACCCCTTTACATTTAATATAAGAATAAAAATGTAGCAAAGCTAAGACTACGTAATACAATTATTACATTTGCCTTAACAAACTTTCAATGTTTGACTGCCCTTAATTTACTCTGGAAGCGTTTTCCCCCCCTCTTTTAGAATTGTAATGCAATTTTCAATGCCTCACAGCTCCCCAGTTGCTTTTCATGATCCTCTTGGAGATAGATGTTGTCATAAGTATGAAGTAGCTTAGAATTGCTGTTTTACCTGTGAAGGGTTAACCTGAAGCAACCGAGAGAGTGAGATGACGTAATCAACCTTAGGAACAAAGGAAAGGGTTTTTACTTTCAGTTTCTCCTCGGCTTGCTCGGGGTCTGTCTGTGCCGTTCCTCTGGCTATGGGAGGAACCGTATCTATGTTTCTATTCTACATTTCTATAATCTTCTAAGAAAGCCAAGTCCAGCAGTAAGTGATTTGTAAGCTTGAACTGTATCACTTGATAATTGGTACATGGTGTTTCTTTGCTGTTAAGCTGTAGCAGTGGAAGAATTCCCAGAAAGGGGGGGGGGGGGTCAGTTATACTATGTGATGCAAGTGAGTTGTTTTTCTATTGATTTCTGTACAAGGGGTTTATGCTCCTTCTTTTCCTTTTATTAAAATCTTCCTTTTAAGATTCTGTCTGCTTGTTCTATTGGATAGATCCTGGTTTGGATTGGACACGTCTCACAGAAAGTGAGGGTTGTGGTCTTTGTTCTCGAATCTCTCCCAGGTAAAGGGAGGAGATTTGGGGGGTATATTAAGGGGGGTTCCAATTTACCCTACCCCACGGTTTTGGGGTCTTAAATTGGTGGCAGCATTTTCCAAGACCAGACATAGAGGAAGTTTATATTCTGGGGAAAAGTTTTAACCTAAGCTGGTAAAATAAGCTGGGGGGGGGGTGATTTCCTCTTTCATGCGGGGTCCCCACATCTTTACCCCAGAGTTCAGAGTGGGGAAATACATTCTGACAGATGTCAATCCACTAGTTGAGAAATACTGCCTTAACTCATCTGGCCTGATGCTGCTTTTTCAAATATGTTGTCAGTCTCTTTAACTGCATCATTAAATTTTAACAGTAACTCAAAATTATTTTCACTTTGAAACATCTGCACTAATGAAGGTGCATCGTACTCTGTTCAAAAGGCCAGATCTTCATCTAGTGCAGGGGTCGGGAACCTATGGCTCGCGAGCCAGGTGTGGCTCTTTTGAGCCTGTCATCTGGCTCGCGGCGCCCGCGAGGCTGGGGGGCGGGGGAGGTGGTGTGGCGCGGCGCTGCGCTGCGCTGACCACGAGGCTGGGGGGTGGGGGAGGCGGTGTGGCACGGCGCTGCGCTGACCACGAGGCTGGGGGGCGGGGGAGGCGGTGTGGCGTGGCGCTGCGCTGACCACGAGGCTGGGGGGCAGGGGAGGCGGTGTGGCACGGCGCTGCGCTGACCACGAGGCTGGGGGGCGGGGGAGGCGGTGTGGCACGGCGCTGCTCTGGCTGGGGGCGTGTCGCTCTTCTTCCCTCAGCTGGAGTCGGGTCACAGCAGCGTGACCCAGCGAACAAGTAAGCACGGGGGGGGGAGAAGCCGTTTGCAAGGGGGTGTTGGGGGGAGGCTGGGCTGGGAGCGGGGGGAGGCTGGGCTGGGACGGGGGTAAGCGGTGTGGGGGAGAGATTGGGCTGGGTGGGTCAGAAGGAGAGCGCGGCGGCAGCGGGGGAACGGAGAGCGCGGTGGCAGCGGCGGTGGCGGGGGGGGGGGAAAGGAGAGCGCGGCGGCAGCGGTGGCGGGGGGGAAAGGAGAGCGCGGCGGCAGCGGTGGCGGGGGGGAACGGAGAGCGCAGCGGCAGCGGGGGAACGGAGAGCGCGGCGGCAGCGGTGGCGGGGGGGGGAAAGGAGAGCGCGGTGGCAGCGGTGGCGGGGGGGGAAGGAGAGCGCGGCGGCAGCGGTGGCGGGGGGGGGAAAGGAGAGCGCGGCGGCAGCAGTGGCGGGGGGGGAAAGGAGAGTGCAGCGGTGGCGGGGGGGAAAGGAGAGCGCGGCGGCATCGGGGGGGGAAGGAGAGCGCGGCGGCAGCGGGGGGGGGAGAGGAGAGCGCGGCGGGGGGGGAGGAGAGCGCGGCGGCGGGGGGGGGGAGGAGAGCGCGGCGGCGGCGGGGCTATTATATGGCTCTCTGAGCCAAAAAGGTTCCCGACCCCTGATCTAGTGTAAATGCTTGTGACTTTTATCGCTTCAGTGCATCTGCACCCCTCACAAAAGCTGAAGCTCAAGCCCAAAGAGTTTAATCAGTTAATCCTTTATTGAATGGTGTTTGAATTTCAAGCTGTCAAACTGGTTATGTGGATAATGTGGGACATCCTCTTTTGCAAAGAAGAGCTGTCATTAAAACAGTTTTATATTATATGTGATATAATGAACTACAATGGTAACCTATGTTTACCGCTTACTAACTCAGAGTTGACAAGCTCTGACAAATTAAATCAGTGAGATTGGGGTGAGGAGAAGGAAGAAGGGAAAGGACTCACGGATATACATTGCAGATTCCTTCATCATTTTAGTGCGAGACTTCAAAAATGCCTTAAAATAAAGTCAAAAATGTGTGACTCACTCCAGCTGTGTTCTTGCAATCATGAAAATTAGCATTGCAGTCTGTCTTTGTTGATTACTGAGTGACAATAGCATCTTCACCTTAGTACTAGCTTTTCTTTCTTTTCCCCACTGTGCTTTTAATAACTCTTTTTTTCTTCTTCCTTTTCCTCATTTGTTTCTCTCATGTAGCTGAAGGTGATATCTCCCTTTATCTGACTCTATCCTATTTTTTTTCCTTAATTTCAAATTTTGTCTCCTCTTTTCCCACCAATATCTTGTTTTGTCAGTCTCTATTGTGGCCACGTTGAATTAATACTTTCCCATTTCAGGAAGCTGTTCTCATTATTAATATTTAATCCCCAGTGTCATAAGTGTGAAGTGCCTTAGAATTACTGTTTTACCTGCAAGGAGTTAACCTGAACAGGAGGAGGCATCTTGCGGATGCAAATTCCTATAGACAAAAGGGGGGAGTTTTAGGTTTCACTTCTTCTCGGGCTATTGGTTTTTCTACATCTTCTCCCCTCTTCTGGGGAAATGATTCATTTTCTACTCATCTTTAATTGAGTTTCTAAGTTAGACTAACAGTAAATAGAGTTGTTGATTGTATAAGCTTGTAATAGAGCTCTGGTGTCCTTAATCTCATCAGGGGGAGAAATCCTAAAGGGGGAGGAGGGTTAAGGAGTAAAGACTAGACTTGAGTATCTGTAAAGTCTGTATAAGTTGTATGCTTTTTCTCTTTTCTTTATTAAACTTTTTTGTTATAAGAAGGGTTTGGTTATTTCCCTTGGAGTTGTAGCTTTGGATCGGGGTAGCTCACGGCGAGTGAGAGTCAGTGTTCTTGAATCTCTCCCAGGTAGCAAGTGGGGGAAGGGGTGGAGCAAAGTCAGTGTTCTTTATCTCTCCCAGCTGGCAAGGAGGGAGAGGGGGGATATTACTCTCAGGGGTTTTAATGTGCCCCACTCCATGGTTTTGGAATAATCACATTAATGGTGGCAGCGGGTCACAAGCCCCAACTGGAGAAGTTTGGGTTTTGAGGGAAAGATTTAACCTAAGCTGGTAGATAAGCTTGGAGTTTGATTATCTTGCATAGGAGACCCCCACATTTTTACCCTAGAGTTTAGAGTGGGGGAAGGGTAATCTCTTACACCCAGCATGGTTTTGAGAGAAGAAGGGAAGGTCATTCCACAGATGACTTTGGAAGTTCCCCACAAGCATCAGGCCCTGGCCTCTGTCAGGCTATTGAACTAAATAGACCATTGTTTTGGTTTGGTATGATAAGTGCTAAGGCAGAGGTGGGTAAACTATGGCCCATGGGCCTTCTTGAGTGGACCCTGGGCTCCCAGAAGGGAGGCTGCTCAACCCCTCCCCTGCTGTCCTCCCTCTCCCACAGCCCCAACACTCTGGCCTACAGCTATGGACAGGCAGGGCTGGCTCTAGCGGGGCCTGAGATTCTGCTGCTCTGAGTGGCGTGGTAAGGGGGAGGGGCAGTGTGTCTCGCTCCAGCAAGCCTGAGCAGCATGGTAAGGGGCCAGGTCCAGCCCGGGACTTGGATAATGAGCAGGGAGTCCTGTGGGTCTTTCAGGGGGTGGGGTTGTGGATAGCAGTTGGGGCAGTCAGGGTAAAGGGAGCAGGGGGATTAAGAAGGGGGTGAGGTTCTGGGGGAGAAGTTAGGGTGGTGGTCTCAGGAGAGAGCAGTCAGGACAAGGAGCAGGGCAGCTTAGATCGGGGGTGCAGTCCCAGTGTGGTTAGGGGCAGGGGACAAGGAGCAGGGAGGTTAGATGGGTTGAGGGTTCTGAGGGGGAGTGGGAAGTGGGAGGGGGTCAGATAGAGGGCAGGGCCAGGCTTCCCTACCCTACCGAGCCCTCTATACAATTTTTAACCTCAATGTGGCCCTCGGGCCAAAACGTTTGTCCACACCTGTGGTAGGGCTTTCACATAACATCATCCAGCAGTGCTGTTATTCTGATTTTGTTTAGGAGTCTAGCTCCCATCAATAGGCTAATTTCAAAATGAGCCAAAATTATTCTGGTTAAGTAAGATGGACTTTTTCGGCATCAGCCAGGCTGAATTTGGTCCCTACTCTCTATGTTGATTATATAACAATAATATATATAACAATAATAAACAATGCTGTTTCTCTTTACATGTAGTGGTGTATAACAGAGCATAATATAGGCCTTTGAAGTGGTTGGAGGGGGAAGCGTCATAGGGCAGTACCATCCTGCTGCTACAGTTGCCCTAAAAGAACACCTAGATGACACTGAAGGGTGGTACAGTAAACCCTCGATTTAATGGACCCCGATTTAACGGACTTCAGATGCAACGGACAAAATTTCCTGTGGGAGCTGTCAACCCCCCCACACGCCCCCACGCCCGGCTCCCCGCAGCGGGGACCCCTGCGGGAGCTGTCAACCCCCCCCCCCACGCCCCCACGCCCGGCTCCCCGCAACGGGGAGCCGGGCGGGGGGGGGGGTTGAGAGCTCCCGCCCGGCTCCCCGCTGGGGGGAGCCAAGCGGGAGCTGTCAACCCTCCCGCCCGGCTCCCCGCAACGGGGAGCCGGGCGGGGGGGGCGTTTGAGAGCCTCCGCTTGGCTCCCCGCAGCGGGAAGCCGGGCGGGGGGTTTGAGAGCTCCCGCTCGGCTCCCCGCAGCGGGAATACGGGCGGGGGGTTTGACAGCTCCCGCCGGGCTTCCCGCTGGGGGGAGCCGAGCGGGAGCTGTCAACCCCCCCGCCCGGGTCCTCGCAGCGGGGAGACGGACGGGGGGGGGGGGTTTGAGAGTCCCCGCTCGGCTCCCCGCAGCGGTAAGCCAGGCGGGAGCTGTCAAACCCCCCCCCCCCCACAGCGGGGAGCCGGACGGGGGGGGGGGGGGGTTGAGAGCTCCCGCCCAGCTCCCCACAGCGGGAAGCCAGGCGGGAGCTGTCAACCCCCCCGCCCGGCTCCCCCCAGCGGGGAGCCGGGTGGGGGGAGGGGGTGGGGTGGGCTGGCTCCATATAACGGACTAATTCGGGCGGGGGGGTGTCCGTTGTCACCCAAAAGTCCGTTATTTAATAATTTTTAAAAATTATTAAATAACGGACTTTCGGTTTTAACGGACACCCCCTCACCCGAATTAGTCCGTTATATCGAGGTTTCACTGTACTGGGGAAAAGGATTCAACAAACAAATAGATGATGATGATGATGATACATATAATAATATTTACTAGTGCTAGGCAAAATGTGGCAAAAAAGAAAAAAAATATCAATTTTCATAAACATTTTGCATTTTTTACCAATTGTATAAGGGTTTTTTTCCCCTCTGAGTTGGATACTAATTTTCCCTCCCTTTTTTTCCCCTCCGCAATGCAATTGACTCACAATCCAACACAGTAGTTCTCAGTAGTATCTGTCTTTTTTCCCCTCTCTCGCTCCCAAAATCAAACCCTTTAGTATCATATAAATGACCAATTCATTCATTAGTTAAATGAAACAGGTAGGAAAATGACTTAGGGTTCTTTGGGTGTCATGGAAGAAATTATAAATAGAGGGTAGTGGCTTTGCAAAATAGCTCTTCAAGAACAGTTTATGTTTCTGTTATTATATCTTCATAATGCAAATAAACAGTTGTAAAAGTAAAAATATTAAAAGCTTTGTGAACTCTGCAGCTTTGATTAGTATAGGCCAGGGATTCCCCAACTTGTTCCATGGGTTGGCCAGGGTAAGCCCCTGGCTGTCCACAAGATGTTTTGTTTACCCAAGTGGCCGTAGCTTTGACCATTTGCAGCTCTCAGTGGATGTAGTTTGCCATTCTCAGCCAGGGGGAGCTCTAGGAAGCGGTGGCCTGGCCATGTTCTTAAACTGAACATTAAGAAGAATGCTAAACAAATAGAAGGGTGTGACATTGGGTGATCTAGAGTTAAACGCCTGAGCTTATGCAGATGACTTTGTACAAATGGCAGAAATGTTTGTATTTATGACAATACTCTTTGCTACCTTGGAAAAATGATGTAGTCGACTTGGACTTCCACTAAATGCTAAACGACGAAGTGGTTGTACCTTGGAAAAGGATAGTAGATGAAGTTTTTAAATTCAGTAGCAGTGAAGTCATGGAATAAGTATAGTCTGGTGTACCTAGGAAGCTTGATAAGTGCCAACTGTTCCATCAAGGATAGTATTAAAAGGAGAATCTGACCATATCAGGGTAGAATTCAAACTAAGGAGGACCTGTGTCCTTCCTGTCCTGCAACTTTAGGTGTCTTTACAATGCCTTGCTGAAGTAGCTCCCACCTGGGCCACTCACAAACAGCTTTCCAGCATCCAAGCCACACCTTGAGAGTCTGTGTGCAGCTGCACAGCAGCAAAAGGTTCCCCTGACAGACTATCCAGCATTCAGAAAAACACAAAAAGATATAGTCATTTTGGCCTTTTTTTAAAAAAAGGAAGTACAAGGATCATTTGTTGTTCAAAGAGCAGTCTTGAAACTTTCATGGGAAGAAAGACAACCCTATATATAGTTAATGGTCTAAATTTTGGTACTGGGCATAGATATTAACTTCAGACCAAGACAAAAAAAAATAAATCTTTGTTTTATGTTTTTATTTTTTGTGCAATTTAGGTTAATTTAAAGGTAAAGCAGATCAATTTAAGGGGAATTCTAACAGCATTATTAACTTCTTTGAACATTCTCCAAATGCTCATTCATTTAGGTGCCTAACTCACACTGATTAGTTGTTTATGGCAGCATTTTCATAACTCCTGGAAATTGAGCACCGTTTTCAGTAAAATAAAATCAATCATCCACCCTTCATCCTCACCATCTGGTTCAAAAGACCTACGCAACATAAGGGATTAGAGTAGATTATGTATATCTTAGGAAAAGAAGAATCTTGTAACATTCTTCCATGTTTTGATCGGCAGTGAAATAATTACTTTATGACAACATTGCTATCATAATTGGAATCTGACTTACCCCCAACTGAGATGAATGTGGCAAGTCATATTTCTTAGAGATATTGTAAACATTGCTGCATCAGTTAAACTCTGGTCAGATTTTAATGTTTCTTTGCATCCCTAACAGTTAAAATCTTTTACAGATAAAATCTGACATTTAAGACGTCTTTCCACACACACATGCACAGACCCCAACAGTCTTTCGCACCCCTGCACCACACATTTTGAGAAACACTGGTTTTGAAAACTTACCACATCACAACTCTATACTTAAGTTTATCTGTATTTGGAATCAATTCAACTTACCAAGGGATATGGTGAATTCTCCGTCACCGAAAGTCTTCAAATTAATATGGAATGTTTTCATAAAAAGCTCCAGCTCAACCACAAGATAGGGACTAAGATGCATGAATTATTGGTGAAATTCTGTGACCTGTGTTATGTAGGTGCTTACACTATGTGAAAATACTGGTCCCAACTGGCCTTATAAATCTATAAATGTTATGAAATTTTTCAATAAAGTGTTTTTAAGAGATCAGCTTTTTTTATTAGCATTTCTGTTTGCTTAATTAGAATTTCTGTTCCCCTGTGTTTTAACAGAATTCTGCCCATTCCCTACCATATATTGCATGCTGGGTTTTTTTTTTCCCCTCTGTTTCTCCTTTTTTCCCCTTTTATTATAGTGTCTTTGAAGTACTGTGTTATACAAATAAAGTGAAACACTGAAATGGACTTTTAAACCTACACTTTTATCTGTGTATATTAGTTCATTTAATCTAAAACACTTGTCCTTGGCTCTAGTAGCTTTTAGATCAATGAAAATATTTGTATAAACAGTGTTCAAGTGGGTCAAAAATTAACTAAATCAATTTTGTCCATTACTCTTGGGAACACTATAGTAATAGCCAAATATACTTTTTTTAAGATTAAAAAGTTACTTTTCAGTGTTTGAAGATCTCCCTTAAGCCTTGGATTTAAAATAAAAAGATTTTGTTAAGCTTTTGTAATAAATACATCTGGACACAGAAAATGCATTTCCCCCCTTAAAATGAGGAAAGTCTTTTACACCTGTAGCAAAGAAGGTATTTTAGAGGTAGCTGAGCTTTGGCTAATCTGATGTCTCACCTAGAATTTACTCAACATTATTTACTGATGTTTAAAAGATGTGCATGGACACTGACTACCCTGCACCTTTAAGTGGGGTGGGCGGGTGGGGGTGTTTGGCTGGCTGGCTGAGTGAAGGGAACAGTGATTTATGGCTGAAGGTGGGGATGTAAGATGAAAACTGCTGCAAAATGTTGCCAGTATGGTTGCTGATTCATCCCCTGGGAATGCAGGGCTAAAAAGGGACAGCTCATTGCTCAAGCCTTCCTTTTTACATGGACCACAGCTGAAACATCCTCCCTCCCTTTTAGGTGGTAAAATACTAGGTTTGGTCAACACCTGATGTGGGCTTTGTGCTAGCCGCCCCTTTCTTGTGTGGCTGGACTTTTTTTTTTCCCTTACCACCATATTGGCTTGGGTGCAGTTAGGATTTTTTCACCTTCTGCTTAGTAGGTTCAGGAATTGGGTGATGGGCAGTAAGCCATATGTCACAACTCATTATTTAAGTATAGGGTGGATATCTAGTGAAGGTACCCCATAAGAAAAGTATACAGTGACCAGATAAATGCTTGGGAATGAACCTAAAAAGAGGTGTTCATTAAAGGAATGAACAGGAGGTGGTTGAGGACTTCTATGATTGGTACAGCAGGGAGCCAACCCCCAATTCTTATAATCTACCTTAATCCTCCTATGCGGGTGATAGAGGATGGATGGTAAGGTCCTGGCAATGGATTGGCTGGAGGGACCTGGTTGGAAGAAGAGGGGGAGCTGGTAAAAGCCCCATGGGTAATTCAGGAATAAACATGGAGTTACCTGCACTGAACACTTATCTTCTGGGTAGTCTCAGACATTTAATAATAAAATTGTGGCTTGATTAAACCCATATAAAACATCTCCTGTCCTTCTTTCTGAATAGCTAGAAAATTACTATATTTACACCATCTACAACAAAGAATGATGGAGCTGTGAGAGCAACAGCAAAAATGCTTTCTTCTGTCTCAAGGAATCAATTTGGAGAACCAATACTTAAGAACAGAGAAAATAATTTGTTTTACTGGAGACTGGTCTTGCTATGCATACTAAAGAGCAATTTTAAACTATCAATAAGAATACGAAAGTATTTCTAAATGTTAGTTTCATTCCATTTTCATTAAATTGTCATATTGCTTTCTAATTTCATCTGTTCAAAATGGCAACATTATGATTTATGGCATTTTCTGCTTTACAAATATTACTTGTCCTATTTATGAAGAAAGAATTCTAAGAAGTGTCTTTCGGAAAATGCCGAGGTGGCAGAAAGTACAATAGAGATATATTATGAAAACGTCTTAAATGATCAGTTGAGAGAGAGAGAGGGAGAAACAGTCAAATAGTTTCCAATCATACTATTCTGATCATAAATGTGGGAATACAGGAAAGTTGTATCAGTAATTGCACAGAAAATGGTCTGTGATATGTATCTATGAGCAGCCTTTTAGAAAGTGTGAAAAATGGGCTGTGAACAGAGAGGAATCGACTTTTAGAGTCTATGGATTGGGAGATAGAGATGAGTTTGGGATTGTAGGGAAATTTCATATACATTTGTATTCTTACACGCTGTGTAAGCATAGATTAGTGCATTATGGAACTATAAATAAATAAAGAGAAAACCATTGCTCCCCAAGACTGCACAACCGCAGGAACCACATCTCAGTATATTTCAATAGCGGTGTCATTGCTTTTGTGTCATTTTTAATTCACAAAACTCCTCCTGTGCATCATCCTTAGCACCATTCTGGGCTGTCCCCAAACAGAATTCTGAGTGAAGGACTTGTGACAAACTGGATTAAATATGTCTCTTACCAAAGTCACCCCATATTCACACCCTACACCTGTGGTCCCCAAATGTTTAACCTCTTGTCCCCTTTTGCCCCTGTCCATGCCTCCTCCCCCTGCCCTGCTGAAGTGGTTACCAGTCATCTTAGGCTTTGCATGGTTTGCTATTGAGAACCTTCCTCCCACACTCTTCTATCAATGAGATTACCTGCTCTTGACTTGACCCCTCTACTCACATTCCTGCACCAATCAACTACTCTCTTCAAATATACACACCCTGTATGACACATAAATTAGTAATATATTGTTCATCCACTAGATGTCTCTGTGGGCTGCATAGAGTTCCAGATAGGATGCAGTCACTGGAAAACAAGGAAGACAAAGTTGAAATCAAGCAGTATAGAAGCCTATTTGTTGCTACCTCTATAACTTGTAATTATTTTTTATTTAAATGACTTATTTAAGATGGACTGAGATTTTGGATATCATGGTAAACCCTACTACCCATCTGTTATGGATTTGTGCAGTAAGGTTCTCATATTTTAATGTGAAAACTATATCACCAAGCCAGTTGTTTCATGACACAAAGCTCACTACAAGTGATTAGAATGGAAAATTTACGATTATTGGCGTTACATCATCACATTAGACCCACTAAAACAAATTATCAGACTAAGCCATATGATTCAATTAGTGAACAATAGTGTGCTTGCACTCTTTCACCCAAATCATTTGCCTTTCTGTGGAAGGGAAAGAAAAAAACCCCAAAGTACTAACATCTAATTGCTCAGTAATTACTGTTCGAATGTAATGTAATCCAATAGCCAGAAACATCATTTTTTGGTCAACCTTTATTTTGAATATCCTATACACTGTAAAATCCTTACTGCCTGTTTTTTATGCTGCCATACTTCCAGCAAAATAAATTTTGGTAATATGAGTGTAGATTCTACCATATTCAATACATGTAACTATAAATTATAAGCATGTATGAAAACTGAGCATGAATAGGTGGTTTTGTGTCTGAACCATATTAGTTTCTCCATGAAACAATACAGAAATGCATAGCACAATACATATACCACCTCCCGCTGACTACTTTTGAAGTTTGGAGGTATTGAACCCAAGATTCTAGTGGTCATCGTGGGTTATCTGTATTTCAGAGGTATATTGACATATATATATCACATATAACATAAACCTTATTTTGTTTACATGGAAATAGACTCAGTGAAATCCAGTTTCAAATACAAGATTATAGTTTTGTCTGTTGCTGAATAAGCAAATAAATTAATATTTATCCCACTTACTGCATACTATATTTTGTTTTCAAAGAATATCAATACAGTGCTATCAATTCGCACTTAAATGCCAATAAAGCAAATTCAAAGTTAGACTAAAGGTACAGCAATAACAGATGAATATCAACTGCCAGGTATGCTATGTTAAATTATAATACAGTGAAACCTCGATATAACGGACTAATTCGGGCGAGGGGGTGTCCGTTAAAACCGAAAGTCCGTTATTTAATAATTTTTTTAAATTATTAAATAACGGACTTTTGGGTGACAACGGACACCCCCCCCCGCCCGAATTAGTCCGTTATATGGAGCCCTGAGCCAGCCCACCCCACCCCCTCCCCCCGCTCGGCTCCCCGCTGCGGGGAGCCGGGCGGGGGGTTGACAGCTCCCGCCTGGCTTCCCGCTGCGGGGAGCCGGGCGGGAGCTCTCAACCCACCCCCCCCCGTCCGGCTCCCCGCTGCGGGGAGCCGGGCGGGGGGGGGGGGGGGTTGACAGCTCCCGCCCGGCTCCCCCCAGCGGGAAGCCCGGCGGGAGCTGTCAAACCCCCCGCCCGGCTTCCCGCTGCGGGGAGCCGAGCGGGGGCTCTCAAACGCCCCCCCCCCCCGGCTCCCCGCTGCGAGGAGCCGGGCGGGGGGGTTGACAGCTCCCGCTCGGCTCCCCCCAGCGGGAAGCCCGGCGGGAGCTGTCAAACCCGCCGCCCGGCTTCCCACTGCGGGGAGCCGGGCGGGAGCTCTCAACCCCCCCCGCCCGGCTTCCCGCTGCGGGGAGCCGGGCGGGGGGACGGGGGGTTTGACAGCTCCCGCAGGGGTCTCCGCTGCGGGGAGCTGGGCGGGAGCTGTCAACCCAGCCGGCTCCCTGGGGCGGGAGCCGGCAGCCCCCAATAACGGATTTCGGATGCATCGGAAATTTTGTCCGTTGCATCCGAAGTCCGTTAAATCGGGGTCCGTTAAATCGAGGGTTTACTGTATCAAGTTTTGGTTGTCCCTCTTGAGACACTGATGACCTCAATTGATTCAACCTTTTAAAAACTCATTGAACAACAACATTTTTAGATGTTAACCTTAAATAGTTTTAAGGAACAACAAATCTCAACTTTATTCCTAACTACATAAAAAACAAACAAACACACACAACTTCTGCATTCTCAAGCTCAATGGGTAACTTGTTACAAGCTTATTGTTAATATCAGATAGTGACATGTGTACAGGGTTGGTACAAGGGTATTTTATGACGCCATATGTGAAACTTCCACCTTGCTCCCTCTCTTCCCCCCCCCAACCTCTGAAAACTAGTAAACTTAACATTATAAACAGCCTGTCAGAATGGGTAAGGGCTGTTGTAATGTTTCTTTTTTACCTTTAAGGCATTTCAATTGTTGGCCATTGCCTCTGATGGTGTCCCATTCAAAGTCTTACTATTGTGCAAAGCTAAACAATTGAGTCTTGCACTGCATCACCAACCAGGTTAGGCAAGGTGACAAATCCCCCTTGATCCAAAGGTCCATTATCCCCTGGTGACTAATTTCTACTCCACATCTATAAAGCAGACTTTAAAGTTAAATACATTATTCCTTCAATATTACCTATACACACATCTCACAAAGATTGTCACTCTTGACAAGTTACTAGCCTTATGTAGATCCCCTCCATGTTCCTCTTTGTGAGTAAGTACTCTGTAAGACACAGGTGGGGTGCAGTGAGTTTGTCAGGCTTGTGGTGACAGCTATTTGTGAAGATCAGGGGGCTTTTTCCCAAGGGGTGCTGGTGTCACAGTGAGCTTGGGGTGGCTGACAGTATGGGGCAGGACACTGAGGCTGGTGGGGCAGGTAACACTCACTGGACTGGGGGGCAGGCAGTGCTGGGATGGAGCAGGGGCAGGGGCAAGTACGTGTCAGTCTCCAGTGCTCAGACCGGGCCAGCAGCATCTTCACCTCAGAGTCTCCCCCGCTTGCCCGGGGGTCACAGCACAGGAGGACAGCTCTGCCCCTGGCCCCTTGCATCTTCTCTGCGACGGCACGCCCCGCCTGCATCCTCCCGGGCAGCCACAGTGGCCCCTGGGCAAGCGGAGGAGACTCCTAGGTGAAGAGGTTGCTGGCACAGCCCGAGTGCTGGAGACTGACAGGTACCTGCCCCTATGTGATAGTGTAAAAAAAAAAATTAGGCATCACTTTTTTGCACCCCCAAATCTTGGCACCCTAGGTGGCCACCTAGTTCGCCTAGTGGTTACACCGGCCCCGCATGTGAGTGGTTGAAAAGCATTTTGGGGTTTTTTTGTCTGCTCATTTTTGTTAAGAATATGCCAGCAGGCATTTATAGGTTCCAGATCAGAATATTTAAAACCTGCTGCGGTCAGTAGCGTAGCCAGGGAGGGATCTGGGGGAGTGGCCGCTCCCCCTGAGGCCGGGTTCCCAAAAGTCGCACCTTTTTTACTTACTCAGTAGCTTGAGCAGGGGGAACTCCTGGAACTGCTGCCAAAACACAGCCACTGAGCAAAGCAGGGAACTGGTTCCGTCTGCCAAAATACCGCTGAAAAGGCTCCACTTCTGTAGGCGACATTTTGGCAGACATACCTGCTTCACCGCTTACTCCTGCGGTGGCGTTTGGAAGTGGAAGTGGCGCCTTTTCTTTTGGAAGTGCTCCCCCTACTGCTCAAACCTGGCTATGCCCCGGCTGTAGTAAGGTAGTTCTGTAAATAAATTGATGCATGTTGAGACATAGTGAATCCGTCTTTGTTAGTATGATTGTATAATCCTACTACATGCCTCATTAGATAGCTCAAACACAGCATGGTGTGTCATTCTGGGATATCCCCCTTACCATAGAATATAATGTACTCTTCCTTTGGCCTCCACTAATTCTTGGGCACATGACAACAATTCTTTATTCCTTCTTTTGTCCTCTCTTAGCAGTCTTTCACTTGGCATTTCTCTTGCAATGATTGCTTTGGCAAAGAGAAATCTTGTGACAGGTTTGGTGACAATATGCCAGTTCAAATAAAATATAGCTTACACTTGCAAATATGCAACCTCAAGAGGGTTTCTTTTTCTATTGGTCTTCACTATTGATAATGTTAAAATCTTCATACCTCAATGAGTGGAATTTAAGAAAGTTTATGCAAACCACATGTATTTACCTACAAAAAATAAATGTCTCCTCTGTTGCCCCAAGCTTCTAAGTATTCTATGGCATTTCTTGTGTAGTGAGTAGTGCATTGTAAACATCTACTAAACTTTACCAGATATCTTTTCTGAATAGGAAGCAACATTAATATTGAGCTTTACAGAATAAAATTCAAGATGTGCGGAGCATCAACAAACCTGTTAATGTCTACCACTTAGATTACTTGTATTTTTGCACCATTCAACGGAAATTTTCCAGCGTGAGACTCAGAAATAATACATTTCATATATATAGCTCCTCCCATTTTCATCCCATGCTTACCATCACAAAGTATTATATAAAACAATGGGCATTTTTTCCCATCAGAATCAATCGGAGTGTTGCATACAAACATGTGATGAGGAGGCAGAATGTCACTAACTGCTTACCAAAAAATGCAGATAATAATAATAAATGGAGATATACCAATCTCCTAGAACTGGAAAGACCTTGAAGGTCGTCGAGTCCAGTCCCCTGCCTACACTAGCAGGATTGAGTACTGTCCTCTGACAGATTTTTTTTTTGCCCCAGATCCCTAAATGGCCCCCTCAAGGATTGAACTCACAACCCTGGGTTTAGCAGCTGTCTACAGGCTGTCCTGCAAACAATCATGATATTTTCATACGTCACTGAATTCTTGTTATTTTAAAGACCGAGCTCTTGGTGTCATGTGATTATGTGAAAACTTCAGCTTTAATTTGAAATTTAAAAAAATCTAGTTCCTCTTTATTGATAAATTAGCTTGAAAACATGACTTGAGTGTTCCTGGCAGCCTCAGAAACCAGAAGGCAAAGAGAAAGAAACCAACTTCATTTTTCAATCTCAAGACTTAATTCAATTTCATCACTTTTTGATGCTTGACTCATGGTTATTGAATGTTTGCGGTTGATAGTACTGTATTAATATAATTGCAATATGACATGTTAGGTGGGAAGTAAATACTGAAATCAACTGAAACTAGAAGAGGATTTTATTTATAAGGAGTCATTTTGCCAGTATGAAACTTCACCAGGACACTGGAATAACAACTCTGACACTGGGGAATGATACCATAGGCATCTGAAAAGGTTAAGAGAGCTTTTGTAAAATCCACTAATACCCTGATGTTTGGGCATTAATTCAGCTCTGAGGGAAACTGTTCCACCACTTCCTGTAGTACCTAGGTCTTAGTCTTCCTTTGGAAGTTTCCTGTACAGGTACTTAGCAGATTAAAACCTGCTTAGTTTATGAAATTTGATGGCATCACACCTCAGGGTGATCTGACTGAACACTATTACTGTTTTATATGTTATTTTCTTGCAAATAGTTTTATTTGCTGAATATCATAACATGCTTTTGCAAGTGTTAAATTAGCCAATTTAGCTGTTTGTGAAGTGCAGATAATTTCTGCTGAACTAGAATCTTCAGTGAGTAATGTAAACCAAGAAAAATACAGAATTAAAGTATGTTATAAGGAATGTGTAGTATTTGGTATTTTTTTCATGTTCACATCAATGTACTCCCTAAAAATCAGTTTTGCTTTAATATTTTTTTCTTCAGGTCAAATTCTAATCATATAGCATTCCACTGACAAAGTAAAGAGAGTAAATTAAAGAATGATAGAATATAAGGATACCTTTTTACAGAGTAGACAAAAAAGGAAATGATATTTGGAAATAGAAGGGAGTAAGAAAAAATACCTGATTTATAAATATATATATATATTTAGAAATGTAATCTTACAAACTACTTAAGGTTAGGGAAGAGAGGAAAGATGCTGTAATTGTGTTAGGATTCAACATCAAGAATAGGCTAATGCAAACTGTAAGATTTCTTGCCAGTTTTGAATGGGAAATGACTTTTCCTCCTTTATTGATTGAGTGCTATCCAAACTTAATTGTTGGGTCAGATTGAGGGGTTTCATGCTGCCATTTTTGTGTTGCAACTTCTTCAGCCTGTAGGTCATACCCTCAGGTCCAGCTGAACGTGGCTGAGGTAGTGGAAAGGCAGCTGCAAGCCATCTTTAGCTTTTCTGATTCTGAGGCCATCCAGAAGTTGACTTGCACTCCTGTGTATGCCTAAAAGCTACATTGTTGCACCAGCAGTAATAGTACCTTAGGGATTTTTCTGTTAACAAGGGATCCCCAGAGTGGAGTGTACTCTACACCCCCGGCCTACCCTAACTCACCCACTTGAGCCAGGGGAGCCAGGAATGGGTTGTGTAGAGCCAACTACACTAGCTTGGCACTGCTCAGGGATTTGCCTGCACAAAAGTTGTACTCAGTTCCCCGAGTGTAGCTATCCAGTTTCTTTATGCTGCCTGACTAACACACTCAGAAATTGGAAGTGGGGCCAGGGATTTGTCTACCCTGCCATAATGGATTCACCATATCCAGTGTGATACAGAAGGGCCAAGGAGTACTCACAGAGAGGAAACATGTAAGCTCACGGCTAATTAAGATGTGGTTCCCTGTAGACTAGGGAGGGTGGCTAAGGATAAGTGGAGCACCTGTAGTCAATTAAGGCTCTATCAGGACCCTAATAAAACCTCCTGCTTCAGGCAGTCAGGGAAGAAGAGGAAGAGGGAGAGAGGATAGGAGCTTGGAAGTGTGTTGTAAGATTTGTAAGACCAGAGAACTGAAGTAGGGAAGACCCTGCCCCATCAGGGGAGGGAGATTCTCTTCCCCAGTGTCTAAGGACTGAAGGTTCTGCACCCGAGGGGGAAGAGGGTAAGAACCTGCAGGGGTTGAGAGGGGCTGGGGCTGAGAGTGTGGAGCAAATCCAGATCCCTCCGCTGCTTTCCTCCTCTACCACTTTCCTGGGCTACTAGCAGGGGATGGCATCTTAGCACCCCCCTGCCAAGAAAAGCACAGGACCCACCATACTAACACTGGCAATCTTATCACACTAGTCATTAAAAATTATCACTTACACTCTCTGGATATTATCATGAGGTACAGAAGTTGCTGTTGCCACCAACTTGTACGGAAAAGGGGTATGGCTGAAAAGCACCCATGTTATATTGATCCTTGGATCAATTGTATTAGTTGTTTAGTATCTGTGTGAGTTAGAACAGCTCTCAGGATGCTCTGATTTATGTTGGGAACCAGTTGTACAAGCAACAGCCCCAGTATCAGTGAAGTGCAAAGGTGAACTTCAAACTAGACCTGGTCAGGAAAATTCTGATTAGTTTAAAGCAAATAATTTTGTAGTGGAATACATATGTGTATATATTGCACACGCACACACACAAGTGTTCTCAATATGCTGGTCTTACAGTGATGCTTTCATATGCAGGACAGATCCTTAAGGTAAGCCTACCATTCATTTCATATTATTTGATCACTAGTGAATCACAGTTGTCTACTTTACCTGACTTCTGGGAATTGAGTTATGTATGATACAAAGTCCTCAGCTAGGTAAAATCCTTATTTTTAATTCATACTGCAACTCCCTTTGGAAAATTCAACAGTACTTATTCCACTCATTTCCTGCACATAACTTCCAGGTATATATGTGGGATTTCTGTACTCAAAGGAATGCACAGTAGAAACAAGCATGGCAAATAAGAGTATAGTGCAGATCACAGAAGGGTGGTTTTTTTGTATTTTCAGAAAATATATACAGACAAAATCACAGCTAAATTAGTGTTAGTTTAATAAATTAAGCATAGGTATAGTGAAAGAAAAACTACAGGAGGAAAGAAGAGTAGGTAAGCTCTGATGTTTTTGATCCTGTGCATATCTGTTTTTATATTAAAATATTGTAATCAAGAACCCATTGGTAACTGATTCAGTTTGCAACCAATCAGGACATTTGCTGGAATTACCAGATGTTTCACAGCTCATTTTTTCTGTTATTTTACCAAAGTTTTCAGGGGAATCATGCTGCAAGAAAGGTTGAATTTCCAAGTCCACGGTGCTAGATATTTGAGGTTTAAGTGAAATAATATATAGTGAGAAAATGTTAACACATTACCACATAGGTTACCATGTACAGTGGGTGACATTAAAAATAAAACATGGGGGTTTATTTCACTGCAGTACACACTCCAGCCATGTTGGATTTATTACAAATATTACAATAACTTTAATGACATGGGTAAATGTACTGTTGGCATACCTAAAAACTGCATGTTTGTTCTTTTGCACAGAAAAAATGGGAGAATACAATGATAACTCTACCCTTGTGTGTCAGATATGAACTCCCTTTCTTGTATCTTAGGTACAATTAGGAGCAGTTATTCCTCCTTATCATTGTAATTCAATATTCTATTCTATAAAATTTCTTTTACTGTGGTCATCACTCCTGTATTTGAGTATAACATGTAGCACTTCCACACAGCAATGCCACCCTTTACCAGTAAGTATGGCAACCTCAATGAGATGTCATGCTTACATGCCTGGCATTTATTTGTATGCATATAATGGATCTTCTAAAAAAAATTTTGCATTTTTTATCCTGATGTTTCCATTTTTTTATTGTGACAACCAACCAGCCTTAGTCAGGTAAAAATGGGTTCACAATTTAATACAATAAGAACATATCCCCTAAATTGGGTATACTCCATTCTCCCCTGGATGAATAATCATTCCTATATAATCCACTCTTACAGCTAATTTTTTTCAGATCTCTGACCCTCAGAGAACATGTTACTATATGGCAGCAGCAGGTTTAGGTATGTTTTATTTTTGACAGTGTACAATTCTTTTTGCCTGTGCACTATGTTTGTACATTGAATGCACCCAGCTATGAGGGTTCCAGATGCTATAGTGGCACCAGAAAAGGTGAGAGTAAAATCCAGTTTTTTCATATCAGTTTAATTTTTGTTTTTTTAATGACTGCCTTGCATACATAGAAGAAAGCCTGTGTTATAATATGTTGTTACATCTGTGGTTTCTAAATCAGACTCAAAAACCTTAAAAGCTAGAATAAATTTGGAAGCTTCCTGATTTACCTTGTTAAGATATATTTATGAGAGCTTCCAATCAAATGCTTCCAATCAGGTAACGTATTATTATGCTGTTATGATCCTCATTACAGTTCTCATTATTGTAAGAAAATTAAAAAACAAAACTTTGGTCAATCTAATGAATTTGTTTAAAATTCATTATTAATATTGTAATAGGTGACAGAATTAAACCAGCTTCTACTGAAGGAACTAACAATTGGCTGCAGTCAAGAACATACATAGTATGATTTGTTCTACTTGGTTGCACACTGATTCTTATGCTGGCATGATATTTTCACTAAACATGAATCTTAGAAAAAGGAAAGAATTCTATTAAAAATATGTAATTAAAGTGATATAAATGTTGAAACAAAAATATATTGGGATGCAATCCTGCCAGGTATAGTTTCCCTGATCAGAAATTTTTTTAGCAGTGATTGATTTAGCCCACAGTTTTCATACTAGACAATAATATTTAAATATTGTTATGACGCCAATAAGCTTCTCAGTCTTAGCGCCTGACAATACTGGTGTCTTGTATACTTTTAATGTGAAACTTGATAATTCAAGCAAAAAGTTAATACCGAACATAAAATAGAGGAAAAGATTAATAGTCTTTTCCCCTCACTTGTAGGGTGTAAATATCTGACATAATAGCTACAACAGTTAAAAACAGAAAAAAGCCTTAGATTGTATAAAAGTAAGCTAAATGTTCACCAGATCTTTTGTGAATTAATAATTCTACAGTGAACTGGTCCAGTTTCTAACTTGACTTATTTTGGCATAAATCCAGAGTAATTTCTATCAGAATATGTCCTGTAGATAAAATAAAAATACTACTTGAGCTCATTTTAAGTTTATAAACTTCTATGGAGGGCAGTGAACATTCCAGGCCAGTTAATTTTGTTTCACTCAATTCAAGGCCATGTTCATTTCAAATAAAAAGTGATTTCTGAGTTGAAGGACTTCAGGGAGAACAGGTTGTATATGTGAATTTCAATGAACTTTAAGGGCTATTATTCTGTAAATAATGACACAAATAATTCAGAGGAGATAATGGTGATTAGTCCATTATTATGTTTAAGCATTTGCTTTAATGAGATAAGGTTGTATGAGCAGCAGAAGGAGTAATGTACTACTAATCTAGGGTATTTATACTATGCTCATGACCATTATATCAGAATGCCTCACACAGTCTAAATTAAAATGTACACTGAAGGTATGATACTAATGAAAGTCTTCAAGACCTTTCTTGAAATATATGTTTATATATAGTAACAGTTAAAATGTTAATAAATTCAAGTCAGAAGCTGTTTAGTAAACAGGGGGACACATCTGCCATTTTTTTTTAATTGGGTCTAATAATGGTCTTTTCACTGCTGAGCTCCAACTGTATTTGCTCAGTTAACGCACACTGGACTCAATGTTTTCATGGAGTCAGAACATAAACTTGGTCACTGGAGATGAAAGGCAGGGAATGAAGAAATATTGTACAGGCCCTGTTCAATCACATTTAGATTTTGAAGTTAGGGAAGCTTCACTCTGCAGATTGAAAGTTAAAAGGGTTGGTTGGTCATGGTGCAAATGGGAAATTA
The DNA here is from genome assembly GCA_032164245.1 of Sternotherus odoratus. Lineage (NCBI taxonomy): Eukaryota > Metazoa > Chordata > Testudines > Kinosternidae > Sternotherus > Sternotherus odoratus. The sequence continues at coordinate 112,573,170 of JAVMKO010000002.1, forward strand.
ATAGGAGACATATTGATACTAGTAACTTGACATGCCATTACTTGGAAGTCCCAGTGAAGATGGTTGTCTGTATTTGTTTATGCTAGCTTTACACATGTGATAATAAAAAGTAACTTGGTGTCTGATTCAGAGCACATTAAAGTCAACAAAAAGACCTTTAGATTATAGAAAGTGTAGTAAGATGAGACCCTGAACATAAACTCTTGTATCAGAGGCCTAGCCTGAGGTCCACGGCCTAGTCTGAGGCCTGAAGCCTGAACAAAAGTACTTCAAGGCATTGCTAAGCAAAGCTGGCCAGAGACAGACCTTAATTGCAGAACTTGGCAAGAAAAGGGCTGTTAGAAAGTACACACTAATGATATAAGTAAGTTGTGCCAAGATGGCACCTGGACATCCCAATATAAAGACACTACACAGAGATAACAAGGAATAATCAGGTGCATCTCAGAGACAGGGTGAAAAGGACAGTGTGATGGATAGATCTGTGTGTTTGGATCAGCATGATCAAAAGGGGAGACAGCACCCTAATGAGGCAAGAGAGTGTACCTCAATGTGACAGGAAAGATGAGTGATCAGTCTTGCACTATACAAAAGTAGGAGCTGGGGGACACATCATTGTCCAGTCTAGGGGGTAGTGGAGCATCCTGCCACTAACTGAGCTGTGTCCATTGTCAGGGGAGCACATAGGGGCTAGCAGACCTGTTGATCTCTAATCCGGCGAAGCTAGAGACTGTGGTTCATTTGACAATAAACCTGGCCCGGGTGCTTCATACCTTACTAGAGACTGCGGTCTTTGGGGGTTCTCTCGGGGTCTGCTGTCAGCTATCTGCGCAGAGCTGAGGAAGCACACAGAGGGAACACGCACACAGCCGACTGATATCATCATCGAACAAGAGCAGAGCACCACAACCGGTAGCTACTGACAACAGAAAGTTTTGGGTCAGGCCCTTGGTACGCCTATCAAACCTCAGGTTAATCAGAAACCACTTACTCATTTATTTCAAACTCAGACGTGCAGCTGGCAAACACTATTGTAATCGTTAATCAAAGTGGGCTTTTTTGCTCTCTCCCATTTCACTATTTCTGGTGATGCTGTTGAAACTTAGGTTGTAGATGAGGTTTATAAGATGCGGACTGGCTAGTGCAAAGTGACCGATGCAATATCTTTTGCCCAGCTGACACAATACTGAGTGACACTATGGTATGACAGAAGAAGATAAAGCCATTGTCTAGGAATATCTCAATTCAGTAAAAATATATTTTATGCAATTCATTCTGATGCAATGTAATGCCTTCTAGTGGAGGGGGGGGTGGGGGAAGAAATGAGCCATCCTCCCCAGCCACATAGGGTTGACATGCCTCCAGATTTTCCTGAGGATCATCCCTTTCTTGAGGTAGCTGTCCTGGGAAATCTGTAAATTTTCCTAGGATACTAAGAGCCATGTTTTTTGTCACAGCCCACTCCCCAGTCCTCAGCACACTTTCCCCTCCAGACAAGGGGTTGCACCTGGTTTGGTTTCTTGGTGAGTCTGTACCCTATGGGCAGGAAGAATCATGGCCCACCTTAGAGTGAGGCAGATGGTCTGTCTGCAGGTGAAACCAGGGCTGAGGACATGTGGGAATTTTCCTCAGGCCTGGACCAAGAAGGGGATGCAGGGCCCAAAAATGGTGCAGCACTCTCTCCTCATACTCCTCAGTTTGTCACCATTTTAAACAATAGAACAGAGGTCGGCAACTGTTCAGAAGTGGTGTGCTGAATCTTCATTTATTCACTCTAATTTACGGTTTTGCGTGCCAGTAATATATTTTAATGTTTTTAGAAGGTCTCTTTCTGTAAGTCTGTAATATATAAACTATTGATGTATGTAAAGTAAAAAAAAAGATTCTGAGGCAGCTTTAGTTAATTTTTTTTAAAATTGAGGTTTTTATTTAATTAACAATAAAAATAAAGGAATACTATACTTGACTGCATATTTAATTTAACATTCAATTTATTTTCTGCTGGCCTCTTATTTTCAGTTTTGTATTGACAGCATGTAATTGAATTGTATAAACTGTTGGGGTGGAGGTAGTTTGGGGCTGTGGAGTAAGCAAGGTCACTGAGTGTTTCTGCCCACATGACCATCAGAGAAATAATTTACAATGTTGATGTTTAAATCACCACCTTTGAGTTCAGAGCTAACTCCCCTTTCAGATAAATAAGTCTGCTCATGTGTCAGAGTCAGGTTGTCTGCAAAGTCAGAAAGGCAGCGCTGTCTCGTCTCTGTTCCCATTTTCTTCCCCAAATACTGCGCTTGTTGTATCTCTGGATAAACAAATCCTGGGCTGCACACAAAGCCCAGTAATTCAAAGGTTATATTGGTGATGTGGGTTTCACCCAGTGACACTCCTAAATTATCATAAGCCTATCACAGCTATCCATCCTTCTGTTACTTCCATTGCCTCTTATCTCATCTGCCTCAGCTTAAATGTTGTTGTTAACATCGGTCTTTAATCTGATGGGAATGGACGTAAAGAGATGTTATGCCTGAACTCAGTGTAGCTATGGGAGGAAACACAGAAACTTAGTTCCTTGTTTTGTAGACTAAGATAGTTCTCAGCTCTACTCCCATTCCGTTCCTCATTGAAACAAATAGATGGGATCGGAGGGTGTACATCCTGTTCTTCCTCCTGGTCAGGAAAGCAGTAGTCATACATACATAAATCTAGAGGTACCATGTTCCTAGTTCTGCGACCCTTCTGTACAGGCGATATTTAAATTGCTGGCAAACAAATCATCTCTTTACTAGCCTGAATTCTATGGTATTTAAACCCACCCAAAGTCTAATGCATTCACTTTGAGGAGGGAGTTTACTGGATGTGAAGTTCTAATTCTCTGAAATGTAGAAACACAATGTTTCGAGAAACAGTCTTCTAACCTTATTTTCTAGTAACTAAAATGCAATTAATAGTTCCCCCCACCGAATAAATGTAGTAATCACCCATATTAAACCTAGTTGGTTTTGGAGATTACATTGACACTTGTTATTAAAATCCTCATTAAACTGTTAGTAAAATTCATGTTGGAAAGCTTGGACACACTCCAGGTACTCAAGTGACCATCTTTCAAAATTCATTGTGTGCATCTACCTAGGATTTCCATTAAAATGTGCCAGTTTTCTTTCGGTGAGGGCTCAGTATGCTGCTTTGCAGTGATCTCTTCTTACAAGGTTTTTAAGACTAAAGCTTTGAATCAGAAATTGGAACCCTAAGTAGTGAAAATGATAGCTGGTCTTTCCTTAGCTTTAGCTAATTTAAAAACACACACATAGTAATTCAGGTCTTAAGAATGCAAGCTGTCCAAATTGCAGAGGATATATTTCTTTCTGGGAAGGGTTTGTCTTTTTTGTGCTTTCCCCTTTCCTACCTGGCTCATCCAATTAAAGGCCAATTTTCATGTGGTTTCAGAGTGTGTAGTGGAAGATTTGCACAGCTGTCTTCAAAGTATCCCAATCCACTTTTGTTTCCTCTGTGCACTCCCAATGTTCAATCCTTTTAAAATCCACTGTCAGTTAAGAATTGATTTCAAGTAAGATGGAAAAAATCAGGCATCAGAGAAACATATTTAACAGACTTCCAAATATTTTATATACTTGTTAAAAGTGGTATTAGCATAAATATAATACATAATTAGACATGTATTTGTATAAGAATTTTTAAAGATAGAATACATATACATATATATTCTCCCCTTAGTTACATTATGCACTTGTATGAAGTTGCACTGGTGTAATAATGAGGAGAATACACCCTATAGTCTACTTACTATTATACACAAAACTGTTAAAATATTCTTATGGTTGCAGAGTAAAGCACTCTGTGGGGGGGAGTCACTCTCGCTCTCCTCCCTTAATGGGAGAGTGCGGCCTAACAGCCAGTGTCTCTATATATTGTGCCTCTATGGCAGCGTACCCTAATGGCCAGAGTCCTTCCAAAGAATGGGATGGGAATCGAGTCACAGAACCATGTCACTGGAAGGGGAGGGAGGTTAGTGACCCCCAGTTGGGGAGCCTGGGCCCTCTCACCTTCACCAGGCTCTGACCCAGGGCCCTGTCCAGGGGTGGGGTGGTCCGTCCCGGGGACAGTGGGGAATCCTGACCACAACACAATGACCTCACAGTGGTGGAAGGTACCACTCACTCACCTTCCCTGGGTCACTTCCCACTAGTTTTCCACTTGCAGCAGTCCTGGTATCTCCAGGGGCTCTGGGATCCTCCACAGCAGCCGCTTGCCAGGGTCCCAATAGCCACAGGCCTCTGATCCGGGGTCCTGGCTCCACAGCTCTCCCTGGTAAGAGCCACTGCTTGCATCCGACGAAGTGAGTATTAGCCCACGAAAGCTTATGCTTCAAAACTTTATAGTTAGTCTTTAAGGTGACACAGGACTCTTTGTTACCTCTGGTAAGGGCTGTAACTGCTCCTGGGCTGGCATCTCCGCAGAGCATCCTTCCTCCTCGGCAGCCAGCCCTGACCGAGAAGTCTTGCAGGCTTTTATACCAGCCATCCCCAGCTGCCCAGCAGCGCTTCCAAGGTGTGGCTTCCTCTGCTAGGAGGGAGTGGTTAACCTTATCTGTCCCAGTATGGTGCCAGTCCGCCCCATCACACACTCAAAAATAGGAAAACCTTAATTCTAGAATTTCTTGTGCAACTTTAATTGTTCTTATACATTATTGTAGAGTCTTTAAGTACATGATTGCATACTATTTTTCCTATGGTTGCCCTGCCTCATTCAGTGCATAGAATGAACAATGTTCAATGAGCAGCCTTGAAATATTTTGTATCCTCCTTGTTCAATAGACTGCCCTAGGCCTTCTTTACTGAGTACTATTCACACCTTACTCTGCAAACAGAATTATCCATATCCCCATGGGCTTTTCTATGAAGCTCATCATTATAATATCAAAGTGCTTCACAAGCATTAATTTATGTTCACCAAACTCTTGTGAGATGATTTTACAGATGGGGAGCTGAGGTAGAAAGAGATTAGGGTCAAAATAATTCCAGGTGTCCAATCTGAGACAACAAGGACTTGATTTTTCGGAGTACTTAGCATTATATAACATCTTATATGTGAAAAGCAAAGTTTTCATTGATTTCAACTGCCATTGTGAGTGCTCAGTGCTTCTCCAAATCACAGCCCAACATCTCATGTTGGGCACCAGAAAATGATGAACGCACAATTGGTGACCACCTGTGGAAAGTATGGTTTAAGTGACTTGCCCAGCATCATACAAGATCTTTTGCACAGAGCAGGCATAGAATTCAGTTCTCCAGGGCATCATTTAACTATCTTAACCATAAGATGGTCATTTTTTGCCCTTCAATACACTGCCTAATTCACTACATACTCCCCCCCCCTTTTTCTTTACTGGTTCAATTTCCAGACTCCCACCACCCCTACAGCTCCCAGTCTCCTTGTCCAACCAGGCCCATCATGTCTTTCATCCCCAGCTCCCAGTCTCCCCATCCAACTCCCAGACACAGTTCTCTCCCTGCTAGTCCCAGTCTCACCAGACTTCTTGTTCCAATCTTCTTTTTTCTCCCCCAGGGCTCATCTCTCGTCCCCTCTGCATTAGACTTAAGTGACTTCCTCTTCTGTGCTGCCTTAGTGGCAGCAGCAAGGAGCACTGTTGGAAGCAAAGGAAAGACAAATGTCCTGCTCTCAGTTATTGTGCCAGCCAAGAACACCCATTTCAGGGACAATACTTCTGAGCCCTTTGTAGGCACCCTAGACTGGAGCATGCTCAGTCTGTCAGGATGGTACATCTACAATCTGTCACTAGGAGCTGAGAGGCTCAAGCATACTCAGGGAGCCTGGAATCTTGAGACACAACTGTAGCAGGAGTATACTGAGCAGTTTTTAAAGAGTTATACCTGGCCAAATTTAGGCCAAATCCTGATTCAAAACCCACCTCCCCCCACTCTCCTTCACCCCAACCTTCAAATACCTACCCCCAAAACATGAGGGCTGTAGAGTTTTTCAGATAAAAGGTTGCCAGAATATTTAAACATGGGCAAAGTAATGTATTTCTCCTAGCCTTGTTCTCTAAAACAACTGAAACGTTTTGGCTGAAATTTTCCAAAAAAATCAGTGCAGGATAGAAAATATCAACCCACATGATTAAATTTTGTTAAATTTATAAGCAACTAAAAACAGATTCTTATAATAGGAAGTGTCAGGCAACTTTAATAATAATCTGCACCTTTAATAAAAACTAACACAGACTAACACAGCTACCTCTCTGATTCTTGATATAATAAAAACATGTAATATACTTTTCCATCAAAGTATTATCTTGGCATCTGCTGTATAGTTCAGTTCCCACATCACTGGATTGAAATAACCATTGATGATCCCCATCATCACAAAACATATTTGATATTACTGAAAATATGACATTGTGAACTAAATATATAACCCACCACAAACTCATTAGTGACTCTGTGTTTTGAATACTTAATGCATTTAGTGGGCCCAGAAACTTGAGTGAATTTTGCACATTGGATTTTTAACATTTAGAAATATCAGTGTCTGCAAAATAACTGGTGATGTATAGGAAAAAAAACAACAGGTGTGGTTTAATTACGTCTGTGACTTTTATATTTTTATTTTTTACCACACAAAAATACAACCAAAATATATATTGTTTGCAAATATCTTAATGATTGTTTGGTTGAACTCATTCTGTATGACTTTTCCAATAATGGCAAAAGCCAATTAAATACCATATTTTCCCCTGCCATTATGTGAGTTGTTGGAGCTATTGTAATAACAACACTGGGATTCCCAAAGACATACATTTTGAAAAACAGACACTCAAGTTTCTGGAAAAACAGAACATTTATGTTGCCACAGCATACTGTATGACTGAACGTTTCTGTGTAGGTTGCCACATGCTTACTTAGATCCAGCAAAGAGTAAGAACTGTTTATTCATTCTAAAGCAGCAAACAAGCAGTCAGTGAACTCTCACCATATACAAATGTCAAAAATTCACCCTCTATCAACATATGGACAAACAGAAGCACGTTTATTTTGATCCCTTTAGAAACATGAAAATATAGTGTGCACTTCTTACCAAACTCTGTAGTCACAAGGTTTTGTGTTTTAATTGCTACAGAATCACTAGGCTAAATTATTACATCCTCATTCTTTGTAAAGTGTAGATGGGAAATATTAGGTTCTATCCAACTATAGTTCCACATTATGTACTTGGGCGGATAATATTTCATATTGAATTTTGTCCAATATGTAACATGCCTAAAGGATGAAACATGTCCACGTATTGAAGATTATCCTAGCATCTAAAAATTAACTAATTGAATAGACTATTAGAAGTTAGAGATGAGAGATTTTTTAGATCATCCAGTGCATCTCCTTGCAAAGGCAGGATTGCTTCTTTGGGTATATATTCTAATAGTGTATTTAGTCCCCCAAAGAAGAGACTTTCACTACTTCTGAATTGTGATTATTCTGCACCCTGATACATATTGTTAGGGAGCCTGGTACATGAATCCACCATTGGCCATTTGAACTGGGGATTCCTCTAGCAGTGCCATATATGATCCCATTCCTGAACATAATATATCTCCAGGATCTGTGACTCTCCTAGAGTTTCCATAAATATTTTACCACTCCTGTTTCCCCCGCTCTCAAAAAACCCCAAAAAACAAACAAACAAAAAAACCACCACTGAAAGTCTTTCAGGCTTCTGGACTTGCAGAAAGGATTCCTCATAGGGCCAAATTCTCTCCTAGTGAAAACTGGCTCAACTTCATTGAATTCACTGAAGTTGTCTTCAAGATACAATGTAATGATTCAAACTCAATTAATTCTATTGGCCAAATTTTCTGCTGGTGAAAAAGTAATACAGTTGGGAATAGTATAAAGTGCTGGATTTTAACTACATCATCAGCTAGGTGAGATGATGAACAGAACATAAGAAAGAATGTCTGGCAAAGCTCACTCAACTTGCTTTGGTACTTTAACAAGAGGCAGACAGGTAAAATCCTGCACAATTTAAAAAAAAATGAGTGAGCACCAGACAGCGCTGCAACTGAGGTGGATGCAGATTTATTGAGTTCTGAAGCAGCCCATGGGGAATCCCCAAAGATTGTCCCCTAAAACACACCATCCAACTCTGAGAAATATTGCTCCCAAATACTAAATCCCAAAGATGTCCTCTAGATCTGCATCTACCTCTCTGAATCTGAAAGCACAAACAAAAAAAACAAAAAAAACCCAGACACATAACCACAGGAGAAATCCTCTCTTCCCCTCTAGAATCAAAATGACACCTGAACCTGGTGGAACATAACTGATGGCTGTACTATAATAGGTGTCTTCACATACTTTGAAATTAAATTACCATGATTGAAATTCAGTGTGTACCACAAGCTCTGTCCAAGTGGTTGATTGAAGCAGAATATAGAATTTATGAAGCAGAAGATTATTTCAAGGAGAACACATTACAGATTATGAAGAACTGTAATGATATCAAAATGATTAGACCAGATTAGTAGATCTGGAAATCCACTCATGGAGATGTAAAATCAAAATTGTCCTTGAAGGAACAGAGTAAGGTAAATCCTATGTCCCTAAATTGCAACATAAGTAGTTGTACCTGCTCATAGATTTTTATTTTGATATAGAATGGGCACACCAAGACCTGGCCCCCCACACCAGCTCCAGGAAGTTGGCCTAGAGCAATTATTGTGAAGCTCCTGAGATTTAAAAATTTTATATTGGAGAAACCCAAAGGGGAAAAAAGGAGCTGTTATGGGAAGAACCAGCAAATAAAACATAGTTCTTTCAAGAGTGTGCCTGTGAAGTGGCTGAAAGGAGGGCAGCTTTTAACAGAGCAAAACAATTGACCAGGAAGATGGACTTTGGACTATTTTATTAGGTACCAAACATGCTCCATATTCAGAATGCTACAAAGATAGTATTCAGTTTCCCTCAGAAGGCAAAAAATACCTCAAATCTACAAACTCCTCCCTTTCAAGAGGAGATATGTATGGAATGATCTGACTTGTATGGAATTTATATATTGCTCTGAGATCTGATATGGCACCTCTAAATAAGTTGACTGGCAAGTTAATTTTGATACATTAGTTGGTTTTCGTTTATTTCTCCTCTCATTGGGGCTAAAGAGTTATCAATTTACTTCCTACTGTCTTAATTTGTTGGAAAAAGAGCATCAGTGCTACCTATCATTTGATTAGGAATAATATTTTTATCATTGCTTTATTAGATGGTGGTTCCTGATGGACTATGTATCAAGGTTGGTTGTAGGTGATATATTTATAATGTTTGGGGCAGCTGGGTCTGTGAGGATCTTCAAGTTTTATCTGATCCAGTGACAGCCCCATGGCTCCTCCTGCCCCTGTCCGTCAAGTGTGTATTTTTGGAATGTTTAAATGGATTCTTCTTTTTTGATTGTATGGTATTCAAGTTTTTCTTTACTGATGATCTTTCTTAATGTATCTATTCCTCTCTGTCATCCTCCAATTGCCTTTACACTCCTGTAACTGGGTACCAGGAAGCAACATCCTACTCCTGGATTACATAACTTTTGCTGATTAGATATACAACAACTGTATAAAACACAGGAAAATTTGCAATTTCTCATATATTCACAAAACAACGTTATATATATAGTGTTAATATTTTAACAATGGTGGTTAAATGTATCTACTGGAATGTAAGGGATTTTAATAACCCTATTTCAAGAAAAATATACTCAATGCTTAAAAGAGAGACTCTTGACCTTGCCATGCTCCAGGAGATGTATCTCTTGTAAACTGAATAGAGATTGGGTAGTTTTCTCAGATTCTAGTTGTGTTGAATATAAAGTCTGGGGAATTACTATACTATTGCAAATAAAATTATATGTTAATATTTTGAGCACAAGGTCTGACAATGAGGACAGATTTACTGGCTGAAATTGGATATTCCAGGCTGAAATAAGGAATTCTATAGTCATTTTTACCAATCTCTACTAGCCAAATCAGAATGATCCCAACTTTTTCCATAAATTTTTGGGTATATATTACCTGTGTCACTATCACATTATTATAGTAGAGACTTTAACAAAGCTCTAGACAATTCCTTGATACATCTTCTCTATCTCTTAAAAAAAAAAAACACATTAGGTGCTTCATACATACATGTCTGATTTAGGCTTACAGGACATGTAGTGATTGGGTAATCCTATGGCCGGAGATTCTAGTGTTCCCCCCACCTCCATTTTCCTGAAGCTCATTTAACATATTAAACTTTGGACTATTTCTTAGTGGCACAAGACTAGATCCATTTTGTCACTGATTATGGCATCAGTTCTATTGTTCTATCTGACTATGTTTGTATATATACATCTTTCAGTCTACCAGAGTATGCATCCCTGTAGCGGGGTGACCACCCGCTCCCTGCCTGAAAGGCCTGGAATAGCCCAGGGAAGGGGTTGTGGCCAGGAGCCAGCAAACTCTCAGGCCTGATTAGGGAGTAGGCTCAGCTGGGTGGCCTCGCCCCAAACACTGGCAGGCCTGATAAAGAGGCTGGGAGGCAGAGACAAGGAGTCAGTCTCCTCTGTCTCCAGAGGAAGACAGGTCTAGCTGCGGGGAGCCTGAACAGGGTACCTAGACTGGTGCAGGGCTGGGGCCAGGTGGTAGGAGCTGGGGAAGCTCTAGCCTGGGAGCCCCAGGTTGCAGGGCCTGACAGCAGGCCCGACCCAGGGGTACTGCGGTTGCAGGGGGGCAGCCCAGGGCTAGAATTAGAAGCAGCAGGCCTACCCCCCTTGCCGGTGATGAGAGGCCATGATACTGCAGTCTGCCTCAGTGAGCAGGGGCAAATGGTGACTGGCAGTGGCCAAGTCTGAGGCAAGGTGGGGCTAGTGGGTGGAGGGTTCCCCAGGGAGGGGAGACCCTTAGACTTGAGGGGGTTCTTCAGGGGTGCAGCACCCTCAGCTAGAGGGCACCGGGGTCCAGGAGGGACATGGGGCCGGAGTAGGAGTGGGACATCGGCCGGCACAGGGCGCTCCAGAGGCTGGAGAGCTGATTCCCCAGATGACCAGCAGGAGGCGCCGCAGGGGTGAGTGCCCACTCGCTTACAATCGCCAACTAAGATATGGAAATTAGAAATTTCTCTGCTGTTTGATACATCATTTGTTAACTCTTTACAGCAGGAATTAGATTTTTTTTTATGCCCCTACTGCTTCATCAGCTGCCACACTTAGGAGAGCCTTTAAAGCCTTCACCAGAGGTCATATCCTCTTTTATGCCACTTTTTAAAAGAAATGGAAAGGACCATGGGGCAATCTTAACCTTAATATTGTTGGAAAAACCTTGGGGTCAATTGGATTCGAAAAGGAATTATGACCATCTAAGCTCATTGAAAATGCTGAATTTAAACCATTTGTGGCTCTTCTGTAACAATTTGGCTGGCCCTTCTCCAGAGCATGGAAATATCTCCAATAAAAGCAATTACTTACAGAGTTATTTGGATTGGATTCTTTGGGAGCTCCAGAATGTCAAGAAGTTTTATTACGTTGGAGGAAAGTTCCTGGATTTACTTGGCCAGTGGTAACCTTTTAAAAATCTTCTGGCGGAAAAAACTCTGCCAAAGATTGATGACTGGATAGTTGCTTAGTTGAGTATCCAAATCTCTATTAATCTCCAAGCCAATGTATTGGAACAATTCAAATGTTAAAAAAGCAGCTGTAGACTTGAGACTACAATTTATTCACCAAAAGACGCACCTTTTTGAATATACTGGTTCCCACATAGGCTACTAGTTAGGGGCTGCATAAATGCTGACTACTGTTGGAAGTGTAATTCAGTGGGTCCTACATTAGCTTATATGTTTGGTCACTTAAGAATTTAATTATATGTTTGGTCACTAAAAAATTAATCCTACAAAAATTGAAAAGTCAATCCCCACCAAATGCTGATGACTAACTTAGTGACAAGGCAGACCACGCAGCTAACGAACAACTAGCATTTTGCAGAAGGGAATGCTCCCCAAATTCAAAGCAATGTAGGTGGACTTTTTGGAGGTCTATGATTAATGTAGACTTTGAAGAGAGATATGTCACTTCCTCTCCTCTACCTTTATACTTATACTTTATACTTTATACTTATTTCAGACATGTTGATGAATCTGGTAAGTTAGTAATGGAGTATTTGTAAAAAATAAAAATATAAATATTTAAAAAATGCAGTGACAGAATTCTATTGGATAACAATTGAATGAAGTTCCCAAGAGTCCTTTTAGAAGAGAGATGTTATATTAATTTCAAGACACATTTAATGATTAAAAGAAAATTACTGAAGTTAAAAAGTTGTGTATATATATTTGGAGTGCTGGTTTTGAACATCACAGCATGTACTTAATAATTGGAATGTGCATATAGTAAGTATTATGCAGCTAGATCTTTCAATGTAATAAGGTAGTTGTTATATGCTTTCAGACACCAATTAATATTAAAAACATTTTTTGAGGATAGGAACAAAAGTACTTTTGTTTTACAAAGGAGTACAGGATCACACCAATAGTTCTTTTACTCTGGGTCATCTTCTACCCTATCTGCATCCTTCCAACTCTATTGGCTTCAGTATGGTAGCACTGATGTAAGTGAGAGCAGTATCAGGCACCTTATGTTTATAAGCCTGATAGTTAGTATGTGTCTACATAGAGAAGTTAGTGTGACCTAAGAGAGCCTCTGAATTTAAAAAGTACTAGCCATTCCACATTAGCTCCCAATGGGCACATTCTTACTGCATGCTAAAATTGTCCCTGCATGGTTTAAGCTAAACCACACACACAGCCACTTTAATACACAGTAATGTCCAAACTGGGAGTTAGGATGTGAATTTAAAATAGTTATTCCACACTATTTTACACTGCACTAATTTGTACTGTAGACAAGGTCTTTGTTATGGAACCATAGGATTCATATTATAATCTTAATCTGAAGTAACTCTTGATTTAAGTGGAGTTACTCCATATTTGCACTGGTCTAACTGAGGTCATTATTTAAAGTTGTGTCTTAGAGGAGAAAAGAATACATAGGAGTACTTGCCATTACTTTTGTGTAGGAAAGGACCACTATTGCATGGTAACTGAGGACATATTGCTCTGGTTAGAAAGCAACTTCGTGATTTATAAATACAGTAAAACCTCCATTTAACGGACTAATTCGGGCGAGGGGGTGTCTGTTAAATCAAAAAGTCTGTTATTTAATAATAATTTTAAAAATGAGCTGTCGGAGCAGCAGCCCGCCTGCCACAGGGTCAGGGCGACAGCTCCGCAGCCCGCCTGCTGCCGGGACCCGGGCGGGAGCCGGCAGCCAGCCCGCCCGCTGCCTGGACCTGGGCGGCAGCCGGGAGCCGGCAGCCAGCCCGCCAGAAATGGATCAGGAATGCATCAGACTTGCTCAGAAATTTTGTCTGTTGCATCCAAAGTCCGTTAAATCGAGGGTTTACTGTACTCTATGAACATAAGTGTTCATCTACAGGTGAAAGTTCTTATATCCCCTCTGTCAATAGGATGTATCTCCAGAAAACTGAAGTCTTGGTCATACAATATGAATTACTTATATATATCTGTTATTCATGTTTGTGTGTTCAGGCATGCATATATAGATAGAGATATAATTACTTTATCGTATTTTCCATTTAACTTTGTGCAGTGTTATACCTGAATATTTTCCTGTATGATGCTGGTTTCATATTGCTTCATAAACTTGACATACTATTTGATTCCTGAGCAGCAAAATCTGAACAAAAGGTTCAAAATGCTTAGCAATGATATGTATTATATAAGACCACTCCCCCCCCCCAATCAAGATGGAGAATATTTGTTGTTTGTTCCTTCTTGAAGTGGGTTTATATTAGTTTGGTTTCTGGGACTGTAAGATATGGGGTTGAGGAAAGTGTTTTGGGAAGTTAGACTGCTCTTTCCCTTAACCTTTAAAAGGAATCAATCACTTTTTTTGGAATGGAAAGGACCGGTAAGTCTGAAGTGGTACATAGTTTAGCACCAAAACTGATGATAAATCATGGTGATTTCTTCAGCATATTGCATCACTAAGCCCATAATAAGAGAACTGTCAAGGTAGATAGGATGATAAATCATTAAAGATTTCGTGATTAATTTCATATATGCCATACATATTTATGGTTAAACTATAACATTTACCATTCATGGTTTAATAATATGTATTCATGGTTACACACAAGAATAATTTGTGACTATTCACAAATAGTGGCTCCTTATGATGAAATTAGGAAAAGATAATGCATGAATCTATATAAACAAAACCCTTTTATTGAAAAAAATCTTGTAAGCTGTGTAGTCACAGAATGCTTTCCTTCAGGGTCTAACCATTTTTTTTCTCTTTACTTTAACTAAATTTCATAGTTTGACCTTCTGTCTTACTCTCTAGACCCATAATCACATACCAGTTTGTAGCATAATACTTATGAATACCTAATTATCCATAAACTCCTTTTCTACATTCTCATTGCCCAGGGGATGGTTTGTTTGTAAAAAGCTTGCTTCATCCTTGTGGTGTAGACAGATATTCCTCACTAGCATTACTAAATTGGTTGTGCTGGTACTTCTTTTGTCTAATGCTTCTCTGCCCTGCCAAGTTCACAACATTAATGGAATTTTCCAGCTCAGACTTAAAAATCTAGAGCAAACACTCATTACATCCATACACACTGGTTCTCAATTCACAGGCCTTCTGCAATTTAAAAAGTTCATATTTTTATGATTGAGATGAATTATGCAAGTTCTAATTGCCTTTTTCTTTTAGTATAATGATGTTTGCCTAATATTGTTTCTTTTGACATCAGCCTCCGTCACTTTTTTTTATTTTTAGCTATATTTTGTATATCAACATCATTCATGACTTGTCAGTTTCTGAAATAATACCAGACAGGTCCAACTTTTCACAACACTCTAGGTAAAGGTGTGTTGCTGTGAATAACAGCATAATCTCTGTTCTGAAATGCCCCCAAATGCTAATGAATACTATGTACCGGTAGATAATGAAATTTAGACTTCCAATCAATTTCTGCCATTTCCTTGACATTGTTATGGGGCAAATTAAAAGGTGGGAAAGTCTTTCTACCCTCGTGTGGGCCCATAAGTGCTATTGTGAGAGGCTACTAAATCACAGACATTTTAACATACCTTTGTTCTATCTAATTTAAATGTCCATTAAAAGTATTTTTTTCTTATTTATGATTTTGCCTTTATGCCGCTTTGTCAAATAATGACAAAATTGGATAACCACTGTGCTAGAGAATGAGCAGCACAGAGTAGCAAGGAGGAAAGGGCTGTTCATATGTTGGTTTCATGATTGCATAATGTATAGCAGGTTTCTTGTTGGTAACTATCAAATTAACATAGTCAAGAATGTGTCTGTGTTGTGTTCAGCATTAACAATGCTTTTTGAGAGGCTTTAACGCACAGATTCTTAATAGTTTCTAGTTCATGGTAGTCCTTAAACAAAATAACCATGTTAATAAATCTTAAAGTAGCAAGTTCTACAGAGCATTCAGAATTAAATAGCAATATTCAAGGAATTCAATAAAGGAAAGAATTACCAAAATTAATGAAGTGGTGAGTTTGAAATATAACTTCATTTGGAGATTTAATTCAGGAGAAAACAAAGTAAATCTTCTTGTAGTGTTTTGCTAAATAAAGTAATTACTCTTTTGTACCACAAATATATAACATTCATCATCGTGCATTTCCTGCATGGTTTGTGTCTGTTGCACTGGAAATTATTATTGTTTAACAGATGCTGCTATTTAGTTAATTTTCTGAAAGGAAGGTAAACAGGTTGCAATGTATACTCATTAACAATAGACTATTTCAATTAACATATTGTGTAATTCATTGCAAATTAACAAAATTAATCTAAAAGATGAGCATTGCCATTCAGAATTTGGCATCTGACATGCTAGAGTTGAGTCAAGCACCAGGAGAGGTGGAAGCAAAGAATGTAATGTGAGCAACAGCTGTAAAAGGGAAAACTTGTAAGGCATATTGAGAATGTTCTTGAACTATGTCATCCTTAAGTTACTTATTCATTTGTAAGGCCAGATACCACACAAAAGTAACATGGCTGCACAGAAATACAGATCATACTAATCTTATGGTAAGGTTATCTTATGTTACTCCATCTGCAAATAAGTTGTTTTAGGATCTTTACCTTCTAATTGTTTCCTAACAAGAATATTGTAATGGTCATGTGCTTCCACATGGGCTGTATTCCTGCCATTGATATGAACATGCTCTGGCAGCATGAATACCAGGAGATCTCCAGAAGGGCCTATGTAATGCAGTCTTGGAATGATGCTCCTTTTTCTTAGGAAGGTGCACAAGTGAATGGGGTGTGGGGTCCCACCTTGCACAGCCTCCTCCCCATTTTCCAATGCAGACCCCAGATGATCACAGATGGGTCCACATGAGGACTGTGTTGTAGAGGAAGCTGGAAGCACCTCCACATAGAACAAGGGTTGCATGGGTACGACACTGCCAAATGCAGACTGGGAGAAGATAATGATCTGATCCAGTAATTGCTACAGTGCATAATTATGTGTGTGTGTTTTAGTGTTTATTCAAAATTGTATATGGCTTCACTTGGACATTTAAAAATAGGAAAATTACTGAAATAATTCACATTTTCAAATTCCTTGTAGAGCAGTCAAACTCTGCTTTTAAAAAAATGTCTCTTTCGCCCGGCAGTCTTAAATTTATGATAGTAAATAGTGCGTGCATGTGTGTAAGCTTTTGGTATTTGATGTTCCTGTTTAGATAGGCTCAAAGGTCTTATTGAAATTAGCATGCTGATTATGGATGAGTCCCCAGTAGTAATGCATAATTAGTCGGAATGCACTGAGTGACAGTCTGGAATAAGAATCAACCCCATATTGGTTGATCAGCCCTACACTGACTTACAAAGATGGGGCTATGTAGAAGTCCTTGAACCAAATGTCTAAAGCACTGAACAAAATTTCCTGTAGCTGAAATGTCCTGGAGGAAAATATAGACGTCAATGTGGTATAAAAAAATTAAAGATTCTAAGGACTACCCAGAGATGACAAGATAGACTCCTATCTTCAAGAGCTTTTTTTTTTTTTGAGCTTTTTCTTTAAGTAAAGGAAGCAGCAAAGATAATTACCTCTACTGTCTTCTCCATATTTTCTATCAGAGGAACTTGCTCAAGATTAAGCAATTAACTCCTCAGATGGCAGTAGACTGGCCTTCAATGCATCTTTCATCACAATCTCCAGAAACATATGTGGCTTTATTATTGCATCAGTGTAGAACAATGGATCAGCTACTTGTATCATGTGACAGGCAAAAGAACCAATCAAGCATCAACAAAAATGTTGTACTCTACATGCCATATTCTGTTTCTTGATTTCCCTAGTTCTGACAATGCTTTGCTTAAATCTGGTCACAGGAATATATTCCTACTCGTGTTGTGCCTAAAATAAAAAACTTGAGCCCACTGCTTCTGAATTGAATTGACTACTCCTCCCCCTCTCTCCCCAAAATCTAAACAAAGTGAGGTCATTTCAAAGGCATTTGCTCATCCCATCTATATGGATATTTAGCTAGCCATTTATACAATGCGGTCAGGGTTCCCTCCCCACTCTAAACTCTGGGATACAGATGTGGGGACCCGCATTAAAGACACCTAAGCCTATTTCTACTAGCTTAGGTTAAAACTTCCCCAAGGCACACATTCCTTTTGTCCTTGGACAATATGCTTCCATCAGCAAGTGATTTAAACAAACGTTCAGGGAGGGCGACTTGGAGCCTTTTCTTACCCAAAATATCCCCCTAATACCTTACACCCCCTTTCCTGAGAAGGCTTGAGAATAATATCCAAACCAATTGGTTACAAAGTGAGCACAGAACCAACCTTCTGGATCTTTAGGACAATGACAATAAATCAGGTTCTTAAAAGAATAATTTTCTTTTAAAAAAGGGTAAAAGAATCACCTCTGTAAAATCAGGATGGAAGATAACTTTACAAGGTAACAGAAGATTCAAAAACACAGAGGAACCACCTCTAGGCTTATTTTAAGTTACAAAAACAGGAATAAACTTCCCTCCAGCACAGGGAAAATTCACCAGCTAAAACAGAAGATAACTTAACATGCCTTAATTTCACAGAGAAGAGAAATCCATTTCAAAAGATGTTTTTTTTCTCGTACCGATAATGGACCATCTACATTTAACAGCTCTCTTAGAATTGGTATGCTAATGTACATTTTTTTTTCTTTTTCCTTTCTTTCTGTTTGTATAAATGCATCTTGCTTCTGTTCCATTCTATGCATCCGATGAAGTGAGCATTAGCCCACGAAAGCTTATGCTGAAATAAACTAGTTAGTCTCTAACGTGCTACAAGTATTCCGGGTTTCTTTGGCTTTAGTGTTTCTTATACCTCCCCTTCCCAACTGGTTGCTTAACCTTGCCTTGAGAGAGGAGTTGAGACAGTTTTTATACTCCCACCATGCCCGTTAACAATTTATCTGTTTTTATCTGTTCCCATTATACTAACAAACCCATCTGGCTATGCAGAAGCAACACAAAGCAATCTTTGTTCACACAGATTAGTAGGGATATAAGTGTATAAAAATACTCAAACAGGCAAACAAGACCAAAAATTCTATCTCAGCTGAATATACAGGCCTGAATCCTACATTGTCACTAGCACTCCTAACACTTTGAATTAAATCTTATATTTTTAAGTACTACTTATAATCATAGATTTTCAGGCCACAAGGGTTAATTATACTCATCTAGTCTAACCTAAACAATACTAGCCAAAGAACTTAATCCAATAATTTCTGCATCAAGCCCAAAAGTTCTGTTTGAGTTATCTTATCTTTTAGAAAGAATAGATCCAGTTAAAAGCTAATACAGGAACAACCATGTCCTTAGGTAATTGTTCTAATGGTTAATTACTCTCACTGATAAAAATGTGCACCTTATTTCTAATCTGAATTTTTCTTGCTTCAGTTTCCTATCACTGGATTTTTTTATGCCTGTTTCTGCCAGATTAAAGAGCTGTCAACTATCAGAAATCTCTTCCAAGTGTTAGACCATGGCAAAGTCACCATTTAAACTTTCCTTGGATAAACAAACTAGATTGGTCTTATGCCTGATGCTATAACACATTTTCCAGACTTCTAATCATTCTTGTAATTATTTTCTCAGCCATCCAATTTTCAGATTTTTTTTACAGTGTGGATAGACAAATGGGACACAATTATGGGAATGGACTCACTACAGAAGTAATACTACCTCCCTACTGGATATTCCCCTGCTAATCTATCCAAAGAATGCATTCACCCTCCTAGCTACAGTATTGCACTGTGAGCTCATGCTCAATTAGTTATCTAGTATGACCACTAAATATTTTTGAGTCAGTACTTTCCAGGATGTAGAAGGGGTTCAGTGCCCATTGAATGTCAGTGATGATTTCTCTCAAGAAATAGCCTTGTGTTTGATGGAGAGAGGGTTATCTTCTGCTGATGAGAATTAAGTTCAAAGTATGATTTTCCTTGGATTCCTTCAGACTGTAGCAAATTGATATGCATGCCTCAGTAGATAAGGCTTCCAGATCATCTTAAATCTTTTCTTATTCTTAACCCTAGTCTGTTTTCTAAAATACAAATTCCAAATCCCCTCTTCTTCTGAATATGAGCTTAATTTGAAATTTAGCGTCCCCACCACAAAAAAATGCATTTTTTATATGCTTGGGCATTCTACTTGTGTGATACAAAAGAATAACATGAATGTTACAGGAATGGTCAGATACAAAAATAATTTACACGTAAAAATTCCTATGTTTTCTTAATATATGTATTGCTTCATGCAAAATAAATCTGTTTAACAAGCTTTAACAATGTTTTCTGGAATCCAGTTAATGTATATGCCTTTTTACATATCTAATCTGAAAATGAAAGGAAAATTGCTGGTTTCTGAAAGCATGTCTTAAACATTTTGGTGAGAATAGAAAATTTCTATGCTGCTATGGAAAGATAAGGGAATAGAATTGTTTCAGGGGCTATGGGTAAGAATAGATTTTTTAAAAAATACATTGCTCCCTTGTAAATTGCTCAATATTAATGTTCCCTTTTCTGGACATAACGCAAGCAAAATGTAAGATGGCATAGAATGAAAGCATGGTCTACTAGTTAAAGCTCAGGACAGGAAATCAAGATTTTTGTGTTCAGTTTGACTCTGCTATAAATGGTACAGTGTGACAGTTAATCATATTCTATAGATTCTATGTATTATTAATACCTACATGGTTGTGGAGAGTAACATCACTACAGTATTTGCAAAGTGATTTAATATCATTGGAAGGTAGGTGCTGTATTTTGTACCATGACTCTTACAAATTCACTCTGTAGAATTTGAATATATGCATTTGTGACCGGGTGCCTGGAGGGGACACACTGAGAATGCCACACTTCGGGCACACTGCAAGAAATAGGGCAGACAACCCCGCAAACTGGTGGTTTGTTCTATGATTAGATTCACCAACCCAGTGACTAAAAACTTCTGTAATGCCACATTGTTTTTGGCTTCTTGTTAACCAATCTGCTTTAGGCATCCAGGTCTTGGCTCCCATGTAGACAGCTAACATTAATACAGTGAGAGGTTATTAAAACCCTATTCACCATAAATCAAATTCTTCCAATCCCAAAGGATTAGATACATTACTCCCCAGGTCTATGCTATTTCAGATCTTATCCAAATACACACTTACAGCCAATCCTTAATAGCTAAATCTAATATTTATTAGAAAAAAGTTATATATGGTTAAGAGGTCAATTTATATAAAAATGTGTTTAAAGTTCTTAGGTCACTTTCATAGCAGGGAGGGTGAGGTTGATGATTTGTAAAATGTCTCTCAGAAATTCATTCAGTGTTATATTCCAACAGGCAGTTCAGGTGTTTATCTTGAGATATCTGTCTTATAGTTTTCACCATCCTGTTAAAGTTTAAGAAGATCTAAGATGAAAAGATCAGGCCCAGGGCTTTCCTTGATAGCTCTCTAGCAAGCTGACAAGCCTCCTCACAGCAATGTCACAGGAGTCCCTCTCCCCCTACCTCCCCCCTCCCCCCCCAATAGGAAATGCAGATCTTTGCTTTGAAGCTAATCTTCTATTACCTATGCATACACAGGTAAACTAGCTGCATTCATTCACATAAGGCCATTAGGTAATCCTTCCTTATAGCTTAGATAGTAAAGTTGAAGACAATATAGATAATATTATTTGTTTCCTGCAATGTTTTCTTTGATCTTAAGGTTAACTGGACACAGTTACATCTATCTATATATATAAAAGTCAAATGGTGTATGCGTGTGTGTGTGCGTGTATGTATGTTCCCTTATTCCTTCCACACCGTTTGAGCTAGAGACTTGAAATTTGGTACAGTTATAGGGTTTAGGGTCTTAAACAGGGTAAGTATAGAAAATTTTTCAAATCTCACCCCTTACACCCCCTAGGGGTGAAATTCTTTAAAGCCCATTAACATCAGCTGGGCAGCAGGTTAACACCTGCTGTTCTCTGTGACACAGTTATGATGTAATAATACCCCCTTCAATGGCCCCCACACTCGCTCAGCTCTCTGCCCCCTCCAACTGCCCCTGCACTCGCTCAGCTCTCTCCTCCCCTCCAACGGATCCCCCGCTCGCTCAGCTCTCTCCCCCCTCCCTCCTCCAATGGCCCCCTCACTCGCTCAGCTCTCTCCCCCCTCCCCCCTCCAATGGCCCCCGCACTCGCTCAGCTCTCTCCCCCCTCCCCCCACTCCAATGGCCCCCACACTCACTCAGCTCTCTCCCCCATCAGGTAAGAATCATTTTTTTTTTAAATTTCACCCCCCTCCCCCCACATCTAAATGCAAGAGAATGAAATTAATTAGACAAATGAGACTTCTGAACAAAATTTGTATTAATAAAAAACATTGTAGTCTTTTTACATCCCAGTTTCCAATTACAAATACCCTGAGCAACGCCGGGTATTTTTGCTAGTACATAATGAAGGCAAACAAGACATGAAAGGGAATCAGTATCTACAAGCTAATTTAGTTACCCTCTTAAACTTCTATCAGTATATTGGTAAGCTCAGACATCTCTTAGCATCTACCCTTGATTTCTGTTATTACAAATAAATGGACTGATTGCTGGTCTAGTACATCTCTTTTAAATTCATATACAAGTAGATTGTCTTGATTATATTTCAATGCCTCTTTGTTATGTTGTTATGGGTCAGACACAGTTTGGCCAGTCTGTGCCTGTCACAGCATTTTTATACAAAAGGCAATTCTACAGCAGGAAGAGAAGCATTGGGATGCTCTCAGTGCCACCCAAGGGAAGTTCAGTGAGTGTACAAGTGGTAAAATGGGGTTAGCTGCTGGACCGTTGTCTGATCCATCTCTCTCAACTGTTATGAGCTAAATGTGACATACCTGGGTGCAATTCAGACAAGTGAGGAGCCATGTAACCCCTGCCCTGCCCTGCAGCCTTGGGTGCCTTATAATACCTTGCTGACATTAGCTTCAGTTTGGTCTGCTCACTAACAGCCTTCCAGCAAGCAAATAACACTCTGAATATCTGTGTGTAAATGAAGTCTGCCAACCACATCGGGTTACATTCTGGAGTGCACCAGCCTTGGTTATACTGGACGGTGACCCCAACACAGTCCCACTCCTGGATTTCCTCCCAGAAATGTGTCTTGTCCTGCCCAGCCCTCTCCTGAACAGTCCAAATATACTGTCTGGTGTTCCTTTAAGTGACTAATTTATACCAGTTTACAAAATTCAGCAGAGTTACCCAGATACTTTAATTTAAACACACTGGATTAGATTAAATGGTAAAACAAATTTACTAACTACAAAAAGAGATTTTAAGTGAGTGAAAGTCAGAAATGTTTACAAGAAAGTAAGATTAAAAAATGTTTTCTAATGCCTAGTTTCACAAAGCATATTAGATTCAAAGCAAAGTTTCTTACCACATATTTCCAGCTGAGGAAACTTTGTCAGGACCCTTCCCCCCGAGTCCATCAGCTATTTCCTTTCTCTTCTTAGATGCCAAGAATTAGATGATCAGGGAGAGAGAGAGATGGGTGTTTGTGCTTCCCTTTTATAGTTTTCTAGTCCCTCTTTGAAAGGCATTTTCAGCTGAGAATCAGGAGACAGGTAGTCTGCTAGAGGAAGGAAACTCTATGTTATTTTGTAGCTAAGATGCAGATCTCTTTGTGTCTGCCCCCTTTTCTTGCCAAAGAATGGCCACTTGGTAGATGATGGCCCTTTAGCCTTGTTGACACCTGTCTGGAACATCAGCTTTTCCTTTGTCTTTGAGAAACTGGTTTGACTACTCCCCAGATTTATCTGGGAAACATACTCCAGTCGTGATTTCAGCTTATGTTCATAACTTTACCTATAATGTTGCTACATGCCCCTTGCCATGATATTACTGGTCAACAAGTTATGTGTTTTCAAATAATACCTTACAAGGCATACCTTTTAGAAAGATTATTACAGTATTTTGTAGGGTCTTAAACACACTAAGGTGGGATCTTTTGTAAATTACCCTAATGTATACATGCCAGTAATGACATTCCCAACCAAGATTTCAGTTGTGATATCAGTTTGCATACCCTGTTTCCCCGAAAGTAAGACATCCCCCGAAAATAAGACGTACTTCCAGTTTTGCCTCTCGCTGTAATATAATGTAATGTAATTTTGGGAGCAAAAATTAATATAAGACACTGTCTTATTTTCGGGGAAACACGGTAGTATGGACTTCTGTCCACCAAGAAATGTGCATTTTTACTAAAATTGAGTCTGGTGCACTGCTGTTAATCATACAGGATTATATGAGAAAGTGAGGTTGATGTGTGTATAATAAGTGTTTGATATTTTCAGAATAAGTTATCAAGAATATATTGAAAATATCAGTCTTGCAACAAGATTGGATGGCAGGTCAGTTTATTGACTAGTCAAATACACATAAATAATTTTGACTCACAGTTATTCAACCAGACAAAAGTAAATATTAAAATAAAGATTTATTTTCTTCATTATCAAAACAATGAAAAATGTAAAAGACCTGGATTATTTAGGTATAAAACCACGGTCTACTGAAATCAGCTGAAGTCAAATTGAATACTGACTAGTCAGAAGAGCAAACTGTCATCCTTACTTTTCCTACTGAGAGTTTTTGCAGTCAGGACAATAGCAAGGGGTTATTTTTATTTATTTAGTGCTCAGATCAGACTGTTTTTGATCATCCAATTGCTTCCAGCTAATGGTATATGTGGATTTAAATCAGGATTTTTTTTCCCACAAAATTGTGTAGGTCTTCTAATGTAAGGTAAGACTTAGCAGAATATGCGTCCATAAATATTAATAACCAGTGTAGAGGATAGTTTCCCCTTGATTTGTTTTGGAAAAGTTTCAGTAGCAAAGTTAAGAAAATGTCATAGTGCTTAAAAAGACAGGAATTTAGTTTTCAAAACGGTAATTTTTGTTGTTGCGCAAACGTTTATCCATTTCTGGGATAGAAACCTAAATAAACTTAAAGGGATCAGGGATCAACATGTGATTTAGATGCCCAAACAGCTTTGTTCCACACTTTGTAAATTGTTCTGGGGCTTATGTGGGAGATACACATCCAGATCCCTATCATGAGGCAATGGAGTGCATGCTCAGCCAGGTGATAGGTGCCTAGAGTGAAGCTGCAGTGCGCTTGCCCAGAGACAATAACTTAGGCACCAAATAAGTTTAGATGTTTACAGGGTTAGGTGGCAGACAAGCGGGAGTTTTTTTAATTGCAATGGTGCCTAAAAATGGGATTTAGGTGCCTAGGCACCTTTACGAATCTCACCCATGGTCACTAAGGCAAGGTGGCAGGGCCGGCGACAGGAATTTGGGGGCCCCGTACGGCAGACTGTACGGCCCCCCCCCCCGGTCTCCTGCCACCCGCGGGGCCCCCCCGCCAGTCTCCTGCCACCCGAGGGCTCCCCCCGCCAGTCTCCCGCCGCCCGTGGGGCCCCCCCTGCCAGTCTCCCGCCGCCTGCGGCCCCCCCTGGCCGATCTCCCGCCGCCCGCGGCCCCCCCACCCCCGGCCAGTCTCCCGCCGCCTGCGCTCCCCCCCCCCCCCCCGTCTCCTGCCTCCCGCCCCCCCCGGCCGATCTCCCGCCGCCCGAGGGCCCTCCTCCACTGGTCTCCTACCTCCCGTGGCCCCCCCCGGCCGATCTCCCGTGGCCCCCCCCGGCTGGTCTCCTGCCTCCCGCGGCCCCCCCCCCCACCGATCTCCTGCCTCGCGCGCCCCCCCCCGGCCGGTCTCCTGCCTCCCGCGCCCCCCGCCAATCTCCTGCCTCCCGCGGGCCCCCCCCGGCCGATCTCCCGCGGCCCCCCCGGCCGGTCTCCCGCGGCCCCCCCCGGCCTCCGGCCTCCTGCCTCCCGCGCGCCCCCGCGCGCCCCCCCCCGCCGATCTCCTGCCTCCCCCCCTTCCTCTCCCCGGCCCGTCTCCTACCTCCTGCGGGCCCCAAACCCCACATGTGCTGCGGCCACATGGCCGGCCGGGAGAAGCAAAGGGGGGCGGGGCTGGCTGCCGGGAGAAGCAAAGGGGGGCGGGGCTGGCTGCTGGGGGCCGGGGGAGGGGGCTGGTGAGCGCGGCAGCGGCTGCCCGAGCCGCGCCTCGCTCACAGCCCCAGCGACAACAGTTACAGCTGTACCGGCCCCAGACTTCAGGGGGCCCCCCTGAAGTCTGGGGCCCGGTACAGCTGTAACCGTTGTACCACCCTGTCGCCGGCCCTGCAAGGTGGCACTTGTTTTTTTAAAAGTCCAATTATAGATTTTGAAAAGTCGCTGAAACATTTCTAAACTTTAAATATGTAACATATGAAAATGTTATTTGGTATAATTATTTTATTGACAGCTATTGGAAATGGCCTGCTTAACACAGTTCTTGCTGACAAAACTTTTATCCCACAGAATCAGTTATACTTTATACCGTGTGCTTATACACACACATGTAAACACAAAACATGCTAAAATGTTTGTTTTATTGTGTGCTATAAAGAGTGGTTACAGACCATTACATAAAAAGTGCTTTAGAAACACAATTAGAAATTTGGAAACAGATCCTTAACTTGTGTTAAACTGATTGCAATTTAGCTCCGCTGAGTTATGTCATCTAAAAATCTGCATATATATTATTTGTTTCTCTTAGAATTCAAAATTTCTGTACTGCTACTGTCTCAGACTTTTTAGTGAATTACATTGGAGCTGTGATGAGGATGAATAACTCCATAGGGGAGGGCTCAAAAACTGAGCTCAAGTTTAAAGTCAGGCTTTTATATTTTTGGAAGTATACATCTGTGAAAATGGACACCGTGTTAATGGTAATCAGTGAATCATTCACATTTGTTTAATATTATACATAGTTTATCCTTTGTAGATCATATCCACTAAAGTGCAATATGATTACGTGCATTTTTCTAACTAATTAAGAGAGGGATAGTAGACATACAAACTGTAGAAGGAAAAAACAACCATTGCTTATATTGTTGTATAAAGAAGGCCTCATACCTGTCTCCTTTTGGCAGTAAGCAATAGTCATGTCTGCTGTGTGAGTGATACCAAGTGCCGGGAATTACAAATGAGTGTTGTTAACTGGCTAACAACAGATGGGAGCACTGTGTTATGTCAAACAGTCATAGAGTCCACTGAATATATTATACAGCAGTGAAATATGGGATAAACATAATTTGGAGTTATGTTTCTATTTTCAAAGAGAGGAAAACAAACAGCTTTATAACTGTCAGTAAAAATTGGTCCTAAATTTATATACTTATGTATTTCCTGTTTGATTACAGTGGGAAAGTTTTGTACTATTTTACATCTCATACAACATGACTAAATTCCATGTAATTGAACATAGAATTTAGTCCTGTAGCATCCTCCTTTTGTCCCTTTTTATCTATGCATATAGAATTTTGGTAAGTCTAGAAAGTATGCCTTCTATAAAGTAGCAGCAATTATTTTCTGATCAGCAGACTCCTTTCCATTATAATTTGGACCTAAAATTTATTCTGTGGATGTGCTTTTTGTGGTCTTATTTATTACTGAACCTGGAGGTAACTTGGTAATACATACAATGTATCTTGAGGTCTGACAAAAGAACAAAGTAGCTGAAATACTTTCCTAGTTTTGGTTGCTAATAACTGACATAGTACATTACACCCTATTCATACTTCCTAATACTCTCTCATTTTAAAAGTTTCTTCAGCCAGTTGAAACTAATTCAGATACATCCACACAGAATGAGTTCATTCAAATACAAAAAAGTGCTTCTCTCTTTTGCCTAAAAATGGCTGGCTGCTTATGGGTCTAATTTATACTTTCAATCATGTTCACACAGTGATCCAGTCTCAGAGATTATAGAGTTCCACTTAGCATAGAATCAGAGAATCAGATAACTGGAAGGGGCCTCGATGCTTAAGCTCTCTGACAGGAAATTTTTGTCCAAGCTAAAGTTCCCTTGCTGCAGTTGAAGCCCACTGCTTCTTGTCCTATCCTTAGAGGTTAAGAAGAACATTTTTTCTCCCTCCTCCTTATAACAACTTTTTATGTACTTGAAAACCATTATAATGTCCCTTCTTAATCTTCTCTTCTCCAGACTAAACAGACTAAAATTTTTCAATCTTACCGCATAGGTCACGTTTTCAACCATTTCTGTTTCCCTTCTCTGGACTTTCTCCAATGTATCCATGTCTTTCCTGATATGTCACACCCAGAATTGGACACAACACTCTAGTTGAGGCCTAACTGGTGTGAAGTAGAGCAGAAGAATTACTTCTCATGTCTTGCTTACAGCACTCTTGCTAATGCATCCCAGAATTATGTTTGCTTTTTTGCAACAGTGTTACACTGACTCATATTTAGCTTGTGGTCCACTATGACCCCCAGATCATTTTCTGCAATACTGCTTCTTAGTCAGTCATTTCCCATTTTGTATGTGTGTAACAGATTTGTTCCTTCCTAAGTGCAGTACTTTACATTTATCCTTTTTGAATTTCATCCTATGTGCTTCAGACCATTTCTCAATTGGTACAAATAATTTTGAATTATAATCTTATCCTCGAAAACACTTGCAACCTCTCCCAGCTTGGTATCATCTGCAAACATAAATATACTCTCTAAATAACTGATGAAGATACTGAACAGAACTGGACCCAGAACTGATCCCCATGGGACCTCACTCATTACACCTTTCTGGCTTGACTGTGAACCACTGATTACTATTCTCTGGGAATAGTTTTCCAACAAGTTATGCACCCACCTTATAGTATCTCCATCTAGGTTGCATTTTGTTTATGAGAAGATCATGTGAGATAGTGCCAAGAGATTTACTAAATTCAAGATATACCACGTCTACTGCTCCCCTCCACCCCCCCATCCACAAAGCATAAATGGGGCTGGTTGGTTAAACTGCATGTAAAGTGTGGAGATTTTTAAAAAATCCACAAAATATATTATTACTGCACCCTTTAAAAATATATGTGGAACTTAAAGTCAGTGTACATTATGTGAGTACCAATGAAGTCTAGTTGATATGTAACCACTCCTGCCATTCTGGTCTTCTATAGGCCTTCTTTGTAAACAAATATCTTGAATATTTGAAACCTATGAGAAGGAAATCTTGTAAACCAATTGTCTCTATTCTTTCTTTTAGAAGATTTCAAAAGAGAAGACATTTTGGAACAACAGAGAGATTCTAAAAAGGGTTGCACCAGAGGCCCACATCAAAATTCATAAGGTAGTTTTTGTATTGTTCTTCATGTTACTGTTTAAAAAAATAATATAGAAATGTCAGAATTCTTGTCACAGTGTTATCCTTTTTTAGAAGATCGTCCTTTAAGACAGATCACTGTGGAATATGAAAAATATACTTTTCTTCTGTTGCTTAAAAGGTTCTTATTTTAATTATTTATCTAACCATTTGTTCTCCTTCATAAATATTAATACTATTCCAGAGAATCACACTCCTTGAAAATGCCATGACACAGGGAGGGTTCTTTGATACCATGAGATCTTCTGTAGGTGTTTCTAAAATAGTGAGGGGCAAAGGGAAGACCCACAAAACCTTTAATTGGTATATGTGTGTGTATGTATATATCTCTATCTCTACATCGAATCGGTGGGACCAGCAGACCTCCCGCCGGCGTGCCTGACTGCTGCACTTGCGGCAGCAAAAAACGTAGAGCCTCCCCTGCACGTGATGTTTTAAAATTAGCTGTATACATCTAATGTAGATGGGTGTCATTTTCCAAAGCTCTGTTGCTTGGGTTTTGGATTTACAAAATTCAGGGTGGTTTAGATGTAGATCTTTTTATCCTGACCTTTTAAGTAGTGAGATGTTGTTCTGATTATTTATTGTTCAGTCCTAGTTTTTGTTTATTTATTATTAGGATTGACTATCTCTAATGTACAGGTACTTTCAGACTTTAGTATTTATAGTTCTGTTTTGTGATCTCCTGTTTCAGGTCTGCCATTGCTCCCTGCTAACATGAGTCATTCACTTTCTTCCAGCTCAGGGGTTCTCAAACATTTTTCCTCCACTTTTGGACTGTCCAAATATGTGTGAGACTTATAGAATCTCAGTTATTTGGAATAATACATTTCAAAACATTGTGCCAAATTCAGCAAAGCTAATTCACCAGGTAAGCCTGCTGCACTAGAATTTGGTAACCTTCCTGGCATACTGCAAAAGTCTTTAGTTTCAAGGGTTTCTTGAAAAGGCTAGAGGTATGCTTCTCTTATCAACTAAGGAGAAGAAGGGAGGTTTTGTAGGTGGCTGGCTGAATTCCTGCTGAGCTGAACTGGTGATTTGAATGCAGCTATGGTCAGAGGTGGTGGGAAGGATAGCTCAGTGGTTTGAGCATTGACCTGCTAAATCCAGGGTTGTGAGTTTAATCCTTGAGGAGGCCATTTAGGGATCTGGGGTAAAAAAAATCTTGCAGGGGACTGAACTCAATGACCTTTCAAGGTCTGTCCAGTTCTAGGAGAGGTATATCTCCTTTTATTTATTGTTAATGATGTGTTAGGGCACCTAACACCTTGTATATTCTTCAGTTATTTAAATTGAAGTAGATACATAAGATGAAAAATAGGGGGAGGGAGATTCAGCCTCTGCAGGGCAGTCTCATTTTATTTTCCTTTCTTTCTTTCCTTTGTGTGGTACAAAATACATTTTTGAGAGTTTCTCTGAGATTATGATTGAGGTTCAGATATTACAATTGATTTACATTTCTTTGTTATAACTGAAATTGAAAACAATTCTAAATTTTTAATGATGATTTTTCTACCAGGAGCCATAAAGTGGCCCCTGTTTTCTAAATACTGTGACAAAGCATATCAAATCCTTGTCCATGTTTGTAAACTTAGCAGAACTGGTTCATGTTTGGGGTTTTAATTAAATTTTAAATCAGGTGATTTTGTCAAGTTCATGTTTAGTTGTAAGTTGTATTAGTTCTAATTGTTTTAATACAAGATATTTTTGGTTAACTTTATAAAAATGAGGATGCTTTTGGCTATTCAGCAAAGTTTCCAAAATATAGCTAGAATAAAGCAAATAAACCAAAGACAAAAATTTTCTTTAATCCATCAATTTATAGTTTATTTACTTTCACCTTTCCATCTAAATTGTGTTTCTTTGAACTCAGTAGTTTGATCATCAATCAAGGGCCTTCTAAAGGATTCCAAAATGGATATATTTCTCTAAAAGGTATCTATGTGTCACTCCTAAGACAGTGCCACATGTACAACATTTTATTGAATCATTGAATAATGATTATTTGACAAGTGCCTTAAATACATACTCCGAAAATAAACACAATTTGATTTTTGTAACCATACTAATAAAACCAATTTGTCGGTAGGAATACCAATATCTTCTGAAACATTTTATTTTGTTACCGAACAAAATACTACTCCTGAGTTTTTCATTTTGCATTGTTTGTTTGGTTTTTTGGTCACAAATGTCAAACAGGTAGGACATGAGACTAAATAAAACAGCTAGAACTGCTTATCTAAATACCTTATGAAAAGAATCATGCCAAGCTAAAACAAAAACAAATAAGTAAATCAGATATTAGCTGTGTTCTAATAACATGTCTCCTTGAATAACAAATATCCAAACCATAGTACTGTCTCATTTTATAATACTCATAGAATCATAGTGTATGTAACAGGGCAGGGCTTCTTTGCAGCTCCCTCATGATCTACTGCTATATTTACAGTTTCTTGTAGGCAGTTTTGTGCCTAATTTAAACAAAACAAATAAAATTCTTCCTCAGCTCACCCTGGGCTATCAGCCCCTTTTCATTTCAGACTCACTGCTTCCCCTCCCTCTGATTTCCATGGCTCCCTAGCTCTGACTCACCCAGTTTTTCTCATTGTCTCCTCCCCCTGAAGGCCCAGACACCATCTTACAAAATCTAATCTGCATAAATTGATGCAGAAAATGTACTTTGGCACTGCTCTTTCTTAATGGACCAGTGTCACCCAGTCACAGTGCCCTTATGTTCCAGAATCCTTCAGGGTTATGGCAACCGGAAAATACAAGTCACAAAGAATAAGGCAAGAAACCTGTATTTACCAAATAAAAATCTCTACAAATAGTATAAGCACAAATATCAGAATGAGCAGAAGGGGAGATAATTGTTCCCCGGAGGGTAGCTTGACACATTTCTATTCTAGATTCTTCACAAGTGGTTCAATACACCTAAAATAAAAACAAAATTATGCATAGAGTGTTAACATCTGCACTGTTCACTGTGAGGTACCTAGTGAAACCCAGGTTACTGTTACAAAGTCAATTTTTAACAGCATGTCTGATATAATAGTATTTTCCTGTGCCTAGAAAAAAGAAATAATTGTGTTATCCCTGATTCTGTTACATTAAAAGTGTTGGTAAATGAGCATGAGCATATTCAGTTGTGACAGTTAAATTAGGTGAAATAATTAAAGGATATTGTGTGAAGTTTGTCACAAAGGTAAAACTGATCTGGCATGAGACAGAGCTTTATTGGGGTCAGTTTGAGACTGTGGAATGAACTCCCACAGGGAGTAAGGACCATCACAATCCTCACCACTTTTGGCTCCAAGTATAAAGCACACTTCTTCAGCTTTCTTTTATGTGACATGAACACATGGCAACATGTTCCAAACCTACCAAAACACAACACTAATGCACAATTCTTCACCCAAGGAGAAAATGAGAGGAAGAATGTATCACGTGGCAGGGATGTTAATCATTTTCATTTAATGCACTTCTGAAAAAGACTCATCAGCCAGACACCTGGGAAAAAATTCTCTGTAGTAACTCTGAGCCCTCCCCCTTTAATGCCCCATCTCTAGATACTAGAGGTATTTGCTAATTGCAGTTATGAATGAGCCATATGCCATTATAGACAACCTTGTCATATCATCCCCTCCATAAAATTGTCAAACTCGGTCTTGAAACAAATTAGGGTTTTTGCCCCCATTATTTTCCTTGGAAGACTATTCCTGAACTTCTGTCCTCTGATGCTTAGAAACCTTCAATTTCAAGCATAAACTTCTTGATGGCCAGTTTATATCCAGTTGTCATTTTGCCAACATTAGACCTTAAATTAAATAACTCTTCTCTCTCACCAGTGTTTACTCTCTATATGAGTACCAGAGAGATAATCATATCACTGCTCAATTTTTCTGATCATCCTAGTAGCCCTTCTCTGCACCTCTTCCAGTTTGAATTCATCTTTCTTAAACATGGGAAACCAGGATTGCACATGGTATTCCAGACAAAGTCTCACCAGTGCCTTGTGGGAGAATAATAAAGCTTCTCTATCTCTCCTGTAAATATCTCTCCTGTTGCATCCTGGGATTGCATTAGCCTTTTTCACAGCTACATTTATCTGAAGACTCATAGTCATCCTGTGATCAACCAATACACCCACATCTTTCTCCTTCTCTGTTGTTTCAAATTGATTGTTCCCCATTTTTTAGCAAAAAGGTACATAGTCTCCTCTTCAACTAATTCCTTAACCAACTTTCTATTCTCATATTAATCCCGCTCTTCTCCAATCTATGTGGAACTATATCTAATGTTTTACAGAAATCCAGGCATATTAGATCTATTGCATATCTTTTTTCTATAAATCCGTTATCTTCTCAAAGAAAGAGATCACACTATTTATTTCATATGAAATCAAGTTTTAATTCTAAGGATGTATATCTTCTCTTGTGTGGTCCAAGCAAGTTAGCTCTTTCCTCTTGCTCCAAGTTGTTCTGTGGTTTGGTCATTCATTGGGCAGATGCATGTGGGGCTGGAAAGAATAATTCTATTTCTCAGGTTGTACAGGCACTTCATAGGCTTCCCAGAACTGATGGCTGGAATATCCTCTGAGAGCCCTTATATGCCCATCCAGGGAACAGAAAGATCTGTTTTCTTATACCTTGAATGTTGCCATGCAGGGAGCATCTACTTTGGTGGTTCTCAAACTTCCCACCCCCGTGACACTTTTTTCCTTAATACCTTCCTCTCGCAACCCATAATTATTTCCACCGAAATGCCACCAAATCCTACTCTCTTGGTTTTGGTGGCATTTTGGTGGACATACCATGAGTGCCCATGTGTCCGCAGAAATGCCACCAAAACTGGAAATGAGCACTTCAGTGTTTTTTTGACAGACATGGTCTCGCGTATAGCATGTCCGCCGAAATGCTGCCTAGCCCGAAGTGTTCGCAACGGCTGTTTATCGGCGATATTGGAGGCCTGCGACCCCCCCCAGGGGGTCACGACCCCCCAGTTTGAGAAGTGCTGCTCTACATGGGTATTTCTCATCCAGCCACACATCATCAACCCTCCTCATCATCAGTTAATCAGTTTTGTGCCATCGCAGGGGCCGAAGGTATTGGTGCACCTCAGTCTCTCCTGTATTCTGTCTGTGGCACACAATAATTTAGTCTTCTGAGGGCTGTAACACCAATGTTGAGGGCTGATCTCTTTTGGACTGGTAGACTTGGTATGGAGATAGCTGGGTAATTTAAGTGGCCTGTGATATACAGGAGATCAGACTAAATGATCAGGTGGTTGCTTCTGGCATTATGCAACACTATGACCCCTTGGGTCTATTGTCAAGGGGCTCTGCAGCAAAGGAGGAAAGGACTGGATTTGCCTCAAAGGGAATAAAATTGTGCATTAATACTTTCATTTCCCTGAACAATATCAGTTATGGAAGCTGAAATTACTGTGAACCTCAGCAGATTGTGAGTAAATGTTGCCACCAATTCTGTTGATGATGGAGTTTTAAAAATAAGTCTGCTGAGTTAGCAATTCTTTTATCTCGGGCATTTTCAAAATATGATCTGCTTCCTTTCATACTGCTGTATTGGTCTGGGACTCTCCTGCAACTCTTATTCTGTCACCTAAGATTATTCTCAACCATGCACCCTGAAAATGGGACCCTTGCCACAATTTTTTGCCCCATAGCAAATAACTAGACTTTGAAGCATACTGACACAGTGGAGCTACTCCTAATAAATAGTTGTAATCTTTTGAAAATGCCATTCTTCCTGTCTGCATAATTCTGTTTTTATCAATTTGTTCATCTTCTCAAGAGGGGAGTTATTTACTACATTTCCTCTGACACATTCAGTTAAATTTAAAATCTTTCAAGTTAGTGCAGCTGGAATGGATTTGGACTGTTTTGTCCCTCTTGAGCTCTAGGGAGAGTTACTGAATGTCATAAATGTTGTGGATATCATCTTTGTAGCAGTGATTAAAAAAAGACATTGCCTATCATAAATCTTTGTAAGAGCCAGCTTATTTAATTTGAATTGCAATGGTGTCAGCAAGGAAGTCTTAGGAAACCAGGTATGATCCCAGTACATTGATTTATGAATAGTGGTATATGAATAGAATTATTTCCAAGCTTAAACCTTTCAAAAATTTTCATGGATTTTCTATTTAGCATTGTTAAATGAGAGAACATTGTTTTCAAGGAGAGAAAATTATTAGGCTTTCGGGATCAGATTTTCAAAGGTATTTCAGCATCTAAGGAAAGTCAGATATTGGAAGTTTCAGAAATGCCTATATATGTTTTGGTACCTAACTCCTGTTGATTTTCATGATTTCAAGGGAGTTACCTAACCTTCTTGGGCACTTTTAAAAATCCCATTAGGTGCCTCTCTCCATCTTTAGGTGTCTAAATATTTTTTAAATCTTGTCTTCAGTTACTACCATGGTAGCTATAAGTATCTATATAAAGAAATAAATTGCACTGGTTTGAATAATTCTTGTTTAATTTTAAAAAAATGTTGGAGTCAAGAAAAATACTGGTTAAGATAAATGAAGTAAATGAATTTTGAAGAAGTGTTTGTGGAAGAAATACAGGGAAATCTTAGGTCACTGTTGAAAATTTGGCAAAAGAGATTTTGAGTGCCTTAATTTTTAGTTGCCTGACTTCTGACACATTTGGATTGATTTTCAGAGAGGTTGAGCACCATCATCCTCCATTCACTTCAGTTAAATTTGAGGGTGCTTAGCCAAAATTATGGCCAAACACTCTTAAATTCATGTCATAGGGCAGCCACCTCCAGGGTACTCCCTCATTTCCTCAGAGTGGCTATGCAAGCAACTTGCTGCTTTGATTTTGCTCTTTTGGACATTCATAGTTCCTCTCTTCTAGAAGTCAATCACCTGCCCAGTCTCCACCTTATATCATACAGCACCCCTTCCAGGACCGTGTTGCTGTATGACTGGTGCTCCTGCCCCAGTTTCCACTTCATTGATTCCCAGTAATTTCAGTACAGCTTTCTGAGCATTTAAATCATCCTTTTGCAGAGTTAGGTTGTGATGAATCCCACAATCTTCATGAAGAATTCTCCACCACATAAGCACTACATACAATCTTTCTGTTCCCAACAATCCATCACCACATCAAGTATATCTCTGGCATCTCTCAAAACACGTCATCCCAACCAGATGCTTCTCCCGCTGTATTGACTTTCAGCTCTGCTCTTGTGAGTTCTCTGTGTTTCAGGAATTTGGGTCCTTTCTCTTTGGAATGTGGTTCTGACTCTCTCTTTGGGCTGCGGGCCCTGATTTCTCTTGATCTAAACTTCCTGCGGTGTTTGGGCTATCTATCAGTTATATCTCTCAGGGGCATATACGGGGACATACCCACAAAGTTAAAACTTCCCTGCTCTCCTCATTATACCAAACTAAGTCAAATATGGACCAAAACAGGAAAGTTTGGCCTGATTTGATTTTTAAAGGGGCAGCTACACTGCTACATAACTGTATAATATAAAAGCAAAATTAAATGAGTCCTGTTTATCTCACGGGAAATCCTCTACTTCCCCTATCCCCCACCCCTTACTTTAAGTTTCCAAACTTCTCCATAGGATGCATCAGACATACCCCAAAATTAGACATTTTCTTCTCAACCCATTTCACTTAATGCACATAGATATGTCCAGAACTTCCCAAATTCCCCATGACTTTTCAAAATAGTCATTGAGGAATAGACTTATCTCAAGTCTCAGCCATGATGCAATTCCATTGATGGGAGATGGTCTTCCCAATCTTGTCAATGGACCAGTCACAGGTGAACTGGCCTCTTTCTTGTTAAAGGGCCAGTGTCACCCTCTGACAGGTAAACACACAAAATCTGATGCCATTTTATAAAACTGTTAAAAAGTTAAGGTCAAAATATCTCCACCATTGTGCTATGTAAATAATATAGGCTCTGTACCTATACATGTACTTAACTTAAATACCTGAGAGTATGTCTACACAGCCCAAAGAGATGAGCCTCCCAGCCCAGGTCAACACATTTGGACTAATGGGGCCCAGGTGAATGCTCTAAAAATAGTTGTTTAAACAGCACTTTGAAGTTGCAGCTCAAGCTAGAGGTAGGGATCAGCAGCACATCCCCCTTGCCAGGCTTTGGAGCCTGAGCTCCAGCCTGAGCTGCGAGTTCAAAACTCTGTTTACACTGCTATTTTCAGAGAGCTAGAGTGAGCCTGTTAGACCAATCTATCACCTCAGTCTGGGAGGATCACATCTGCGTACTGTCTACACTGAGTAGATCTATTGACTTCACTGGGCTGCCACTTTGCAAAAACCAAAACATCAAAAACCATAAGTCTGGGCAATGTGATTCTCCCACTCCCTGCCCCCAAGTCCCATGGTTTATTGAGATTAGTCACATATTTAAAAATAGGTAGATGCTTAAGTAACTCGCTGAATTGGGGCCAAGCTACTTATTTATTGCAATGTATATTTTGTAAGAAAATAACAGTGATTAATTCCTGGCATAAACCTGATTTGGAGTTTTATTATAAAGTTTACCTTGCGAAGACGAAGAAAGCCCTTGTGAAAAACTGTAGACATGCTCCCTAACAAATTGCACTTTGATTCTACTTTAGTGCAACTACCCATCACCAATAAATCACTCAGAGAGAGAGAGAGATCCAGTTGTCTACTGTTTTAGGCCTCCTGCCAATTGTTGTGTTGGACTGTCACATTTGAACTTCAAATTTGCAGCTGAAACAAAAATTTTGCGACCAATTATTCTCCTCTTTCTTGGCCAGCAAAATAGAAAAAAAAAATCTGATTCTAACTTTGGGAAAAACTTTGAATCAGATGTAAACCGATAAATTCTTAATACAGAATATTGCCCAAAACTCAACACAAAACAAATTAGAATTTGAACAATACATCTTGTTATCAATAATGAATATTAAGGATCAGACTGTGCTCAGCTCCCATAGGTCTATGTAATGGGAGAAGACATAAGGAGCTTCTTCCTCCCATCTGCCACTCCCTCCTGTGAACATAGTCAGACCAGCTTCTTAAGTCCTTATCAGAACTAATGAGATGAGAGCAAGGCAATTGATCTATCCCTCCCCATACTGGACAGCAAAGCTGATTGGCTGTGGTGTTGCGGGGGTGATCATGCAGCAACTTTTCTATACAGAGTGTAGTGTCTGTGTCATCTATGGGGGAAGGAAGGGTCACAAGTCCTCCTCTATGCAACTCCACAGAGGATATGAGTTGTAACAGCCCCCAGTTACAGAGCTTTAGCTCAAGCTGTAGTACTTCATGGCTTCATCTCTGGAGGACCTCTGTTCAATCCTTCTTCTGTCAGCTAAGATGGCAGCTATCTCATCTGCATAGTCTGAGAATCATTGGAGTGAATTCTGTGGAGACAGAATTCCTTCTGTCACTTCCAGCCATTGCATGGTCCCACTGCAGCCCCTCTAATGTACCTGGCAATGCCAAGGACAAAAATTCTAGCTTTATATTTGATTAAGGAGAAAAGGAAGAAAGATGATTTACAAACATCTTCTAATTCAGAATGGTTCTGCTATTTAGAGAATGACTGATCAACCATAAGCAACAAATATCCTTTGAGAATTGCTTAGACTAATACTTGCTCAGTAGAATGAAATCAAATGACCTATTCTTCTCCTACTGACACCACTATCAATGGGAGCAGGTTAGAGTCCAGAAAATGAACACTTTAGAACTGATATAAACAGAAATTAAATATATCAGTGCCTGAATTAACTAAGGAATGAGGCAGCATAATATTACCTCCCTCACCTAGCCTTCGTCTGTCATTTCTATTCAGACTATAAACTCTTTGCGTAGGCACTGTCTTTTATGGTGTATCTGTACAACTACTAGCTCAGTGAGGCCCTGTCCCAGGATTGGGGCCTTTACCCATTACCATGATACAACTAATAGTAGTAGTAAATGCAGACTCATTTTATTCTGGAAATACATAGGATCCTCCCAATAACAGTGTTGTTCTACCACCTTCGACTAGGTTTTCACAGACTCTGAATGCAAATAATTTCACATACAGTAAACCCTCGATTTAACAGACCTCGATTTAACGGACTTCGGATGCAACGAACAAAATTTCTAAGCAAGTCTGATGCATCCGAAATCCATTTGTCGAGGGCTGGCTGACGGCTCCCGCCAGTGGGCGGGCTGGCTGACGGCTCCCGCCAGCGGGCGGGCTGGTTGACAGCTCCCGCCAGCGGGCGGGCTGGCTGACGGCTCCCGCCCGGGTCCCCCCAGCGGGCGGGCTGGCTGACGGCTCCCGCCCGGGTCCCGCCAGCAGGCGGGCTGGCTGACGGCTCCCGGCTGCCACCCGGGTCCTGGCAGCGGGCAGGCTGCGGAGCTGTCGCCCCGGCCCTGTGGCGGGCGGGCTGCTGCTCCGACAGCTCGTTTTTTTTTATTATTATTAAATAACGGACTTTCTGATTTAACGGACACCCCCTCGCCCGAATTAGTCTTTTAAATCAAGGTTTTACTGTATCTGCATTGGTAACTATTTTTACTACGGTATTATTTGTAATTTAGTGGTAGGCAAAACAAAAAGGCATAGTTTAGAGCAAATTTGTATTGGGTGGTATGTATTTGTTGGGATTTATCATCATCTACCTTTATTTTATTTGAAGTTATATTCATTAATAGCAACAAAATTATGGTTCATGTACATATTTTGAATGCTGTGCCTCTTGAACTTTCTGTTGCTTCAAATCCTTTTTGTATGTAAAGAGAATGTTAACACTAGCTGTTACTCTGTATCCAAGTCCCACTACAAAATCTTCTATTAAAATATTACTTTTATTAATATAATATAGATTCTTCTATGTTTGAACAGTCACTTGACAGACCAAGAGCTTCAGTAATGCACTTACACTTTACATGTCCTGCATACTAATGTCTTTATACAGCAATACTTGTCTAAGAAATCTAACACAATATAATGACAAGTGTCTTTAAAACTAGCTTACAGGCTACACTCATCTTTCATATTAGTATTCTATAAAAAGTTGCAAAGAAAGTGCACATTCTGTTTTGCATTCATGCTTCTTGACATTGTAAAAAACAGAGTGAAATAATTCCTTACAATATTGTCAGACAGCCAAACCCATCTGCCGTGTTATCTGCAAATTCCCATTGTTCCAAGGGGTACACATGCACCTCAGCAGTCACTTACCACCCCAGAAGTTGCTGTAAAATCAACAGTTGAACAGAAGCAAAAGTTGGGAGGGTGGAGGAGGATCTGTGGGTGAGAAGGGAAAAGAAAACTAAGCAGTTGTCCCTTGGGAAAGGGGACTTCGTGAATTCATAAATTCTAAGGATGGAAAGGACCATTGTGGTCATATAGTCTGACCTGCTATATAGCACAAGCCATAGAATTTCCCCAAAAGAATTTCTACATGCATCTTTTAGAAAAAAAATCCTTGATTCAAAAATTGTCAGCAATGTAGAATCCACCACGATCCTAGGTAAATTCTTCCAATGGTTAATTACCCTCCTACTTAAAAATGTACACCATATTTTCAGTCTGAATTTCTCTAGCTTTCAACTTCCAGCCATTGGAACGTGTTATAGCTTTCTCTGCTAGATTGAAGAGCATTTTATTAAATATTTTTCTCATGTTGGTACTCATAGACTGTAGTCAAGTCACCCATTAACTTTCTCTTTCTTAAGCTAAATAGATTTAATAGGGTACAGTAGACAAGAAGAACACCTGGCAAGGAGTTTTAAGGGATGTTTATATCTGAGAAAAGTTAGGAAGCCTTGGAAATGGGATTAAGACAACTGAGGCTTGGAGACTAGAGGGAAAATTGTGAATGAGAACTGGGTGGTAGAAAGGGGTCATTTTTAATTATTGGACACCAATAATTTTATTTAAAAAATATTTCATTTAGAGAAACAAAAAGTGGTTCTTACTAATTGTTTCTCTTACTACCAACTCAGAAGTCTGATACCTACTATGTAGTCACAGGGGTTCATTTACTTACTGTAAAAGATACCATAGTTAAGACCAAGCAAAATAATCACAATTATTAACCACATCTATTTTATTATTAAAGAAAGAAAAGAAAAAAAAACAGAAAACATTTACAAAACAACACAAATGACTAAGCATAAATGATAAAATGGTTACTTCTGTAGAAAAAAAATTCTGCATGCCTCTCTGTGAACATCTTATAACACACATTATTCCATGGTAATAGAACCACCCCTGGAGGGTGCTTTTCTCTTGGCAAATTAAAAACCAAGTATATTATTTTCCCATCTTATTGTGAATTCAGTTTTAATATCTTATTAGATAATTAACACTGTTCATGGGTGACATAATTTGGTTAAGGACAAGTGAAACCTGTCCAGTTGTTGTTTAGGTTATTAACAGTTTATAATTGGGCAAAGTAAGCAATCTTAACTGAATCATATGAAATCAAATAAAATATTTAAATTAGTTATTTAGGAGAAGGCAGTTAATCAGGTTTCTTAAAACACGGCAGTTACAAATCTTAATAATCCTAAATCCAATTAAGTCCTACTATTTCCCTGTTTACCAATGTTTAGTCCCAGTCTCTTCTCTAGAAATACATGGTCTAACCATCTGGGATGATGAAAAGGAAAAACCTAAAATATTAAGTTACAACAGCATTTCATTGTCTGGCTATGCTGAAAGACTGACAGGAGACATTAGATATAGGTTTGATCAGGGCACAACTTAATTGTTAGATGTCGGGGACTAACCCAGCAGATAAAATGTGCAATGCAAGTGAACCCCCCCATGATTAACTGGGGCGATAAGTGCTTTTACCAGCACCTCTACCCCCCCCCCCACCCACACCTTTCCGTTCATGTCCCTCCAGCAGATCCACTGCCCGGAACCTGCAATTCCGGGGGGAGTGGAGGGCTGGAGGGAAGAGGCTTCCACCAGGTCCCCCCATTTTTAGCCAGATCCCTCCAGCAAGTCCCTTGCCAACCCTCCACCCCTCATAGGAGGGGTTAAGGTGGCGGTGGCTCCTTTCTGTACCAATCAGAGGAGTCCCTAATGTTGCTCACTCCATTACCGGCACCTATCTTTAATTCCTTTTGCAAGCCATTTATCTGTTCTTTTGTGCCTCAATTTATGGATTACCTGTTTTGAACATCCGCCACAAGGAGGCACCAGCCATTAGTTTGGCTGCCTCCTCCCCAGCCCCAGCCAGGTTTCCAGACATCTCCCTCTTTTATATCAGCCAAAAATATGGTAGCATCTGAGTCTGGCAGGTGCACCCCAGCCTCCCGAAATAACCTATTGAATATGCCAGGGTGTGAAATTACTGTGTCCCCCAAAGGCAACAAAAATTTGGCCACTTCCCTCTTCATGTATTTCCTTGTTTTATCCACCCTGGCTCCCTGCCAGACCCTGCACTGAAGCATATTTGACCCGTCAATGTTAATGCCTGGACAAATTGCCAGGATCTGCTAGTTCGAAGAATTAACTCCACCCCTTTAAAGTGTTCCCAGATCATTTTCTCCCAGGTGTATCACCAATATATCTGATGGCCGCTGATGCACCCACACAGCATACAACAGCAATATCAGTTGATCTCATAATGTACCGCCCCGCGCGTGCCAACTGAGTAATGCTTCACCACCAAATCCCAGCTGGGAGCCCCTGGGCAACCTAGATACATGCCTATGCACCCAAAACACAATACGGTGCTCACAGAGCCACACCCTTGTATGTATAGTCAGCTGTCCTCTATCTGAAATGAGAACACAACCGATTAATGTTGATTTTCCACTTGTGGTCTTACACATATTCGGTATGCATTAGACTGCCAGAGCACAATTGCCTGAATAGCCTCTGCTTCCATACTTATCTGCACTGTTTCTGTAGTCACCCATATTCTGAATGAGTGGGAGACAAATTCATGGGTCAGCAGCCCCAACCTCGTTAGCTCCCATCTTAACATGGTAATCAATTGATGTTCTGTGAGGGGATTCCCATCTCCATGTACAAAAAGGGGGCCTTCTCCCTTTCACTGTATTGCCATCTAAGCCTTTAATGCATGAATGGGGCAGACCCCAGGCTTGCCACCCTGCCATACGGTAATGAATGTACCCCAGATGACTTGATCAGTCTTTGACCTTTGCAAGTGTAATATCACTGCATGCTTGTGTCAGCTTATGTCATGAAATTCCAAAGCCCTTCCCATAGAATCCCTGATGGACCCAGGCACTAGCTTACTGATCCTAAAAGTACCAAAAAATTCTGTCAAGAACACTGCCCTGAATAGGGACATCTCCTGTGACAAGGATGTGAAGGAGGTCCCTGAGCATGGAAACCCTGATGGGATGATGGGAATCCCCTCTGGGTCCACTTCTACATGACCATCCCGCCAAAAACCTTTGAACTAAGAAACCCCCACAAGGATTTGGGTAGCCATTCAGACAACTGACAAATGTAATGGCTGAAAGGCGATTCGAGATTGTGGAGAACGCCAGTTGACAGGATTCCAGTGACAGCATGTACCACAGCAACTGTTCCGCTGTAATGGGCCACATTGTCGACTGGCCTACTTGAGCAGGATGTCTTGGATCTG
Organism: Sternotherus odoratus; assembly: GCA_032164245.1. Classification (NCBI taxonomy): domain Eukaryota; kingdom Metazoa; phylum Chordata; order Testudines; family Kinosternidae; genus Sternotherus; species Sternotherus odoratus. Next base: position 112,616,729 of record JAVMKO010000002.1, read on the forward strand.
TGTGACTTGTTCCACTTTGTACAGCCTACCAGAGCTGTGAAAACAACCTCATACACAATACCTTTAATTCATCATATCAGCTCCATGCTAACTGGTCCCCCATCAGAGGTCACTAGTTTAGTTGCGGGAAGCGGCATGGGCCGAGGGGTGTACTGTCCGCTGCTTCCTGCAGCTCCCATTGGTCTGGAGCAGCGAACCGCGCCCAGTGGGAGACGCGACTGGTAGAATCTGCAGAGGCAGCAGGTAAAAAACCCGGCCCGGCATGCCAAGGCCTTTCCCTGAACAAACAGTGAACCACAATTGAGAACCACTGATCTAGATAATACTTAATCCTGCCAAGAGTGCAGGGGACTGGAAAAGATGACTTCTCAAATAAGGTCCCTTCCAGTCCTATGATTCTATGTTTTTCTCTAAAGTTTTTAAGGATACAAACAGGTTGTTATGGTGTTTTTTTTTTGTTTTTTTTTTTTTGCAAAAGAGTGGTAGAGTGCACGTTATCTAGAGTTATTGCTTTGATAACACACCCTACATTTTTTCACAATCATGTTTCTTCATAAAACATTACTTTTTTAAGATGGTTTTTTTTAAAAAAAATTAAACATGCTTTTTCTTTTTGGTATATGAATTGTTACATTTAGAGCTTTATGTCTATAGCATACTTGTAACCTATATCTTAATGTTTCTAGTCTTTTGTGCTTGAACTTTGCAAATCTTAACAGTATATAAATGTATTTGAATGTAATTTCCTAGCTTTATAAAAAAGCAAATTGAAAAGCAGGTACTTCTCATGTAGATCCATATTGATCTCTTTTATGGGTCATCAGCAGAGTTATAACCCAAGACTTCTGCCATGTCACAGCCCTATACCTCTTGAATTAAAGAAGCAACTTGTAGCAGTAGTGAGCTGTTAAACTTTATGTGGACCAGTCACTAGAGAGGGGCACATAACATTCTTTGTCAGTGGATCACCAAACTGTTTGCCACACAGTAAAGGAATGTTGAGAATCAGAAATCTTGAGCTCCATTCCCGGTTCTGAAAGGGAATGGGGCCCAGCACACAGCCATGCACACAGATTTGAAAGTCTGAAAGGAACTGTGGCTATGTGAATGAGATGATCCATATTAGAGACTTGAGTTCACATATCTGCCCCTTGCAAATGCACATTACTATATAATTCTTATTGCACAATCATATCATGAAATTTTGTAGAACTCTCAAACTTTCTTTGCTTGAGGGGGAGTGCCAAGGAAAGAGAGACAGTGTAAAAAAAAAAGAAAGAAAAGACGTGCAAATATTTGGCCATAATGCCTTATCCTATACAATTTACAAGGTCTATGGTAAAGTAAAATCAGTGTTTTAAAAAGTAATAATAAAGCAATGCCTGTTATGAAGTCTGAACAACTGAAGTCATAGGTGGCCAACCCTCAAAGATACTTTGTTCTTGGTTATCAGATGAATGTGTAGACTAGGAGTAGGCAACTTATGGCATGGGTGCCAAAGGCGGTACACGAGCTGATTTTCAATGGCACACTCACTTCCCAAGTCCTGGCCACCAGGGGGCTCTGAATTTTAATTTAATTTTAAATGAAGCTTCTTAAACATTTTAAAAACCTTATTTACTTTACATACAACAGTAGTTTAGTTATATATTATGGATTTATAGAAAGAGACCTTGTAACAATGTTAAAATGTATTACTGGCACGCGGAACCTTAAATTAGACTGAATAAATGAAGACTTTGCACACCACTTCTGAAAGATTGATGACCCCTGGTGTAGACAAAGTTATGGGAGACTGCTGAAATGTTAATTTTAAATTGAACTCTTCGGCAGAATCCATTTTGTTGCATATGACTCTTTCAAAAATAGCATTGTTAGATAACTGGAAGTATCTAGAGAATAGGTATGGGATCATGTATCATGTCTTCTGACAGAGGTCGATGCCAGGTGCCGTGGAGGAAAGAACAGAACAGGTAATCATCAAGTGATCCATCCCCTGTCACCCATTCCCAGCTTCTAGCAAACAGAGGCAAGGGACACCATCCCTGCCTGTCCTGGCTACTAGCCATTGATGGGCCCAACCTTCATGAATTTGTCTAGTTATTTTTTAAACCCTGTTATCGTTTTGGCCTTCACAACAACTTCTGGAAAAGTGTTCCAAAGGTTGACAGTGCATTGTGTGAAAAAATATTTCCTTTTGTTTGAAATTAATAGATAGGTTTAAAACATTTGGTGACCCCTAGTTCTTGTATTATGATAAGGAGTAAATAGCACTTCCTTATTTACTTTCACCACACCAGTCATGATTTTATTGACCTGTATTATATCCTCCTTAGCCATCTCTTTTCCAAGCTGAAAAGTCCCAGTCTTATTAATCTCTCCTCAACTGAAGATGTTCTATACCCCAAATTTATATCTTATGTCACTGTCAACTACCATCTGTTAGGGCCAGCAATTATGGTGATATGGTTGAAATATACTATCATTTTGGGGCTAAAAGAGTGCTCCCATTTGGCCTTTTCTATATTATAAGAACCAAAGGCACTCAATGAAATTAAAAGGCATCTCATTTAAAAGAGATAAAAAGAAATACTTCATGAGGCAGCCTGTAATTAGCCTGTGGAGTCCTTGCCACAGGTAGTAATAGCTGAGCAAGTTTGAAAATAGATTAGATAGTTATATGAATAAAAATAGTATCTTCACATAGATTAGGTAGCATTACAATTATAAGTACAGTAAACCCTCGATTTTGTGGACCTCAATTTAAGGGAATTCGGATTTAAGGGACAAAATTTCCGGTCCGTATGTCATATGTGAAAATTAACACCCTATTAATTTTAAAATGCTTTTAACCAAGATTTGCTTATAATTAAATTAGCAGGTTATTTTTGTTATTAATTCACTGTTACAGTAGACTCCCATTTATCAGGGCGCGGGTTAACCGGGATGTCTAAACGGGTCAGTAGGGGAAGCCCCAAAGCAGCGGTGGGCTCAGCCTTAGTGTGCCGCTGCTTTGGGGCTTCTCCCACTGGCCCCTTATGAGCTGGGGTCTCAAACTGCTTCCAGCCTGGGTGTAGGAAACCCAGGCTGGCAGTGGGCTCAGACCCCGGCTGGAAGGAGCCTGGGGGGAAAGCCCAAAGCGGCAGCAGGCTCAGTGCTGAGCCCGCCGCCACTTTGGGCTCTCTCCCCAGGCTCCTGCCACCTGCCCCACTCAGCTCCCGCTGACAGCCTGGGTGTGGGAAGCCCAGGCTGGCAGCGGGAGCTCAGACCCCGGCTAGCAGGAGCTTGCGGGGAAACTCTAAAGCGGCAGCCAGCTGAGCGCTCAGTCTGCTGCCGCTTTGGGCTTTCCCCCCAGGCTCCTGCCAGCCCGGGTATCAGCCCGCTGCCAGCCTGGGTTTCCTACACCCAGGCTGGAAGCAGGCTGAGACCCCAGCTCATAAGGGGTCAGTGGGAGAAGCCCCAAAGCAGTGGCAGGCTAAGGCTGAGCTCGCCGCCGCTTTGGGGCTTCCCCTACTGACTCGTTTAGACATCCCAGTTAATCCGCAGCCCGGTTAACCCGTGCCCGGATAATCGGGAGTCTACTGTATAGAAAACTTTTCTGTGAAATTAAACTTTTCATACATACTTAGTTTTAATTACACAAACGTGTCTACATAAGTAAAAACAGGTAAACTAACTAATTTGTCAATTTTTTAACATACGCATTCGGAAAACCTACTTTATTATATAATGGACTTTTGGCTTTAACGGACACCCCCTCGCCCGAATTAGTCCGTTATATCAAGGTTTTACTGTACTATTAGTTCTCATCCTTCAAAGTATAAACCAATCACTAGGTAGCCTATGAAAGGAATGTCAGCCTCTGGTTTAGTATTGAACTGTTATATGCATTATAGATTTTTTTTTTTAACTTCCTCAGAAGTGACCAGCATTAGCCACACAGAGAGCAAGGAAACTGAACTATATGAACCATAGGACTTTTCCAGTATGGCAAAGACTTACATTGTAGCTTTTCCTGAAATAGTGCATATGTATAGTAGGGATTGATGTTACGACTGAATGTGAAATGAGCTGTGCTCTTTCAATTTTCTAATGGACAGTTGTTTATCTCACCCTGCCTTAATGATATTAATTACTGTTGTTGGCGATCTTAACTGAGAGAACAAGGATTTGAATAGGCTTGGAGAATGAAATACCTTTTTATTCCTTGTCTGATTCACACTGAAGCCACAAGACCTATGAAGGAGAAACCTGCATAGTTGGAATCTTTAAAGAAGGGAAAACTTCTTATGTGCAATTAGTTATCACATAAGATTGTCCGTCATGGTTCTTGTCCCTGTAGGTCAAATCAGCCCTGTCTTGCACTTCGACATTGAAACCCAAGAGATTCTTGTGTGTTTGGTTTCATGCCAGAATGTAAATTGTCCAGAAAACTGTGGTTTTGTGAGATTTACACCCTGATTTCAGAGCCAAAGAGGTATGGTTACTGGATAAGCTTCCAAAATACATCTGAAAACTGAATTAGATCTCTGACCCATTTCATTCTCACCCATCATTAATTAAAACATTCTTAGAAAGCCTAGATATACTAACGATGATTATATTGATTATTTATTGATATTATGGTAAAGTCTGCAACCAAGATTGAGGTTCATTGTGCTGTACAGAGAAATGGCATGTGACAGTCTCTGCACAAAAAAGTTTGCAGTCTAAATAGACAAAGGAAGTATTATTATCCCCATTTTAGAGATGGAAACTGAAGCACGGAGAAATTAATGGACATACCCCAAATCACACAAATTCTATGGAAGAGCCCTCCTCTACAGAGTCCCAGGCCAGTGCCTTAATCACAAGACATGCATCCCACCTGCTTGCATATGCAAGCCCACTATAGAGATTTAAAAATATGTTCCTTGCCTAGGTAATTGAGCAAATTCCTTAAGTGTTTTCATAATAAGTGTTTTAAATGATGTGTAACATTCTCTTTGGATCATTACAAAACAAAATACACAAAAAATCACCTGTTTTCACAATAAAAAATGTGACCTAACAGTTCTTTTGTATCATGCATGACTGAGTGAAGTGACTACTGGAATCTACATAAGCAATTTGACACAACAAAAATCAGCAACTACTGAAACAGCTTATAAATTCATTTTATCTTGGTTATCCTTTTGCAAGGAAAATTGTTTCCATTTTATATGGAAGCTACTGATGCATGAAAATGAAATGGAGTATAAATAAGATGTAAAATATAGATTACAATTCTCCTCACTCAGGAGTCTGCCACTTCATCTGTGGTGTCTTGAGGTTCATACTTTCCAGAAACCAGATTTACTTATTTAAACTCCATCACCTTCAAAGCCCTGGATCAAATCCACCATCCACCCAGACAAGCAGAACTTGACAATATTCCCTAAGGAGTCAGTCAGTGATTCTCCTTACCCAGATATTTGGAATATGCAAAGGGAACCCTCTCAACTCTCCAGGAGAATAGAGCACTCAGCACATGAAGAACAATAGAACACTACCGATAGGTACTGGGTTTAGCCCATATATTTTTTATCCCATCTTCTACTACGTGATGCACCCAAAATACTGAATGTCTGGAAATAGGAGGCTGTTTCTATTTATTTAGGCTTTACAGATCTTGAGTAGATCCAAATGGAATGGAATATGATTATATATACTGTTGTTAGTATAGTACTTCTGAGGTTCTAACCATTCAAATAGCCTTTTAGTGAACTTGTAAAACTAAATTAAACAGTCAGGCATACACTAGCACTTATTAATCCCATTTTTTAAACAAAGGATTTACAAAGTACATATTAGATGGGCAGAAGACAAACATCAACTACTGTATCTTGTTACCGAGCTGCCTCCTGCATACATAATAAAAAATATCACACTTTTTCATGCATTTGAAAGTGGGAAATGTCAATGAAAGATCTCCAGCATCAAGATAAAATACAGATGACAGCTGGAGGAGAACGATAGCTCTGTATTTGTGCCCTTATATGGAAATTTTGGGAGCATTAATATATGTCAAATCTAGAGTGGCATGGTCTAAACACTGGGCATATTCTGTGCACACATTAAGCAAGACACTGTTATCTAAACTGTGTCTATCTGCTTAAGGTTTGAGAGGTAATAAAGTGTGCATCATTCATCTTGAAGTCTCATGAAAGCTGCGATGTTATTTACAAGTTCAGTTTGAGTGTCTGGGGAAGTTGCATTGCTTCAAAGAAGTGAGAGCACTCAGACAAACACGGATAAGATAGTGTATGTAATAGCCAGCATTCAAGGCCTTTCTCTCCTTGTTATCATGGGCTTCAGAGGCAAATTGAGCCTGGAATTCTCACACCCTTCTACTTTGATCCAAGTAAATCAATATTTACAATAGGCTGTAAATATGAAATAATATGTTTTATTTTCTCTTCGGGAACCTAAGTTCACTTCCAACAAAGTTCTTTTAAAATGCTGTAGAGATATAGGTCAGGAGTTACAGTGACTCTATCAACTTAAAAGCCATATTTCCACATGAAAATGTTGTATCTATTATCACCTATGATTATTACAATTGATAGATACCGGAGAAAAGAATCTCAATTTTTCCAGTGTTATTCCCATGTGTATTTGACGGCACTCTGTGTATAGTCAATTTCACCTTTTCCCCATTCATAGAATAGAATATCAGGGTTGGAAGGGACCTTAGGAGGTCATCTAGGGTATGTCTTCACTATAGGTCTAGGTCGATTTCCCTTAATTCGATTTTCTAAACTCGAGTTTAGAAAATCGAATCAGTGTGTCCCCACCAGGACAGCAGGTCGACAGTGGTCGACACTGTCTGTCCTTGAACTTTTGCAGGGGGTCGACATAGCCCGCATTGCACTGTGGGTAGGTAGCCCACAGTGCAATGCGTGCTGGACCCCCCCCCCTGCCCAAGCAGCCCCACGGACCCCCCGCCCGAACAGCCCCCCCCTCGCCGTACCCACCCGCCCGAGGGGGGGTGGGGGAGCCAGCGCGCGGCTGCTTGGGCTATCGGCTCAGCTGCCTGGTGAAATTGACCAGACAGCTGAGCCGATCCCTCAAGCAGCCCCGCGCGGGCTTCCCCCCCCCCCCTCAGCAGCCCCGCGGACCCCCCCCCGCCCGAACAGCCCCCCCAACAGCCCCCCCGCCCAAACAGCCCCCCCTCTGGACCCCCCCCCGCCCGAGGGGGGGGGAGCCAGCGCGGAGCTATCGGCTCAGCTGCCTGGTGAAATTGACCAGACAGCTGAGCCGATCCCTCAAGCAGCCCCGCGCGGGCTTCCCCCCCCCCCAGCAGCCCCGCGGACCCCCCCCCGCCCGAACAGCCCCCCCAACAGCCCCCCCGCCCAAACAGCCCCCCGCTGGACCCCCCCCCCCCCGCCCGAGGTGGGGGGGAGCCGGCACGGGGCTATCCGCTCAGCTGCCTGGTGAAATTGACCAGACAGCTGAGCCGATCCCTCAAGCAGCCCCGCGCGGGCTTCCCCCCCCCCCCCAGCAGCCCCGCGGACCCCCCCCCCGCCCGAACAGCCCCCCCCCGAACAGCCCCCCCCCCTCGCGGGGCTGCTCGGAGGTCGGAGGCTTAACTTCTGATGCCTCTTCACTAGCCCACAGTCGAGCTTGTAATGTCGAATTTAGCCTTACTTCTCTCGTCAGGCAGGAGTTCCGAAATCGATCTTGAGGGCCCTTTAAATCGACTTTAAGGGCATGTATGTGAAGACAGGTACACCTTTAATTCGACCTAACGTCGTTAAGGTCGAATTAAAGTGGTAGTGAAGACATGCCCCTAGTCCAACCACCAACTCAAAGCAGGACCTGATCCCCATTCTGTGTTTTGATCTTTAAGACAGTTACACAGAACAGCAAGAAAAAAAAAATTAAAAATAACAAACAAAACCAGGAAAATGTATTTGTGGATCCACTAACCTGAAACTTTGTTTTTGTAAAGTAAACTATTTAAAGTTAATAATTATGCCATCAACATTTGGCACATTAAAAGTGAAAGAATTCTGGACATTGATACTTTATGTGAAAGCATTCACTGTCGGTCCTGTATGACAAGGAGAAAATATGAGCTGATATTTGCTCTAACTTTCATAGAGGTTTAATTTAAATAGCATTGATTGGAATTTTTTTGGTAATAATTTACCAATTCTGGAGATTGACTGTTCCAAAAAGGAGTAAATGCTGAAAGAAAAGAAGGGTTTGATGTTATTTATTTTTTCAGGCAAGGATCACCTGGCAAACAATCTGATATGACACTATTTTTGTCCAGTTTATACATACAGGCAGTTCCATACAAACTTAAAGATAAATCTCTCAGTTAGGCCCAACAGTTGTATGTTGGGGGCAATGCAGTGATGTCTCACCCCAGGCAGGGAGCATTCTTAATCCTCTGGAAGAGACTTCTTTCATCCCTCTCGCAATTTGAACCTAGGTAAGAGACAGGCAGATTTTGACCCTTTCTTATCATTGATTTCAATGGGAGATTTGCAGTGCTTCTCAAATGAAGCCACTTGGGTTTAGGTCCTAATTATGGACTTAAATAGTTTCCACATTTGAATATTTTCTTAACCTCTATAGTAGTTTATGTACAGGGTTTCCTAAACTACTGTTGACATAGACAAATCCAATTTACACAGAAACAAATGAACAGAATGCCAGGAATCCAGGTAAAAAGAAAACTTACCAGAAAGTGAAGATGGCTGTTTTTGGCAATCTAATATCACATATTCCAACAGAATACTGATTGCAGCCATTGGGGAAAACCCCTTATTTTACAAGAGGAATTCACTCTATCTTGTTCTTTCTTACTGAAGCACTAAAGTATAATCTACAAGCAGTTAGCAAGATCATACAATTCATATTTAAACAGTAGTTTTAGACATTTAATGTTGGATGCTTGGATTTTAATGCCAAATTCTGCCTTTGGATGCTCATGTGAAGCTTCCTTTAAAACCAATGAGAGCCCGATATGTACTTTCCCTGAAGCACAAAATTTGGCCTACAATGGTCATTAAGAAACCAGTAGAATTTCATACAGTTTCAGAGGCTAAAATCTTTCTTTTATGGTTAAGAAATGTGAAATTGTAAACATTTACAGGGTAGTGTAAGGAAATCTTTTAATACAGTGAAACCTCCATTTAACAGACTAATTCGGGCGAGGGGGGTGTCCGTTAAATGAAAAAGTCCGTTATTTAATAATTTAAAAAAACCGAGCTGTCAGAGCAGCAGCCTGACTGCCACAGGGTCGGGGTGGCAGCTCCGCAGCCTGCCCGCTGCCGGGACCCGGCTGCCAGCCGGGAGCCGTCAACCAGCCCGCCCGGGTCCCGGCTGCTGGGACGCGGGCGGCAGACGGGAACCGTCAGCCAGCCAGCCCGCCCAGGTCCCGGCTGCCGGGAGCCATCAGCCAGCCCGTCCAGGTCCCGTCCATATCAATTAGCAGTGATAGAGCACTGACTGATTTGATGACTGGGGCTTTAAGGACTTCATTCAATCAATTCAAGTCTCAAATAAGTATAATCTGAAAAGTGGAATACAAGTCTTAAAAAAAACTTTATGATGTTGGTAATAAAACACCATCCTAAGAATTGATGTTGACAGCAGTTTCCATTGTACAGAAGTCAGAAAAAAATGAATTCACAGCTACAATGACAAGCCTGAGTAGAGCGAAAGTGAAGTTTATGATAGAAGGCAAGAACAATTTCCTTTTTTTTTTTTTTCAAATTAGGATGTTGGAAGCAGTGTCATTGTCATATCGTAGTTCTCACAGATTAATCAAATGTTTTTATTGTGAACTGAAAATGTATTATAATAACTGAAAAGAAAAAACTATTCATGATGATGAGAAGATCCAATGAGATATGTAGGCCCATAACCAGGGCAGGATGAGTGGGGGCAGTTGCCCAGGGCACAAAGCCGCAAGGGCAGAACAATGGGCAAGAGAAATGAAGAAAAAAATGGCAGGAGTGCAAATATGCTTGCTAGCCCCAGGTACTAAAATGCCCTAGTTATGGGGTTCTGGAGATGCCACCTTCCTGAAAGCATATATTGCCTTCAGCAACACCAGAATCTAAAATAACTGAATTGACTTTACAGGAGCTATTCCAGATTTACACCAAAGACACAGGGTGAAATTCTGGCCCTATTGAAGTCAATGACAAAGCTCCAATTGACTTCAATGGGGCCAGGATTTTACCCCTTACAACTGCAGGATATTTGCTCTCATCATATGAATAAAAATGATATACTTGCAAATTAAGGTCTTGATTCTTAACCTCTTGATTCTGTTCCCTAATATTCTGACGTATCCCACTGAAATCAATGTTAAGAATGTCCACAAGTCTTTGTAGGAGATTGTTTTGCTTTGCTTTTCCTGATCTCCATTGTGTATACTGTCTTTATCTAAATATAAAGTGGTAGGGTGATCTTAAGAGTCCAAATCTCTCTACAAACTGTTATGGTTTTATATATATACTGTGATGGAGTCAGACCAGAAGGGTATAGGAGAGTGCTGGAAGGGAAGTATATCAGCCTCAGGATGAGCACCTTTTGGTTACCCAGGAGGTGGGCAGGCCTAAGCCCGCCTGTTACTAAAATCCCTCCCCCAGCCTGGCGGGAGGGACACTAGACCCGGGGCCAATTAATTATGGGGGACAACTAATGAAAAAAAGGACAGGGGAGTGCGTGAAGGTTACAGGTTCAAAACGAGGGTACAGGATGGGGACACCGAGCAGAGAACCCCGCACAGCGCCCACTGCTCCGCGAAACTGTCGAGGGAGCAAGTGGACGCTGCCCAGTGGAACTCCGCCCGGATGCGTGACTGGATAAGTGACCTGAAGTCGCACCGTACCCCCTCGTCCAGCATCCTCCTCCTGGTGTTATAGATGGTGGCCCTCAGGATGAGCAGGTCCCTGTTCCCTGGCTAGCCAAACAGAGAAGGTTCTAGAAAGCAGCAGAAACAGCTAGCCTGATTGGGACACCTGAAGCCAATCAGGGGCTGGCTGAAACCACTTAAAAACCCTCCCATTTAGTCAGGTGGGTGTGGGTGTCAGGAGTTTGGGGGGCGTTGGAGCAGAGAGCAGTTTGGAAGGAGGCCCTGAGGTAAGGGTGAAGTGGAGTGTGAAGAAGCAGGGACTGCTGTGGGGAAGTAGCCCAGGGAATTGTATTGTGTTTGGTGGTTAAAAGGTCAGCTATCTTAGCTGATACTATTAGGGTCCCTGGGCTGGAGCCCGGAGTAGAGGGTGGGCCCAATTAATCACTGAGACTAGGGAGACAGTGGAGACTGTGCTAGAAAGGATAACTTCTCACTGGCTTATGATGAAAATGGCTCAATAGGCTGTGACCTTGTCTCTACCGAGAAGGGCTACGAGGATGGTCACAGTGAGCCTCTGAGGCTAGTGAAATCCTCCAGGAAATGCAGGACCCGCAAGTATAGACTTGTAGCTTTGTCATAATACATATATGTGCTGAGTATAGGCATAGCAGGGTAGAGAAATTTGTACACACACCATGAATACTTCCTTCCTTGAGGGCACATGGATGAGTGTAGGCCAGTTGTGCAATTCTAGGGAAAAAAGTTTTAATATGCAAGCAATTATTTAATTGATTACATCCTGGTGTATGTACTATTTTATTTTTTTTAAAGATTGCATTTTTCTGTCTTACACCAAGAAAATTTAATCTTAGGTTCAGTGAGGTTTTCCTCCCTTCACTAGCTTTTATGAACAAAATTTCATACTGTGGCTAAATTGTTTACTAACTGATTTCTCTTCAAGATGGGATTTTACTAACATACATATCCTAAGTTTGTATTTTATTTTATGTAAAAAAAATACATAAGATTTCGTCTTCTTTTTTTTCCCTTTTCTCTCCATTTTCAGTGGCAAACTGGAAAAAAAGGACAAAAGATAGACAAAAATTGAATCAAGTAGAAGAAAAAAGAGAAGAGGTTGGGAAAAGTAGGGGAAATATGTTTAATTTTTTTTTTACTTTGTACATTTCTAAACCAAAACCTCCTTTTAAAAAATTGTCATTGCTTTCAAACAATTTTTTAAAAAAATGTTCTAAATCTGTAGAAAAAAATTACTTTTTTTTTCTGAAAATTTGTTTCATTTTTTGACCATCTCTGATTGGAAAAGAGTTGAAATTGAAATTGAATTTGCTCTGGAAAACTATGATACTACATGTAATGTATGGGTTCCTTTGACCTGAGCATTTCTAATCATGCCATATATGTGGTCATAATCTATATATATAAAAGGTGTATGCATGTATGAGTGTATGTATGCGTGTATGTATGTATGAAGGCTTACTCCTTCAACACCGTTTAAGCTAGAGACTTGAAATTTGGTACAGTTAGAGGTCTTAGGGTCCTAATCAGGGTAAGAGTTAAAACATTTTCAAATCTCACCTCTGACGCCCTCCAGGGGTGAAATTCTTTAAACGCCAATCACATCAGCTGGGCAGCTGCTGTTCTCTGTGACATAGTTATGATGTCATAATACTCTCTCCAACGGACACCGCACTCGCTCAGCTCTCTGCCCCCTCCCCCCTCCAATGGACCCCAGAATCCCTCAGCTCTCTGCCCCCTCCCCCCTCCAACGGACCCCGGAATCCCTCAGCTCTCTGCCCCCTCCCCACCTCCGACGGACCCGAGTTGGGTTTGGTCGGAGGGTAAGTGAGGTAGGGGTGTCGGGTTTGGTCGGGGGGTGAGGTGGGGGTGTCGGGTTTGGTCGGGGGGGTGAGGTCGGGGTGTCGGGTTTGGTCGGGGGGGGTAAGTGAGCGGGGGTGTCGGGTTTGGTCTGGGGGTTGGGAAGGTGTCGGGAGGGGTGAGGTGTGGGTGTTGGGGTTGGTCAGTGGGTGTTGGGTTTGGGGGGGGCTGAGGAGGGGTGTCGGGGTTGGTCAAGGGGTAAGTGAGGTGTGGGTGTCAGGTTTGTTTGTGGTGGTAGGTAGGGGTGTCGGGTTTGGTTGGGGGGGAAGTGAGGTGGATGTGTCAGGTTTGGTCTACAGGGGGTGAGGTGTGGGTGCTGGTCAGGAGGTGTTGGTAGGGGGGTAACGTGGGGGTGATGGGTTTGGGTGGGGGGGTGAGGTGGGGGTGTCAGGTTTGCTCTCTGCCCCCTCCAACGGACCCCGCACTCGTTCAGCTCTCTGCCCCCTCCCCACCTCCGACTGACCCAAGCAACGCCGGGTATTTTCGCTAGTTTTATATATACCCCCTAATCTTTCCCTAATTTACCCATGGTATTTGTAAGGTGAGTGTATTTTAAAACTTTCCAAGATTTATTACTTGCTCTGATAGCTACTTGGGAATATTTCTGATAGATTTATTATGTCCTACATCTGAATGAACTTTTTAAGTACACCCATTGTATGTATTTCTTCTCATTCTACCTCCTTCCAGACGGTGCTAAAAGGTGCATCTCCTGTTAATTTGCTCAGTGTTCCTGACAATGGCTATAAAATCAATACAAAGTCAGACAGAGCACCTCTTCCCTCTTCTGCTGCTGTTTTTGAGCTGGTTTGCTGTACTTTCACATGCACAGATTGGTTATAAATTCAGCCAGTTGTTTTATTTGTCCACAGAGATCAGTGAGATCCACATTTGAAAGGAATATCAAGTTGGCTGGTTTGCTGTCTATGACAGTGACTTGTGAAATGTGTCCTTTGTGAATTAAAATAGAGTGGTAATAAATAGTTCTTCTTTCACAGCATTAGTAGTTCAAAATATTTAATTAGAACATTTAGATAAGTAGCCATCTGAGACTATTTGCTTCCCTCATTATTTACCTTTTTAGCTAGGGGAACAGGTCCTCAAAGTTTCAAAAAAAAAATGTGTTAAACAGAGTTCTTATTTTGCCACATTTGTTTCATTTGAAGATAGAAGACTATTTTCCCCCTTTAGGATTTATTAAGTCAAGTAGTCAAGATCTTGTCTCCCTGTTCAGCTGCAAGAAGTCACAACAGGTGTTGAGGAGGTAAGCGAGGATTCCATTAAAACTAAACCAAGCTTCAGCTTTCAGTTATTTTCTGAAAAATAAAATAACTCATGCTGACAATGGAAGTTGTTCAAATTGTTTGAAGTTGTTCATTGTGTGGACAAATTAAAAAAATAAAATAAAATTAGTGTTCCCTCTTACGTACAAATCAATTAAACATAATACCTACTGGCATGTTGACAGAGGCAAGTAGCTACTACCGGAAGAACAGGGTTAAGTAGATAAACAAAAATACTTTTTTTTTTCCCTTTGGAATTCTGTAGGTAGCAATGTTTGTTTCATTTTCCAGGAGGCTTATTTTATACAGCAGAACTTTTGCCTGAGGAATCAAAGATCATAGAGTAATGAAACTTATAGATCATTTGTGATAGGAAGAAAAATCACTGAGTTCAAAGTCTCAAATTGCTTTGTTTTCCAAGCCATGGCTGTAAAGCAATAGTCATTTCTAGTCTTTCTTTATCAGCAAAATGAAGAGATGAAAATCTTCTTTTGACAACATTCCAGGAAAGCCAATTTAGTATTTCTGTTACACAATTCCTTTGGGGTTCTTCATCTTGCTATTCTTCCATACAAAACCCAGATATTTTCAGTTTAGAAATAATGTTTGCTTTTGGGTTTGTTTGCTTTTCGTGTGTGTGTGTGTGTGTGTGTGTGTTTAATCTACATTACCAAAGCTAATTTTTGTATTTGTATTTGTATTTGATTTTTATTGTATTTGTATTTGATTTTTATTCACTGGGATCTCAGAGCATCAGCGTACTTCAATACAGGAAGAAATTCATCGTCAGTCCAGAGAGCTAGTAGAAGACACTCCACCACCCACTCACCACTTAAGTTCCAACAGAAACTGTGGGATGTGGCTGGAGGAGCAGTAAGCATCTCTGTTTTAACCTGTATAAGCCAGTGTAGAAGGCAGCTATAAGGGATGGTCATGGAAGAAGCTGCAGACTCTACATTGGGTGGATCCAGAGGCCCAAGTGCAAAAAGTGTAGAGGGGCTGTGAGAAGTGAGAAGCTCCTAATAGGCCATGCATTGATGGGTGGAATTTACCCGCTCAGATCTTTGGTATCTATCTGCATACAGCCTGATGAGTTAGGTTTTAGGCAGATGGACAGGATTTTACCCTAGTGTGTGGAACTACAAAAAGGCAGCTGCAGCTTTAAATGCCTGTTTCTCTACTGATATTGAAAGGAAATTAAAACAGAAAGCATGGTTGCCTAGATTGGGAATGCAGGGGAAGACTACAATGCAATTGATACACAGGTTTAAATCTGGAAGATTGGAGGACATTTTAAAGTAATAATATTATGGGGGTCAGAGAGTGGGGAGGATAATAATTGGAGGTTTTAAAATCAAACCAAAACTAGGCCAGTGTCAAAATTAAATGCCTAAGTTTGGACACTAAAATCCACATATTGGTGCACATGTCTGCATGCACGTGTACACAGCCTGAATTTCATGGGTGCTGAACAACCGTCCCTGAGATTGAGGATACTGTTACTCTTCATGCTATACCTGGTATGTGGATGAAAAACAAGAGTTACACATTCTATGAAATCAATGAGAAATCCCCAAAGGAAATGATAGCTGTTAATCACAAAGGCTGTCAGTTACTGGATATGATTGGCAGGTGTTTTGACTAAAAAAAGAAGAAAAAAAACCCAATCAATTTCTAGTGTAAAAGTAAATATTATTTTTATTAGTTGTTTTTGTGCTTTTGAGAATTACTAGAGAAGTAACCCTGAAAGCAGAATTTTTTTTTATGTACCTACCAGGTAAAACATAGATAGTGGTGGGGCATGATTTCCCATGTGGTCTAGCCATTGTACTTCAGTCCTAACCTTGATGAACTCCAATAAAACCAAAGGGCTCGTGGGACAACTGAAACCTTCAGATAATCAGCGGAGCTGGCCCAGAGAAATCTCTGGAGTTTAGGCATCAGATCCTGCTGGCTGCTTCCCCAGATTATAGACAACTAGCTGGTTCCCCATGGCCAACAAGTGCAGTAGGACTAATAGCAACTGAGTACAGAGGCACTAGGGCAAAATCCGAGGTATAGCTATGAAGTACATTAACAGAGTCTCAGTTAAGGTATGTTACTCAAAGCATTTTAGCCTAAGGTAAGACATTTTAGCTAATTGTGGGTGATTGTCTTCCTCCCAAGACTGGCTTGTGTGAAAGATAAGAACTTGCTACTTATTAACATCTCATGGCAATGATTTTTTTATGCTCGGATATCAGGAACTTGTGATTATGGTGCAGAAGCAGGTCCTGGATTCTATCTCTGAGGTTCCATGGGGACTGGATGTGTGAATGTGTTGAAATGTTCATTATAAAATGGAACTTTGATAGGGTTTGAACTCCTTGTAGACCTCATGTATAACCCATGAACGAGTATGTAATATATTGCCTAACTGGATGTGACTGAATCTCTCTCTAGTAGCTGCTCTATATTGAACATGAAAGTCTGCTTCTGACTAAGGGGATTTACCTCTTTAGTTTGAATATTAGTGGTGTTCTGTATGATAGTGTTGAAAGTCCCAGGAATTATTTCTGTCAATGACCTGTGGAGTAGATGGCTATGTGATCACAGGTTCATTGCACTATCAATGAAACCCTACTGACCTGGTTAGCCATCTATCTGAACTTCCCACAGCAAAGACTCTTCTAGAGACATGACCCTCTTTTGTATTAATGGTTTTCATATAAATGAGGTTGTAATTTAGTCTCTCTTTAGTTCTTGGCTACTCTTTGGAGCCAGGCAGCAAAGAAAACATAGATGGGTGATATAGATACATTTCTCACTAGGAAGTAGATTAACTAACTAATTGGATTAATTGATTAACCCAACAGTGGAGTAAAGTCACCTCTGTGATAAGTAATGGCAGCTGATTAATGATGATGCAGCAGCAGAGCCATCAGGTGGTATCAACTTTCACTCATTTCTCTGTGGTCCAGGCTCAAAGAAGTGATCTAGGCAGTCTGCTGCCAGTCTCTGGAGTCATAACTGCTGCTGAAATAAATTGCCAGAAGGTAAATAAAAATAATCCAAAATGTATTATGTTGAAAAAAAGTCACATTTTAAGCCATTCTCCTGATTTTTGAGGCCAGCTAATGATTGTTGGACACTCGAAGTTGAGTGAATCAGGATTTTAGGCTTCTGCCTTGCCCTTTTCCAGAGCTAATTGTTGAAAACACCAGGAGAAGATATCATAGGAAAGGAAAAGGAGAAAGCTGTCATAGTAGCAGTGGTGCAGCAATGTGGCAGAATGGAGAGGAGGCTGGTGCTAGATGCCGAGAGTGGTGGAAGGAGGGGAGCATGTAGATACAAAGTACATGAAATAGGTAGGAGCAAATTTACAAAACTTGTTAAAACAGGAGTAAGATTTAACTAGATGCTGATTGCATTGAGGGGCTAGTGGAGGACTTGTCCTAGAGCATGTGGTTTTGCTACTTTGTAGGTGAAAGAAGGCTTGTGATTACATTCTGTAAGAACTGCAGTTGAATAGCTGCAAACTCGCCCATGAGTGGCTTGGTAGTAGCAACATTCAAGCTTAATTTTTTTTCAGACTGAAAAAGACGACTTAAGTATGGTTGTCCAGAACTTGTGTTTACCTCTTCACACATTGAGCACTGATTTCTTTTTAACTGGTAGTTAATTTTTTGTCCTTAAAATGAGAAATCAGTAATTTAGCTAATCTTTTTCCTCTGTCTACTTTATCGGGAACATGACATGATAATTGTAGTGTAACTAAAGCAAAAGTCACATCAATTAAATATCAAAGTGAAAATGATTCATCTGAGCAAACAATATGCTAGTAATGTTAGTACATTGTTCTCTTGCTGTTAATTATATTAATTACCAAAAATCACTTTGCAGTTGAAATCCTGATTGTCAAATCTAATTTGATTTCCACTGATGGCAACCCGACAGTTAATTTCAGCAACCGTTAACAAAATTGGTGTGGTTTGTCTATTTCCCAGCCTTAGTTCAGCAATAAGTCTACGATTTAGGCATGGGTATTTTTGGTCAAAGTCATGGACAGATCAGGGGCAATAAATAAAAAATTCACTTCCTGTGACCTATGACTTTTACAAAAAATACCCATTATTACATCTCTACTTCTAGGGCCCCACTGTTCTGGGAGGGCCCCGCTGGGGGGGGGAGGGGCTGCTTCAGTGCTGGGGTTGACTGCTCTCCAGCTGTTACTGCCAGGGATCACTCTCCAGATGCCCTATGGGTGTCCTGGGTAGCTGCTCCAGCTGCCCTGGAACCACTGCTGCGTGGGTGCTCCCCAAAGCACCCCAGTGCCACAGCTTGGGTGGTCTCCGGAGCCAACTGGCCCCAGGTCTCCTCTCTGATTCTTGACAATAAAGAAAGTTTCATAGTCCTAACCCATTATCTGTACTTAACCTTGTAATCCCAAATTGGAGAATATAACTACTGGCGAAAGCAAACTGAAAGATCAACTGGTTCTTTGATTGGTTATTATATTTGTTTGTTATGCATAAATAAAAAATAAAGGAAGATAATTGAAATATATGCAATAGTTCAGGTCAGAACATTCCCAGTTTTAAATGGTACTTTGTTATCTGTATCATAATGGGCTGATCTAAAACATAGAAGTCAACTTTTCTGAAGGAAAATGGCATGTTGAACAAAAAGCTTTTGCAAGACAATGTTCATTTGGTTTGAGAAAAATTCTAGTTTTATTGAACTTGCAAATTTTCAGATTTTTCTCCCCCACCTCTTCTTTCCCCTTTCTCTTCTTCCCCTTGTCCCCTTTCTTTGGAGGAAGAGGGAAGGATTGGAAAACACTGGAAACAAAACAATTTTGAATACCATAAAATGTTCTGTGTATATTTTAAGTTTTTTGCTCAAAATAAATAAATTCCGTGTGAGGAACAAAACAAAATAAAACCTTGTTTGACCAGCCCCACTGAAGCCACTTAATCTCACTTTATTTGATTTTACGTAAATGTAAATCCACATAACAGTAATAACCATGAAGGCATCTGAGGGTTACTTAATTATTTTAAAGAATTTTGGACTCTCCGTTAAAATATATAATGTAAATGCAAAGCTTTATCAAGAGTGTGAGTTGCATGTATGAAGCAGTGGATAATCTGAGTTATAGATATTAGAGGGTGCATATGTATGAAATTGATACGAGCATTCGAAATGTCAAGATAAAGTTAGTTTGAGCTAATCGAGGTGCTTTCTTTATTTTAGTGATTTATAGCTCCGTTTAGAAGCCCTAACTCATGTTACCTAATTGTATGATTATAATATTGCAGGTATTTTAAAGAAATTTTTATATTCTTTATAGAAAATGCAGCTCCAGAAAGTAAGGAGAAAACCAGTAAGAGGTTAGTCTGTTCTTATGAGACTGCTAACTCAATTATTACAGAGACCAAAGGTTTGGATACCTAAGATAAGCATCAGAACTCTGAACCTTTTTAGGATGTTCCATTATCAAACAAAATAGGGATGGGATTAATTGATTTTCCTACATTTAAAGATCAATAAAAAATTAAGAGTTCTAGATTTAGAACAAAACTAGCTTTTGAATATCAAACTTCTTTTGTGGAATGCAAAAAATTCTGATCCCTTGTGACAGAAGTAAATACAGGGTCCTGCCTGCCTTCATGAAAAGTGAAGCAAGGAACCTGGCAAAATCTAAGGGTGTTTTGCAAAGAGACTGTATAAAGGCAGGGGGATAGCACAGAACCTATGCATTCTTGACAACTGAGTTCTCAGCTCCCTAAAATACAAGGAATGAGGAAAGTACTGAAAAGAGAGACACCTAGTACTCTAATGAAAATAGATCTTATAGTGAGGGAGGTCTTGCTTCCCAAAATGAGGTCTGACAGAGAGGCAAAACATTAAGAAAAAACTTAATTCATCAAACTTATTTTCCTTCCGAGTTTTAATTTTAGAAGAAGTGGAACAGGGTTTTTGTTTGTTTGCTTGACCTCCAGTGATGGGGATTTCACATCCTCCCTTCCTCTATTCTTCAATAACTTCACTGGCTTCCTGTTCACATAGGATGAAATTCAGATACGTACAAAAGTCCAGAACAAAATGTACACACTGTTTAAATTCGTGTTTAAGACCGCTATGGAATTAATCTAATCATGGATTTAGGCCATGCATAGTAAGAGGGTCTATCAAGTATTTGAAATCATAGTTGGTGTCTTGTAATTTTAATTTTAAAGGAATTGTACTAAAAGTGTGTTTTGAGGAATAATTTGAGGTCAAAGAGGGAATTAGATTCATATATAAAAAAGGAAGATCTTTTCAAATGATAAGGGATGGCAGTAACAATTCATATGCTCTTCCATTTTCATTTTGGTACTTTGTGGTATTATATCTGATAGGAAATACAGTTATGCAGACCCTGTTTTTACTGCATTAATTTATCCTTTTCCTTTACCTTTTCTTTTTGATGTTCTATTTGTTGCAGTACTGCAATTATATTTCAAAATGAAAGCAAGCTGCTAACTTTCAACATGTGTCAATAAAAATAATAATTGTACAAGTAAATGATCATAAAGACAAACTACCAAAGAGAAGCTTCATCGGAACTAACATTTCATCAAAGTAGGACTATTTAGTAAAGTAATGAGAATATGATAAGCACTATTGTTTCAGTTAGGGAAAAAAATGAAGATGATTATTTCAATGGAACCAGCAATGAAAAGTAATGAGTGTATTTTTATCCATAAAATCAACCCATTAGTGATGAGATTCAAAGCAGCACGGGACTGTTAAAGAATTAGCTCACAAAAAGGAGGAGGGGAGTAGCACAGTTTCATAGAAGTTATAGCCCAAATGGTATCACAGTCTCCAAGAGAAGCGCTTGCCAGATTGTAGTCAAAATCATGCCTCCAGGTAAAGACTTAAACTGCATATATGCTCTCAAATATATGTTGAGAACCAGGCAAATTTCTGCTGTGTGTGAAAACCAAATGCAAATGTGAAGATTAGGATAATATTTATTTTAATTAAATATATTTATTCTGAGAGGTTATTGCAAATAGGATTATTGCACCTTCTTCCAAGATTGCATTGCATAGAACTGCTTACTGTGTAGAGTAATTACTCAGACTTCTATTTCCAACTGGATAGAATGCACTATTTTCTATTTAGATCTTTGAAACATAAGGTGCACCTGTAAGGCCAGCATGACGCTGTTCTCTGTTCTTGAATGGTTCCATTTAAACATCTGCACCATTTAAATTGAAAATTGCAATGTTGTTGGAATGTTGAGATGGAGCAGGATCAGTGTTAAGATGTGGCCACTTCTCTACATTAGTAGAATATAATGCCAGCTATCCTATATACTCACCAAGGGCTTGATCCTGTTCCCATTCAAGTCACTGGAAAAATAACTTCCATTGATTCAAATGGTGCAGGACTGAACAGGGTATGTCTACACTGCAAGGCCAGGTATAGTAGAACTCAAATTAGCGGACCCCGGGTGGTGAACCCAGGACTTGAGCCTTTATACTTATTTATAACCCCAGGTTTGGAATTGTTGATCCCTGGGTTCTAACCTGTGGCTGTAGCATCTGAACTGCATTATGCAGGCCTGGATCCAACTACTCATACCCCAGAATTCCCAGCGCTGTCCCCAAAAGTGGCCACTGTAGTCTGTTTTTTGTGGTCCAGTGTAGGAAAACTTGAATGTCCACCAAAAGATAAAGGAAGTTTGCTTGTGGAATTGTAGGATACTTTGGTGGGACTCCCAGAGCATGAGCTCAGTGGAGCTACACCTACAGTGAAAAGCAAAAGGGATTAAACTCTGGGTCCCGGCTTGACTCAGGGTTGGACCTCCACCCCATTAGGTCATGTGACCCTTGGTCCAAGCCCTGGGCTAAGTGTGACTTGTGTGTAGATGGAAAGGGATTAGGCTTGAGCATGAGTTTAAATGCTGGATTTACATTGTAGTGTAGACATACCCTAAAGGACCAGGGCCATTGACTTCAATGGGCTTTGAATCATGCCCCATTAGTCCAATCCTGCAAGGTGCTAACCACCCAGAGAGTTCACTGGAAACTGAGGACACTTAGCACTAATCAGGGGGTATTCTGCACCTTGCAGAATCAGGCTCTTGCTAGGGGTGCTGAAAACGTTTTTGTACTGGTGGTGCATAGAGCCATCAAACCAAACTGTAAACCCCATATATAACACAAACCACTTCAAGCCAGGGAGTGTGACAGCACTCCTAGTTCCAGCACCTATGGCTCTTGGATCATCCCATGTCACAACAATTTGTGTCTTCAAACTGAGCAGTATGAAACTGCTACTTTTTGCCTTGGGAGTGGAATCTGCCTGGGAGTAAAGTTTCATTTAGGCTGGATTTTTCCCCCTCTCTTAACCTCAATATGTACATATATTTTGCAATTATGGTGAATATTGTAAAGTTTTGAATTTCTCCCACACTGAAAAATTTTACTATTTACATAAAAAAATGTCATCTTCTATTGTAAAATTATACTTGGGCAGGGGGTAGCAAATGTTCTGAAAAAGGATAGAGATTACAAAAAATGAGCACACCTTGGCTGGGGTGAATTCAAGACTCTCTTTATTTCCTCTTTATACAAATGCTTATATCCTTGTGTTGTGTCCTCTACTGGCCACACTCTGTAGTGTCTGTAAATATGCACAACTAACAGCCTAACAAAGATTAAATAGACTATTTTCCTATGTCACATAAATAGTGACTATTCACCACTATCAAAATGAGTTTAGCACGGGAGGTATTACAGTTTTAAAACAAAAGACATGACAAACTGTAAATTGAATGCGCATATATAAAATTTAAAATACATTATTATGTATTAAATGTTTATAAATGTTGATGTTCTGTGCACCTTAATTAAGGAACAAATATATAGCATAAGAGTTATATGAAAATTAAATATTTACTATGTGCTTCTATGTAACCTCTCCTGTAATTAACCAAATATAGCACTGGTCCACAGCATATTAATAATTTCCATAATTAATTTTCCTAGTTTCAGAGAGAATTATACATCGCTGTGTATATTTAAAGTATTAACTTATTTTTAGTCAACTATTGCCTTTTTGTGGTTTAGTTATCATAGTTTTTTGCTGCTGGGTCCACTTTTTGTCCTAAACTGGGATGCTCCCAAAATAATATTCAGGCATCTGAATATCAGGCAATTTTTTTAGAAGTCCAGAGCACCTACAAATCCCATTGGATTCAATGGGAGCAACTTGGAACTCAGCATATTAAAGATAATCAGCATATTGATTTAGGAACCTAATTTTAGGCACCAAGTTCAAGAATTTTGGCCTTGGTCCTCATATATTATTATTAAGCATTTGTTTCCTCTTTCTTGCCTTTTAGGCCATTAGAATGTTGTTCCCATTTAGAATTTGTTTTGTTTAAAATGGTCTAATGTGGAAATATGGAAGAGCAGTAGGGATGCATTTTATGTGATATCAACATGCCGAGAGAATATATTTTAGTCTACTGTGGTTCTCCTGATATTACAAAGCCATTTATTGATCTCATTGCAGATGACCTTCCCTCCTCAACTAACATCTAAACAACAGGATGCCAAAAGCCCCACATTACTGTGACCAGTGTCTCTGTGACATTGGTCAAGATGACTGATTATTCCCGGGTAGAAGCTGTCATAGAAAATATGCCAAGAAGAATGACTAGATGATGAGGCAATTAACAGTTATAATCTTTTAAGAAACACTTGAGCAAATGTAATTATTTCAAGTTATTACATTACAGATCAGTTTTAGATTATCAGGAGGAAAAGGTCTCACCACAATATTATGAAATTAGAAAATGAATGTAAAATAAATGGAGGCATTATCAGACATAGATATATTAAACATTTCTGTATTCGCACATTGCTGTTCTTCTCTAGTAAAGCCGCTTATAGAATTGCAAGTAACCATATACTAGTTTTCATCACTTATTATCTCTGAAGCAGGACTATACAGAGATGGAATGACAGTGACATCTAGAAGACACTCAAATTGGAAATGTAAAAGTGCACTAACTAGCAGCAACCTCTCAGTCTGGCAGTCTTTGATTTTGTCTCCGCAATTTCCACTATTGCCTCACACACCCCTTGACAAATGTTCCGACACTACTCTCACCCCTACCTGCCCATAATAGGTGTCACCCCTCCAACTGTGTGTGAGATTCTCACAGTGATAGCTAAAATATAAGATAAAATGAAATCCCATAAGCATCTGTCTTGTGAAGTTATCACATTTCAATACAATGTAAATATACGTATATGCACAGACATACAATTATTGTGCATTTATATAATTTTATTGCAAATTTTCTATGAAAATATAAAAGTTAAATCATACTTTCTTTGTTTTTGTTCTTCTATTTGCACTTACTTCATGGAATATTTTCTCCCATCTCCCCTTCTCCCCCCAGTTACCTGTCTTCTCACTGTAATGATCCATCCATCCTAACAGTCTTTCTTTTTTCCAGTCTACCTCTGGGATTCCCCATCTGACAATTCATGAGCCACAGGGGCAGCATATGAACATAGGGCTCATACTTTTCTCCCCTAGGCAGCATGATCCACATCAGCAGAAGAATGCAAAGAACAATTTTCATAAATGTAGCTAGTTTCCTTAAAGGTGTGAGATTTTTCCAGCTTGTGCTCACATTCCATTCTGCTACCTGCAAACACTCAGATACTGTACCAGAACAGAAAACATGTCAGTTGTATGAATTTTTAGTCAGCCCGTAATCTGTGATCTTGTCAAGACTAACAACTATATTTATGTTCTTGTATATGAAGAGAAATAGAGAGGAAACCGTGTTGGTCTGGATCTGCAGAAGCGCCAAAGAGTCCTGTGGCACCTTAAAGACTAACAAAAGTAGTTGTTGCATCCCACAAAGTGGGTATTAGCCCATGAAAGCTTATGCTTCAATACTTTTACTAGTCTTTAAGATGCTACAGGACTCTTTCTCGCTAATATATGAAGAGGGTGTTGCAATTCTCCATAGTGGAGTGGACCATTATATAATAGTCCATTATATAATAGTCCAGCATTCCATGATCAAGGAAGCCAAATCCCTTCTGGTGACACCATGCTTGCAGCCAGGGGTCAGTTCTTGGCCAAGTTCTATTCAATATCTTCATCAATGATTTAGATAAAAGAAAGTACACTTGTAAACTTTGTGTATGATACCAATCTGAGAGGAATTTTGGAGGTGTTAGGATTGCCTCCCCACTCTGAACTCTAGGGTAAAGATGTGGGGACCCACATGACCCACATGAAAAAAAAGAAATAACCCCCCAAGCTTATTTTACCAGCTTAGGTTAAAACTTTCCCCCAGAACGCAAACTTCTCCAGTGTTTGGACTTGGTAAACCACTGCCACCACCAATTTAAGCCCACAAAACAATGGGTTTGGGTAAATTGGAACCCTTCCTTTAATTCCCCCAAAACTCTTCCCTTTACCTGAGAGAGGGCTGAGAAAAAAACAACCCCAAAAAAACCCCTCCTTTCACTTTTTGTGAGACTTGCCCGATTCAAACTAGGATCTATTCAATGGAAACAAGCAGTTAGAGTTTTAAAAGAAAGATTTTAATTAAAGAAAAACAAAAGCATAAATCCCTTGTACAGAAATTAATAGAAAAAACCCCACTTGCATCACACAGCATAACTGACCCCTCCTCCCCCCAGGAATTCTTCCTCTGCTAAAGCTTAACAGTATAAGAAACACTGTGGATCAATTATCAAGTGATACAGTTTAAGCATACAATTTACTTACTACTGAACTTGACTTGTTAGAAGATTATAGATAGGTAGAGTAAAGACATAGGTGTGGTTTATCCCATAGCCGGAGCGAACAGTACGCGCGAGAGAAAACCAAAACTAAAACTCTCTTTGTCTCCAAGGTTGATTAGCATCTCCGGTTCGTTATCTCCTCTCAGGTTACTTTCAGGTTAACCCTTTACAGGTACAAAGTAATTTTAGGCTACTTTATACTTATAACAGGATGATAGGACTAAAATTCAAAAGGATCTAGACAAACTGCAAAAATAGTCTAAACAAGTACTGCAGAAAGGATCTAGGAGTCCTAGTTTGTAACCAGCTAAATATGAGTGAAGCAAACATAATTCTGGGGCGTATTAGTAAGACTGTTCTAAACAAGACACAAGAAATAATTCTTCTATTCTACTGCATGCTGATTTGGCCTAAACTGGAGTATTGTGTCCAGGTTAGGGTGCCACATTTCAGGAAAGATATGGACAAATTGGAGAAAGTCCAGAAAAGATCAAGAAAAATGTTTTAAGTTCTAGAAAATATGACCTAGGAAGAAAGATTGAAAAAATAGGGTTTGTTTAGTCTGAAGAAGACTGAGAGGGAACATTGTTACAAGAAGAAGGGAGAAAAAAACCTCCTTAACCTTTGAGGATCGGATAAGGAACAATGCAGCAAGGGCTTCCTTAACTGTCCCTAACTGTCAAGGTGGTTAAGCACAGGAATAAATTTAAATTTTCCAAAGAGGTTGTGGAATCTCCATCACTGGAGATTTTTAAGATTACAAAATATCAATCAATAACATAGTCCAGTCAAAAGAAGTCCAAGGTTTATATTTGCAATATAAGAATGCATTACATTATTATTTATATAGTGACAGGTATGTCATTTAGCATAAGAGTGAATCAAAATTCTAGGATAGTAAGAGTGCTACGTGGATCCAAGTCCTCTGCATCTGCATCAAAAGTAGTGGAGCTTTGTGCAAAGGGTCAAATATAAGGCTAAGATGTCCAGTAGATTCTCTGCAAGTAGGAGTCCTGCCCAGGGTCTCCTTGACAGAATTCAAACAAACATAAAAGCTGCCATATCCAAGCAGACACATGATCCTACCGCTAACAGTGGCCAAAGCTGAAGGCTTCATAAGCACATATAAAATACATCCAACTGTGCTACACTTGGTCCCAGACAACACGTAGGTGGATACTAATTTAGGTTCTGGTCCTGCAAACACTTATGTACATGCTTAACTGTAAGCATAAGAGAGAGATTGGGCTATTCAGATAAAGTTAAACATGTGCATAAGTGTTTGCATGATCAGAGCCATCATCCAATGATATTTGGTTTTTATTCCATATGATTTCCCCACACACACACACACACACACTATCATATCAGAGTATAGTATCAGGGCCTTAATCTGTGGGAGGGAAAGGAAATTATTAACACATTCGAAGAATGTAGCAATTTAGAGCATCATGCAAAAAAATATATATATTAGAAATTAGATGCTAGCTCAGTGATTTTACGCTTATGATGATAACCGTAGTGCCAGAAATTTGTATTTCTATGGGCTAATATATACTTAATTAGTTGGACAGACATAGTGAAAATAAGAAGGTGGAGGCACAGCACATTGGAATGTTTGAGTGCAACATAGTACAAGAGTTGATTCTTATTTTTATTTCCAACTCTCAACAAAACCTGTACCTTAAACATTATGGAGATCAGGACTATTGTGGTTCTCTCTTCCCCATTCCTCCAGAATAGAGGATAATTAAACTATCTATCTCTCATTTCCAGTGTGTCTTGATCTAATCTAGTGTAATCCCCTGACTGATCTCAGTAGTTTAGGCATTTATTAGGACTACAGCAGCACAGTTTCTCATTCCCCCAAAGTCCCATTTGTTTTCCAAAAAATAATATTTTTAGAAATACTATTGCAAAGTAAGGGTAATAGTATGTGCTGCCCTTTCATAGGATGATATGTTGCAAACATGAATAAGAAAACTCATACCATAGCTAGTAATGGTGCATACTACTCTGGCTGTTGAAAAAATCAATTAAGACTATTTTTAAGATACACAGTATTTGCAGGCACAATCAGTTAGTTGAATGAACAGTGAAGCACTGACATGCATCATTAACTCTTCTTTAAAAATACAGGCACATATATTTACTTTTTCAAGAAAAACTCAAAATATTCTGTTAAGGACAGCAGATGCTTTTCACACACCCCTATGTGGCCCTACCAACAGCAGATGGCTTGTAACCAGAACTTTCATAGGAGCCAAACCAAAGATATGGAACTCACTGCCAAAAGAAACAAGAACAGCTACTAACCATACACTATTCAGAGCTAAACATATAATCTACCTCTTTGACAAGGCTTTCTCCCTATCGTACTATTACATGACCTTGTGGTCTCCTTCTAGGTTAGCACAATCAACCAGAGTCCCCAGAAAGATGACATTGGCATGAGCTCAGTAATAACAAAATATGTGTTTGTTACTTTAAGATGGTACAGAGGCACCTCCCCTCTTGCTGTGGGTGGTGCTGACTTTGCATGCAGAGGAAGCACCTTCCTCTGAGGGTTATTTCTTGGATCAGGAGGAGCCACACTCTTTACAGACTCTGTGTACGTGTGCCAAACACAAAAACCCAGCCAGCACAGTAACTCTGTTACAGCATCCTCATGTATAATAAAATTTCACAAGCCTTATTGTTGGTGGCAAGGGAAGAAGACGGAAGACTGCCATTTCTTAAGTAATGGGGGATACTCAGATACAAAGATGATGAGGGACATATATTGGTGGGATTACTAGATAGAAGTACTGACTGTTCTATAAGTGTGAGTATAGAGAAGGCAAAGTACACTGTCAAACTATTTTAAAGGAAAACATATTTTAAATTATAATTCTTGTTCATAATAATAAATTGTGATAATTAGATGATTTTCTGCATTTTATAAACATTTATGCTATAGTTCTTTTTCCTCCTGGAATTATTTAAGGAAAATTTATAGAACAGTTATTTGCAGTTTGAAAAGAGAGAGCTCATTTGGAGTAGTGCTTAAATAATTGAACAATATTTGTTCTAACTCCTTCATTACTTAAGCTTTGGAGTTTGCGGCACTCCTTCCTGAATTGCTGGAAAAGTAAAGTGGCTCCACATTTTTAGGCTGCTGATTGATCTGTTTAAACACAAACACCACCATTGCAGTTACATGTTCTTTTCTTCCATGTTAGAATAATATGTGAGAATCTGCTGGTGAAATCATTTTGATTCTTCAATCAAAATGAAACATTGGACTTTTTTATTATGCTTCTGGTTTTTATTAAACATTCATTTAATCTTGGACTTCTAATTTTACCCCAGTCAGAACACTTATGTCAACTTTTTTAGGTTCACTTTTGTCATTCTGAGTCCGTTTCTGATATTATCTTTCCCAATATGAACTTACATACCATGACAAAGATGCTCTTAATTCTTCAAGCATTTTTGAATGAAATAATTTGAATACATTTGAAAATTATAAGTAAACTCATTTTGGAAATCAATTTTTCTTTATCCACCCTACTAGAGAAGAAAATCAAGGGGAAAAGAAGAGGCTTATTCACAGAGAATACAGAAAACAGAAGGTTACAGACTGTGTTTTCAAAATTGATTGTCTGAAAAATGTCCATGAGAGCACACAGTACCATCTTTCCTTCTAGGTTCAGATGATGTCTGCTAAAAGAATAATACTGATATTATAAATCAAAGTATAAACATAAAAATATGAATGGACAATATTCATTATTTATTATTTGGAAGAACTATTTTTTCTTTAAAGGTTTATGAAGGAGTAAAATTATTCTAAACATTGTCTTAGAAAAAGTCACTTCAAACCCAGTGACCTAAAAAATGACAAGAAGAATAGCAAGTTCCAATTAGGTAAACAGATTTTCTGGAAGTCGCATAACACACTAGTTTATATTTTCTTAAAGACAAATCCAGGTTAAGTTTTGCTCTGATGTGTATCCTTTTTTTTTTTTTTTTTTTGCGGAGGAGGGGATTCACTTTATGATATTTACAACATGACACAAAGTTACTGGTAATTTTGTCTGTTAAGGGCTTGGTTATTATATTAGCTAAGTTTAGCTTTAATGATCAGGTTAATGTTCAAATTTTGGCTAGAAATGAGGCTATAACATCCATAGTTCTTGTCAGCGTTTATTTCTAAAGTACTGTGAACGTCATTTCAGTTTGTCTAATCTCATCCTCTGCCCCAACCCTAAAGCCAAGTTCTGATGGGTTGTTGGTCACTTGTCTTCACTTGCTTAATATAATTTACTCCATAATTTTTTGTACTAAGGCAAACCCAGCTAGATGGGATGTGAGCAGGTCCTCATTGTGGTTTCAATACCGGTGAGAATGCCAAGGTATATCAAGTCACCTGTCAAAGAGTGCCACCATTCTTCATCATATACAATTTGTGAAGGGCATACTGTCAGGGTAACCAATTAGGAACCACTGTGACAGGGTTTGACTGGTCCTTCCTATTTTTCATGAGACCCTAACAAGTCAGGGCTGCCTTCTGTATCTTGATAATATACAATATTTTACTTGTAGGTCCTGAAAATTAATACTGTTTTGACTATATTTTCTGTGTGCTGTAAAATTGATTTTTAGTTATTAAAATTAAAAGCATTTGGAATTGCCAGCAGTTTGGTGGGCTTTTCATCTCTGCTAAAATCCCTTCAGTTCTTTGAATCAAAAGCATATTCTCTTCCACTGTAGATGGAAATTATTCAATCTCCCTTTATTCTTCTCTGGTAAGTTTTTACTCGCAGTCCATTTTGAAACATGAAAACATCTAAACAGTAGCAAAAAATAGAAAGTTAATTTCAGTATTCTTCACTAGGAAATAGGGGGGAGGGGAAACCAGCAAGAAAGCTGTGCTGTGATTGAAATACTTAGCATAATTCCTTTTCCTACTAAATGCTGAGAGCACAGGGGGGACAAGGCAGGAGTTACCAAAAAGCAGCAGCATCCCTATAACAAATCAAATACTAATTGAGATGGGAAAACCAAATATGTTATTTAGCCACAGTCCCACTACCTTTGAAATATTTAGTTATGAATATTAAGGAACACTTTGAAAAAATTCTTTAAACTACCACACAGTAACTCATGTTGCTAAATTATGTGGTTAGGGGTTAGTTACTAATATCAGCTGAAGCAAGGATGGTCAGTTCTCTTCTCAGTAAACATGCATAATTTCCACAGTATTAACTGAGTTATTGCAAATGGAAATCATGCATGTTCATTAAATGGAAAATAGACCCCACTGGAACAGTGCACACAGACTTTATGAACTATTAGTTAAGATTGTTATCTTATCACTACAAATGTTTGTTTTTTTTCTCCTCTTGATAATGGCTCATTCAAATTAAACAGCCTCTTTGAATTGGTACGGTAATTTCCAACTTTTTATGCTTTCTGTGTATATAAATACATCTTTACTTCTGTGTGTTCCATTCTGTGCATCCGATGAAGTGGGCTATAGCCCATGAAAGCTTATGCTGAAATAAATAAGTTAGTCTCTAAGGTGCCACAAGTATTCCTCATTTTGTTTATGGATACAGACTAACACAGCTGCTAATCTTAAACCAGCTACATCACAGGTTGTCCTGCTATGTATTGTGGCAGGGTGGGCCTGACCCAGCCTGCCGCCCCTTTAAGAGGGAGAAAAGCCCTCTGCAAACCTCCCTGCAGAGAAGCCTAATAAGCCACCTGGGCTGCAGAGCAATCAGCCTCATGGGTTGCACCTGGCAGCCTCCTCAGGGGGATAAAAGCCTGCCAGGCAGGAAGCCCAGGGTGGTGGTGGTGTGGAGTGAGATAGAGAGAAGGAGCTGAGCTATAGAGCTAAGCTATAGAGCTGTGTAAAGAGCTAAGCTATAGAGCTGTGGATAGTAGGTGGTGGGGTCTGCACAAGCTGCACTGTAAATAAAGAGCACTGTTTGGAGCCAAAGAAAAGTCTCCTGCCTGTGTTTGGAGTGGGGCGAGAAGGTGATCTGTCACAGTATGCATTTTCCTTGGAATAGAATGTATAGTTGGCTTGTCTTTTGGGGCAGCATTTGGCTTTGAAGAACAAAATGCCTTTACCTTAGATAAATTGGCTCAACTTACCAGCTAATATCTTAGCCTTCTAGGCTTTATACACAACCAAATAGTATAGCTGTCCTGAAATGGATAATGCCTTTCAAGAAGACTACTTCCAAACCAAAATGTAAAGCTACAAAAATTCTGTAAAGTCTTTGTATATCTTCATCTTCTGAAATGAAAACTCTTAGCTTCAGATTGTCAAACTCGGCTGTGTAAATAGGTGAGTAAAGGCCATATTTATACACCTAAATATAAATGGCCTGATTTTCCCTGGTGCTGAGCATTAAAACCAATCTATTTACACAAGTGGGACTTGTAGGTCCAGAAAATAGGTCACTTATATTGCAGCTGACTAAACATGAATTTAGTTATTCAACTGCAAGCAACCAAATTTGAAAACCTGATCTTAGGGTATGTCTCAGGTATGTCGCATTCTTGCAGGTTTTCCTGGATACATCTCGTCAGTAGCCCCTCCTGCCATGAAAGCTACAGCAGACAATCGTTTTGCACCTTTTTTTCCATGCAGATGCCATACTGCTTTCAGCAGATAATGCGGTATGACTGCTAACCATCATCATTCACCCATCACTTGCATTGCAACTCTGCTCTTGTGGTGCCATGCATCCACTTGGAAGGTCATCTCATCGTTCTAAATAAATATCTATTCTCGTGGCATCCACCGCTTCCATTGCCACTCTGCTCTCCTGCTCTTGCCTCGATAGAGAATTTCTCCAAGTTGTCAGTCATGGGCTCCAGGAATGCGTGTTCCTCCTCTGGAAATGTGCACAGTGCTAACCGTTGTCACCCACCGCTTCTGCAGCCACTCTGCTCTCCTGCAGATGCCATGGGAAGCATGGAGCCTGCTCAGCTCACCGCTGCTGTTGTGAGCATTGTAAACACCTTGCACATTGTCCTGCAGGCGAGGAGGTGACGACAGTGACTTGTGATTTTTGTGACAGTGACTTGTGACTTTGTGACTTGCTTTCCCCTGCCCTGAAGCACAAGAATACCAAGATGAGAGCAGCCCTCACAGTTGAATGACTGTTGGGGATGTTGAAATGCCTACAGTTATCCTTAGGGACCCAGCCTACCCCTTAACGCAGGGGTGGGGAACCTCTAGCCCGCGGGCCTTATACGGCCCGCCAAAGCCTTCCATCCGGCCCGTGCGCGTCCCTGTCCGGCGGCTCCCCCAGGCGCTTCCCGGCCCCTTCGCCGAAAGTGGAGCTCCCCCCCCCCCCCCGGCAGCCCGTGGCGGCTCCGCGCTCGGTGAAGAGGCTGGAAGCACCTCAGGGAGCCGCCGGCCAGGGACGCGCATGGGCCGCCTGGCGGTCCAGGGCGGCTCCGCGCTCGGCAAAGAGGCTGGAAGCGCCTCGGGGAGCCGCCGGCCAGGGACGCGCGGGGGTAGGTCTGCGCTCCGGCCGGCTGGGGGCGGCTCAGCGCTGGGGCCGGGAAGCGCCACGTGGCCACCCTCAGCCCGACGGTGAAACGAGGAGCCGCGGGGAGCCGATGGGGGGGGGGGGGGAGACCGGGCTGGGCGGATCAATGGGAGGAGGGGGGGAGGAATGGAGGTTTGGTTGGGTGGGGGGGAGGCTGGGCTGGACGGGTCAGGCAGGCAGCAGGACCCTGGCTGGCAAGGGCCAGTGGGGGAAACCCCAAAGCAGTGCAGGGCTAAGCACTCCACCTGCCACTCCTTTGGGGTTTCCCCCACTGGCCCCTTGCCAGCTGGGGTCTCGGCTCCCGTTGCCAGCCTGGGCTTCGGGGGGGGGGGGAAGCGGCCCACGGATTACATTATCGCTGTCAAAATGGCCCTTGGCGGAAAAAAGGTTCCCCACCCCTGCCTTAACGCCATGGCTCATGAAGCCATACACAGGCTCCCTGGACAATAGTAAGGAGCAGTGCAACTGAGCAAGTGCAGAATGGTGGTATAATGTGCATTTAGATGTTTAAAAGCTTACTGGCACAGTTTAGCTTAGACCTCAGTGAAACCAATTTTCCTGTTGTTATTGCTGCTTGCTGTGTGCTTCACAATATCTGTGAGTAAGGGGGAGACGTTTATGGTGGGGTGGGAGGTTGAGGCAAATTGTCTGGTGGCCAACTATGTGCAGTCAGACTCCAGGGTGATTAGAAGAGGACAGCTGGGTGCCCTGCACATCAGAAAAACTTTGAAAACCAGTTTCATGACTAGCCCAGCTACAGTGTGACAGTTCTGTTTGTTTCTCCTTGAGAAAAACCTGCCCGCTTGGTTGACTGTACTTCCCTGTAAGCCAAACAACCTCCCCCCCTTCCATTACCACTTTCAGAGGCAATAAAGTCATTTGTGTTTCAAAATCATGCATTCTTTATTAATTCATCACACAAATAGAGGGAAAACTCACAAGGTAGCCCAGGAGGGGCGGGTGGGGAGAGAAGCACTGGGTGGTGTGGTGGATGATGGGAGAAGGGAAGGACAAGGCCATAGTACCATTCAAAAATTATTGAATGCCAGCCTTCTGTTGCTTGGGCAATCCTCTGGGGTGCAGTGGCTAGTTGCCTGTAGGCTCCATGCCCCGCGTTCTTGGGTGTCTGGGTGAGGAGGCTATGGAACTTGGGGAGGACTGCAGGCAGTTACACAGGGGCTGCAGCAGCGGTCTGTGCTCCTGATGCCTTTCCTGCATCTCCACCAGATGCCTGAGCATGTCAGTTTGCTCCCACATTAACCTCCTTAGCCTCTGGGACAGAGATGATAGGGGGAGCGTAGAAACATTTGCAGCAGCGGGAGGGAATAAAAGGAGGGTAGTATTTAAAAAAGATACATTGTATAGAACAAAGGGAAGACTATTTTACACTGAATCAAATGATTTGCATTACATAGCACATGTGCTTCATTCCCTCCACCCCCCAGGTAGCTAGTATCAGGGAAGATCCCTCTAAGCCAAATGCAAAGAGCTCAGCATGAATGGGCCTCCACTCTCCATGTGGCAAAGGATTTCAGAGTACCTCCAGGAGAGCTTTATGGAGATGATCCTGGAGGATTTCTGGTCCATCCCCAGACACGTTAACAGACTTTTTCAGTAGCTATACTGGCCGCGAATGCATTCCAAGTCTTCAGAGCAAATTAAACATTAAACATGCTTGCTTTTAAACCCTGATGTGCCTTCTCCTGGAGCCCTCCTTGGGAGGGTTAGAAGGGCTCTTGGCTGCTGCACGGATTCTTCTCCCCATACAGCAATCAGATCCAGTACCTCCTGTTCGGTCCATGCTGGAGCTATTTTGCGATTCTGGAACTCCATGGTCGCCTGTACTGATGAGCTAGCCATGCTGGCCAAACAGGAAATGAAATTCAAAAATTGCCGGGGCTTTTCCTGTGTGCCTGGCTAGTGCATCTGAGTTGAGAGTGCTGTCCAGAGCGGCCACAATGGAGCATTCTGAGATAGCTGCTGGTGGCCAATACCATTGAATTGCATCCACAGTAA
Organism: Sternotherus odoratus; assembly: GCA_032164245.1. Taxonomy (NCBI): domain Eukaryota; kingdom Metazoa; phylum Chordata; order Testudines; family Kinosternidae; genus Sternotherus; species Sternotherus odoratus. The sequence goes on from JAVMKO010000002.1 coordinate 112,652,142, forward strand.
CTCAAATTCAGAACAGCAATGCCGATTTTGCCACTACTCCCCTTGCCAACGTGGAGTACAGAAACCAGTTTAAAGAGCCCTTTAAGTCAACGAAACCGGGTTGGTTGTGTGGACGGATCTAGTTTTATTTCGATATAATGCAGCTAAATTTGACATAATCACGCCCCATAGACCAGGCCTTAGTCTTTACTAAACATAGCTGCACAATAGTAATTTTTAAAATAACCCTTCCTAAGCCTTTCTCATGGAAACGCAGTCAGCTGATGCTGTGAAAGATAGCAAAATAGTGTCTGGTAATATTTTATTGAATAAATACTCTAAATAAGTTCTAGTTTAGACCATGTGAGTAGTCAGTCTGTGGGCAAAACAAAATCTTTGTCACAGACCTGTATTTTATTTTCATGGGAAAATATGCAGTTATTGACCCCTGTGCCTACTGCTGCAGTATTTAGCTGAACATCATCCTGAGTCAGTAGCATCTTTTCTGCCCAGCCATTAGTTAGGTTTTCTCTTCAGTTTCTTACACACACATTTTACAAAATAATTAAACTAAACTATAAAGAGTTCTTTGAAGATTCCCTGTGGGTTTTATGGTGCAGTACAAGGGAGGAAAGGTCCTTTGAACTGTATGCTCTATTTTACGGCAATGTAGTGTTTTATGCTAAGCCAGCTGGAGGTTTGTTTTCAGGACTCATAATGTTTCAATTTATTTTCTACTTTATTTTAAGTTTCAGTTTCATTCCCCTGGTTTGTCTGAACATTTGAAGTTTTAGTCATGTTCTGCAGAAACACTTTTATTATAAAAGAATTGAAGAGATTGGTTATTTCATTAAAGATTATGAATCTCTTATGTGATGGTCAGAATAGAATATGTAGCACTGGCCAAAAAACAAGAATTCAGTTTTGTGAAAAACGTCAAGATTTTTAAATTTGTTTTCCTTCTGCACTATCATGAAAACAACACCCTTTCAAAAATTTTCAAATTTTTCACTACTACCCCATGACCAATAGCTCAGTGGTTAAAGCACTGACTTGGAATGTGGGAGACCCAGGTTTAAGTCCTTCATCTGAATCATATAGTAAGCTATATGGGATGGGGGCAGGATTTGTGGAGCCACATAAATTCTTGTGCCCACTGAGTGAAAAATTCCTTGCATGTTGGGTTCAATGAGTGTTGTAATATATCAATTCTTTCATTTGTTGTATTTTCAACTAGAACCAAACATAAACCAATTTGTATTTACCCCTGTGAACTTGAACTGCAAAGCAAAAATAATTGAGCTAAGTTTCCATTTCAGTCGTTAATTTGGCTTGATCCTGGAGTTGCAGAACACCCTCACTCCCACTGAAGTTAATGGTAGGTAAAGATACTCACTGACTTGCAGGATTGAGCCCAGTACCCCCACGAACCAGACTGTATGAAGCAGATATGGTTTTAAACTTGTTTTCTCAAAATGTGAATTTCCCTATGCTATATAAACAAACTAGCAATAAGACAGCATCATAGAGAGGAAAAACTTGTTTCTGTGCTGTATTCTCCCCCTCCTCCCTGGGTGCGCGCGCGCGCGCACACACACACACACACACAGCATAAGGTTAAAGAGAAGTGTTCAATGCATTACTGTGCACTATGTTCAGGTTTTGTTTTGTCGTTAATCTTTCACAATCCAAATGGCAGAATTAAATAATAATAATAATAATAATAATAATAATTTAATAAATTACATTTATTAAAAGTGCACTTAACTGTGTTAAAACTTCTGTTCAGGATGCTAATAGATCCCAAATTGTTTTCCTAAAATATTCCTGTGCTATGCTAAATCCTCTTTGCATTGCAAAGAGTACTTATTGATACATTACCAGGACAACTGAGAATTCCCCTTCTGAAGAGGAATCCCTAACAAGTAGTGTAGCTATTCCCCTTCTCCTCACCGCCAGCCCCAGCTCCCTTCTATACACTCTGAAACCTGTCAAAATAATTTGTTTTGCTTATTTACTACAAGTAAATTTCACATAGATGACAAGAGGGAAAAGGTTACAAGGAAAGTAGTCTGTCTCAAAGGAATGAGTCATTTGGCTGTATCCAGTGTCACGCTGTCTGGAGAAGCTCACAACTGTGAGTGCCTACCTCGGGCAGACTGTCAGAAAACAGAGCAGAGACCACTAGTGGCATGTTCTATACTTAGACTTTACCAAGCCAGTAACAAATGTGAACTCCTGGAACACTAAACCAGTCTTACCATTGCATCACAGACAGTCGCCTTTGACTCTTCAGTCTCTCTTGCCACCCAGATAAACTGGTCTTTGTGATAAAAGGTCACTTATACCAAAAATCACACCACATCAGGTTGCTCCCAGTCCAAAGAGACCAATCACTTACCCCAGATCAATTGGTACTCCAGATCTTACACCAAAGACAACACTGTATTATATGCAGCCAATTATATAGTACACTAACTAATTAATGATTTATTAGCTAAGAAAAAAGAATACAAGTTATTGAAACGTTAAAGCAGGTAAAATATATGTACAAGTGAGTCACAGTTTGTAATTCTGAATGATGGCAGTAAAGTAATAAACAGCCAATTTCCTAAAATTCTTTTCAGGGTAGCCAGATTGTATCTGGTGGGGTCTCTGCTTTGCATCTGGTAGACTTTCCTGTAAGAGTCTAAACAGTCCAGAGATGAAGGATCTTTCCTTGAATCCATATTTACAGCTTTTTCTCACAGAAAAATGAGCTGACAGGGTCACTGTGAGCTTTTCCTTTGATTATGGTGGGTAAGGAATGCACTTTGAGTCTTTGACCACTGATCATCACACACAATGACCATTTTCTTTGACAGGAGCACTTTTCTGTTAAAGGTTCTCATTTGCATTCCACGATGCTTCTTTCTTGTTTGGCGGGTTATTTAGTTACTGGGATAAATACAATGTAAATGTTTGCTATTACATTGCAACAGGATACAGATAAGTAAAAACAATTCATATAACATCCCGTTAGTTTTAGGATTAGGAGTTAACCTGTAACCTCCTAGATTAGGAGTTAACCTGTAACATTTCACAGTACAAAGTCGCACTTACACACTGGTACTCTCGCTAATGCACCCACTCTCAATTCAGCAATACTGTCACCTCCTGTGTACATGTAACATAACTGAAAGCCACACAGTAACAGGGAACTTTAACTCCAGCCTGTTAACGTGTTATTTCATGAACTGGTGAATAATGTGCATATGCTATAGTGTGTATATATGTGCACACTTGCATATTTGGATATGGGCTTGATTGCTAATGTGCATAGTATAGTTGGTGTGATTTTTATTAGAAGTGATTTTGTAACTATATTGTAGACATATATGGTTTTGATAAGGTGAAAAAATTAAGTGTGTATAAGCAACCTGCCATGTCTGGTGTACGATGAGAAATGTGATGAGATTTAGTTTGAGCTAATATTATTATTATATGTATTATGTAGCACTCAAAGTCCCAGTAAGGACTGGGTGTCAATTGTGCAGGTTGCTGTACATATATGTAGTGTATGTCCCAAAGAGTTCAGTGTCTTATTGCAATTTAATTATTCCATAGCATGGTGTTGGGAGGTTGGAGTTCAGATTGTGTCACAGTGTGATTTTTAATTCTGAAAGGAAAACTATTTTCTAAATGCATGAGTGATTTAGGATGTATTATTAACACTACATTTGTACCCCTTTTCCTCTAAAACCTTGCTGTTCTGATTACTGTGGGCTGGAACATCCACTGTAGTCCCATGTGCAGAGGCGGCATGCTCCTGTGGAACCAGGGATTACCCCCTGAAAGATACAACCCCCTGTAACTGTGCTTGGCTACTGGAGTCATTAGGGTTGATTGTTTCTTGTACAGCCATATACACTTGTGTAAAATGGGAGTATAACACTAACACCAGTGTGAAGGATTGGAAAATTATGTCAGTGCTTTGCACTCACCTTGCACAGGTGTAAGTGACTCAATAAGGTTCAAGGCAGTGGAGGGTTAGGCATATTGTGCCTGGCCTAAGCATAGTATCCCTAGGTGTGCTCCCATTGTGTTGGTGTGTCATAAAGGAACATTTTACATCAAATGTGCAAGGCAACAGAAATACAGCTTTCATTCTCCACAATATCTTGGTACAATGGGATCTTAATTCTGGCCCAGACTTATTCAGTGTAAGTTTAGGTAATTGAACTTAGCTTTGGAGGAGAAGAGCTACTGTCCTCCAATTTTAGGACCTGACCAACCCAACCCTGAGACTAAGACATGCGGAACCCTTCTCTCTACTTCTCCCTCCTTTCCCAGTCTAAATAACTTCATCTAAAATGTCTTTCTTAAGAAGTTTTAACATTTTATATTTTTGTGATGATTCTAATATTATTGCAAGGCTTTCTTCTCTCTTCTGAAGAACATAAGAACTGCAATACAGGTTCACACCACTGGTCCATTTAGCCCACTATCCTGTCTTTGATAGCAGCCAGTGACAAATGCTTCAGAGGAAATGAACAGAACAATTTTGAATTATGCATCCCTTGTCATCCAATCCAAGCTTCTGGCAGTTAGAATTTTAGGGACTCTTGGATCAAGAAGTTGAATTCTTGACAATCTTAGCTAAGAGTCATTGATGGACCTATCCTTCAACTTATCTAGTTCTTTTTTGAACCCAGTTATATTTTTGGCCTTCACATCATCTTCTGGCAACCAGTTCCACAGGTTGACAGTCTGTTGTGTGAAAGAAATACTTCTTTTGGTGTGTTTCAAACTTCTGCCTATTAATTTAATCAGGCAATGACTAGATCTTGCATTAGATGAGGTAAATAATACTTGCCAATTCACTGTCTTTACACCATTTATGACTCTCTAGAACTTTACCGTATCTCCTCATAGTAATCTCTTTTCTAAACGAATTAATCTTTTTAATCTTTATTTGTATGAAAGCTCTTTTACAACCCTAATCCTTTTATTTGGCCTTTACTTTACCTTTTCCAGTCCTAACATATATTTTTGAGATGGGGTAACCAGAATTCCATGCATTATTCAAGGTATGGGACTACAATGGAAGACATGTTCTTAGAGCTAGGGACAAATTAAAAGATTGTAGGGACTATATCACAGAGTTCTTATAGCATAGAATACTCTCACTACAGAAGGAGAGTAAACTAAGGAGCTGTAGCATTGACACTAGTGGTTAAAGCAAAAAGGAGTGTACCTGTGGCAGATATCATAGGTCTTAATATGTGGTGATGCCCATTTCATCATTTACTGTATTGATGTAAAACTGTGGGAATGGACTAGGGGTTTCTTCCTTGGTGATTGCCAAAATTTTCTGTATTTTATAAGATTGTACAGCATTTTAAGGGAAAGATCTAGCTTCAAATCTATGAGTTATGTATCTGTCATCCCACCCAGAGCATGCAAGGCGGGAGTTTCTTCCCCGCCTGTTTGGTAGGATTGGAAAGATAACAGAGCCCAAGTCTACACTGGGGGGGGGGGGAATGTCAACCTAATATACACAAATTCAGCTACAGGAATAGCATAGCTGAAGTTGACGAATCTTAGGTCGACTTACCTCAGCATCCTCACAGCAGCGAGTTGACTGCTGCCGCTCCCCTGTCGACTCCGCTTCCTCCTCTTCTGGAGTCGACAGGGAGAGAGCTCGGAGATCAATTTATTACATCTAAACTATACACGATAAATGGACCCCCAAGAGATTGATCGCTACCTGCTGATCTGGCGGGTAGCGTAGACCTGCCCAGAGGCTGCCCCAGGAAGAACCTTCCATTTCAGGAAGGAAGGGATGGGAACCTCTTGTTTTCCCTGTCAGGTGCTGTTGCTGCTCCATCAATTTTGGGAAAACCTAGTAATTTCAGAAATACCCTTACAACCTCTTCAAGATTTCCTGTGTGGTGAGTCGTCCTTCCCCATCTAGGAGGCAAGAGAAGCTCCTCCACGCCAGAATGAGGAAGAGAAGAGTGATCTGTCCTCCTGCTTTCAGCAGAGAAAAACTGCCCATTATTCACCTTACCTTAATTCCTGATTGACAGTCTGTTCTTGCAAAATAATTGTCTCACTAGAGACAGAGAGATGTGTGGCTTCTTGAATAAAAAGCTATCTACTTTTTTTCTAAACCAGACTCCCCCATCTGCAATAGTGAGGCAGTGCCATCGTATATCTTACAGATTATGAAATAAGAAACAAGTTGAGTGCATTTTTGGGAAGTGTTGTTATGCCTTAGTGTAAACAATGCATATTTGTTGGTATTCTGCTGTTCAAAATCTCAAGCAAAGCGCTTTATAGTACCAGGTCCCAAGAGGGCATCCTTTTGAATCAACTTAATAAAATATAGACATATGCAAGTTAAACCTAAACAATAAATATTTGTGAATGTAATGTAATCATCACGTTTGTTTCTTAAAAGTCAGAACAAATTAAACAAATCATTTCCTGGTATTTTTAGTCTATTTTTTGCACTGTCGTGCATTGAAATTCTACTATTAGGTTCTCCTCTCTGATATTACCTTGCCTTTGATCACTCCTGGGCTCTTTTTTATGCCTTGTCCCTCCCACCCCCACCCCCACCCCCGCCCCATAATATACTAGGATACGTATTTATAAGAACTGCAATTATTAGAAGGGAAATAATTAATATTTGTTCATAAAATGAAGATCAATCATAGGGTAGGTTTGAGATAAATGATTTGGGTGCTAAAAGGATGCTTACATTACACTTGCACTTTAGTAATTACTCTGTAAATAAACAGTGTCCAGGAATTTTATAGATCTCATAGAATGTTAATGCCAGAAGGAATGATTTTGATCACCAAATCTTACCTCCGGCATAACACAGGGCATAGAAATTGACCCAGTTATTATTGTGTGAAACCTAACAATTTGTGGATGAACTAGAGCAGGATTTTTATGGACTGCTGCTTGTACGTGAGTTTGTTGGAAGCCAAAGCCTCTTAAAGAAAAATCTTTCCATTTTAAACAGGCAGTCATTATGTACATTGCAGTGCACCAGAAAATTCCCAAAAACAAAGTGCACGCTTCTGTTCACTTTCAGCTGTAATGGTGAGTAACACTCACTGACCATGCTGGTGTAGCAGTTTTACGTAGTGGCGTGTTGGATGCTGTGGACATTGTACTCTCACTGGGGCCCACAGCTGGCTGACTTTCTGCTAGGCATCTCCTTCAGTCGCCAGGCTCAATTTACTGAGGCAAACTCAATGAACATATCACACTGCCAAAGCCCCTATCCTCCAACAGGTCAGACAGAGGGCTGGTTCTGAACGGTTGCAAAACCTATAGCTGCAGGGAGCCCCAGATAACAACTCTTGCAGTGGGAGCAAAAATCACCATATCTGGGACAGTGGACTGTGTTTTTGACCCCCCCTCAGCTCCAGGAATGTCCTCTCAGGCCTCTAGCCAACATCCCGACTGAGGGAGGGGCCCTTGTCTATCCAGGCCAGAGGATTAGGCTGCAGCTGCCTGAGGTTGCATTGTGATTATCTCAACAGCTATGACTGACATCCAGGCCCTGCACTTTCCTTTGTCTTCAAGGGCTATGAACCAGTGCATGCCAATGCTTGCATATGACCAGATAGACGTTCCAAAGCAGACTATGTTTATTTAAGAGCAAAAGCATACGGAGAAAGCATGTAACATAATTATAGGATCTAAATGCTTAACCAATAGCCCTTTCCGCCCATCGGTCTTATGGAGATCCTGGTAGGTTCCAGTCCTTCCAAATCTGCTGCAGGTTTGTGTGCTCCCTTGGACAAGATTTCATGCCCTTTGTTGAATGAAAAAGAACACCTCTCTGTCAGTTCAAACTCAGGCTTTTATGTCCTGGTTGCATTATCTGTCACATGCATACCACCTGGGGATAGGCAGACACAGACCAAAAATAACAATATAATCTTTGTTTGTGGCCAAATATCATGGGGGGGGGGCTCCAACTCATGATTTTCTTTCTCTTGATGGCATCTGACAGTCAACTTTTGATCTTTTGTTATTGGCAGTACTGGAGTGGTCATTTGGGTTCCAGCAGATAAAAGCCAGGCTACGGAACTATTGATCTGGCTCTTCAACAGAAGAGCCAGCTGGCACTTGTTTGAGCTTTCTCCCAGCAGGCAAGCTGCTCTGCAGTTTGTCCAGCATTGCATTGCATTGCCCAGGGAGCTGCTGAAGAGCAAGAAAAATTTCTGGAGCTGAAGCTGATGCCCAGGTAAAGCTCTCACTGCTCAATCTTCTTTGTTCTTCTTTTTCCTTCTATTTATTTATTTATTATTGCTAAATTGAAACAGCACACTATAATTAGTTCCTTTCACAGTCCACAAGGCTGAGCCAGGATCAACTCCCCATGGAACTGAAGGCTCAAGCTGCTGTGACTTCAGCAATTAATTTCAGTACAATACTAGGAAACAAAGATTTCCTCCTCAAAGCCAGTTGCTCAAATCAAGCCCAGATGTGTCCAGGTATCTTTCTATCTGCCCCTAGGCCCAGACTGGGCTGGATGCTCTGCCATTAGGCACAGCCCCAGACTACTGCCAAACCACAGCCAGCACTGACTATTCAGAGCCTTCATCTGCTAAGCAGTAAAGCCATAGGTCACTTTTTCATAAGCCACAGATCACATCCTCAACACAGAGTAAATTTACAGGGAAATAGCCAAACCATCTTGACTGGTCCATTGCCTCTCTGAAATCTCAGTGGACCAAGTGTACATTATGAAATAATAGTTGGGCACCAGTATGCAGTCTAAAATATGCTGTGAAGCTCTTTATGGGCCAAAGCCATTCTTGAATGCAGCACTGTAGTGGATTAAGAATGTTGTTTGCTACCTTATCATCAGTATCTCTTGTACGTCCTGGTGAAAAATATCAGCTGAGTTTAGTCTAGGCTGAAGGAGAAATAAATTCACAGCACTTGTCAATAGGTGGCAAAGAAAGGAATATTGGTCGTTTGACAAGAAAATGTGGTTGTCCCAATTTTCAGCCTCACTCTCATTCTCTGAAGTAAATTAAATTGAGATATTGTGGCTGCTTTAATTACCTAAAGCATTCTTTGTCTCCTGCATGTTCTGTTTTGTTCCATTGTGCCTGGGTTTTTTATTGTTCTTCTTTTGCTTTTAGTGTGTCTGATTCTGACTTTTTCTTATAATGGGCTGTATGAAAAGGCCCTTGTGCTTAAAATTATGTTTTGTTCCAGCAACAGGAGCGCTACTTTTTTCTCTGCAAATTTACATAGTCAATAACCTGATAGACCTTGTGTTTCTCCTTGTGTCTGACACTAAAAGTTCTCAACAAGGAACCCTGACTTCTTCTGTCATGACATATCCACATTTATCAGTTTTGGCTCCACAGTGATAAAGAATTCTTGTCCATAAGTTCCTTAATGTTTGCCATATAAAGGCCCATATTGGCTGAAAATGATCAAAATGTGCCTTGAAATATATTAAAGGTAAAGCTGAATTGACTGAGGAACTTAAAAATCATACACAAGAAAAAATATTGCAAATAGCCAATTTTCATTTTTTTATTTTTTTTAATAGTTATGGACAATAAAATGTGCTAAAAAACTAAAAATTCTTGCCCTACTGGGGTGTTCTATACATCATTTTTTTCTACAATTATCAGTCTAACAAATAATGTGCAATAAATTACCATGTCTACCTTTTTGTGGTAAGTATAGGTCAAGGTATTTACCTCATCCCAAAATTTTGTTTGTCTTGGCAATACTCACCTTTCACTTTAAGCTGGACTCTGTTACCATTTGCACCCAAAAGAACTGTTTATATACTGTCGTAACTATGTGAAATTATAAATTTAATCATCTGTTTATTTTTTTTTGTAAATACCTAAAATATTACTTTTTCCCTTGATAACGAGTATGTTTTTCTCACTACAGTTCTGAAAAAGGTAAAATAAAAACTTTTTATGGGAATCTCCTTGTCTGTTTAATATTTAAAATTGATATTTAACTTGATTGGTCTGAATTGACATAATTATTGATATCAAAATTTTATTTTCTTATTCATATCCAGTGGCCATTTTGAGTCAGGTATATTGTCGTTGGCACTGTAGGGCTTATTCCCTCAGTAAAATACATTTTTATTTCCCAGTCTGACAATCATGGCATCCAACTCATCAAAGTAACTCTTATCTGACACATCATCATTGTGAAAGAAAGGTTCAGCAGATTTTTTGTTAATATTCTCACACTTCTGACACTTACACAAGTCTGTGCCGGAAAAACCAGCAGCAAAACAGGAACACCTCCTTGTTTTACATCTCACATGCTTTAAGACACGGTGCACTACCTGAAACATACTGTCTGGTGTTGGACTTCTTGTTATACAGGCGATGGGAATCTCCTTGTTTTCTAAATACTATCTATGGCCAATAGGGGAAGAAGCATTCATCCTATTAAAAAGAGAGTGTCTCATTATTACAGCCTGGTAATTTGCCTCTTTGCTGTGTTGGTGTGCAAGCAGAGTCTTATAAAAGGTTTTCCAAGCATGATTTTTAAGAGTAAAAATAAGTACATCCAGGCTTATTCGCAAAACTTTAAAGTAATGCCTCATCTAAATAATATTTAAAACTAATGATCTTCAGGTCTATGAGAGGGACTTCTGAGACCATGTGTGCTCAGTGGGTGTGCCACGGAACCACATCTTCCCCTTTTTCTACCTGTTCTGGCTCTTTTATATTAGTAGGAGTTGAGATGATCCCAAGTTCCATGATTTTTTTTCTCTTTGTTGTCAGTGGAACCAATTTAGAAAAAAAATAAAATGCAGCACATTTATCTTTATTAACATACTAAACATTGCTGCCATCCATGATGCTAGCACCATCTTGTGAGCAGTGCTGGACAACTGAATCTCCTTTTGCTGAGTAACTGCACAAATCATAATGTAGATCCTACATAATCGGTGTCTAAGTTATAGATTTATTTCACTACAGGAAAATTGTATAATATTTGTTAGTTATTCTTTTAATTCTGGAGACATAACATGTTAGATTATACATTTTAGGGTGACTAAAATTCAGACTTAAATCTTTTGTGGTGTCGCTGTCATGTGCAAGTTTGTTTCTTTATATACATGCTGAGATGTGTATCAAGTGCAGCAATTAAATATTTTTAACCTGTCGGAAGCAAGAAAAACTGCAGGCTTTCAAGTTTTGCAACGTTTTGTCTGGGGGGTTGATTGCAAGCTTGGGGCAGTAGTTTGCACCAAGATGTCACACACCAACTTTTCTCTCCCATCCTCCATCATCATCTTCTCTTTTAAGGTGGGGGTACAAAAGGGTCTCCTATGACAGTGGTAGCTATCTACAGTGTGAAATACAAATGGTAACTACCAATGTATGTTCATGTTGCTTTAAACAAAGCCAAGCTTTAATTAAAAAATGGATCAAGCTACCAGCAAGCCATTTGGGGGGGAGGGGGAGTGGACCCCTGTGGTCTAAACTAATTTCATTGCACTCAATTCTTTCCAACTCATCTAAGGATTTCAGACACAACAAAGTAATTTACCAATTAAATCAACATGTGTTTATTCATGTTGTCTAGAAAGGATTAATATTTTTTTTCTGCATGTTATCATCCTGGAAACACCATGACATTCAACAATGAAAATACAGTAACAATGTATTTTCATTTCTGACCGCCTTGTCTAAAAACAGGCATTCCCAAAAGTCCACGGAAAGGATGCAGTTGATTCGGCACACATCAGCTCATAAGCACAACATAGTCTGATGGAACTACATTATGCTTGTCCATCACAAACTCCACTGCCATTCTTTTCAGAACAAAATTTGATTCAGGAGTTTTCCAAAGAGTTGGGTTCCCAAATGCCTTTGAAATTCAGTGGAAGGTGAGCATCTGACCTCCTTAGACTCCTTTGAAAATCCTGGCCTAAAGTACTTGTGTTAATTCAGTAACAATCAGTGGATATGTCAGATCTAGTTCTTCACAGGCCTGAAAGACAATTCTACTCCACAAGAACTATACAGCTTGAGGGACTAAGTTAAAACTATCAGGTGCTGAGGCACAGTACTCTTAAGCAATGGACACACACACATACATGAGTCCAAGAAATGATAAAAGTCCATGCTTTTCTCTGGCCAGAACAAGAGTTAAGGCATATTTCTCCAATACATTTTTCTTTAGGTACAATACCAACATCAGTGAATATATAAGCTATTTTTTTTTCATTCCATGACAAATATAAACATGTTTATACCTCCTTGCTGCTCTGAAAACTGGAGAGAGGCACTTTTGTTCAGCATACAGATACCAAGTAGATTGGATTCTTAGACATACCTGAAATATGTTAGACAAATAGTTTGACAGTCTCAAAGATTTAGGCATTTTACCAGGCTTGGAAGAGCTCCATGAGATCAATAAATCTGGTTAAATATGCAGTTTCAGTCTTGTAATACCAGAGATGCAATGATTTGTGCAACAGCCTCCAAACAAAGCTTTAAAGTGGTTCCTTGTTCCACTCTAGAAAACTTTTAAGAGCTCCCTTCTCACACTGTACCTCTACTCCCTGTATTAAAGAGTAATTTCAAGAGCCAGCTAGGATGTTTTCTCCACCTTCCATTGAAGGCATGCGGTCCCCGTTCAAATCAAAGTGGCATGAGCCTCAAGGTCCCGTTTAACTCCTCACTTTGTCCCGTAATTCTGGACAAGGAACTGTCCACAGTGATCCATACATTTGTCATCTCCAGTCTTGATTACTGTAATCCACTGGATCTGAAGCTTGATGTGAAGCTCACACTGGTACAGAATAAGGCTGTGCACAATCTCCCTGGTTTAGACTGCTGTGGGCACTTCAGTTCTATGCTCTAATCCCTCGTCTGGCTCCTACTCAGTTTCTGATGCCAGTTTAAAGCTCTGCTTCTAATTTTCAAAGAAATTAATGAATCAAGCCTTAATTACATTACAAAGAATATTTCAATTTATGAACCACTGTGTCTGCTGCACTCCTCTGGGATAATGCAATTCAACTAGGGACTTTGCTATTGCTATTGATTTCATGTGTAAGGTGCTCAGATAGTGTTGTGATGAGTAGCAGTATAAAACCCCTAGTATAGATCAATAAAATAGATTAACTTTAAAGGTGAGAGAAAAAGTTGAGAAATACTTATATATTCAGATACAAATAATCAAATGTGCTCCCCTTTTGTTGCTTCACTCGTCGAAATTTTATCTCTTCCCACAGACATTTCCAACATGATCCCTTTCACAAAACACATATCCCTTTTGAATTTATGAGACTAGCATTCAGTGAAAAAATATTGTTTGTGGAAAGTGTCATGGTAATATATGATTTGAATGCTTTGAAGGTCTCTACCATTTGTTTCCAGGTGTTAACTAGGTTCCACAAAGTATAGGTATCTTTCAGATCTAAATCTTCTCATCTTATATTTTTGCATTGTTTTCCTTCAAAATAATCTTATTATAGCAGTTCAGCTATATAATGCAAAAGCTATGTCAATTATAGAAATATTCAGAGGGTGACTATGGGGTAAAGAATTAGAATAGAATTTTGGAAATAACGAAGAGAAATAGTGATATTAATGAGAAGAAAAATGACAAGGGACAGTTGGCTTGTACACATGTTTTTTCCCACATATTTAATGAAAGTTTGATATAGTTCTATATAAGTAGTGTTTTCGACTGTTTTGATACTGGTGAGTTTTTCCAATGATCAATTGTTCATTGCTTCCTGTTTTCAAATAACATGCCTGAAAATGATGTGTTTGAGGTATAAATGTTGTGGTGCTAGATGGAACGGTTATATTAATATGATATGCACTGTGCTGAGTTGTCCCAAGTTTGCATTTTTACTATGCACTGCTTCTGCCCAGTTCAGACCCTTCAAACATAATTATAACTAGGGATAGATGTGTTTAAGATGTGCATAATTGTAATAAGCGGAAGATTAATGTAACGGCAGTCGCTAAGGGGCTCAATTACGCTTCTAAGTCATCTCCAGGGTAACGCATAATTAAGGTTATCAGCCTGGGAATGGCCTTGTGTTTCTGTTATCTCGTATGTGTGTGTGTGTCTGAGAAGAGCTTCTTAGCTGTGTGAGCTGTTTTCTTGGTCTGTGTGAAACTCGGTTTGTGTGAAACCAAACAGGTAAACTGAGGCAGGACTGAATAACATGTGATTAGTTATTCATGAGATATGCATGAGATGCAAATGAGCATGAATATTTCTGTGTCCATGTGCCCTTGTGTGTCGGACTTCCTCCCTGGGCATTGCTCCGATGTGCCAGGTCTCCTATCTGCGGCCACGCTGACCGGGGCCCCCAGTGCAGATGCCGCTACCTTCAATAAACTCACTTTTATTCATCTAGCCACTGTGTGTGAGCCTCGTTTCTATGGGACTACTCAGTGTACCTTGCAACAATAATGGGTTCCGGTCCTTATAATCATGGGTTATATATAGCAATGAAATCAAAACAAAACCTCCAGTTTTTTCAGTCTTCCAAAGTAAATAAAATACTGTATTTTGGTGACATTGAAAAATGGCATGAATGATGTTTCAATAAGCACTCATGTCTGCACCTTACATGCCTTTAAACTATTGTTCCTTGAGTAGAATCTAAATCAGGGTTTCTCAACCTGGGGGTCGCGACCCCTCGGGGGGTCGCCGAGCACTCCCCGGGGGTCGTGAGCTCCTGCCACCGCAACTCACGGTGACTGGGGCTGCACCCCGGCCCCCAGTCCCCGCCGCGGGTGGGCTCCCGGCTGCGCGCCGGCCCCCAGTCCCCACAGCGGGCGGGCTGGGGGCTGGCGCGCAGCCGGCAGCCCGCCCGCGGCGGGGACGGGGGACCGGGGCACATGCGGCAGCCCACCCGCGGCGGGGACGGGGGACCGGGGCGCACGAGCGGTTTTTTTTTTGGTGGTGGTTTTTTTTTTTTTTTTGTAATTTGGCGGCTTTTCGGCGGAGGGGTCGCGCCACGCCGCCGGATCACAAAAAGGGGTCGCGGTCTCAACTAGTTTGAGAACCGCTGATCTAAATGATGACTTATTTTTTTCTTTATTCTTCGTTTGAAAGATCATAGTAAATAATGTAGACATAATTTATTTTAGGAATTCATGAAATCAAAGTTGTGTACACATCTGTTGAAAATCTGTTAAAGATTGCCTGATAGGAACATTTTTGTATAGTGCCTTATATATATGCTGCCTTGCTGATTGCATTTTAAGAGAATGCCTCCCTGTACTGATGACATTCAGTTTTCTAATTCACTTTTAATAAGGCAATCCTTTTCCGAGATTTATTTCCTTACGATAATGAAGTAGGATTACTGAGGAATTAACAGCAATGCTATTAACATTCTTTTCCCTTTTGTATAGCCTTATGCTTTCTATTTGAAACTAAGTTGAGATTTATTTTTCCTAGGCTAGTGCGACAGATGCAAGAGCTGAAGACGAAAAGACAGCTGAGATAGTAATTCTTTGGCGAAATTAAGATACCGTTGTTTTTGAGGTATGTTTGTTTTATAAATCCTATAAACTATGTTTGAGTCTTTCTGCTTGTGTTTAAAAATAATTGTAACTGGTTTTGAACATTTGTTCTTAATCACATCTTCTAAAGATATACATGTTGCTTCACTTTAAGGGAAGCCCAGAAGCATTGGGCAATATTTATTTATTTATTCATTCCATTTTTCCCTTGCATCTGGAAATTATTATAAATAAGCTACTGGAAATTATTTTGTTTAGAAATCAGTTTCTTTTTTATATGTGTACCATACAACAATCAATAGCAAGCTGTCTATGGAGGCTAGTTATATGCAGACAAAATCTAGTAACTAGTGATTCTATAATGGTTATAAACATTGCATTTACAACAGTTCTCCATGTGTCTGGTTGGTGCAATAGGAATTCTAAAATAGGATGGTATTTTAATGTTCTGTAAGAAATCATAGACACTTCTCGGACTGTATCACAAGATTATCTTCAGGATATTAGAGCTGTCTCTGCAGTTCATATTTGTGTTTAGTGATTTTAAGTGAAACTCCTACCAGTTCAACATGCAAACATAAAATAGTTTGTAACTAAATTCCATATAGCTTGATAGTTCAGCAGGTGGACAACAGAGGGCAATCAGTAGGTATACAAGCCAATGGAGGCTGTACTGAGAAAATCCAGGATCTGCTTTGAAGGAATCAAATTAGTGTGATTAGTCTTGTCACCTCAGGTTACAGTAGTAGTTCTGATTGTAGTAGGTTTGATTCATCCTATGTAAATTTCACCTACAAAGTTTATGGTGAAGCTACATCCATCTACTTGGTCCTAATGTAAAGGTTCTTATACATATAGTTATTGCTTAGCACACTCACAAACTCCATTTTACAGCAACAAAAGTAGCTTTAGTCCTGCTCTTACTGCTGTCATTGGTTAGACTTGAGCTAAGGAATTGCATCAAAAGGTTCTAACCAGTTACAAGAAAAACACCATAAGCATGAAGCTGATAGCTAGACAGACACCTTCCTAAAGATATCATAATGTAATGGGAGGTTTTGGGGTTCAGAACAGACTGTTTTCTGTTACTATTTGGAGATGTATAGGACTGGGACCAACTGTTTTCCCTCCTCCATTGGCAACCTTGGTTTTACCTTCCCGTGAATAGGTCGAGGAGCCAAACATTTTCAATTATTATTCAGAAACACTGGGTTTTCACAAATAGCAATTTTCAGGCTGTGCCAAGAGTTATTTCTTCCATCTACACTTCACTAGGACTTTGCTATTATTTTGTTACTGGTGTAAGAATATGGTAACTGTACTTCCAATTTATTTCCCTGTGCAATTCAAGGTGTTAGCTTTGATCTCTGAAAGCTTTTTATGATTTCTGTCCTGGCTACCTCAAAAAAACCACCTCTCTTCCCAAGTTGAGATCAGCTGGTGTGAAGGTTGGTAGCAAAATATTACGAGGAAGCTTTTCCAACTGCAGGATTCATGGCCTCTTACACTGGTCTCTGTATCCCTGCCCAAGACTTTTGACTCATGGGCCTCACTTGTTGCTAAAGCCTTTGCCTGAGGACATTGGTTGGACAGGTTTGATGGTCTGTTAGAGGTGAGAATTTTATTGAGTCCTTTCAACTGAATTCTGTATAGTATTCCCTAGTTGCCATTGGCTCAATTTTGTTATTTTTTCTTTTTATTTCATTAATATAATATAATGTTTTGAAGATGTATGTAGCAAGAAACTGAACACACTTTAGACAAATAAATCAGGATGATATCTTATTTCCTAATGCTATCTGGATCTTAAAAGCCTTATTGACCATTCTAGAATGTATAACCACAGATACCTCCCTTTCAGTGACCTCTCTTTCTTCCTCCTGGAAGGAAACGGTATTTGAAAGCATTATTTTTGTAGTAGAAGTGACCAGAGAGAAACCAGAGAATGAAAATAGAGATCACACATTCTCACAATTTTCTATGTTGGTTATCATATCCAAACTTCCTATAGGGTTGTGTAGCGGGGTGCTCCCCGCTCCCTGCCGGCCAGGGCTGGAATAGCCCTGGAAAGAGGGTTTGTGGCTGGGAGCCTGCTAGCAGGCTTGAGTGGAAAGCAGGCTCAGCTGTGTGGCCACGCCCCAAACATTCCAGGCTGTATAAGACCCTAAGACCAGGGGGGTACTGCAGGGGTGCAGCACCCTCAGCAAGGGGTTCCGGGGTCCAGGAGGGACACGGGGCCAGCGTGGAGAAGCGGACGTCGGTCGGCAGAGGGCGCTCCAGGGTCACAAAGAACTAATTCCCAGACGACCAGACGGGGGCGCCGCCGGGTGAGTGACCGACCCCGTTACGTGTGGTGGAGAACGCGGGCACTAGCGGTCCACCCCTGATACAAGGGGCAGGGCACGGACAGCGGACAGTGCCCAGGTAAACTGAGGCAAGAACTTGAACATTTGCCTGAGAGACTTTGGACTTTGAGCTATTGAAGGTGGAGAACATGAGACACTGCTATTGGAGAGCGTGGGTGGCCCGTCTCGCCGAGCAGCAAGCAGGGTTGCTTCGGCTGCTGCGGGGGATGGCACAAGGACTTCGTCGGGGGCCAGGCACTTTGAGCAGGAGGCTGGTGCCTAGGCCCAAAGACTGTTTCGCCTGTGGGCGCCGGGGACACTTCAAGAGGGAGTGCCCCTACCGGACTGGAGCAAGGAGGCTCCAGCAGAGCCAAGGCGGGACTGACAGAGCACCCCCTGTGAGGTTAACAGGGGGGCTCCAGACTTGTTGGGGCTGCGGGAAACCGGGGCACAGAAAGACGGAGTGCCCTTGGGGGACCTGCAGATCCCAGGCTAGCCCTGAGGTGGACAGGGGTGGGCACTGGCAGTGCCACACCCTCCCCCAGGGGAGCCAAAGGAAGCGGCCTAGCCCCCAGAGACTAAGGGGGAGGCTGGAGGCCTGGGTTGGGCCTGGAACTGCCCCGAGGGAGGGGGTGGTGGCGACCCGGGTCCTGCGCAAGGGTTTGTCTGGTGCAGAGAGGCCCCAGGCAAATGGGGGACCCCACACAGAAGCCGGGAGGGCTGCTGTGGGGACCCAGACGGAGGGGGGAACCCACGGGGGAGCTGGGAGGGCTACCGTGGGGACCCAAACTGTCCTGGAGGGAGATGGGTGGCTCCAGACAATGGAGAACCTAAGGCAGGAGAGGGATTCCCTGCGGGTCCAGCTGAGAAAGATGCTGGGGCGCTAGGGGTCTCCTCCCCCCCCGTGTCATCTTAAGGGGGAGGGGGTGTAGCGGGGTGCTCCCCGCTCCCTGCCGCCCAGGGCTGGAATAGCCCTGGAAAGAGGGTTTGTGGCTGGGAGCCTGCTAGCAGGCTTGAGTGGAAAGCAGGCTCAGCTGTGTGGCCACGCCCCAAACATTCCAGGCTGTATAAAAGCCTGGGAGGCAGGAGAGAGAGGAAGAGTGAGTTTACTCTGTGGTCAGTCTACTCTGTAGGCAGCAGGAGACAGGGCCTGGCTGCAAAAGTACCCGGACTGGGACACGGTGTGGGTGAGGCAGCTGGGAGCCAGGGAGCCTGAGCTCTAGGGAGAGGGCCCCAGCTTGCTGAGCCTAGGGAAGGCCCGACCCACGGGGTACTGGTGGTTGCAAGGGGGCAGTCTCCTCTGCAAGCAGAGGGAGACAAGGCTTGGCTGCTGGGAGCCTTTATCAGAGTACCCAGACTGGGACAGGGCGAGGGCAAGGCAGCTGGGAGCCAGGGAGCCTAAGCTCTAGTGAGAGGGCCCCAGCTTGCTGAGCCTAGGGAAGGCCCGACCCACAGGGTATTCGGGGTTGCAAGGGGGCGTCCCCTGGGCTGGTTAGAGCAGCAGGACAACCCCTTCTTGCCGGTGATGAGTAGCCATGAGACTGCAGTCAGCCTCAGAGAGACTGAGGCAGTGGTGTTTGGCAGTGGCCGTATCTGAGGCAGGTTGGGGATAGTGGGTGTTGGGTTCCCCAGGGAGGGGAGACCCTAAGACCAGGGGGGTACTGCAGGGGTGCAGCACCCTCAGCAAGGGGTTCCGGGGTCCAGGAGGGACACGGGGCCAGCGTGGAGAAGCGGACGTCGGTCGGCAGAGGGCGCTCCAGGGTCACAAAGAGCTAATTCCCAGACGACCAGACGGGGGTGCCGCCGGGTGAGTGACCGACCCCGTTACAGTTGTTAACAAAGTAATTGATATTACTGAACCTTTGACAATCAACCAAGTATTTTCTGGTGACTTACTAGAACAATACTTCTAATGTATCGCCCCCAATCCATTGAAACGATTGCCAGTAAATACCCTTATTTGTCTGATAGATTGTATTTTGTGTTTGTTTTTATAGTTGAAACTTATAGTATGTGTATTAAATTTATATTGTTTTAGGAGCCTAATAAAGAATATTATTATATTCAATTATTAGCAGATTTTTTAAAAATAGCAATCTATTTTTGCTTAATGTAATAAACCAGGGCTACACATAATTAATTAAACAATATCTGCTTGCAAAGACTCAGATTAAGATGTATTGCTGATTTTATATATTTGCAACTATTTTGCCCTCTCTACTTTTCCATGTTTCTTTTCCAGTTTTTGTTAGTTTTTAAAACCATTAAATAATCTGCACTAAATGAATACCAATATAAGTAGACAGAATAAAGCAAGAAGAAAAAAATGTTTACACAGGGAAAATAAGTGCTTGCCTTTTTTGTCTAACTTAATGAGAGAGTGGAATGCTGCATTTCTGCCTCCTTGTGGTGTTGTTTAATACTTGTTAATCAGCTGCACTAGAGGTTAATTCAGAAGACTCCAAAATGGTGGTTCCCATTAATAAATAGTTGCTGCTGGCTTCTTCTATGGCCTTGACCAGCAATCTTTCCAAAGGAAAGAGCATTCCTTGGAGTCTCTTTTTCTAGTGTAGAACTCAGAAGAATAGAGGAGACCAGCTTTGCAACCTCCAACTGAGTCCTTGCATTTCCCTAGTTAATTTACCTTCAATAGATGTTATCTACTGCCAGACACAGAAATCCATTTCAAAAGGTATTGTTTTCTCCTGCTGATAATGGTCCATTCATATTAAACAGCCTCTTAGAATTGGCATGCTAATGTACATTTTTTTTTTTTGCTTTCTGTGTGTATAAATGCATCTTACTTCTGTTCCATTCTATGCATCCGAGGAAGTGGGCTATAGTCCATGAAAGCTTATGCTGAAATAAACTGGTCAGTCTCTAAGGTGCTACAAAGTCTTCCTCATCTTATTTATCTTTCCCTTGTGATTCTATATTGAGCTTCTCAAAAGGGATTTGATACAATATAATCCTTCTGGATTAATCCCTGAGGGTGGCTTCCCATTATTTCAGGGGCCTTCTCTTTCTCATGGTCAGACAACACTTTCTTAAAATAAGGAAATAAACTCCTCCCTCTTCCCACCCCAAAATCTGGAAATAGTGTGATAGATTTTTAATGATATAAAAACACATCCCATCTGGTGAAACTTATTAGAGCCATTGAAACAATTCTTGATCCTAATGAACCTAAATGATCATTCAAATGTTGATTCCAGAAGACCCTGTACCAACTCATGCTTTCATGAGCATCTGTCATCTGATTTTTTTGTATTTAGTTTTGGCTCAATAAGTGGTGTGTTTTTTTTTTTTTTTTACTTTGGGGGGTACTGGGGGGGAGTTGTGAAGGTGAGTGAGCATCTTGCACTGGCTTGAGACATGACAAAAACATGACAATGACATGCCATTGACATCATAAGCAGAAAGATAAGATCAACATCATGATGCTTTGTTACCATCATATATTTGGCTGCTTGAAGATATTTAAAGGTCTGGAATATCACAGATAGACACAAGGAATATAGATTAATGGAGAGGGTGCAAGTGAATCAATATTACCATGGTGATAGGTGCCTTAGATATATGTAGTGAAGTAGGATCATAATATATGTGATTTATCAAATGGGTATTGCCACTGCAAATATGATATATTATACTTTAGCTCACAACTTAACTGTAAAACATGTTTACCTTGTTATGGAATTTAACTTTGATGTGGAAATTTCTGCGTTTAAGGCCTCATGGCAGAATTTTATCTATATGTGATCCTTTTTAATGAGCTCCTAACTATAGTTAGTCCTCTAGTTCTTCTTAAGTGCTACCAGTCACCGAGGGATATTTTCTTTTCATCCCTCGTCACTGACTGTGTAGCCAGCTGTTCTGCTGACCAGTCCAATGCTCTAGTGCTGAAGTCACTATTTTGCAATGCATTTGTAATCCTTTCAAATTTACCTTTCCCACACCAGTACCCTGCTAAGATGTTTTTTTTTTTTTACTTTGGGGGGTACTGGGAGAGAGTTGTGAAGGTGAGTGAGCATCTTGCATTAGCTTGAGGTCTCTCAAAAACAGGACAATGACATGCCATTGACATCATAAGCAGAAAGATAAGATCAACATCATGATGCTTTGTTACCATCATATATTTGGCTGTGTAACAGGGTGCTGGCTGAGAAGCCCCGAGCCAGCCCCTGTTAGCTGAGCTCCTGCTAGCTCAGGCAGGGCCGGCGACAGGGGGGTACAACAGGTACAGCTGTACCGGGCCCCGGACTTAAGGGGGGCCCCATAAATCTGGGGCGGGCCTGGTACGCAGCTGTACCCCCTTGTCGCCGGGCCTTTGAGCAAGGCGCGGCTCCGGGCAGCGCTCATCAGCCCCCTCACCCGGCACCTAGCAGCCTCCCCCCCGCCCCCCTTTGCTTCTCCTGGCCGGGCCATGTGGACCTCCAATGATACCTCCTTACAGAGGGGGTTGGGCCCCGTGGGTGGCGGGAGACCGGCCGGGGGGGGGGGGGGGGTGGCGCGGGTGGTGGGAGACCGGGGGGGACCCCGCACGATCTGCGTATGGGGTCCCAAAATTCCTGTCGCCGGCCCTGAGCTCAGGCCCCAGGCAGGGGAGTTATTGGAGCCGGCAGGGTGTGGCCATTAGCCGGGAGGGCTTAAGGGAAAGCACCTGTGCGCCTCTGGGGCCAGAGGGATAAAGCTGGCAGGCAGGGAGTGCACAGGGGGGAACAGGAAGGGGAGGAGCAACTGGCTGGGGTTCCTGGCCAGCTGCAGGAGCTAGCTGTCCCCCAAGTAGCTGAGGAGGCATACTTGTATATAGATTTGTACATAGAACTGTATATAGGTGGTGGTGGACTGTGCACGAGGGAATAAAAGGGACACTGCTGTGAAAGACTGCGTGGTCTTGGCTCATTCCTGAGAAGAGCGGTGAAGGGCTCGTCTACAGGCTGCTTAAAGATATTTAAAGGTCTGGAATATCACAAGTAGACACAAGGAATATAGATTAATGGACAGGGTGCAAGTGAATCAATATTACCAGCAGCCTTTTCTCCCTTCATGTTTACATGATTTCCAAGCACCTTAAATTATATACTTTATATATTGAGACTGCGCCCTCTTTATGTGTCTGCACAGTGTCCACCATACTTTTGGGGGCTTTGAAGATAAATAACTATCTAATATAATACAATACTTGTCACTCCCTTCTCCCTCCCCATTTCTATTAACTATATTTCTTCAGAGTGGAGCTTATACCTATTGTATATGACTATTTATTCACATATCATATGTATATTTTGCCCTGTGATATCAAATATAAAGTATACTGCTTTTCTCTGTTATATAAAATATTTTGTTTGTATGAATTTAATATTTTTGAAAAGGTGTCATACTGACTGGCTGTCTTAAACACTGCCATCTTCTGGTGTATCTTGTGGACCAATGTAGCACGGGAAGAGGAAGTGAAAACTTCCCTATGCTCCCTTTCATATTCATAGAATCATAAAATCATAGAATATCAGGGATGGAAGGGATCTCAGGAGGTCATCTAGTCCAAACCCCTGCTATAAGCAGGGCCAATCCCCAACTAAATCCTCCCAGCCAGGGCTTTGTCAAGCCTGATCTTAAAAAACTCTAAGGAAAGAGATTCCACCACCTCCCTAGGTAACCCATTCCAGTGATTCCCCACACTCTTAGTGATTTTTTTCCCCTCATATAGAACCAAAACCTCACTCACTGCAACTTGAGACAGTTACTCCTTGTTCTGTAATCTCTTACCATAGAGAACAGTCTAGATCCAGCCTCTTTAGAACCCCCATTCAGGTAGTTGAAAGCAGCTATCAAATCTGCACTCATTCTTCTCTTCTACAGACTAAATAATCCCAGTTCCCTCAGGCACTCCTCATAAATCATGTGCTCCATCCCACTAATCATTTTTGTTGCCTTCCACTGGACTCTTTCCAATTCTTCCCCATCCTTTTTGTAGTGTGGGACCCAAAACTGGACACAGTACTCACCAATGCTTAATAGAGGAAAATGATCACGTCCCTCAATCTGCTAGCAATGCTCCTACTTATACAGCCCAAAATGCTGTTAGCCTTCTTGGCAACAAGGGCACACTGTTGACTCATATCCAGCTTCTCGTCCACTGTAACCACTAGGTCATTTTCTGCAGAATTGTTGTTTAGCCATTCGGTCCTTAGTCTGTAGCAGTGCATGGGATTCTTCCATCCTAAGTGCAGGACTCTGCACTTGTCCTTGTTGAACCTCATCAGATTTCTCTTGGCCCAATTGTCTAATTTGTCTAGGTCCCTCTGTATCCTATCCCCACTCCCCAGTGTATCTACCACTCCTTCCAGTTTAGCATCATCTGCAGACTTGCTGAGGGTCCAATCCATGTCATCCTCCAGAACATTAATGAAGCTATTGAACAAAACCAGCCCTGGGACCAACCCTTGGGGCACTCCACTTGATACTGGCAGCCAAATTCCTCATCTCTGACCTGCAGAGACCAACCACCCATGTGCAGTAAACCCTTAACATCTGTGCTAAAATAAGCAAGTTAATAAGCAAGCAAATAAACTAGTGTTTAATTGTGTCACTTTCTGGGATATGGAATCCCTTATTGAGCAATGAAACTAACAAAGTAATTTTAAATAGAAAGAATGAACACTATTAGTCAATACCAAAATGTTAGTCTCTGCTAAGCTGTACTGAATTTGAACTGGTGATCTAGAAGTGAAGATGTTGGCAGGCAATTTGAAATTACCATCTTGTTTTTGGATAGGAACTGTGCAATTTGGAAAAGGAGTAGTTTTACACAATTTAAAATTGATTGAGATGTTTACAAATATATATGTGTTTTACTTCTTCCAAAACAATTGCCACAAAAATTACTGGAGTGGGTTAGTTATATGAAGAAAATGATCATCAAAATAGTGCGTATTTATAGGAGGGTTACAGCTGAATATTGATATCTCCAAAATGTAAGTCTAGGAAAAAACCTGCTAATATCTGACCAAAAGATACTTAAAAAAGCATATTCTAAAGGTTGGTTTAGATTGAGAGAGATCTGTACAAAATGCTATCATAGTAAAAACCTTTTTTGCAATTATCTATGAGGCCAATTTCCTTTTCAAAGGGCTGCAGGCTTTTGTTTTTAAGTATTTTTTGCACTTTTTGTTAAGTTGATGAAAACAATCTTCCACACAGCTTCTATTATACCAACTAAAATCTTTGAGTACTAGTAGGATTGCCTTCTCCTATGAGTTTAATGCCTATAAATATGTTTGTGCCATTGAAATAACAGGATGATATTTATAAGTAACTGGATATTAAATGAAAGAACATGATTTAATAGACAAGAAAAGACAAACATCTAATTATAATTGTGTTTTATTAAAGTATGTTTTTAAGATTTCCTAAATAATGTTGCGGTGCCGCAATTGCCACACTACAAATCAACTGAGATCTCCGTCATGATACATTGGTGTTGCAGTGACTTTTACTGCAGAGCAACTTCCTTTAAGCAGCCTTAGTCAGGGCATCATCAGATGCATGTAAAGTATGTATTATGTCTGTTCTAATCAAGGAAGATCGGTCACTTTATAATTGGCCATCTCTGGATAGCTAGTGAACCCAGACTTTGTATTTGTACTGGATCAAATTGTATTTGCATGTATATTCTGGATATCACAGAAGATGCAACAGAGTTTCAAAAATATGGAGTCCCATTACCAATTATCTGGAGTCGTCCCCCCCAAAAAAAATTTAGTTACTTGCATATTATCACTTTTAAAACATATCATTTAAAGGCCTGAGACATCAGCATTGATATTATACATAGATGCACACTTTTCCCTTTCTTTTATACTCCTTAATATTATTTCAAAATAAAATGTACTCTTAAGGCACTTCATTCACACAGTACTTGTTTTTTTCTTTTTCCCCCAAAAAACTCCCCTGTAAGTGCATGTGTCATATTTTTCACTCGTTTTGTGTTGTGACCATGAGTGCAGGAAGTTTACCAATAATCTTAAGAATCAGAGAGGTAGCCGTGTTAGTCTGGAATAGCAGAGGTAACAAAGTCCTGTGGCACTTTAAAGACTATCTATAAAGTTTTGAAGCATAAGCTTCCGTGGGTATTAGCCCACTTGAAGTGGGTATTAGCCCACAAAAGCTTATGCTTCAAAACTTTATAGTTAGTCTTTAAGGTGCCACGGGACTTTTTTACCAATAATCTTAAGAAAATCTTGCTTTATTTTTGTTTTCTACTCTTATTGTTTATACAGGATTTTCATAAAGTGGCACAGTATAAGTCATTCCAGCAAAATTCACTAGGGGAAAAGAATAAAATGTCAGAAGGAATAATAAATAATTAAATAATTGGCAGCCTTATTTGTTATAATGTGATGAGCCTCTCCTTAGGACATAGTGAAATTCAAGCAAAAACTGTTTTCAAATTAAATTCCATGGTAGGCTCATAATAATGTATGGCCACATTATGTTCTTCTACCCTGATCTAAATATGGGATAACTCTGTTTCTACAATGGAGTTGCCCTAGATTTACACTGTTTGGCTGAGCAAGCAAGGTCCTTCTCTCAACTTAATGGCATTTTTGTCTGTCTGTAATACAATAACATTTGAATTCTGCACCCGCTTAATTCCAAAATGTCAGGAAATGTTCTAGCCATCAGTGCACAGATCTTTATTGATTTTGATGACATGAAGAAGAACCAGAAAGGGAAATAGGGGACACAAAGAGCCCCTTACATCTGGCTCACACACCTATTAGTTTTAACCAGGTTTGTAATTTTCTGTAGATCAGAGAACTGATTGATGAAAGTCATTGACATTTCCTAGCATAACAATAACACCTCAGCTCACCCCATCATTCCAACAGAGTTCAAAATATTGATATCATGAGTGATTTATCTCCCAATCTGAAAGAAAATAAATAATGCAACAATTTACACTAGGTTACATATGTGCATTGTGACAGACCGCTCTCTCACCCCTCTAGGAACAGGCAGGAAAACCCTTCTTTGCTTCAAACACTGCTCTTTAATTCACAGTGCAAGTCCCCACCACCAATATATGCAGCTTTGTACAGTCCTTCAGCATACAGCTCTTGATAGCTCAGCTCTACAGCTTACAGCTTTACAGACTCTATATAGTCCAGCTCTTAACATGCAACTCTAAACAGCTCTAAACATACAGCTCTGACTAGCTCCAACCACCACCACCCTGAGCTTCCTTCCTGGGAGCCTTTTATCCCCCAGAGGAGGTTGCCAGGTGCAACCCATACAATTGATTGCCCTGCAAGCCAGGTGGCTGATTAGGTTTTCTGCACCGGGGGTTTGCAGAGGGCTTTTCTCCCTCTTAAAGGGGCGGTGGGCTGGGTCAAGCCCACCCTGCCACAGCATGTGTCCCTGACATAAATGAGGATGGGAGGGTGGCACACCAGGAGGTTTTGGGGAGGGGGTGGAGGAATGCAAGGAATACCTGTGTGTATAATGAGTTCAGTCTAAAGAAGCAATGGAGTTTGTGATCTTCTAAACATGAGTAGGCTAAGATGGGAGCAGTCACAAGAGAAATGTTGTTCACATACCATTCCTGACATGTGATGGAGAGGAAAATGAAGGGGAGCACAAAATGCTGTGGCATTGGAGAGAAAAGAGGAGAATGGAGGACCCTAGTAAGGAGGTATCATTGGAGGCCCAAAGATTTCCTACCATGTGGGAGAATGAGGGACCATGGTATGTTGAAAAGAAGAAATAAGGGACATCAGTTGGGGGATTGTAGGGGTACACAAAATGCCTGGCATGGGTGAAGAGGTGGGATGGAGTTGCTGGGACTCCCTGGAAAATAAAGGGGGATGGGAGGCACACAGGGATGAGGTGGGGGCAGAATGGAGGGATACAAGTAACCCCTGCTGCTTTCAGTGAGCATTGCCTGAAAAACAAATAAGCATAACTGGATCTTTTAAAAACAGCTGGTAGGTTAAAGGCTTTTTATGTGAAGTGGTTTATCACACTAGTGCGGAAAACTTCATAACCCAAAATAACCTCTAGCTAACCTTTATTTGATATGGTCCAGATTAGTTGTCATGTCATGCATCTGAAAGAGACTGATGGAACACCAAACTGTCAACACACATTTGACTTAGGAGGTCCTATCTATTTATTTTACCTTGTTGGCATGTTATTAGTTCAAAACATATTTTAATTTACAAGATAGAACACATGAAACACAAAAGAAAAGGTTTATAAAGCTGAAAAATTGTGAATTGTGTAAACCTCATCCTCAAAATTGAATTTGCAGGACCTGGGTTGTTGTTAAAATATAAGAGATTTTTTTAAAAAAATGTAATCCTCCCTCTATCAACCATTTTGTTTTAGCTATATTTGGTGGTGGGATGGAGAGTGCTGAGCTTGTATAATTTGGCTTGGTGGAAGGAGAGAGACAGGGATGCTTAGATGTTCTGTTTCTGGAGAGAGGACTAGAATGCCAGTAGGTTGTGATCATGATGAATCGGGATGAAAGCAGTGTTAGAGGGCTTTCCCTTCACCTTCTTCCCTGTTTATTGTCATGCAGACAGAAAGCAGAAGACCAAAAGTCTGAAGTGTAGGCAATGCAATGTTTATTGGGGTTAGTTCCAAGCATGCATATTCATCGCTCTGCACTCTTGACAGTTTGTTTCCCAGATTCCATGCCCAGCTCTGATGCTTCAGAGCATTTACTCTGTGTCCCTCTTCCCAGCTCTGACACTGCAGAGCCTTGCCTGTGTCCCCATTCCCCATTCCTCCCTCCTCATTCCCATCCCCCTCTTCTTAGCAGGCCCAAATATACCTGCAATGCCTGTCTTCGGTCCCGGCCCTTACAACGTATGGTCATGTTCCATTTTGGAGGGTTGTGAGTCTAGGGTCTTGCTCCAACCCTTTTGTATTCCAAGGGAGAGGTGAAGAGTGAGGTTGTGCTATGGTCAGGGACAGGCTTTTCTTTGGCCTTTTAGTGTTTTTAACCTTCCCCCAATCCCTCTTTGCCCCTCCCAACTGTGTTTTTCTTCTTTGGTCACACATATTAGTATAAGGTGTAAGAGTATCAATAGGTCAAACCCAGAATTCTATCTCAGGCTGACCGACGAGCCTATATACTAACAAGCAAATGATATCTGCAGTTAAGAGTGCTATGAGGAGCCAGGTTAGACTTGGTTGTGATATCTGGTGCTTCTGATATTGGAGGTAGGGAAAGGGACCAGAATGAATTTAAAGCTGAGCAGCAAAAGAGACCTGAGGAACAGATGTGACAGATGCTGGATCAAAAGGGGTGTGTACACAGATGCTGATTTGGGGTGATATCCTAGGGGATTTCCATAACATGGAAGAAGTTGGAAGCTGTTTCAAACTCTTTGCTTCTGATAGTGAAAATGGTGGAGGGGAGATTTGTCCTGTTCTTGCCATTCATAATTTTAGGTGAGAAGAATTCTTTGATATTTACCTGCAGTAAATTACACTGTACTGTGGTTGATGAGATGTATGTATTCATCACAAATAGATGTATTTGTTCTGAAGTATTGCATTGTTCTGATGTATCCAAAGATTCTTCTTGAATTATCTTTGGTGAGGGTGGGTGTTCATGGGAGAACTGTTTGCCAAGGTAAAGGTTACCTTATTTGACATCTCCCTTCATTTCATGTGCACAATTAGTTGTTAAGGGACAAAATCTGAGCTGATTTACACCCTGCAGCTGGGATGCATGAGGTAAAAGTGACCAAAAGAACAGTCATACTGGGTCAGACCAATGATCCATCTAGCACAGTATTCTGCCTTCCAATAGTGGTGAATGCCAGATGCTTCAGAGGGAATGAACAGAACAGGTAATCATCAAGTTTTACATCTCCCATCACCCATTCCAATCTTCTCGCAGAGGCTAGGGACACTTCAGAAAATGGTTTTACAAGTCAAGGCAGAACAGGGACTTAAAATACATATATTTATTTTAAAGGCTATTTTTATTTTAATAATTATGTCTATTTGAATTTTATATGGTGTACATTGAGTATTGTAAATATGGTCTAGCAAATTAACTAAGGGGATTCGAAATGGCATTCTGATGTCATTTTGCTCAGTCTCTCAGTAGACGCATCTATTTTACATTCCTCTGATCATTATAATGGAGTTTTAGTGTAATACATGTATATTATCATGCTCCTGTTCTGTTAATTTTAAACCTGTTTCTGTTGAAAGGTGCTAGTGTCAGGCTTATTGTTGGAGCTATTAAGGATGTTCTACCAAATCCTACTACTTAGATACTTCTCCTGACAGAATGAAAACCAGATACACAGCTTTGATTTAAAACACTAAGAATAGGCTTAATCCAAGTCTGAAAGCTATAATCCAAAGTGATACAGAAGACATAATGAACAAAATGAACAGCTTACTGGCACCTGATCTGACAGGGGAAGACCCAGGAATAGATACACAGCATATTTCAAAGACTTCAAATTAAAATAAGTGACTGTACCCATCCAACAGTTAAGGCTGTAACCAGCAGAATTTTAAATCCCAGAGTGCCTTCTTTCCATTGTTCATCTTTGCGGTTTAGCTAAACCTTAATTCTATGTTAATCTAGAGGCTCAATGACTGATCTCATGAAAGTAACAAATCTCATGAGTTGTTTCTGTAGCTTGCTTCAAGTAGAATGAGCGTGAACAGAAATTACCTATAGCAAAACAGTGACTGTTCACAAAATAGTTTCTTGTAATTGTATGTTCTTTCATGAGCAATATACTGGTCTAGAAGTTGTTGACATCAGGGGGAAACAGTGGATACGAGCAACCCTTGACAGATCATTTGTAGATCATTACTTAGAATCCTACCTGCTCTCAAGGTTCAAATTTTGTTCAGAATAAGTGAGAAGATTGCTGCCTACCAAAAGTTCCATCCATATGACACTTTAGGGCTATAACACTAAGATAGGCTCCACATTTAATATACTTCATTTAAATGAAAACATGCACTTCAGACCTTTCTGTTCTTTCAGGCTTCCTGTGCATATTCAATAATAAGGTTTCCCCTGTGTAAGATTTTTCAATTTTCAACATTATATAACAAAAAGTAAAAAACATTTGACTGTATGAAAATAACAATAATACAGAATTGTAGGCTGAAAGAATTAAGCAATCAGAACCAGCAGAGTTGCAGGTTCATTTTGTCATGCAGTATTCTGAAAAAGTAGAAGACAAACTTTGATGTACTGAATAGACTATGCCTATTCCTCAGCCTCCAATGGACATATTGAAGGTTTGAAATGATTTGTTCTGTGCTTTCTGAACCTGCAATTATTTTTCTGAGTTTCATGGTTTAAACCGGGGCTAAGCAGGTATTTACCAACACCCTGTCATAAACTATTTTTTTCCCAGGAAATTGCCAATCCTGAAAGGAGCACCATCCAAACTTGAATGAGCTTCATGAAAATATTCCCCATGCTTTATAAATTGTAAAGTCATCCTATATATGGTTGGCAAGCCTTCTGACTGATGTATAGTGGCGAGGCTTTCATTTTTGTAAATGAAAATTTTTGCAGCTTTGCGCAGTGGCAGTATCGTAGCCAATGAGGTTAATCCGAGACGTGATTATTGCTAGTTGAAAATATTTTGGAACAAGAAAACATTAACTTTCAAGAAGCTTAACCCTCAGATGATATACAATATAAAATTACTATAACATGCCCTGTCTTTTTAACTGCCTTGCCCTTCCTGATCTAGAGTCTCCCAAATTGTACAAATGTTCCCTTAATTTGTTCCTAGATCAGGGATTGGCAACACTGGCATGTGGGACCACAGGGTAAGCACCCTCAGTAGGCCCTGACGCTTTGTTTACCTACCATTTTGCCAACTGCAGCTCCCATTCAGTGAAACGGCAGGTAAACAAAGCGGCAGGGCCCATTAAGGGTGCTTACCCTGCGGTCCCACATGCCAACGTTGCCGATCCTGTCCTAGATAGTCTAATGGTCCAGTGCTACAGAAGTAAGGCGATGACTTTAGGACACTTTATTATTCATCTTTGGCACTTATGGTTTCCAAGCAGTGCCAAAGTTATCTTGAAAGCTCATTTACAGACTATTTCATTTAATAATCAGTGCTCTCTATAATTAAATGCAAAGTCATGTAATTTATTAATAGAGAAGAGAATTTCATTAAGATTCCTGATTAGGACAAGAGCACTAACAGAACTCTAAAGGTTATACAAATTTAGTTCCTGCTTAAGGTAAATTAAATACAAAACCACATTTAAATAAAGTGGAGAATCTTGCTTAAACTGTCAAAAGCCCCCAAAATTTTAATTTTAATTTTATATTCTGGCCTTACTGAAACTCCATCCACCCAAATTAATAAGTTAAAATATAGCTGAGAGAATCAATAGTTTCAAATATATTGTCTTTTCTTTGGTTCATAAGGTCATTAACACAGGCTTCCAGGTCTACTTTTCAAATCTGACAAGTTGTTTTGGGTACCTCAGCTTTTAGCTCCCAAATTTAAAAATCATAAAGAGGCCTCATTGAGAAGGTGACTGTTTAAAATTTCTGAAAATCAGGACACTTGGTGTCCCAAGTGAAAGAGGTGGTGGGTTAGACTTGGACCCACAAATCGAGACACCCACAATTTCTAGTCACTTTTAGGAAGTCATAAAACACATAGGGTGAGTTTTGCTGTTGATTACAATAGAGACAGGATTTCACCCTCATTATTTACCAAAGAAATATAACGTCTTCTTTTAATCTGAATATACATTCTGTTTTATGATCCTGATTCAGTAACACATTTAATCATGTGCTAAAATACATTACTGAATTGGGGCCATAAAGTAAGTTTATTCATATTTATTCAACCATGACTTTAAAATATTTTATCACACACATATTGTATTTCAGAATTCACAATATGTCCCCAGTTCAGCAAGGTGCATAGGCATGTGACTACGTTTAAGCATGTGTTTAAGTAACTTGCTGAATTAGTGCCTAAATTATTTGAAAACAAGCAATTAATTCCCAAATATATCAGCTGCTTTGTTTGAAAACTCTAAATAATAATTTATTTAAACCAGTCAGAACCTGATCCTGTGGACTGAAAGTATGAACTTTTGACATTTATTTCATAACTACAGGATTGGGCTATGAGCTAACAGTAACTCTTCAGTATATGTGCTTTCCAAGTATACCTACTGCACTCTTTTGTACTGCAACAGTGATATATATATATAATATAATGTGTGTGTGTGTGATATATATATATATATGTGTGTGTGTGTGTGATATATAAAGAAAGTGAGGAATACTTATAGAACCTTAGAGACTAACTAGTTTATTTCAGCATAAGCTTTTGTGAGCTATAGCTCACTTAGTCGGATGCACAGAATGGAACAGAAGTAAAATGCATTTATACACACAGAAAGAAAAAGAAAAAAAATTGTACATTAGCATACCAATTCTAAGAGGGCTGTTAAATGTAGATGGTCCATTATCACTAGGAGAAAAATACACCTTTTGAAATGGAGATCTGTTGTCAGTAACTCAGGAAATGCAATTAATTACTGTAATGAGAGAACCAATCTGAACTTCTGTTAAGCCCCTGGTTAATAGTGTCTAATTTGAAAAAATATTCCTCAACTTTAGAAAAAAATCTTTGAAATATTTTAAATTTTAAGAGTGGAAAACAAAAATATATGATGTTCACAAATGTAACTGCTGCAATACAGATTATGTATATATATATATATATGTGTGTGTGTGTTTCTGTATAAATTCTGATAAGACTTGTATGTAAGATCAGTATTAGTAATACATTTATTGAGCTGAATAGTTAGTCTAACATGAGTTAGTCCCACTGAAATAGCAATTTGACTTGTTATGCATCTCCGTGACCTTACAACACACACACATACAAAAAGAGAGAGAGAGAGAGAGAGAGAGAGAGAGAGAGAGATTGCTCAGGGCACATAGTAACAATTTTTGTAAAATATGCAATACAATAAAAACAATGAGTGAATTCTCTGATGAAGTAGTTCCATATACCAGCAGAGCATTTCGGCCAAAACTTCTCCCAACTATATATTACTTTATACCAAATGTAATTCCACACCAACACTTATTTTCTGATGTGTTATAAACTCCTGAGAAAGGATTTATAATGGAAAAGTGTCACTCTGCCCTACTCTCTTTCTCACAATGTACTAGTGTAACGCTGTGAGTCAAGAGTGCTACTGCAGTGTTATAGAAACAATGCCATTTATAATTAAATAGTCTTGTAAAATTGCATCAGCTTTCACATCCGATTTTTCCATTGCATTCTGAGTAAGAGTGGGCTTCCTCCTGCTCCACATTTTATTATGCCCTTGCCAGCACACAGTTTCACCGATGTTTGCATTTTGTTCCAGTGCTAAGGACTGAAAACAACTTAATGACATATAGTAGTGTTTACTTAAAAGATACCATATAATTTTCACAAACCTTTCTTTTGGCAGTCCAGTAACCCATTTTAAAGTTGTTATATTTCATTCTTTCTCTCCTCTTTTATTATTAGGGAAAATAATTTCAAGGTAATAAAACAGTCTGATCATACTGTGAAAAGCATTACACTATTCAAAAATTCATGACAATCTTTAATTCATTTAAGACAAAAAATACCTCTTCTAGGTATGCTCTGCAGGGGCATGTTTCTTGATGCTGCTTCTGCCTATGGTACTTTGTTTTCCAAGAAAAAATTATTTGAGTTAGAGATTTACTATTAGGACTGAATCCTGCAAAGACTTACTATTGTCATGTAAGTTCTCCTAATGTAGTAAGGGGCTGTAGGATGAGCCCTTAGTCAGAAAAGACTCTATCCTATGGGTTGCTTAGCACTTTTGACTCCAATTGATATTGGAAATTGAGAGTGTTCGGCACCTTACACAATTGCAGGTTTAGTTTACATCGGCTTTTGTCTGAGTTGTTACACTGAACTTCACTATGCAAAGATCTATAATATATAAAGAAAATATTATTGTTTGACACTTTGGAATATGATTACTGGCAGTGGCATTTTAGCTGATTGGCATGTTGATTGACATGTTGATTGGAAATGTTCAAGTGGAAAATGTTATAGTTCCTCATTCTGAACAGGGTCTTGTTTTAAGAGTTGTCAAGGCTTTTACACAAGCTGCATGAGTTATAAGACTTTATCTTGCATCTTCTTAAATAAAAGCCATTTCACAACAGCTGTAAAGTTGCCACAAAGCTGACAAGTATCCCAGCCTTCACACTTAGGTAACCAAAAGCTTAGGCCTTGTAGTAGCTTTACTGATTATGAAATAGTTCACCTTCCTTTTACATGAAGAGGAAGCTGAGTAGTGCCCTAAAATGTTAGATTTTCAGTTAAATTATATTGGTACTTGCTTTCTACTCATATGAGTGCAAAAAATGATAAGACACAGAGAGGCATTTCAATTAGATATTTTTCTCAGTAATAACCTTTAAACAAAGAACATTCAAGTCCATCTCAATATAGATGGGGATATGAATAACTTATGTGTATTATTGAGGAATCAGAGACTATATGGGCTACCAGCCCTTACTGTGAAGTTTGCCATCTCTTGCGTGCTTTAGTTTACTTACAGTTATGGTGCAAAGAGCCAGTAGAAATAATAATGTACAGTCACAATTTTAACAAAGGGCTCCCTCAAAGATTTGTGGTTTGTGATTACGTGTGACAGGGAATCCTTGGTTAAAACACCAACATGACTCCCCAAATCTAACCATCCCCTCCCCACACCCAGTGATTTCCCCTCCGCAGGACTTCATGGAGGCTCCATTTCAATGATCCATCAATGACTGATGGGTGTCCTTCAGTCTTGTCTGGAAATAGTGGTGGCTGTTTGTTTCAAATCATCACGGGGGTGGGTGGGTGCTGGATAAGAAAGGATCACCTTTCGTTCCTGGGGTGGATGGGTTTCTCTTTGTCTGTGTTAAGTGGGAGACTAGGTCTCCTCTTATCCGGAGGCAGATGAATAGGTGGGATGGGAAGTTGGGGGAGGGCTACTCCAAACGTTCCAGTAGGCCCCTGCTCAGTACTAGCTCTGAAAATTCTGGGCTGGAGATGGTCCTGATGAAGGACAGTAACAGTTAGCAGTCATAGGACTCCTTAATGCAGTAGCAGCTTGCACCCAGGGCTGGCTCTAGCTTTTTTGCTGCCCCAAACACGAAGAGTGCAACTGACCAAAAAAAAAAAAAAAAGGCGGGGGAAGGGGGGCGGTGGCCAGAATGCCATCAAAGCAAAAAAATGCTGCCACAGCTTCATTAATCAAAAAGGATAGAAAATGCTTGTAGTGCTCATTATATCTGAAAAATTCAAAATGACACAAAATGACAAGGGGGGCTTGGTTGGTTGGTGTTTTTTTTTTTTTTTAAAAAAAATATGTAAATACATTTTGAGCACTTACATGAAATGGAAGTTTTGGCATAACTGGTGATACTTCACAACATCATTTAAAGTACCTACTTGACTATCATCTTAATAGATGATAGATTATCTTGCTCTTTTTTATTAATAGTCTATTTAGCATAAGTAAAAGTATAATTAGACTGCATCAGGCTATAAAAATATTGGTTTGCATTAATCAAGCTCCTTATATCTTTTACAGCTGTTACACCCCTCTGCTTCCCTTTGTTTTGGAGAATAGGGGTGTTTTGAAGGTGGTCCTGTCCCTTACCAGCTGACTACTCTGTTTTGGAGCTGTTCGTCACCTTAAGTATTGATAAGGTAGATAAGGCACTGATTTTCTTTGTTAGCTCCCTGGCTAAGCTCCCCAGATTTCACTCAGACTTCCACAAAGACTTTGGGGCTGCGATAGCTTTTCTTTCACCACCCAAACTGCCTTCCACATTCTAGATTGAAGAAAATCCCCAAGGGTGCAGAATTCTACCCTAGTCCTTTAGGCACAGAATATCCACCAATACACCAAAAGAGTAGTATTACTTAATAAAAGTATTTTAAAGATTTGCTAAGTATTCCACACAAACCCCCTCTAAGGCAGGTGAAGAAAATGAGAGAGCTATGTGTATTATTTTTTATAAATTTCATTTGCTCCTCAGGTGATCTGTTTGATGTTAACCTGCTCGTCTGCCAGGAGTTAAATTAAAGGAGATGTAAGCACAAACCTTCAGGAAATGAAACAATGATTGAGACAAAAAATGCTGGAGGAAGCAATGGAAAAGCTGTTTATTATGGAAAATCCCTGTCTGGCTCCATCCATAGTTTGTTCTTCCTAGGTCTGAGTCTAGGATCAAAGGGAATCCTAAACCTAAAAATAATATTCTAATCTTGAGGAAGAGTAGGAGCAGGAGAGAGGAGCGGGTGGTCACCAGACAGAACTGACACCAAAACAGACAGACAAACAGAGACAGAGGATGGGTTGGCTCTTCCAGCTCAGAAATGGGAATAAGCAGGACCTTTTTGAGCTGAGGATAGATAGGTTCAGTTTCGGTAAGGAAGTATATACATCTAGGCCTTTTATTCTGTTAACCTATTTTCATAAATTCTTTGGTACATTTGAGGAATAACTAAATAATGCTTTGTTCTGAAGTCCCCATTCCTGTGCCACTGCCAAATTATGCCACCAGAGGCTTCTTATGGGAAAACACTTACCAGTGCCAGATTTGAGTTAGGCCTGTGTTATTAACACAGTTGAGAATCAAGAGGTACTGCAGCACAGAGAACCAGTCTGCTTAAGGTTGGATCATGTCGTTCCACCCAAACTGAAGTACAGGGATCCAGGCCTGTCACCTACATGGTACTCCGAGAGAAGAAAAGGGATCTAAGGTGTAGTTCACCCTGTAGCCATTAAAGTAGGCAAGTATTATTTTAGAGATGGGAAAGCTGAGGCTGGGATGCTAAGATATACATTTTGATAAAATTCCCCTAATTTTGGCTCACTATCTTGAGATACCAAAGATCTGATTTTTCAGTAGTCTAGGATCCAGGTATTGAGCTGGTTTCAAGAGTTGCTGTAGATTACCAGCAACTTTGAAAATCATGCCCTAGGTTTTTTTAAGTAGGGCACCCAATAATAGTCGTCAGACATTCTTCAAAGTTTAGGGCCAAATGAGTTAATCTAAGACTGGGATTAAAATTCAGAAGATTCTGGGTTCTAGTTCTGTGCCCAAAGCAACTAGACCAATATATTTTCTATTATCAGATTGTTCAGTCACTGGGGTATTCATAAGGAAAAAGAAAAGATGGGCTAGTGAGTCGTTAGCTTCTTCCACTGATTTATTTTAACAACCTGGCACGAGTCAAAAGCTACTGACTTCATGTCAATCTCATTACTGGCTCAGCGCATGGTGTATTTGTGGATTCAGTTCATTTTCCCAAAATATGTTTTGAATGCTTGTTTATTGAGAATTACCATAATTCTTGTTCTGTTTCTTTAGCAAGAATCTTCCAAGCAAACCCAGTGGACTACATATTTGGGTTTTTTTATAAATAGTTTGCAAGCTATACAACATTTGGGTTATAACACAGTGGCAATCATACTTATATCATGTGATAGTAAGTGACAGAAGAAGAAATTGGAAATTCTGGCTAAATTATGTTTATCCTCTGGTATGTCTAGACTCTACTGGGCCTCATGAAAATCTCCTTAAATGTAATTTCAAATAATGTACCATAACATGGGTTGATAATTGTGTTAGAAGAAATCAGATAAAAAGAGAAAATGAGGTTTACATACAGATTCTTCATCATTTTGACAAGCATTTCCATGGAACAAAGTAGCTAATACAAACAAGAGAATTTGCAATTTATCAGAAGTTCATAGAGGGTAGCACTCTTTAACAATCCAAAATGGACTAATTGAGGACTAGTTTTCTTCAGAGACATTATAACAGTGAGATCATAATCCCACATCCAAGAAACTCCTTCACTGATGTCAATCTTGTCACTGGTGTAATAATGATAATGATTAATAGCTCTGGGAAAAGGGCTTCCTAATGGTCACTTACTACAAGCATTTGCCATTTCCAGACCATTAATCTTTGTTTTAAATCTTCACTGTATGGTTTTTAATATAGTGATTATGATTCAAACAGTGTAAAATTTCATAAAGAAGTTAATATGTGTAGGGGAGACATTGTTTTGTTTTTTGTTATGTTACTATTCACTCTTATGGATGGTGTTGAAACCAGGATGAGTCCATTGATTCCCTCCAAAGCAAAACCATTTCCACCTGGAAATTTAGTGGGAAAACAATGCTGCTATCCCATTTCACTGGAAAGATACTTCTTGTCTGAATCTGTGATGAAATCTGTGATGCACATTGTTGCGCGGTACTAATTCAGCAGTCCCGGGCTTAGGCACTGTGGTAAAACAGTGCCATAGAAAACATCTGGGAGAGAGAACATTTTCTCCTCAAAACATTTTAAAGGAAAAATCTCTCAAGTAATTTGCTCTGCATATTACCTTAGATGAGAAGTAAGAATAATGTGATTCAGTGATTGCCTGCACTAGTAATTCACACAGTAGACATTTTCAGGTAATAAATTAATTGCAGATATAAAATTTCTCTAGATCATTCAATTTACTTCCTTTTTAATGAAAATCCAGCCCACTAACAATTTGCTATTCTAACAAAAACGAATGATACTCCATTAGCAAGTATGGCCTCATTTACTTTTCTACTGTCATATCATGTTATGTCAGCTCATGTCAACCTTTCATATAAAACATTATGGTAAAGTGGTATTGTAGATAAAATAGAAAGAAAGAGGAATGACTATTTGCAACATTCAAAAAACAGGTATTTATTTTTAATAAATACAACTTGCCCTAGAGTACCTTTATACGGTATAAATTATATACAAGTGGCCTAAAGCTTCAGGATGCATGTTTCTTTTTATGATCTGAAAGATGTTAAAACAAAATAAATAGTCAAATAGAGAGCACTGTTTCTTGAATTATTTTAAATACATTTTTCACATCCTAAAAACACTGCATTTGGCATTGGTGGGGTAACCATAGGAATGACATATAAACAGCACATGTAAGATTGACTTGCAGCAAATCATATTTGTTCTAAATGTATGCTAATTCCTTTTAAAGTAAAATCAAGGCTGAGTCATGAAAATCAAATGGTGAAAGATAAGCTGTCAGCAGCCTTTATAAGATGACAAACACATAAGAGGCAAAGTTGCAAAAATGTAGCCAGCTTTTGAGCTTCCCACGAGGCCATGTGCCGTCACTTTACTATCTGGGACATGTGCGGGTTATCTCAGGAGGATAAATGGTACACTGTGTTAGTGTTTTAAAAAAAACAAAAAGTCAATAAACTTAAAGGCAGCCACGATTCCAGACCAAATTTCAAAGTGAACTGGATCCAATGTCAAAACATCTGGAGGATCTGTTGTGTGGACAATTATCTAGGCAATTATAGTTCCAAAGTCAAAAGACAAATTTCAGAGACTAGGGAAAAAGTAGTATAGCGATAAAAGCAAAGCCATTTTTAAAAAAAGAATGAAAGAGAAATACCAGATTCCACAATAATCAGAATATCATATTAAAGGCATGTACTGGACATGGAGATTATCATGAAAACCTAGCTACATCCATGGAAAGTTACACTTTACCTCCAATATAGGGTAATTTCCTTCTTTGTCTTTTCATCATTAAGAGTATACATATAGTTTCATAGTACCCATAACCTATGTACCTACATCTATGCCTTGACTACAAATGTTTCAGCCATACAGTTACAGTGCCATGCTGTAACGCTTCAGTGTAGACCAGTGATACTCATACCTCAGTGGCCCAGGAGCCAAATCAGCGATCAACATTGCCAGAAAGAGCCACAATAATGTGAATTCATTGTTTCATTTACCATAGTACCATATATTCATATTTAAGATGTCTAACAAGGGAAACTCTCTCTCTCTCTGTGTGTGTGTGTGTGTGTACATATTCTCATAGCAAAATGGCTGACCAAGTTTTTTATTACTTTATCAACTACAATTGGTTAGTAATGTCCCTGCCAGCAGGTATATGGGATCTTGGGG
The DNA here is from genome assembly GCA_032164245.1 of Sternotherus odoratus. NCBI lineage: Eukaryota > Metazoa > Chordata > Testudines > Kinosternidae > Sternotherus > Sternotherus odoratus. The sequence goes on from JAVMKO010000002.1 coordinate 112,693,058, forward strand.
AGCAATTACCACACAGGTGGGGTGCAAAATAAATTTATTAAGAAAATGCGAGAACAGGGAAAATTCAATAGTGGGGGGTATGGGGTTTGTGAAAGTAGACAATTGGGGAGGGGTTTCTTTTAGTAAATGCGATAGGGGATTTCAATAGTGGGGTACAATACAGTGGGGTATAATACAGTAGGCAACCAATTAACACTGAAGCATAAATGTAACAGGTGGCTAACAATTTCTATGTAAAGAGTGTGTCACAGCAGCATATAATCAACTAACAGCATGGATAAAGTGTGTTAAATAACCAATAACTTTAGGTAAAAATGTAAATGTAAAATGTGAGGTGTATTAGAGAGAAAAGGGGGTAACCAATGGGGTTTTATGCTAGAAAGAGAAAGAGAAGACAGGCTGTAAGTAGAAACAGCAGAGAAGTAAAGGTTGGGGGATGGGAGAAGAGGAGCACATGGTGGGGGGAGATTTAAACTCAGGGGGACACAGAGCAGACAGCAGAGAGACAGTTATACAAACACAGCAAAATCTTATCTATGATTTAACTTAACCAAAACTACACAAATTAGCAAATATCAAAACACAATGCAACAATTCTTAAAGGCTACACTTACAGGGTACAATGCAAGCACTTTCCTAAACCTAACTTAACTACAGCTATGCAAAATGAAATTACAATTTATCTAGACTAAAAGACAAAATCTAACCTAATGGGTGCACCTTATACTAGGGGTAGTTTCAGAGGACAGAGTGGTGTGTGCCCAGGTACAGTCCAGGAAGACACAGGAAACAGATTACAGATACAGACCAAGATTTAGTTTGAGTCTAAGAGAGGTTTTAAGACACAGACCAAGGGGAGTTTAAGAGAGGTTTTAAGACACAGACCAAGGGGAGTTTAAGAGAGGTTTTAAGACACAGACCAAGGGGAGTTTAAGAGAGGTTTTGAGACAAGGAGTTTAAGAGAGGTTTTAAGACACAGAGTTTAAGTCTGTGTGTTGGGGAAACAGAGTTTAAGGAGGAGTTTAAGTATAGAAAGTTTCACAGAAGAGAGGTTCTCACCAGTCCCCAGACAGCAGCAAAGACTGAAGCAGCAATCAACATCAGAAGAAGCCAGGAGGGCTCAGCACGGTCTTGATCAGCAATAGGTCTCTCAGACAGCAATTCGTTCTTCGTGGGGTGGGGGGTTAAAAACGGGGGTACGCTCAAAAATAAAACGAGAGCGGGGGGGGGTTTAAAAACGGGGGTACGCTCAATAATAAAACGAGAGCGGGGGGGGGGTAAAACGGGGGTACGCTCAATAATAAAACGAGAGCGGAGAAAGGACCCCCCAGAACCCCTGCCTGATCAGGCCAGGTAGCAATGCAGGAACCTTTCTGATGCTAGTTTCAAAATGCCTGTTCTTAAAAGCAAACTCAGGCAGTTTCCCTGCCAGTGATGCTGATAGGCTCCTTCTGTCACAGGGGAGGAGTTCAGAGAAAAACTACAGGTGAGTATAGAGACATGCCTGGACAGATTTCCCCCTCATGACTCAAAAGCACATGAGGCCTATGACTCATGCCCAGGATCTTCAAAGTACATTGGTCTTACAGCTTGGACAGAGCCTTGCCCTACACCGAGCCCAGGTTTAACGAGGTGATAACAGGACCAACCCTTTGAACAGGGCAGTTATCCCACTTAAGCACAAGTGGCCATCCCTTTGAGAAGGGCAATGGCTCTTTGTAAACAACTTAAGGGGCCCTCCCTTTGAGAAGGGCAGTGGCCCTGGTAAATAATTTTAACAGCCAGGGAGGGGCGGCCACAGGAGAGCAAAAACAAAATGGAGAACGGGACAGCTGTAACAGACAAAATGGAGTAGGGGGAAAGCTGTAACAGACAAGTAACATAGCAAAATCATCCAGATTGGTTAATAATTTAGATCAGTTATTAATTAAATCACACTGTTTTATTATCATGTGTTGCAAAGAGCCACAGGACATATTAAATACCCTCTTTCAAGGCTCAGTCTGATTATCACTGGTGTAGACTGGAGGGGTTTTCCCATTGCTGTAGTTATCCACCTCCCCAGGAAGGGGTAGCTAGGTCAAGAGAAGATCTTCAGTTGACTTCGGTCTGTCTGCACCCAGGGTTAGGTTGTCTTAACTATATCACTCAGGGGTGTAGATTTCTCACACCCATGAGCAATTTATCTGGGTCAACCTGACTTTTTAGTGTAGACCTAATGTAGGTGTTCTGAGTATGTTGACTGGCTAAATGCAAGACATTTAAAATATACACTAAGTATTGTCCTTATAGAATTCAGTGGCAAAAACTATTAATGCAGAGTTTCAGCTACTTGTCGGTATGTCATACTCTTGTAGAACATTGAGTTGAGCAGAACTCAAGCTTCTGAAAAACAGGGCAATGAATAGTTAAGGTTGCATGGACATTTAACTCTGCTCTCTTTCAGTAAAGTGAAAACGAATAGTAAAGGTGCATGGCCATGTTGTGGAGTGCATGAGGTTTGGGGGTACACTGACATAGCTGGGGGAGCAGTGAAAGTGTGGTTCACTGGCAGAGCTAGGGAGTGCAGAGGGGTTGAGGTGGATTGTCAGAGCTGGGATTGTAGGGGGTTGACGGGCATTGGCAGAGATGGGGATGCTATGCCTCCCTCACCTGAACCCCCAACCTCTCTCATTTCAGCTCCAAGCCCCTTTCCCCCATTCCTCCAAACCTCTGTCTCCTTATGCCCTTTCTTTCCCCTCCCCTCCCAGGAAGCATTCAAATATCTAATTTCCTCCAAAAATACTTTGAATACTTTCACCCCAAAATGATACTATGACCCATGACTCACAAACTGTGACAACCTCCAGCCACTCAATTCAAAATTCCCTTTTCCTTCTTCCATAGGGGTTTGTGATTAAATTATCCTTAGATATGCTAATAGAAGAGTAAGTTCACAGCCATCAATCTCAACAGTGTCTCTGATTCATCCAGTCACTACTATCTCTGAGTCTGACAAAACAAGGAGCAAAAGGAATTTATTTTTGTGGGGGAACCCTTCAAACCAATGACATCAACTCTGGGTATAAAATGGCAGGAATGGAAACCCCCCAACTATTTTTTTCTGTATTGGTGCACTTCCTGTGCCAATATAAGCATTTTCTTAACTGATCTTAAGTTGGGTGCCCCAAATATTTATCATGTACCATGCACTACCTCATGTAAAACTTAAAGATTGAAACTATTTTGACCTTCATTATATTAGTAGTTTGATCTCTAGTTATGCAAAACAACCACAATCCTATATTTTTAATGGCACTTTTTTTCAGAGTGTGTATCCATAGAACCCATGTCTCAAATGACTCCAAATTTGGGTCACTTACCCTACTCTACCACCCTCCTGATGTACACTAAATTTCAAAGGAATCCAGCAAAGCATTTGAATTTTACTGGACTTAGAATGATTAATCTTTAAGCAAATGCTGTGATGCAACCTTAACGATAATATTTATTTTGACATTATATATATTATATTTACAGTAAGGTTGGGGTAGTGTATTGTGTCTTATTTTGCAAACATCAAAATTTACATTTTCAGAATAAAGATTTGTTCTTTTGCTTCCATTCTGTGTAAGATTAGCTAAATGCATGTTGCAAGCTAGTTCAAAACTTTGGTTACTAACCTGGTTTAAAGAGGTTTTCAGCTTTCCCAGTGGCTGGAAATGTAAGAAACTGCCTCTTCAGTGAATCAGTTACTGACTAGTGGCCAGGTATTCAATATGAATTTCTGCATTTACCAAAGTCTTGGAGAATAGCTGTAACTGAAAAAAAAAGTCTGTAGTTCACAGATTGTTACCTTCTATTGGCTGGTTATAGATCTGTAGATCACAGATTTTTACCTTCTATTGGCTGGTTATAGTTTACAACAAGAATATGATGGAAGGTGTCCATTTCATGTAGTCAAGGTTCAGAAGAAATCCTTACACATCATTTCACAGGTGTTGATCATCTAAATAACTCAAACAGGGGTTATGGGCTTGATGCAGACATTACTGGTCAAGATTCTATGGCCTGCATTGTATAGTGGTCAATGGTCTTTTCTAGGCCAAAAATCTGAGCATCTGTGAAAAGCCCCACAACTCTTAATAGCTGTATAAATCTTATTCTTTAGAACAATTATTAAAAGTTTTCAGGAACCAAAAGGCTTGCAGCACTTTGCATGATTCAACATGTGTCTAGTTTTATCTGGTATGCTTGCGTCTTTGTCATATATACCTATGGCTTTGTTGATGTAAGATGGGCCTGAATGAATATCGCTTGATGAGCTGGGGGGAGGGAACTAGCCGAGTGCGGCTCCCACTGGCTGCGGTTCACCGTCCCAGTCCAATGGGGGCTGCAGAAAGTGGCTCAGTGCTGGCCGCCACTTCCCACAGCCCCCATTGGACCGGGACAGCAAACCGTGGCCAGTGGGAGCCGTGGGCGGTGAAACGCCAGGTAAACAAAGCGGCGGGGCCCACTAAGGGTGCTTACCCTGCAGTCCCGCATGGCAACATTGCTGATCACTGGTTTAGAGGCCCCTTTTCTTTTTTCCTTGTTTTCTTTTTACTCAAGAGCTATGGCTCCCAGACCTGTGTTCTCATTCCTTCCTCTCTTAAAGTGTGGTTGCCTCTTGGGGACAATAAAGTTGCAATATGGTATCATGAAAAAATATTTAGAGAGTGCTAGACATACTTTTTCACAGAGTTCTTACTCCCACTGTGTTTAAATATTTACTATGAAAAATATATTATCTTTAAAACTTCTGTGTGTGGTATGAGTGACACACAGGAGTACTGGTAAGCTGTTCACTGTTGAGCCATGCAATTGTGATGAGGGAACTAAGTAATAATAGAAAGCAAGATTACTCATCACGGAGGAGTTTATTTCTTTCTTGAAATGTATTTTTCTAACGCAAACATTTCCCATCCTGTCTTTTCCTAGCACTATTCATTTTGGACCCTACTCATATAAGTAGTCCCAAGAGTTCAGTGAGTGGGATTGGGCTTTTATGCTCAATGAGTCTTTCTTACTGGCTGTTAAACAGACTTATAAACTAAAGTGAATTAGTGCATTTTTCGCTGAGGGATGTGATAGCACCAGCTAGTAGAGAGCTGTAAAAAGTTTGTCCTAAACTCGTGGTGTGAAAAAAATGCATCTATGTGAAGGAAATTGTAGCACTAAGAAGAAATAAGCACCCTATCACAGTAAGATCAAGCCCATTGTGTTGTAAAACTGATTTTATAATATTTTGAAAAAGCAAATGAAAATGGAATTCTTTTTGTTAAAACTTTACATAAATCAAAAAGTGGAAATACACATGTTTCTATGAAATATAAGTATTTCTTATACTTTTCTCAAAAAAATATGGATATTCCATTTTCTTTAGCCAAGCTAGAGTCATTCCAAAAACCATTATGTTTCCCTTGGTCAATTTTGTGGGGAAAAATTAACGTTTTACATTTTTGACCAATAATTTTCATGTTTTCCAGTGGAATTTTCATTTTGAATTATTTGTGTTCCCTTACTTTTCTCCAGTTGAAATTCAGAAATCAGTTGTTTTCCGGTGTCATGCAAGGGGGAAAATTAAAAATCAACAGGTTTGGGTTTCCAAAACCTGAAGAACACCCCCTAAAGAAAAACAAATTAAAGTCAAAACATTTGTTTTTGTTTGAATCATCATTTTAAAATACAAAAAAAATAAAATGGTGATTTAAAAATTAAAATTGAATTTAGATTTTTCTTATCAGAAGATAGAAAAAGATATAATTGGAAACTGTCCATTCCAATGAACCCACAAGCCGTTTACTATTTCCACAAATATTTAATTTCTGTGATTTAAATGACCACAAATGCATCACCAAGAAAGTCTACAAAATAACTACTTAAAAAAAAATAATGTGGTTTCCAGGACAAAACTATCTCTGTTAGAATAAGATTGGCCACAGAGATTCTTTGGAGGTTTTTTTTTTTTTTTAAAGTACACAATGAATCTATACCTGGGAAGTCATTTTACATCATGGCATAAAAAAATAGTTTTGTTCTTTCTTCATGGCTGCACCTTTTCACACCTTGTCCCCTGCTCTCAGTCATGCTATAAATGTATTGAGATAGAAGCCTTGTTTTGTGACACGGTCTGTAAAACACTGTGTACATTTAGGATGTATAACAGACAGAATAGAAGAATCTTCTTCCTTGGCTAGGTTTGTTTTAAATCAGAATACAGAGTACATCACTTGTGTAATGTGTCTTGTGTCTCTAATACATCCCTGTCATTTGCAATGTTAAGCATAACAGATAATTTGATAGCTGACTTACTGAAGTGTTTTCTTTCTGTTACCTACAAACAGAAGCATTCAAATCAAGCAGGAATGGTTTTAATAATGTATTTAATTGGGAATATTTAATATTGAATGTGTTTGTATAGTCTCTGCCAGTTATTTGCTTTTTAAATTTTACTTTCTCATTGAGATTTTCATTTGGCTAAGTGCTAAAAAACTGTACACTGAAGTATTGTTTCTGCTTTTGTAGAAAAATATACTGATTATATACCGTTTCAAGTATAATGAGAGGAATATCCTCTTGATTGTCAGCAGCCAGGTGTCCAGTGACTGTAACATCCACAGGCTACCAGAACTGCATACTCCTAGATGTCAAGTAAATGCATGAAGTGCAGTAGAGGCAAACTGGTTAGAATGATTGAATAGCCACTGAATATAAACAAACTTCAAATGGTTCCCAAGTGCTGCATGGTAGAGAGAACATGAATTAGCACCATCTGTTTTATGTACCCCAAAATTTGAGTGGGTGGGATAAAAATATATTTTTGGTATCTTATTAACTGCATGATGAATGTTGTGAAGACAGTCTGACCTCTGAAGCCCTAATAAAAAGAAACTGGCTTAAAAATGTGATTTAAATAAAGTTTATTGGTATTAAGCTTCTCTTGAATGACTTAGCTCCTGCCCTGATTCTTCTTGATGGAAAGACTTGTTTCAGTTCCTTTTTATTTCATTTGTTGTGATATGCAAGTATAAAAATAAACAAACAAAAACCCCAGAACTGGTTTTTCCTTTGAGAGTGATCCGACGAAGTGGGTATTAGCCCACGAAAGCTTATGCTTCAAAATTTTATAGTTAGTCTTTAAGGTGCCACAGGACTTTATCTCTAGCTTAATGTAGTTACCTGACTTTACATCATGAGTTTATGGGGTGGTCTACAGCAGTGGTCCCCAACCTTTTTTGCGGCACGGACCGGATTTCTTTTTTCTTCGCCGCCGCGGACCGGCTGTATGTCCGCCGAAAAGCCGCCGAATTCACTCCGAAAAGTGAAACTGCGGCTTTTCGGCGGACACTTCCGGGAACGCGTGCGCGGCCCGGTAGCGATCGATCCACGGCCCGGTACCGGTCCGCGGCCCGGGGGTTGGGGACCACTGGTCTACAGTACAGGGAGGGATCGACCAAAGATACACAACTGCAGTTATGTGAATAACATAGCTGAAGTTGGCATATCTTCAGTGGACTTACCTGCAGTCCTCATGGCAGCGGCAGTCGGTGCGGCACTCCCACATTGACTCCAGCTTGTGCTTCGTGGCAAGCTGGAATGCTGGAGTCGACGGGAGCGCCGTTGGTGATCGATATATTGCATCTTAACGAGATGTGATACAGTTAAAAATCAGGATTTCATATGCACTTGGAAGGCAATTATGAAAAGAGATATTTACGGATGGTAATAAAAACTTTCTCTGTCCCAGGCACAAATTCAAAAGTACCTCATTTCACTAACATATCATGCTGGAAGTGAAGAAAGTATGCCTGTAAAGAATATATTAAGTAATCTTAAATCAATATTTCAGGATCCAAAATATATTTTTTGTTACAGCAAAGGGTGAAAAGAACTTTGCTGGGAGTAATGTATTCTAGTAATCTAGAAAAATGTCCTTCCTATCCAAAAGCCACATACAAGTCGTTATAGCTGTTTGTATTTTAGCTCCTTAAATAAACATTTCTAATTCAGTGATATTTATTTGATGGGGGCCGAAATAAGGCAAGTAAATCCTGTTCTCTATCTACTTTTGATTTTCCTTTGTCGCATATGAAATATCTCAAGATTTTTCAGAAGACGGTCCTTTGTTTCAATGCAGACACTTATAGGAATTTGGCATAGCTAAAGCCCAACAGTTTCAACTTGTTTTGGATAAACATCCCAAAATTCAGATACTTATCAAAATCTTATCCCAACAGTCAGGACTGCTTCTTGCTGATAGGAGACCAGAACTACACTCTGCTCGTAGTCCATGTGCCAAGCCACTCTTATCCCTAAGGTATTTATTGAGGAGGCACTGGACTGTTACTAGTCCCATATCAGTATTATTTTGTATTTCACTATTCAGAGCTTTATGTCAGGGACTTAACATGTTTCCATATAATATTTGTGCATCCTTGTGGCAAGATTATGGAAAACACTGTCATATATATTGAAATTCAGGGACATGGTGCTTATTTGATATAGCAGATTACTTAAAAAATGACCATGAAATATGCAGCCTAACACTGTTTCTCTGAGTTCATTATGTTGTAAACAGCCATGTCCTTCAGTCTGCTTTTCCATGGAAAATTAAACACAGATAATCAGTCAGGAGTTAACAGCCTTCTGGATGCAGAAAGCATTGAATTAACAGCTGATTAAACAACTATGTTTGTATTTGAGGTGTGTGTGTGTGAACCTAAATCATTGGTCATACACATCACCACTTAATTTTAAAATTACAAAAGCAGTCATTCAGGGCGGTTTATAGAGGTTTTAATTTATTCTGGACCTTTGTTAGTATTTATTCAGCAAACAATTTCTATCTTTTAAATATTTACATTAACCACAATTTTCAGACAGTAAATTAAAATTGTTACAATGTGTTTCTTTATTTTAGTTGCATAGTGTTTAAGTGACTTATTATTGTTACTTAGTCCCTGATGTCTAAGCAACAATAGCTTACAAAATTCTCCTCTTCCCCTCCCCACTCCCACATCAAGTGGGGATCATGTTTCATCATCCATCTGCTCACCATCCATTTGATGCCATCCATTCATTGCTTCCTTGGGTTCTCTCCACACTCTCCTACCATTCTATCTTCATCAGGTCCTCTTTATTCATTCTCTGCATTTTTCCAAACCAATGACGTCACACTGTCGGGATTTTGTCAACCACATCATGGACATTGACTTCCATCCTAATACTTTCATTTCAAAATCCATGTCTTTGTATAATCCCTCATATGGAAAAAAGACATCTCCTCTCAAAACCTGTAGGTATTGAATCCGCCAACTCATTTCTAGGGGTATAAAAGCCCAGGAGTCATCCTGTTGGTACTCTAGCCACCTCTCTATCCTCTACTGAATTAAAAACATGGCATCTGCATTCCCCTAAAGTCCTTCCTTCTTTTCCTAAAGCCAAATGGTTCTTGTTTAAGAGTGCATCCACCATTTTCCTATCCTAACATCCAGGGTACATTCCAGTATCTTCACCCATGCAACAGTAGCTTTATCCCTTCAGAGTTTTCATATTAATGTATGCTTCTTATGTATTGGGACCAGGATAGTCTTGCACCAGTATTCAGAAATTCTCCTGTCTTACCATATGGCTTCAATCACTTTGCTCATCCATTTTATGCCTCTCTATCCCAAGATTTTTACCAGGTCTGCCCTCACTTAATCAGTTCCCACTGAGTTACCATTCTTCATTTCCTAGACTGCATTTCTCACCTCATCCTCTGTTACATAGGTCACATGTCGGCAACTCCACAAAAGGGTTTTGCCTCATTTAAGACACTTGCTATGTATTGTTTCCACCTCTCCTTCACTTGTTCAGGAGCAGGGGCCCCAATAATCATTTACAAGTAGTGTTTTAATACCATCCACCTTCCCTTTGTGTCTCATTTTTGCAGTGCTATAGATCTTTTTGCTAACCAACTGTGGGTCATTTGCAAGCTAAGTGTACAAATCTATATGTAAAATACAAATATAGTTTTATGAAGCAGAGACACTATCATTGTATTGTAAGCAAGACACAAAAAATAATTATTCCACTCTACTCCGTGCTAATTAGGCCTCAACTGGAGTATTGTGTCCAGTTCTGGGTACCACATTTCAGGAAAGATATGGACACATTGGAGAAAGTCCAGAGAAGAACAACAAAAACATCACCTCTGAGGGAAGATTGAAAAAAAATGGGGTTTTTTAGTCTGGAGAAGAGAAGACTGAGAGGGGACATAATAGTTTTCAAGTACATAAAAGGTTGTTACAAGGAGGAGGAAGAAACATTGTTCTTCTTAACCTCTGAGCATAGGACAAGAAGCAAGGGGCTTAAATTGCAGCAAGAGCGGTTTATTTTGGACATTAGGAAAAACTTCCTAACTGTCAGAGTGGTTAGGCACTGGAATAAATTGCCTAGGGAGGTTGAGGGATCTCCATCATTGCAGATTTTTAAGAGCAGGTTGGACAAACACCTGTCAGGGATGGTCTAATATTTAGTCTTTCCTTGAGTGCAGGGGACTGTACTAGATGACCTATCCAGGTCCCTTCCACTTCTATGAATCTATGTTTATCAATTTTGTACATAATTAACATCATTCGTTGGAAGTCTATGACACAGTCCTAAATATGTACTCATTTGTTCATTAAACACATGTAGATGAAGACCAGATAATATCTTTACATAGTTGTATATTAAACAAGATTACTAACATTGTCGTGAAGTTTTATTGTTAGTCACATATTACAAAATAAATTCAAGGTGTCTCAGGTAAGGAAGAAAAAACTCATGTATAAAAATAAGCTGAATGACCCTACCTAGTTTCACAAGTTAATTTACAGCACCATGAAATTCAACAAATGAGAGACCATGTGAACAGTAATAAAGAGAAGATGATGCAAAGTGTGTGTGGGTGTCTGTTTGTGTACAAAATCTGATTTCTTTCTGTAGTGCATTTGACAGCCACTTTCACCTTACATATTCGCATGCGAAACGTTATGTTCACGAAAAAATATTGTGAATGTTATCAAAGAATAAATGACTTGCTTTCCGCCATGAAAATTCAGCCTTGCACTACAAACATTGAATCGGGGTTTGCATAGAGAAATTATAATGTCCCCCAGGGGGAAGAAATATTCCTATTTTGGCAGAAAAAAATGTACACAAGGTGGCAGTGTTTCACTTGTGAAATCTCCTTTTGATTTTCACTGAAACCAGTGAAAAATCTGATGAGAGCACAAAACATTGAAGATTTTTGTATACTTGAATATAACATTTTTCCTGGATGAGCACTTTTTTAGTCAGTGCTATAAATGACCATGAGTATGCAAGACATGCTGCTGTTCTACATAAAAAGAAGGAAGCAGGCACAAATTAAAAGGATAGAGGAAAGAATGGGTGTGGGTTGGGGCCCATGTTTGTGCCAAAATGCCACATAGATTATTCTTTTGCTTTGTAGTTCAGAATTAGTGAGGGGCAGCTTTTTGTGTATGGCCTTTTTCTGAACCTTAACAGAAAACTACTGTCTGAAGGCCAAGCATTGGAGCTGGATTTCCTAATCTTGCGCCTAAAGACTTGGAGTATGAGAGATTCACCCTCCTGGAGCACAAGGTCTCTGATGAAGTGTTTGTGTCCTAATGCATAGGAGACTTGGATCTTCAATTATATATTTCAGTCTAAAAAGAAGCTCTGCATTTGGTGTGAGAAAGCAGTATTGAACCTCTCAGTTTACCAAGGAGTGGTCCAAAACATACATAGCTTGTTTTTCGAAGGTTCTGTGCACCTGTATATGCTGTTGACATCAGTGGACTTCTTGTATGTTCAGCACTTCTGAAAATCAGGACACTTCTATTTAGGTGCCTAAAAGTGGATTTAGGAGCCTAACTTTAGATACCGCTTTAGAATGGCATTAGAAAACTCTGCATTCTTATCGGAATTTTTACTTGTTCATCTGGTGGAGTAAGAGGAAAACCTAAAAAACTTTTGAAGAAATTAAATGAAATACCATTTGGAGTTAAGGCCAACATTTTGAAACATCTAGAGTTAATCACACACATCCATCCATTTGCCACCTAAATAAATGGCTTGATTTTCAGAAGTGATGAACAACCTGTTGAAAGTCCTTTAGAACAGGCTACTTGCTTAGGTGCTTTGTTATAGATATAAGTGATTAACTTTGCACATCCATGTGTGAAAATTCTGAACTATAAGAAGTTCACAAAAATAACTCCACAATAGTTACTTAATATATATATATATATATGTGAACATTCTAGTGATGAATGTTGATGTTACCTTTTCCTTGGAATGTGCAGTCTGGCATTTCCTTTTGTATTTCTCAAGTGTAACAACTCATTTTCATAACAAATAATCCCTCAATTGAAAGACCAGAGGGGCATGGAATGAATGGTAGAATGTAAAGAAATGTAAATGGAATGAGAGGTGGAATGGAATAAAGTTTAGTTTGAGACCAGTGGAGTAATCAATATTCATTGCCCTACTTTCAACATCATGATTTTTTTGGAACTGTAATTTTATCTTTGGATTTTGTCAGTAAGGGACATAAACTTGCTAAACAAGAGGAGATTGATGATGTATCCTGTCCAATATCCTGTTTCCAGTGGTGGCCAGTAGAAGATTATTCGATGGGAGATGTTAATTTGAGTGAAAGGCAAATTGATAATAATATGAATATGAGAGATTTCTTTCTAATCCTCAGATAATTAGTGGCTTGCTTTGGCCTGAAATATGCAAGCTTGCACCCCTTTAACTTGATATTCTAGAAAATGTAAAATCAGATCATATTTTTGTCATTCATATTAATTAATATGGTTGTTATGCTTTTTTGTCTGAATAATATCATGTGTCAGTTTCATTATATGTTATGTAAGTTTAATTATATAGTATATCTGTATTTTCTCTTTTCACTTCTAGATTTGTTACCTTTTAATTGCATTAGGTATCCTTTTTATTATTATGAGAAAAGATAAAATGAATATCCATGTGACCTCTTGCATACCACTTTTATATACCTTTATTGTCTCATATTCATCTACTTTTTAACCTAAATAGTCCTAATAATTTTAATTTGCTATTGTCAAGTGTGTTTAGGTCTTTCCGAAGTTTCTCAAAATTCTCTCTATTGTTGACTAATTTAATTCATTTTTGTCCTGTACAATTTTGCCATGTCTGGCACAACTATCACTACCTTTCAGTCCATTGATAATTTTAATGATAGAGTATAGATTTCTGATAGCAGCTTGACCACTTCATTCATCAGTTCCCTGAAAACATTTGGATGGATGCTAATATAAATGTATATTTGCCAGGGGTCTACTCCCACATTCCCAAAGTCACTGGGAGTTTTGACATTGGCTTCAGTGGGACCAGGGACAGGTCCTGTACATGCATCTACTTTGTACTTTGAGTTTGTTTACTTCAGATTTTGCCAGTGGCCGAGACTCTGCATACCCAAAGCTCCTAATACAATCAATAGGATTTTTGAGTAAGCAAGACATGCAGGATCTGATCCAGTTTACCAATATGTGCCCTTAACTAACTATAAAAAATAGTGTTCTTATGAATTGAAATAAATCTGTTGTTTAAAACTTCCATTTCAATGACTCCCCTTGCATTTTATTAAAAATCATTGAGCATCATTATCCCCATTTTACAGATTTGCAAGCTCACACCGAGCGGTAAAGTGCCTTGTCCAAGAAGAGAATCTAGGTCTCCTATCCAGTGCTTTACTGACTAGCCCACAATAAGAAGAGAATCATGACTTTTCTTCATAAGAATAACCCAATGGCAATACACCCTTAAAGCAATGATGGGCAACCTGCAGCCTGTGCCAATTTCTGCAGCTCCCATTGGCCAGGAATGGCAAACTGCAGCCACTGGGAGCTGCAGGCGGTCATGCCTGTGGATGGTTAATGTAAAGAAACTGTCTCACGGCCCACCAGCAGATTACCCTGATGGGCTGCCAGTGGGCCGCAGGTTGCCCACCACTGCCTTAAAGTAACCACTTAGGTAGATTATGCCAGGAAATGTCTCTGGATGCTCTTTCTAGATTAAATGAAAAAGGCAGCAAAAATGGGGGAAGTGACACACATATAATTAAGAAGTAGATTATTGTTATAATTAGAGATGGAAAATATATCTGTTTCATTAGTCATCTTTGTAAATGTTACATATTTTCCCAGTAAACAGTATTTTAAAGGGTTTTCCTCATTCTGTTTTACAGTTTATCTAGTGACTATTGAATATCATGGGAGGTGCAGATGCTCAGCATTTCTGAAAATTAGTCCATTTGTACCTGGGTGCCTACATATTAATTAGACTAATTTTGGACACGTAGGCTTGAATATTTTTGGTCCCTCTTTTTAACATCCATAGTACGTCACTTATTTCAAAGCATAATTATGGTATAAAAATCTCTTGCTATTGTGCATTGGTCTGCTATGTTTAAATATTTATTCACTAGGCAATAATAATGTCTTTTTACATCTCCAGCCTTGAATATCTATTGACTACTCCTTAAAATTCATTCTCATGTAAGATGTACTGAAAATTTATAGTATTTAATTATTTTTTCAATACTTCTAATATCTTAGTATTTCTTTTTGGACACTAGATCGTCTACTGTAAAATAAGCTTGCTGTTTTCTTGCCATTATGATGTATCCTACTGGGAATGTTTATAGTTTGAGACAACACCATTAAAATACTTTTCTGCTCTTAACAAAATCATTATTTTGAAGAATGAAACTGATCCTAACAAACATTAGCAGTTTTGAACCTTTCTCAGTAAATTGCCTTAAACAATTTCTCAACGCCCTCTAAAAAGTATTCATAAAAAGGAGGAAGTTTAGGCTTGCAGTAGACCTGTTTTAAAGTAACTGCTTTACAAAATAAAGGGAATCAGTGGCTCATTAGGCAATCTGATTGGGAAGAGATCCACATACTTCTTCATACAGACTCATCATAGCCCAACTTCCCCTTCTCCCGGTCCCTTAACTGCCCCCCGGAATCCCATGCCCCTTCTCCAGCCCCCCAGAGCCCTTACCGCGCCAGTCAGAACAGCGTGTCTGGCTCTGCATGGAGCCAGACACCCTGCCATGTCCCCCATGGAGTGTGCAGCCCCGCTCTCCCGGAGTGCTCTCATGGGCAGAAAAAACAAACAGAAGAACAAAGTATTACTTTAGTCAAAACAGTGTCTCTGTGTTGTACATTTTTTTAGGACTGGAATATATATTTAAATGTTGATAGTCATATAATAATGTAATCAAAGAATGTTATCCATTAATGTGTAGACCGCCTGCACTTTATGGTTTGCTTTAAAAAATTATCCCTTAATCATTAAAGCACTCTCATTTAATTAAATTCAACTAGCAGTCTGAATAGCTATTCTACAGTACATACCCGTCTGAATTTAGAATTAGTCTAAGACTGAAAGTATAACTAGATAGTATCTATACTGAGGAAACCTCATTTATGTAGGGGATTCTCTTTGTTTGATTAGCTAGGTCTGGGAATACAAGACAGAGTGAAGTCTGTGTGCTCAGATTTGTTCCGGTGATGGTATACAGTACAGTGCACTTGCCATGATTCTGCACTTAACATTAAATAATTGCTGAGTCAAATCTGTATTTACCTACCATTAATTTATGATGCAAGTAGGTTAGTAATGATTTGTCATCAGTAACTGCAAGCCTAGCCCACAGAATTTAATGTAAGATGTAATTTAGTTTTCATATAGTTTTCTGCCTTTCTAGAGAGGAACATTTTCAAAATACCAATCCATATGCTGGGGGTTTTGCTCCATTTCTAACAAAATATTATAATAAATGTATACCTTATAGCTATGCTGAATGTAAAGTTCATCTTCTCCGTATTATAGAAATGTACAATTTGTACTAAAACTTTTTCTCACAGTTTCATTCATATAGTGTCATGCTTTTTAATAGCATGCTTTTCTTGGCAATTAATGACTAGCTTCACTTTGGGACCTTAGGACCTCTTTCTGGTCGTTAAATGCTAGTAGATCCCCTTCCCTTATTGCTATGTTTTAAAATCAGATGGAGGATTTATTCATTTTACATCCTCAGCTGGGTTTTGAAGCCTAATCCTGACACCATGAAGCCAATAGGGAGTTTGCTATTAAGTTCATAGGGAAAAGGATTGTGGGGATCAGAAAAACAACGAGGAATCCGGTGGCACCTTCAAGACTAACAGATTTATTTGGGCATAAGCTTAATGCATCAAAATAAATGTTTTTTTACCCACAAAAGCTTATGCCCAAATAAATCCACTAGTCTTGAAGGTGCCACTAGACACCTCATTATTTTTGTGGATACAGACTAACATGGCTTCCCCTCTGATATTTAGGGGATCTGAGCAACCCCTGTTATATCTATATATATATATATAAAAGTCAAATGGTGTATGCGTGCGTGCGTGTATGTATGTTCCCTTACTCCTTCCACACCGTTTGAGCTAGAGACTTGAAATTTGGTACAGTTATAGGCTTTAGGGTCCTAATCAGTGTAAGAATCGAAATTTTTTCAAATCTCACCTATGACGCCCCCTAGGGGTGAAATTCTTTAAAGCCCATTAACATCAGCTGGGCAGCTGGTGTTCTCTGTGACATAGTTATGATGTAATAATGCCCTCCTCCATTGTACCCCGCACTCACTCAGCTCTCTTCCCCCTCCCCCATCCAATGCCCCCCCACTTTCTCAGCTCTCTCCCCCCTCCCCCCTCCAATGGACCTTGCACTCGCTCAGCTCTCTCCCCTCTCCCCCCCTCCAATGGTCCCCCATTCGCTCAGCTCTCTCCTCCCTCCCCCCTCCCCCCTCCAATGCCCCCCCACTCGCTCAGCTGTTTCCCCCTCCCCCTCCAACGCCCCCCCCACTCGTTCTGCTCTCTCCTCCCCCCCCACTCCAACGGCCCCCCACTCGCTCAGCTCTCTCCCCCCTCAGGTAAGAATCGAAAAAATTTAAAATCTCCCCCCACTCCCCCCACTCCAAAAGCCTCCTGACTCGCTCATCTCTATCCCCCCTCCACCCCTCCAATGCCCCACCACTCACTCATCTCTCTCCCCTCTCCCCCCCTCCAACAGACCCCGCACTCACTCAGCTCTCTCCCCCTCCAACGGCCCCTGCACTCGCTCAGCTCTCTCCCCCCTTCCCCCCTCCAACGGACCCTGCACTTGCTCAGCTCTCTCACCCCTCCCCCCCTCCAACGGACCCGAGCAACGCCAGGTATTTTTGCTAGTATATATATATATATATATATATAGGAATGGGCTTCGACAGAGGAAAGCTGCAGGAGATCCTCAAATCATTATGGGGGACAGGAAATACATATCAGCAAAGACCATCTCTGTAAAGATCTTATGACTGTTACTAGCTCCGGTACCCTTGACCCATCTTTTCCTGGCTTCCTGGCAATAGGATTCAGTGGAGCTACCTTCACAGAAAATTGACAGGAATTAAGAGGGATGAAACCAACAGGGTTTTCTAGAACTTCAGTAGATATTGCTCTGCAAACCTCTAGCATATAATACTTTACACATAGGTATTTTAAAGCATTCGATATAGATTATAGATATAGAAGGAGATGTTTAAAGGTACAAATGGAAGTTAGGGACCTAGCTGCCATTGGGAGTCAATATGAGTTGGGTAGTTAACTGCCATTTCTGTTTTTGAAAAGTTCTTCTATGATCTCCATTAAATTTTATTAGTTCAAAGGATTTCTGAAAAGGTTTTCAGTGTCCATTAAATTCTATAGAACTTTTCCACAAGGATGTACTACCATGGCCACCCTGGATCCATCTACCCATTTTTTTTTAAAAAAAAAACTTCTAAACATAAGAGCATCTGAGGAAATGATGTAATAAGTTTAAACTTTTATCATCCTCTAGTAATCTGCCTGCAATGTGAATTCCTTTCACTCTTTCCCTCCATATCTCCTGGTGAACACAGGCCAATCCACTCCCTCTGTCTTATCCAACCCACTTGGATTCTGAATCCATTGAGAAACTTGTGTGAGGTTACAGGAAGAGGATACAATATATGCATATGGCTAATCCACCCTCCTTTCTATACATGTTGAGAAAGACATGCATATAGATCTTAAAATCATGTCTCACCTTACATTTCCATGACTCAAACATCAAGCAAAACCTTCTTTTTGTCAATATCTTCTCTTCTAAGTTACTCTCTCTCCTCCCCCCCCCCACGCCCAAATTAGGAGAAATTATTGTATGTGCTGCCTTTAACATTTTTGTCAAAAGTCATATATTTATTTTTATTTCCATGGACAATGTATAATGACTGCAACATGTCCTTACTAGCTAAGCCCTAAGGTGCTTAAATACTTTTGACATTTAAAAGTAAAGTAATGAATTGCCAAGTGTGTCACTTCTAGTAGCAGTTTATTTTCCGCACCTTTTTTCTGTCACTGGAATCCAATTTATCGTGTTCATTGTGCTCTAGAGGTCAAAATATGAAAATGTTTAAATTGCCTTTTAACAAGCTGTTGCAAGGAATATTCACAATGACAATACAATCCTTAATGGTGTCCATTGAATTTACCTGAAAACCATTTAATGCATATTTGTATCTGGTTACTAAAAGCTTATAACATCATTTAGCATTAGAGCACTCTGAAAATAACTGAAAATCTTTTTTAATTTGAGAAGTCTTCAATATGATTTTATTTTTAAAACTCTTTCACATATTTCAGCAAAATTTTATGCAAAGAGAAGAGAAACAGTTACTTTCTCTATTAAACCAAACACATAAAAAACATATTTTGCAACTTCCTTTCCTCCTCCATGAAAACATGAGGGGCGCTGTTGCAAAGCATGGCTGTCACACAACATAATTTTTAGAGCTCCAAAATAAAGAATTATTGTGTAAATAATATAAAACATGATACACAGTATGCTAATTGGAAGTAAGTTATGTAGTGAAAACTATTGCTCTTGGCTATTCGAGTTCAATTTTTTAATAGTAAAAAATGTCAACGTATCCTGTAATTTTAGAAATCTCTGTATTAATTTCTTATTTTCACAAGGGCCTCCTTGTACCACCTTGGCAATATAAGGGATTGCTAAAGTGTGTGTAAATGAAAACTCGATGTAAAGATCCGTTACACTGCCATAGTTGTCTCAATGGCCCTTAGTGTAAAGGAGAATTAGGCCCTCCTGCCAATATACTGATTTCTCTACCCTCTAAAAATGATATCTCACCTTAATGTACTGCAGTTTCAGTCACTCGCTGCTGATGCTTTAGTATTTTAGTAGAGTAATATGACCCTCTACTAGAAATAATGGTTGCACTGATAGATAAGATAGATAAATTGAATGTATTGTCTATCTGTTACATTCACTTTACCTTTCGATTTCTGAAAGGGGGCTACCAGTGTTGACTGGTCCTTGTTACATCATTGCTAGCATTGTAATGCCTAGCTTTTCCCACTGATGGTTGTTTTCATTAACCAGCAGAGCCCCCCCTACCAGCAGATGTTTCTCTTTCTCAGACACAGTTGTTTCGTACTTCAGTGACAAAGGAGGAGTTCCTGCAGCAGTGGTAGCAGTAGTGGGTGTGGGTGGGTGTATGTGGGGGGAGACTGGAAGACACATGAGCCATTGCAGTGACTACAAAGTGTGTCTGGTGACTTTTGTGGCTGGACTTTACTGTTTTTTTGCTCCATGAGACTTCACTCTTCCTGAGAGAGAGGAGGGGAGACATCCCACACCCTCTGACCAAGCCAACACCAGACTGGCTGGCTGTCCAACTTGAGAAGGCCAGAGCAGAGGCACAGACCCAGAGGAGATTTTAGTCAGGGAGAGCTGTATTGCACATTAGTCCTAACTTTCCTCCTAGTTAAATCTCTCTCAAGCAGAGGTAAAAGTAAGCTGGTATGCCCCAGAATGGCATACCAGCAAGAGCCGGCTTCCCTCAGGTGGCAATTTATGAGGCCTGGGGCTCCCAGCAATGGCTGGAGCCCCAGGCCTTTTAAATTGTCCCCCAGAGCTCCACTGCTAGAACTCTGGGCTCAGGGCTCCAGAGGCTATTTAAAGAGCCCAGGACTCCCGCTGCCTCTACCACCCCACCCTTTAAATAGCCGCTGGAGCCTCGCCGCCACTGCAGCTCCAGCGGCTATTTAAAGGGCCTAGGGAAGTAGAGGCAGGGGGCTCTAGGGGCTATTTAAAGGGCCCAGGGCTTTCCTGCTCCTACCACCCAGACCCTTTAAATAGCCACTAGAGACCCGACGCCACTACCCCAGGGCTCCGGCAGCTATTTAAAGGGCTGGGCGGTAGAGGAAGGAGAGCTCCGGGCTTTTTAAATAGCCTCCAGAGCCTGCCGGAGTCCTCGGGTGCCCTGGGCCTTTTAAAGTGGCACCCAGAGCCTTCAGCTGCCGCTGCTATCCCGGTGGGGGAGGAGAGGGGAAAGGCACCTTACTGGTACAGGGCAGGCCAGGACTAGCTCTGACCCCCACCCTGCCCCTTCCACCCAATGCCACACCCCTTCTGGGGGCCAGAGCCTGCCCCAGCCCATCTCCTTACCGGTAAGTCCCCATTTCTGCTTTCACCCCTGCTCTTAATTGAACTTCTTCAACTCTGAGTTTGAGGTATGTAACTAAGAGGTGACTGGGCATTCTTCTTCCCTGGGAATCTTGGGGAGATTCAAGGAAATCGGGGAGCAACTATATCAGGGGTCAGCAACCTTTCAGAAGTGGTGTGCCGAGTCGTCATTTATTCACTCTAATTTAAGGTTTTGCATGCCAGTAATACATTTTAATGTTTTTAGAAGAGATCTTTCTATAAGTCTATAATATATAACTAAACTATTGTTGTATCTAAAGTAAATAAGATTTTTTAAATGTTTAAGACCGGTGGCCAGGACCCGAGCAGTGTGAGTACCACTGAGAATCAGCTCGTGTAAGAGTGTCTATTCCCTCTCTCTGAACCTGAGGTACAGAGAGGGGCCTCTTCTATGCCAGACCAAATAACTACAAGCTGCTTCCCAGCCTAAGTTAAGTCTTCACACCCTCAAACCCCACACTCTACCCGTTGGGAAATGGGGACCACGCTGCCACCATTTAGTAATCACCCCAAGACCATGGGTTGGGGTACCTTGACACCCCAACTCCCCCTTTCCCTCTCCCTGAGAGATCGGGATCCAGACTTCTTCCCCCTCCCCTTCTAGCCTGAAGGTAGAGAGACTCCGCAGTCCAGCTCATACACTGTGAGCTTGTCCTTTAGACCTACTCCCATTCCCCCCTCCCTTTCCAGTCTGAAAGCAGAGAGAACTTTAAGGGAAATAAACCAAACACTCTTTATACCTAAACAGATTTAATAAAGAAAAGAGAATAAAGCATACACTTACAATACAACTTCACAATCTAGATTTCTCTAACTACCCCTCTGAAAAGGCTAGTGACACTCTAAATAGGTACAGAAAAATATGGAAATCAACATATTACTCACAGCACAGCTATTTATGAATATAGGCAGGAAAGTAGAAGTTTTCTCCCTCCATCGCTAGAGGCGAAAAATGGTTCTCTTGCTAATGCTGGGACGGCAGGAAAAACTGAACTAAAAATCCCTCCCTCCCTCGTGGCATGGAAGCTCTTACGTCACCCCCTCTCAGGTAACATTAACCATACAGAAGTAAGACAACACTCCACACTTATGACAGCTTGTGTGCCGCCTATGGCATGCATGCCATAGGCTGCCTACCCCTGAACTAGATAGTCTGCACAAAGGTGATTCCTCTAAGAGAGGTTACAAAACTGGAGGTTACTGTCATGCATATAGATACTGTAGTCACTTGAATGCAGAAGTTGGCTTTCCAGATGGAGGGAATAATTTCTCTGAAAAATTCTTCTGACAGGAAGTTGAGGAGAAAAGGTAGTCACATACATCTTTTTGGAATGTTCAGCTATGGCCTTAACAATTTGGCTGCAGAATCTGTATCAAGACTCCACAGTGGATCACAAGTAGGTAACAAAGTTCTAGATCAACTTCTAATTCATTTCTGACGTTATGGTGTGATGCCTCCCTAAATGTGGTAACCCTAGTTTCTGTGAAACTTGCAGGTAACTACATAGGGAGGAAAGCCATGATGGCAGCAGATCTTGATTGAGCAGAGGCTGTTACTACAACTTAATAGCTTTCTCTAGAGCCTTATTGATTTAATAAATATTACACTATGTAGCACATTCCATAATGGCTAGCTGGGATAGCTTTAGCCTGGAGGGTCAGATTCTGATCTCATTGACATCAGCATAATTTGGAGACACTCCACTGATGTAAGTTTTTCTCATTAACACTAGCATAAAGCTCCACTGAAGTGAAAGTTATTCCATTGACTGTAATGGGATTTCCAATCTGGTAAATGAGAACAGAATCTGGCCTTTGGGTCCAAAATCAACCATTCTGTTCTCGGTGGTTAAGTCCTACAGAATGTAATAAGTACACACTACTTTTATGCTAACTTAAATGTTTTAGATAAATGGTATTTTTCGTGTTATTTGTAATATCATAAAACCTTGAAGTAAGGAGTGTCAATAATGGTGCAAAAGGAATAAAATATCTAAGGGTATGTCTACACTACAAAATTAGGTTGATTTTATAAAAGTCGATTTTTCAGAAGCAATTTTATGCATTTAAAAGTGTGTGTTCCCACTAAGTGCATTAAGTCAGTGGAGTGTGTCCACAGTACGATGGCTAGCATTGACACTTAGAGCAAAACACTGTGGGTAGGTATCCCACAGTCCCCACAGTCTCTGCTGCCCATTGGAATTCTGGGTTAAGCTCCCAATGCTTGATGGGGCAAAAGCATTGGTGCGGGGGGGGGGGGGGGGGTTGATACATGTCTTCAGTCTCCCCTCCCTCTCACCCTCTGTGAAAGCAACAGCAAACAATGCTTTTGTGCCTTTTTTTCATGGATAACCTGTGCAGACACCATAGCACTGCAAGCATGGAGCCCATTCAGATCACCGCTGCAGTTGTGAGCATTGTAAACACCTTGCCCATTACCCTGAAGTATTTTCAGAACCTGGTGAGGAGGTAATGCCAGCGTGATAACAATAGTGATGAGGACATGGACACAGACTTCTCTCAAAGCATAGGATGTGGCAATTGCGAAATCATGGCGACATTGGGGCAGATTCATGCTGTGGAATGCCAATTCTGTGCCTGAAAAACAAGCCCACGGGCTGGTGGGACTGCATAGTGTTGCAGATATGGGATAATTCCCAGTGACTGCAAAACTTTTGCATGCATAAGGCTACTTTCGTGGGACTTTGTGACTTCCTTTCCCCTGTCCAGAAGGGCAAGAATACCAAGATGAGAGCAACCCTGCCAATTGAGAAGTGAGTGGTGATAGCCTTGTAGAAGCTTGCAATACCTGACAGCTACCAATCAGTTTTGAATCAATTTGGAGTGGGCAAATCTACTGTGGGGGCTGCTGTGATCCAAGTAGCCATCACAATCATTGACCAGCTGCTATCAAGAGTAGTGACTCTGGGAAATGTGCAGGCCATTGTGGATGGCTTTGCTGCGATGGGGTTCACTAACTGTAGTGGGGTGATAGAACACATAACCCTGTCTTGACACTGAACTACTTTGGTACTCAGTACATAAACCACAAGGGGTACTTTTCAACAGTGCTGCAAGCCCTGGTGGATCACAAGGGACATTTAACTGACATCAAAGTGTGATGGCCAGGAAAGGTGCAGGACACTTGCATCTTCAGGAACTCTGGGCTGTTTGAACAGCTGCAGGAAGGGACTTACTTCCCAGATCAGAAAATTACTGTTGGGGATGTTGAAATGCCTATAGTTATCCTTGGAGACTCAGCCTACCCCTTGCTCCCATGGTTCATGAATCCATACACAGGCAGCCTGGACAGTAGTAAGGCTGAGCAAGTGCAGAATGGTGGTAGAATGTGTATTTGGACGTTTAAAAGCTCGCTGGTGCTGTTTGCTGACTAGGTTAGACTTCAGCGAAACCAATATTCCAAGTGTTATTGCTGCTTGCTGTATGCTCCACAATATCTGTGAGAGTAAATGGGAGACTTTTATGGTGGGGTGGGAAGTTGAGGCAAATTGCCTGGTGGCCGATGTCACAGAGTCAAACACCAGGATGATTAGAAGACCACATCTCGGCGCACTGTAGAGAGAGGTATCTCACTCTGTATGGAAGAGGGTTTTCTGCCTCTTCTTTATTATGACACTCTTTCTTTTAGCCACAAACTCCTTTTGTAGCTTGCTCCAGAGAATGGGTTCTGCTGGTTTTTTAGAAGGTTGGGGTAGAGATTCTTTCTGAACTAATTCCATTGGTTCAGGGAGAGTCTAAAATAACATAGGCTGTAAGCTTGTGATTTGGGACTCCTGTAAGGGAAATTTCAAGCAGCATATATTGTTCAGGAGGCACTCCGCACAGTTGAATGGAGCCATGGTGTGAGCCATATATATGTCCAGACCCCTTGATAAAATGAGGTTTTATATTGTAACCCTAAATGTCTTTTGTAGACAATAAGGTATTTTTTGGGGGGGGGGAGGGCAGGATGAAAGTGGAAGAATTCTACTGCAACTGACTTGATTCTTGCAGCTTCTCTTTCCATATGGGGGTTATTCTGGGTGATAAATTCAAACTGGAGTATTAAATTCTGCCATTAATTGTGAAGTCCCATGAAATAACTTAATGTAGTACTCAATAGGGCAACCCCAGATTTACACAAATAAAGCAGAATTTAGCTCATTGGATTATACAAGGCAGAATTTGGCCTTCAAAATCTTTATTATGATGATGATGTGCAAGTCAGGAAGAAAACATCTTGAGTATATTGTAAACTGAAAAAATTAAACCAGAAAAGCATTGAGACAGTGAACAAGGGATCAAAGTATATTTGTAGAGAGTCACTTCACAGAAAATAACCACATGTTAATCTGCCATACATTTTCATCTTGGGGATATATAAACTGAAATGTATTATTGTTACTGATTGTACCAACAGCAGTGCTAGGCAATAGCCCACTAGAAACTCTCTCTCCTCTATTTTTTCTTCATGACAGACTAGTGTGTCACCATTCAGCTGGAATAATTCTCTTCTCCAATCTGCAGGGTGGATCTCTGTTCACATTTGTCATTCAGTCCTTACATAGGTGTGACGGGTTGGATCACAGAAACCCCCTTAGGGTTGCCAACTGATTTGCCAAGATTACTTCTGACTCTGATTTTCTGCTCTGCCACTTTGGGACTTGGAAGCCTTGTCTGGTTTGAGCCAGACATGCTAGCCTGCTGCAAACCTAGACCCAGGTCTGAACCATGCCCCCTAACAGCTGTAGGCTCAGTTGAAAACAGGGTAGGAAGTGTTCCTCTCTTTAACACAGATGATCAACTCTCAATGGGGTCCAAACCCCAAATAAATCCATTTATAAACCTTCTACAGGGTAAACTCAGAAATTGTTCACCCTCTATTATACTGCTAGAGAAATATGTACAGCTTTCTCCCCTCCCCAGTACTAATACATACACCGGATTAATTAATAAGTAAAAGGTGATTTTATTAAGTACAGTAATCAGGATTTAAGTGGTTCCAAGTACTAACAGACAGAACAAAGTGAATTACCAAGTAAAATAAAATATGCAAGTTTATATCTAATACAGTAATAAAACTGAATTACGGATAACACCCTCAGAGATGTTTCAATAAGTTTCTTTCACAGAGTAGATGCCATCCTCATCTGGGAACAATTCTTTCCCTTGGTATGGCCCTGGTTACAGCTCAGGTGGTAGCTAGGGGATTTCTCATGATTACAGACCCTTTGTTTTGTTCCACCCCCTTGTATGTCTTTGGCACAAGGCAGGAATCTTTTGTCTCTCTGGGTCCCAACCCCTCCCTCTTTAAAATGGAAAAGCACCAAGTTTAAGATGGATTTCAGTACCAGATGACATGGTCACATTTCCTGTGAAACTCCAAGCCTTCATTCCGCCCAGCCTGACTCATAGGAAGGCCTGCCTGCAAACAGAGACATCCACAATCAATTGTCCTGGGTGATGGGAGTTATCAAGATTCCAAACCACCATTAATGGCTCACACTTCACATTATATTTCATATTTCTAGTTTCAGATACAAGAGTGATACATTAATACAAATAGGATGACTACATTCTGTAGATTATAAGCTTAGTAATGATACTTTACAAGAGACTTTTTGAATGAAGCACATTTTTGTTACATTATATTCACAATTGGCATATTTTCATATAATCATGTAGAGTGCAACATCACAATAGGATTCTCATTTATGCTGATGATAGTTGGACAGGGGTGTCAAGTGCAGAATACAAAATCTAATGTGTAGTTTGATTGGAGAAGTTTACTTGTTTATTTGGAAAGTTTGTTTAATACTAAACTTCTTTTACATTTCACAGTTCCTAACAAACACATAGAAACAAACTAACCTCCTTTAAAGAAAAAAGTCAGAAACTATCCATTTTAGTTGCAGATACCAACCTTAGTGAAAGATAAACTAAATGTCACCCTACAGTAATCAGAAGCTTCAGAGAAGAGTGACAACTGTGTATTCTGTTGGGAAATATGAGTGCAGCAGTAACTAGTCTACTGTATTTATAGAAAGAGAGAATAAAATCAGAAGTGTATGAGATATTTTCAAGAACACATCCACAATCCAGAGCCAGAGAAGATTTAACTTTTTTTTTAAACCTAGGCTTTTTAGGGAACCAGCTGGGAATTTTACTGAGCCAGTTGCCTAAAAGTCAGTTTCAATTTATCAGTGGATAAGAATATGTCATTGTAAACTCCACCCCACCCCACCAACCCCCTGGATTATGACAGCAGTCACAGCTGCCAAAAAGCAAACACACTCTATTCTCCATAATCCTGCCCCCACAAACATGTATAATGGGGTATATGCTGTATACTACACAGAAACACACATGCACACACACACCACCACCACCACCACTAGACAAAAAGTAATGGATGTTGACAGTGTTGTATATGAATCAACATTAATTAATTTTTAAAATAGGGCAAACATATGTATGTATGAATGCAGAGCGTATTTTGCAGCCTTGTAGTTTATATTGCAATGTGATGTCTTATAGCAATAGAATACAATATATTGGTATTGGGCATGACATTGCAATGTAAAATACAAGGTTATAAAAATCCATAATTTATCACAGCTGTAATATCTATTGATGTATGTTTACATGTATAATACATTTGCATGAATCTGAATGGTGGCAGTTATTGAAGTGTACAATTATAATAGCCTTTCACCTCTGGGGTCCTTGAGTTTAAATGCTATCTCAGATCACAGGTAAAATTAAATTTGGTGATGTTATCTTGGTCCCTATTTTTCACAATACAAAATACCCATCAGTTTGGTATGACTGACAGTTCATGTGAAAGAGTGACCCAGGTCTGAAATACTACAGTGCTGTAGCACTGGCCTTGCTGATCAGGATTTATTTATTCTTTCAATTTTTAGATTGTATCTATCTACAAATCTCTAGGCAGTCTGAGGCATTGCCATTGCCATATGTGGAGCTTTATATAATGCCTTTCCCAAGTCAGTGATATTAGTTCCTCAATTTCAAGAGCATTAAAATTTCACTTACATTAAAAGGAATAAACAGTAAATATAAGCAACAATATACTTTGTAACACATTGATGGATGGCAAAACAAACAAAATATATACAGGTGAAATATAGAGATGAAAAATAAAAGAATAAAGAGTGGCAAAGTCAAGTGGTCAGAACATGGGACTGGAAGACAATAACTCCTGATTTCTAACCCCAGCTCTGACACTGTGTGTTTCTGTATTCCTGGGCAAGTCACTTAACCACTGTATTTGATTTCCACATCTCTAAAATGGCAGTGATGATACTTGCCTGTCTGTCTTTCGGGAGTATTGCTATAAATTGACATTTGTCTAAACAGCTTCAGAATCAAAAGGTGGCGCAAAAATGCTAAATAGTGTGAACAGGATTATAATTGGATCTACAAATCTGGGGCCCAGATGAGATGAAAGGTTGATTCCATGGATCTAAGGAAAGCCCAACATCTGTTGGTCTGGAGGAAAAGTGCTCAGAGATTTCAGGCAAACCTAGCTAGTTACTTGCAGGGACATTTACAAAGGCAAGTTAGCTTTCCAGTTCCCCTTTGTGCCTTTGAATGGAGTCCCCCTTTCCCTATACTCAGGTGCCTTTGGCTAACCTCTCATCAAGAAATGGAAGATTTAAACCATTGTAAAGAGGGGGATTTTCCCACTGAGAACATAGCTTTTAGTCTTGGACCGTACTGAGGCATGAAATGTTTTTAGCAAATGTTTTCAGTTTATCAGATCTAGTTTTCTTTCCCTTGAGTCCTGTACATTTGGACTTCCAAAGACTTGATTTTCAGGTAGTGAATGATATACATAAAATTCTAAATATTTTTGAAAACACATATAAAATAATCTTTGTTAAATAGTGACACCGAATTCATGATAGAGTAAGGAGGTGTACATTGTTTATTGCCAGTCAACTGGAATATACTGCAAAGGTCTATTGTGGTTTCGGATGATGCAGCCATCCTAAACACATGCCAGTAAAATCATTATACCACACTATCATGTTCATGCTCTGTATATATAACTGGGACGAAGCTTCTGCTGAGGCTCTGAAGGCAGGATTTATAATAACTCTCTTATAGAAATCATCTATTGGGACACTG
This sequence comes from Sternotherus odoratus, assembly GCA_032164245.1. Classification (NCBI taxonomy): domain Eukaryota; kingdom Metazoa; phylum Chordata; order Testudines; family Kinosternidae; genus Sternotherus; species Sternotherus odoratus. The sequence continues at coordinate 112,721,867 of JAVMKO010000002.1, forward strand.
CAATTAACAACTGCACCATACAGGCAGGCAGGATTTAACCTCCTCCTGTTCCCCAGAGACAAGATAGCAAAATATCAACCCAAGACAATTTAACAATAAGATAATGATACACCACCACCTATTGGTGGATGAGCTATATACACAGATCATTATAGATTTATATAAAGAGTATATCAAAAGTATTATTACAGTATTATATCAGGAGATATTCTGAAATAATTTTGGAGTAAACACATTGGCCACATTATATTTTATTATATTAGGCTAACGTTTTTCAACTTGAGTACTAAGAGTTGGTATATTATAATAATTTTGGCTTCAGGAGTTCACACGGGTCTATGATAAAGCAGAATATGGGCTTATATTTTAGATGTGCAGAGTTCTCACAACTCCCATTGAATTCACTGAAAATCAAGCCACTGAGGGATTTAGGTAGTAAACTTTAGGTCCCAATTCAGCAGTCCTCCTGGTTCATCAAAGAATTTAAGCCCAAGTTATAACTGTTAGTTCAGGCTTGTGCATAAGTTTCATTCACTTCAATACAATTTAAGCATATACTTCTAAATGTTTTACTGACTAAGATGAACACACACAGATTCTTAAATGTTTTTCTGAAATGAGGGCCCCAGTTTGTTTTTGCAGTTTGTGAAATATTAAAAAAAAAGAGAGGAAAGGAAAAAAATGAAAGTTTGTTCATATATCATGTGATTTCACAATTTTTTATCCAATGATTCACACTGATTTAATCAGAACATCATAAAATTCACACAGCCATATTCATCAAAACCCCTGCATGCAAATAATATTAAAAAAAACCATGCACCTTCTGTGTGTGTGGGAATCCATTTTAATTTCACAAGTCTGAACTCTTTACCTGTCTATTTCAAAGATGTATCATAAACTGTAATGTTGTAGGGTGGGGGAACATTAATTAACTCAATGTCATCATTATCGATTGCTATTCTTCTTGACTGGGTGAAGACATTGTTCTTTTGGCCAACATTACAGTTTTATGGTTTGCTGGAAATGAATGTCTATAGGTTAGAAAAACACCATGGAAGCTCTTCTATTGTAGAGTTTCAGATACCATTCTTCTACAATACACTGTCTTATGAATGTATAACAGCAGTGGTCAACAATGTGTCTAGGAGGTAGTTTATTACTTTTCCATCTTTCATAATAGCAGAGCATGGGCTTAGTAGTTCGAAGCTGAAAGGGGGGATACTCAGAGGGAATGCCTTAGTTGTCTGGATGATTAAAATGCCTCAATTCCAGTTTGAAGTTTAATCCCAGCGGGAATCAACTCAGCACTTCGTTCTTCGGATGTTGATAAATTGAAATCTATCCAGTTTAATATGTGGAATTGTAACAGCCACATTTTCACATATAGCCTTTCATTTTACAACTATATTACATTTAAAAATCAGGTACATTGCTGAGTGTGAAAAGGTCAACATTTAAAAATAAAGTTAAAATTAATTTTTACTTACTGATATATGCACATGGTTAAATTCACCACACAGAATCATAGACAGAAAGGGCTGGAAAGTACCTCAAAAAGTCATTTAGCCCAGCCCTCCCCCAGGGTAACAGTACCAAATAAACCTAGACCATCCTTGATAGGAGTTTGTCTAACTTGGTTTTTTTTAAAAGCTATTCCAGAGCTTAATTACCCTTATAGTTGGAAAGCTTTCCCTAATATCTAACCTAAATCACCATTGCTTCAGATTAAGCTGCCTTCCTCTTTTCCTACCTTCGCTGGACATGGGGAATAATTGATCACCAGCCTCTTTATTACATCCCTTAACATATTTAAAGAGTCTTATCAGGTCCCCACTTAGTTTTCTTTGCTCAAGACCACACATGCCCATTTTTAACCTTTCCTCATAAGTCAGGTTTTCTAAGCTTTTTGTCAGTGTTGTTGCTCTCCACTAGATTCTCTCCAATTTGTCCACACCTTTCCTAAAATGTGGTGCCCAGAACTGGACACAGTACTCCAGCTGAGGCCTCACCAGTGCCAAATAAAGCAGGACAATTGCCTCTCATGTATTATATAAAGGTTCCCAAACAATGGCAGTGGCCCAAAGGTAGGCCTCAGCATAGTTCCAAGTGGCCCACCATCATGGGTGGCATTTTAGGGGCTGGTGGGAGTGGTGACACCAGGCATTTTGTGCATTTTGGTCAGTTTCCCCATGTGGACTGATAATGGACGCTGTGCCGTAGAGGCTCAGGTAGGTGTAGTCCATGGTGCCTGCAAACCACTGGGTACCAGTGGTCACAGTGACGGTGTAAAATGGCATGGCTGGGCCCAGCCCAGCGTGCACACAGCCAAGACGAGTGGAGCTGCCCACATAGTGCCATCTAAGGCCTACTGCCTGGATGGGCCCCAAAACAGCAGCACGCCCTTGGACAAGGTCTTCTCCCTGTGCCATTCACTACCCCCCACCCCACCTGCACACAGCCCCTTTCTACCTCCCTCCCTCCCCCCCCCCCCCCCCGCCTGAACCCTGAACAGGCTGAAAGCAGAAAATTGAAGATGAGATCAGGTTGAGCAGGAAAAACAATACAAGGAGAAGCAGGCACATCCATCCCATTAAGACAACTCCTAGTCTGTAAGTTATTTTATATTTTTTATTTGCAATATTTTATTCTTTTTTAATTCGTAGAGAATAGGGTTGGGTCTTTACTTAGCACAGAAAATCAGATTTTACACAAAAAAAATTGAAAATACAATTAATATAGGGTTCAAAGTAGGACAACTATTTTGTTTTACAATCAAATAACACAATGTGTTTTTAACAATTTTGTTAATGTTGTGTTGCTTATTGTTCAGTGTATACAAAATTGTGCTTTCCCTGTATGAACACCGCATTTTGCTCTCAACATTTTTCTACTTTTCATACTTTTTATTGATTATTATTATACAAGTTATGACTTCATGAATCAAATGCTGTAACACAACTTTTAAGTAGACCTATACTAGTTGTGAGTTTGGCCCCATATTTTTATTTTTCTCTTGCTCTGTAATTTTATAAATTTTACAAGACAATTTTAAAGTGAGTTTCAGATTGTCAGCTTGGATATAATGTGTTTTAGAAGTGGGGTAGAGTAAATAATCCATGGCGATCTAAATTATTTCTGTGGATAATTCTTTCTCTGCAGATTCCTGATGGTCAATTTGGCAAGCATTTGATATCTGTAATTTGAGCTGTTTTTGTTTGACACATAAGTCATGTGATATGTTGGTATTCCCTGACTGGATAGCTCTTTGGATCAGATTTTTAGCACTCATGGCTATGGGTTCGAAATTAATTTCCCACAAATAGTCTGCATTATTCATTTAATATTTGTTGTTTCCATGGTGGTAAACACACAGTCTATCATAATTGTCATAAGTTAGCATAAAAGATGTGTCAACATTGTTTGATAGCTTGTATATTTGGGGAATATTTTTTCAGTATTCTCCCATCATCCATCCCATCTATGGTAGGAATGTGGGGGGATAGACTATTGAAATCTAGCACTATGGTTTTTAAATTGTACTGGTTAATAGGTACAAATAAGAAGTGCTTTGTTTCATTAATTCATCTTCTCTTGAGTAGTTTAAGGATGCTATGTTTAAGTATGTTTCAAGGTATTAATTTTGCATTGTACTAAAAAGATAATTTTCCACTGAGAGAAAGTAGAAAAATAGTTTGTTTGCAAAAATTTGTAATTTTACCTGGCTGGCTATTATTTGTACTCCTTTCTCTTTTATTCCAAATATGTTCTGTTCAGATAAGAACTTCATCCCTTACAACTCAGTTTCTTCTTCTGATTGATCCTGTAGTTAAATCATAAACTTGTGTTTATGACATCACAGTCTGTCATCATGGATATGAATGGGATTTAGGACCACTACTACTTCCCTAACTACAGAATAAATAAAGGCAATAAATAACAGTGTATCTTTTTATTATGATTGCTGTTTTACAATTCCCCAACAAAGAACATGCTTTATCTGACACTTCACAAAAGAACAGTGAGACAAATACATGTAGGGTAATTATTGCTATGTATACCCTGTTGAGTTATGTGAGAGAAGTGGTACTAAGATGCACTGTGCTGAGGTAAATCTTATCATGTCAGGATTATACACTATATGTATGGCTAGATGGTGGTAGTGAAATAATGAAAGGCAAAGGTGGTCTGCACTAGAGTGGAAAGAAAATTCAGCAAGCATGGTTTCTTTAAGTAATCTGTTAGACATGGTTTATTTTAGATCTGATATTTCCATTCATTTTGGAACCACATCACTATTACCAGAAGCTTACTGTAAGGCAAGCTTCATTTTTATGCTGGAAAAGATCAGTGTAAACATATGGAAGTTTCAGTATCTCAGAGGAAAGAAGGCAAAGTGTGAGGCTTGCAGTATCTGCAGTTATGCTCTGGGAAATAAAAGCATGCCTATTGCAGTTTACCAAGATGGGCGGGGGGGCTGGAATAGGGAAACTTTTCATTGACTTCAATGGGAGTTGGATTGAGCCCTTTGAGAGCCGTTGCTCTTTTATGGGAAAAAAATAGGAAGAGATGACTTTCTGGTACAGAAATTATTAGGGCTCTATTTATACCAAGATAGGAGAAAGCAGCCATGACTAAAAATGAACACAACTACTTTAATTTTGATCTGGAGATATCAAGGGATATATAAGTTATCACCTTCTGCACTGAGAGGAATTAAATTTAAATAAGAAATGAATCCTTAACTCTTATTTAAAAATAAAATATACACTAGAGTAGGATTTGAATTCTGATCCAGTAGAAAAATACTCATTCACCAGGAGCCCATTGAGTAAAGCCCAAATGTGATGTTCACTCTGTTTGTATAATTGACAAGCTGGGATAGACGTGAGGTCTTTTCACCTCCATGTGTTTGGAAGGTTCTTTTTTCAATGCAGTTTTAAAGTTCTATATATATCACTCTGTGTAACAATAAAAGAAGAGGATTCCCACAATCCCCCCAAAGAAAAAGAGAAGTTCCCTCCAGCTAAATGCCAGGCAATGTCATGGCATGCATGGGTGTGATAGTTGGCGGGGGGGAGAGGGAGGCGTAAAGTTGTGCAGTGGTTATACAAGGTTATTATTTTGTGTTATTTTGGGTATAATAAGGGATCTGTCATTCTGTTTGACTGGCATTTTTTTAATGCTGCCGTTGGCTGTCACTGGATTAATGTGAGCCTTTCCTTATTCTTCTTGATCTCAAAATGTACTGTAGAATCCAATATAACTTGCAGTCTCTTGGAATACATTCTGAAAGAAAAGAGAAATTTTCATCTGCTCTAAAATGTAAATTTCTGTAGCTCACCTTTGGAATATGAAAATGTTTGTGTGATAAGATGGTTCAGCTTTTTGCTTTCATCTTACTAGTAAGAGTATAAAGTTAAGGGTAGACTTGTGCTGAGAGGAGGCAGAGTGCATGGTTTTCCAAACCTACACTGTATCTCCCATTGTATCTCAAGAGCTGCTCCATAATTTAAGCAGATTTTGAATGCCTGCCTCTGAGGCTTCATAGTGCAAATTGAGGTGGGGAATCTATGGATCTTACTGCTTCCTGGAGCATTACTGCCTCCTAGAAAGATTTCCAGTGTGGCTGGGGGGGGGGGACAAGATGTGGCTTTCCAGCATCTCTCCTCTGGGAATGCGCTTTTAATAAGTGGATTTCTGTTCTTGCCAGAATCAGGACAGAATCAACCTAAGCGGGCTGTGAGGAAGAAGGGAACTATGCCTTACAGGTGCTGTCTTCATCTTCCTATGTGTCCTCTTCCTGATCTGATGCTTTTAATTCAGATTATCAGGGTCCCCATTCTCAGCTAGTCAGTTTATAAATCTGTCTGGAATAAAAAAGAAATAATCTGATATGTACACAAAATAAACATAGTTCTGGTGATTTAAAAAAACTAATGGCATGTGTACACATACATCCTGTTTTTAAAGCTGAAACATTCTTGTCTTTTTAAAGATTAGAAGCCAGTAAGTGGTTTAAGACTCCCCAAATCCTTTTCAAAATATGACTATGTTTGTTCTGTTTTTTAAATGTCAATATTTGCACCAACTACTTTGGGAGCAAGACTGAAGCCTGTGATATATTGTAAAGGTCTGAAGACTGTTAAATACAAACTGTTGGGAAGAACTCAATTTTCTTGTTGCCTATGAGGCCCATAGCAGAAAGACTGCCTAGCCTCAAAATTTCAGCAATGGAAGGCACTCCCAGCTCCCATCCCACAGAGGCCCTAAACTGTCCATCATAACTTCCAAAGTGTATGGTTATGGATAGAGCAACCAGGAGATACACTAATTTAGCCCCTGCCAAACATATCATGCTGTCCCTGGGGTGAACTTTTTCTGTGGGAGCAGCAAGCCACTACTTCTGTGATAGCAGAGTTGTATCAAGATCAAAGGAGTTAAAAAGACATTGCTCCTTAATTTACCTGCCAGTGCCCGAGACTGGGATTTATTGTATCTCCAGAAAGAGTTGATGGCTTCAGTAAAACTTAATGTAAAGCAAAACAAGTTGGGTGGCAGTTTCATTTGTGCTAGGAGTCAGTGTCAAGTGCCAGGAGGTCCTAGTTTGGAGCTGTTGCTACTAACAGAGACCCACATTAGTGTTGGTGAATGCTCTTCAACATCTTCTGGGCTTTACTTTAAAAGTTCTTAATGTTCGGGTATGTCTTCACTACAGCAGTAGTTCGATTTCCTTTATGTCGATGTTGTGAACGCGACGGTATACAGTCGATGTTGTGTGTCTTCACTAGGCACAGCTACGCACAGTACGTCGACAGTGTCTGTCCGCAAAACTTTTGCAAGCGTCGACATGACGAGCGTTGCACTGTGGGTACCTATCCCACAGTTCCCTGATCCCCCAGCAGGCACCATTTCGAGTGATGCACTATGGGTAGGCATTTCCAAATTTCGCGCCCTTTTTCCACGCCGCCCACCCCCATTCCGAGCGGTGCACTGTAGGTAGGCATCCCATAATTCGCGCCCTTTCTCCGCCGTGCTAATGCCATAGCATTGCAAGCATGGAGCCCGCTGACACCACGGCTGCAGTAATGGCTGTTGTGAGGACCTCGATCACGGTTGCAGAGTTCCTGCTGCACCGTCTGCAGAGGAGGAATGCGATCCGGGGAGAACTGCGCTTTCCGGAACCTGACGACAGTGAGGAGGAGATGGACAAGCACAGCGGGGACGACAGGGACACTGCCGTGCACAGCGGGGACGACAGGGACACTGCCGTGCACAGCGGGGACGACAGGGACACTGCCGTTTTTGCAAGTAGGGCGACTGACAATCTGTCAAGAATGGTGGCAATGGGGCAGGCTCATGCCATCGAACGCCGATTCTGGGCCAGGGAAACAAGCACGGACTGGTGGGACCGCATAGTGCTGCGGGTCTGGGATGACTCCCAGTGGCTCAGAAACTTCCGCATGCGAAAGGGCACCTTCATGGAACTTTGTGACTTGCTGTCCCCGGCCCTCCAGCGCAGGAATACCAAAATGAGAGCGGCCCTTACAGTGGAGAAGCGAGTGGCGATAGCCCTCTGGAAGCTTGCGACGCCAGACAGCTACCGGTCAGTGGCGAATCAATTTGGGGTGGGTAGGTCTACAGTGGGCTTTGCTGTGATGCAAGTAAGCAGGGCAATCGTCGAGCGGCTGCTACACCGGGTTATAAACCTCGGAAACCTGCAAACCACAATAGATGGCTTTGCCGCCATGGGATTCCCTAACTGTGGTGGGGCTATAGATGGGACTCATATCCCTATCCTGGCACCGGACCACGAGGCCGCCGAGTACAGAAACCGGAAGGGATATTACTCAATGGTCATGCAAGCAGTGGTTGACCACAAGGGACGTTTCACCGACCTGTACGTGGGGTGGCCGGGAAAGCTTCATGACGCTCGAGTGTTCAGGAACTCTAGGGTTTTTAGACAGCTGCAGCAAGGCACTTTCTTCCCCGACCAGAAAATTTCCGTGGGGGGGGTCGAAATGCCGATCGTGATCATTGGGGACCCAGCCTACCCCCTAATGCCCTGGCTTATGAAGCCCTACACAGGAGCCCTGGACAGGGGTCAGGAGCTGTTCAACTACAGGCTGAGCAAGTGCAGAATGGCCGTGGAGTGTGCATTTGGCCGCTTGAAGGGGAGATGGCGTTCCTTACTCATTCGCTCAGACATCAGCGAGAGAAATATCCCCATTGTTATAGCTGCTTGCTCTGTGCTCCACAATATCTGTGAGAGCAAGGGGGAAACGTTTATGGCGGGCTGGGAGGCAGAGGCAAATTTACTTTCTGCTACTTATGAGCAGCCACACAGCAGGGAAAGTAAAAGAGCCCACCGTGAGGCCCTGCGCCTCAGGGACGCCTTGAAAGACAGTTTTATGAGTGGTTGAGATGGCGTTTGAGAATCTGCTCCCTTGCTGTGCTCTAAGCCTGCTGCCCTTGTACCCTCTTTCCCTCCCCCCTCCCCATGCTTTCCCTCCCCCATCCCCATGCTTGCAGAGGAAATAAAATCACTGTTGGAAAAATCATGGTTCCTTTATTGGTTCATCGGAAATACAAATACAGGGGATCACTGTCCTGGTATCCTGGAGGGAAACCGGCAGTCGCAGTGGGGGAGGAGCGGGCAAAGGAGGGGGGGGGGAAGGGGGGAGAGGAGGGGTGGGCAAGACACAGCAGCTTTTAAAAGTTTTCTGAGAAAGTCAGCCTGCTGCTGCTGCTGCTTCTGCTGGCTTGTGGGGTGGAGTGGAGCGGCCCACGGGCCTTGCCCCCCCGTGTTCTCACCCCGCGTCTGGGTGGGGAATCTATGGGAGTTGGGGAGGGGGGGAGGTGGTTACACAGGGGCTGCAGAGGTGGTCTTTGGGCATGCTGAAGCTCCACCAGAGATCGCAGCATGTCGCTCTGGTCCTCCATTATGCGGAGGAAAGCATCCATGCGTCTTTCCTCACGTTCTACCCTCTTTTCTGCAGCGGCTTCCCTCTTTTCTGCAGCGGCTTCCCTCTTTTCTGCAGCGGCTTCCCTCTTTTCTGCAGCGGCTCTACTTTCCTCTCTCTCTCGATTCCTTTCCTCTCTGTCTCGTTCCCTTGCCTGTATCATTCTTTCCCTCCAGTCCGTCTGGCGGGCTGCCTCAGCGCGTGAGTTCTCCAGGAGTTCAGTGAACATCTCATCACGCGTTCGCGTTTTCTTTTTACGCTTTCTTTTCTGCGGTGCAGGGCGGGAGTTCATCTGTTGTTGTTCATCTGTGGGCAAGTGTGTGGGAAAAGAAAGTTTGAAAGTTATGAGACAGATACATTCAAGGTTAGGAGGCAGATGCAGTCTCGGACGGTACACAATGGGAGTACTATGCCATTTGCAAACTCAGTATTCAGAGGCCTGATATGATTTCTGTACAAGGTCATGTTCTACACCTAAAAGGAGAGGAGAGCTCACAGAAAAGTCAGAGCATCTCAGACACATATGCGTGCCTCAGCCCAAGACGGCTTCTGAAATCACCGTGCAGCCGGCCATGGTAAGTTAAAAGTGGCGCCTGCATACTGTAGAGCAACCCCGCCCCCTTCCCACCACCGCGTGGCTGGCTCCCACTGAAACCGCAAACTGCAAAGCAAATGCCAAAAAATCTCTCGCTAAGGGCTAAGGTCTTTTGGGGGCTCTTCAGACCGCGTGCAGACGGCTCGGATTCCCTGCCAGCTAACGCTACGGATAAGGCAGCTCTCCCCAGAAATCTGCTGCGCTGGATTCATCGCTACCTCCTGGATAGCTTCCTTGAAATGTCCGCGGAGGACTTCTGGTCAATCCCGGAGTATATTGACAAACTCTTTGAGTAGAAATTGACCAGCAATGAAAGCACGCTAAGTCCTTAGGGCAAGTTACTCATTAATAAATGCTTCCTTTACAAAATCACGCGTCATGTAATCACTTAAAAAAGAAACACTTACCCCCCTGGGAGGCTTGGGAGGGTGCTGGCTCCAGGGTGACAAACAGCTCCTGGCTCTCTGGGTACAAGGGTTCTCCGCTGGGCTCCTGCTGCTCCGTGAGATTTTCTTCTTCATGCTCGTCCTCCTCGGAATCAGTCTCCTCCCTGACGATGATCCCATCGGTGGAGTCCACCCACACCGGCGCGATGGTGGTGGGGGCGCCCCCCATTATGGCATTTAGTTCATTGTAGAACCTGCATGTCCGTGGCGCGCCCCCTGATCGCCCGTTTGCCTCCTTGGCTTTCTGGAAAGATTGCCGCAGCTCCTTAATTTTCACGCGGCACTGTGTGGTGTCCCTGTTGTGGCCCCTTTCCAGCATGGCCTTGGAGACTCTTCCGTAGGTGTTGGCATTCCGTTTGTTGTTTCGTAGTTCCAACATCACGGATTCCTCTCCCCAGATAGCGATGAGATCCAGCACCTCACGAGTGGACCATGCTGGAGCTCTTCTCCTCTGGCTGGTCTCCAGGGTAGATGAGCTCATCATTGATTCCTGTGATGCTGAGCTCTGCATGGCGGCTAGTGCTGATTGCTCTGAATGGCGACTCATCAGTTCAGGTGAGCTGGCCACGCTGACCAAACAGGAAATGGCATTCAAATGTTCCCGGGTCTTATCTACCTGGCCAGAGCAGCGAGTTCAGAGTGCAGTGCAGAGCGGTCACAGTGGAGCAGTAGTGAGGCAGTCCAGAGCGGTCAGAATGGAGCATTGTGGGACAGCCTCTGGAGGCTATTAATGTCGGGTTCCGTCTTCACTAGCCCACGGTCGAGCTTGGAACGTCGAGATTAGCCTTATGCCACTGGTTAGGCTGGAGTGCCAAGATCGATCTTTAAGGCCCTTTACATCGACGTTAAGGGCATGTATGTGAAGACAGGTACACGTTTACTTCGACCTAACGTCGTTAACATCGATTTAAAGTGGTAGTGAAGACATGCCCTTCAGCATGTCATGGGACCATAGGAAGAAGGGAATTTTACTTACTTTTGAGTAGCCAGAGTATTTTTGTAAAGGCATACGTGTCTATGGTATACCAGGATAATGTCCATGGGAATGTTTAAAGAATGTATGAATTTCTTTTCCATATGTCACATAGGTAAACCTCAGTTATCCAAACAACAGTTAATTGAACACTCTGATATGCAAAAGTCAGATATGTCCCTTTGAGGTTTGACTTCAATATGTAAGGTTGGACTGGTCAGACGTGCATATAAATCTTTATATGCTCATGTGATTTATATGCTCAAGTCTTTATATCTGTTTTTGACCAATATATCAAGACATGTACACTGCAGTCCTGAAGTGCAGCTCCTTCTGTTGTGTCTTAGAAATCTAGCAGACACGAGAAGCCTACCAGTAAGTCTGAACTCTGTGCTAAGGACCAGGGGACTTAAAAACCTGCTTGCTGGCTCTTCCAATTATCTGAAGTTTTTAGAGTCCCCCTAGACCTTTGGATAATTGGAGCTGTGCTTTATTGTTTTCTTTAATTTTGATTCAGCTCTTCTCAGATGAGCCTCAGTGCTTCGATTGCTTTTGTGTTTTCTTTTTGAGGTCTGCATCACTAAAATATTTACCAAGAATTTAGGCAGAGTTTACAGATTCTATAGTTATAAATAATAACGAGGACTAGTAAAGAAACATCTTTCAGATTATTTGAGTGTGTGCAGAGCAATCTTTCTACTTGGTTTTATTTTTCAAATATTTTTTACTTTAGTTGACATTTGCTGCTGACTAAGATGACTACATCTGCTAAGTGGCTGCAATTAGAAAAAAATGATTCTTCATAAACAAAAGAGGGAAGAGCAAATTATAACATATTTTCAAATTCCTAAAAAATAAAGCAAAACACAATGTTGTTATGAGCATCACTGTTAGTGACAAATTATCAGAAATGAAAATCCTCTCTTCCATTGATTCACTGCTCTCTTTGACATAAAACACTTTCTAGATCATCCCATAAAAATCTAATTAAAATTAAAAGAACACATCCAAGAATTATTTTATTAGCTGTTGTGTGTTTGGTACTGCTACAGTAGCAGAAATATTCCCCCCCCCTTTTTTTATTAGCAGATAGTTGTCTGAACATGATACTCAGTTTCTTTTTCTAGGCTTCAATTTTACATTCACTCTTTTCTTATGAAATATCCAGAATGGAAACAGAGAAAGATGGAAGTGATGCTACCACATGTTGGAAAGGGAGAAGCCATAGATTTAGATGCTAAGAGACAGATTAGGCTCTTAAGTCACAGGTTTGCAATTGAGACAGAGCACAGGCTAGAAGGAGAACACACCGTCTCCTCCAAAGTTCTTACATGGTCCCCATTACTGTAGTATTTGAGCACCTCCCAATTTTTAATGTATTAATCCTCACAACACCCCTGTGAGCATCCTAGCATCCCATTTGATAGATTGGGAATGAGACACAGAAAGAGTAAGTGACTTTCCCATGGTAACACAGGGAAGTGAAGTAGGGAATTGAGCCTAACTCTTGAGTCCTAGGTTAGTGTCCCAATAAGTGGACTGTCCCTTCTTATCATACTTACAAGCATATAGCATGTATTCCTCCCTGCAGGCCGTTATCACTACAGAACAAAGTTTGGTGGTTAAGTGAAGGTGGAGCCATGGCCTTATCTTTTCCCTCTCCAGCTCTCCATCAATTAGAGTGGTTTAATCCTCAAGGCAATGCAAGGAGTGCAGTTGTAGAAGCCTCTGTGCAGAATACAAGGGCCACCTTTACCCGCCTGCACAAGAACCAACTACAGCCTGGCCCTAAGTAACTCTCCATAACTGTGCTGAAAGATAAGGTTGCCCTTTTTCACTTGTTCATGTATTCATTATTAATAATAAAGATAATAATAATAATAATAATTAATAATAATACATAATTAAAAGTAAGCCACTAGAATAGTATTAAGGAATTTTTTTTAAAGAAATAGACCCAATAAGTCATTTTGTGCAGGAGTATTCCACATGGTGGAAAAGTTATGATACAGCACAGTTATGAAAGATGAAAAGATTTCAGTTCCTAAAACCAGTTCAGAGAACAGAAAGAAATTTTACATGCCACTGAATATTTAGTATTAAAAAGATTCACCATTCTCCCAGATGATGACATGTCATAGCAAATCTCCCCAAACAGAACACACCCTATGCAGTGTAATGAAATCACTAAAACCCATTTCAAAACTTACAATATAATCCTGATTTGTTCCTACAAGACACAACATATCATCAGAAAATCCCGAGTTTAGAATGAAGAGAAAAACCTGAGACGATGGGAAGTAAAATATTCCAAATAAATAAGACATGAAGTGGGTCTTCAGAAGTGTCAGGGGGAAAAAAACCATGGAAAATTACAACAGTTTTTTTCATATATAGCTCAAAATATCTAGGGTGTGATTTAAGTTTTGGTGGTTCAGCTTTACATTTGTATATTTTTGAATATTTTGTATATTTGTGTTAAGGAACATAGGGGCCAATTTTTCCCTTGAAACATGCATTCAGTTTCTTATAGCACTGATGTGATTTGAAGACAGAAATGGGCTCATGGGAATTGAACAAAAAGAAAACCTGTTATTAAAGTATGAAAGAGATGGTTATTAGTCCTGCTATAAGCCAATCTCAACCTATCCTTAACTGTGGTGATGCTACCTGTCGTGGTGGTTCCCTTTAGTGTTATTATGGAAAAGTGAGTCTCAAAAACTATTTACAGTTAAGAGCATGCTGAGATTCAAACTTGGAGCAGGGTTAATATCCATCTGCTTCATATTGATTGAATTTAGTTTCCAGATTTGGCACAATGACTGTTTAGAAGACAATTATTATTATTTATTATTTGTATTAAAGTAATGCCCTAGGGGCTTCAATCAAGGTTCCACTACTCTAGCTGTTATACAGACAAGTAATAAACTCTTGATAAGAATAAGAATTCCTGCCTCAGGAAACTCACAATTGAATTTTTCATGAATATTTTATGTGCAACATATTTACTAACTTGTGCAAAAGAACTATTTATATATGATTCATTTTACAGATTTATCCCTGACAATCTACCTTTTTATTCTTTTCTTGGTTCCTCCAGTTCAGTGGTGGCCAGCTTGTGGCCTGCAGCCCACATGCAGCCCATCAGAGCAAGCCACTGGCGGGCTGCCAAATGTTTGTTTACATTTGCTCGCTGCTCACAGCCCCTAGTTGCCGCAGTACACTGTTCCCAGCCAATGGGAGTGGCGGGAAGTGGTGCTGGCCGGGCCACCACTTCCAGCCGCTCCTATTGACTGGGAACGGCAAATTGAGTCCTACATTAACAAATATTCTTGTCTAGGGTTTTATAGTTCACATTTGTTCTTATCACCAAGTCTTTTATTACCACGAACCATTCTTTCTTGTGGTAACATTTACATCCTGTGTTGAAACTATGAACTTGGATACAACTTTTTAAAGACATCTGTATGACCTATTGAGAGTGGGAACTCGTCTGTTTTAATTTTGCAAGGATTATCCATCACTTATTTTAAATCAGGAGTTTAAATCAAGTAGCAATTAATTTTAGACATGTTAGTAACATTAGCATATTCATAATGTGTACTTTAAAATGGGAGAGGGGGAATATAAGTCTGCAATTGTGCCACATTTTTATTGCATCATTTTGATAAATTTGTAATTCATTTCCTTTGTCTCCTGTGCCCTAATACCTACCAGTCTGTACTCATGAGTTGCAGCATTTCTATCTAAAATGACAAAAGAGGCATCACTAGAAGGCAGCCAAGTTTTTTGCACCAGGAATCTATGCCCTATGTTTTCTCTTTTCCCACACTTTTGCTGCTTTAGCAAGGGTCTGTTAAAAGATTTTTGAGTACCTTTTGCTGCATTTAAAAAAATGGCTTTTTTTCAGCAAGGTAAAATAAACTGTACATTATTTTGGGTTTGCTGTAAAACCACATGACATTTATTATTTCTTATGCTTTGATGCTAAACAAGGTCAACTTTGACAGTTTTGTCTGTTTTACTATGAGATTTTGTATGTATGTAGTCTTTTTTAACCTTCACTCACATGTAATTATTTCTCTAGATAGTGCACCATTCAGCAGATTTCCCTGACGGGCTGTGTGCAGCCCACACTTCGCAGGTTGCCCACTACTGGCTTAGCACAATGGGACCCCAGAACTGAATTTAGGTATTACCAAAGGTATAAATAATAGTAAAAAAACTTTATTTGGTCCATAGAGTCTTATTACTCTTAATTATAAGCCATCAATCCTAAACATATCCTATCCTTAATGTTTACATTTCTCAAATATTTGTATTGACATTTAACATTTAGTTAGTTACTTAGTTCCCATTACACCTCTGGTTTTTAGGGCAGTGACAAAGCTTCTCCACTTCTGTCTGTTTTTTGGAAAATCTTTCAATGGTTCCCCCGTTGTGCCACAAGTTTTTCAGCTCAGCTTCCACAGTTCTTCCATGTGTTGTTTTTGGGTGATCTTGTATTGCTATTCTGGTAATGGAATCAGTTTCCATCTGAAGCACACAGACAATCCATCTCCAGTGTCTCCTGGTAATGATGGTGCTCATATCTTCTTGGCTGCACTGTGTGAAGAGGTCTTGGTTTGAGACTCTTTGGGGGCAAAGGATATGGAGAATTTTTCTGAGGCAGATTGTAATGAATGAAGCCATTTGGACATGTCATACTTTCCCATTCTCCAGCATTCTGCACTATAAAGTAGTGTTGGAAGTGTGCAGCTCTGATAAATCCAGTGTTGGGTTTTGGTGTTGTATTTTGATGATTTCCAGACTGTATTTAGCTCCTGAAGGTGTTCCTGGTTCTATTGATTCTTTTCTGGATATCTTGGCTTGTTCCACCCTCCTGGCCAATAGTGCTGTCCAAGTATGTGAATTTCTCTACATTGGTGAGAACATAATCCTCTATCCATATTGTTGATGGTGAGGCAATATTAAGGGTTATTATATCTGTATGATTCCACTTGATTTTCAATCCAATTTGCTGGCTTAAGGTGTTGAGTCAGGTTGTTTAATAATTAAAAGCTTCTTTTCCAACTTTACATGCAGTGTTGATCGTGGTGAGCTTAGTTTTAGAGTCAAAACAGGGGTATGTCAGTGGTGTGTCATGTCTGCAATCCTCTTCAACACTGCCATTGACTGGGTAATGTGGCATACACCAGACATGTTAAGAGGCATGAGATGGACATCCTTCTCATCCCTTGAAGACCTGGACTTCACAGATGATCTCATTCTCCTCTCATATACCCAACATCATATGCAAGAAAAAACAACCCGAATCAACATTTAACATAATGCCCATATATTTCTTTGCTTAGCCATGTGTAGTTCTTTCCTTATGAATCTGTTCTTCCTTCCCTTTAATCAACACCCAGAGCAATGTGGTTTGGGGTTTGTCCCTCCCTGCCTGGGGCAGTGGGGCTCGGGCAGGCTTAGGCTTCATTCCCCCGTCCTTGGGTTATGTAGCAATTTTTGTTGTCAGAAAGGAGTTGTGGTGCAATGAAATTTGAGAAGCCCTGCTTTATTTCATTGTGTGGGAAGTGCAGGTTTATTTATTTTTTATTTTTAATAATACGTACACTGTGATCTGTGTTTATTAGAGAAGACAGGATTGAAGACTTGCATCTTGAATTTGGGACTGAAGGTGGTGAGGTTTATTTCTTGAGGAAGTTTGTTCCACACTATCAGACTAGCCTCCAAGAAAGCTCTGATGCACAAAGTTTGGCTGTCTAATAGAAATTCCACTGTGCTTGGTGAGTTGAGTTGTCGGCTACATTCTTTATCTTACTGCTTTAGGCAACTCTAAAAATATCCTGTGCCCAGGATATTGAGTGCCTTTGAACTTACCTTAATATTTTATGGGAAGACAATGCATAGAGCAGAGGACACGTCTGATGCTCTTGCAATACCCTGTGTTGCTGAGGAGACATACTATAGCATTCTGTGCTAGATGGAATTCCATACGTGCTGATGGCTTCATGCATTGCTATAGTCCATCCAGAAATGTGAATGAGGCATGTATAACCTGGGTCAGGGCATTGTATACCCAGGTGGGACAGTCTCCTAGCCAACAGGAGAGGAGGGGAAAGTGTTACACAGGTATGTGGCTATGAGAAAGCTTAGGGTATGTCTTCACTAATCGCCGGATCGGCAGGTAGTAATCGATCTTTTGGTGATCGATTTATCGTATCTCGTTAAGACATGTTAAATCAATCACAATGGCGCCCCCGTTGACTCCAGAACTCCAGCTTGCCATGAGGCGCAAGCTGGAGTCGAGGGGGGAGCGCGCCGTCGACTACCACCACCATGAGGATGGCAGGTAAGTCAGCCAAAGATATGCCGACTTCAGCTACTTTATTCATATAGCTGAAGTTGTGTATCTTCAGTCGATTTCCTCCCCACCCCCGATGTAGACCAGCCCTTAGTGTCAGTGAGGAGTCCAGAAGCCCTACTCAAGTACAGATTGAATAGTGCACTTGTAGGGGTGTGCCTTTAACCAAAGGAGACTACATCATACTCAAGACAATTTGAATTATTAAAAAAAAATGTGTGAAGCAGCATATGAAATGCTTTGTTAAAGTCTTGTTATGTCTCTGATCATCTGCTGCATTCCTTCCATCTACAAACTTGTTTAATTTTTTTGAATGAACAAATGATATTTGAGCAAGTGGCATTGCTTGCAAGTGATGGCTGCTTCAGGCAATTGCTCTGAGAGGGAATACAACAAAATCGACTGTTAGTGGCCTCTTAGCCTAGGTCCTCCTTCTGAAAAGAAAACCTAGAAGGCTGCTTCACAGAAAGGCCCCCATTGGACATTTGTTCCCGCTGACAGCCACTATAGCAGACACAGCAGAGAGCCCACTTCATTGTCATCACAGATCAAGAAAACGTGGTGCCCAGACTCTGAGCCCAGACAAGAGCTAACGTGCATAGGGTGACCAGATGTCCCAATTTTATAGGGACAGTTCTGATTTTTGTGTCTTTTTCTTATGTAGTCTCCTATTACCCCCAACCTCCTGTCCAGATTTTTCACACTTACTGTCTGGTCACCCTGCAACAAAATCAGATTTTAAGGACTTACTATCAGAATTGAAGGACGTTAGAGCAAATATTAGTACCAAAATACTGTCCATAGTAAAAAAGTCACCAATTTGAGTTTGAGTTGAGGATGGAGTAGTAGAAAATGCAAACAGGTGCTAATCTTCAGAGATGAATGAAAGTAGTGAAAAATACAGTACATTAAAATGATATTGAAACAGGCGAAGGGGGAACTATATATATATATATTTAAAGAGTACCTGAGAACTCAGAGACTAGCTTTACTCGGCAGCTATTAAAAAAAACAACCCAGATCTGCAAAATTTAGATGAAATTATAATGGCTACAGCACACAGAAAACCTCTACCTTCCTGAAAGTGCTGGTAGCAGACTAACAGAATTTATAAAAAGGCTTCACTGTTTTCATGAAAAAAAAAGGATATTCTATGAAAGGCCAGGGAATAGAGTGAGATTCATTTGTATTTTACTCGCTTGAAAAATTATCAAGGGATCTCTCCACTGACCTTAAGAATGGAGCTGGAGCCGAAGGAAACAACATAGATTCTGAGGGGAGCAGAGATCTGCTAGTGCTGCATTTTCCCCTTCAGATTGTCTTTTATATCTCACAGACCATCTCGCAATATCAGAGACTTGAAATAAGGCAATAATAAGATTCTAAAAATATTGGGTCTGGATGCATGTAATAAAAGACACCAAGAGGGATCACTAGAGGAGAGTTCAGGAGAAGGATAGTAATCAGTAGTTTGGACTCTAGGGAGGAACTGTTTTGCACCATGAAAAGGTTTTCATAAAGAGATATGGAGATGCTACTATGAATTTTCGTAAAAAAAGTCATTTGTGCTGGTAAACCTGAATATCTTCCTTACCGCACCATATGGGTTCCCAGATATTTTGGTCCCTGGTTTGGTAATCAGATGAGTGTGGATAGACTAGTGTGACACTCAGGGCCGGCGACAGGGGGGTACTACGGGTAGAGCTGTACTGGGCCCCAGACTTAAGGGGGGCCCCCTTAAGTCCGGGGCCCGGTACACAGCTGTACCCGCAGTGTCCCCCCTTGTCGCCGGGCCTGACTGGAGAAGGGGGCAGCGTTTCCCACCATCCCACCACAGCTGCGTAGAATGCGCGGTGCTTCCCTGGGCCCCTGCGGGCGGGTCCAGAGAGCAGGTGGGGGCAGCACCGCCAGGGTTAACTCCCCCTCCCCTGCCCGGGCAGCCAGCCCCACCGGCGGGGTTGGGCTGCTGGGGGGGAGCGTGGCCAGCTCATGCCCCCAGCCGGAGCCGGCCGCTGCTGCTGCCAAACTCGCCTGGCTCGGCGCTGGCAGGCGGCCCCTGCCCCCTTCGCGGGATGCCCGGGCCGGCAAGGGGTGGGCAGATGCCGGGCTCCCACCAGCAGGGTATACGGGACGGCGACTGAACCCAGCAGGTGGCCGGCGGTGAGTAGCAGCCAGAGCGGGGCGGGGGTGCCGGATCCACGAGCCCAGCTGCGGAAAGTGCCCCGGGGCCGGGGCCGCGCGGAGTCCAGCCCTGGCCCTCCGCAGCTGGGGCGTTGCCTGGCCCAGGGGCTGGAGGGCGCTGCGGGCGAGGGCCCAGGGAAATTCCCGTGGGGCGAACATTTCACCCGGTTCCCCTATCATGGTGGCTGAAACTTTCAGATCCAGGCTGGGGCCGGGCGGGGGTTGGGGGGCCCCCACAAACGATCAGAGTACGGGGCCCCAAAATTTCTGTCGCCGGCCCTAGTGACACTGCAGAATCCCATTGACTCATTATAGATACAGGATACTAAAAAAGTTTCCACACAGAGAAACTAGAAATCCATTGTAGGAACCCAATATTTTCATTTGTAAATTTTGTGATAAAAAATAAACAGAGCAATATTATGTTTTGTGTTAACTTAATCTGTTTGAAGCTGAATTCCAGTTTTCTTTGAGCAATCCAGATAGATGGACCATATTCTGCTGTCATTGAAATGTGTCAACAAGAGCAGAATTTGACCTCAAAATCCTGATTCTATTTATCAGAAAATCTGAAAGAACCACTTAAATCACTTAGTGATACCAATGAAGCATACTGGTACAGTATATCTTAAAATAAATTAAAAGAGATGAGTTAAATCCCGAGATTGCAGTGGACAACCTGTGCCTGAATAGAATCCCAGACAAATCAATGGGATTCTGAAAGGGTGCAGAGTTGCAACCATGCATATCACATTGCTTTCCTAGGCTAAATTCATAAAGTGTGTAATAGATATACTTTGGGTTCATTTCCATTGTTTGCAATTAAATAATGTGTTAGAGTGCTACCAAAATAAACAAACAAAAAAGCAAGAGTCTATCATTATTTTAGCTAGTGAAATATATTAAAATTCAGACTTATTTTTGTCACATTCCTCCCAAACGTAATAAAAGAAAGATGATTTACAGAAATCCAGAAATGTTGGTATATGACAGGGATCGGCAATGTTGGCCCGCGGGACCACAAGGTAAACACCCTTAGCGGGCCCCTCCGCTTTGTTTACCTGCCTTTTCATTGACTGCAGCTCCCACTGACTGCGGCTCGCCGTCCTGGTCAAATGGGGGCTGCGGGAAGTGGTGCGGAGAACGGCAGGTAAACAAAGTGTGTGTGTGGGGGCGCTAATGGTGCTTACCCAGTGGTCCCGCATGCCAGTGTTGCTGATCCCTGTTCTATGATGTGCACACTAGAGAAATGAACCGAATAACATTTATGATCATAACCTATTCCACTTTTTTTAAAAAAGTGTTATTGTAACCCATGTGCTTAATAGGGAGATATCTCTTGAAGCGACCCATTGGGGGGGAAGTAGGAGTGAGTTGTGTCTGGGGCATTGTTGCTAGACAGATTAAGCACTTCACATCCAGAAGCTTCTGGAATTGGGTGAGGTAATATTGGGTATGCTCCAGTACAGTTCAGGGGTGGCTAACCTGAGCCTGATAAGGAGCCAGGATATACCAATGTACATTGCCAAAGAGCCACAGTCATATGTTAGCAGCTCACCCCTCATCTCCTGCTGCCTGGCTCCCAGCGCCTCCCGCCCGCCATGAGACAAGCCGATCAGCACCTCGTCTTCCCTCCCCACACTTCCCGATCAGCTGTTTTGTGGCATGCAGGAGGATTGGGGGAGAGGAGCGGGGGCACGGCAGGCTCAGGGGAGGGGGTGAGAAGGGATGGAGTGGGGACAGGGCCTGTGCAGAGCAGTGAGCACTCCCCGGCACATTGGAAAGTGTGTCCAGAGTTGGTGTCTATACAAGGAGCCTCATATTAAGTTTTGAAGAGCCACATGTGGCTCCAGAGCCATAGGTTGGCAAACCTTCTCCAATAGGTTCCCTGTTGCTGGGGTCAGACTCCATGAGGGCAAGCAGTCAGGGCAGCTGCTTTGCAGAAGGCCAGGTGCCTTGTGTGAGTTGGGAAAAGGTGACCCCAAGAGCAAAAACCAGGCTGTTGTCCCTAACTCTGAAGCATTTTGCCCCAGATTAGTGATGTTGTCAACCCTCTAATGGGGAAGTATGGGCAATGCTAATTATAGCAAGAGGAAATTGGGAGGGGAAAATAGCTTCTATTTTAATTGTATGCTTTGAATGTTGTTTTGATTTTAGCCAAACTGTTCTTGTTAAATTGTCTCACTAGTCTGATTCACCAACTTTTCTTTAACTGTAGTATTGGGTAAAGAGTCATTTCTATTTTGCTATTCTAAGTTTTGTATTTTCTTGTAACAGGTTTTTTTAAAAAATCTATATACTTCATTTAGTAATTGGTTAATCAGTTGACTGACAAGCAGTGATTTTATTAGAGGAAAAGTCTGCATGGATTCCAGCTGAAGATTCCTACAAGCAGGTGGAGGGCGGATGTTGTTTTAGACTCAGAAGAATGTATTGATTTGGTGATCAAAGACTAATTGAGACTTAGGTGAACAAAACCTAAGATTTTGGGAACTTTCAGTTTCTTCTCATTATATTTCTGTGGGGACTGAACTGTTCAGATTTTAATTTGTTTTCTTTATTTATGTTTATGTATAACTGAGAAGCTAATGGCTGTGGATAATAAAATAGCCATGTCATGCTGTAAAAATTAGATTATTGTTTGTTTCTGAATCATAAGCTTATAAAGTTATGTAATTAAATTAATTTCTTTAGTTCCTTTTGGGACTTGAATGTGGTGAGGCTGAGGCTATACAATCCTTGCTGAAAAACCTCAGAGACTGAACACTTGGTCTCCAGCTACTTTCTATGGAAGTTGGGTTTGTTTTTTTTAAGGCACTGGAGATGGGAAATGGAGTGAACTCTAGCCCACCCAAAGGTTACATGGCCAAAACTTTTTTTTCAATGAAAAAAACGCACATTTGAGTTGACCAAAATATTTAGTTACTTCATGTCAATTTTGTCTAATTGTTCTGATAAAACAAAAATCAGCAATGTTGAAACACTAATTTTGACATGTGCAAAATTAAATATTTCATGGTGGGGTCTAAAATCACAAGGAGACTTAGGCACCAATCAGAAAACAGATATGATTCCAGACTCTTCTCCAATGAATATTTAAACAAAAAGGAACAGCTTCAACAGGAGATACTGAGAGACACCCACCCCAGAATAGCCGATACCCTGGAGGATGCTCCCCAAAGTGGTGGGGGAGACACCCAGGTTAAAGTTCCAGCTACAGAGCAGGGATACAAGCCTGGCTCATCCACATTCAGATGAGTGTGCTAACCACTGGGCCTAAGGGGGATAGCAGCACCATCATTATCTCTACTATGTGAATGTAACCTAGCTTCCCTTTGTGAATTTAGCCTCCCCGCCCCATTGGAATTTTGAGAATGAACCATTTTGATATTTCTGATTTTTTTTTAATTTGACCAAAATTAAAACAAATTTGTTGAAATTCAAATCTGGTTCAGAGATATCTCTGGTGACTTCACTAACCACTGGGCTATACTACAGGGTGGACCCAGCCTGCCTTTCACTGTGGCATGTAGCTACACCTCTCTACATGCTGATGCAAGTGTAGACAAAGCTATAATAAAAATAAGCTCATACATGTTCATTTACAGGATTTGGAGAACATACCTGTGACTGTGGTGTTAAAAATTAAATTGTCTTAAAGCTTCCCTGTAATCAAAATAAGAAATGTCTTACGGTAGACTCTCGATTATCCAGGATGATAGGGAAAAAAATAATCCTAGTTAATAAAATCTTGGATAATCACCATCCATAGGAAATATGGGGTAGGGGATTTGGTTCACCAGCCACCTTGCGCTGGTGGGGAGGGGGTGTTGGTTCACTTTCTGCCCCGCACCTTGGTGGGGGTTTTGTGTGTGTGTGCTTGGGGCGGCAACAAAGCCAGAGCCGGCCCTGCGAGTTGGGCGTATTTTTTTTGACATCCTGGTTAATGCACATCCTGGTTAACCCAATCCTGGATAATTGAGAGTCTACTATATTACCGCTCAGTAACAATTGAAATCAATGAAATATCTAGACATTCACTCTGTGGAACCTTTTAACATGTGCATAAAGATATGTATGTGTTTCAGAGTTTTTTGGATTGAGGCCTGTGTGACTGTAAAGAACGAACAGAATGCGTGTGCTTTGTGATGCAGGTGTCTGCTTCACTAGTTGAAAAGTCAGAAAAGTGTTTGAAACACACACATGTAAGAAATAATGAAACTCCTTTGTTCAATGTTGAGTCAAGCCAGGAACTGCATAGAAGATGTGGTCTGGGGCTCCTTGCGAATCAAAAGACAACCACTGAATGTATATGGGTATTAAGGTATTTGGCAGAGGCCTTTCAATCTCTGAAAAATAATAAATGGCATGTTTGTTGCTTATTTATTGATATTTTCAGGTGTTAAGAAGTTCTGTGGACAGTAAGTTAATTAACAAGGCTATCGTGCGGATTTGCATATATATAGAGAGAGAGAGTGTATGTACCACAATATAACTCCCTAAGGTCACCTAGTTACATATTTTGAGCCCAATTTTCAAATTTGGATACCTAAATTAAATTGTTCAGTTACACAATGAATTAGTTAGTGTAATGCTTTGCATTGTACATGAGATGAGGATGTCACTTAATATTTTTTGAACGATGCTTTCTTAAAAAATAGGTTTTGGGGGCCTATTTTCATGTAAAATTGACAGTAAGCACGTAGGCTTGCCAACTGTCTAATCGTACAATTCCAAACAATTTTTCCCCATCCCCTGCCCTGCCCCTTCCCTGAGGCCCCACCCCTTCTCACTCCCTCCTCCCCCCCCCCATTGCTCACTCTCCCCAACCCTCATTCACTTTCACAGAAAGGGGTTAGGGTATAGAAGGGAGTGTAGGCTCTAGACTTCAGGGTGGGGCCAAAGAGTTCGGAGCATGGGAGGGGGCTCTGCGCTGAGCCTGGGGCAGGGGGTTGTGGTGCAAGAGGAAGAGCAGGATGCAGGCTCCGGCTGCGTGATGCTTTCCTCAGGTGGCTCCCAAAAGCAACTGGCATGTTCTTGTGGCTCCTAGGCGTAGGGGTGGCCAGGGGGCTCTGCATATTGACCCTGCATGCAGACACCACTCCTGCAGCTCCCATTGGCTGTGGGTTCTGGTCAATGGGAACTGTGGAGCCAGTTCTCAGGGTGAGGGCAGTTTGGCATCTCTCTGATTGCCCCTGTGCCTAGGGGCTGAACAGACATGCAGGCTGCTTCCAGGAGCCACATGGAACCAAGGGAGGTGTGCCGCCGATCAGACTTTTGACCTATTAAAATTTTCCAGATTGATTTTAATAGCAACTGGGAGACGGAGAACAATTCCGAGGGGACTCCCAGACCATCCAGGACAGTGGCAGCCCTATGAGCAAGTTGATAAGCTCTAAATAAATGTGGATGGATGAGGGTGGGGGCTAGGATCCACTTACTGAACTTGGATGGAGGATATCTCGCTAAACCCTAACATACAGCATGACAAATGGCCTTGCAATAATATGATATAGTTTATTGTGACTGTTAAATGAATGTGGTTAATATAAAATACAGATCCCAATGCAGTGTATTATTGTATGAAGTGTCATAAATGAAACAATAATAGGCCTGGGATTTTTAACTTACATACTTAGGCTCCAACTAGGGTTTCCAGGCATCTGGTTTTTGACCGGAACTCTGGTTGAAAAGGGACTCTGGTGTCTCTGGTCACCACCTCTAACCAGACCATTAAAAGTCCAGTTGGCTGTGCAGCGGGGCTAAGGCAGGCTCCCTGCCTCCCTGGCTGTGTGCAGCTCCCCAGAAGTGGCTGGCATGTCTGGCCCCTAGGCGCAGGGGTGATCAGGGAAGCTCTGCATGCTCTCCCCACCCACAGCACTGGCTCCACAGCTCCCATTGGTCAGGAACCGTGGTCAATGGGAGCTGCGGGGACAGCACCTGTGGGTGTGGGCAGCACGCACAACACAGAGTCATCTGGCCACGCCTCTGCCTAGGGACCAGACATGCCAGCCACTTCTGGGAGCAGCACAAAGCCAAAGCAGGTAGGGAGCCTGCCTTATCCCCACTATGCCACCGCCTGGGAGTCGCCTGACGTAAACGCTGTCCATACGGAGCCCACGCTCTAACTCCCTCCCAGACCCCACACCCCGAAACCCCTACCCCAGCCAAGAGCCTCCTCCAGCACTCCAAACACAATTGACTTCAATCTTCTGACCATAAAATACAACCTAATTTCTGTAGATGTTGAAAAAAAAATCTGTCATCTCTAAAATGTCAACTTCATGAAAAACATGCATGCTGTAGTTTCAACTTCCATTTGCAGCAATGAACCTTTAATTCTAATGAGGCATTTTGAAGAAAGGATGGCCATATAGACAATTAATCCCATAGTTTTATATTACCAAGAACTAGGGGTGAAGTGGAGGATATTTAATTAGCCTTCAACTTTGCCAAACTCACTGTTAAAGATTTCCATTTTAAAAAAATGTTTAGAGATTAATTGTTTAGTTCCTCATTAGTATGGCATATTAAACTTCTTTAGAAGCTATAGATCTCTTAGCTCAGCAATTACTGCTACTTTGAAAGGAAGTATGCCATCTAAAAATGGCAGCTACTTAGAGAATAGATATGCTTTTCATGTGTACTCAATCATATCTTGTTCTTTTAGAGGTAAATATAAAGTTAGGCTATTGTCTGTAGCTACACAGTGAATAGCATGAAGCATACTCTCCCCTGCCAAAAATGACCAGAATTTTTCACTAAAAACCAGGTAGAAGGCCAAACACTTACATCCGTATAACTCCACTGAAGGCAATGGGGTTGCAATGTTGTAACTGTGGGCACAGCTTGGCCTGCAGAACCTCCATGATAGGTGAAACATGAGAAGGAAAGGAGTAGTTTGACTTGCAGATTTCAGGTTGAGTGTACAGGGCTGGAGAATAGGGGCGGTGGACTCCGCATCTCCTGAAATCTTCAGATGCAGATGGAAGGTCTTTCAGGAATATATGTTTTAGTCATACATGAGTTGTTGGTTCAACAGGAGGGAATATGGATGAAATTATATGGTCTGTGTAATATAGGATATCATAATCTATGATCTAATGGTACCTTCTGGCCATAACATCTATGAATATGCCATTCTGATAATCAATCTTTAGAATACAACCAGACTTTCTAATTACTCCAATAAGTCTGACTTAAATCAAAATAGGGTAGGAAGGATAAAACTATAAGAATAACTTCCAATAACAACGGAAGAAGATTGTCTCACATTGTTTAGGATATTCACTACCAAATTTTTCTTTGCAAAAAAATTGCCTTTAATCTTAGTAGACTTAAAAAGCACAGTACTCAAGCTAACCTTCTTACTATGAATTAAGCTTCACATTAGTTTAGTTTTCCTACCTCCAGTGTAAAGATGTTCAATAATCTACAATGTGTTTATGATGTGGGCACTAAGGAAAATGCTGCCATTTTCCCCATTAATCATTTCATCTACTTAATTATTTGATAGAACAGAAGAAACATTTAATTAACATTTAATTTTAATTAAAAAAAAAGAATGTACCAATCAGAAAACCTCCATGCTCTGTTTATGCTTGGGGAAAATAGCAAACATATGTTTGTTTCATTGTTTGTCACCAGTCAATATAAGAGTCCTTTTTGTTGCCTACACATCTACAAAAACATACTAACATTGTTTGCAATTCTCACTAATCTTAAAGTAAGCTAAAAATCACAAGAAACAAAAAAAGTATTCAAAAAATGCTTCCGCACTTATGAAAAGCATATCTTTATCTCAATAAACAGCAGTATTTCAATTACTTTTTTTTTCTAACTAGGGGAATGCTGTTTTCTGGCAGAACTGGAATGCTTTCTTCCTGTGAAAGCAGGAAATAGAAATTACTCATAGTTTCTTGACTTCTGTTTCCAGTTCTGCAACTGATTCGTGGCATGACTTCAAGAAAATCCCATAAAGTCGTGGTGCTTCGGTTGTTCATTTGAGCTCTTCATATGAAAGAGCAAAGGAGCCAAGTGTTAAGATTTTGGAGACTTCCAGAAAGGTGGTGCTTGTATACCTTCCATCCCCTCTGTTTTTGTTTCCTCTCAGAAGTCTGCTCTGTCTCCTTCTTTTTTCTGCCTTGGCCTGAAACTAGGTTCACCCAAAGCTAATGGAATGAGTGTGCTCAGACAATAATGGACTCCATGCCATTATGCTAACTGTGATTGTCCCACAAAGTGGATTCATTACCAATTTAGATATCTTAACAGTGAGTTTAGCACATCCAAAGGCCAGTTTTGGTACTATATTACCAAAGTACTATTACAAGTTAGCAGTATCCATAAGTATAGGTTGATAAACATGACAAATTGTTTTCTTTTACCTTTTTTTTTAAAGTATAGATCCTGTAGAGTTTCACACATGACAGCAATATTTTGAGGGTGTCTCCCAATTGAATTTTTTTGATGTTTTGTGAAAGTTTCCCTAAGATTAAAGAAGGTAGCAGTGCCTGGAATAATAAGAGCAATAGGACTCCTATGGGGTGAGAGAACTTTGCCAAGTTTCAAAGCAAATTCTTTGAGCAAAATCTTTAAAAGGGCAGGGAGTGCAAAATAGTATTTGGAAGTTTTTCTTTTCCTTCACACTGCTTTGTCATGTTTCACAAGTGTAGTATCAATAGAATGAACACTCACACATCAATAGAAATTTTATCATCTTACTACATTGAAATTCTCACTTTCAATCCATATCTAGTGTATTACTGAGTCTAAGCTAGAGTTACTCTGTGCTGGTCTACTGTCTTATAGGACATTCATCATATTCCTTAAAGTTATGTCATTCGTATAGACAGGCATTAGAAGAGACTTTCTGTTTAGAAAGTTCTTCATGTTCAAAAGCCTGATTGTTACATCAAACGTGTCACTTGTTAAAAATATACATTCAACTTTTGACTAAACATCTGCAGATTTTTTTGTTGGCCAAGATACAGTCAGCTTCTCTATAATTTGTTGATTCTGACATATGCAGAAATGTAAGTGGTTTATTTTGTATTGTTTAGTTTTATTATTGAAATAAATGTTTAGTGCTTTGGAAAGGGGTGAAGTTTACAACACTAGAAACAACAAAAAAGTGTCTATGTAGAATTGAAAAATAAAATTGGATAATTGGTCTGAAATCACCAAGATAAAACTCAGTAAAGACAAATGCAAAGCACTACACTTGGGAAGAAAAAATCAAATGCACAGATACAAAATAGGGAATGACTGGCTAGGCAGGACTGTAGAAAAGGATATGGGAGTTAGAGGGGATCACAGCTTGAATATGAGCCAACAATGTCTTGAAGTTGAAAAAAAAAGGCTACTATTATTCTGGGGTGTATTAACAGGAGTGTTGTATGTAAGACAGGTTGGACAAAAACCTGTCAGGTGTTGTCTAGGTATACTTGGTCCTGTCTCAGCACAGGGAATGTTATAGATGACCACTCAAGGTCCCTTCTAGCTCTACATGTCTAAGGTTCTATGATTTACAGATATTGCAGAAACAGACAGGAGAAAGTCAAGATTCCTCCACACATTAGATTTGTTCTTGAAATGAAGGGGTCACCAATAGAAGTGAGATAACAGTTACCTCCACTACTTTCGATCCTTTGTCCAACAACTATGGCTAGTTGATGTCAGTTGTAATTGATTTGCATGAAGTTATCACTTATTCTTTAAAAACTGGTTTGAAACCACCAACTCCTGACATAGAGGTGACTATGCATTTTTTACATGTTAAGATTTGCTCAGTGCTGACCTGAAGTGAATTGAAAGAGATGACCGAGAGGTGATACATTCTGTATCTCATTAACATTCACATTAGCCATCCAATTCCACTATTACACACTTATCTTGAAAACAAACACTTTGAAACCAGACTATTTATTATATGCAAATAGAATATATGAATAACCAACAGGAAGCTCTCTGGAAAGAGTTGGTCTGTGAGTTAGCATTAATGTCAGTATATCAGAATTGTTTCTTTTTTTTGGCTCTGTTAATTTAGAAGAGCATATGTGTAGATACACACAAAGATGAAGAATTTTTGTGAAAACCCTACTCAGTTACTTTAAAGTATATCCCTAATAAACAGCAGTCATTGCCATTATATATTGTTAGGGATATTTTGGTTTCCCGGGAGATGTTTCAATTAAGCAGGCATCCTGCTTGAGAGTATCCTGACTAGGTGGAGTGTACAGTATTTACTAATATGGAAAATAAAAGACTAGGCAGGAAGATGTCTTGACATGTGAGTCAGACACAGCACTGTCTCTAGTGGCTTCTCTTTTTTCTCACTTTCTTCCACTCAGTATGTACAATGACACAGAAACTCAGGGTTTGTCTACACTAGTAGAAATGATATAGGACCAGGGCCGGCGACAGGGGGGTACTACGGGTACAGCTGTACCGGGCCCCCCGACTTTAGGGGGGGCCCGGTACACAGCTGTACCCGTTGTCGTCCCCTCTTGTCGCCGGACCTGGAGAGCGGGGAAGGAGCGGGGAGGCGGCGCGACTCTCCCACGGACAAGCGAGCCTGGCCCCGGCAGGAGCTGTGAGCCTGGCCGGCGGCAGCAGCGCTGTCGGGGGGGGGGGGGAGAAAGGGCGGCGTTTGCAGCTCTCGCTGCCCGGGGGGAGGGGGGGAGCGCCGGCTGGGCTGGGCTGGGCTGGGGGGGGGGGCAGCCGCTGTCGGCTGGGCTGGGGGGACCCTGGCTGGGCTGGGGGGGGGGGGGCAAACTATCAAAGTATTTCTGTCGCCAGCCCTGTATAGGACCACTGTAGTGTAGCTACTTACTACAGTGTTGGGAGACATTCTTTCATTACTAAAATTATGCACTTCTCTGAGAGGTGGTAGCTAGGCTGACAGAATAATTCTTCTGTCAACCTAGTGGTGTCTTCACCAGAGCTTAGGTTGCTTTACCTACATTTCACAAAATGTGAAATTTGTCACAATCCTGAGCAATGCAGTTAGGTCAGCCTAACTTTGTGGTGTGCACCAAGGCACAATAGAGGAAACAGGACTCCTATTTTTTTCATCTAGTTGAGATGCTTTCATATTCTCTGTTCTTCTTTGCAACTGAAGAAGAAATTGTTGAGTTCATAATACGATGGGAACAGGCAGTTCAATGGCATGTGCAACTTTGTTTTCTCCATGTCCAGGCAGCATATTTTGCCTGTCATTTTATGGAATACTAAGAGGAAATGGGCCCTTGTGTCACTCATTGTCTGTGATTGGTAATTGTTATTGGTATCATTTTATTTAGCAACAGCTGTTGTTTTGTTAGAAATTATTCCAGTGGTATTAGATATAGAGGGAGCCAAGGCAGCATCAACAAAATCACCATTGCCTTGAGTTTTGTTGGCTGTTGTAGAATTTCCAAATCTTTTACAAATAGTTCTTTTTACAATCAAACTTTAAAATAAACTTTTAAAAAGAAATATGGAGGGTCAGATGAGGAAAGGGACCAAGCAACAGGGACTTATTTAAATGAATCAATTGTCTGAATCAATTTCTCAGCGGACATGTGGACAAGTTACCAAACCTTTTTTAAAAAAATCCACTGCCACAATTAGCACTAACTGATATCCTTGTAGGCAGTCTCAGTCAGGATTATGAGATTATAGAGAATTAACTATCCTCTCGCTTGATAGGATGATCATTCCAGATCAAGGTAGAAGACTATTACTGTGAATAGTATATAATTACTGTGGCTAAATTGAAGTGTTCATTCTCTAAGACAATTGCTTTGATATTAGATATTTTAAGAGCATCTATAGCCAACAATTAAGGTTCATATTAATTTTAATGTGATCCTATTTCTCTTGTGAAATGTTTTATTAGTCTGACACTTGTGGAAAATTGTCCAGTCTTATTGGCACTGAAGGATTCATAGTTTCATTACAAGGATTATGCCTATTAAAGGGCTATATTTGGTCCATTTTTGTCTTTGTGGGTTTCAAAATCTTTCAAAACATAAAGGACAAAATTTACAAACCAGTGTGCTTAGAATGAGTCTCCTAAATCCCTGTATAACCCCACCATTCCTCCCTTGGTTCTCGGTAGCAGGTACCACTCAACTGAGATTGGTGACATTAAAGGAGATCCTGAGTATCCCAGTGGTGGTGTATGATACCATCCATCACTCTACTGCAGTCCTTTTATTTGTAGAGGAAATTAAAATTGGTGGTCCACCTGGCTGGGCCCTGTATACATTCACTGGTGTACAGTAGGAGCCTCCAGGAATAAAGCTGAGCTAATCTGGACAATTGGCTTAATTCAATATATACCCAACATACACTTAGATTAGAAGTAACACACCATTAACAATTTAAGAAAACAGGATATAACAGACTGAGATGAAACATCACTACTAATTTAAATCAGGAAGGATGTAGTTCAAAAAATCAATTAACAAATATAGTTTACAATAATAAATTTAAAATATCTAATTTGTATGTACACTGCCACCATTTACTCCACCCCAGAGTATACACTTCTCTGGATTTCAGAGTTCTGAATACTTGTGTGGGAACACTTGGAGATCTTGAAACTGGCGACAGCTCTCTGCTGATTAAGTGACTCAATCCAGCCGAGGGAACAAGCTGCACAACCCCTCTGAAGATTGGAGTTGTTTTAAACAAATGTCCCAGCAACCCTGGGTTCTGGTTTGATGAGAAGACCTCTCTATCTCTTCTCAGACTCAGATCACCTCTGAGAGTCTCTTTGCTGACCCCCTTTATCTTGCAAGTACTTTCCCAAACAAAGGGGGTGGGGTTGGTTACTAACATTGTCTTCACCTCAGGCCTACTTCAGTCAGCTATAGGTACAGCAACAATCTCTTCCCTGGTTTCAGTGAAGCCAACCACCTGGCTGAATGCCCGCCTTGATCAAAGCCCCAACACTCTCAGCAGCAGCTTCTGGCTTCCTAACAACAGTTAGCAGAGGCTCTTGGGATGGACAGAGCTCCACATGAGCTCAGCTCCTCTCACAAAATGGAGCTCACTGCATTCTCTCCCTGCACTCCCTAGGAGAGGATCTCCCTCTCTCTCCCTCTCTCTCTGCCGCTCTCTCTCTCTCTCTTACTCGTTTTTCCCCAAGGCATTATGGGAGTTATGGTGTCCAAGGCTGGATTGCAGCACAAAGGATCATCCCAAATGGAACAATAAAGTTCAGAGGCCCCTCTAGAATAGTGTGCCTACACCCTATTCAGATCCCTAAATAAATGTAACCTGATTTTCAGGAGTGACAATCACCTGGTAATCCGTGGGAACAGCAAAGACTTGGTACTTATGAAAATTTTACAAACTCGATTGAGAAAATACTGACCAGAGACTTTTGAGGATCTGTGCACTAGCTGTGGATATTATTTTCAATTTTTATTTTTCCTCTTTCCTGTTGCTTGAGGCTAAGTTTGGTTCTAGACAAATAGTGGGTTGAAGAGATGAAACTTCATTGAGAAATGTGAAATGCCAAGTTGAAATGAACTGCAGTGTGAAGCATGTGTTAGGTATTTTGAGTAGTGATATCAAATCCATGCCACTCATGTCTTCTTAGAATAATTATTCATTTACTATTTCTACAGAACCCAAAGTTTGGTATGCACTTTCTAGACAAATAAAATATGCTCCAAGTCCTGAAGAAATATAGGTTGGGGGGAGAGATGCATGGTGTACTCCAAAGCTGTGATAAATTGCCTGCAACGTTAGGGCCTTTTTCACGCTGAGGTCAATGGAAGAACTCCCTATAGGTTGGGAGCCCTCCAGGAATGTCCTGGAGTCTCCAGGAGATAAAGATTAATCTTTAATTAAAGATTATGTCACGATGTAACCTCTAGGAATACATTTCACCAAAATTGGCAACCCTTACTCCTATTGATTTTATTGGGGGCAATATTAGGCCCAAGCAATCTTTGATGGAAGTGGTACATTAATGTATACACTATAGTACAGTAATATGTAGACAGACTTTAAAGAGTATTATTATTTGTATTATGTTAGTTCCCAGAGGTCCTAATCAGGATACAGACTTCATTGTGATAGGCAATGTCAAAGTTCATGGGAAAATACTTTCTAGAGGACCTTAGAATTTCATTAAAATAGTATACAACAAATGTAGCAAACAAGATGAGGATAATAATAATTAGTTACCATCCCACTGAAATGCTCTGCTGCACATTGATGTCTATTGTTTTGTTATGTATGTCAGCCACTTAGAAAGGTCTTGTAAATGGGGCTAAAAATGTTGATGACATAAGAAGTGAGATAATGAAAGGAGAGAGACATCAGTATGACAGACAGATGTACAGATGTGGCTGACTGTTGTTATGCATTAAAGCAGAGGACAAAAATGATGCTGGAGCCCAGTCAAATATTTTGCCCTGCCCACAACCATGAAAAACACTATTATTTAAAGAGCTAGTTTCATTCATTTTCAGAGATGGCAATCTCATTCTTTTTGGTGTGTTAAAGTAGATTGATGATAAATCAACAAAAAGGCTCATGTGACTGCTGGAAAGAAGGAATATTTTCTAACTGTTCTTGTAAAGCTGGAAAGTTTCTGCTAAAAAAGAAGGGAGAGGGTGGGCTTTCCCGGGTGTTAATGTCATTTTAACAGTAGACATCCTAGAAGCAGTGCTGAGATCCTTGGCAACAAAAGTCTTAAGTTTCTTTGTCTGCTGCTGTACACAGTACACATATATATTTTTTTAAAAAATGTTGAGTTGAACTGAGAGCATAATTCTGCCAATAATTAGCCTTTCTGAACATCACCGAGGTGCTGGCAGTTTGGAATCGGTAAATGACCCTGCTTTGTTATTAACTTATTTACTAATGAAAGATTCAGTCTTTTTATAACTGTTCTAATATTAGCAGAATGATCTGTTCTCTAGCAGCTAACTGCAAGATGATCAATACATTTAGCATAGTAAGCGACAGCAAAGAGAGACCAGATAAATTACAACTATTCTTCACGTGGTTAACTAGATCTGTTAAAATGGGTGGGCAAACATCTTGGCCCAAGCCACATTGGGGAATAGAAATTGTACAGCAGGCTATGAATGCTCACAAAATTTGAGTTGGGGTGTGGGAGGAGTGTGGGCTCCGGCTGGGGGTACATAGTTTGGGATGGGGCTGGGGCTAGGGATGAGAAGTTTGGAGTGTAGGAGGGTGCTCTGAGCTGGGACTGGGGGGTTTGGAGGGTGATCAGGTCTGGGGCAGGGGTGTGGGAAGGGGTGCAGGGTCTGAGCGGCTCCTGGAAGCTGTGGCATGTCCCTTCTCTGGCTCCTAGGTGTGAAGTGGTCCCCAACCCTTGGTGCAGGGCCATGGCATGGCTTCCCAGAGCCACTTGGTATGGCCCCCCATCCGGCTCCCCAGCAGGAGGTTGTGGGGCATCTTAAAATGTCTCATGGGCCGGATTTGGCCCATGGGCCTTATTTTGCCCATCCTGTGTTTAAAAAAAAAAAATTAAATCCCAGAGGTGAAATAGTGCATGTTTTCTTTTTTAATGTAAAATAATAGGATTAGTGCTTTAGTGAAGAGCTGCATGTTCTATTTCAGATCTAGAAACCTCTATTTCAGTGTTACTCTTAGAAGTACTGTATAACAAGCCCTTACAGTGGAAAATACTAAAAAGCACAGGGTTTTTTTGTGATGATTGTCACAAGCTCATGAGTTCACAAAAGGAACTTTCTGAATGTAGTGTGCTGGAGGAGTTTCTGCCTTATGAGAATTAAAAAGTAGGACCCTACTGGACTCTTGAGATAAAATTATGCATAGAATTACTTGCATGTGATATGCCTAAATGTCCTTGGGATTACCTCTGATATGCCTGCCTCTGGAGATTTCCACAACATTCATCTGATGAAGTGGGTCTTAACCCACGAAAGCTCATGATCCCTATAATCTGTTAGTCTATAAGGTGCTACAAGACTCTTTGTCGCCTCTGATAGTACTGTCCCAATTCCAAACCGGGATAGTAGTTTTATCTTTCATATTTAAGTAGTAGATCTTCCATGAAGTCTGGATTAGATTCATAGGTAGATATGTATTACTTGGGTATATATGTATCACTCAATGAAAGTATTCTTCTAACATGCTCAATGTAATACAAGTAACAAAGAGTCCTGTGGCACCTTAAAGAATAACTAAAGTATTGAAGCATAAGCTTTCGTGGGCTAATACCCACTTCGTCGGATGCAAGCAGTGGAGTAATACAAGTAGGAACTTGGCATCAGCAGTGCCCATTCTCAATGTCTCAGAGATTAGCGCAGTAAGGAATTCCAGTGACTGATATGTTTTTCTGCAATCATCTTTGATATAAAGAACCTTAAGCACCTCACACAAATAACTTGATTTTATATAGGCGGGCTATTTCATTCTCCTTATAAACGCCAGTGTGGAAGAAGAGTCTGAAAGGCAGTATACTGAGGCTTATTTTTTCTAACTCTCCCTTTCCTCCCATGAGCCCCTCTAATAATTCCAAAATGTTCAGAACACTTCTAATCATTTTATGCCAATGCATTTTGTTGTGCTCCCTATAAACTTTTTACATTGATGTTTCCTGAGTGAAGTCTGTTTAATGTCAGAAAATATAGAGATCCTCAACTTGTAAACTCTCTTTATAGAATTTGTATACTGCTCTTTGGCATTATCAATAGTCCCCTTTGCATGTCATCCTAGTGTATTACTCAGTACATTTGCAAATGCCTGTTGACTTGCATTACGAATGTCCAGCGGATGTGCTTAGTTCTGTCTTAACCAGTGAAAACCACAGGGGAAGACTTGCAATTAGGTTGCATATTGGTGGCATCTCAACGAGGGTGACCAGATGCCCCGATTTTATAGGAACAGTCCCAATTTTGTGGTCTTTTTCTTATATAGGCTCCTATTACCCCTCGCCCCATGTCCTGATCTTTCACACTTGCTGTCTGGTCACCCTAATCTCAACAAATGCTTCAGAGGCAGACAAGCAGGAAAACATTTTGTGTCTTTTCACCAGAGGCAGTGAAATATACCAAGTAGGGCATCTCTGGAGAATGTCTGTGTGATTTTTTTTTTTAAATGAAGCTGCATCACCCATTAAAGTGTAAAAAAAAAGTTGTGTTTGTTTATTTTGTTGTGCATTGCTTTGTTTTTTTCACACACACACATGTGCACTCCTATCTCTTTCTGATGGGGGAGATTTGAAAGTTATTCCTGAAGTAACAGCAAAAACAGCTGAATTACAAACAAAAAAAATTGAATCTGGAGATATACAAAACCTAGTTTGTTCAGAGCAGAAGCTGCATGAGAGAGGGTATGCAGAAATACTGAACACTAAAGCATTGATTCATATGTGCTGCTATTGCAAGCCAGAGGACACACAGAGCAGATGGAGACAGTTTCTGTTTCACTTCCTGCTGAGAGTTTAGATTTCCCAGATCCAAACTCCTAACTCCCTTTGGCTTCAACATTCCTCCACACGTTGAACACATCTTTTAAAATGTGTATCCCAAGGAAGCTAATGGTGTTTATGTTTGAAAAATGCTGAAGACCCAGCACCAGATTTTATCCTCTTGGATGTTTAACTGTTCGCTGGCCACAATTCTGCTGCTTCCTGCATCTAATTCAGAATATCGGCATTTAGTCCAATTACATTAAATTGTAGAATTTCTCAAGCCATCTCTCCTTTACCCAGTCTAGAGCATTATCATTTTTTGTTTCACTATGAGATATATTTTTTCTCCTATTTTCCCTCCTTGTGCAACTTCAGTGTATTCAGTTTCATCTGTCCACCCATCCCAGTTCATGCTGCTACCCAAAGGCTAAAGACAGGATCTCTGACTGCCAACAGTCTGTGTGCCAGAGTTGCCACTTATATGGTAATTATATTTCTTATGGATTGCCCACAGCAGGTTGGGTAAGCAGCATCTGGCACTTGTTTACTCCGTTATCTAAAACCTGGATCAGGCCAATGTTATATATCTTGGGATAGATGGGTAGGTCTGTGTTTGGAGTGAAGGTGTTAAAGAAGATGTGAATTCTGGAATACATTTTTCATGAAGCCATTGTGTCCTGACACAGAGCTGTCTGAGGCAACAGAATACCTACTGAGTTTCAGTTTATAGTAGAATAATGTAAAGGAGGGGATGTTGAAGGGCAGAAAATCCATATCTATTCTTCTTTAAATATATAGGGCTGATCTGGAGGGGGCGGGGGAGCTATCCATGCCCGGCTAGATTGGAATAAAGCATTATAGGACATGATTCAAGCTGAATCTCTCAGCCACCATCAGATCGTGTGGATCATTGATGAGTTAGCCAGCAGTTGAATGGTTAGCTAGCTGTGACGACTTTGCACCGAAACATGAAAATGTATTACCAGGTTGCCAACCAATGCCTTACTGCATGCTTTCCCTTGTACACTCCTTCTGTGCACTCCCAACCCATCCGACAGCCAAGCCCCTTCTTTCTATTTCCCCCCTCCCTTTCCTGCACTGAATTGATGGGCTAACTGCCACAGAGCTGTCATTTTTCCAGCGCTCTAGTACCAAAGGGTGCTTTTTTTGCAGTGATGGTAATGCTGAGCTAAGATCTATGTTTTCTTTTTTATGTTTCATGCAAGATGACTTTGCTGAAAGGGCTAAAGGGAGACCACACTGAACGCTCTAGAATTTGCACAGCCCTGAAGTGCTTAAGAAAGAAAAACAAGGGGGGCAAAAAGGAGAGAGAGGGAGAGGATCAGGCAGACAGGCAGTGCCAGCCAATCAGAGAAGCTCTCATGAGCTGCAGAAGCAGAGCATATGAGCTGAGGGGTTTGGAGGTACACAGAGCTGGAGTCGTGTGCCTCTCTGAGGACTGGGAGCAGCTGTGCTGTGAGCACTGAGAAAAGTCCCCATTTGCTTCTTATAAATTAAGTTCCTTGTCACCAGTTAGGGCAAGTCAGCCAAGGTAAGGCTTAAATAAAATGACACTTTAATATGTAGCAACATTAATATTTCTGGACTATGGTGCTGCTAACACAGTCTTCTAACCAGTGTCAACAATATTTTGTGAAATATTACTATAGCAGTGGATCCACAGCCTATAATATGCTTATCTTAAAGTTAACTCTAATGTGTAAGCCATACCCTTGTGATATTTTAGAATTGTGTTTGCTTATCCAAGAATATTGCAGTGCAACCTACAAAATAAGCATAACAATATAGCTGTGTTCTCTGTGTGAATTTGTCTGTGAATGTCTGAACAATACCTACATTTCTGCTGTATAACTTGAGAGAATGTGCAGATGCATTTTAAGCGTGATCACATTCAGATGCTTCAGATCAGAACTCATTTCTATATGTACCTAAATATCTATTAAAAGGAAAACCATGTGAAAGTGTATAGCAGGGACATTACATTTGATATTTGAACAGTGATTTTTAATCAGTCTTTCCAGTACCCGTAACATTACAGGATATCTGAGCACTGAAATTGCAGTAGAACAGAGCTCTTGTCATGGTTTTAGCTGAAGCTGCTTGTTAAAGCTTAAGCAGTGCCTAAACTTTTACTTTTTGAAAAGGGCACTGTAAATGATGCACAGCCAGAAATGAGACCTCCATTCATTTCCCCTTCCTCAGCCCTACAACACTTGTGCTAATGGACAAAAAATAATATACGATTCAGCATTACTTTAACTCACTCAATGATTTTGCCAATTGCCCTTCCGCAGGGTTTGGAACTGAGGGTTTTATCAAGGAAGGAGTTCATCAATATGACTTCACTAACGTATTCTGAAAGCAAGGTGGCATTGAACCTGTGTGCATGTGTAACAATGTTTGTCTGCATGAGTGACACCGCTGATATAGGGCAAGAGGGTGGGGGATGCCACTTACTTGTCACAAGTGTAAACAAATAGTAATGCATTTTTTAGTCAGACTTTGTAATATAGTATGCATACTTTTTATGTGTATTTTGTGGGCTAAATTGGGACTTGGGATACATCCAACTACAAGAGAGTGATGCCCCATCAGTTTTCTCTTGCTCAGAGGAGAGTGGTAAAAAGGAAAGTTAAAATGAGCATGGACTTCCGTTAGCTCAGGTGATAGCATCACTGATTTGTATATAAGGTACAGAATTTGTTCTTCATCCAGAACTCTAAACATAGCTCCTGTGTTTTCAAAGCTTTATTTTCTATGCTGCAGTCAATCAAATACGGCTGTCTGAAAACACAGTGAAGCTTTCCTTTTGCAGTAATTGTTCTTCTCCTT
Organism: Sternotherus odoratus; assembly: GCA_032164245.1. NCBI lineage: Eukaryota > Metazoa > Chordata > Testudines > Kinosternidae > Sternotherus > Sternotherus odoratus. Next base: position 112,761,658 of record JAVMKO010000002.1, read on the forward strand.
TATGATAATGAACACGTGTCTTCAGGGGAGATATTAAACCAGTGTAAGATTTTAACATATATTTGGCATAGTGTCCATCTGGCTAGGGAAAAGGACACATTTAGAAAAAATAACCTGACTTTATCTAAAGCTAATTTACCGTTGGTATTTACCCTCCTTTAGAATATGATATAGAATATTTAACTCAAGCTTTTCTTGGATATGCACTAAGTAAATGTGTTATAGGATTTCAAGTCAATATATGGTTCCTATTTCACATGGCGGATCTACTTATATAAAGCATTGTGTCTGGTAGAATATTTTTATGCTTCTTGACTGGTTAAAATCACCAATGATCTTACTGACTGGCCCTAATGACTCACTTCCTGTTTCATTTTTGCTGTGAAAACCATCAAAGAACCATGAGTAGGAACATAAGTATAGGTAACAAACAGATGGCACTCTTCTCTTTAGGTCATTATTGATCCACTGCACCAGCATGGTGTTAGGGGGCACTGTGCTGCTGGAGATGGTGCCATCTTACAGCTCAGAGACAGAATAAACTCCTGATCAGTTGCAGATGTTAAAGATCCTTTGGGACTTCAGAAGAATAGGAGTGCCAACCCTGGTATTCTAGCAAAATGCCAACTTGGGTAATTACATTCTACCCATATTAATTTTATGGGCAATTTCATACAATATTCTTTAGTTCCTAAATTAGAACTACGGTATTTGGTGACTTTGTCTCAAGCAATTTACTATCAAGTCCAAAATGAAATGTATGTGTGTGTATGTATGTTCCAGAAATGCATGTGTCCTATTACTGATTCATCTGCAGTATATAGTTAATTTGCATAATTTAGTGTAGTTTGGGAGACAGTCTGCATTAGAAAAGGGTTTTTAAAAAAATCATTGACGTCTTTCCTATCTTATTCTTTTCTCCCAATTTTAAAGTTATTTAGTAGTTTTAGTAACAATTGTGAATTTATAAACAAAAATAAAAAGAAATTAATTTAAAAATTGGACTTGTCAAGCAGGTGATTTTCAATTTCAGCTGCATGTAATATTTTACCTCCTTCAGAGTCTAATGGATCGGCTTTAATGGACATGAAAAGGTATGCTTCAGTTCCCTAAAATCTTATTTGGATTAAGAATTAGTATTCTGTTAATGTGGTTGGGTTATTGAACTTACCGGGCATGATCAATGTTCTAAACAGACCACATCAAACTGAAGAGGTACCAATAAGTTGTTCTCTCTCTCTCTCTTTTTTTCTCTAACAGCAAGAAGGCCTACACTAGATTAAGTATAATGACACACTGTGGCACAGCATTCTTAATGTACTGAACATGGGGGTGGAGACTGACAAGAAACAAAGGGGTGGTGGGAAAAGGTAACAAGCAAATCAGTAAATATATTCTGTTCAAAGTGTTGGACACCCACTGTGTGATATACATAAATGGTTCAAAAGAAATGGTAGTGCATACATTACCTTACATAATCCAATGTATAAAAGAAAAACAGCTAGAATTTGGTTTGAGACTTCAGTGGGAGACACATGTTATGGGTCAGCAATGTAGGAGCTTAAAGGAAATGGAGTATGGTCTAATGATAACAATAAGAGTCAGGACTCCTGGATTATGTTCCAGATTCTGCCACCAATTTGCTGTGTGAACTTGGGGAAGTCACATGGTCACAGAATGATAGAAATTTAGGACTGGAACAGACCTTAGTAGGTCATCTAATTCCAGTGCCCTACACTGAAACAGGATTAAGTATTATCAAGAGACCCTCCCTAACAGGTGTTTGCTTAACCTGTTCTTACAAACCTCTAATGATGGAGAGTCCGCAACCTTCCTAGGTAATTTGTTATAGTGCTTAACTACTTTTACAGTTAGGAAGCTTTTACAAATGTCCAACCAAAAGCTGCCTTGCTTCCAGGACAATTATTTGTCCTGTCCTGAGTGGTTAAGGAGAACATTCTATCCCTCTTTTCCTTATAATGGCCTGTAAGAGAGTCTCTTCCCCTCACTCTAAACTCTAGGGTAAAAGTGAGGGGTCTCTTATGCTGCAGACCCTTAACTGTAAAGTGAAATCTTTTCCCCCCAAAACCCAAACTCCTCCAGAATGGGTCTGGGGACCCAGCTCCCACCACTCAGTAATTACCCCAAGACTATGGGGTGGGGCACCTCCCCCCCCCCCCAAGAGTAACCCTCCTGACCCCTCCCTTTCTATCTGGGAGACACTGATCTCCCCACCCCCTCCCTCTGGTCACCAAGGAGAGAGAGTCAAATACATTTACCTCACTAACCATGAGCTGCCCGATCCAAAGCTAGGATCCCTCTATTAGAATTATCAGGCACTTCTTATACAAAAAAAAAAAAGGTTTATTAAAGAAAAGAGAACAAAGCATACAACTAATACAAACTTCAGAGATATAAAGCTTTCTATTCTGAATCTTCTTGCATAAACCAGCCTAGTCCCCTCCCCAGAGATTTCCCTCTCTGCTGAACAATTACAGTTTAAGGACATCGGAGATTAGATGCAAAGCTTATACAGGTAGAACTCTACTTACAGTTTCTCTAACTTATGAATATAGGGAGGAAAAGGAGAAAAGGATTCCCCATAGCTGGAAAGAAGGAGTCAGCCCGAAAGCTCCAGACAAACTAACTAACTTCCTGGTTTTTCTCCAGGTAGTGTACTCTGACGTCACTCCCCTCTCCTGTTTAGTTAACCCCTAACAATTAAAACAGCCCTCCAAGGCACTTCACACTCATGACATGGCCTTTCATGTATTTGACGATTATTATCATGTCTCGCTTCAGTTTCCTCTGCTCCAGACTAAACAAACCCATTTTTTCCATCTTTCCTCAAAGATCATGCTTTCTAGATTTTTAATCATTTTTCTTGCTCTCCTCTGCACTTTCTCTAACTTGTCCAGATATTTCTCAAAATGTGGCACCCCAAACGGGACATGGTGCTCTATTTGAGGCCTTATCAGTGCTGAATAGAATGGAAGAATTATAACTCTCCTGTTAATACAGTCTAGAACAATGTTTTGCCCCTCACTTTATTTATTTATTTATTTTGGAGCACTATGACATTGTTGACTCATATTTAGTTTGTGATCCACCATAAACCCCAGGTCCTTTTCTGCAGTACTTCTTCAAAGAAGTCCTTTCTCATTTTGCATTTGTGCAATTGATTGTTCCTTCCTAAGTGTAGTACTTTGTATTTGTACTTATTATTGTCTGTAATCTCACTGCATTGTCCTTAATCTTTCTCCATCTATAAAACGAATGTAAACATTATGTAAATATTTTATAGGGATTCCCTGAATCTTAATTATGCAGTGTAAGCAGTTTCAATATTAAGGTTGCAAATGAGTTTCCGTTATAAGTGCATTTTTACCTTCCACTTCTTTTCCACAAATGAAAGAATATGGGGCCCCAAAATTGGTAGATTTAGGTCTGGGACTGAAGATTTCCCCCCAAAATGTGAAGACATGGAAAAGGTTAATTGATGTTCAAAAAATAGGTGTTCCTGAAAGTACTGAAAATACTTTGCCACCTTTGGGATAAAGCAAAAAAAAGAAGAAAGAGAAACAGTTGCCTGGATTCCCCTCACTGAAGAGTAGTTAACATGACCAAAGATTACTTGATTACAATCAAATTATAAAAGAGTTTAATCTTTTAATTAGGATATTGCAATAGATAGTTGGCTTCAAAACCTTTAAAAAAGGGGACTGACTGACTGACTATTTGAGATGTCCAAAGCTTAATTTGCTCCCTTCCCTAAAGTGTGTAGTTACTTTTTTTTCTTGCAGTGACAGACCTCAACCTCAGTGCATAAAGCAATTGCTAGATAGGCTTTTCATCGGAGAAAGGACAATGTGTGTTTACACCTGTGGTTAATCAGACAAGCTAATGGTAAATTAAGACACACACTCACAAAAAACTGACTCCAAAATTAGAAAATAATAATTAACGTTACATTAATTGCAATAATTTATTTAATCAGTGACCGCATGGGGAATGCTTCTCTCCCCATATAACTGATAGTTGCAGTATCTTTACGCTGTGAATCTGCTAAAGTGCTCACTTTTTTTGGCTCTTGAGAGGTCTGCAGCAAGTGTGTATGTGAGAGAGAGATGAAGGAGATCTTGAAGACTGAGAGGATGTTGCTAGTAGCGCAGGAAAGCAGTGGAGAAAGAAGAGGGGAGATGCAGAGTGAGAGGAAATGTAAAAGTATGGAAAGAAAAAGTAAGATGTGCTGGTGATAGGGTTGCCAACTTTCTAATTGCACAAAATGGAACACCTAGCCCCACCCTCCACTCACTACATTACCCATCCCTCGGTGGCTCGCTTCCCCTGCCCCCCCCCCCCCCACTCACTTTCACTGGGCTGGGAGAGTGGATTGGGGTGAAGGAGAGGGTGAGGGCTCTAAATGAGGGTGTGGGCTCTGGGGTGTGGCCAGGGATGAAGGTTTGGGGGTACAGGAGGGTGCTCCGTCTTGGGGAGAGAATCAGGGCTGGGGGTTGGGGTTTAGGTTCAGGGTGCGGGTGTGGGCTTACCTTGGGCGGCTCCCGGTCAGAGGCGCAGTGGGGCTAAGGCAGGCTGCCTGCCTGTCCTGGCTCCATGCTGCACCCCAGAAGCAGCCAGCAGGTCTGGCTCCTAGGCAGGGCAGGTAGGAGGCTCCACGGTGCATGCTGCTCTTGCCCACAGGCACCGTACCCCCCAGCTCCCATTGGCCATGAACAAGCCAATGGGAGCATGGAGACAGTGCTTGGGCAGTGTGTGGAGCCCCATGGCCTCCCTAGGAGCCTGACTAGTTGGCAGCTTCCAGGTTGCAGCGCGGTGCCCCAGAACAGATAGGGACTAACCTGCTCTGCAGGCTTTTAATGGCCTGGTTGGCTGTGCCCACCAGAGATGCCAGAGTCCCTTTTGGACCAGATGTTCTGGTAAAGAACCGGACACCCGGTCCCCCTAGCTGGAGGTAGAACAGAAGATTAACAAATATATTCGTGTTTTATGTTAACTTTAAAAAGTGCAAAGAAAATAATAATTGATTTGCAAATGTAACATGAAACAAGTTGATACTGTAATTTATTAGTTAACTAGCATAAGTGCCCGGCGTTGCTCGGGTCAGTCGGAGGTGGGGAGGGGGCAGACAGTTGACACCCCCTGACCAACCCCAACACCCACCCTTCACCCACCCTGACACCTTCCCACCCCCCCCCCCCGACCAACCCCAAGACCCCCCGGCTCACTTACCCCCGACCAAACCCGACAACCCCACCTGACCCCCCAAAACAAACCCAACACCCCCACCTCACCCCCCGACCAAACCCGACACCCCCACCTCACCCCCTGAGCAAACCCGACACCCCCACCTCACCCCCCGACCGAACAGTGTATTTAATAATCTGTGTGCTACACAGTGCACCGTGAGCCGCCCCCCCTGACCAACCCTGTCACGGGGTCGGTCACTCACCCAGCGGCGCCCCCGTCTGGTCGTCACGGGAATTAGCTCTTTGACCCCTGGAGCACCCTCTGTTGGCCGACGTCCGCTTCTCCACACTGGCCCCGTGCCCTTCCCGGACCCCGGAGCCCCTTGCTGAGGGTGCTGCACCCTGCAGTATCCCCCTGGTTTTAGGGTCTCCCCTCCCCAGGGAACCCACCACCCACTATCCCCAACTCGCCTCAGAATGTGCCACTGTCAGTCACTACTTGCCCCTGCTCACTGGGGCGGACTGCAGTATCATGGCTACTCATCACCGGCAAGGAGGGTTGGCCTGCTGCTGCTATCTCCAGCCCTAGGCTGCTCCCTGCAACCCTGGTAGTTCTGGGTTGGACCTTGTATCAGGCCCGGAGGCCTGGGGCTCGTGGCTAGAGCCCACCCAGCTCCTTCTGCCCTGCCCCAGCTCTGCCCTAACCCAGGTACCTGGCTTCCTCCTGCAGCAGGTCTGTCTCGCTCTGACTGCAGAGGAGACTGCCCCTGCTTCTCTGCCTCCCAGCCCTTATATCCTGGCTGGGAGTATTTGGGGCGTGGCCACACAGCTGAGCCCAACTCCCAATCAACCTGGGAGTTTGCAGGCTAGCCTTCCAGGCTATTTCAAACCCATTTTGGGGCTTTTCCAAGCCCCTTTCAGTAGGGGGCGGGTGGACACCCCGCCACAAACCCCAACACCTCCCGGCTCACTTACCCCCCGACCAAACCCGACACCCCCACCTCGCCCCCCGACCAAACCCGACACCCCCACCTCACCCCCCCAAGCAAACCCGACAACCCCACCTCACCCCCCGACCGAACCCGACACCCCCACCTCACTCACCGTCCCACCAAACCCAACTCGGATCCATCGCAGGGGAGGGGGGGGGCAGAGCCGAGGGATTCCGGGGACCTTCGCAGGTGGGGGGGGCACAGGGCTGAGGGATCTCCGGGGTTCCGTTGGGAGGGGGGAGGGGCAGAGAACTGAGGGATCTCCGGGTTCCATTGGGAGGGGGGAGGGGCAGAGAACTGAGGGATCTCCGGGGTTCCGTTGGGAGGGAGGAGGGGCAGAGAACTGAGGGATCTCCGGGGTTCCGTTGGGAGGGGGGAGGGGCAGAGAACTGAGGGATCTCCGGGGTTCCGTTGGAGGAGGGAGGGGCAGTGAACTGAGTGAGTGAGGTGTCTGTTGGAGGGGGTATTATGACATCATCACCAGCTAACTGCCCAGCCGATGTGATTGGCCCTGAAAGACTTTCACCCCTGGGGGGCGTCAGAGGTGAGGTCCGAAAATTTTTCGACCCTTACCAGCATCTAGACCCCAAGACCCCTCACTGTACCAAATTTCAAGTCTCTGGCTCAAACGGTGCGGGAGGACTTCGCAGTCATACGTACATACATACATACACACATACATACACCACTTGACTTTTATATATATAGATTGATGTGTTGTGTAACAACATTTGCATGTCTCCAAGCTTAGTGTTATGAAAATGGATATAAAAATGATTGAGACCTCCAAAGGTAATGTTTTGGCATTACATTAGTTATACTCTCATGTGCATTTTTGCTAGACTTATAGAAATTAGAATTTTTGGTTGTTTTGTCTGTATTGGGCAGAGTTAAGGTCGTGACATTAAAATTAAAGTCTTGTTTAATAAGCACAACCTTAATTGCTAATCTTTCGCTTTTTGATAGCTATTTGCTTTTTCTAAACACAGATATTTTTGAAGGATATGATGAAACATATTACGTCTTTACTTCAACTTTAAATCCAGGTTACGTACATTTTTATCTGTGAATTAATTCATGTTTTTAGAGCACCTAGAGATTTTTGGATAGAAGACAGAAGCACCATTACTTTTGTCACATTTTAAAGCAAATCAGCAAGCAGGAAGCAAGAAAAGGCTGCAGGTTTTCTGTGGTGATGGTTTCAAACAAAACTGGACTAGTTGTCAGATGTTAACTGTAGTTTGTAGTGTTTCTAATGCCCAGTTAATTAAAACTATGGGATTTGAGTTTCTTCCATACCTTTTGATACTTCATTTGACTGACTATTTCATCCATATTATTTGTATCTTATAAACTCAGCCTCTGCTTTATGTCCATTACTCTAGTAGGCAGTTGCAACACAGGAAAAAATAGATTAGAGCTAGGGGATTTTCTCCAGCCAGTGTTCCTATTAGAAGGTTATGTTTTCATTTTGCCAGGTTACTAGTGATTTTTCATGGGTGCATCACATACTGTATCATTTCAAAATGAATGATCATTAATATACTCATGCTTTAACTGAAAATACATGTTGGGGGAGAGGGAGTATTGGTTTTTTTTTTAAATGCACTGATAATGCCACTAAGAATAGAGTGTTTGTTACTAGTAAACATATTTATAAGGTACTGCTTACATTGTGTATCTGAATAATGATCTCTTTCTCAGAATGTTTAAATAAGGCCAATATGTTTATTTTCAGAGATGGAAACTTTTATCTTCACAATTACACTAAATGATTTTATCTAAAAAAATAATTAAATGACTGGCTCACTTAAGCTCATGTTAATGTTATATAATACAATTCAGGAGACCTGAATTTGAATCTTGTATCACTCAAGTCTCTTCCTCTTTGCAAAGATTGAGAGAACTATTAATTGACATTCTCTGCCCCGAGAGATAGTGCATGGCTTATGTTTCACAATAGTGATGCCACTGGTTGATAATGGAGTAGCACTTGTAGCCATAAAGAGGATTTTTTAACTTTGAAAAAAAAAAAAAAGTTGCTTCCAGATCTTCCAAGCTGAAAGAATCGAGGTCACAATGTAGGCACTGAAGGTTAAAGCAGGGAATAATGGATACATCCTCAGGGTTTAATCAGTAATCTGGAGGAAAATTTGAGAGGGGGGAAAATTAAAACAATTTAATATCAGATTAATGATGAGCAAAGTTTTTTTCACCACTCAATTCCTGTGGCTGTTTGGAATGTGTGGACTGTTTTGGCATTTTAATTGTAGTTGTAGAAATAAATTTGCTTCTGTTTTTAGCTTTCCTTACTGGATGAAATTCTGCCCTCCAGTGCATTCAAGTAACTCTTTCAATGTGAATGCAGACTGTGAGCCCTTGTATTTAATTGTCTCACGTCTTGTGTCCCGTGACTTTTTTAAAATGAAAAATAGTTGTGTTGTTTGATAAATGAGGAACATTCCAGCTGGTGCAGAAGACTAGGTTATGTTTTTATACAGTGCATTTTATCCATAACAAAACAGTGGATCCAATTTTGCCGTATGAGCATGAAAAAAGTTGATTTTGCTTGGAGGAACTATTTTTGTTTTGTTTCAACATTTCTTGGTAAATATAATATCTAGGTAGCAGTTGTGTGTGTGTGTGGTGTGTAGAGTGAGTATCCTGCTGAAAGAAAGCTGGCTACTACCGCTTGTCCTGTAGTGAGAAAGATTTCATTTGATTCGAAGAAGATATTTTTAACACTGATATATGGCATTAGCACCATGGAAGTGCTGACTCTTCTAAGTGTAAAATCTTGGCTTTCAGGAAAGGTGAAATAAATTAGGGCACACGAGCAGCACCATAGCATGTTATCTAACTGACTAGGGAAAGTGCCAATATTTAAAAATAAATAAGAAAACTGTAATTTATAGCTGGGTTAAATCCTGAATCATTATTTTTTTACGTTTCAAATTTTGTTCTTGCTAATAAATAATAGGCCTTACTACTGGAATCACGGAAAAGCTACACATCATTTGTTATATGTAATTTCCACACACTTTGCTAATGAAGAGGACACACTCTAAATGCATTTGTAATTAATTAAAACAAGATTTCTTGTATTCAGTTTAGAGATATTCAGCTTAGAGGTATTATCTCACCTATTAAGCTTAAAGTGATGTGAAAATAAATCAGTTCAGTTAGCAATGTCTTCTGCAGTGACATGAGATGAGCTTCTTTTAAAAGCTATTTTTTTAAAAAAAATATGTAAAACATCTAAAACCTTCTTTGAAAGCTGCATAAAAAAAAGATGGAGGCTGGATCTTTCACCCCCCACCACTGACTTCAGTGGGTATAGGATTGAGGCTTAGAATCCAACACAGTTTTGTATAAGAAACCTTGAAAGAGGATTTGGTGGTGGGGAGGTAGAGGACAATCAACATTCAGATATGGCAATTCTGATCACATTTTACTCCTTGTGCCAACAAATGTATTCCAACACATTTAAAAAAGATAAAGAAAGAAGGACCTCAGACTGACAAAGTCCCTAGCTCGATGTATAATGGAAATCATCATATAATAATGTTTTTTGTCTATGGGATTCCAGATTCTGTCACTAAGCTGTTTTATACAGTACTGCTAACCCCAGTACTGTTCAGCTGTGGAGTGCTTTTAATACTACTGACCTTTGACAGGTATTTTTGTTACCATTAATACTTTCTTGATGTTTTCCTTCCATTATGGAAAAGTCCTATGCATTTTAATAGAGATCTATATCCCTGCTCTGTTATGTTTAGGATTACCAACTATCCAGGATTGGCCTGGAGTCTCCAGGAACAAAGATTAATCTTTAATTAAAGATATCATGCTTATGTTATACACTGGCTACACTTAACATTTCCTGGCATTTTCCTTTATGAGACTCCATTCTCAGTTCCTGATAACTTTCTCAAGTTGCAACCAGTTGGTTTGAAATTTACCATGTTGGTGTCTGCCTCCGGCTTCTTTTATTTATTTATTTAGTTGTGGCTGTTTTTTTAAGTTTCTGCAAAAAAGGAGTCAGCTGTTTTAGAGAATGAAATTAGGGCAAAATACACTGTTTCACTCAAGTTAAAACAACTTCTTACAACCATTTCATTGAGTAACCCTGGCCATCTTTCTACTTTTGTTTCACTCAAAAAGTACATTTTTAATTATTTTTTTTTTTAATATATACATTTACCCCATTTTCTCGCTCACCCTTTCTTTTTGGTGAGCACTGGAAAAGGGGGAAATAAGGGTGAAATGCAAGAAAAAAATGAGGGTAGGAAATGGTTTCTGAAAACTAAAAACAAAAAATTCCAATAAATAAATAAATTCATAAAAAGCAGTTACTGTTTTTGACCACTCTACCTGTAATATACCTGTAATACACCATGTCTCCCCATCTCCCCGTCAATTAGTGAATTCCCCTTGTCCTCCACACAGCCCAGCACCAATTGTGCTATCCCTTTGTAACTCTTCACAGTCATCTTTGTACTTAACTGTATTGAATAATTTTGTATCATCTGCAAACCTTATCACTTTGCTTTTCACTCCCTTTTTCAGATCATTAATGAACATGTTCAACAGCACAGGTCCCAGTACAGATCCTTGTGGGACACCACTATTCATCTCTTTCCATTGTAAAAACTGACCATTGAGTCTTACCCTTTGTTACCTATTTTTTAATTTCTTACTGATCCATGAGAGGAACTTTACTCTTATCCCATGGCTACTTCATTTCCTAAACAGTCTTTGGTAAAGGAATTTCCCAGAAGCTTTCTGAAAATCCAAGCACACTATATAGACCTGATTAATTTTACCCACATGCTTCTTGACATCCTCAAGGAATTCTAATGGATTGGTGAGACATGACTTATATTTTTGAAAGAACGTAAGAATAGAAGGGCAAACTTGAGCCTGACTCTTGCTAATCTTGAAGTATGGTTATAGCAGAAGTGTCAGTTAAAGTCAGATAAAAGATTCCATCATATCCTCCTGCTTTCAGTCATTTATAATTTTGCAGGGTTTGTCTCTGTACAAAGTTGACGTTTTCTGAAGCACGAGTGAAAAATATTTTGGAACTCAACATAGGGCTTAAGTGGTGTATAGGTTGCATGCTGTCTCTCTGCACACAAAGGTATTTTATTTACTCAGTATGTGAGTTGCTTACTTTCTGGGTGACCCAGGGAACCCATCTATCTTAAAAGGAGGATTACAAGACTTATCAATATTTACAAAATATTTTTAAGATATCATATGAAAGACACCAGGGCTTGGAACATGTGTACTCAGTACATACTAGCCCGAAGGCTAAGTCCACTCATCAGGCCAAAATATACTGAAGCTTCAAGTTATATTCCTATCCTGAGACATACGTCTGTTCTTTCTGGTCTCCCTTTGGCTGGGCCTGAACACTTTACTCTCCTGCTGGCAACCCTGCCTTGCGACCTAGCAAAGGGATTTTGTATGGGGGTGGTGTCTGCTGATGCCTGCCCACTGAGCAGATGGCTTTTTGGAGTGCCCTCCTGTCAGCTCAGCAGAGGGATCTCTGAGAAAGGGAGACTTGTAGCTATCACCCTTAGCAGAATTATTTTAGTGGCAACAGAAAGAGCCCTCAATAAAGCCTTGTGGATGGCTTAGGCCATATACACTATATGTATGCTTCATTGTAAACGTGGGTCTGTGGGACCTGGGATAGGGGACTTGTTGTTTCCAAGCCCAGGCTCAAGCATCCACACTGGATTGTAAACGTGGGTTTATAGTTGTTGGCCTGGGTATCACAGCCATGGTGCACTATGCATACCTTCTGATTTGGTCTGTGGAATGACCTGTGTCCACGTTCCAAAAGGATAGGGTTTGGATCTGAGTCTCAGTGGAACTCAAGCTCTGATCTGCCTCTCTAGCAGGGTTCTAGGACCCAGGTCCTGACTGTTTGCTGACCTGAGTCAGACTGACTTGTGTGTGGAGGAGGGCTTGGGCTCAAACCTGAGTCTTACCAAGGGCTTGGTGTTAATGTAGACATACCTAGAAAGGGGCCATTGCCGGGAGGAGATGGAGGTGGTGACTTCAAGGCTCCTCACATATAGAGCCTTTTGTTGAGGTTACAAAAATGGCATGCGGATCTGGGATGAGGTGGTGTGCCGCATAGGCCCTGCTGCACTGAGCTGGATGAATAATAGATTATTCAGTTTGCTGGCAATTCTGAAAAATTGGAAAAAAAAATAATTTCAAGTTAAACTGAAAACAACATTTTAAATTTTTTTTTAGTAAATTGGACAGTCAAAAAATGTCTTTTAGTGTCAAATGAAAAGTTTTGTCCAACCAGAAAAAATATTTACATTTTTAGCATTTTTTTAAATTTCAAAGTAAAATTAAAGGAAATTTTGAAACTAAGTCACTTTGAAGGGAGAAAATATTTAGTTTTGAAAATATCAAAATGAAACATTCACGGGGGGAGGGGGAGTCTTGGTTTTTCCCGACCGAAACAATTTGGTGAAATCAACAAAAAAATCAATAAATGTTTCCTTGTTGCCGAATCTGTATTTTCCACTGAAAAAAGAATTGGTTAAAATCTTTTGCTCAATTCCAGTCCCATCATACACAGACTTCTGCAGAGACACAAGTGCCAGTACTCCAATCTGTAGTAGGTGCCTCCGACCCTGCACCAACCATGATGGCATCACTGGAGCTGCCTCTGCAGATTTAGGTAAATATCCCTACATTGAGTTACTCTGTTTAGCATTGGAAGGTTTTCTTCTCAACATAAGGACTAGAATTTGATAGTTAGAGTGCTTAGTTTTTTTCTACATTTTGATGACACTCACTGAAAACGATTCCTAGTTTCTGTGGGTGAGTAAATTCTGCAAGCTCTGAAAGATAAAATATAAGAGCAAACTATTATTCTTCATTACATTAGCTCGTATCCAATGAAAGTATCTGAATTAGCTGATTTTTTTGCCCCATCCATTCCGATCTCTTTTGAATTCTAGGGTAAATATTCCCTTTGTCCCTCCCACACCCATTCTTTAACAAACACACATACACCCTTCTAGTGTTACCAGCATGCACTCTGCGGTGTAAATAACAATAAAAAATACACTATTCCTGAGATGTTTCAGAAATATTGTTACTGAGTGGTTTCCCAAGGGTCTTGTGAGCCTGGCATCTTAACATTTATTCAGTCTCATCCTCTACTGTTTGCACTGTTTCAGTCCGAAATACCAAATAACTCTCTGCAGCCTACAGGCATGAGAGATTCATTTCTGTCTTACAAGCAAAATGAAAAGATATTTTGAACTTCCTCCATTTTGCCTTTGAAAGCTTAGCATGATGGATCTGAGATTTCCTTTCAAGCACCCACCAATTTATTCCCATTATTTATATTTTAAGGTAATGTTTCTCTCTTCTGTCATAATTCCCTAAGTGCAATGAAGGACTGTTTAGCTGCTTTATGTAAGAGGCAGATCAGACAAGCTGCAGTATCACTTTTGCTTTTGGTAAACTTTTTTACACATAAAATGCTCCATTGTATCATTGATGTTGTCTAACTGAAACATCAGAATTATTAAAAACCATAAAGCAACATGTGAACTACAGAGAAAGGAAATTCAGCTTCCTTTTCTCTCTGCTGACGGTTCTACATAATCATATTGTTTCTCCCAATTTTGCTCTTTCCCCTTCTCCCTTCTTATAGTCCTCTGAATCCTCTGGTCTTATTGCTCCAATTATATTCCATTATTGGATTTGCACCTTGAGATTTACTTCCTCTTAGAATACAAGTTCTCTAAATGTATATTGTCTCTCTTCTTCAAACCCATCTGTACTGACTTTGGACTATCCTTACCTTCTCCTCTTCCCCAGTAATTGCTTCACTGTTTCCTAAACTGATCTTCTAAATCTTGTCTTATCTATTTTATATTTAAGCTTTTGAGAACAGGTAAGGTCCAGCGGGTCTCAAATGTGAACAGTGCCTTGCTGCCACCCAGAAGTGGCTATAACTGCCTTGCTCTTCACGATCCATGACATGTGGTGGACACAGACCACAGAAGGTCTCACTTTGAGGGGGCTGACAGGAACCAACCTCATAGCTCCCAAATGGTTCCCTACCCTTTAGAAACCCAAAAGTTGTTCCAGGTAATAGTGTAGTTCTCCTGTAGCTGCTATGACCATTTTGGCTCTTGAGCTCCTGGTTTTGACCTCAACTTGATTTGAACCTGATCCTGGAAATTGACTATGAACTTCTTTGTTACTCTCAGCCTCAGGTTTGTTGCCCTTGTCAGTGTCCTGACACTAGATAACATCTGTCTTATTTTTTTAAATAGACATGTAAATGTATGACTCTACATAAAGTGTTTTTATTAATAAACAGTGATATACAGGGCAGATGGGGCTAGTAGCTACCAAAGGAACCCCTGTTAGTCTAGGTCTTATTTAAAATCCTCACTAATGAATTTGAAATGGAATAAAATACACAGGGGATAAATTTTCTTACATTAGAAGTATATGCATATGTCAAAAATGCCAAACAGAAGAGAATGTTTCAGAAATATGGACAGAAAGGAATGAAATAAAATTCATTTAATAAAAAAAAAGTGAGATGAAAATTCATCCAAACTACAAATAGTCAGTGAGAAGGGGGAAAGGACGACAACAACAACAACAACAATAAAAACAAAAAACTGGACAGCAGTAATCCTGTAAAAGATGTAGGAGTAGTAATGGAAGCAACTAAGATATAGGCTTGCAATGTGATATGCAAAAGATCAATGTAGTTTAGGGATGTTTATTGAAATACTTGACTTCACAGATAGTCCCTTTCCATATAGGTTTGCTGTGACAATATATGAAGGATTGTGTTCAGTTCTGGCCACCTTATGTTAATACATGTCTGGTAATATCTGACAGAATTCCGAAAAGAGAAAAATCCTCAGAAGACAAGTGGAAATATTAAATAGAACTAAATATGATTAGTTTGGTTAGAGTAAGAGTAAGTGTGTGTTGGAATGGGGGTAGAGGTGAAATTTGATATTATAAGAAGGTACAGTACAAGCTAAAGCATGAGAGGAGCTGTTGAAGGTGAAACACACATGTGTACTACGATGTGTGGGATAAAATTAAGAAGGGGAAGATTGAGTCTGGATTGAGTCAGATGGAATCTCCAGACCAGAAGCTTTGTTAGATTGTGGAATAGACTGAAGAAAAGCTATAGAAGCCCCATTACATAGAACATTTAAAACTCAACTGGATGAGGCACTAGAAAAATCTACATCTGGGGAAAAAGCTTTTGCTGACAGAGGATTGTAACTAACGTTTATTTTTGTGGTTTTGTTATAATAGTACTTTGCTAATTAGCAGAGCCACATTTTAAACATTGTTCCTGAGTTCATTGAGTTTGGTATTTAGTAGTTTGATAGTACCAGATATAAGGGAATGTGTAATGCTATATGTACAGTATATTATACAACCTTTGTAGAAAGTTCAAACTTCTAACATAATTTTCTTCCAATAACATGTGCTCTATAAATTAAACAAATGGTTCTTTTCTTGTAGATGATTGCTGAAAACAGTATGGCCATTATAATTACCACCAAACAATCTCTTCGTTAATTGGAATATGTTTTAGACAAGATGATGTGTTTGATCTGTTTATGATGGATTATTTTATTTAAACTATCGTGATGTGTTTCTAATAGAAATACTTGTTAAAATATTTTATTCATTTGATTTCATAACTGAGTTTTAATATTTTACAATTTCTTGATATTGAGTCTGGAATATTTTTTATTCAGTGAAAAGCTCAGCCTCTTCTTGGTAACTTTGTTTTATTTTATGATTTCTTAAAGGATATTTTCACCCTAATATCAGGAGCATTATTGAATGTATCAAACTGTACCTGATGGCATCATAATTAATTTCAACTGCCAGAGCAGGACAGCTGTTTCAAAGTAAGCAGATACCCATATTTGTGTTCCTCAGATGCAGACAGAATCCCACATCGCTTCCAGAATTGCGGTATCTTCCGGAGCCCCCTAATTCTGTTTCTCCCTCCCCCAATACACACCTATCTTTTTAAAAGAAGAGATCACAGAAATGTTGATCTCCTCTAGGATAGGATCAAATTAGAATGTGCTGTATCCAGATAAAACTGATGAAAGAAAATTCATTTTCACTTTTTACCTGAAAGCACATTCTTTTCTATGACAGCCACATACCATCTGTTCAACATTTATTACAGATTGCTGCCACTGGAGAAAGAGATGGTGGGAGGGGAAATCACAGTTGTGTTTATATAATGTTTCAAGGGTTAAAGATGCAAAATTAGCAGGGTAGTGACAATACAGTGTAATATGTTTGATATTTCCCTCTGAAAACTACAGCCTTCACACCAGGAATCCTCCTTGTGATCACATCCTAATGTAGTTGTTCCAAAAAGACTAGTATTAAGCATGTTTATCCTATGCCATCTAGCCCAGTATGCTGTATTCTGACATTGGCCAATGTCAGATGCTTCCGAGAGAATAAACAGAACAGGTAATCATTGAGTGATCTATCCCCGGTCATCCAACTCCCAATTTCTGGCAAACAGAGGGACACACAGAGCATGGAGTTGCCTTCCTGGCCATCTTGACTAATAGTCATTGATGGACCTAGTCTCCATGAACTTATCTAGTTCTTTTTTAAACGCAGTTATAGTTTTGGCCTTT
Organism: Sternotherus odoratus; assembly: GCA_032164245.1. Lineage (NCBI taxonomy): Eukaryota > Metazoa > Chordata > Testudines > Kinosternidae > Sternotherus > Sternotherus odoratus. The sequence continues at coordinate 112,778,566 of JAVMKO010000002.1, forward strand.
ACAACATCCTCTGGCAACATGTTCTACAGGTTCCCTCCTCCCAAGAAGAGAATTTACCAGAGTTTGAGCTATAGTGACACTCCTTGGTTTTAATAAGAGGCACATAAGTAAGCCCCTGATTTGGGCTGAAATTTTCCAGTGTGGCTGTCCAAAGTTAGAAATCCAAATCAAACTGGCCACCATTCTCAAACTGTGCTGGGAGATGTGTTTCTGAAATCGGGCACTTTAATGTGGGTGCCCACATATGGTGCTTAACTTTGGGAAGTCAAATTTCAAAGTGTTGGCTATACTATAAATATGCTTTTAAATTTATGGATGGCTTCGCCTCTTGCAGGGTGTTCTCACTCTTACCTAAAACAACCTATTTTAAAAATAAATGCATTCTCATTAGTGAGGTGTGGGTTTGTTTTTAACCTATCAATTGAAGGGCAACATTGAGGAATATGCGAGCATATCCTTGGGCGCATATAGTTTATTGTCTTCCCAATTCAGCTACAACCACAAAAAAGTCTCTAAAAAAGAAAGATGCATGCAAGTAAATATCAGATCTGCTACTGAAAACACTTGTTCCAGAGCAAAATGCTTGAAATGGAGAGGAGTTCCAGTAATGAGAACGGGACTACAGAGACAAGCCCTCCTGTGGGAATGAGCCTTTCTAGGATAGTGCTGGAAATACCTTGTTGTACTCTGTTGATAGGGATGCTAGGAAATTCTAAAGTCACTAAAATTCATTAGAATACTGAGGGAATGGGCGGTACTTGCACGCTCCGCCCTTCTTCATCTGTGTTTTCTAAACACTTAGAAGGAATCATTCTTCTTGGGATTTTTTCAGGGCCCTGTTTCTGAGCATCAAAAGTCTTACTGGTACTGGAACCATGCCAGCAGAAACTATGCTTAGGATGGGTGCTGCCAGCGTATCTGTTACAGTTTTCTTGGCCAATGTGGTTGCAGATTTTTTTCTCTTTTCTGAAAGACAAAACGGGAAAAATGTTTTGTAGGTGATTTTAAACACGGTTGTTTCCAGCCTGGTCCTAGCTGTAGCAGGGACAGAACCAAACATGCTTTTCAGTGGATCCCAGAAATGTAAATTTATTAAACTTTACTTATGCAGGAGGATAAAAGTGATGTGTCAATAGATGTGTGTGTGTGTTCATGTACATATATTTATATATTATTTATCTTCAGAAAAAGGGTTGAATTCAGAAAAAAGACTGCTGAATTTTAACTTGAGAAGCTTCTCTCTGCATTATTCTTATAGCACCAGATTTTTATTGTAGAAGTATTTTTTTTTTTTACTTTCAGAAACAAGCTCTTCCTTATATATAATGGAAGGCCTTTGTGTCTTTAAGAATGTTCCATAGATTTATTAAAATAGAGGTCTAATACAGAGTCAGTTTAAATTCTCTCAAGGAAGCTCAAATGAGCCAGAATAGCTACCAAAAATCATTTATAAAAGAAAAGGGTTCTGACCTCACTATTTGAGTATCTGTAGCCTAATCATTTTCAAACAAAAATCTCTCTTTTGAGGACTCAGTGGCTCTAAACTGATTTGATTATAATTTTATTTTTTAAAGGTATTACTTTTATGGAATTCTTGTACTCCTGTATTCAATCTAGAAAGTCACTGACCAGAGATTATGAAAACAAAAAAGACTCTGAGAGCATTTTAGTGTTTTCCCATGGCAAAATTTATTCATTTTCCTAAAACCAGTAGAATCCAAGGGGAAATCACCAGGCTAAATTGACTCTGTGCCTAAACCAGCTATAGCATGGTATGTATGTCCCTTTTGTCCTCAGTTTAATTTGTGATAGTAATATGTTTTGCAATCTTTGAACAAAAATCTTAGCCTCCACACACTTCTCATTTCAGAAAAATGGGTATAATACTAAATGAAAAAATCTCAAAACACAACAAAAATGATTAAATATTTTATAGAATTTCAGCAATGGAGAAGCTGAATCAAATAGGGATTAAGGCCTTGATCATGCACAGTCATATGCACATGTTGAAGCATGAGCATAAATCTGTGCAGGGTTGGCACCTAAGTAGTCATATAGTAAATCAGTGACAGAGTCTGGAATAGAATGTAGGAATTTAAGCCTTGTTGTCTACTGCATCTCTGTAGTCTATGGGACTGTGATACAGGACGATGTAAGCAATGTACTGTAGAATCTATAAAGAGGTCCCCATAGCATCACCACAGCAGTAGGGACAGATAGTTTAATTACATCTTTGTTTTATCTGCCTTGAATGACCCAATAGTCTTCCTCCTCCCAGTCACTTTGATTCAGTTTGGTGTCAGTAGAACTGGGTGAGCAGCTGATAAAATACAGAAATTTGTTATTCACTTTTTCCCTCCACAAAAATCTTTTACAAAAAAAATCAAAACATGTTGCACACTTTATATACTGCTCACCCAGTTCTACTGGCCACCAAACTGAATCAAAGTGCTTGGGAAGAGTAAGATTCTAACTCTCAAGTCAATATGCAAGCCTGGGTCTTTAAGCTAAGTTTGTGTTTGTTGCATTTTGATTTGCTTAAGGCAGCAAAAAAGGTAGAGCCAGCCCTGGCTGGAGTGTCCTAAAATACTTAATAGACATCCAGAGGACACCCGAGAGATTCTCTAGGGTGTGATATACTGTATAAGCAGCAGTAATTTGAAGAGTGGGGAAGCCTAACATGGCCACCCTCAATACATTCTGTCACCACAAAGAGGAATTAGGAGAGCAAGCCTGACATAACACAGACATACTACAGACATAATATGGATTATTTTGGTAGCATCCTACAGAAATTGAATTGTGTCCTCCAATTCCTTTGTTATGGCTAGCTTGGGGCTCTGAAGGAGCTTGCTGGTACATCTATGACTTCAGCCTTCCTGTACCTGATCTTGAAGGGGACCCAGTTTTTGGATTAGGACTCTGATAGCTAATTGACATTTTATTTTAGGTACTCAGGTGGTAAGCGTGGGTTTTTTTGTTTGTTTGAGTTTTTTTGTTTGTTTCTTGCTATAAGAATCACTTTGCAAAATAAAATACTCATCTCCTGCTGGCTGAATAAGTTGAACCTGTAGTAAATAAAAATCAAATGTAAATCAAAGGTTTCTTGCAGGTTTGGGGAGTCAGTATTTTTTTTTTTTTTTTTTTTTTTAAGATTACTGCATACTGGTGAAGGTTGGAGAGTTAGTAAGGCAGTTTAGTCCACCTGACTGACCATACTTTCAAAAGTGTTCAGGGCCATATTTTTCAAGTGATCATTACCCAAAATTGGTTCCACATTTTTAAAAGAGCTCAACTTCCAGTTATATACCTAAATAAGAGCCAGAATTTAAGAGTGTTTAGCATCTAGTAGCTTGCAGTATGCAGTTACCATCAGATTTCTTCAAAAGATTTTAATACCTGAGGGCTGAGCGGTTCTGAAAATCTGTTTCCTAAACAATGTATCTATAACAGTTTTGCAAACTTCTGTAACAAATATTTTCATTGTAGATATGCTGGTTGTGAATAGTACCTTAGGTGACAATTATATGTGACTTTAGAGAGATGAATGTTTGTAATCCAAGTTAGAAATGGCTATCAGCAGCATTATTGTGACTAACAACGTAATTAAATGATGTTGGAAATTTACTGATCTGCCTTTGTTAAACAACTAATACTTTGAAATGGCAGAGAGAGAAGGATTTAAGTGTGTTGTTTATTCATTCGGAGGGATTATTTAATCAATATCAATACATTTAATGTCCAACATCTAGTGAGAATACACGACAAAATATATGATCATGGCCAATTATATTCCACTTGTTCGTCATTTAATGAATAAATAATACACTTAAATCCTTCTAATTGCCCATGACCATATTTTTTGTCATGTGATCTCACTAGATGCTGGAAATTAAAGTTATTGATTGCTTGAGATGGAGGTTCTCAAATAACTTTTTTATAATTCTATGGCTATATGTTTTTTACATCTGTTTTTGTTTGTTAGCCATTGTTTATTTAATCAATAGTTCCAGTACACTTTTTTCTTAAAAAAAAATACAGTCTTTAATTTTACATTAATAAAAATTATCTCAATGTAGTTTCAGGTACTACACCTGCCCTTGAGTCCCTCTGTCAATTTTTGACTATAAAATTTAATTTCCATTAGTGTGTGAGTACGTAAAATGCATGTTTCTTTCTCCTGTTTCTTTATGAAATATCCCCGTAGAAATTGCCTATACAGAGGGAAAAATGAAACTAACTATAATAAATAATCTTTAGGCAAAAAAAAAATAGTCCTTAGCCCAAATAGTTTAGCTGTTACTTGTAGTAGTGATAGGTAAAACTGCTTTATGCAGAAGTGCTACTTGTAAGTTAGCAATGTCTTTTTAATAAATATCTTTATTCATATACCCTCAAAATAAAATATTTGATACAAGTATCTTATGCCTGCATCAACAGGTTCATTACGTTGGTTTGTGATGCAAACATGTTGGTTGTCTGGTTTTAGTACTATACAAAACACTTCCTGATGCAAGAAGAAAGCTGGGATTCTTTATGGTTTAAGCAGATAGTGGTAACTGCCCTCTCACTCTTTGGTTTGCTTCATGAAATTTTGCCCAGGATGAATGGAATACTACTGATGATTGACTATTAAATTGGAAGCAGAGCACCAGTGGAGCTATGTACAGAGATGCACAGAAAATATTTGATGTTTCTCTCTATACTCCTATGGAATGATAATTCTAACTGAATGCTTAATCTCAGTTGAATGACTAATGCAAAATCGGCAACTCTGTCATCAGTGCATAACTTTTGTATTGTTTCTATTAATCTAGCCACAGATACTAGCGGCATGAAATGGCATGCTATTTTATTTTCAGTGGCCATACCAAATCTCATTTGCATGCCCTGGCAATGCCTGCTCCTAGTAACTAGATGTTAGAAGCCACAATTACGTATCAGACCATGGTGAGTGAAAATGTTTAAGGCTGTGGACAGATACAATATTTAGGTATTTTTCACTAAATGTGTGGGTGTGCAAAACTGCTAGAATGAATTTGAAATTCAAACCATGTGATATTTGTTAATATTTTCTTCTAAAGTGTCAAATTAGTTTCTGGGCCTATTTGTAGCTCTATGGCCATAATCTGTTCACGATTTAAGTAATGATATGTTTTCTTTTTACAAATTAAGATATTTGTCACTGTCACAGTGAAACAACAACTCTTTATAGGCCAGATCTTGTTTGACACTCATCTTTTGAGTAGTTGAATATGACAAGGGAACAAATTTCCTCACAGATTTTTGTTCACTGTATGCATTTTCTATTCTTATTCATTACTGTCAATGTGTGATGGATAGAAAATATTACTCTGATAGAGCTAAGGAGGATGGACACATTGCAATTCAGCCTGTGCAATGAGTAGCACATAGTATGCTTTCTCAGATGTTTAGTTTCACACTCCTTTGATGTAACTCAGGAGCATATGTCAACACTCCTCTTCTCCAATGTTATGCAGTGTTTGCTCATTCTTTTGAGTTATATGTCAGGTAAATACATTTAAATATGAAAAAAAAAACAATCAATGGTGATATAAAGAAGTCATTCAGATGTTTGAGTACACTACTGTAATGCCTTTATTCAGAGTTATGAATGTTTACTACCTCTCTGCCTTCATATAGCTCCTGAATATAGTTTATTTTGGATAATTGATCATAACAAGTCCAGCTCATACTGCACATCCGAAGAATGACATTTTAAATCACATCTTTTCACTTTTAAAGACTGGCACACATTCCATATTAAGACATGTCTTCTGATTCGGGGATTGAACCAGACATCTATCTAGGTTCAGTCTATGGCTTCTAGAACAGTTACACTATTATCATGTGTCAGGGTTCGAGCCCCCGGGCGAGGGCAGTACGGCCTAGTGGCCAGCGTCCCTGACGGCCCCCCTGCTGGGGCAATGCGGCCTAGCGGCCGAAGTCCATGTCAGCCCCTTGGTTGGGGCAGCACGGCCCAATGGCCGGAGCTTATGGTCGTCCCCCCCCCCCCCCCCCGCTGGGGTAGTGCGGCCTAATGGCCGGAGTCTATAGTCGCCCCTCCGCTGGGGCAGTGCGGCCTAATGGCCAGAGTCTGTGGTCGCCCCTCCGCTGGGGCAGTGCGGCCTATCCACCCACTCAGCGGGGAGGTCCCACCGCAACACGCTGAGTGTTTTCAGGTGGGTCGTACCACTCTCTCTCTATCCCGGTGTCAGTTCCTATCGGCTCCAGAAGCGGGGTCCTCTGGTGGATTGCTGCTCCCCCGTAAATGGCTGGGTCCACGGCTTCCTCCGCGTGGTCGTAGTCTCCGGCCCCCAGTCGGCTGTGGTCGGCAACAAACTCAGAGGCAGGGTCCTGCCGCGGCTCTGGATACAGCTGGGGCTGGTCCCTCAGGAGAGCTCCCCAGGCACGTCCTCCTCCTCCGGCTGCCGGCCCAGACTGAGCTGTGCTCCCTCCCTTTATACAGCCTGAGCACTTGGAGCATGCCCAGTGCAGCGGGGGGTGGGACTTCCGCTGGTAGAACGTCCGGCCAGGGGCAGCCCTGGCCCGTGCGGGGCCGGTCTGCCCCGTCACATCATGTCTAAATATTTACATGGCTTACAACTGTGGCTGTACATCAACTTGAAAACATGGCACACTAAACTGGCTTATTTCTCCTTGTAGGCTTTCTCTGTTAATGTTATGTTAAAAAAGCCTGTCGCTTAAAAGGTAATAAGGAATGCCATTATCTTTCCTGCTGAAGACTTCTTCAGCTCTTGTGCATTTGACACATCTTATTGCACAGTGGGGAAAAATGTATTTTTTTCTGCAGATTGGCCCACACCACACAATTCAGATCCCATTTTAGATCTAGGCTTCCCCCAGATGTGGCTGTGCATGTATCCAGGGTCTGTGCTCATCTCTATAAACTATTATATATTTATACATTTTAGTCTCTATAAGAAACATTTGCATTGTCTATTATTTGCCCCCATAGGATCCTGAATCTTTGGAATGTCTTCATTCTCGTGTGTGTGTGTTTACTCAAGTTCTTGTTCTCATATTTGCCTGATGAGCAGTAGAGGCTTTCTGGAATGCTTTATATTGAAACTGTGCCTGCATCACAAAATACATCATTTTGCCAGCGCTCCATCAATCTTTCATGTTGCATAATAATCCGTGCTGATTTGCATTAAGCTGATATAAAAAATATAAATGGAGACATACCAATCTCCTAGAACTGGAAAGACCTTGAAGGTCATCGAGTCCAGTCCCCTGCCTACACTAGCAGGATCCGCCTGCCTACACTAGCAGGATTGAGTACTGTCCCCTGACAGATTTTTTGCCCCAGATCCCTAAATGGCCCCCTCAAGGATTGAACTCACAACCCTGGGTTTAGCAGGCCAATGCTCAAACCACTGAGCTATCCCCCCACCCCCCAATAATGTCAGCAGTGTAACTCCTTTCTGTGGCAATCTTTTTATGTATAAGAGTCACCATTAAAGTGTCTTCCTTTGCTAATTGTTAATATATAATAATCTCTTAGATAGCATAGCATTCCCCTCTACATAAACATAGATAACTGTTATCTCTGAAAATGCTGACATTTTGGCACATAAGAACTTTTATATGTATTTGCACAAACATGCTAATAAGTGATATTTAAAAAAAAATCTGAACCAGTTGAACTTGCTTTCTTTCAAGAGACAAAACGGGTAGCAGGGTTTTCATAGTAAACTAAAACTGGAAGTAAATACAAGCATGATTTTGTATATCTGAACTCAAAGGAGGGAGTCAATGAGACTATTTGGATTATGTTCATGATACTCAATGATGTGGCATGTGTGAGGGAAAATGCTGTCTAGTTCTTGTTAGCATTTTCCTTTCTGAGAACATCATTAAAACAATATAATGAAGCAGTGACCTATCAGATAGTGCTGTAAGCTGAGGGACATGGAACAATAATGCAAAACAGTTTCTGGGTGATATTTTGTGGAAATTGCTTCTGTGTTTGAGCTGCCGCCAGCTCAACAACATACAGCTCGCAAGGAATTTTAACACAACTTCAGAACCTCCTGGCTGTTTGCATTTGATACATTTATTGAGGTTTAGAATTAGGATATGCCAACAACTCCATGGAACTTGCACGTGCGGCAATGTTGCTTCATACATACGACTTTATGCTACAAGGAAGGTCCATTTAATTGTGAAAAATCCCAGTGGCCATGTCCAGGCACACTTCTAACTTTCTACATGGTTGACTCACTTTACTTGTCTTTCTATATTATATCACTTGCCCTTACTGCCCAAGCTGAGAATCAGAGTTTTATAGTCACCTGATGAGTGGGCTGCCTAACTTTCCCCGGAGAGATCTAGGAAGGTAGTTACAAGAGGTGGACTGTTGAACTCCGTGTTTAGAGGATTCATAAACTGAGTGCTTATATATACTTGTTCCTTGATGTTCTAGATTGTGCTCTTAAGGGTCAGAGTAATCAGAAAGGTCACTTCTGACCTGTTAGGGTAAGTGGGTTCATCATTCTCAGTCACTACAGACACGCTGCATTATCAGGCTAATTATACTAAAAGCAATGAGCTAATTATGTGACAGCTCACTGTGAGGAGCTGCCTTGGATGTTGTTTTTATCCGCTGTGTAGAGCTACACTTTCAAAACCTTATCTGTAATGTGTGAAATACTTCTGACATGAAAGAACAAGTCCCAGTGCAGTTTCACCTGGATTCAGATAACATTACAGGAACACTGAGAATTTTGAAAATACAGCAGAGCTTCCCCTGAAGTGGGTCATTATCCCCCCTTCCCCCCCCCCCCCGAAGGAGAGGGCATTGAAGATCATGTAGGACTTCCGGGAGGAGTTAAATTTTTTATTATTATTATTATTATTGTTCTTTTTTATTTTCATTAGGGTGGCGCCTAGAGTCCCCAGTCAGATTGGGGGCCCACTGTGCTGCTCCCTCCTTTAAGGGCTTGCAAGACTAATAGACAGACCTCTCTGTTGACAAGGCTAATCAGTTTCAATTCTGCTATTCAGTGTTGGATGAAGAGTATTTCAACAGGCCCTGGCTCCACTACAGGTCACCAAGCGGGCAGTACATTTCTGTGTTTCCAAAATGATGTATTACAGGATTTCAGTTCCATTCTTTAGTTCAGGAATTTTCATCCTGGTTCAGGACAACTTTTTTTTTCCAAAACTTGATTTTTTTTTTTTTTGGCAGAACCCAATTTTGGTTTCCTGGCAAGCCCTTCTTAGATTAAATCCTTTTGTGGGTAGGGGCTGTCTCTTTGTTCTATATTTTTACAGTGTGTAAGAGAATAGGTCCATGGAGACCCTAGATCCTACCACAGTGCATACACACACACTCAATGTATATGCATTGTGGTGTGTGTGTGCGTGTTTGTGTTTGTGTTTGCATTGTGGTGTGTGTTTATATATATATATATCTCCAAACCCTACTCTCTGTTAGGGTAAATCACAACGACTCTGATTAGGATAAGATTGAAATACAAGGAAGATGTAATTCACATATGGTACTATAGATCTCCTTATAACATTTATAGTAGTCCCATTCTGAATTTATTATGATGTATTTCTATTTGCTGTTCTGTTAGTATTATAAAAATAGGAGTCACCAATTATATTGCAGCTGTTTATATAAACACTAGCAAAAGTGCCCGGCACTGCTCGGGTCTGTCGGAGGTGGGGAGGGGACAGACATCTGACACCTCCTGACCAACCCCAACACCCCCCGGCTCACTTACCCCCCGAACCAAACCCGACACCCCCACCAGCCCCCCCCAACCAAACACAACACCCCCACCTCACCCCCCGACCGAACCCAACCCCCCCACCTACCCCCCCGACCAAACAGTGTATTTAATAATCTGTGTGCTTCACAGTGCACCGTGAGTCGGTGGGGTGTTGGGTTTGGTCTGGGGGGGTGGAAAATTGTCGGGGTGGGTGAGGGGTGAGGTGTGGGTGTTGGGGTTGGTCAGGGGGTTTTGCGGTTGGTGGGGGGGTAAGGTGGGGGTGTCAGGTTCGGTCGGGGGGGTAAGTGAGCCAGGGGGTTGTCGGGTTTGGTCTGGAGGCGTGGGAAGGTGTCGGGGTGGGTGAGGGTGTTGCGGTTGGTCAGGGGGTGTTGCGGTTGGTGGGGGGGTGAGGTGGGGGTGTCGGGTTTGCTTGGGGGGATGAGGTAGGGGTGTCGGGTTCGTTCGGGGGTAAGTGAGCTGGGGGGTGTCGGGTTTGGTCTGGGGGGTGGGAAGGTGTCGGGGTGGGTGAGGGGTGGGTGTTGGGGTTGGTCAGGGGGTGTTGCGGTTGGTAGGGGGGTGAGGTGGGGGTGTCGGGTTCGGTCGGGGGGTAAGTGAGCCAGGGGGTGTCGGGTTTGGTCTGGGGGGTGGGAAGGTGTCGGGGTGGGTGAGGGGTGGGTGTTGGGGTTGGTCAGGGGGTGTTGCGGTTGGTAGGGGGGTGAGGTGGGGGTGTCGGGTTCGGTCGGGGGGTAAGTGAGCCAGGGGGTGTCAGGTTTGGTCTGGGGGGGTGGGAAGGTGTCGGGGTGGGTGAGGGGTGAGGTGTGGGTGTTGGGGTTGGTCAGGGGGTGTTGCAGTTGGTGGGGGGGGTGAGGTGGCGGTGTCGGGTTTGGTCGGGGGGTAAGTGAGCCGGGGGGGTGTCGGGTTTGGTCTGGGCACCCACCCCGACACCTTCCCCCCCCCAGACCAAACCCAACACCCACACCTCACCCCTCACCCACCCCGACACCTTCCCACCCCCCCAGACCAACCCCGACACCCCCCGGCTCACTTACCCCCCGACCAAACCCGACACCCCCACCTCACTCCCCAAGCAAACCCAACACCCCCACCTCACCCCCCGACCGAACCTGACACCCCCACCTCACTTACCATCCCACCAAACCCAACTCGGATCCGTCGCAGGCGGGGAGGGGGCCAAGAGCCGAGGGATTCCGGGGACCTTCGCAGGTGGGGGGGCGGAGAGCTGATGGATTCCGGGGTTCCATTGGGAGGGGGGAGGGGCAGAGAACTGAGGGATCTCCGGGGTTCCGTTGGAGGAGGGAGGGGCAGTGAGCTGAGCGAGTGCGGTGTCTGTTGGAGGGAGTATTATGACATCATCACCACTTAACCGCCCAGCCGATGTGATTGGCCCTGAAATACTTTCACCCCTGGGGGCCGTCAGAGGTGAGATCCGAAAATTTTTCGACCCTTACGACCATCTAGACCCCAAGACCCCTAACTGTACCAAATTTCAAGTCTCTGGCTCAAACGGTGCGGGAGGAGGTCGCGGTCATACATACATACATACATACATACATACACCACTTGACTTTTATATATATAGATTGTACTACTTGTGTTTATATTGCTGTCTTCAAAGTGCAAGACAATAAGCCATTTATAGCAAGGATATTAAAAGCTTTGTACTAGCAATTAAAGAACAAATGAGTTGGCAATAATGTGTTACCATGGATCATGTGTGACCGCCTCACAATGAAAAGGTGACTTTATTCTACTGACGCAAGTGTTTGGAATCGAGAACAATATGTTAATTTAATGGATAATGTAATTATCACTTAATGTAATTATCACTATGCCTTCATATAAGTACATACAAATAAAATGTACTGAGTATATATTGGCTAATGAACAGAAAGATGGGGGCAATACAGTCTTAGCTATGCAGCTGTTCTCCAGTTGCCTTTATTACCAAATATCATTTCAAATGGTACCTCAAGCACAAATGGATCTGATTTCTTGACACCAAACATTTGTTTCTGGATTACTGACCCAAGTTTTCTGTTTTGTTCTAGAATTTATGTGCATAACAAAGAACATGATCCAGTATCCTGTAGCATAAGTGATAGGGTAAACTAGTTAACAACCATACTTCTTAGGGGGAGGGATAGCTCAGTGGTTTGAGCATTGGCCTGCTAAACCCAGGTTATGAGTTTAATCCTTGAGGGGCCACTTGGGAATATGGGGCAAAAATAGGGATTGTTCCTGCTTTGAGCAGGGAGTTGGACTAGATGATCTCCTGAGGTCCCTTCCAACTCTGAGATACTTTGATTTTTACTTGATGGGTTGGGTTGATGGATATTTTCCTGTTTAGAAGTATTCAGATCTTACACACACACACACACAAATGCTAACAGTATAAAATTTTACTGTAGGTAGGAAGGGTAATTTATTTTATAGGAATGATTGAACCCAGAAGACATAGGTTCAGTTTCTGGCTCAGCCACAGGCTTCCTGTGTTAAGAATTAAGATAACATTTAGGACTTTTAGCACTAAACTAATGTTAAGAACTAACACAAGCATTAAACATAATGTTGAATCAGCTTTACAGATTCAATGGAAACCACTGAAAAGGAAGTTTTTGCTTTTTAGATTCACAAAATCACCTACATACCACAGGAGATAATCAGCTGTTCCAAATTAATAAGAAACATAAAAGCAGAAACTGAGAAGACCCATACTAATGCTTTCTCCCCTTCATGTCATGCTCTAAGGCCTAGCGAAGCCATAATTACCAATGCCACTGTACCAATAAGCCCCGAGGGGAAAATATTTCCTAAAATCCAGTTTGGTGATCAAATCAACTCTAGCAAAAGTCATTAGATCCCTTTATAGTTTTATACTTCAGCAAGAGCAGAGACAGCAAAGCTGAAATTATCCCATTGTTTAGGGAGTATTAGGTATGTCCCTACTCCCTGGCTCGAAGTTAGTGTCCTCATCTGTTAAAAATATCAGTGTATGCAAAAAACCATGGATCTGAAATTGTAGCTGCAGTACAGTGTTTGATCTTTTGTACTGCTTGAGAGTTTATTTGGTATACAAAAGAGAAAGGTAGGTTGATTGGTTGGTAAATCTGAACGTCCAATCGCTCAGCACCTCATTTACTACTTTATGTACCAAACTGGAAATACTTGTAAAATCCAAATTAGCACAGTGAGACTGGAACAGGCTTTTCCATCAACATCTTCAGATTTCTTCTGAGCAAATGCATGAGTGGGATAAATTGCCTACGATTGTATTTTCTTCTGATTAGTTTACCACAGTGAAAAATATGTTTCCCTACTTAAAATAAACAATCTTCTCCTTTTCACCAATACCATCCTATATGTGTGCCCAGGCCTTGACCTCTAGTGTTGAGTTAGAAATATTTTGATTGAGCTTCGCTACAATATTTGGATGGACTTCAGAAACTTCCTGAGCTCTGAATCTTATCAGTACTCTGCTCTTCAGTCCATTTCAGTCACTCATTGATTGGGATTCTCCAGTACTTTCAGTGTCTTTTTTGGCTCTCACCTGTTTCTGTAAAGGTCTGATTGAGTTTGAAAGACGCTTTGTATTCACTCCTCTCCTGGGGCTAAAGGCTTTCTTAGTCTTTTGCTATAGCTTTTTTAAAGGTAATTTCTAGATGGAGAGAGCATCACTTTGTAGACATTGCCTTTCTATTCTGTATTATATAATCTAATCTAGCATTCCATCTTGCTTTCACTGTCCTAATGTTCAAGGGGATCGGGGCATATGTGTGTGTAGGGGTAGAAGAACTTTGCTTTTTTGGATTTGGATTTCTAAACTTTTATTAGGTGATTAACATTAATACAAGCCTTGCTTCACATACCTTACTAATGAGTTGATTTCCATTTTGAAGGAAACTACAGATACCAACTTTAAAATTTTCTAAGTACCAATCTAAATATTTCTGAGATTAATATCATGTAGCTGAACAAATTCAAAGAAAAGAGAAACATTTTGTTTTGAATGAAACAGTTCACAGTCTTATGCTGAAGATTTTTGAAGGTTTTTTTTTCCTCTTCACTGTGCTGTGCTGGTAAATCAGTTTTGGCTGTTTATGTTTTATGGAGAATGTGACTGGATGAACTCTGTACTAAACAGAACTGCTAAAGATATAGTTATCTAGAAGGCTCAGTAAAATCCTCCTCTGAAGGAAATGATGGAAATTTAAAACTAGTTTCTTGAACTACAGTGCTCCAGATTTTCCATTACAGGAATGGAATGAGAATGTACCTTTTAACTGTACAGTAAATTTCAGAATTTAGTGATGGTGGAATTAAGTCTTTATTTTGGATTTAGGTGAAGAGGTGGACACTTGATCATGTCTAGCAAAAACACTGAGGGGGAGATACAGCTTATGTACTGTAAAAATAAGAATTTTAGAAATTTATAGAAAAAAAATCTTTCTATACATTTCTTCTGAATGAAAACCACATTCCATGGTGCAGGGAACTCTCTTATCAGGATTCCAGACACTGCTATCAATCTTGATTTAAAATTAAAGCTCCAAACATGCCGGGGCTATTACTCACACTTCAGTTTGTGGGTTTTGTTACACTCATAACAAAAACAGTTGGTGTTTCATGGCAACTTGTGTAGTTTAAAACAACCAACATGCTCATAAAATTAGCCTGTCATTAACTGTTGAATTTTTCCCATGGCAATTTTAGGACGTTTCAGTGACATACAGAATTGAGTTGCACTTCCCAGCACCAAAGCACTGAAGTGAAAAGCCCTCTTTTCATAATCACTGTTGGATACCAAGTGTGAGAGACTCACATTTTAAATACAAAGTCCAGTTGTGAGGTTTTTCTTTGTCCTAGTGTGTTCAAAATTGAAGTGATGTATTGATTTTGGGTAGAAGATGAAGGACTGTGAACACCAAAGACTAAAAGTCATAAGCTGAGCATAGAAGTATCGAGCCTCAGTATCAAGCTGAAATAACCAACTCTTTCTTGGGAGAAGTATATACTAGTAACTGTGTGGTGTATGGGTTTTTTGTTTGTTTGTTTGCTTTGTTTTTGCTCATATTTGATTTTTGAAAGTGAGAAAAATTCTGACTTAGAAGCCCGAAGAGGTATCTTATGTTTTGAAGGATACTGACTCAGGATCATTTCAGTATATTCGCACATCTGTATGTTATATAGATATACACATTCCACATAATATTTGAAGATGAGGCGGAATGCCTTTATTATTATAACCTACAATAATACAATAATTACAATACAAAAACAGTGCAATAATACATCATGTAATGTAGGGCAGGAAGGGGCCTCAATAGGTCAGCTAGTCCATCCGCTTGTGTGGAGATAAAATTAGTTTTAAAAGAGTTAAGGTTGAAATAGTATTTTGACAGATTCCAGCTAATACAAAATTATCATTTTACAGTAACATTATACTTTACAAAAAGACTTTACATCTTTTAAAAATATTAAATGTTAGAAAGTCCAGAATTAACAACAGATTTATGGAATACTTTCGCCGAGCATCTCACTGAATTAGGAGTTTACGTCCCCTTTTCAAAAGTGACTTTCAGTGGGGCTTGGGCTCCTGGATATGTCACTTTTGAAAATGGGATGTAAACTCCTAATTCAGTGAGATGATTTTGAAAAATGTTACCCCATAGGAATGATGACAGAGGAAGTCCTTTCCAGTCCCATGTCCTAGGTTTCTATAGAATTCTTCATCATATAAAGCTCCGTTACTCATTATAACTCCCTCTGGCTTACATAACCCACCCATCATTAGCTGATTCTAGTCCCATTATTGAACTGTTCTTGTGGATGTATTCTTCTGATGTAAAAGATTATTCCTTACTTGTGTAAGGAAGATTTCAGAATAGTCCGAAGAAATGTTATCAGGTCTGAGTTAAGATTTTTTTTCTTCTTTTTTTAAGTATGATGTATTGGTGGTGATTCCACTGGGACTGCTTGCAGGGTAAGATATTACTCAGTGTGAGCAAGAGGAGTAGAATCTGGTCATGTTCAAGGATTCAAATTTATAAATTTGTAACTATATTTTGTAGAAATTAACTTTAATTTTTTTGTTATACATAAAAGTATATTTTAGTGCTCTGATAAACTGGACATTGAACCCTTCAGTAGGAAGTTACATTATCTATATATATAAAAGTCAAGTGGTGTATGTATGTATGTATGTATGTATGTATGTATGTATGTATGTAGGTATGACTGCGAAGTCCTCCCGCACCGTTTGAGCCAGAGACTTGAAATTTGGTACAGTGACGGGTCTTGGGGTCTAGATGCTGGTAAGGGTCGAAAAATTTTCGGATCTCACCTCTGACGCCCCCCAGGGGTGAAAGTCTTTCAGGGCCAATCACATCGGCTGGGCAGTTAGGTGGTGATGATGTCATAATACCCCCCTCCAACAGACACCTCACTCGCTCAGCTCACCCCTCCCTCCTCTAACGGAACCCCGGAGATCCCTCAGTTCTCTGCCCCTCCCCCCTCCCAACGGAACCCCGTAGATCCCTCAGTTCTCTGCCCCTCCCTCCTCCAACAGAACCCCGGAGATCACTCAGCTCACTGCCCCTCCCTCCTCCAACGGAACCCCGGAGATCACTCAGCTCACTGCCCCTCCCTCCTCCAACGGAACCCCGGAGATCCCTCAGCTCAATGCCCCTCCCTCCTCCAACGGAACCCCGGAGATCCCTCAGCTCACTGCCCCTCCCCCTCCCAACGGAACCCCGGAGATCCCTCAGCTCTCTGCCCCTCCCTCCTCCAACGGAACCCCGGAGATCACTCAGCTCACTGCCCCTCCCTCCTCCAACGGAACCCCGGAGATCACTCAGCTCACTGCCCCTCCCTCCTCCAACGGAACCCCGGAGATCACTCAGCTCACTGCCCCTCCCTCCTCCAACGGAACCCCGGAGATCACTCAGCTCACTGCCCCTCCCTCCTCCAACGGAACCCCGGAGATCACTCAGCTCACTGCCCCTCCCCCCTCCCAATGGAACCCCGGAGATCCCTCAGTTCTCTGTCCCTCCCCCCTCCAAACGGAACCCCAGAATCCATCAGCTCTGTGTCGCCCCCCACCTGTGAAGGTCCCTGGAATCCCTCGGCTCTGGGCCCCCTCCCCGCCTGCGACGGATCTGAGTTGGGTTTGGTGGGACGGTAAGTGAGGTGGGGGTGTCGGGTTTGGTCGGGGGGTGAGGTGGGGGTGTTGGGTTTTCTTGGGGGGGTGGGAAGGTGTCGGGGTGGGTGAGGGGTGAGGGGTGAGGGGTGGGTGTTGGGGTTGGTCAGGGGGTGTCAGCTGTTTGCCACCTCCCCAGCTCCGACTGACCCGAGCAGCGCCGGGCACTTATGCTAGTATTACTTAAAACTTGATAGCTTGATATTTTCCATGTACAAATGCTCCCCGACTTACACAAGTGTTCCATCCTGGAATGCCCTTTTAAGTCAAAGTTTGCGTAAGCTGGAAATGAATTGCCGACCATTACACACACACACACACACACACACACACACACACACACACACACACACACACACACACACACACACAAAAGAGCCTATTTTTAGCTTACGGAGCTTTTTATGTAAGCATAACTTGGATTTCTGAAAGATGGGGAGTGTTTGTATGTTGTGTGCATTTAATACTGTGGCAGACCCAGGGCAGACAGCTGCCAGGAAGGCCTGCAATTAGAAGGCTTACCACAAGGGAACCGGGTCCAGCTGAGCAGGGCTGCCACAGCCAGAAGCAGGGCCAGCTGAGGCCAATTAAGGAGGCTGTCAGAGCCCTTGAAAAGAGACTCCTCCCCAGAGAGGCTTGTGGGAGTTTGAGGAGTGAGTTTGGAGGCAGTGTGTGTTTGAGGAGTGAGTTTGGAGGCAGTAGGAGATAGAGGAGCGAGTTTGGCGAAAGTAGAGGGGTGTGAGGGGCGAGTTGGAAGAAGCAGGGACAGAGAGGCTGCTGACAAGTAGGAGAAGAGAACTAAGGGTCCCTCCCAGGGGGGACCTAGCCTTCCTAGCTTGCAGGAGCCTGACCCTGAGAGAGAAAGAAAGGGAGCGAGCTGCTAAGGAGCAGCAGGAAAAACCGAGTCTGGTGCAGTCTGGTCAGGGTGCCAGGGCCGCACCAGCCCCCCAAAGGACTTGAGTCAGGGGAGCAGAGGAGCCACCTTGTCACAATACAAAAACACTATGTATCTCTTACATAATGTTTTTCATCATTAGATCTGAGAGAGCTTCCCAGTCTGCATTGTAGTTATCCTGACGACACCCCTGGCAGGTAAGGAAGTATTACTATCCACAATTTTCAGCTGAGAAACTGAGGCACCCTAAATGAGTTACCCAACATCACAAAGGAAGTCTGTGGCAGAGCTGGGAATTCAATGTACAGTATTGGAGTTTTGGAAAATCATATAACCTCACTCCCAAGAGTATGAACAGTTGTGTTAAGGTACTTTTTCACCCCTGTACTGCATGAGTGGTGGATAAATATTTAAAATTCTTAAGCCTTGGTAAATCATGTGGTGTGAAACCTTTTAGTAGTTGAGAATATTGCTTGAACGGCCATTGTGGAATGATCCGTACTATGCTTTGTCCAAACATGTCAAGTTTGTTTATTCAGAAGGTTTAAATAAAAAATAAGGTAATCTCTGCAGCCAGCTGCAGAAAAGCTGCCTTTGACTGATCAGCTGCACTTTCTTTATCACTAAAGTTTAAAAAAATAAAAGGAAAACGAGAATAAAGGGTAATAAACTACATATACATACAACCACTGCACTAGTGTAGATTTCAATACTTTATTTAGTTGATGGACCAATTTTTCTTTGCTCCACCTAGATTGCAGTTTTATATAAGTCTTTAAGCTTCTTTGCAGGTACTCTGTTAAAGGCGTTGTCTATATGCATCTGAGTTCTTTGGTGTTACATGATACTCGAAAGGGCAATGAATCATGCAGCTTAGCACCCACCTTGTTTTGTTTTGTTAGACTTATATGGGAGCAAAGCCCATGCTTTGTACATAAATAGAGGCATCTTGAATAAACACAGATAAAACAGAATATGTTTTGTAGCTATAGATTTTTTGAAAAGATTTGATCTACTATATTCCATATGCTTTGATTCTGACTACAACTAAATGTCCAAACAAAGTACAAAGCAAAAACTATGTTCAACCCTCCGGTTTAAACTCTGATTGGAAGCTTAGGATGGATTTACTGCTTAGCAGGGGCTAATCAACTTTTTCAGCCTAGGTCTTGGGAACAGCATATATAACTATTTCAAGGCTGCATCTGTTCTTTCCCAATAATCCTTTTTTTAAACATTTCAGATAATAGAGATATTCACCTGTTATATATGCTGCTCTACTATCTTATGCTTGTTGTTAAGGAACTACATTGTTGTACTTAAAGGATTTTGTTATAATGAAAGCTCTTTGCCAGAACATGAAAATATTCAACCCAATCCCACCTAATCTGAAAATACGCGTATTAAATGAATGTTGAGTAAGTTCCAGTAAAATCTAGAGGAAATACAAACCTAACGTCCTGATAAGTACTCACCAATGTGAATATTGGTTTCATAACTGGGTTCTGTTGATTTTAAAGGAATTTCTATAGGGCCCCATTAATTTTTAGTAAGACACTCTTTGTTTCATTCCCAATAAATTCCACGGGATTTTTCTGTAAGGGTTAACTGTGTTAAATTCAATAGATAGTACCACCTGGCTAGGTAACCTACTATGACATTTGGTTTATTTGATCCTAGAAATGACTTTTACAGTTTAGGGACATGGTTTGTACCTAATAGCACTGAGATATGTTTAATACTGTTTCATTGCAGGACAGGAAGTGATAGGTCACTAATCACAGGAAATGAACATTAGATATTGAAGTGTGATGCCTTACAAGAACCAAGAGAGCTTTGTCAGCTAACATGGAGTATATGTGTTTCTAATCCATTGTTCTCTCATTAGTATTCTGTTTATACAACATTTAGCATTTCTATAACAGTCACAGTGTAACAATTTGTCTAATTCCAGTCCCGTTTCCCACTGGAATAAATATTACATGAATGGTAAACTATGCTTTAATAAATTCTTGCTGAATATCCCTATTAAGGAAATGATGCATTGTTGGGTGGATGCTAGCTCAGTGCCATACATTTTCATGAACATTTGTAATGAAGGTTAATGTTCCTACCAAGCACCCCTTAAAATTGTGTCAATTGAAGTTCACATATTCACAATTTAAATCTTTTACTGAGCATCTTATAAAACATGATTCTGAGTCTGATCAGGAGGCAGACTAGGCTGGCAATTTAGCATTCATTTTATGCTTTCTTCTGAATGTAAAAATAGCGAAATATTCATCTGCTTAATGTTACTGAAAGGGACATTCAAAAAACTAAAAATACACTAATGAGCAAAAAATGTAGTAGACAAATATGACAAGATTGTGTTTATTTCGTGTGTGTGTATAATATAATATAAATATATATATTCCTGCTTTCAGTGCAAAACTCAACTCAACCATAACTAAGAAAACAGGACTAGTGAAGCCACACTATTGACTGTAGACAGCTGGGATAGCACTTCCTTCCTACTTTGACTGTGCAGATACAACATTTGTGCATTTTTTTCCACTGCAGGATAGAGGAGAGAGCTGCATTTAAAAATCATATAATCACTAGGAGTGGTTAGTGTTAACTATCACTGAATCCCCATTTACAACCAAATGTGATTCTGCAAACACTTCCTCCTGTGAGTAGTGTCACCAAAGACATTAGCAGGGATACTTGGACTTATAAGGTGTGAAAATCTCACTTTTTTGTTTTTTAAATCAATCAAGTTTTCAAGCTCACTTGTCTGATTTTGTTGTTGTTGATGTTATTATTTATTTATTACACAATTTGTTTATGTAAGTAATATCCTAGCCCCGGTATGAATAGAATAACCAGGCTGCTCTGGAATATAATCTATGCCAGTAATCTTTCTTTAGTAGGTTTAAACAAATTACTCTGCTAGGCATATATTCAGGGCTGGATTAACTTGGGGATTTAGGAGCTGCAGCTCAGGGCCTTTGGTTTATGGGGCTCCTGCAAAAATAAATCCATAATTATATATGATTCATTGGTCACCAACCTGTCAATCGCGTGTCCTAGCCTTGCCTCCCCAGAAATGTGCATCTTGTACCATTCAGTAGCCCACTCGACAAGCTCATAATCAGTTTGTCATTCATTCCAACAATGGGTAATGAATATGCACCAACCTTGTTGACTCAAATGCTGATACTGATTAGATAAAAACAAGTTTATTAACCAGAGAAAGATTTTTGATTGATTAAAAGTGATAAGGCTTGTAAGTCAGAGTTGGTTACAAACAAAATAAAAAGATAAACACAGAAGCTAGTTCCTAAAGTTTACCAAGGCTAATAAGCAACAAAATTTCTCTCACCCAAAAGAGAGGCCTACAAAACCTCCAGGCCAGGACCACTCCCCACGTCTCCACCCCAGTTCAGTGGTGTGCCTTTGTTTTTCAAATGATCTTACTGTCCTGAGTAGAGATGGGGTAAGACAGGTGATGGGGGAGGGTTTGAGCCTTGGCTTGTTAAACCCAGGGTTGTGAATTCAATCCTTGAGGGGGCCATTTAGGGATATGGGGAAAAATGGGATTTAGTCCTGGTTTGAGCATGGGGTTGGACTAGATGATCTCCTGAGGTCCCTTCCAACTCTGAGATTCTGTGAAGAGGTCACTGTTTCCCCTTTTTATACTTTGACTCTTTGTAATGGAAAAGTCTTGGGGTCAGGCAAATCCATGGCATACATGTGGTACCAATAGTCCTTTATATTATAAATTTCTTGATTACAATTCTCCTCCTGATGAATCTGTTTTAGCAGATAATGGATCTTTAGCACTTTTCTGGTGTGCCGGTGTGCCTTTATTTTTGAGAAAATGGTCAGAGGTGTTTACCAGAAGTACAGCATATTTCAGTAAGAATCATATAGTAAAATCTCATAGCTCCATATGCAATGTTAATGCACATATTTTAATAGCACAATGATGTTCAGTAGATTATGAGTTTTTGAATGATACCTCACATGGCATACTTTGTACAAAATATATTCTAACCATATAAAAGTGGTGGGCATGAGATACAGGGTAGCATGTTTGGTACAGAGTGTCACAAACCCATTTCTGTGCAGCCACTTATGCTTGCAAGGATGGTTCGAAGGAATATGCCAACACCATTGCGCTGACACACTGCCACTGATGTTTCTAGTACAAATTTTTGGGAAATGTGCAATAAAGATTTCATACTTTAGATTACTACCTACACATTGCCTGTGTTCTAATATAACATTTTTATTTTATGGGATTTACTGTGAACACAGCAGAATAATCAGCAGCTGGTCTAACCAAATAATTTTGTTATATCGCATGGGGAGGAACTGGAGACATGGGACTTCTTGGGAGAGGGGAAAGGGTTTGTGGCTACAGAGGGGAGAGGAAATCAGGATGGATGGAGGCAAGCCTAGGATTGGTTCTCTGAGAAAATATGTATTTGACTAGCTCCTGGCAGGTTGCGGGGGACTATGTGGCTACTTCCTGATCTCAGGATAGATTAATGTGGTGTTTCCAAAGATATATAGAGAGGAGGTTTTGAAATGACAATGCAGGTATCTTGATCACTGAGGAGAAAGAAATATG
The DNA here is from genome assembly GCA_032164245.1 of Sternotherus odoratus. NCBI lineage: Eukaryota > Metazoa > Chordata > Testudines > Kinosternidae > Sternotherus > Sternotherus odoratus. The sequence goes on from JAVMKO010000002.1 coordinate 112,801,065, forward strand.
TGTGCTGGACATCGTGTAGACTCTGGACGATTCCTGAATTTAAGAAGTTGTTGAAATTTGCAGGAGAGTAAGGAGTACCCCATGATATGTGGACTGGTGAGTACAGGACATTGCACCTCATAAAGTCAATGAGAGCAGATCTGGATTGCATCAGAGATTAGTGTCCTGGAACTGGGATAATTTTCTCTGATTCGGCTAAGCCCCTGAATAAGTGACAATATGAAATTAATTATCCGGAAATTGGAGCAATCACAACTGAACCAGAAATTGTGCACTGTATAGCATAGAAACATTGCAAGTTCTGATACCTGAGTGTTTCTTGGAGATGGAGTATATCCGTTAGACAGTGTTTGAGGGTCTTTCTCTCAAACATAAAACTGTCAGTATTTTGTAACAGAAACCCTGACTATGATTTCTTTTACCACCCTCCCACAAACTCCACCGTTGAACCATTATGAAACATGACCTGGAAGACCATTCCACTGTAACATAGTTGTCCTTTGCTCCAGGCATTGCATGTGAGTCAGGAGGGAGGGAAGTAACTGCACTAGAAACATTTGTATACCAGAGAGTGAAGACTTCAAAGAGATGAGTTCCCTGCTTGTGGTTGGTGGACGGCTCTGGGTATAGTAGTGAGGAGGGGAGCAATTTGGAAGGGGGAACACAGTGAATGGGTCGGAGAAGTGGCTGGAGAAATCTGTAGCCCAGCTGATGTGGGGGATCATGGGAAGGAGGAGGTCTGTCTGGCTTGGTTTGCAAATTGTGCTATGTAACGTGATAACAATTACAGGACTGCTAACTCCTGCCACTAACATATATTTTCCTACTCATGCAGAGTTCATTTTGTTTGGTGGTATGCTGTTCTCTTGCAGAACACTGAGTTGAGAACTCAGATTTCTTAAAACCAGGAAATGCACAGCTAAGGTTGCCCATGCGAGTTTAACTCTGCCCTCTTTCAGCAGTGCACCTCATTAACATACATACATGTACTCTGCCAACCCCACAAGAGCTGAAATGTACAAACTCTTCACCTCCTTTACAGCCCATTCAATCTCACCTACAGGATTCCATCCTATTAAAGGATAAAAACAAATTAACAGAAAGATTGTCAATGCCAACTTCAATTTCTTCCCCTGGAGCATCCAGTGAAAATTATCTGGATACACTCCAAGTGCAGTCAGTGTGTTAAGGGGACCTACGCTAAATTGTGGGGGCAATAGTGGGCCTTCTTGGTAACAGTGTGTTTATGATATGTTGATATGTGTGGATTATTCTGCAGTGTGTGAGAGAGCTGCAATTATTACATGAGGAAATCTGTATTTTGCACCCTTCAAGGTGTGTGAGGAAAGGGAGGAGCTGTGTGTGTGTGTGCCTGTGGGATCCATTATGTATGATTTTAAAGCAATATTGTGGACCTTATATAATTAGAGGGCACATGGAATTGTATAATAAAGGGTATCTGCATGCCCTGTAATAAAGTGAGTGTAGTCAGTGCCAGGTGTCACTGAACCATGGAGACAGTAGTTATCTCTGCTTGGCAGAAGTGTGTGTGTGAGATTTGTGGATTACTTTGAGGTGAGTGACTGTGATGGTGACATGAGATGTGTTCCACAATCGTGAAGAGGTGCATGTGTAATTCTAAGGTGTGGTATGCATCATTTCTATGCAGAATTGTGTTAGTATCAGGGCATAGAGCTTTTATTACAGGATATTGGAAGCAATGAGGTGGAATATAAGCATCCAGTTGCTTTAATGATGGTTAAGTGAAAGTGCAAGTTGAGATGATACCCTGTGAAAAGTGTAAGGGAGTTGTAAAAGGCTGCAAAGTGTTTCTTAAATTAAATATAGCTGACAATCTTTGTTGGGAATTGGCTAAGTGTATCAGTGTGCCCCAGGGTCTGGACCCTCCTGAATCTTATAGTGCCAAAGGCCAATATAAGTATGTGCATGTTGCAGCATTGTTTAAATAGGACAGAGGAAAGGTGGCTTGGGAAACCTCTCCCCCCCCCCTTTTTTTGTCCTTTAGTCTGTTAGATGGATTTCTATGGGTGAGAATGAACAGACTGTAAAAGGTGGAGTGTGAATTTCAGCACTCGTAGGGTTGGCAGAGTAAAGGTATGGGTGTTAATAAGGTGTGTTGAGGCATTGCTGAAAAAGGTCAATGATATGGTTGCATAGGCAATCTTAACTGCGTTTCCTGGTTTTTAGACATTTCATGTAATCATGGAATTGTAGGACTTGAAGGGACCTTGAGAGATCATCTAGGCCAGTCCCCTGCACTCAAAGTATTATCTAGATCACCCCTGACAGGTGTTTGTCTAATGTGTTTTTAACAATCTCCAGTGATGGAGATTCCACAACCTCTCTAAGCAATTTAGTCCAGTTCTTAACTGTCCTGACAATTACTAAGTTTTTCTTAATGTCCAATCTAAACTGCCCTTGCTCAGAGGTTAACAAGAAAAATTTACATCCCTCCGCCTTGTAACAACTTTTTATTTACTTGAAAACTGTTATCATGTCCCCTCTCAGTCTTCTCTTCTCCAGACTAAACAAACCTATTTTTTCTCAATCTTCCCTCATAGGTCATTTTTTCTAGATTTTTAAATTTGAGTTATGCTCAATTCAACCGTCTGCAAAGCAACAGTTTGCCACCAAGCAACTTTAACTCTGCATTAACGTAGCTTATTGCTATTGAATGTGCCAGATAAGTGCACAGAGCAGTTATTCAAGGCTGAATTCTGGACTGTGACTTAAAGCACAAGTTATATTATGGTACTACTGTATTCATATGCTTAGTTACATGTATTTAGGGAGATTGAATATGGCTATTTTAGTAAATCTTCTAGTCCCTCAGCCTTGCTTCTTACTCAGTGGCTTAATTGGGCATGTTGCCTATTTACTGTAAATTGTGTTATTAAAATATTTTGTTTAAGTGCCCACAGGTCTGAAGAACTAAAGATTATGATGGTGATCTAGTTTGTGAATTACAAAGCTGTTCCTTCCATTTAAACTGTTGTTTTGTAACATGTATGTTTGCATTAGATTACAAGCTGTTACCGGAAAGGCAATTTGGGCAGGATCTTCATCTGATGTAATCAATATAGCCCCTGTGCTATGTATGCTTACAGTGCTCTAGAGTGATAATATCCCCTGTACTTCAGAAAGCAAAAACTGATTCTCCAGTTATTATTGTATCATTTTTTCATCAGTCAGAAAACATTATAAACCTCTACGTTTTGGGTCTCTTTGTCAATATCAGAAGAATCTCTGACTTCATCTGATTAGAGACAGTTGCTGGTTCCTTCATATTAGTTTGTAACAGCATGTGTGGAACAACCGTGCGGAAGAGAGACTGAGTTGGGAGATAAGTCTATTCTAGTCCCAACATATGAAGAGCAAACAGTGGACATTTATAGGGGCATCTTACAGTATGCACAGTGCTTAGGAGAAAACTGCAAGCTTCAATGGGGAGGTAAGAAATGGGATGAAGAGAGACTTCTGAATTAGCTGAGGCTATGTCTACACTACAGCGTATGTCAGCATAATTTATGTTGCTCAGAGGTGTGAATAAACCCCCTGCCCTTGAGCAACATAAGTTACGCCGATATAAACACTCATGTGCACAGCACTATGTCTATGGGGAGCTTTTCCCACCAACAAAGCTACCGCCATTTGCAAAGGGGTTTTTATTATGCCTGCAGGAGAGGTCTCTCCCATTAGCACAGGGCGTCTTCACCAGCTGTTCTGCTGCAGCGCTGTATGTGTAGATATGCCCTTTGAAACATGATTGGAAGATTCCTACCTGGCTGATTATTAGTCTTGTCTTCTAGTCATACTTGGGACATGAGAGTAATTAATAATCAGCACTTACCAGTGTGTTTATGAATGTTCCTGAAGATGCCTTTAAACGTGTTTGAGTTAATCAAAGAGGAGACATACTTAAAATTGTTAAATGGAGTGAGGGGGAAAGCGCTCTCTGTTAGTCACTTGCTATAACAATCGGAAAGGAAAATAGCTTGCAGAATGACTGTGCTAACCATTTTTTATGAAGTGAGAACAGTCAAAAAGCAGTGTTGAATGAACCCTTCATTTAATTTCCATGGCAACCAACCAAAACAAATGCATGACTGCAGGATGTCATCTTCAAAGTAGAGAACTGAAAGTACTGAGGCTTAATATGTTGGAATCGTCAACTTCAGTACTTCTACTTCAGGCCAGAAAATTCAGTGTAGAAAAGAGAAGTGTTGATGTTCATAATAGTAGACTCTTACTTGACATTTCAGGTTCAGGTTATGAACAAAATATGTTAATGTGACCATGATGTTTTAAAACAGACAGATGGCTCTTGCTTTCTTTCCTTGCTTCCAGAATATGATTGTTCTTGTTATCCGTGGAGAAAAATAGAGAATGATGTCCCTGCCTGGAGAAATTTAAAATCTGAGGGCTTGCTCCTGAATACTAATAGTCCCATGAGTAGTCCCTACCCTTACAAGTACTTTCCTTGACTTGGAAGGAACAAAATATTTGATACAAGATAATTCAGATAAGTGAGGATTTGTAGGACTGGGTCCTAGGTTAGATGCAATGGGATGAAAAATGGTTACAAACACCAGGTGAAAGAAAAAGGAAGCACAAGGATCACATTCATATACAATTGCTAGCTATTTTTTTTTTTTTGGTGGTGTCATGGATATCGGGTACCTACTTCTGTTAGATTCATTTGAAAAGCCCAGCCTCAGTCAACAGAGTTATTTCTTAGCCTGTTTGATTTTTTTAAAGGCAAAACATGAAATAAATAGCACCCACAGTGGAAACTTGTTACTGAGGAATAGATCTTTAGGATTTTCTTTTTCAGAATACAATTGCTCACACTTTCATGGAGACACTATAGACTTCTATTAGTCACCAAATTCCAGCTACATTTCACTCCTTCAGGCTGATCTCTCAGCACTGTATTATCTGAGTTTTCAGCTAATATCTAGCAGTGTCTGTGTTCTAGAGCACTTGATAGGTTTCTGTGCTGGAAGAGTTGTTCCCATGAGAAACATGGCTTTTCTTAACTTTTAACAAAGGATGGAGTTGGTACATTGCTACTTCCATTTAATGCTATAAGGATCAATGCTTAATTAGTCAAGTATTGATAATTCAGTGCACGAGTCGTTTAAAATAGAAATTTTATTTTAACCCTCCCCCCAACCAATAAATATTTTTATTCCATTACTCAGCATGGGTGTAGTTTGTGGGGAGGATGTGGAAAGGCATTGCCTTCTCACATTGCAAGCCACAGGCAGGTGAAGAATTTCCCTCCCACCTGCTGCCCGTTGCTGGAGCTGCATTCCCAAATACAGAAATACAGTTATGCCTATGGCTATCAGCAAGATCTGAGTAATTTTTGAAGGGACATATACTTTTGTCCAAGTCTTGTTTGATTATAAGACTTTGTAAATGAGCCTACATAAAGGAAAGTGTAGGCTCTTCATGTGAACATAGTTCTTCTGCAGTCAGAACTATAGCAGGTTCTGTGGTATAGCCAGAACTATAATCAATACTATAGCCTGTAAAAAGAAGAAAAATCTCATACATAATTATAATTTTAGAAAATAAATCATGTCAGAATGAATATGCCACATTGATATATGCACTGTAGGATCTCTTCTCTTTGTTAGGAGTATTTGCTGTGCAATTAACAGACTTACTTGTATGAGTGAAGTGTTCCTTTCCTAATCCTCAGCATGCAATAGTGTGGAATGGCAATGATGACATGCTCTACCTTCCTATTCATCACAGAGTATTATGATTCCATTTCTGTACCATTGTGGGAGTAAATGCTTTCAGTTAGCCTAAGCTGGTGCTACACCTCATGCCAAGTCACACATTACATTGTGCTAGCCAAAAAGATAACTTGGTAGGATGATTTTTGCATACTAAAACTCAGAATAAGAATGTGTTTACTCCTTCAAGAATTCAATTCATGCCTTATCACTAATTATGAAGATAGAGAACAGATACTTTAAACACCTGGCATTTATCCAGTTCAGATACTCATTTTGAAAACTTCCACATTTGTGTGTGTTTTTAGAGAATGCCTTAAGGGGTTAGGTTGCTGGTAGAATCCCTAGTTACAGAAGAAATGCTTAACATTCATTTTAGAATCATCCATTGAAAATCAGGTCCATGGTTGTTGTCATCAATTTGGGAGATGTTCAGATTAGCTACCAAAATCTACAGTTACTGCAAGTTTCTGGTAGCCACTTTGAATGTAGTATTTGCCCAATGCATTGCAGGGGGGAGGGGGAAGAAACAAGCCTTTTGTTTTCCTGTGATAGTATTCCTTTTTTCCCCTGTCTTTTCCTTGCATCTCTGTCATTATTTTGTAGCAATAACATCTTCTGAACAAGAACAGTTCTTCCTTCTCATGTTATTAAACAAGCTTTGCATTTGTTTACCCATTATTTACCAGACATTTACTGAACTGATGGAATATAACTATTTATTTTGGAAAGTAATGCAGCTGCTCATGTATTACTAAACAAACAGGTAAATATAAACTTGGAATGACAAAGGTATTATAAAATTCCAGTCACTGGGAGTTTTGCCCGAGTAAAGAGTGCAGGGTTATGTTTTGAAGGTTAGGAGGCCAGAGAGGCCAAGGAAAGAGACTGTGCTGGAGCCACCGCAGACTGGAGAAGCTTAAAGCACACAGGCCACAAACATAGCAGCTTGGTGAATGTTCAGTTGAGAGTGGGGTTGCCACCTGTCCAGGTTTTCCCAGGATTATCCCTTTTTTGAGGTAGCTGCTCCAGGAAATCTGTAAAGGCACTTATCACACGCTGCCCGCTCTCTGGTTTTATGGCCTCAACCTCATCTGGGATGTTGTGGTTTGTTCTACCTTAGAAATGGCAGAGTGGGGAGCTGTGCTAGAGCTGTGACTTAGGGGAATTTGGGTGACTAGCATCGAAACAGCTCTTCTGCCTGTACATCAGGAAGGCTCAGCTGGCTCAGTTCTGGCCTTGTCATGAGGCAAACTGAGGCAGCCAGTGCCAGACTGCGGGGGCAGGGTGGGAGGGCTGCCACTAGGACCCAGAGTGTAGAAAATTGTGTCTGCTGCTGGTGCAGATGTATTTTCTCTGCTCTAGATACACAGAGATGGTGGAGTGCTGTGCTGGAGGAAGGAGGGCACAAGAGACATAACAGGCAGGCAGGAGAAAAGTGAGAGGCAATAACACAAAGCAGCTGGAGCTTCCGGGAGAGAGAGGAGGAGGAGGAGCCTCTTATGTACCTCTCTAGCACCCCTAGGAGCCTGGACTGATTAACACCAGCTTCTAAGGGAGCTTCCTGTTTCCTGTTGCTTCCCTGAACCCACTTGAGAACAGGTAGTCAACTGAAATAGTAGGAGCCAGTTAGGCCCTTAAGATGCCAATATCTTCCCTCACTCAGGCCCTGCTACCAGCCTGCTTATTTGTTCCCTTCAACTGAGTGTTGAGAGCCATTATAGCTGGCACAGAAGAGCAATCATGAGTGAAAGAAGAAAACGCCCCTCTGGGGCAGCATTCAGAAAAAGAAAGAAAACAAAGGAATCTTTTCTATCTAAGCAGGAAGGAACTTTCCTTATTACATAGACACAAATGTTCACAGTGAGCTTTCCAGCCCCAGTGAGGATGTGAGTGGTGAGGAGATGCCTGATCTTCTGGTTAGTCAGAGTGCAGATGACCTGGCAGCTACTGCAACATCCATCTCAAATGGATGTAACCATGCACATTCTTGAAGAAAAGTGTAGATCAGGGAAGAGTGTGGTGGAGATGCAAGAAACAGCTGCTGCTAAGTCTAGATGATCCAGGACTGTGGACCCACTTGAGCAGTAGCCTGAGGGACTTTGCTGTACTGCATGGGCCACAGCAAGTGAAAAACTTCATGTTCCCCAAAGACAATGACAATAGAAATTTTCATCCAGTACATTACTGGTGTAAAATCCCCAATAGTGACAAAGTCAGGAGGCCACGTCTTATGTACTCAAAACCCCAGAATGCTGTATACCGTTTTTTTTTTGTTTTTTTTTTTTTGTGCAAAGTCTTCCAGTCTAATGTTCCAGCCACATGAGTTCTTCAGGAACAAAGGAAAACCTGGAAAAGCTGTTTAGAAATCTGGCATGCCATGAGAAGGCAGCAAATCATCACCCGGGAGCATTCCATAGGTGGAAAGAGCTTGAGATGTGACTAAGGTTAAAGGCCACCATAGATGATCAGCATCAAGAGAAGATTGCATCAGTGTCTTTTTACTGGAAAAATGTTCTGAAAAGGCTCATTGCCATTGTGAGAGTGCTTGCTACTCGAAACCAAGCACTGTGTGGCACTTCAGATCAGCTGTATGTGCCAAACAATAGAAACTTCCTTAAAACTGTGAGCTGAAGGCTCAGTTTGATGCTGTACTCCAAGCGCATCTAAAAAGAGTCACCACCAAGAAATGTACACATACCACTACCTTGGAAAAACCATTCAAAATGAGATCATACAGTTACTGGCAACAAAAGTTAAACAGAAGATTGTGGCAGTTCTGAAGCTAGCAAGATATTACTCTGTTATTCTGGACTGCACACCTGACATCAGCCATATGGAACAAATCATTTTAATTCTGTGTTTTGTAACAACAACAGAACCTAGTGAAAATGTCCCCAGAATGGTGACTGTCAGAGAACATTTTTTAGAATGTATTGACATTGATGATACTACAGGAGCTGGTATGATAAATGTGCTTCTTAAAAAGCTGGAAGATACAGGAATTTCAATTGCTGACCAGAGAGGCCAGAGGTATGACAATGGTGCCAACATGAGAGGAAAGGACAGTGGAATGCAGACATGGATCCAAGAGTTAAACCACCAAGCTTTTTTTGTCCCATGTAGTTCTCATTCATTGAACATGGTTGTCAGTGATTCAGCATCAGCTTCTAGCGAGTATGCTGAATTTCTTAATGTAATTCAAAGCATCTATATTTTTCCCTGCATCAACTCATCAAATTTTGAAGCAACATAAGGGAGCATTCTATCTGAGGCTGAAACCACTGAGTGCCACATGATGGGAAAGTTAAATGGAGAGGATAAAACCTATCAAACACTAAATTGGGAGGATAGATGATGCCATAGTTGCCATAATGGAGGATAATGCAATGACAGAAACTGTTCATGGGAGAACTGTGACAGAGGGAAATGGAATCACCAGAAATATATATAACTTCAAATTTCTTGTGTTGCTTAGTGTTGTGTCATGACATACTGTTTGAAATAAATGTTGTAAGCAAGAGACTCCAAGGTGTTTCCCTTGATATTTCTGGAGCAATGGAACAACTGGACAAAGCAAAGTCATACCTACAGTTTTACCAGTCAGATGAGGGATTTCAAAACTTTCTGATGAATGCACAGAATTTGTCAGAGGAACTTCACATGAAAGCTATTTTCCCGTCCATCAAGAATGCAAGAGTCACCAAAGAAGAAGACATTTTGATTACAAGGCACAGGATAATACCATAAGAGATCCCAAACAACACTTCAATGTTGAATTCTTTAACAGGTGCTAGATTGTGCAATACAGTCAGTTGAAGAATGTTTCATGCAGCTCAAGGAATACAGCAATATATTTGGGATGTTGTATGATATTTCAGAACTCACTATACCTGAAGAAGACCTATACCAGCAATGCAGGGCACTAGAGGCAGTGTTGACACATGATTACATGTGTGATATTAATGAGTGATTTAGGTGATGAACTGAAAGATCTTTCAAGTTACATTTCAGTAGGATCAACTCCAAAGGCTGTTCTGGAAAATATGTGCACAAATAAGATGACCACCCTCTTTTCAAATGCTTGGTGTTGCTCTGAGCATACCTCTAACACTTCCTGTAACAGTTTCCAGTGGAGAACGCAGCTTCTCCAAGCTGAAGTTAATAAAAACACATCTATGCTCCACAATGACACAGGAGAGGCTGGTCGGCCTTGCAACCATCTCAAGAGAGCATGAGCTGGCCCAGATTGTGGACCTTCAGGATGCAGTTCAAATCTTTGCAACCAAGAAGGCACAGACAGCACCACTTTGATTATTCAAACAGATAAAAATGCCAGTGTTTACCATGTTCAGGCATTTGAAAGTTAAGTGTTGAAAGTTAAAGTGTGTTTCTTAAAATTTTTGGACAAGGCATTTTAAATTGTTAGTTCTCCTGTATTGGGGTAGGTAGCAGAGCAGTACCATAAGAGGAGTGGAACAGGAAGAAGGCAGAATTGAGACCTTTCAAAGTTTTGGCCCAGTCAAGGCAGCACGGGGGCGTCATTTGAGCTCCCTGCCTCAGGTGCCAAAATGTTGTGGGTTGGCCTTGGCTGGGAGCTGGCTATCCGAGGGCAGATTATGTTCCTTTGGCACCATTCAACAGTACAAAGGAGACAGAGCTGGGCCTGAGAATCTGTCTCAATATGCTCATTTTTATATTTGAGGAATCAATAGGTTTATGAAGTGAGTTACCTAGTATGTGTTTTGTGCATCACTTCATAAATCTTTAGTGAGGTTTTGTCAGTGGTATTTTTAATAAATTATTCAAAACAAGAGCAGGGATGAAATCCTAACCACACTGAAGTTAATGGCAACAGGATTAAACCTCTGTTTCGATTTGTTTGTTTGTTCCATTTTGGAAAAAATAACACAACTCAGATTGTTTCCTTTTTTCTCACTCTATTAGCTTGAATCCTGTACACATGCCTCTCCTAGGGTGCTATGCAATTCTAAGTGTATGTGGAGGGTGAATAAGGAGAGCTTCCCATTTCACTCTTATCACATAACACTTGCATATACGCATGCCCTTAAAAAACTGGCCCCTGTTTCTTCCTCCTCACAATCTTTCTCCCATTCCTCCCCATCATCTCTCTCTCCTTTATTGTAGCATGAAAGGTCCAGCGATGGCTTTGGTTTCTTTGTGTCTGTTTGTACTGGTGCTCAATAAAGAAATGTTTTTTTTCATGTGCCAACTCCATCCCATGGATACGAAATAGGTTCTCTTTCCAGAAAGACAAACATACATAGATTTGGAGATACACTTGTGTAGGTGTAAGGATGAAACACACATTTAATGTGTTAGTATCCCCTGTGAATGCTTTTCAAGTATTTTAAAGAATATTTTGCTAGAAATAGTGCAAGTCAATCTCTCTCTCCCACTCTGATTTTTTTCCTTATTTTTCTTTTGCTTAAAAAAAAAAACAGCAACAACTTTGCCTTTCCCCTGCTGCTCTTTTTAATTCCCCTGCCAAGAACGTGGAATATAAACTCAAATAATTGTTGACACATCTAAATGAGCCTGCAGTAGGAGGGAAGGGAGTAAGGAGCTCCCCTGTTGCACACCCCAACTAAGGGCTCCTCAAAATAGTAAAAACAATTTGCTGAAAATGGAATGGATTACAGATATAGATATGGATTCTTCCACCATCTTCTCTTGAACTATGGAACAGTCTGTTCAAAAGGGAAGTGTGCTGTACCACTTAAAGAGATATTGTGAATTGCTCCAGTAGAACCACAGAACTTTCAGAGGTATTAAGGAGCTTGCAACATTTCTTCCTTAAGGGCACAATCAAGTCACAAATCATTATAATATATAAACACATTTAACCGGGTTTCCCCCCTCTCCCCGCGACACCATTTACACTTACTGTAGCCATGCAGCATAATATAACCACTACAACTGTGATCTATCCGAGAGGTAGCCATGTTAGTCTGGAATAGCAGAACACTTCCACTGCTTGCATCCAACGAAGTGGGTATTAGCCCACGAAAGCTTATGCTTCAATACTTTAGTTAGTCTTTAAGGTGCCACAGGACTCTTTGTTACTTCTGTGATCTATCCGTGTCTATATATAACACTAGCGAAAATACCCGGTGTTGCTCGGGTCAGTCGGAGGTGGGGAGGGGGCAGACAGCTGAGCGAGTGCGGGGTCCCTTGGATGGGGGAGAGAGCAAACCTGACACCCTCACCTCACCCCCCTGACCAAACCCGACACCCCCACCTCACTTACCCCTCGACCAACCCCGACTCACATTTTCACCCCCCCACCCAACCCCAACACCCCCACGTCTCCCCCCTACCAACCCCAACACCCTCTGACCAACACCCACGCCTCACCCCCCCGTAGACCATACCTGACACACCCACCTCACTTTCCCCCCCCAACCAAACCCGACACCCCTACCTACCACCACAAACAAACCCGACACCCACACCTCACTTACCCCTCGACCAACCCCGACACCCCCACCTCACCCCCCGACCAAACCCGACACCCCCACCTCACCCCCCGACCAAACCCAACACCCCTACCTCACTTACCATCCGACCAAACCCAACTCATGTCCGACGGAGGTGGGCAGGGGGCAGAGAGCTGAGGGATTCCAGGGTCCATCGGAGGTGGGCAGGGGGCAGAGAGCTGAGGGATTCCAGGGTCCGTCGGAGGTGGGGAGGGGGCAGAGAGCTGAGCGAGTGCAGTGTCTGTTGGAGGGTATATTATGACATCATAACAACATAGCTGCCCAGCTGATGTGATTAGCCTTTAAATAATTTCACCCCTGGGGGGCGTCAGAGGTGAGATTTGAAATATTTTCGACCCTTACGGTCATTAGGACCCCAAGACCTCTAACTGTACCAAATTTCAAGTCTCTAGCTCAAACGGTGTGGAAGGAGTAAGCATACATACATACATACATACATACACCATTTGACTTTTATATATATATATTTCAGATTGTTATATGATCATATGGTTTCATATCATACTTTTAGAACCTGATCTTGAACTTCTTCCTCAAGCAAAACAAACATTAAGATCCTAGGGGTAAGAGATGGCAAATAGATCAGTTATACTTCTAGAAGTGCTAAATATAGACATGATAGAGGTCTATAAAATCATGCCTAGTGTGGAGAAAGAAGCTAGGGAAGTGTTATTTACTTCTTCTCATAACACAAGAACTAGGGTTTACCAAATGAAATTAATAGCAGCTTTAAAACAAACAAAAGGAAGTATTTCTTCACACAATGCCTAGTTAACGTGTGGACCTCTTTGCTAGTGAATGTTGTGAAGGCTATAGGCTAGAATGGAGTTAAAAAAAGAACTAGATAACTTCACGGAGAATAGGTCCATTCATAGCTATTAGCCCTGATTGGCAGGGAGGGTGTCCGTAGCCTCTGTTTGCCAGGAGCTGAGAATGAGGGAAAGGGAAAGGATCACTTTATGATTACCCATTCTGTTTCATTCCCTCTGGGGCACCTGGCATTGGTCACTGTCAAAAGACAGTATATTGGGCTAGCTGGATCTTTGGTCTGACCCAGTATGGCCGTTATTATGTTCTTATATTATGGGGTTAATTCTCCTGTCCCAAGGAACACGGCATTACAGGGCCATTTTGTATTTGTGTCATGCAGTGTCGTCACCTTTGGTTTGACAACAGGCGTGTGCTATACTGGGGTGACTCTCAGCCTTGACAGAGATTGAAGTCATTGTCTATTAAAATTACCCCAGCTCCATCATGAATTTAGTTGTTTCTTTGTTCCCCTGAATTGAATACTGTAGTAATATTTCATAATGAAGAAAAAAATCTTTTTTTCATGTGGATTTTTCGTTGCAGAACAGGGGATATTTTTAGTGATCTAAGCATCAGGAGGCTGGGAGTGGAGAAATGGGTGTACCCCTCGCAGTGTTGTCTAAGCTCTTCATTCCTTTCAAGGTAGAGAAAATAGCTGCCATGTGATTTGCTGTATGGGTCTTTCCAGTAAGACCTTACAAACTAAACTGTGTTTGCTCATCATGGATGCTAAACATGTTTTTAATAAGACAAATAATGTAATATGGTGTATCTGGCCAGCCCCTCACATGCTGCTCAAGTGTTACAAAGGGCATTCTGTCTTGTTGAGCTGCTGCCTTCCACAGCAGAATTGGACTAAGTGTATGTGTGCACCTTTTTAGACATACACATTTATATTAAAATATGTAGCTTACTCAAACATAAACCAATATTAGCTAATCCACTTCACATTTGCATAGGGTTTTTATTTATAAGAATGGGAAAATATAAAATAATGCCTGTTTACAAATATATTTTTACTAAGAAATGATAAATATTAAATTATCAAAAGTAAGAAACTTTCAGAAACTAAAGGGTCATGTCATTTTGTTATGTGTCAAGTACTCAGAATATGCTTATGTGCAGTGCAGAGAGTAGACAAAATCCATGCCCTCTAAAGCTTACAATTATGTGCCAATCATATCACTGCTTATGGTGGTAGATAAAGATTGATAGTCTGCTCAGCAGAACTAAGTTTTGAAATACTTTGCAAACGTAGTGTCTTTCAGCCAAGGATTTTAAATTATATTTGAGGGATTGCATTTTCAAAATAATTTTAATTGAAGTAAATGTATCTGATACCTCAGTGTACAGATATATTTATGTCTGCTGCTAAATTGTCAAATGCAATTAAATAGCCTTAATTTTTAAAATGTATTTTTGTTTAACTGATTAGTGATCTGGAATGTCTCATTTTCCCAAAATAGAGCTAATGCTCTGAGATAGCTTTCATTTAATAACTTTTTGGACATGCTGTATATTTCACCTTAGATACAACTGTCTACCTTGCCTCTGACCTTGGGCTGTTTTGTATAAAATCACTATTCACTGAACTAGTGATTCAGTAAGCCATTCACTTTTTTGGAAGGGTTGAAGACTATTTCCATTTTCTAAATAACATATGTCAAGCTGTCAAGTGACCCATGCTGGGTGACTCTTTATCACTCTCAGACTTTGACGGTCTTAGCTTTTCAATTTAGAATTCCTGGTTCTGAGGATGGAAAATATTGAAATTCTTGCTAACTGTGATATTACTTGAAAAATCATATGCCCCAAATACCTGTACTTTAACACACACAGGGCCAAGAACATTTTTTCAGGTCTCAGCATATTTCCAGAATTTCCAATATATATTTGAAGATACTGTCAAAGTACAGTGGAGCAAATAATTGTTTGTGTGGTGTTCTCACTGAATCAGTGTTTTAACTTGAAGCAATTGAGGTGAAAGTGGTTTTCTGTTGGGTTTTTGTGTGTGTTTTTCACCCTCTTTAAAAAATGAAAAGCTTTAAATTTCTAAAAGAAATGCTATACCAAACCAAAATGTTTCAAAATGGGGGAAAAAATAAAATGGTTCAAATGAAATATTTCAAAATGAAAACTTGATCTATCTCATTTTGAAATGACCAAATCAAATCCTTTTGACTTTTAAAAAAATCATTTTTTCCAACTGAAACTTTCCTCCAAATTAGAACCAAATTAGCTAATAGTTTCAGTGCCACAAAAGTACATTTTTGGAGCAAATTTTCTATTTGCCCTCCCCCCCCCTAACATTGTCTAGTTGTGTTTGGATAGTGACTGCAGATATATAAAATTAGTATAATACTCTGCAACTCCATATTATGTATTCCATCTTTCCTTTCTAATCCTAGCATCCTGACTTTTACTTAACGGTTTTCTTTTGGTTTTAAACTAGTGAAGTTAAGATCCTCCTCCCCCTTTTCTTGATTTAACTCCAACTCCGCTTCTGTTTCCCATTTTCCATTGTACAGCACCTTCTGGTCTACTTATTAGTGTGTCAGCACAAGCAGGCAGGGTCCTCAGAATAATGACACAGGCAAATGCTCAATGAACCACATATGCTTATTACCGGAAGAGAGTACAGAGGGAGCTCCCCTCCTGCTGTTGATGCTGCTGTCCGAAACTAACTTTGTTGTCCTTGCAAGGCAGGAATCTGTGCTCTCACGCACTCATATATACACCCACCTGAGCTTCCTCTGAGACTTACTTCCCGACAATGGGGTCCTTCCTAACTGGGAGGAGTCACATGTTACAGATGCACCAAGAAACACACCCAGCCCACTATCTGTTGGAAAATGTTTATAAAGCCAAACAGTTGCCAAATAATCCATTATATATAAAGCAATACTGGGGAGGAAACTGCCCCAAATTTGTTTGATTGACACCCTAACACACACCTCCATCCTCAAGATACTACCGTCTTCCAAGTTCTTTTATCCTCTGCTATGAAACATTCACAGTTCCATAAGGTTGGTTTCCAAGATTCTGACCTCTTACTGTTTACTTCTTTCACAGTCAAACAATTTCCCACAGTGGTCAAAATGCTATATTTGCTTGTACTCAGGAAGGCCTTCTTTTAAAAGCAAATCATTGCCAATTTGAGGGGGAGTTGTCTCTCAGAATTTGTAGCGAGATTTGAGGGACTTCATCAGCATTCCATGTTGATTCCAATTTTATTTAAAGATTTTCAAAAATAGTGTGAACTTACAAGAAACAAATCAAATGAGCTAATTTTGACTGCAAGTGAGAAAGTGCCCAACAGTGTGATGAAAAGGATGTATGGAGATATCATCTGTCTTCAACCCAGAGTACATGAGCTAAGTTTCATTGGGCAGTAGAATTTAGTTGTGCTACTAAATGTTCAGACATTATCGGTGCATCTTAATTCATTTTGCATATTTTATGCAGATTTGGATGAGTAGATGACTTGATAATAAAATGTTAGCCACTCCTGGGAGGGAGGAGGAGGGATAATTTTATGGTTTAGGCATATGAATGGGGTAAGGGGACCTAGAAGTTATTGACTTCAGTGGAGTCAACACTCTAGACTCTCAGGTGTTATACAAGTGCCATTCAGAGATGAATCTGGTCCTCAGCAGTTCACAAAGCAATGTTAAACATGCCATTTTGAACCCTCAGGGGTGAGACCTAGGAACAAAGTGATTCTATTTACTGACGGCACCCTGATTGTGCAAACCAAATGTCCTTGCACTGTGTAGTGCAGATAACCACGGGGAAGAATGATCCACTTTGCTATTTCTCATTAATGATGGGTGTGGGCTGAGTATTTGAAAGGGTGAATACAAAAAAATCGTATCTGAACATTTCTTTTTCCATGCATACATTAATATTTTGTAAACCTTAAAAAAATGTAAACCACTAATGCGGGTTTACTCGCTTCTAAATGAGAGGCTACATCTCAATGTAGGTACAGTAAAATATTAATGTATATTTCCTTAACAAAGTAATAAACGACTAATGTCAACAACAAAAACAACAATAAAACTCAGAATGAGAGATTTACCTATAGCTAATATGAAATGTTTGCTTACTTGATATACATTATAGTCCATACTTAACTTAACTTTACTAGGAATATAAACATATGTAATATGTAGGTCTCCATGTGGCCAGCTTTCCATTATCCTCCACCCTTAGTAACACCACCACTGGATGCTGAGAGGCCATGTTGTATGGTAGACTAAAATGTTCTTATGCTACCCAGTGATTCCCCTTATATCAGAGGGATCCCTGTTTAAGCCAGTTGTATGCCCCTTTGCATCACCTGATCCCAACTATTTTTATAGCCTGATGCCTAAGGAATAAATTCAGAGATTAGACTTCCCTTGCACTAGGCACCATACAAACAAAGAGTAAAGAGAGTGTTTGTTCCAGAGGGTATAAACAGACAAATTGGGGGGAGGGGGGGAAGGTGGAAAGAAAAGATGTGTTTTCATCAATATAAGCTTCTCTCTATTACAACATTATTCCATAGTTATTCCCAGGTCGCTGGGCACCCTTTTTTGCCCTGTATCCTGGGCAGCTCCTCCCTAAAGCTGCTCCCTCCTGACTTTTTGTTTCTCCTCTATTTTTATAACAGCTTTCTTAAAAGCCACATCTGCAGGAACCAGGAGCTAGTATGAGAATCTGTTTTTTTTTTTTTTTTAGTAGATATCTAGCCTTCATGGTTGCAGAGAAAGAGAGCTGAGGGTACCCTAAAGGCTCAGAAAGCAGGAGGCAAATTAAAAACTCATTTATATATTTAAATGAGAATTTTGGGGAACCAGACTCATGATATTTCAAAGCTTGGGGTTGTCAATACTGAATTCCTATAAAAATTGGAAAAACTGGGAAACCAGAGCAATATCCATAGTCCTTTCTCATATTCAGTGGAAAACGTATTTCCGTGACAGTGAGTTTGTCACTTTTTAGTTAAAGTACAAATTGAAACAAAGATGAAAGAAAATTTAAAAGGGTAAACATGTTAGAGATGATGAATATTCAGAAATGAAGCTTATGCATGAACAAAAATGCAGAGTACTGTTTGTTCACTGTTGATTGAGGTTACCTTTCATACTTTCCACACTTTATAGTAATGCAGACCTCCCTTCTATATTGTGTAGAACTGGTCAAGATTACATTTTGAAATCAAAGTAATCTTTCCTATTTCTCAGGTAGAGTGTTTACATTTTAAGCAAACATGGAGAAATGGCCAGTGGGATTTAGCATATTATATAAACAAAATAAAATAAAAAGTGCATTGAATTATATAAAAAGCTTTAACATAACCAAATTGTCTCCTACGAATGTGCAACCTGTTTCAGATAAAATAATGGATACATCTATCAATAAACCATTTAGTGATATGTGAAAAAAGTGTAAATATAATTTAAATAGTTGTATGCCTCTGTATTACAGATGTTGGGACCAGAAGCCGAAGTGTGTGTGTGTGTGTGTGAGAGAGAGAGAGAGAGAGAGAGAGTAAAAGAAACAAGTAAAATACAGTACCCAGACCAGAAATAATACCTAGCTCTCATATTGTGCATTTCATCTGTAGATCTCAAAGTGCTACACAAAGGAGGTCAGTATCATTGTCCCCATGGATTTTTTTTAATTAAAACCAGTATCTTGAATTGCAGAAACAAATTAGAATCCACTTCAGTCTTTTGAAGCATAAATGTATTCTGTGCCCTTCACAACATCTGCTAAGTACTTGAACAAATGAACCCTCCCCTGCAGTGTGTAAAACTCAAACCTAGGAATATTGTGCTACTACATGAGAATTGGAAAGGGAAATTGAGTGGCTGACTAGAAATGCAAAAACAAAACCACCTTCCCACCCCCTGGTCTCCCCATAAGTAATGGGTAAAATGAACTAGATTAAAAGTTAATTCATAGAAATACAATGTATAACCTACAGTATCCCTTTTTTGCACAGCTGTGTAGCTTCCTGGTCTTACTTGAGCAACTAGGCAAAAGCACTGAAATGCTGCAAGTATTGCTATAAGCAATGCCACTATTTCTGACACATTTGAAGGGGTACTGGAAAGCTCAAGAGAGATTGTGTGCTCATGAGTTTTCCAGGGTGACTTCCAGAGTTTTGCTGAATTCAAATATGACTTGTGTTCATTAACCATATTTTTGATGGTTATCTGTACTGTATTGAAACCATCAAATCGCCTGAGACTTGGTCATAACTTGTTAACCTGTGCAAACGAAATGGAAGGAACCAAGGAACATCAGACTCACTTTTAGGCGTTTTATCCAGTGGCTAGCAAATTAGAAGAGCTTTGCTATGAAGATGAATATTTGCTTTCTTTTAATGCATTGTTAAAAGAAATCCTGTTCCCTATTTTAGTTAATTGAACATTTGCCATTTTCTTCAGCGGGAGCAGAAGTGGGCCCTTTGCATTGTTTTCTTATTGTCCATGTTACAAATCTAATTCTCTCGTTCAAGTTACTCTCTACTCATTCTATCTATTTTTGTCCACTAATAGCACTTAATGTGGGACACAAAATGAACAGTTAAATGTCTAATGAGATTAAGGATTTAGTAATAATGCTGAATGGGCTTTTAAAACACATATTATTGTCTTTTCCAAAATCCTTCTGTTGTAAATGACCCATGTTTTATCTTACAAATATGCTCTCATACAGCCGTAGTATTCTGTGGTTGCTGAACATATCATCAAAATGTGATTTTCAAAAGGAATACTGTACAAAGAGAACAGACTCATACCTGCAGCTGTTTATTATGAGGTGCAGTGCCAACTATACTCATTTTCTCTGTCTTAAATGTTTAACATGCAGTGCTCGCGCATACGCACACTATCATTAAAATTAAACAAAAATCTTTGTTTTAGTGTGTCCCAAATTCATCTATAACCAATTTCATAATAGGTTGAGTGTCATGTTGTGTGAACAAATAAGATTAGATTTTAATGATGACAATTATAAAAGAGGTTACACTAATGAACTTGTTTATAATGTTTTGTTTTCGGGGGTAGTAAGAGGAGTGCATTTATCTTACATGGTGTCGATTCTCACTCTCCTAAGTCAATAGGGTACTGAATATCCCTTTAGGGCTTGACTGTGAAAACCATCAAACTCATAGTCAGAAACAATTTTGTTATCAGTTTTTTATGCCAAAAGATGGACTGAAGCAGGCGACCCTGCTGTGGGATTTATTATAAGACTTTGCTGCAGGACAGAAGATCTGTAGCTATAATTTTACTTCCCATTAACAGTCAGTTGGAAATCTCATGGAGAGATGTAGTCTTCATGGAATTCTCCCTAAAACGACCAAAAATTACATATTTCAGCATATATAGTTGACAGCCTTTGCTTTATTTCACATAAAAGTAATGACATGCTGGAAAAGAAATAAATATTTTGAAGCCTATTAAACTAAGTTATAATAGGACTGAACTGACTTTCGCTGAGAACACACTCTTTAGGGGAAATGTAATTTAAACAGAGATGAAGTAAAAAATATCCTATTAATGATATATGTTAAAGGACTATTATAGAACTAAGCATCCCGATGCAATATTTATTCTTTCAAGTTGTTGGCTACTACTCTCTATATCTAAAATATGTGTTCTTATTCTGTTATATTTTTAATCAAGACAGTTGATGGAAATCTCAACTGTGACAACTGTGGTGCAGTCTTTATTTGGGACAAAAAATCTTGTCCCAACTCATTACAAAAATGGTGGCTGTACAAGTTCAGTAAGTAGCTAGGTAAGAGCCCAATTGTCACTTGTCTTACCAGTATTCCGCTGTTTTATTTTGTGGTTTTTTATTGGTCCTTTTTTAAAAATTATGCTTGGTAGATTTTCCTATCATGTTAAATCAGTAACAGGTCTGATCCATGACTTAGGCTTGTAGGTGCTACTGTAAAACAAACAAATAATAATAATAATAATAGGATGACTATCAGGAAAAAAATCTAGTTAGTGAGCTCTGGCAGGGACATAGTGCAAGTCTCTTTACAGGGACATCTAATCTGGAAAATAAAAACATTTTAAAATGTATTATTATAAATCACATCATTCCAGAGCACCTTAGAGAATAAGCTATGAAATGTTTACAGCATAGTCTAGAGAACACCTTCTATAAATGCCGGAAGAATGGAGTTATTGATAGGTCTTTTCTAATACTAACTTCCATGGTTGTATCACTCATGATAAATGATTTCACAATAAAGTTACATAAATGGATTTGGCACTATGTTAAGTATAACTCAACAATTTCAATTGAAACTTACTTGGAATTTTGGGTTAAAATGAATCCAAAATCTTAAAGCAAAACATTGCAGAAGAGAACCAAAGAAAATATTTACACGAACACCTGGGAAGCAAAACTACTGGGTTTCATACAGATCTAGTTGTTGTTTTTCCTTACTTCATCTAAATAGTTGACAGATATCATGTTCATTTCAATGTAAACAGTCCAAAGAACATAGCAAAACACAGAATATCAGAGTCTCTTCTAATAGGAAAATCAGAAACAAAAACAAGGCTTCATAATGTAGACATTAGTCTTCTAGGCAAATTTGCCAATATCTATATCCTTCAATGTCATTATTGTTGAAAAAATCCTGTGTGTAATAGTGCAGGTATGAAAGGGAAGAAGTTTTATCCTAAAGAGGAGTAAACAGAGAGACAGATATGACCACTTCATTTGCATTACCAATAATGTTAATGGTATGGTGTAATTTCTTCATCAGTACCATGTCCCACTTGTAGCACAATCTTTTCCTCAGACTCATAGATTTTAAGGCCTGAAAGGACCATCATGGTCATCTAGTCTGACCTCCTGCACATTGCAGGTCACAGAACCTCACCCACCCACTCCTGTCACTGAAGTTCTCAAATTATGTTTTAAAGATCTCACATTACATAGAATCCACCATTTACACTAGTTTTAAACATGCAGCTGACCTGTGCTTCATGTTCCAGGGGAAGGCAATGAACCTCCAGGGTCTCTGACAATCTAACTCAGGGGAAAACTCTTTCCTGACCCCAAATATGGTGATTAGTTGGACCCTGAGCATTTTGGTAATACCCATCAGCCAAACATATAGGAAAGAATTATGGTAACTCAAAGCCCTTCCCATATAGTGTCTCATACTGGGCGATTGCGGATATTTGTGACTAGCAGACACAGATCAGCTACATGCCATTGTAGGCAGTCTTATCATATCATTCCCTCCCTAAAATGATCAAGCTCAGCCTTGAAGCCATTCAGGATTTTGGACCCCCCACTGCTTCCCTTGGAAGGCTGTTCCAGAACTTCATTCCTCTGATAGTTAGAAATCGTTGTCTAATTTCAAGTCTAAATTTGTTGATGGCCAGTTTTTATCCATGTGTTCTTGTGTCAATATTGGCACTTAATTTAAATAACTCCTTCCCTTCCCTGGTATTTATCCCTCTGATGTATTTATAAAGAGCAACCTCATCTCCCCTTAGCCACCTTCTTGTTAGGCTAAACAAGTGAAGTTCTTTGAATCTCCCCTTGTAACAGAAGTTTTCCATTCCTCTGGTTGTGCTAGTGGCCCTTTTCTGCACCTGTTCCAATTTGAATTAATCTTTCTTAAACATGGGAGACCAGAACTGCACACAGTATTCCAGATGAGGTGTCACTTGTGTCTTGTATGATGGTACCAACACTTCCCTATCTCTAATAGAAATACCTCACCTGATCCATACTAGGATTGCATTAGCCTTTTTTCATGGATGCGTCACACTGGAGGCCCATAGTCATCCTGTCATCAATCAAAACACACAGGTCTTTTTCCTCCTCTGCCTTTTTCAACTTATAAGTCCCCGGCTTATAGCAAAAAAATCATCTGGTTAGTCCCTTAATGCACTTGCACTATTCACTATTAAATTCCATCTCATTTCTATTACTCCAGTTTTCAAGGTCATGCATATCTTCTTGTACGATATTCCATTTCTTCTCTGTATTGGTAGTACCACACAACTATGTGTCATCTGCATATTTTGTTAGCACACACCCACTCTTTTTGTCACGCTCCATTAATAAAAATGTTAAATAAGGTCCCAAGGCCAATTGCTGAGGAACTCCATTAGTAATCTCCCTCCAGCCTGACAGTTCACCTTTCAGTAAGACCTCTCATAGTCTCCTCTTTAACCAGATCCTTATCCACCTTTCAATTCTCATATTAGTCCCCATATTCTCCAATTTAACTAATCTT
Source organism: Sternotherus odoratus (assembly GCA_032164245.1). Lineage (NCBI taxonomy): Eukaryota > Metazoa > Chordata > Testudines > Kinosternidae > Sternotherus > Sternotherus odoratus. Next base: position 112,824,446 of record JAVMKO010000002.1, read on the forward strand.
TTTCCATGTGGAATTATATCAAATGCCTTACTGAAATCCAGATGTACTAGATCTATTGCACTTCCATTTTTTCTAAGAAATCAGTTATCAGACACATGTCATCTACATATTTTTGTGGACTAAGGAGTTGTACATTTAAGACTATGGACTCAAATCAGCCAAGAGTCCATGTTCAACAGGCGTCTAGTTGTAGAAAATTTGCACCCTCTGATGGAGTGGTTGTAGGTCAGTGAAGACCCAAAACTGAGTGAGCACTGCCTGTGGAGGGGTTGTTGTGTGTCTGAGTTAATGATTCAAGGCTGTCAAATAACAGGATGAATTGGCATGCTTTAATCAAAGATTTAGTACAGCACTATACAGAATACAGCAATAAATGGATATATTATCATCCTTTGTTGGCACACCAAGAGCTGGCTCTGTGTCTCTCCTTCACTGTATCTCAAGGAATACAGTTTTCAGTCCCCCCAATAAGTTCCCATACCAGTGTCACTATATAGGGCTGTAGACAAAGAAGACATCTTTGTCAAAGAAACAAATGTTGTTATATCATACCTATACATTCTCAGCTAACCTGCTTTATGTATTAAGGCATGAGTATTTACAGCTGAGAGGACTAAAATTTCTTCAAGATAATATATCCATGGGTCCTTCTTACTTCCCTGTTGATTCGCCAACAGAATACATCTGCTGTAACAATCATCCCTTATTAGTTTCCCAAATCTATATATGCATGTATAAGATTATGAATATGTTAAGGAGATGGTTTCCAAGGATATCTGGAGTCTTACAGACATGAAGGCATCCAAGATTGTTAAAATGCAGCATATAATGCATAAAATTCCTTAATAGGGTTACTTATCGGTCAAGGACCAGTGTTCTGGGCCTTAGAATTCAGACATGCTCATTGTTGAAGTTAAATATTTTAAAGAATAGTTAATAGATAAATGAATCAAATATACAGAAAGAAAGAACTAAAAAGTTAATATTTGCTTACGGACACTAACAGGGCATAGTTAGGGAATATACTGATTTATTACATCCTTCTTGATGTCTATTGCTGTGGGAGCTGCTGTTCATTTACTGGTGTATTTGAAGCTGCCCACTCATGATAGAAAGCCAAAGGGAGTGCAGGCACCAGGAATGCCATCTGCTTTTCTTCAAGCATGAGTGAGATAACAACAGACCATGCCAGGGGACAGGCTGGAAGAGTGAATTTTAATTTTAAACACTATGCACCTGCTTCAGTGAATCTGGCCCTATATATTTATTTCTGTGGATGATATGTCATCACTCTGAAACATCACCAATAAAACATCACACTACAAGAGCAGTATGATGAGATAAAACAAGACAGGATGTCATTGCACCCAGATGTTTGGTACCAAAAAGTCCATGACAAGATGACATAGATTTGTTAAAAAACCAGTCCCCTTAAATGTCGTAGTCTAGTTCTAGTTTTCCCATGATGTACCTTTCTTTATCTCTTAAGACTATCTATCCACATTTTTTTATTTTTAGGATGCCACACAAATCATCTTCTAACAGTCTAAACAATAATTAATTCATCATCTCATCATTTGGGGAACCATGGACACTGTTGGAAATTTAGATTTCATTCTAAATTTTACTTCTTTGTTTTTCTGGTTTTGGAAAGACCATGTACTGGAACTAATGCCAACTCTAGTTATAAGTATTCATTGAAACTGCACCATTTAGCAAACTTAGGAAGTTGTCAATAAGATCCCATGAGAAAAAAGTCTAGGGAAAAAACTAGTTTGATAGTTGGTAATTTTTCAAAGACATTATTAAGGTCACAAGAGCAAACTATCCCACTGTGTATGAAAGACAGCAAGGGCCACCCTGGCTTAACCAGGAGATAATCAATGATCCAAAACTCAAAAGAAGAGTCCTGCCAAAAGGGGAAGTTAGGTCAAATGACAAAGAATGAATATTAAAAACAAACAAAAATAAACAAACAAACAAAACAACCTCAGGGATAAATTTAGAAAGGCCAAGGCAAAAAATAAGAATAAATTAGCTAGACTTAAAGAAAACATTCTACAAATACATTAGAAGGAAGAGGAAGACCAAGGACAGGGTAGCACCATACTCAGTGAGGAGTTAAAGACAATAAAAGAAAATGTGGAAATGGGAGAAGTGCTAAATGCCTTTTTTATTTCAGTTTTCACTAAAAAAGTTAGTAGTGATCAGACAACTAACAAAGTGAACGTCATTGAAACCAAGAAACGATCTGAGGATAAAATCGGGAAAGACAAAATTAAAAATTACTTAGATATACATCCTACCATACTCAAGGAGCTGACTCAGCCATTAGCAATTATCTTCAAAAACTCATGGAAAATGGGAGAGATTCCAGAGCACTGGAAGAGGGCAAATGTAGTGCCAATATATAAAAATGGTAATACGGACAACCTAGGGAATTACAGACCAGCCATCTTAACTTCAGTAACTGGAAAAATAATTAATCAAATCAAGCAATCAGTTTGCCAACACCTAGAAGAAGATAAGGTGATAAGTAACAGTTAACATTGATTTTCCAAAAACAAATCATGTCACACCAATCTAATAGCTTTCTTTGACAGGGTAATAAACCTTGTTGATAAGGTGGAAGCAATAGATGTGATATAACTTGACTTTAGTAAGGCTTTTGATACTGTCTTGTATGTGCATAAACACACTATGGAAATATAGTCAAAATAGAGATTTTTATAAGATGGGTGCATAACTAATTGGAAAACATTTCCCCAGAGCATAGTGGTTCACAGTCAAGCTGAAAGGGCATACTGAGTGAGGGTGCACAAGGATCGGTTTTGTTCAATATCTTCATAAATGATCTAGATAATAGCAGAGAGAGTACTTATAAAGTTTGTGGATGATACCAAGCAGGAGGGGTTGCAAGTGCTTGGAATATAGGATTAACATTCAAAATGATCTAGATAAACTGGAGATACGGTCTGAAGTAAATAGGGTGAAATTCAAGAAGGACAAATACAAATTACTCCACTTAGGAAGGAACAAACAATTGCACATAGGTCTTCTGTTCTTCTAGTTCAATGTCATTCTCTGCCCTTCTAAATATCTGCACTATTGTGACTCTCCATCTAGCAATCATGGGTTCCCCATACACAATACATCAGGTCTTCATTGTTTCTTTTACTATATGTTACTACAAAAGTTAGTCACACAGGCACAGGCTAACAGTTTGAACAGCACCCTTTCAATTGCATTTTGAACAGCAAAATCCAGAAAAAAGATTTCAGACTTATAGAGATAGGATATTCTTCTGAAAATCACTGGACTGGCACTCAATTCTGCCACAATCTGAACAAGTCACTAATGTCACTATGCCTCAGTTCCCCATATATTAAATGAGTATAATATTTTCCTACTTTCCTATTTTCATGGGATGTTGTGAGGATGAATTATTGAGTGTTTGGGAGGTGTCCACGTTATACACTGAGGAGAAAGATATAATTATATAGTCCCTTTTGGAAGTGAAGAATCCACACAGTATTACAAACAAGTATTTTTTCAGTACTTACACAATATTCATTTAGAAAGTTTATACAGTAGAAGATGTAACAAAATAGTTTTGTTTGTTTGTTCTTTTGTTTAGGTTTTAAATAGAAAATACTTTGCACTTATGCTAATTCTGCTGTTTTATTTATTATAATACTTAGCATTACCAATTATATTTTTAACTTTCAATATTATTTTTACAAACATTATATAACTATTTCTAAAGCTGGGCAGAAAATGGGAATTTTTTCTCGTGTGAATTTTCCTATTGGAAATAAGTTTTCAGATTTTCCTGCTGTGGAAATAAAATTGTTTGCCACACTTTCTGTTTTTTAAGTTTTGTCAGCTGGAAAGCAGTAAAACTGAAAGAAAAAAGGAATACTTTCACTTGTAAGTGTTAACAAATAGTGGGGGGAAAGGTTAAAAATAAAAAAGTTAAAAGTAAAAAGGGAGAGAAAATAGCACTTTTAAAAACAGAAGTGTTACTTTCTCTCACTTCTTACCGTTTGAAATTTTTGTATCACATTTTTTTTCCTTGGGAGGAAAAAGGTTTGTTTATTATTATTATTTTAAAAAGAACAAAAGTGATTATTAAAAGACATCTATAAGCTTTTCAAAAATAGCAAAACATGTCAAGAGGTCTTCCATTAAATATTTATTTTGAAATTTGTATTTAAAATATTGATAAAACCCTTTTTTCCACCCTGCTCTCTGGAGCTGAGCTTGGATGGTTACCCTGAGTCCCCTTTAGTGCTACCCTGTTCACACAGTTATTGTTAATGTGCTAGGTTGAGCCCTGTTAGCACAAGTTTGTCTCTCTGGGCTTGCAGATTTACTGGTAGATGCACTGGAGTCTCAGGGGTTAGGAATGATCTGGTCCTGCTTGAGCCTAGGGGACTACATAGCAAAGGATGGGTACCCTCTACCACCATCATCCAGGGCAGTTCAGCAAATGGGGGAAACAGGAGAAGATGAGAACCAATAACCAGTTCTGGCCCTAGAACTGGCTGGAAAATGGAAATCCTTTCCTACAAAATAAAAGCTTCTGAATGTTTTCCCCTCTCAAATTGGGTCAAAAAGTCAAAACACATAAACCATTTGTTTTATGGGAAGGGATTTCCAGGGGGAAAAAAACAGAACAAAAATTGATTTTTTCAGCTTGTTGGCTGCCCGTTGGATGTGCGGGAGGATGGGTGGGCTGCCTAGTTCCCTGGCTGGCCATCGTCCCATCCTGCATGGGAAGACAGCTGGCCAGGCACCTTGGCAATCCAGGAATCAGGTGTCTTGGGCGCTGGCTAGTCAGGAAATGAACAAGCACTCTGAGGCTCACAGCCTGGAGACTCCGAGGTCTTCCGTAGTCCTGCTGGCAGTCTGCTGGAGAGCCTGGGAGCCATGGGAGGTCTGGTAAGAAACCTGCAGGTGGTTTCTCCTCCCCTAGTACTGCCTGAGTGGGGTTACGATAGGACACCAGATAATCTGCCCCACACCACTGATTGATCGTAGCCACTTGCTTCCTTCTCCCCTCCAGCTGAAAATATCTAGACGCCTTGCTGCTTTTTACTTTTTGGATTTAAAGTGACTGAATTAATACTTGCTTGACAGTGTTTGATAAGTAACGCTTTCTTTATGCCAATGTTCTCTATCATCATTAGATATAAGATGACATACGTGATTTGATTTTAAATGGCTGATATGGAGTTCGAAAAGTGAAAATCTTGTTTGGCAATTTACCAAAAACAAAAAGAAAGATAGGGAACATGATTGTGTTTTGTGTTACACCAGCATAAATCAGGAGGAATTCTGTCAGAGTTAGAGGAAGGGCACCAGTGTAAAACTGTTGTGAGATCAGGATAAGCACAGGATATTAATCTACTTGTAATGCTACTGAAAGGATTAGAGAAACTGGCTGGAATTGCTCTTCACAGTGAGAATCTGTACAGTATATATGCTCTTCAGTTTATGGACTTGGTGCTTCTCTTCAGCTCTCTTTTCATCCTTTATCTTTCACAGAGGAGAGCAGATGCTAAATTGAGATTATCACTATCAACATCATGCTAGTCATGTCCAAAAGACATTAGTACCTTTTTTTACACGTGCCCTATGAATGTAAATGTAGCAATTTTTAGATTGTACTATCTCTCTCCTCAACCGTGGTAGTGGATGAGGGCGGGCAGGCGAGGGGGCTGATGACACACCATCACATTAAACATCATCACAATTTCTTTTAATCCAATCCGGTCAATTTTTTCAGGCTTTGTGGCATTATCAACAGAATGAGATCAATTAATTATATTTTCCCATCAATATTGTGTGCCCTTGTCAGTCATAGCCCTATTTCCCTCATATCTCTTTTCTGTATTGTGTAAAGTGGTGGTTGTTATAAATTTACTTCTTCTTGTTACTTTAAAATACAAAATTCTAAAACGGAAGATTATTTTGATTTACAAATGTCGGTTTATTCTAACTTGGAGATTGGAGGCCAATTAATTGCTTTCATTTACTTTGTACCTTTAAAGATGTTCGGTATTTCTTGGAGGAGGACCAGCAAATTATTGAATGTGTTGAATTTCCACAGCATTCAGTCAAGATGTTATACATCTTGGATGGCTCTTAAAGAATATATTAGTACAAGCTATCCACTTATCTAGCTTTGTATTGCTATTATTTAATGTTTTCTCATTTGTTACATTGAAAATTACCATCCAGTGTCATGACTCCAATTATATTACACATAATAATCAACCTTGCTAATAGAATAACCTTAGATGACCCCTGGTAAGGTTGAATAATATTCAAATATGGGTGTACATGCACTTTGATAATGCATGTTTTCCTTAGTAATGTCATGTTTATCTCAGTCACCTCCAGCAAAGTGCAAGGAATGCTTAATCTTAGGTTTTGAATGCATTATAACATTCTTTGAAGAACCATCTCTATCAATGCACAGTGCTTATTATTATTACTAGGGTGAATGCAGATACAGTAGACTCTCGATTATCCAGGATTGGATTAACCAAGATGTGGATTAACCAGGATGTCAAAAAAAAATACGCACAATTTGCAGGGCTGGCTCTGGCTTTGCTGCTGCCCCAAGCACACAGACAAAAACCCCCTACCAGGGCGCAGGGCAGCCAGTGAACCAACACCCCTTCCCCCCGGCACAGGATGGCTGGTGAATCAACCTCCACTCCCCATATTTCCTATGGATGGTGATTATCCAGGATTTTATTAACCAGAATTATTTTTTTCCCTATCATCCTGGATAATCAAGAGTTTACTGTAGATGTAATTATTATGTATTGAATTCTTTCTTGTGATAGAAAAATATTTTTAAAAGGAGCTACTAAGTGGTGGTGACCTGTTTTGACAAAGTGGAGAATTTGAAATCTGAGCCTTTTCTTCTTTAATTAATTCAGGGCTAAATGCATCCCTGATGTGACTCCATTGACTTTCAATGGGTTTATATCTAAGGGTGCATTGTAGCTAAATAAGTAAAAAGAAAGCAGTAAGCTTGTTTCTGTAAGATAGAAAACCAAACCAAACAACACACAAAGAAACAAACCTACCCCATATAATAAGAAGTACAAGTAAGTCATGTGCCTATTTAAATTAATAAATGGCTAGAGCCCTATAAATTCATGGTCTGTTTTGGTCAATTCCATGGTTATAGGATTTTTAAAATCGTACATTTCATTATTTTAGCTATTGTGATGGGGCAAGCCCAGATGGCTCTGGGAAAGTAGTGGGAGACAGATATATTAGCTCCAGGCTAAAGACATCCCTGTTATCAGGGGAAGCAAATGGCAGTTGCACCAGGTCAATTAAGACACCTGAGGCCAATTAAGATCCTTTCAGAAAGCAGGGAAGACAGCCAGGTTGATTGGAACACCTGAAGCCAATCGGGGTCTGGCTGAAACTAGTTAAAAGCCTCCCAGTTAGTCAGGTGAGTGAGCATGTGAAGAGCTGTAGGAGGAAACTGTGCTGTTGGAGGAAATGAGAAGCACAAACCATTTCAGGTGCAAGGAAGGAGGCCCTGAGGTAACGGTGAAGTAGATATTGAGGAAGTAGGAGCTGCTGTGGGGAAGTGGTCCAGGGAATTATGTGTCCTATTTCCAAAAAGTCAGCTACCATAGCTGCTAGTATTAGGGTTCCTGGGCTGGATCCTGGGGAAGAGAGTGCTTCCTGCAGAGCTGAGCCCTCATTCAGCAACTGCTACTCTCTGGCCACCCACCTCTGCAGGCTGCAGTGCAGAAAAAAGGCTGGCATGAAGTAAGGGCGGCAATACCATAGCTACGCTGCTGCTGCTGGCGAGGCAGTGCCTTCAGAGCTGGACTCCTCGCCAGCAGCTGTCACTCTCTGTCTGTCCAGCTCTGAAGGCAGCACATAAATTAGGATGGCAATACTGTGACCTCACCCATAAAATAAACTTGTGATCTACTTCTGCAACTTCCTTTTGGGTCTGGGCCACCAATTTGAGAAATGCTGATCTCCTCCCCCCCTCCGGGAAAGCTGTGTAGTATAGAGTAAAGGAAAACAAAAGACCAGATTTCATGGCATGTTTTTCATGGCCGTGAATTTGGTAGGGCCCTATAAATGGCCATATTCTAACACTTTTGCTTGGTTCTAGCTGGTAATTTGAGCTTCCCTGCATGGATGTCTTGGTGAAGCTAGAGATGAAGAGGATTATGGGGTGCCAAGCAGTTACACACTAGGGTTAATTAAAAGATTTTAAAAACCCTCTATTAGTCTGACAATAAGAATTGGGGGGGGGGGGAAGGCAGCATAGTAAATATTTGGCTTATACTTGAAATATGCTATGTGAGTTTATGTATGACAAGCACACATTATTTCTTACTGGTATTCTCAGAAAGGAATGGATTTCTCATTAGAACAAATAGCTGTATACTAATTCATCTCCCACTTATGGCAATGGAAAAGTGCAGGGCAGTGAAGGAAAAGCTGTAAAGTTCAGCATTGTGGCTCTGTGCCTCCAAGCAAATGTCATATGTAGGTAGCATTTGAAAATTATAGGGCAGGCTTATTAATAGGTCATAAAGTGACCATCCTTTTTTTTTTGTTCATAGCACAGTATGATCACTAAGATCATTATGCTGTTGTTGGAGCTTAAAAATGGAAGCTTTTAGGTCCCTGCTAGGTGAATGCAATCCCTAGAGTGTTGCTCTTGTTTCTATGCTTAGACTACATTCACTCAGTTGGATTCCAGTTATGTGCCAAAGCAAGAAGATGAATTAGGCTTTCAGTGCTTTGACTTTTTAAGTAGCCAAGGCGAATGGGGAGGAAAGGTATATTTAAAGTGTAAAAAAATCACAAGGAAATCATTTCTGATATCAGTTTTCTGAGAAAATGCTTGCCAATTGAAAATTACTTGAGAATATAGTTTACATGTTATCAATATTAGTCAAAAATGTTATTTCCAGTACAAAATATGTAGAAGATGCAGAAGTGTGTGGCATACAGGAATGGAGTTATCATATGTTACTGGCCTTCTTTCATCCTTATGGATCCCAAAGCATTTATACTTTTTGTTAAATGATATAAACACTTGTCCACCAGTCTAGTCTAATCACTTTACCTGCTACAAAAACTGGAGAATTATTGAGTGTAACATAGAAGCTGATAACAAATGCCACAAAACACTATGAAAGAGTTTAGTACAGGAAGTAACAACATCATATCCAATCAAAATGTCACATTGTAATTAGATGAGCACATAAAGATGGTTAATGACGTCCTCTTGCAAAAATTGCTATGGGAGTCTTACATGCCCCAAGTATAATAATTTGGCCTCTAGTTATAGTAGTCAAGATGACTTCTGTTTTAAATCACACCTAAAATACAGTGTTTTCTGTAGCACAGTGCTCACAACAGCAATTATTCAGTTTTGCCAGGTACTGATATAACTTCTATAGCATTATCAATACCAGTTCCTGGAGCAGTTGGGTATGTATGTCAGGCCCAGTATGTTTAACTTCTAAGAATTAACAAAATCACTTCTTGAGATGATATAGCTGCTCTGGTTCAAGATGTAAATGTTGGGAGACTTCTTTATGATGGGTTGTGCACCGTTGCAATGCACCGCTGTTCTCCCACAGTGGCTAGCCACATATATTTATATTGGGATTGTGAAGGAGGTTCCCCAAAACAAAGTGAGTCAGAGGCACTATTTATGGTAAACAAAAAGTTAATAGTTTTAGTTGGTTAGAAATATACAGAAGGGGAGTTACAGTGCTCAGCTCCCTGAGGCATGGGGTGAGGAATTTAAAGACTAATAGTGTTGCCAATAGCACTACCTCCCCTTAAGTATACAACCTGGGGGAAAAAAAATCTTACCATAATTTGTGTGGCAATAAGTTGCTTCTAGTTCCCCTGGTGGCTCATTATAGTATCAATGGAGAAATAGACCATAACTCTTAGATCTCTCATACCATTTCAAGAAGCAATAACAAGAGTAAAAGTAATAAAGACAATATTAATAACTTTTTTCAGTGTAAGGTTGCTGTGTTTTTTTTTTTAAAAAATATATACTGTCTATTTTCTTTTTTCCCCCCAAAGATATCCTTAGCCTGGTGCTAATCAAAACAGATTTATTCCATCTGCGATATTAAACCCAGAAGCGGAGAGCAGTTTATTTTTTTAAAGCATCTACAGTTGTACTCATTTCCCTTCTTCCTTTCATCTTTAGGTGATGATGATGTTAATTAGTCTAATTGGTCTTCTGTGTTTCAAGGAAAACAAAACCAGACTCTAAGTGCCTATTTCTTCTCAACAAGCAGGTTCCACCATGACTCACTCTGCTGTACATTCTCAGCAAAAGGAACAAATGAAACATTCCAGGAGCAATTTGCACGTGTTCACTGTAAAAAAGTCACTGTAGATAAATGTGAACTCCTGTTTGATTCTTGAAAAAGTTCACCTTGAAAAAGGTGTTTCAAAATGTCCTCCTGTCCTGCAAACTGGTCATCAGGAAGTTTACACTTGAAATTAGATGAAGGTTTCTTACCATCAGAGGAGTGAAGTTCTGGAACAGCCTTCCAAGGGAAGTAGTGGGGGCAAAAGACATATCTGGCTTCAAGATTAAGCTTGATAAATTTATAGAGGGAATGGTATGGTGGGATAAACTAATTGCCAAAATTAGGTTATCTTTGACTATTAGCGGTAAAGATGCCCACTGACCTGTGTTGGGATGTTAGATGGGGTGGTATCTGAGTTACTACCGAGAATTCTTTCCTGGATGTCTGTCTGGTGAGTCTTGCCTGCATGCTCAGAGTTTAGCTGATCACCATATTTGGGATCAGGAAAGAATTTTCCTCTAGGGCAGATTGGCAGAGGGCCTCTGGGATTTTTGCCTTCCTCTGTAGCATGGAGCATGGTTACTTGCTTGAGGATTCTCTGCAACTTGAAGTCTTTAAACCATGATTTGAGGACTTCAAAAGCTCAGACATAGGTTAGAGGTTTATTACCGGAGTGGGTGGGTGAGATTCTGTGGCCTGCCTTGTGCAGTAGGTCAGACTAGATGATCATAATGGTCCGTTCTAACTTTTAAGACTATGACTCCTTGAGTCTTACAGGACCTGCATACACATGAATTCCCCTGAGTTGGCATGACTGTGATGTCACCATGCTATGTAAGATTGAGTAAATTTCAATATCAAAACAGAAGTGAAATTGACTGGACACTAGGTACTTAGATTGTATAAGCTCTTTGGAGGAGGAACATCTTTTTAATTTTCCATGTGTCCTGATCCCTAATAGAGGCCTCCATGTGCTGCTGTGATACAAATAAATATCTAATGCAAAAAGAAGACTGAAAAATAGAGAGCACCACATTTTATTAAACCACTTGCAATTTCTGTATGGTAAGGTTACATGTACAAAGAGTAGGTAAGAGACTTTCATATAGAAATGAAGAAAGATCTACAGAAAAAGGTTTTGGTTAAGGCACTGAAATGGAACTTAGGAAAGCATGGATCTAGGCTGAATTCCACAACAGACTTCCTCTATGACCTTGGGCAGATCACTTAGTCACTGAGTCTTCATTTCCCACCTATGAAATTGAGATAATACTCTCTTTCTCCCACCCTTTTATTGTCTTGTCTATTAAGATTGGAAACTTTTGAAGGCAGGTACTGTCTCTAAATACAACATAATGAGGCCCTAATTTCAGCAGTGGCTTTCTAGCACTACCATAATATTAATAATAAAATGACATTTTGAAATTGATAATGTTCCTTTAAAATTCTTTCCTCATAATGTTTGGTGGGGTTATCAGAAATTATTTGAAAAATGTCACAAGCTTTGTACTCAGAGTTCCCAATCTCAGGAGATCAAAAATCATGAGTCAGAGCGTACATGCAATTTACTAATATATCATTAATAATAACATATGCATTTATTAATATTATTAGAGCAGTAATGTTATTATTGATAATTAATGTTATATCTGAATAAAATAGTGGGGGAGGGTGTGTGTGTGGGGGGGGGTGAGTGTGTGTGTGAGTGAGAGAGCTAGAGAGAGATATTGAGATTTGGCCCCATGATTCAGACACTGTCATCTAATAACTCCCCATCCACTGCCCAGAAATTAATTTTGCCCCAACTTTCAAATCCGTTCTGCCCTCCCCCCAGCTCTCCTTTCCATCAGTTCACCCCCATTTTCTGAGTCACACTTCTGCTCCTCCTGGTGTTCTTCACCCTTCTCCAGTCTTTTGGGTTGGGGGCTTTAGTGGGATCACCTCTCCCACTTCCAGGTTCAGGGGGGAAGGACAGCTTCAGGAATTCTTTGCCTCCTTCCCTTTCTGGAAACAGGAGGTGCAGGGGAAAGTGGATGGGGAAGGAATAGAAGAGGAAGGGAGGGGAGTTGCTTTGTTCTTTAGCTCACTACTCCCCCTTCTCTCCCATGAACATGGCTTTGGGATTCTGAGGTGAGGGGGAGGAGAAACTGCTTTTCCCATAGCAGCTGTGATTGATTGCTCTACCCTAGGAGGCAGGCATCCAGTGCTCAAATTCACTAGAGGGCTGGAGTTTCTCTCTTCATTCCCAGACTGGGCTCTAACCACAGCCCAAATCCAGTCACTGCAAAGAAATCATGAGAGTTGGCAACAATGATGTTACAAAACTGTCATCATTTCCCTAAGTTATGACAAGCTTTACAGACTGCATAGAGAACTGAAAATGGAACAATTGTAGGTGTAAGATTGTAAGGAATATATGCTTCAATGTGGTGACATCTCTAATGTATCTTAAGCGAGGAGTGATTAAGAGTCTTATCTGCATCTCTTTTTAAAATTTTAATTAAATTAACACCATCTGATATTTTTAATGGAGCTTACTAGAAACTGTATATACTTCTTCATACTAGGTTAGTAAATGTATGCCTCACACATGAATGCTAATAAGAGTCAACTGAACTTTATTTGTTGACTCCAGTCAGCTGACTTGGGTCTGGGTTACTAGTCCTGTCACGTGACTGATGTCAGGCTAACTGATTCCAGTGTTATTGTACCCTTCAGTAAACAGCCATTGTCACATATGTATTTCAGACAGTCAATGTTTTCTTGCAGTTGTATTTTCCTCAAAGTTGCATTTGCACCAGCAGAAGGGGAACTGGCCTATGCATGACAGTGTGGTGTTTACTCCAAGACCTGCTGTTCTGGGGGGTTCTCAGGCAACAACACTCCAGCCATGGACTGAGGAGGAGAATAATACAGTAGGCCCAGCCTACCCATCCAAACAGATATCTCACAGCTTCTATCACTGCCTTCACAGGGGAGAGGGACAGTTGCTGACACCACTGAAGCTCCCATGCAGAGGATGTATCTGCTACTGTTCTGTCAGAGATTACACAGCCCAATTCTGCTACCCCTTCCACTCCAGTCCATTTCAAGTAGAGAGTTGGGTCATAGTTTGGGGGCAAGGCCAGAAGTGTCTTGAGGGAGCGGGTATTTGAGTGTTGCCTTTATGTGGCTCTGAATGGGTCTAACTTACAATGAAGTTAATTGAGAAAGGGATTTTACTTTTGTATAAGCAAACTACAAAGATTTTATTGTTTTGGATTTGCCTTACATTTGGCTGAGATGTACACCCTGAAGCTTGAGTGCTAATTGGAATGTCATCTGATATAACCTAGACTTTTCAAAGGAAAATTTAAGATGGACATCTCATAACCAGAGTCTCCTCCAGATGTGACTTCTTCCAGTCAGGCTGCAAATTTGTTCTGTTTAATACTGCACTATTTTGATTCTTGGGTTTCCAGTTGGTAACGGGAGGTGACATAGCATGGGGAATAAATTAGGGAGGCTATTTAAAAAGTAAAGTTAACTCAATACTCTGGAATGTTCAGGATTGCTCTTAAAAATGTCCAAAGGTGAGAGTAATGGATCTGATTTCTTTTTTTTTTTTTTTTTGGTATGCTGATAAACCCATCTGATTATTTTTTCTTGGTCACATCTGAACTTTACACAGCAACATAAAATATTTGTGGCTACATTTTGCACGCACACATTGTCATTAGCATATAAAAGGTAGGGGTTAAAAGGAGTCCACTGTCAGACGGAAACAAAGGAACTTCCAACCCTGTCTGCATTTCTTTCTGAAGAGGAATCTCAAGTGTCAACAGTGTTTCCAAACACATATACCAATATCATTTATGCTACTCTAAACTCCAGCTTCGGGCAAGATTTAAAAATCTCTCCTCTTTCGCTAAAGTCTGATTTGTTATCATCTTTTTTTTTTTTTCAGCATCACAGAAGCAGTAAGGTTGGCTTGGTAGATTGCGTGAGAGAAGGGAAGCACACAGCTACCATTGGGCAGTAAGTGCCAGTTTTATGTGTTATTTTCTTAGCCAACCGGCAACGCATATGGCTTCTGGTTTTTAAGCCAATGGAGATCAACAGGACAATCAGAATGATTAATTGGAAACATTTTTAGAGTTGCTGCTAAGCACTGGGAGTGTTGCTTTCATTTCAATTACGTTGTAACACACACACGTGTACAATCCAAGAGGCTTCTAAACTGAAGTGCTCAGAAAAATGTCAAGATATCAATTTGGCAGCAATCAGGGATCTGGACATAAACACTGTACAGAAATATACAGTAAATTATTGACATGCTACAAATTGAAAAGTTCGTTAAACAGCACTCAGTTAAACTCATTCAAATACCAAGAAGTTTTAAATAGATAATATTCAAAATCCCTCTAAAATTAGAAGGAGCAGTGCAGGCATGCTCAAACAAATCTATGCCCTCGGAAGTTAGGAATAAAGCCATATCTGTCAGTTCTGTGTGCGTGGTACTAAAATGCCACTCTGTTTTATATTAGAAATGACTGTCAACTTTATTTGCAGTGTGCTTTGCTGCTAATTTACACTGGTTTGGGAATAATGCCAGCTTAAGTTTCGATTGTAAAATAGAGATGGCTTCTATTTTTCCCCTTGAGAAAATATCTCTGCAGCAGAATACAACATATAATAATAAACCTTAAAGGGCTTGGTGGTCTACATTTGCAAATGACGCATAACACGCTAAATTTGAGCACTGATAGTGTACGAACATTTAGAATTATTTGCAGCTGCATTAAGCCCATCAGCTGCTTTGTGAAAATAATGCAGAGATTTTGCATGTGTGATTTTTTCATGCTGCAATTATCAGCTTCTTAAAACACACAACTGAGTGCAAGAGTGCCATTGGTGCACTAACTGGAGTTTAAAAAATTGAGAGCTATTCAGGTAGAACAGTCTGGAAATGTAGTCTGGTGTTCTAGGTCTCATGGTGCTGCTTCAATTAATTAGGGGCTGGATTGTGCCTTTCCCTTATGCAGAAGTGCAGATGAATCGTAGGGAATGAATAAAGTCTCCCCCGCCACCATCTTTGTGATTAATATAAGAGACCGCTAGATTTGCAGTTCCTGCACTCCTGAGAACATAGGATCTTTACTTCAGCTACTCCCCCTAGGAGCAACTGAGAAGAGGGGTTGGGGAGGTGGAACAAGGGTTCCATCATGCCCATGTTCTGGCAGGTCACGCAGTGAAAGTGTGTAGTATTCCCATTATGTGGATGTAATAACTGACTCTTCTCACCCTCCTCCCCCCACACACACCACAACTCAGAGACCCAAAATGCCTCTAGTGCTCTCCACCCCAGCCAGGGTATGGTGCATATTTACCTCATACCTTGCTATGGACTCTATGCTAAAAGCTCAAGCTAGCTCTAACCAAATAAATAATTAATACAGTAATTAATATAGTAGTGGGAAGGAAGAAAGGAAGGATGACAGAGATAGTGGCTACATCAGATACATTACTAGGTGACATCAGGTGGTAGAAAAGCTCTGATTTGCTTGAATAAATAAGGGAACCAATAGGATAATCTGGCAACCCATCTCCTATGGTCAATAGAAAGGTGCCAGTCATATGTTTGATATGAAATTTATCTGAAAAAGGATCACCTTGAAGGTAAGACTGCATTATCTCCTTGGAAATCAGCACCAATGTTATGAATGAGAGAGGAGCATCCATAGAAGTGTAAGAACAAGAGAAATGATGATAAAATTTGTAATTAAGTGGGGGGCGAAGATGGACCAAGAAGGTGACCTGCAGCTCTTTGTTTGGAAGAACATATAGAGAAACTGAAGACTCATGGGCTTATTAGTGGGAAATAGTTTCATTCTTATGTCACCGGCACAAACCCAGCCCAGTCCAATAGGGACCAAAAATGTATTTCTACTCATTGATTTTTTTTCACACTGTGCATGTAATGAGCAAGATAAAGGTATCCACGTTAGGAAAAAACAAACAAAAGAACCCCACAGCTGGTACTCATTGTCACTCTTGTTTACAGTTTTAGTGGAGGAGCTGAAGACTGAAATCCCCTAATGCACAGGATATGCCAGCCCTACAACATGTAGGGTGGGATTGGATAGGCAGGGTGTGGAATCTTGCCTACCACTGGCTGTGCTGTTCTTTTTCCTGGAGGATTTTAGTCTGTGAGGCTGTCAATCCCATGTCCTTCACAAGCAGAACAAAAATGAGGGGAAAAATAAAAACATCTGCCCAATGGTCTGCATATTTACACAAAGAGGAGTATGTTGCCATTATTAATAGACTGCCATTGTTTTGTTTATCATTCAAAAAATGATTGGTAAGCAAATGTGAGCAGTGTCTGTTACGTGTACATAGCACTAACCACCACACTTTGTAGCATTTACATTATATGAGTAGTCAACATTCACCGTTAAATAGTACATAAGCCATTATTTATTAAGATGTTTACTACTCTGTCTGTTCAATGGGCCATTAAGTGCAAGTTGATGGAACAATACTATTTTATTTTATTTTCTCTAAGTAAATTGAAAATAATGAAACATGTTCCCAACAATCATCCTTCTCCGACCAGGCGTATGTGGACTACTGCTCGCTTCCTATGGCCTTTGTTAGTGATGGTTATAGGGGTAAGAACTGGAAGAGAGTTTAAATCAACCCAAGACAATTTTCAGTGTATGTCAATGATGTTCAGTTCAAACATTTAGAGAGAAAAAATATTCACATTTAAACAATTGTGATCTTACAGTAGATCGTAGTATATTGAGATTCCAAAGCAAGTTGGGCCAGATCCTCACCACAAAGGGACAACTTTCTGTTGCTCCAGAGATGCAGAGCTGCCTTGAAGCCATTTTAGTGAGCTTCTGGAGGATTTCTCCAGTGCAGGGGAATCCCCAGGTTGAACAGATTTGCTGTGGCAGCTCCTACCCGAGCCTCTATCCCTGAAGCCAGCTGTGGGGCCTAGTGGGGAAAAAAGAATGCCCCTGCTATACCTGGCTGTCAAAATAGCCCCTTGCAACCTTCAGGAAACTTTTTCAATGGGTTTAGCCTGAATTGCAGCAGCCCCAAACAGCAGGGTTGCAAAGACAGTTTACAGCCATCTGCTTCCAGGCACCATCTGCCTCCAGGCACCAGCACAGGAAGTGCATGCCTGGGGCGGCAAATCACAGGGGGCGGCCTGACGGTCGCTTTTAAGGTGTCAGTCAAGGGGGCTTCAGCGGTATGGCTGCGGGAGGTCCGCCGGTGCAGTGGATTCAGCGGCAGAGAAACCAAAGCCGCTGGACCAGCGGACCTCCAGCCGAAATGCCACTGAATTAGCAGAGCTCCTGCAGGCGTGCCACCGAAGGCTGCCTGACTGCCGCACTTGGGGGAGCAAAAACCCTAGAGCCGCCCCTGATCCTTACACACTATCCCTGTCCCTTATCTCCTCAGCTGCAGCAAAGGATTGGGGCCAAGAACTTGATATTAGGGTAGGTTTTTTGCATATTAGCACCTGTGGTGACTTATTTAATAAACCACATAGCACAGTAGCTCGTTGGGGCTAAATATACTGCCATCAATGGTCCTAAGCTTTGCCAGGAAAAGTGAAGGAAAATTAATACCCCGTTCTGTAAATATTTTATTTTATGGCAAATAATCAGAGAGGAAATACTAAAATGCAGGGATACAAAGCTGTAAATAAAGATGTCTGATCCATAGTTTTCCTGACTGGGTGAGGAATATCAGCATCATGTTGAAGCTGAGATTGTAGGACTAGGGGTCCTGTTTTCACCAGGAATAAGTACCATGTAAAGGTTCAGAGACCCCTTTCAATCTAACATTCTTTTGCCTCATTTTGTTGTTCAGCAAGGGCCAGATTGTGCAATCTATGCACATTGATCAGGTACTTACATAAGTAGTCCAATCAAAGTCAAGAAGCTAAAATTTGGCCCCATAAAAATCAGTGGCAAAACTCCCATTGATGTCAATGAAGCCAGCATTTCATCGAAGGAGTTTACAAGGACCCAATTCTACCACCTGTACTGGTAGACAACTTTTTTATTAATGTTAAAATGTGACTTGTCTTTGGGACTATTTGCGGAAGAAGAAGGAACTAGTACACTGCTGTGATGATGGCAGAATCAGGCCGTAAATTATGTGAGGATTTGATTTTCTTCAACGATGGTCACCGCAGCACTATGATCATCAACTGTAATTTCATAGTCGAATGCCTTTCCTTCTGGCCTTGTATATTGTAAAACCCGCATTTGAAACCTACCATCTATAGCCGGCACTCTTTCTTCTAAAGGGTCACGTTTTCAGGTCATTAACTCTCAGGTTTTGGAAATCATATCAGAGAGTCTTTTAAAGCTTAAGTCTGAGTCAGGGATCAGGGTTGAGAAAAAGCTGCTCTTAATGCCGCTCCTGGTCTTGTCTGGAGTGAAAATGGGAAAGTTTGTTTTTGTAAACATCCTAATCATTCTGACCCTTTGGCACATCATAACAAATCACTGGAAATTAATGTGTCTGAGGGGCCAATGTGTCAATAAGGGAACTGAAAATAAAATGGGAGTCAGATTTCAAAGATATCTCCAGGCTAACAATGTTAAAGCCAAAGCAATGAGATCAGAGTAGTCAGCAAGTGAGAAGATCCAAAGAGAGAAAAGAAAGCAAAAGTAGATTCTCCTCATGCCAGATATTAAAAGTGACAGGCTGTCTCCTAGTCTGTACATCTATAGAAGGGAGAGAGATTAAAAGGAGAAGAAAGCAGCAGGGCTAAACCTCCCGAAACAGTCAAGGGTAGTACCAAGCTATTTCTAGGAAGGAGCAGAAAAGGAAGAATATCTGAGGAAGGGAACTTGCTGGACAAGGCTCTTGGTATCCATCCCATGTGCTCAAAAGAGCAACCAAGAATGCAGAATGGTTTCCAGAAGCAAAGAATACCAAAAGACTGCTGAAATATGTGCAGTTAGGAAGTGATAGCAGAGAGCTGATGTATAAATCCACTCCCTTTGTGGCTCCCACTTTCCTTCTCTTCCCTTGCCCCCATTACTTTTTCTGGATGTTCACTACTGGCTTTTTAATGATTCTTGAACATTTTGAATAGGATGATAAATGTTTTTTTTTCTCTTCACTTACAGGAAATAGGTTAAGATCCAGCAGATATATAGGTTATACTTCAAGTTAGCTTCTACATGTAAAGTGTCTACTAGTGTCTTTCAAATATTAAAAGAAATTTTCTCAGGCATACAAGAAGTGATTTCATGTGTGGCTCCTAAAATGTCCTTCAACTCACACTTGAAAGCTTCCTATATATCAAATTATGTGTCAGATTTTATAAAGAGCTTTTCAAAAGAAAGGTTTGTAATGTTTGGTTTGGTGCTAGGCTGCTACTAATGTGTGAATGAGGAAAAAAAAGTTTTGAAAATGAATGCTACAAAGTCTCTTAACACTTCTTGGTAGCAGTAACTCTTCACTTAGTCATCCCAGTTAACATTGTTATGTTGCTGATCTGTTAGGGAACATGCTCATTTAAAGTTGTGCAGTGCTCCCTTATAATGTTGTTTGGCAGCTGCCTGCTTTGTCCACTGCTTGCAGGAAGAGCAGCCATTTGGAACAAGCTGGTGGGGGCTTGGAACCAAGGTGGACTGTCAGCGTACCTATCAGCTCCCTGATCCCCTATGTTCCCTGTGCAGCAGCTGCCCATCAGGCTATCAATTGCTGACAGTTCAGCTGTCCCTCCCCCCACTGCCATGTGTTGCTCCTGCCCTCTGCCTTGGATATGTTCCAGAGAGCCTCCTGCTTGCTGAGCGGGTGATGGGAGGAGAAGGGGACTAATGTCAAAAACAGGGCTCTGATCCTTCAAATGCTTAGGTATATACTTAACTTTGAGCATATCAGTAGTCCTGTTTAAGTCAATGAGCTTAAAGTTATGGTTTTAAAATTAAGGCAGTCCTAAACTATTGCAGATTCAGGGCCTAATTTTTTTATGCCATTAACTTTATTTTCCTAAAACTTTCTTGAGGATTTCCTTTTAAAATTATTTTCATTGTTATTACTATTTGGCTAAATCCTGAGGTCTCTACTCCCATTTTTACTTATATGAATTTGCCCAGTTAACAACTGACCTATGGATTTTCAGATGAGTTTAAAAGATTGTCTGCACTTTGAGACATATGTGCACTAGCTCTGATCAAGCTAGTTTTCTAAAAATAGAATGTAGCCATGGTGGGCATGAATGACTGGAAAGGCTAGCTGTGTCATGTACATGCCCATCTGAGACCAGAGGTGCATTCTCCGGGTGTCTAACCCCTCATGCCTCTCATGCTACTGCAGTTATATTCCAGTTTTGGCACACTAGCTTGATCACAGCTAGCATGGGTATGTCTCCTTGAGCTGGAATTTACTCCTTCAGCTCCAAGTGTAGATGTACAGTAAGGGAGTTAGGCACCTAAATTCCACTTCTTTCCATTCAGTGGGATTTGGATGCCTATGAAATCCTGGGTAAATCCCAACCTGAGTGAAAGCAGAATAGAAACCACAGAATTCAGAACAAACTCATTGAGATATAATTGATTTGTGTTTAAAGATTTCTTGCTGCTTCGTTTTTTTTAAAGGTGTTTATATAATAAAACACAATTATTCACAGAAGAAAGATGCTGTAGCTGTCTGGCAAAAACAAAATAGAGTAAAAATTAAATTTTAAACAATCAGTCTGTTTGGACCTAAATACTGAAATGTTTTGCCACTTCACAAAACACTGGGTAAGACAGAAAACAAAATCCTATGTTTAATCACTGACATATTTCTTACTGGGGTGAAGAGATGAATGAGAATCAAGATGATTTTATATTGGGAGATTGTAGACTTGAATATTAACTAAAGTGGTGGTGGTTGTTTGTTTGTTTATTTTAAACTAGCATTGATTTGTTGAACTGTTCAGAAAAGGGATATCCTTGAATAAGGGATACACTGAAAGAGTTTGATCATCTTTAATTTGTTCTTAGTTTCTACCATGTGTGACACCAGTATTTTGCATGCCAAGGCAAGAGTAGAGAGACTTAAAGGCATGCAGTTTTTCAGAAACCAAGAAATATCAAATATTAAAATGAGGACTAGATCCTCAGCTCCTTGACTTCAGTAGACTACTTTCATTTACACTAGTTGAGATCTGGCCCAAAATATTTTGAGATCAAACATATTTGGTTACCACTTTGTTCTTTTGTCCTACTATTTCATTCATCAGTTTTGTTCCAGTCCTGGTGTATTTCATGATTCCTAGCTTATGGTTTGTACCACCATTGTGAATGTCTCGCCAATTACAAAAGCAGTTTCTCCTCTCTGGGCGTTCACACCTCCAAATCACCTGCTGGAAGTGGGCCTCACCCCTCCTGATTGAATTTACCTTGCTTTCTTGCCTGCATATTTATACCTGCCTCTGGAGATTTCCACAACATTCATCTGATGAAGTGGGATTTAGCCCACAAAAGCTCATGATCCCTAAAATCTGTTAATCTATACGGTGCTACAAGACTCTTTTCCTCTTCGATGTGGCTATGTCTTCACTACACTGTTAACTCGGGTGATCTTCAGTTTGGTCAGACTCTGAGCAATAGTGTTAATCTAGCCTAAATGTGGGGGCCATACTGAAAGGCCTACATGCATGACTCAGACTTCCCTGGTGCAGCACTCAACTGTGTGAGGCATTAGGACTTCTGGGGGCATATCCATGGTCCTATGAGTTTTTCTGTTCTGGGCATACTGCGGAATGTGGGAAGGCAATGGAGGATTATCAACTCTTAAGTGATTTAGCCTGGGTTCTCAGTGCAAAGTGGGCAGGTTAGCAACTAAGGGAAAGCGTATTCCCCAGGATAGGCCAGTTAGCCTAGGTTGAAAACACAATCAAACTCAAGTCAGAGGATTTTGTGTGTGAATAGGAGCCAGGTTAGAAACAACATCCAAGTCAGAGCTGAGTTAACTCTTCAGTTAGAGTTAGACAAGGCCTGAAAACTTTCAATTCAAATGTATCCTGCCAATATATAACACAATAGCATCGTGACTCAAAAGTAAGTATGGAAAATCTAGAAACAGCTAATAATACACAGGCAGTTCAAAATCCCAAATGGACTTGTGTTTCACTGATTACTCATAAACATGTGCAATATAAATCCCAGGGCAGCTCCATGATATAAGTGCCACAAGGTTTACACATTCCCCAAACTGAGATTCTTCTGAAAGTCATGCAAGTTCAGAGAACATGTTAAAAAGAAAAAACAATAATGAAACAGAATATGTTTTTGTTCTGGGATATTAATCCACTTTGAGTCTATTGAGCCAATATACAATAGATAGAAACTATCAGTTTGTAAATATATTCACACATATTACTTAACATTGCATGTGTGTCCTGAATTGGTGATATGCCAAAGGTCAGAGAAAGTTGAATAATTACAAAAAGTATCCCAACACCTTATATTTGTCAGATCATTAACCCAGCTGTCAGGAAAAAAAATAATTTAATTATTCACCTAATTGAAATTCTATGACTACATTGCTCACATGGTGCTGTTGACTATGGATAAGAGACTTACATAGCACATCTACAAACTGAAACTTTCACTGTGCTTATCTAGGCAAAACTAGGCAGTGTGAAAGTTATCTTGCACCTACACCGTTCAATTTATGTTGCAAACATGTAATGGAAATTATGTAATAGCTATGCATATGTTATGAAAATTAGGATTTACACACATTATGGCATTGTATTGTATACACGATGGATTTGTGTTTTGCAAGTATGTGTAAGAGAACATGCTAAACACTTTTGCTTTATGTATATATTCATGTGTATATAAGTGTATCTATCATTCTATCTATCTGTCTATATTCTAACTATATAGCTATATATAGTTAGAATGAAAGATTATGTTGTGTGTATGTGTGTATCTATCTATATAGATAGAACACACATACATACATACCAAAACAAACGTATAAGCAATTATTGTGCTATCGACATATTTTTAGTAACAATGTGCTAGTGTACAGACTGAAAAATCAAACAAAAACATACAGTTATTAAAAAATGTAAAGGTACAACAATTTTAGATTTAAGACACAATTCTCTGCTAGTGTAATTTGGTGCAGTGAGATCAATATTATCATACAGTTGACTTCAATAGGACAGGGATAGTTTACTGCAACAAGGAATTTGCCCCAATTACCTGCAAATGTACAATTTAGAAAAGAATGCAAATATGCTTTTACTACATAAATATGGTAAATATTTTCCTACTGATTAGTAATTATTATTTTTTTGCCCCTGCTATAGTACATTTCTTGTTGGAAGGCTTTGATGCAGATATAATAACGAGAAATATTGCTTTTTAAAATGTAGTCTTTAGATAGATTTTTTTCAGTTAAAATATCATCTCTTGTACCTTTTAAAAAAAATTGAGACCCTTTTTAAATCTAACTTTTGTATGTGAAGTTCATCTGAGTTTCATTTATTTACAACAGTAACATTGAGGAAATTTATAAGCTGGAAAAAATGTAAAGATGCTTTTGTGGAGTACTCTAGAGATTTTCAGTGACTGTAGGCAATGTATTCATAGCAGATACACTAGCTTTTTTAATAATAGAAAAATCATAGGTTTTTCATGTTCTAAAATAGATAACCTAGTTATCCGGATAGTGGGAATCCACCAACACAGTAAATGTCTTTAAATGTAAGATGTTCTGTGCAAATCCATTCAGCCAGTCTTGTTTGCCCCACGGGTGAAAAGTTCCAGGAAAATGCTTGATGCTTGTATTCATTTCTCCTTCAAAGTGACAATACAAATAGTTATTGCTAAAAACAGAAATGTGATTTTCTCCAAAGTAACTAAGAAAAAATTAATACGTGGCATTTAGCCCTTCATTTTCTCGGTCTGTTCGTGGAGGCTTCTAAACTAGATTTGATATTTCTCTAATTATCAAGGATCCTCTTCCTGCTAAGATGGTGTAGGAAAGTCAAATATGTTTTGTGTTTGCAGAACTAATTATGGATGGATAATTCCAGCACTAAATAATATCAGACCCAAGGTTTTACTTATTTAGTTTTTAGTGGGCAGCTATTTCCTTCCCTCCTGCCCCACTGAAACAACCATCTAGCTGTCTGTCTAAGACACACAAAAAACAACATTAAAAGAAAATTATTACATTTGCAATGCAAGCATTCAAGAGATAGGAAATGCCAGAATTGGGGTTGCCTATGCATCCTTAGTTTGCCCTCCTTGTGCATTATGATACAGTTCAATTTCATGATCACATACTATTTTTACCAAGAATTGGAGAGGTAGCCATGTTAGTCTGGAATAGCAGAGGTAACAAAGAGTCCTGTGACACCTTAAAGACTAACTAAAGTATTGAAGCATAAGCTTTCGTGGGCTAATACCCACTTCGTTGGATGCTTGCATTAGCCCACGAAAGCTTATGGTTCAATACTTTAGTTTAGTCTTTAAGGTGCCACAGGACTCTTTGTTACATCTGCTATTTTTACCAAGGGGATCCCTGCCTCATTCAGTACACAGAATAGACAGTTCTCAATTAATGAGAAGATACTGAATATTTTATCTTCGTTGTTCAACATGTCGCCCCAACCTCCTTTACTGCACACTGTTCAAACCATGCTCTGAAGATAGAATTATGAATTTCCTCCTGGGCTTTCCTATGGCACTTGTCTACAATGTCTGAGTGTTTAAAACATATTAATGAATTTATCTTCACAAAAATCCTATGAGGTGAGGATCTATCATCTCCATTTTACAGATGCAATACTGATGCACAGACAGAATAAGGTCAGAAGTATCTGCTAATTTTAGGTGCCCAATTTGAGATACTTGGAATCTGATTTTGCAGAGTATTTAGCTTTGTGTAGTGTGTTCTATGTTCAAAGTACAATTCCCAATTACCTCAGACCCAGCTGTGAGAACCCAGCATTTGGACAAATCAGATATCAGGAGGAATATACAATTAGTGACTACCTGTGAAAAGTTTGGTTTAAGTGACTTCTCCAGTGTCAAATAAGAACTCTGTGGCAGAAAAACAGGAATGAAATCCAAGTCTCCATGGTAGCATTCTGCCTAAACCACAAGACCATCATTGCAGGAAGAGAGGATGATTTTTTTCCATCCCCTGCTTTATTCACTACATACTTTTCAACATCTGCAACATGGGAAGCAGGCATCCTACCGAAAACATCCGCATTCAATATAAGATTTTCTGATTCCTACCTACAGCACCATCCTTGGCACAGAATGAGGCAGGGATCCTGTGGGGGGAAAATAGCATGTGATCATGTAATTAAAGACTGTATTATAATGCATATGCAAAAAAGATTTAACAGGCTACATTATTCTGGCATTTTCTATTTTTTGAGTGCTTATCTTTGCAAACTTAATATTTTTAACATGAGGATGAGGTAATATCTTTTATTGGAACAACTTCTGTTCATGGAAGAGGCAGGATTTCAAGCTTACACGGCGCTCTTCTTCAGGTTAGGGAGAAGTCATCAGAGTGTCGCAATTAATGACAAGGTGGAACAGATAAGGAGTTAACATGTTGCAAGTGACCATTCAAGGTGAAGTGAACAGTTAACACATCTGCATTCTTAGGATGATCTGTCACCTACTAACCCTCATTTGTCCTATGTGTAATAATCTATTCTTTCTTGTACTTAGCTGTGACATTCTAGATATGTCTGCACTGGAATTAAACACCCATGGCTAGTCAATGTTAGCTGATTTGGGCTCCCAGGGCTCAGTCTATGGGGCTGTTTAACTGTGGTGTAGACACACTCCCTGAAGCCTGGACTCTGAGTCCCAGGTTCCAGCTTGAGTCTGAATTAAAATTTCCTCTACTAAAATTCACTGGGACATTGTGACCTGTCTTCCATGTAGAAATAGGAACTGCATGTTACAATAGCAGCAGCACGGGACTCAAAGGATTACTCTCACTTTTCAAAGTGGGGGAATCCTAGCTTAGGAACAGATGTTAACATCTTTTCACATTTTGTGAAAGAGATGAAAAATGTTAGAGTTAACACTAAACAGCTAAAATATTGAAACAGTGGAATAAAGTGAACAGCACTCCCTCTTTAAATCTAATATTTCTGAGATAGATACTGATATTCTGCTTTGTGATACAAGAAACATTCCCCGCACAATTCCCCTGTTGTTCAAGAGAGTGAGGGGGTGAAGGCATCTTTCGATTTCCAACAGAATTTCATTATGCTGCCCAAAAACCCCTGCCCCAGAGTAAAAGACATATCAAGGGCAGAAAGATTGCTAGCTGGAATAACGGCCTATAAAGAAACATTTCAATCCAGTGTTATTTGGAGCAGCACTTGGGTTACTCTTAAGTTTTGCTTCTGGCTAAGGAGGACTCTGGCTCTGTACAGACTTTGTAACACATTTTCCAACATCTGTCTCTTCTTACACAGCACAGGAAAGGAGTAACATAATTCAACCCTAATGCAACTTAGCCCTTGAAAGCCAACTTTAAATACTTCCAGAATTAAGCAGCATTTATTCTAGCTCCAACCAAGTGATACTCACTGAAATCCTGGAGGAACTGAAGTTTAGAGAAAAAGGTTCTGAAAACTTTTAGCCCATAAGAGTTAGCAAACGTTTCTATTCATGACCGAAATTCTGAGATCACAGATGTTCATAAGATTTATAGCAGTAGTTTCTAAACACAGATACCAACTGAAAATGTACCAAGTAACAAGGCACAGAAGGAGGCTGAGGGATGTAGTCAACAGTCAGTTGTAGGAATTTCTCCTTGAAAGTTTGAGTTTAACCTATATGCATTGGTTCACTTCCAGCATTTCCAAAACATCCCATAGGGTTGAATTCACAAGGCACTTCATTTACCAACCCCCTTAACTAGCTGTAACAGTTCCTATGGACCTATCCTTTTTCAAATTAAAAACTAATCTAGATCCACAGCCTCTGTAACAGAAACAGTAAAGTTTGAAAACTTATAGAGGAGCCCTGGTGTTTTCTCCCTGCTTCTCATCAACACCTCCTGCAGCTGAATGGCAGGATATTTATAGACTGAGTTTCAGGATATGTTAAATTAGCAGAGATTGACTGTGTGGAACTTTCAGTGAGACAGGAGCAATTTACTCCCACTTTCAGCCAGCACTCAGAACACAGCAGGCAATGAATTAAAATGATTGTGCCATGTCCATAAGTCACCTGACTAAGTGACTAAATGTCTCTGCTTTTTATTGGCTGAGATGTTCTCGTGAGCCGCAAACTGCTTCCCCATATGACTCCACCCCCTGTGTTGGAATATCTATACACACTTCCAAATACTCAGAACCTAAATCACCCTGTTCTTTTCAGTTGATATTTGGAAACATTACTTGGATTTCCAGTGCAATACTCTTTCAAGAGGAAAGTAGAGATTTCAGGCAGATGGGTTATATATGAACTTAATAGTACATTATTTAGAGTAATTTCTTTTCTATAAAGTAACTGCCTAGAAGTAATGTTGCCAGTCTTCAGCAGACCACCTACTCAAATGTATTGCCCTGTTATTTTCAACTGCAATGTATGTATGTAGAAAAATCAGTGGAATTCACAAAATTTGGCAAGTAGTTTCAGGAAAAAATATCAGAATGTTCCACGCTGAAATGTTTCATCTAAAAAAAGTCACATTTCAACTTTTCATTATGAAAAAATGTTTTGTTTTGAAACTTAGCTTGATTTAACTAAAAATGCCCGTACAATAAACAAAATGTTTTGTTTCAGGTTCAACAAAACATTTTGTTTGCTCAGAAATGATTTGTTTTCCAATTTCTCATTTCATTAAGGAAAAATAAAAAAACTGAAAAACTTGTCATTGCCTTATACAGTCATTTTATTTTTCGGTTTTCCCACTGAACTGAAAGCTCAGTTGTCGCTCTGCACCTCTACCATCAACATTTTGGTCCTCCTCTGTTAATCCTCCAAACAGCACTTTTGAAAGCTGTTGTCCAAACATTGACTGATAAAGGTATCATCTGTAGTCTAAATGTACTTTTTGCAGGACACTCTTGTGATCAGTGAAACAAGATTTGGCCGTTTGGGGCCATAGGAATTAATCTCTAAAAATCTGGACAAGTTTTAGTGAAACTTCAGAACTATCTAAATTTCTTGTCTGCCACATGTAGCTGGAAATCTTGTGAGAATAGCATTTATTGCTATTTTAGCACTTCAATTTCCAAGCTTGGCAGGCAGGAGGAAGTGCATGAAAATGAAATATAAGAGAGAGTTAAGCAATCTTTTTAAAACATCAGAAAAGATCTGGTTCACGTGCAGGGTGAAGGTTCAGATCACTGCTTCTGCTGTTCTTGACTTTAATCAGCTGAGAGAAAACTGAACCTCAGTCTTCATTGGTTAGGCATTTTGCCAGCAGCTGAGCTATTAAGCTGACCTTCTCCTCAACATTTGAGCCCCAGGTTTCTGACCGATCAAGCTTTAAGGAGAAAACTAAAGAAAGAGGTGGGGGTTTATATTTTAAGCACAAATTAATGAGCTTTTCAGAATGCTGAGGCACTTTGCCAGTTACTCAGAACTTTTCCTCTTGTTGTAATTAAGGGTCTGTTCACATTTCAATTGTGAACTTTGGCTTTGAGAAATTTATAACAAATAAAAATGCATTTGAGGAGGGAAAAAAGTTCATAGGAAAATTGCATAAACAGCGCATAACATATGTTTTTGTTACCAAGATATTACAATTCATGCTACTGAATTGAAGAGGAAGTCTTGGTCCTGTTGAAGACAAAGTCATTCACTTTAAGCATATTTTAGGAAAGCTGCTGCTCCCAGGTTATGATAGATCACCCCCTTTCCTTTTTGTCAGACCATATTAAGTGCAAGAGCCAGGATTTCACTCTTGATTTTTGAGGAGTACGTCTGTGGACTGCTTAGCCCTTTGAATCATGTAGAGTTACCAACTTTATGTGCAATGATAATTATGAGAATATCAAATCAAAACTTAAAACAATCTATAAAGGCACATACCTTAAATGCAGAGCTGGTAGGGAATTTTCATGCACTGGGTTTTTTGTTGGAAGATATCGATTTGTCAGAACTTAAACCCTTCATGAAAAGTAGTCAGTTTAGATTGAATCTCCTGATTCAAAATTTTTTTGAACCAAAACTTGTCAAATTGCTGAAACATTTCTGTGAAACATGTCCAAAATGAAAAGTTGATTATTTTGGACTTAAAATACCTTTTGATTTTGAAATTTCTGTTAATTTATACTCAAAAAAGTCAAAATAAAAATGAAACATTTCAATTGACCAGATTAAAAAAAATTGGATTATCAATTGGTGAAAATTGTCAAAACCATTATTTTTAATCCCAACTCAGGATGCAAAAATAGTATGGAATCTCACAAACTCTTGTGGGATAGGAAAATGATTACTTGTCTATGACTACTTTTTGTTGCTCTAACTCTTGTCCTTCCTCACAGCACCACTTTCCTGTTGTCTACCACCCTCACTTGTCAATCACATTTACATTTAGATAGGGCAAGGGTGGTGGAACCAGGGTGACCACGGGGTAGGCGGGAAGCTTGTGCCCCCACAATGGGAATTGGGTGGAAAGGTAGATCTGTGTTTCCACTCCACAATGTTTTTTGTCTCCACTGTATCTCTTGGAGGCCAGGGAGGGACCTGGCTATTTTCCACCCCAGTGTGTGTATGTGCATGCATGTATCCGTGTATTGTGGGGGACAGAGATGAGATTGGGACCCAGAGGAGGGGCTGTAGTTGCTGTGGTAGTGCAGGAGTTTGGCCTGGCTGCAATGGAACAGATAGGACTACTTGTCCCAGATGGGTCCCATCTTCTAGCTACTGTAGGACCCAGTGGAGACAACAGACCTGGGAGAGTGGCGGGAGCATGTGAGCCAGCTGCCGGGATGGGGGAATGGGACAGGACACCAGCATCTGGGTGAGGGGTATGGGGGTGTCAGTGCACAGGGTGCCAGCCAAGGTCTGCTGGGGAGTTCAGGGCAATAGGCACCAGATGCAGAGGAACTGCCAGGAAGCTGGCTTTGGGTCCCTCCCTCCATCTCAGTATCTTCCCTTACCCCCACCTTCTATCCCTTCCCTCCCACATTCACAGGAGTCATCTACCCCTGCCAAGATTCGTAGCGTTTGTGGACAGAGGTTCTGTCTTTTGATCTGCACCTTGCACACTTTTGGTAGCTGTCAAAAATAAGCAAGAATGACAATAGTGATTGGTTAATAAACAACGGTGGCAATTGGTTATGCTATATTTAGTTGCAAAGCAAGGAAAACAAATAGAATCAAGCAGTGAAAATGCATTTTGGCCATGTTCTGTCTGAAAAATTCACCTTTTTAATGCAAACTTCTACATAAGGCAGACATGCCTCTTGGCATGTGGAAAAGAAATGTTTTCATACAGCAAGCATGTTTGTGTGCAATAACTACTGCAAAGACTCAGTTGTTATTGATTATAATGGCTTTTTACCCTTTCAGAGGTGTGATTTTACAATGCCTTATAGAGCTAAAACTGTTACACAAGCATCACTCTTCCTACCCATGTGCATGCACTGGAACAGAGTGGAGCACAAAGGGGAGTTAGGCACCTCAACCCAGATCCACAAAGGGACTTAGATGCCTAAGCAGAGCCAGGTTAAGGGGAAATGACCCAGGCGACTGCCTGGCGTACTGGGCTTCGGAGGGTGCCAGGCTTGGGATGCTGCTACTGCTGTTGTTATTGTTAGTGACAAAAGGGAAAATAGAATGCTTAAATTAAAATGGTTCAGGTATTCTGATTGTGGATTCATTTTTCACTGACCTCCTAGAATGTTCGGGTCCAGTGGTGGGCAACCCACAGCCCATCGGGCTAATCCTCTTGCGGCCCATCAGAGAGTTTGTTTACATTTACACGGACCCCTGCAGCTTCCAGTGGCAGTGGTTCACTGCTCCCAGCCAATGGGAGCAGTGGGAAGTGGCGCAGGCCTGGCCTTGGCTTGGGTGCCATTTGGTCTAGGACTGGCCCTATCCTAAGGCACCAGTTTTAGGCTCCACTCTGATTCACAAAGCTCCTGCTTGGCTGTCAGCTAATCCTGTAGGTGCCTGAACTGTTGGAGCCTAAGTTTCCACGGTGCAAGTTCCTGCTTCAGAGAACATGAACTGCAGCATGACTCTAGGTTTTCAGTTGCCTATCTTCCATCTGAGCCCCAGAGCAATCCATGAGGTGGGGGAAGCTAGGCATGTGAATACGTGTCTTCCCAGAGGTGGCTGAGCTAGTAGGCATGCTTTGAGGAGAAGGAGATAAGGGCAGTACTCATTTTATAACTTTCAGCTCAATACTTATACTAGTTACCCATGATGTGTGAAGCCCAGGTTCAATTGCCCCTCTGCCTCAGGGGAAGAAAGATCTTGAATAGGGGTCTCCCATAACTCTCAGGAGAGTGTGCTAACCACTAACCTATTCTGAAGTGGGTCTCCCAAAATCTCTCCTGTTGAAGCTGTTCCACTTTGGATAAACACTTAAAGAGTTACCGGACCAGAGAGAGAGAGAGAGGGTCTATAGCCTGGAGGTTTGGGCACCCATTGGGATGTGAGGGTCACCCAGTGTCCATTCCCCCTGCTCCAATGATTTTTTTAAGTATTTATCCAAAGTGGCCAGTATCAAAGGGGTAGCCATGTTAGTCTGGATCTTGAAAAGCGACAAGACCCACTTCATCTGATCATGAAAGCTTATGCTCCAAAATATCTGTTAGTCTATAAGGTGCTACAAGACTCTTTGTCACTTGTCCAAAGTGGAACAGCTTCAGCGAGAGACATTGAGAGAGCCCCACATCAGAATAGCTCAGTGGTTAGAATACTCTCCTCAGAGTTATGGGAGACCTCACTTCAAATTCTTTCTTATCCTCAAGCAAGGAGTGGGGAATTGAACTTCGTTTTCCCACATCCTGGTCCAACGCTTTTGCCACTGCAATAAAACTTATAAGGTGTGTGGTGCCTCCTGGAGAGGGGTCCTTATTGTGGATTGCAAGTAAAGATAGGTGCCTGCTTCCAGCCCAGACTTACTCACCCATCTCTGGGGAGGGTTGAGACTTAGAACATACCCCTCGCATCAGCATCTCCCATTGGCTATCTTGGGTGTGGCCGGGAGTCACTGAGCATTCTGGCTTTTAATGATCACATCCTTCCCATACAGAGACCCTAGGTACCTAACACTGTGGATTGCAATGTTGTTCCTGTGATTTTCAAGACACCTAAAATTAGGCATTGAAATGCTGAATGTCACATTGCCTCAGTCCCTTTTCGGCTCCAGCTCTAACTCCTATTCCTATTCAGTGGAATTTGGATGCCTAGGCTCTGTTGAAAATTCCCTAAGGTACCTATCTGCGTCATTAGGCACCTCAATACTTTTAAAAATCACTCCCTTTTATGCTTTGCCTATTTTCAGTGATCTGTTAAGGTGGCATGATTTTCACAGAAGTATTCATTATTCACATTTGTTTGACAAATAATTTGTCCAAACAAAGTGTATGGATTGCATAGAAATGGACAGCTGCAAATATTTGCTATTTAAGTTGCATAATTGCTCATCAAGATCACTTTTTGCTTGCTTGTTTGTTCCCTGATTGGATGACCTGACCATTATGAACGGGGTGAAGAAATCACTGAGGCTTTGGTTCTCAAGGGGAGCAGCTTGGAAATAGACAGAAAAGGAGAATTTAGAACACTTAAATATTTTCCTGTACTTTCTTGTATATGAAATTGGATTATCTATGGCTACATCTATGGGCTCCAGATTTATAAATAGCTGGGATGGTGCTTGACAGAGAGAAAGCTGTAAGTGAGATATGGATCATTTTGCAGACTTTGCAACTTGCTTGGGTCACTTTCACATCAGGCAATTGCATGTGTGGGTATGTGTGCAATTTTAATTGTGAAATGTGTAACTAGATCTTTGTGTGGCTAATCTAATTGTTACTTGCCATTGCTTTGGCCAGCAGCATTTAAGAAAGTGCTGGATTCTTGTATCTATTCCATTTATAACTGAAATTCAATAACCATCCAACAATCTCTAATTGTGTATACTATATGTTTTTATCGCTACTTGCAAAGATCTCTCAATTAACTGCTTGAATTCTAAGACACCGACTAAGGGATTCAGGGAGCAAGGTATTGAGGTGACTAATGCAATCATAAAATCATAGAATATCAAGGTTGGAAGGGACCTCAGAAGCTCATTTAGTCCAACCCCCTGCTCAAAGCAGGACCTAATCCCCAACTAAATCATCCGAGCCAGGGCTTTGTTAAGCCTGACCTTAAAGAGATCTAAGTAGATTCCACCAACTCCCTAGGTAACCCATTCCAGAGCTTCACCAACCTCCTAATAAAAAAGCTTTTCCTAATATCCAATCTAAACCTCCACCTCTGCAACTTGAAACCATTACTCCTTGTTTGCTACCACTGAGAACACTCTAGATCCCCCTTTCAGGCAGTTGAAAGCAGCTATCAAATCCCTCCCCCCTCATTCTTCTATTCTGTAGACTGAATAATCCCAGTTCCCCAGCTATCAAATCTCCCCTCAGTTTTCTCTTCTGTAGACTAAACAATCCCCTCAGCCTCTCCTCATAAGATATATGCTCCAGTGCCCTAATCATTCTTGTTGCCCTCCGCTGAAATCTTTCCAATCTTTCCACATCCTTGTAGTTTGGGGCCCCAAACTGGACACAGTACTCCAGATAAGGCCTCACCAATGCTGAATAGAAGGGAATGATCACGTCCCTCGATCTGCTGGCAATGCCCCTACTTATACAGCCCAAAATGCCATTAGGTTTCTTGGCAACAAGGGCACACTGTTGACTCATATCCAGCTTCTTATCCACTGTAACTCCTAGGTCCTTTCATGAAGAACTGCTGCCTAGGCACTCGGTCCCTAGTCTGTAGCAGTGCATGGGGTTCTTCTGTCTTAAGTGCAGAACTCTGCATTTGTCCTTATTGAACACCATTTGATTTCTTTTGGACCAAATATCTAATTTATCTAGGTCCCTCTGTATCCTATCCCTACTCTCCAACATATCTACCACTTCTCCCAGTTTAGTGTCATCTGCAAAATTGCTGAGGGTGCAATCCATGCCATCTTTCAGATCATTAATAAAGATATTGAACAAAACTGGCCCCAGGACCAACCCCAGAGCCACCTCTGGCTCTGCAATCACATCTGCCAACTCTTTAGCACCCTTGAATGCAGTGCATCCGACCCCATGGACTTGTGCTCGTCCAGCTTTTCTAAATAGTCCTGAACCACTTCTTTCTCCACAAGGGGCTGGTCACCTCCTCCCCATCCTGTGCTACCCAGTGCAGTAGTCTGGGAGCTGACCTTGTTCATGAAGGCAGAAGCAAAAAAAGCAATAGCTTTTTTTCACATCCTCTGTCACTAGGTTGCCTCCCCCATTCAGTAAGAAGCCCACACTTTCCCTAACCGTCTTCTTGATGCTAACATGCACATAGAAATGCTTCTTGTTACTCTTAAATCCCTTGCTAACTGCACCTCCAAGTGTGATTTGGCCTTCGTGATTTCTCTCCTGCATGCCTTAGCAATATTTTTTAAACTCCTTCCTGGTCATTTGTCCTAGCTTCCACTTCCTGTAAGCTTCTTTTTTGTGTTTAAGATCAGCAAGGATTTCACTGTTAAGCCAAGTTGCTCACCTGCCGTATTTACTAGTCTTTCTACACATCGGGATGGTTTATTCCTGCAACCTCAATAAGGTTTCTTTAATGTACAGCCAGCTCTCCTGGACTCCTTTCCCCTTCACATTATTCTCCCAGGGGATCAGTTCCTTGAGGGTGTCAAAGTCTACTTTTCTGAAGTTCAGGGTTAGTATTCTGCTGCTCTCCTTTCTTCCTTTTGTCAAGATCCTGAACTCAACCATCTAATGGTCACTGCCTCCCAGGTTCCCATCCACTTTTGCTTCCCCTCCTATTTCTTCCCTGTTTCAGTGCAACAGGTTAAGAAGAGCTCTGCCCCTAGTTGGTTCCTCCAGCACTCGCACTAGGAAATTGTCCGCTACACTTTCCAAAAACTTTCTGGATTATCTGTGCATTGCAGTATTGCTCTTTCAGCAGATATTGGGGTAATTGAAGTCCTCCATGAGAACCAGGGCCTGTGATCTAATAACTTCTCTTAGTTGCCTAAAGAAAGCCTAGTCTACTTCCTCCCCCTGGTCTGGTGGTCTATAGCAGATTCCCACCACAACATCACCCTTGTTGCTCACACTTCTAAACTTAATCCAGAGACTCGAGTTTTTCTGCTGTTTCATGCCAGAGCTCTGAGCAGTCATACTGCTCTCTTACATACAATGAAACTCCCCCACCTTTTCTGGCCTGGCTGTACTTCCTGAACAGTCTATATCCATCCATGAAAGTACTCCAGTCATGTGAGTTATCCCACCAAGTCTTCGTTATTCCAATCACATCATAATTTCTTGACTGCCAAGACTTCCAATTCTCCCTGCTTGTTTCTCAGACTTCTTGCATTTGTGTATAGGCACTTAAGATAACTCACTGATTGTCCTGCTT
Source organism: Sternotherus odoratus (assembly GCA_032164245.1). Lineage (NCBI taxonomy): Eukaryota > Metazoa > Chordata > Testudines > Kinosternidae > Sternotherus > Sternotherus odoratus. The sequence continues at coordinate 112,860,408 of JAVMKO010000002.1, forward strand.
TCTTGTGCTCTCCTGCTCGTGCTTCCTCTTGGTATCTCATTTCCCATAGGTACACTTTGTTCCAACAAATTATTTGTCAAACAAATATGAATACTGAATACTTCTGTGAAAGCATGACACCTTATCTGATAACTGAAAATAGGCAAAGCATAAAAGGGACAGATTTTTAAAGGTATTTAGGCACCTATTCCATCTACCAAACACAATATTAATATGTCTACCACGTGTGTTCATGCAACTAACTAGTCTTCCTTTAGTGTCACACTTCTATTAACCATTACCATTGTCATTAATTGCAGGTCGGCATATAGTGTTTGCAAACAGTGGGGTCACCTATCTTGTGTCTCTTTTGATTAGTTGCCTGAGTATCAGGGCTCTAATCAGGAAAGGGCTAAAGGAGTTCTCATGTATTCCTCCACTCATGTACAGGTGCATAGTCTTTCATAAATCGTATCTCCCAAACAAGATGTATTTATTGAATCCATTGGCTTCTACTTTGTTAATCTGTTTTGCTATCAATGATTTACCATAGTATCTTATTGTGTATTCATGCAAATGGTGTGAATTCCTAGCTTTGTGTCACATATTTGACTAATTACTTCATGTGAGATCCTTGAATGTGAATGAAGTAGGGTTGGAAAAAATCTTTGAGTCTCCTACTGCTATTTAATATAAATCAACATTTCTTGTGTCTCTTCAGTGCATTTATTACATATATTGATCTACATAGTTAATCACTAACATAATTGCTACTCATTGAAGCTATTTGTTACAATAATTTAGCAGCTGTGGTGAAGGATGCAGATCAGCTTGGGCATCAACATAGAACCAAACAGTTACACAGGTGCAAACCCACATATGGATATGTGACTGTCTTTGTCATACTGCTCATAATCTGAAGACAACAGTGAGGGGCTAATTTGGCCTGCAGAATCTCTGTCACTGGTGGTGTGTCTAGGGAGGAAAGATCTTTCCATAATTCTGAGAGCACAGGGTGAGCTTTCAGACCTGAAGGTTATAAAAGTCATCTTTTTCCTTGTACATATGTAGAATTCACGAGAGCCAAAAGAACATGGACCCCAGGTTGCCATTTTACAGCCACTTTTCAGAGTGGATCCACACTCTGAACAGGAACTGAAACTATGAACTGTGAACTATAACGCTTCTCTTTTTAAAATCAACTTGGGACTGACTGCTTGCCCATGTGGCTCAGACATACATCAGCAGGATCTTGTGCAGCAGCAACCACTGAAATGGTTTTCAGGTCAAATGTCCTGGCTAAACGGTCAACAGACTCTCTTTGGATGGTACCCTGCTGCTGCCTCCAAAGATGCAGTCCCAACTCCAAGACCACTTGTGGTCCATGAGCAGCTCCATGTTTCTCCTTCAATACATGCACGTCTACTGAGCACCTCACTGGCCCCTAAGGTCTTGCTCCTCCACCATCACAGTAGCAGCCAAGTGAATGCTCTCACTGAGCTGATAGCTTTCTTAAAGGCAGCATGTGTGCCTCATCCAGCACTGCTTACAGCTATGGGCTTCCTTCCTCCTCTGGCAGTGCTGCAGTTGTTTTTTGCCTCTGTTCTCCCCTGGGTCTTGGCCTGTCCAGATATAACACAGCATTTACCTAGTTGCTAACAAAGAGCTTCTATTATGGGGTGGTCATCACCCTCCTTGTTGCCTGTCCAGGAACTGAGCTAGGTGACCAAGTGCTTCCCTGCCCTTGGTGTGTTGGTGGTTATTGCCCAGACCACATTGCTGCTAACGCACCATCTCCCCACTTCTTCCCTGTGAGTATTTACCATACATTTCCTTCTTTTGGGGGGCCTCATTTCCATTTTGAAACCTGTCTTCTTCCCTTTCTTCCTCCCAACTCACAAATCTCTTTCAATATGGCCTATGGGACAACTTCCCCCATGAGTAATCTCAGAAAACATTTATTCATGCTAGTATTCACACTCTAAAATGACCGCAGCTAATTTAAATAATATGATTCATATTACCCTGGGAGGTAACTGTATGTTAATGCCTATTAAACTAATACAGTGCATGGATTTTGAATGGCTTTAAAACTGCATTTTGGCAATGGAATATGCCTAAAGAAAAATGGACTTTTATCAAAAACTTGAACTGAACAAAAATCTTGTGGAACTCCAGGAATGTGATTAATTCTCTTTTTTTCACCTCTCTTTCTTATTTTCATATGTAAGTAAATAAAATCTCCACCCTGCTTGATTTCGGTCAGGATTTTAATCAAATGTACTTCAACCCTTTATTCAGAGCAAACATAAGATAGTCAGAACTCAGTAATTTCAAAGATGCTTACACAAAATGAACCAGTAATCTCTGATTTTTTGAAGAATGTTCCCTTCCCTTTTCCTTCACTCCAGTCTCCAAATTGTATTTACCTTTATTACTCTGAGGTACTATATCTTGAAAACGAATTCCATGCTTCTGCAGTAGCGAAAATAAATAAAAGGATTGCCTGCTCTTGAAGTACTGAATTGGGATATGAATGGTCTGGAACCAAAGCTATGAAGTAAATAAAAACAAGAACTCAGATAATGTTTTCCACATATCCATGAGTGGAAAGGCCTCTACATCAAATAACAACAAATGCAGCAGCTGGATACCAACAGGAGGTTTTCAGCTATATGTGCCCCCCACCCCAATATTTTTCTTAGTGGTAATAATTTCATAATTGCTATCATTTGGAAGCCACATTAACTGTAATCAGCAGTTAATGTAATAGCAGTGGAGGAAACATTCTTTAACATCTGTGTAAAATCTAGCCAGAAAGAACAGGAAATGGGGCATAACTTTGAGAAGGTAAAGAAGGGCTGTTATTTTTATTTTTCATGTATTCATACCAAACTGGACCATGCAGCAGTGTTTATACATTAGTTGGAATGGAGAAGATGTCATAGAGAGACAAATCCATCGGCTAGAAGGAATCATTTATAATCATGTAGGCTGACTTGCTGCATAACACAGGCCATAGATTTCACCCAGCTATTCTTACATCAAGCCCATTGAATGTGTGAGGCTAAGACCAGAATGTGGAATTGATATTACATTCTTGGACCGACATAAGTGAGAACTGTCTTGTCAGTATGACATGTGGACGTGCTAGCCGCCACTTCCCACAGCTGCCTTTGGCCGGGAACAGTGAATTGCGGGTACTGGGAGCTGCAGGCAGTTGTACTTGCAGACGGTCAATGTCTCGCAGCCCACCAGTAGATTACCCTGATGGGCTATATGTGGCCCACATGCCGCAGGTTCCCCACCATTGATCCATAGCGACTACAAGATCTCTTTCTTGGGTAGTAACATCTAATTTAGAACCCATCATTATATATGTATAACTAGAATTATTTGTTCCAATATGTATTACTTTGCACTTACCACCATCAAATGTAATCTGCCATTTTGTTGCCCAGTCACCCACTTTGGTGAGATCCTTCTATAACTCCTTGCAGTCTGTCAGGATTGCCTCCCCACTCTGAACTCTAGGGTAAAAATCTGGGAACCCGCATAAATAAAATAAATAACCTCCCAAGATTATTTTACCATCTTAGGTTAAAACTTTTCCCCCAGAACACAAACTTCTCCAGTGTCTGGACTTGGTAAACCAGCTGCTTTTTCCTCAGCTCTTCTCTGTTGGAGCTTCAAGTTACTGGTCTGTTCTTCCCTGGTCTGCCACCAAATGAGCTGCTCCCCTGCCTTTTAACTCCTCTTGGAGGAGGAGTGTGATTGGGTGACCCCAGACCAGTTCCTTAACCCCCTATTGCTCAATGTGGGGCTTGTACAACCCATCACAAATTTGAGACAGTACTTCAGATTTGTCATCCCAAAAAATTAGGTCGATGTACTATCTGCCCCATAGCTGTAGTAAAGTTGAATTCAAAGACTTAATTTAGTTCTCTGAAATGGTCCTCTCCGTGAGTGCTCCTTTAAAACCTTTATTATCTAGTTGCCCCATTATCTGTTCGGCAGGTTTTCAAAGTGCATTGGTGTGATGATGTAGGGAAGAGGGATTTAGGTTTGTTAAGAACAGGAGAATCTTTGGGAGAAGGAGTAGCCTAGACAGGAAAGATGGGTTCCACCTAAAGCAAAATGGAAACAGACTGCTGGTACATAAAAAGGCTGCAGATTATTATTTTTTTGTTAAATTAATGGCTGGAGGAAAGTTCAGAGTTTGAGGGTGGGGGGAGGGCATTTACATATTTTGTGCAGAGACATCTCTTAGGGATTAATTTCATAAATGGGAAACTCTATCCTAGTATAGACTATTGGAAATAACTTGGTAAAGTACAGGTAAGACTTAGGAAGGAACAGGCAAATGTAAATGAGTCCCATTTAAACATAACACATGAAGGCAAGCAACTAAATATTAATAAAATGTACAAGTGCTTATACACAAATGGAAGAAGACTAAATACTAAGAGTCTAGAGTCCCTACCATTAAATGAAAATATGAATATTATAGGCATCACACAAACTTGGTGGGATGATGATAATCAGTGGGACGTTGTAATATCAGTGTAGAAAATATATAATAACAGAGTAGGTCATGCTGCTGGAGGGAATGGCACTCTGTGAAAGAAAGCACAGAGTCAGATAAAGTAAAACTCTTCTATGACTCAAACTGTAACATAGAATCTCTCTGGATAAAAATTCCATGCTATAATAATAAGTGTTCAACAGTAAAAATACCTTGCTGGCTACTTTGGCTACTTGACAAGGATGGTGACAGTGATTGTGAAATGCTCAGGGAGGTTAGAGAAGCTACAAAACCAGAAAACAAAATCATAATGGATGATTTCAACTATCTTCATATTGACTGGGTACATGTCATCGAAGGGAGTAATGAAGAAATAATATTTCTAGACACCATAAATGACTTCTTGGAGCAGCTAGTTCTGGAACTCACATGGGAAGAGGCAATTCTTGATTTAGTGCAAAGTGGACCACTGGATCTGATCCAAGAGTAACTGTACCACTTGGTAATGGGGATCATAATGTAATTAAGTAAAATCCTTGCAGAGGGGAATGAATATACATATATGTACACATACCACAACAGTAATATTTAACTTCAAAAAGGGGAACTCAGCAAGAATAAGAACACTAGTTAGATATTAAAAAGAGCAGTCATGTGGGTAAAATGCCTTCAAGGAACATGGAGACTACTTAAAACATCTTAATGGAGGCTCAGACCAAGTGTATACCACAAATTAAAAAAAAAAATAGACAGTTGGAGGGCGAGAAGAATGGCCCAAGGGCTAAACAGCAGAATAATGGTGACCATCAGAGGCAGATCATCATCTGTTAAAATTTGGAAGTCACATCTTACTGAGAGAAATACAAAGGAGCACAAAATCTGGCAGGTTAAGTGTAAACGTATAATAAGGCAGGCCAAGAAAGAATTTGAGAAGTAACTTAATAAAGATGCAAAAACTCACAATATATGTTTTAAACGTTTTTAAGATAGATAGACACTCTAGTGTATTAAAGCATCACACCTAAATTCAGAAGGCTGGGATCTTAAATCCTGGTTGAGAATGATGTTTCTAAAGAAATAATTTGTTTCTTTCTTTTCAGTATGATGCTGATAAATGCATTCACCACGCTGAAATAACTAAAACAGTTTATAACATGCTATATAACACAATAATCTCAGAGTACTTCACGAAGCCCAAAGGTTGAGATTTTAAAAAATCTGACTAGTGTCTCTAGCCAAATAATTTAAATAGAAGATGTGTTACTAAATTCCTTAGCCAGCTTGGAAAATATCATCAGGGAAGCATTATTTGTGAATCTCTAGGTCCATTTCTTAAGTATGGTACCTTACAACAATGCTAGGACATGCAGAGTCAGCAGTTGGGCTATCAAATTGTCTCCATATTGGCATAATACAGCATTGTTTTATATTGGCACCTGAGTGCAAATATGAGATTGAGAACCTCTTGGGGGAAGGGAAAGTTTGCCCCAGGATCCCTATTTGAGCGTCTCCCTCCAAACCCCAGAGAGACTGTGATCCCGTCGGCCAGGTCGCACTCCCTGAAGTTGTGAACGTGACCCGGCCTGCAGGATAGGAGCAGATCCACAACAATGGGAGTGAGTATCTTTTTGGCTTTATTTCCAACCCCTCCCACTGTGGCCTCCCCAATGGTAGGGTTTTTGTTTGTTTGTTTGTTTTGTTTTTGAATGATGGGAGTCCTCAGCTTCAGATTTTGCACCAGGCACCCAAAACACTCTGTGTGGCCCTGCTGAGATGCCAAAGGAAGGAATTGCTTGTTTAAGGAGCTTACGCACACCAAATGGGAGATTGCTTCTTTTTGGACTTGTGCCACCTGCTGTGTACCTATTCTTTTGTATCCCACATTTGGAACAATCATACAACTACTTTCTCAACGAACAAAGTAGTGTGTTTGTACTTTTTATCTGAAGTGTTTTTTCCTCTTATAAATGTTGCTTTGTTCTCCTTTTATTGTGATGTGTCTAACCCTTTTAGAGCGGGAGTCCTAGTATTATGCAGTCTGTATAGAAGCAGGTTTCACAGGGTACTGCTATGACAACTCAGAACATTACAGATTCTTTCCTTTTCCTTTTTTTTTTTTGGTGTGATTTGTCTTCCCTTTCTTTCCTTTTTTTTTTTTTTTTTGGTTTTACGTGGGCAGAATTTATTGATTATTCTCAGCAGGAGCTGACTACAGGTCAAGATAAATAAATTCACATAAATCATTTATCTGCATGCAAATTGTACACAATAATGTTGTAGCCTATCATGCATCTATTCATACTGTTTAGCTTCCTCTAGTCATTAAACTTGAACAGTTCTCTCTCTACTCATGTATGATTACAAGCATTTCATGTTTGTTTTGTCTTATGTCCAAGGCAAAATATGTTATCAGCTGACTTCAGTGGGAGTGTCACATAGCTACATGTGACACAGAACAAGAACCATATTTGTTATATGAAAAATTGAAAATATACAGGGCCAATTTCTATCATCCATTTTGCATTCACATGTGTCAATACTGTGTACTGACTTTTGTTATAGGATGATTCCTATAGGTAGATGGCAAATCAAATTAATTCCTATAGGCTGATTCACAAATCCAAAGCCAAATTCTGGGAATCAAATGTATTCTGTGCATTTGTGTGATCCACTAGCTGATATATTGATAGTTTAATACATTTTCATCTATGTAAGATATAAATTTGATCTTCTGCATTGCTCAGAACTTTTTACTGTCTGCTTGAATCATCTATAATTCTCGGCTGCATGCTATCAATTTATGAGATCAATCTCTTATAGAGGCAGAACTTTCCACAGTATCTTTCATGATTGCCGAGTTACCACATGGTTTTTTTCTTTTTCTTTCTCCTGTGCTTGTCTACCTTGCTGTTCTTTCTTCAGTCATTTTCAGTATTTTAAGTTTTCTAAAAGCAAATCCATCTCCGAGAGAGAGTGGATTTCATCCCGTATCTTGCACAATTGCAATGTTCCCACTTGGCCTTTCCTTTTTCTTTCCACTTTTTTTCTGTATCTCTATGCCCTTTCTTTAGGCAATTTCACTATTGTTTTATCTCACACAACATTTTCTATCACTGTTCATCTTTTTCATTGTGTGTTTCATTCTTTTCATGCTATCTGTCTATCTCTGGTTCATCATTTCTGTTTGTTCTCATTCTTGCACTCTTTCTACTCCACTGTTTGTTCTCTGGTCTCCATTCTCTCCAAGCTTCGCTCACATTTCATTACACATCTTACACCTGATGTGATCACCTAACCATGGTCCACCTAACCATGGCTTAATGTTATGGTGTAAAAGTTAAAATAAGTGCATTAAATAACTTATAATGTAGGATTTCTACAGTGACATATTAAATGAGAGATCCTTGCTTATCTGGTTTGGAAACTGTGTCCTTAGGGTTTTTATCATTTCACAAAAGAGAAATTGCATTAATTTATTTAATTCCCATTTTCTGATCAGTTACTTTTTATGTTATTAAATTTCTCATGCTTTTTGCAACCAGGCAGTAGCATCTAGAGACTCCTCTCCTCCCCCCCTCCCCCCGCATCCTGTGGTAGTTGTCTAGTGATCACCATATATATTTAAGATCAATATCATTCAGTATTTGTAAGTAGAAATGTTTTTTTACCAGAAGACACTGTAATACTACAAAAATAGTTTGTTTTTGTTTTAACCTGACTCCATTGGGCCTGTGTATAGTGTATATGGGTATGTCTTCACTATAGGACTAGGTCGATTTCCCTTAATTCGATTTTCTAAACTCGACTTTAGAAAATCGAATCAGGGTGTCCCTACCAGGACAGCAGGTCGACAGTGGTCGACACTGTCTGTCCTAGAACTTTTGCAGGGGTCGACATAGCCCGCATTGCACTGTGGGTAGGTAGCCCACTGTGCAATGCATGCCGGACCCCCCCCCCCGCTCGCCCAAGCAGCCCCGCGCTGGACCCCCCCGCCTGCCCAAACAGCCCCGCAAACCTCCCCCCGCTCGCCCAAGCAGCCCCGCACCGGACCCCCCGCCCGCCCGAGGGGGGGGAGGAGCTGGCGCCGGGCTGCTTGGGCGAGCGGGGGGTTCGCGGATCTGTTTGGGCAGGCGGGGGGGGGGTCCAGCACGGGGCTGCTTGGGCGAGCGGGGGGTTCGCGGAGCTGTTTGGGCAGGCAGGGGTCCGGCGCGGGGCTGCTTGGCTCAACGGGGGGTTCGCGGAGCTGTTTGGGCGGGCGGTCCAGCGTGGGGCTGCTTGGGCGAGCGGGGGGGTTCGCGGGGCTGTTTGGGCAGGCGGGGGGTCCAGCGCGGGGCTGCTTGGGCGAGCAGGGGGGTCGCAGAGCTGTTTGGGCAGGCGGGGAGGTCCGTGGGGCTGCTCGGAGGTCGAAGGCTTAACATCAGATGCCTCTTCACTAACCTGACAATAGACGTAGAGAAGTCGATTTTAGCCTTACTTCTCTCGTCAAGCAGGAGTTACAAAGTCGATTTTGAGTGCCCTTTAAATCGATTTTAAGGGCATGCTGGTGAAGACAGGTACACGTTTAGTTCGACTTAACAGCGTTAAAGTCGACGTTAAGTCCTAGTGAAGACATGCCCTATGTGTTGAGATATCCATGTGATAAACTGCACAGGTTGTAATACATTTATTAGGCATGTTTGATCACGTCACTTGACATTAATCCATCTGCCTCAGCACATATTCTAACATTCTAAAATCCTGAGCTGATTCATTAAGCGACCATTACAAAAAAAATCATTTGATTCTCTGCTCAACTCCTTAAATAAACAAAACAAAACAAACAAACAAAAACCCACCACCACAACAACAACAAAACGAATACCAGCCCAAGTCCCAGGATGGGAAAAAACTGGAAGAATAAGAGTTTTTATGCATAAAATTAGCAGAATTTCAAGTCTAATCCCTTATGATTTTGTGTAAATTGAGCAAAAGGAATTTTATACCATTAGAAAGAGAATACTTTTAGCTTTTCAGTGGCAGACATAGCACTTGGTTCTAGGCTTGGAAGATGCTGAGATATTAGAGTATGAAGTCATGACTTTTTTGTAGAGAAGAACTTTTAAAAATCATTTGTATGGCATTTTAATTGTAGTATACATTTTTCTTATCTTTTGAGTCCTATACATGTAACAAAAGGACCTGGTTTTACAGGTCAAGGGGTAATATAATAGGACCCCAAATATCCTAAAACATGATAAAATAGTTTCTTAAATTATCAGACATACATAGAATACCTGATTGTGTGCTTTTGTATAAAGTCTTTTTTGAATTTCACATATATGGTGGCCATGTCAAGCCATGCTGAAGGAACCCTTGGTATGACATCATACCACGATGAAGTCCCCATAAATTCAGCTGTACAGATTTTGGACATAAAATTATTAAGTACTACATTTCAGGGGCCCTTTCATATGTAATGCACAACTGAATGTGGTGGGATTTCATGTAGCTGGCAGAAGAAAAGGGGGTCTTGGCTCCTATAAAGCGCCCCACTTCCATTGGGTTATGAGGGAGAACAAAGGGGAACTCACCTGAATGGAGCCAATGAAGGGAAATGGAAGTGGCAAAAGCAGGTGGGGACACCATGAGGGGGGTAGAGGTTGGGGATGTATTTATACCCCAGGCACTCCAGATGGAACCCTCTCTTTCATCACATCCTGCAGCTCCCACCTATAGGATTAAGATGAGTAGGTGTGTTAGACTGTATCCGTAAATATGACGAGGAAGACTTTGTAGCACCTTAAAGACTAGCCAGTTTATTTCAGCATAAGCATTATTGGGCTATAGCCCACTTCATCAAATGCATAGCGTGGAACAGAAATAAGTTGCATTTATACATACAGAAACACAGAAACTGATGCCAACTCCATCCTCATATCCATTCATCTGACACCATCGTATGACCTAATCACATCAGCCACACCATCAGAGGCTCGTTCACCTGCACATCTACCAATGTGATATATGCCATCATGTGCCAGCAATGCCCTTCCGCTATGTACATTGGCCAAACCGGACAGTCTCTACACAAAAGAATAAATGGACAGAAATCTGACATCTGGAATCATAACATTCAAAAACCAGTAGGAGAACACTTCAATCTTCCTGACCATTCCATTAAAGACTTGATGGTGTCAGTTTTGAAACAGAAAAACTTCCAAAACAGACTCCAACGAGAAACTGAGGAACTGGAAATTAATATTCAAATTGTACACAATAAACCAAGGGCTAAACAGAACTTGCAAATGGTTCTCTCATTACACTAATTGATTGCATTTACCTAGTTAATTTACCTTCAGTAGGTGTTATCTCCTGCCAGACACAGTGATCCATTTCAAAAGGTATTTTTTTCTCCTGCTGATAATGGCCCATCCAAATTAAACAGCCTCTCAGAATTGGTATGCTAATGTACAACTTTTTTTTGCTTTCTGTGAGTATAAAGGCATCTTACTTCTGTTCCATTCTATGCATCTGATGAAGTGGGCTATAGCCCACAAAAGCTCATGCTGAAATAAACTGGTTAGTCTCTAAGGTGCTACAAAGTCTTTCTTGTCTTATTCACCAAGAGGATGAGAGTAGTACTGGGTATTATGATCTGCTGTAGTAATTGAGCTATTCGACTTTTTCTTTCTGTCCGGGGCTCAGAAGGAATATTTATCTCACCGCTAAACTGTGCAAGAGGTCATGGGTTTTCTATGCCTTCCTTAAATCAGACCAGGGAACAAGTGGGCTCTGAAGAGAGAGAACCTCCTCCCTCTGAGACACTGGGGTAACAGAGGGGGGTCTCTTCTATGACCCCTTAACTATAAGCTGCTTCCTAGCCTAAGTTAAAGCTTTTTCTCCCCAAAACCAGTTGGGAAATTGGGGTACCGTTGCCACCACTCAGTGATTACCCCAAGACTATGGGGTAGGGGCACCTTGACTCCCCCCCGAGAGTAAGCCAAAATGGGGTAGGGGCACCTTGACTCCCCCCCGAGAGTAAGCCAAAATGTTACTTACAGTAGTCTATTTAAAGCTTATGAAGGAAAAGTAGGAAGTTGTCTCTCCATAGCTAGAGAGAAGAGCTGGGCAGTTGTCCAAAGCTGGGACCAAAGAGAACTGAAACTAACCCTTCCCCTCTGTCCCTGGGACAGGAGCTCTTATGTCACTCCTTCTCAGGTTTAGTTAACCCCATACAGGTAAAACAACCACTCTCAAGCACTTCACACTTATGACATGGGCTATGTAACAAGATTCTGAAGATTAATAGGTAGCAAATGTGGTACGTGTCTTGTGCGGGTACTCATTACAGAGCAGCTACGGTTTCTGATAAACAGGAGTTGAAAGAGGATTTAGGGGAAGGCATCCCTCAACGATGCTGGGGAGTGGGAGTTGGAGTTCCTAATGTCTGATACGCTGGTGAGATAACCCTCAACTGTCATATATAACGTTAAAGAAACAAAGCGGAGGAGGTAATATCTTTTATTGGAACAACTGCGATTGGTGAGAGAGAGAAGCTTTTGAGCTTATGCAGAGCTCTTCTTCAGATCTGTATAAACTGAAAAGCTTGTCTCTCACCAACAGCAGTGGATCCAATAAAAGGCTTTACCTCTTCCCCCCTTGTCTCTCTAATATTCTGGGACCAACAAGGCTACAACAACACTGTGTACATTATGTTGTAATTTTAAGATGGGGTTTTCAAAACTGTTCAGTGCTAGCCTAACTGCAATTTTTTTTTTCAAAATCAACACTCGTGGGAAACATTTCAGTTTCAACTTAACTTCAGTTTGGTTGATGGAAATATTTTACCAGCTCTAGTCCTGATGGGGGGGGGGGGGGAAGAGAGAGAGAGAGAGAGAGAGAGAGAGAGAGAGAGAGAGAGAGATCAGTGAACAGAGTGCATGTGAAGCAGTAAAAAATGTATGAGAATTTCAGTTTATCACAAAATTATGTAATTGTTTATCTGTTTGTCTCCACCACATATGTGCATTTGTGTGTACATAAATGTAGCACTCTATCATCAGACAAGGAATGAAAGAGGTCTGTGACAAGAGCATTCAAAGAATGTGAAGGATTTGCCTAAATTTAGATGTATAAACATCTGTTAAAATCAGTCATTCAACTGAATTCAAATTTAGGGTCAGTTTGCATTTAGGAGGGGGATGACTTTAGGGTTCAGGACTTGTTTGGGCCCACCTTAACTACTGCTCCGCTTGGGCTGCACATCTTCATGCTGGTGAAGCATACCTATTCCGCATTTTCATGTTGGCACTAGTTCCAGGAGAATTCATTAAATCCCTGCTCCCACACTAAGCAGAAACCACACTACGATAATGATTTCCAGCAATGCTAGCCGAACTTTTGCACATCATCTTATTTAATTATTTATTTTTATTTTAACTCACTGTGACAATCTCTTGAGATATGCAGCTCATTTTCATGAGGGCTCCCAAGAGACAGTGATCATATAAATCTGCTCTGTAGTACCATATACCATTATAATACAAGAACATAGAGCAGGACACTCAATCTAAAATTGCAGACAACAGTGTTGAGCAGTCAGCATCTTAGCACATCAGCTTAACCAACAATTGAGAGGCGTTTAAAAGATTCAGTCCCATGTTTGTTTCAGACCCTCACAATTAAAGTAACTAAAAGTTTCTTCCGCATTTTCTTCCAATTATGTTAACCATCCCGTCTCTTCCTGTCTTTATAATTTCATCACCAACAAGCTAGTCTTTGCCATGAATACTTAAAGGGGGCTTATTTGTTTTTTTTTAAATTGGGGGCGATTTCTCAGACTTTAATTGAAGGAATGTAGAAGCAAAATCTTTTAACAGAGAGATCTTTTCTCCTGCTTGTAAATTAAGTATTGGATTTCTAAAAATTCCTACTTCTTTCAATTGTTCAGCTTTGAGTCTCTCATGGTGTAATAATGTAAATATTTCTCTGGTCATTTTACAATATTCCTTGATAGTCAAGAACTGGAATTTTAACATAAAAAACAACCAAACCTTACATCTTTTTATTACTATTTAAAAAAAAAATGTTCAGAACTTGGTCATACATAGTAAAGAAAGAGGAAACTCCACCTAGATACACCCTTCTGCAGCTCATATTTACTAGGTAATTTCAAGACTTTTTAAAATAAATTTTGTAATTTAAATTGGATTTTTAAATTTAAATTAAATATGGGGAGGTTATATATAATCCTATTTAAAATTAAAATTGAAGTAAGGTTACAATTTACTATAATCTATTTAAGTAATTTAAATTAAATGACTGCAATACATGCTTTCTGCCACATTTTAAAGAAAATCAAACCATTGAACTGTTGGAGGTTGCTGGCTAAGCACCTAGACCCTAGATTTGTTAAAGTCTGGCCCCTCTGTAGGAACAGAGAAAATGCTTTCTTTGTTTCAGTTTCCGTTAATTCAACTAGTCTAGTTCAATGACTAGTTTACGCAAAATGAAAAAAACAAATAAACAACAACAAAAAACCCACTGAGAATTAAAAAATAATCCAGGCAAACAGAATAGGTGGCTTCCAATCCATAAACACAAACTAGATGTGAAAGGATATCTACTATTTTTAAAATCTTGAAGAACATAGTGACCAGAAATGGTCAGTTCCAATCAGTAACTACAGATCATACTTTCATTGTTTAATAAATCCATTTTTAAAATGCAAAACATATTTTGATATTTTTTCTTTTGTATCCAGCTGGGGTGGGTTTATTTAACTAATTGCAAACAATGTTTTAAAATGATGTTTTTGCACATTTTAGTTAGAATTTTCATCCCAAGAGAAGTTGACACAAATCATAAGTTAAAAGTTAATCATCCAGCAAATAAGAAATGCATCAGTCACTATTTTGTATTATAAAAATATAGAAACTAAGAATCTGAATAATTTTAAATTAAGCTCTATAGTGGCTTAAAAAGAAATTAGTAAGCAGTGCTTTCCAGAAAAAATAAAAATAAAATCACAAATTTTCACAGAAAAGGCAAGTTGGGTAATGATTAGTTCAGATAAATTTTGTATACTACTTCACTGCTCCATTGAGAGAAAGTTCACTGTATATTGTTTTTAAAGAGTTTCTGGATTTTTTTGGTCTTCATTTTTTTGTGCTGTGTAAAATGTCTGATGGGCTGTTCCCTTGAATCCTCCAAAATGGAAAAGAGGGAAGAAAAAAAAGTAATAATTAAGGAGATAAAAAGTGTGACATTTGTCTTTTGTAAAGTATTATTTAACTTTCCTTCAATTCACATATATTTATATTGGGATGTATAATGCTTAAATTATTGTGATAGTTTTTCATAAGTAAGTGAATTGTCAGGAGGAAATCATATGCTTTGGGGAATAAACTAATTTCCTGCTGAGGTATGAAAGGAATTATTTCTCCTAAGTGCAGAAAGATGGTCAGGTGCTAGGCACAGAAGTATGTGCCACGAATCCTATATTCTGTCTTAAAGCTGTGGCAGACTTCCTATGCTACCCGACTGGGAAATGTCTCAAATGGTCCTTGATTCATTTTACCATTTGTAAAATGATATTAACTGCACAAGGGTGTTGTTTAGGACTTCATTCATCAGTGTTAGAAAAGAACCTTGTAAGGCAAATGTTTTAGTAATAGAGTATTAAAGGTGGCTTGATGCATTGCTATTTTTGTGCATCATGGCATTGACCACTGCTGGAGCTGAGATGAGGTAAGGGGACCAATGGTTTGATCCAATGTAGCAAATCCTCTGATAGTCTTCCAGAGAGAGCATGAATGTGGCATCAAGATAAACTTTAAAGTCTATTCAGATCTTTTCTCTGGGGTGCAAAATACTGTATTATATCCTCACCCAACTGCCCACTGTTCCAAACTACATGCTTGCAATGGAAAATATGTCTCTCTTGTGGGTAATTCTATCTCTTAATTAGCACCAGAAGTTTGGGCAGGCATTTGCTCTGTGCTCTGATGATGTCTGATGAACTGTTCTTGGACTCAGTACAAATACTGAAAAAGAGTAGCTAGTGTTCCAGTGGGGAGATTCCTTTGCAATGTGTAAATAGAAAGACAAAGTAATCCATAAACCATAAGAATTGGTGAACTTCTGCTCTTATATGTCTCCGCTGATTTCTAATTTCTTGTCTTACTGTTTTCTAAAGGTCCTCTCACTCCCTGTCCCCAGGGACATTTAGGTGTGTGTTCAGGTTGCTCGTCTATTCATTTCTACTGTCATATTAGATAGTAAACCAATACAGCAAGAAGGGAGAAGGTGTGGTTATAATATACCCATTGGTATGAAGAAAAACAGTATGTTCCACATAGAAGTTGCTTTATTATATCTGTAAAAACAAACAAAAAATAACAAAGATGAGTCTTTTCTCCCCATGGGGAATATTGTGTTTACCTCAAAAATAGTTCTATATCAGTGACTCAGAAACATCTTCTGGCAAAAAGGGAAGGATGGGGGAAGCAACCCAGTGTTACACAAGTACAATTATTTGTGATGTTTACTGAGAACATTATGAGAGGAGAGGAGCAATAGAAGCCAGATAACTTTCATAAGAATACACAAAAAACTGAAGTGAATCTCATCTTTAAAATAGATTCAGTAATAGCTAATTTACTTAATTACAAGCTTGCTCCATCTCTATTGGAGGGCAGTTTTAATTCCAGCTCTGCAGTGAATGTTTTCTACGTGATTTCAGACCTTGGGAGTAATCAGCGTCTGACATCTGTAGAGATTATATATCTTCAGAATTCTGGTAATAGAACAAACTCCTTGTCAAGGAGAACATCATCCTTTCATTGGATCCTGTGAAGATTCAGGAGTATTTTTTTTTTGTTTGTTTGTTTGTTTTTCCACCTAACTACTATATTTTAAAGACTGATGTTTTACCCAACTCTAATGTTCTTTTTTTAAGGTGGGGGAGAAAAGGACTTTCATTACTGGGAAACAAGTGCTATTTTATACAATTTCAAACCCTGCTGATGTTTCAGACCAACAATACTCACTTTTTAATTTGTTTTATGTACATATTTCTGGTACATAAATGTACCAGACAATCCTGGAGACTGAACCCCTCTATGCAGCCACATAGGAGGTAAAACACAGGTTTAATTCATCAGTGTTAGAAAAGCAGTTTATGATTTGGTCACACAGTTCTGACCTGGACTCTCCACACATTCTTTTTTGCCCTCTCTCTTAAAACTGTCAGTTGCCATGATGGTGCTTTTCATAATATTGGACATCTGTCCAATTGAAAGTTCATGGAGGCCAAGAACTCATTTCACACAAACTGCTAAACATCATCGATCAGGTAGCAGTGGTTTTTGATTATGTCCAACCTCGACTCAGGCTCTCACCCTGAACTAGTAGGTGAAAGGCCCAGTCTCATACTACCAGAGTCCTTTGAGTCATCCAGTCCTTACATTGCACACATTTTATGCACTTTTAAAGAGCCATACTAACTTTTAAGGCACTTTCATAAGAACAATCAGAAAATACTTCCACAAAAGTTTGAAAAGAAATGTTGATTGGTGTAGGACCCTTTGACAGAACCAATTAGCACAGCAGTGGGTACATCACCTTTTTGAGGTTGAAAAGCTCTAATTACTGTTTCTAGTGATGTGTAAGTGGTTTTCATTTTTTCCCCTTCTGTTAGGTAAAAAATGGTTGGCTGTGGCAGTCTATTGTGAAGATCTCGGAACAAATACCAGAAATTTCTCCACTCAGTTCTTCATGATGTAAATGCAGTGTGATCTTTCCCCAATGGGCAGTTAAACCATGGACATATTAAAAGAAATATTTTGGACTGTTTTTCTAAACCAGGCTTCACCTTCCCTCTTGGGGACCTATTAAGGGATTACATCTGAAAAGAAAAACAAAAGAGAGAAGGAAACCTTGAACTGGAAAGTTATCCTACAATGAGAATTATGAGCACATCTTGTATCTGCCCAGTCCTAGTTTGTCTCTGTTTTGTGCAGAGGTGTTATGGAGCTGCTCATCATGGCTCCATCAAGGTGACCAGAAATCAAACCAAACACATAGAAGGTGAAACAGAAGTGCACCATCGTCCCAAGCGTGGATGGGTATGGAACCAGTTCTTTGTTTTAGAAGAACACCTTGGACCGGATCCCCAGTATGTGGGAAAGGTAAGGTCATATTTTTTTCTATAAAGGGGTACAGGGACATTAGTTGTTCCAGATACCAACCTATCTATGTCTCCTATAAAACTGGAAGCATGTCAGAAGTCAATGATGTTACAGACATTCACAAAGTATTTGCCCATTATCCCTATTTATTCACAATAATAATCATAGTGAGTAAAAAAAGATGACCTACAACTATAAAATTCACCATACTGCATCATCTTTAGTGTTTTATGTTAAAAAATATAATTAAGGGTTGCTGGAGCAACTGGTGCAGTTCACATTCCTCAGTGAGATTCTGTACTGCCCCAAATGCAACATGCTCAATATACCCTTACATATAGATGCTGACTACTTCAGAACACATTGCAAATCTTCCCTAAGAAATGCTTTAGGGACAAGATTTGTCCAACAAGTTGCAGGCAAACTTTGAGATCTGTGTGAAGAAGCACCATTCTGGAGGGAGTTTCAATGGGACTCTTCCTCTGTCAGGGGGTATATGATATGTTTCCCTCTACAGCTGGTCGTGTATGTATCTGGGGCGTAATGGTACCATAACTACCACACCCATTTAGGGTGCAACTTTAGAGTGGTAAGAGCCCAAAGAGAGTGCAAGGACTATATTTATGTGTGGCTATTATGCAGTTAGTTCAGGGGAAACATCCTTATACTTTCCCACCAACCTTACATTCCTGTATAGGTGCCAACCAAAAACTGTCTCCCAGCATGTAATGTTATCTGTATGAGAAAATCCATGCTAAAAAGTCATTACAAGAACCCAAAGGCTTTAAAGTTTCATTTCCTGACTCCTGAGAGCCTCCAAGATACAAGCTGCCTAAACACTGTTCTTTTCTACACATTGATAGAACCTTTCATTAAACCTTTTTAGTTTTTCCTTAGGACCCCCGCCTCATTCATTGCCCAGGATGGATGATGGTCAGGAAATGAGGCAGCAATTCAGTATTTTTTTTCCATCTCCATCATTCAATGGGTGTTCCCATGCCTCATTCCCTGCACTCTGTTCAAACTCTAGACTGAATAAGGATATTATTTTTCCTTCTCTTTGGTGCTAACTATTTTAGTATCTTAGTGCCTCACAGAAGTTAGAGAATTTACCTTTCCTCACAATGGGAGGTATCAGTATTCCATTTTACATTTGGCAGTAGTTCTCATGCTCTAATTTAGTGTAGAGATTGACAATATTATCTTACGTAGTTTTACTTATTATTATTTTTTATTCAGAAAGGGAAATCTGGCCAGTAGAGACTAAAATAATATTATTAATCAATATAATTTGAATCATGGTTTCTGTGTTATAGTGTTTCTTCATTTTGAGAAATAGGTTTCTGAAATGCTGCAATAGCTATGGTAATTTCATCTACATAATCTAGGTTTCATTTGCCGTGCCTTTAATTTGACAAGAAATTTTCTTATTAGGACCCTAGATTTATTATGAATGAGTGCATAGGTGGGTGTGTCTCTGTAATTCTAGGCATCTGTTCAGTATCACTGACCTGCCAATGCTGTCAATTATTAATCCAGTCATGTATTCTGTCTCATTGGTGTTAGTGTTAGATACATCCCCTTTCACATTTTTCATACCCAGTTTAGTAGGCTGACCATATTTCCTTGAGACAAAAATGGGACATTGGGATGGCAAAAACGGGACACCTCAAATGACCCCCTATTTGCCTCCCCCAACCACATCAGCTTGTGGCTATGGCTCAGTTTCCTGCGTAGCATCTCACAGGCAGAAGCTTGTGCAACAAGAGCTTCCCCCAGGCCAGCCACTCTGCCGTCCTCCTCCAGGCAGGCCTCCAACCGCCTCCACTATCAGTAACCCTCTGACTGACCAAGTCCTCTCCCTACATCTCCTGCAGCAGAAACATGGCTTCTCACCAACCCCACCGCATCGCCCATGCATGCCACAGCCACCTGCCAGGCCCTAGCTGTGCCTTGAAGACTGAGGCCCCGAATGGGCTCTGAGGCTTGGCCCAACCCCTGCATCCATGTGTTCAGGGAGGGGGTTAACATGGTACCCCTACCCACCTGCCATCTCCTCTACCCACCTGCCATCTCCCCTACCCACCCCCTGCCCCTCTTCACATCCAGCCCTGGACCCCCCCAGTTCCCTCCTTCACACACAACCCTGTGCCCCCCATTCCATGCCCCCCACTCCCTCAGTACCCCCTTCACATACAACCCTGTGCCCCCCACTTCCACCCACGGCCCCTACACCCCCCTCTTCCCTCCCCCCACATGCAGCAATGCCACCCACCTATCTACCTTCACGTGGCTTGAGCAGCACGGTGTTGGGACATGCAGGGTGACATGTCTAGGGGAGGCAGGGATTACATCATCTTGGACCAGCCAAGTACAGAAGGTGATGAAGAACATGGTGAAATATCCCTTTAGACGTGCCAGGGGCTCAATCCACACACAGCAAGTTCGCCTTTCATCCTACCCTATCCGGACCCCGCTGCAAGGTTCTTTTAGCTGCTGCCAAACCCTCCGGGATCCTTGCTGGTGTAGGTGGACTAGATGTCCCGATTTGATAGGGACAGTCCCGGTTTGGGGGTCTTTTTCCTATATAGGTTCCTATTCACCCCCAGCCCCGTTTGCGGTCTGCTCACCCTATGCTGGTGAGGGAACAAGCCTGCACAGAGGAGTGAGCGCTTCCTCCAGACGTGCTGGCGGCAGATCACTGGTGGGGCTGAGCCGAGGAGGACCCCTTGGCCATGCCTACAGCCATCTGGCCGCGTCCTTCAGTCCCGCCGCTGCCGTTTGCAGCGGGGACTCCCTCGGCCCTTATCAGCCCGCTCCTTCTGCTGCTCGGAACCGCCCAGGGGACACGGAGTCCCAGCCCAGTGAGGCAGCCCCCGGACCGGGCTGGGAGCGGCTCTGCCCCGCGGCTGCTCCCCGACGGGTTTGGAGCGACGCTTCGGGGAAGTCCCAGCCCGACGCGCACTGGGAAGTGACCGGAGGGACCGGTCTCTTGCATCACCGCCACTGCGTGACTCTTCCTAACCGCGGCTCAGCTGCCCCCCACCCAGGCATGCCCGGGCAGCTCCCCGCCCCACCGGGGGACCCCGCACATTCCCACCAGCTGGCGTCATGTGTTTTGGTGTCGCACGCCACGGCACCACGTCCAATCGCCCGCCCACTCCGGACCCTCCATCCAGCCCCCCCTGCCGCCGGGCCGCCGGGCCCCCGGGCCGTCGCCTCTGCCCCTAGGGGCCGAGGGGCTAATCCAACCTGCGCCACACTCGCCACTTCGCTTCTGCAGGAGAGGTGTAAACCCAACTCACTGTGGTTCCCCGCGTGTGCGCGCTCCCAGATCGGCCTGGCTGGGGGGGTCCCCAGCAAGGGGCGCCCCCTGTCCCAGTTCTAGCCCTACAGGGTCTCTGGGATTCCCCGCCCTTCCAGTACAGATACCGCCCCGGTTCTCAGCATTGCGCCGCGGCGCCTCACATAGTTTGTGAGTCAGTGAGTCAGCTGTACCGGGCCCCCCTTAAGTCCGTGCGACGATGTTGTCCAGCTGCATGGGGCCCGGGGCGGCGCTGCCTCCGGCTCCCTGAAGCCTGAACTCAGCAATCCCCGCGCCTGCGCCTCCCACGCTGCCCCCTCATTGGGCTGCACGGCACCTGAGACCCGCCCCCTACACGCGGCTTCACTCCTATTGGCCCAGAGGGGAGGGAGGTGTGCAGGGGCAGGGAGCGAGAACTGTGTGCGTTAGCGCGCGGTGATTGGCTAAACCTAGAAATAAAGCCACGTTCAGTTTTTTTCCAAAAACGGGACAAAATTAACATTTAGATGAAAAAGACGGGACGGTCGGGAAATATTAAAAAAACGGGACTGTCCCGTTCAAAACGGTACGTATGGTCAGCCTACAGTTTAGGAATAACATCATAAGAGCAGAGTCATTATGTGAAATGCTGCAGTCATTGTCATTGTAGTGTACACTAAGAACAAGAATAGGTCTCTAATCAAAACGGTGTTTTATCTCATCCTTATTATGAGGATGGATTAATTTTCTGTCACTGACTGTGTTGTACAGCATGTGCTCAGACACATAGGCCTTAAGGCCAGAAGGAATCATCATGATCATCTAGTCTGACCTCCTGCACATTGCAGGCCATGGGACCTAATCCATCCATTCCTGTAATAACCCCATAATCACTTGGTGAGTTATTGAAGTCCTCAATCATGATTTAAAAACCTTAAGTTACAGAGAATCCAACTTTTACACTAATTTAAACCTGCTATTAACCCATGCCCCACACTGCAGAGTAAGGTGAAAAAACCCAAGGGTCTCTGCCAATCTGATCTGGGAGAAAATTCTTTCCCAACCCCAAATATAGTAATCAGTTTGATCCTGAGCGTGTCGGCAATCTTGGCACGTGCCCACCCAGGGTAAGCACCCTTGGCAGGCCTGGCCGGTTTGTATACCTGCCATGTCCGTAGGTTCGGCTGATCGCGGCTCCCACTGGCCATGGTTCACCACTCTGGTCCAATGGGGGCTGTGGGAAGCGGCGCTGTCCAGAGTTCTGTAGTTCCATCAGCCACTCACAAAACATCCACATTCCTACAGCTCTAGTAAGGAACTAAGATGTGGTATGGCAGAGCTGGAAGGCCCCCAGCAGGGTGACTCAGAGTATGGTATACCCTGTCACATAGGTTCTGTATTACCAATCCCCCATTCATAGGCTATAACCTATTAAAAATCCTTGTTCTTGTGTTTTAAATTCATATTTCATTTCTTTTAATATTCTTGGATAGAGATATCTAGGTGCCCTGATTTAGTCCCATTAAGGTGTTTGATTTTGACTTCGATATTGTATGTGGTAATTTCTACTTCCATATCCTTATTTCCATTAGCCACCCTATGACTATCCCTAAGGTTTTCATTGCCCTTATTAAAAACTGAGACAAAATGTTTGTTTAGGAGTTGGCCCATGTCTAGATTATCTTCAATCTCTACCCCATCCTCAGTGTTTAGTGGTCCCACATCATCTTTCCTTGTTTTCTTTTTTTGTTATATATATGACTCTAGTACATTTTACAATTGGTTTGAATCTCCTTTGCAAGGCCCAGTTTGGCTTAGCTTTTGGCTGTTCTCACTCCCCCTCATCCCCCCAACTCTTTCTGACCTTCAAGAAGTAGCTTTTCTTGCTGATCCTTCCAGTCCTTGTAGGCTTTCCACTTTTTCATAATCACTTGTTTGAGATGTTTGCTCATCCAGCATGATCTGTAGCTCTTCCCTACAATTCTCTCTCCCCTATCCCGTCCTTGCTTGGGACGCAGCCTTCAGATAGTTTTTGCAACTTTGACTTAAAATAATTTCAAGCCTTTTCCACATTTAGATCCTTTAGTCCGTCAGTCCAGTCCATTTCCGTAACTAATCACATTAATTTTTTTAAAGTCTCCTTATTGAGATCAAGGACCCTAGTTGCAAAACCATTTTTTTTATCCTTCCATTTAGTTTAAACTGAAGTAGCTCACGATCAGTCGACCCAAGGTTATATCCTGAAACCTGTTTTTCTGTGGTGCCCTCACTATTCACCAATACCAAATCTATAATGACATCACCTCATGTTCATTCCGGAAGTATTTGTTGAAAAAATCTGTTAGCCATCACATGCAGGAAAATCTGGGCCACATTATTAGTAGTAGTACTTGTCTTCCAATCTATATCTGGAAGTTAAAATCTCTCATAATTTCCAGTAGTATTTATTTGATTTTAAACTTTAGATGTCTCTATCCATGTCTAACTCAGATATTGTGGGTATGTATCATACTATCTCAGGGGAACTTCTGATAGCTTTCTTCCCCGAAGTAACTTTGACCAAAACAGAGTGTTATCCATTCCATCACTTCCAATTTCTTTGCAGTCTACCTCATCATTAATATGCAAAAACCTTTTCCTTAATTTTTGTCTTTCCTGACCAACATATACCCTCCAATATCTGTACTCCAGTCATGACTACTGTCCCATTTATTTCTGTTATCTACACTGTAATATCTAGTTTCACTTGCTACACCAGTAGTTCTAGCTCATCCATTTTGTTACCCAGGCTCCTTGCATTGGTGTGCAAATAACTTAGTTGTTTCTGTTTGGCTTTCCCCAGATTCCTCACCTGATTAGGTACAGTCACTCTACTTCCAGTATTGTCTACTTCACTGTTAGCTTCATTGGTATAGACACTATCTTTCCCTCTTAAACTCCATTCTCCTACCCATTGTTCTTCCTTTCTCAATTGCTGTATTTCATTTTGATTTTCTTCCTGGTCAAAATTAGAATCAGGCATGGAGATTACATAAGCACCTCCCAACCATCACCCGCTAGTTCCTAGTTTAAAACTCTTTTAAACAGTTTTGCCAACCTTTATTCCAGAAGTCTATTTCACTCCCTACAAGGGTGGACTCCATCCCATGAGAACAGTCCTCTGTCCATGAATGCCTCCCAGTGGTCAAATATCCCAACTCCCTCCGTATAGCACCACTGTCTGAGCTGTCTGAGAATCATCAAAATCTTCTGTTGCCTTCATTCTTCTCCTCTAGGAACAAGTAGAATCCTACTGAAGATCACCCGAGACTCCATTTCTTTATGTTTCTTTTCTAGCCTGTCACAGTCTTTCTTGATGTGTTTCAGCAAGAATCTATCAGTATCATCTTTTTCCATGTGAAGGAAAATCAGTGGACTCTTTTGTACTCCTATTAAGATCCTCTTCAGCCTTACATCTTCAGGTCCATGTTCCATATGTTAACTCCCAGCAGACAACAAACTGTTCTGTTCTCCAGATCCACTCTGGTGACAAGCCTGTCTATTCTTCTTAGTAGGAAGTCATCAGTCACACAGACCTTTCTCTTTCTGGTGGGATTCTCTGGACTTCCTCCTCTTCTTTCTTGCTGCAAGTCCTCTTGTCTTTTGTCCTCTCTTGCAATATTCTGCAATTCATTCTGTACCCTTCTAGAACTCCAAACTCTCTCCATTGACTCTTCCCCTCTTCTTGTAGGAATAGCAGCTCTTAGCTTCTTCCTTGCTCTTCTGTTACTGTTACTGCCTGCTGTGCTCTTTCTTCATTTTCCAACTCAGCAATTTTTTTCCTGAGCTCCTTCTCCTTCACTAGCTGTTCTTTTTCTGTCCCTGATTGTCAAAATCACATGCTTCCACTGCCCTCTTTATTCAACAAGCAGTCTATCCTAACTGTTTCCCAGTCTATCTTACATCTGTGAATCTTGACATTTCCCTCCATCATGCCCAAATCCCCTTTGAAATTCTACCATAGTTTCCAATGCACCTCCAAACGTCGGATCTTTTCTTCCATCAGCTATCAGACAGCACCTCATACAAACAAAGCTCTTTCTGGGTACTATCCTTACAAACACCCATTCAAACTCCTCTGTTTTCAGCTTTGTTTGGTGGCTCTTGTGTTGTTGACTGGCTACTTGGCTGCCTTTATAGGACCGCAATCAGGGCTGTGTGATCAACATTTCAACAAACTGAAAACACATACACACACACACACACACACACACAATCATTGCCCCTAAGTAATAGGGGTTTGCCTCCTCTCTCCTTCTCCAACAGAAATCCCACTTAAACTCCCCTGATTGCAACTCTGTTTGCTGGCTCCTGTGTCGCTGAATTTTAACACATGTTATATACCCATTCTTAAAGGGTAATATTTCTATTCTCCTAGAAACATGTTGCTAGGAGACTGGAAAATTGTATGAAATTAATCTATATTAGTAGCACTCTTAAGGTTTTTATATGAACCTTATGGAACATGACAAAATTCAGCCCTTCACTAAATGGGATTGTGATAAGAATGAGAAATAGTCCTATTGTACATGACTTTCTCTGATGTTAAGATTATTATTAACATTTGTTTCACTAATGTGGTACCTGGGGGTCACATGTACACTTGTGGAGTTTGTATTTCATGCATAATCAGTCACTACATTAAACAGGAAAATTATGGTTGATCTGGGGAAGTTTTTCTGAAAACTCCTAAGAGAACCAGAATATCTAACCTTATATCTGTTCCTGCAAGATGTCCAGCATATATACATGCAATAAAAACATTCAATTATGTGGAACTATTTTCTTGATAGTGACAAAATGTTCCATCCTTCATGAGTGTTCAATGATTCAAAGGCTCATGAGGACCCTTACATTTGAGTGGACACTTTACATGAAAGTGTCTACATTCTCCATTGAGTCTTGAGCTCTGGATGAAGCAGGGCTCACATATGCAGACTGACCCAAGAAGGAGATGGGTACAGTACTTCTATGCAGTGCACTGCTCTCATAAAATGGGGCAGTCCCAAAAGGAGAGTCACAAAGAAGTTGGCATTCCTTGCTGCATCAACTCCTCACTTGTAATAATTCACACTGGGCATATTTTCCACACAAAAAAGAAATAAAAAAGACTTTCAGGTTAGCTGGCTTTTTATGTTAGACTAATGAAAAGAATAAATAGGAAACTCCATGAAATGGACAGAAAATCCGAGCTCATCTTGCAGTCCATAAGAACCTCAGACAGGTAGCTATACTCCTGCTCTGTTTAAAAGTGCACTGCACAGGAAATAGAATCATAGCTCACATCCTCAACATTCCTCACCTTGGAGACACAAGTAAGGTGCACGGTGATGGTGGGGTGGCAATAGAAATTTGACTCTTGAATGAGTTATGCTGCCATGGAAAATAGCATAGTGACATAGGCATGGGATCCATGAAGTTGGAACCTGATAACTCTGATGGTGTTTCTTAAGTTCTGTGAGATCTTAAGGGTATATCCCTCATAAGCAGTTGCAAAAATCTTCCCAAAATGGGGGGATGAATCTGGGAGTATTTTAGCCTTTTACTTTTTCACTGTAAAACACTTTGACACACTATTTATGATGAACATTTAGCAAAGCATACCAAATGGAATGTTATGCTCTCAGTTTAACAGGACTTCAAGTGATAGATAGTACAAGAGGAGGATCAGATTTTTAAGAAAATTATTGCATTTCCACTGGTAAAGTATTGCACTGCAAATTAGCCACATAGAGAATGAGATCCCCATTATCATGTGGGATTTTCAAGATAATTCCTTGGAAGTTTTATTCCCTGAAGTCTGAAGATACCGTATATTAAACTTGTATGCAGTGCTGTAGCCAGGTTATATCCAATATATTAGAGAGTAAAGGTGGTTGAGGAAATACCTTTAATTGGACCAACTTCTGACCAAGCTTAAACAGACCTGAAAAAGAGCTCTGTGTAGATCGACAGCTTGTATCTCTCACCACCTGAAGTTGGTTCAATAAAATATATTACCTCACCCACCTTGTCTCTCTACATTATACTTGTCATTCATACTTCCTGAAAAAAGACAATGTGGTGACATAATGGTGAAAGAGATTAGTTCTAACACACAGCAATATTGATTTTGTATTTCCCTGATAATATCAGGAAAATTGCAACTTTCTTGTCTTAATGTTAGTAAGGAGGTAAGGAGAAAGCTGAAACTGTAGAGATTAAATCAAATGCTAAGGAGGGAAACAAGTTGTTTTCACTAAATCACATGTATAAAATGCATTTTACTCAACCTTACTAATGAGCTCATATGTAATAAATACTATAACTAGAGTTGAGCATTTTTCATATGATAAATTAGTAGACTGTATTACAGTTATTTAATAATTTGAAACAATGTTCTTGATAAAGAAAATGAAATGAAAAATATAGATTTTGTTGAAGATTTTGCATATGGTTTGTTAGCTGTCTTCACGCCTTTGTAAAAATGAGTGCAAGTGGCATAATCAACAGCTGAAAAAATATGTGCACTGTTTTATACCTTTTTAAATTGGGAAATGATGAAAAATGATGGTGGTAATAGTAATGTAGCTACATGCACATGAAAAAACAGCTTGTTTCTTTCTGCCACTGACCTTGGATACTTCCCAAAAGTTGTGACATAAATGTGACTTTCAATCAATCAATCAATCAATCAAATCCTTTATAATGTAGGAAAATGGCCAGCAAGTCTGTTCTTAAAAAACAGATAAAAGTAATTATATTTTTAATTTCTCTAAGTTTTTTTACACTAAAAATCATATGTTGTTGACCGTGTTTTTTGTTCTTTCCATCCTTACTCATGATGAACAGGCACCAATTCCGAATGTGATTGTAGCCTTGACATTAGTCTCATTGGGCACAAGATTAAGCATTAGTTTCTTATTCTGTGGATAATCTTATAGATTTCAGTGTGGCTACTCATTGAGTAAAGATCTACTAAAGATAGGCAGACTGAATCAGGCTGCAGTATAAGAGGAAAGTCTTCCCATTATCACAACTGATATAAATCTGCCATAAATATTCAGTTTTTTGCATGCTACATCTAGTT
Source organism: Sternotherus odoratus (assembly GCA_032164245.1). NCBI lineage: Eukaryota > Metazoa > Chordata > Testudines > Kinosternidae > Sternotherus > Sternotherus odoratus. Next base: position 112,888,472 of record JAVMKO010000002.1, read on the forward strand.
CTTGCACAGTCCTAATACTTGCTACATTTTCTTCCTCGTTTTGTGTATGGGTATATCAGCCTCAGGATGTGCAGGTCTCTGTTCCCTGGATAGCCAAACAAAGGCTACTCCAGGCCAGTCAAGACACCATATAGTATTCAACATATCAACTTATGTGATTTTTTGGTTATAAGAAAAGAGGGACTAATTACACAAATTGTACTACTCATGAAATGTAATGGAACTCCCTTATGACTTGGAATCTCAAAACTTTCAAAGGTTATTGGGGAGAAATTAAAACCCAATAGGTGAGACTGCTTTCACTTTTCTGAATTCGATACGTAGAGTTCAGCCATGTCTTAGATTTCCTGGAGCATGTTCTTCGTGTCACTCATAATGTAGTTCCATGAAAAGAAATATCTATATAGATGAGACTGACAAGTGCATTTTGGCTTGACAGAAGAAACAAACTAAAGCTGGAACACAGTTGACTTCAGTATTTACTAAAAAACATCGGATCAGTTTCAAATCTGGTGTAACTTCTGTGGCAAAGCTTTGGACTTCTCCCTGGGGGTACTGCACTTCCAGGTGGTTTGTGCTAGCCTCAGAGGCTCACTGTGATTAGTTAGGGGAGGTAGAAAGGGGGGGAGCCCAGGCCCACCCTCTACTCCGGGCTCCAGCCCAGGGACCCTAATAGAATCAGCTAAGATGGCTGACCTTTTAGGCACCAAACACAATACAATTCCCTGGGTTACTTCCTGTAACGGCATCGGTCACTCACCCGGCGGCGCCCCCGTCTGGTCGTCCTGGGAATTAGTTCTTTTGACCTCTGAGCGCCCTCTGCCGACCGACGTCCGCTTCTCCACACTCTGGCCCCGTGCCCTTCCCGGACCCCGGAGACCCTTTTGGGGGTGCTGCACCCCTGCAGTACACCCCTGGTTTTAGGGTCTCCCCTCCCCGGGGAACCCACCACCCACTATCCCCAACTCGCCTCAGTGCCACTGTCAGTCACTACTTGCCCCTGCTCACTGGGGCGGACTGCAGTATCATGGCTACTCATCACCGGCAAGAAGGGGTTGGCCTACTACAGCTATCACCAGCCCTGGGCTGCCCCCTGGCAGCCCCCAGTACCCCGTGAGTCGGGCCTTCCCTAGGCTCAGCAAGCTGGGGCCTTCTCACTAGAGCTTAGGCTCCCTGGCTCCCAGCTGCCTTGCCCTCACCCTGTCCCAGTCTGGGTACCCCGGTATAGGCTCTGTGCAGCCAGGCCCTGTCTCCCTCTACTAACAGAGAAGACTGACTTTAGGCCCTTGCCTGCACTTGCAGCCTGGGGCTCTCAGGCTAGAGCTTTCCCCAGCTCCTACCGCCTAGCCCCAGCCCTGCACCCAGCTCAGTACCTTCTTTCAGGTTTCCTGCAGCAGGCCTGTCTCGCTCTGATTGCAGAGGAGACTGCCCCCTGCTTCTCTGTCTCCCAGCCCTTATATCCTGGCTGGGAGTGTTTGGGGTGTGGCCACATAGCTGAACCCAACTCCCAATCAACCTGGGAGTTTGCAGGCTAGCCCCCCAGGCTATTTTAAACCCCTTTTGGGGCTTTTATAAGCCCCTTCCAGTAGGGGGCGGGTGGACACCCCGCCACACTTCCCCACAGCAATCCCCCCTTCTTCAAACTTCTCTTCACCTCAAGTCTCCTTCTGTGCATATGATATGTTGTCTACCACTCAGTCTCACCAACAGCACAACCTCCTCTCACAGCTCCTGAGATCCACACCCACCTGACTAACTAGGAGGGTTTTTAACTGGTTTCAGCCAGCCCCTGATTGGCTTCAGGTGTCCCAATCAAGTTAACTATTTCCTCTACCTTCTAGAATCTTCTTAATTGGCCCCAGGTGTCTTGATTGGCCTGGAGTAGCCTTTGTTTGGCTATCCAGGGAACAGAAACCTGCACATCCTGAGTCTGATATACCTGCCTTCCAGCACTCTCCTATACCCTTCTGGTCTGACTCCATCACACTTCACTGAAGTCAATGTGGAATTCCACAGGGAGGAATTTATCCTTTTATGTCAGAACAACGACATTCAATGTACTCTATCAGTAGAATATTGTTTTTGTCAGAAGGCTTTATCCAATCTGCTAGCCTCATACTGTAAACTGTCAGATTGCTGCATTGAGACTGTCATTTCAATTAAATGTTCAAATCAATTTTATCAGGATAAACTCATCTTCCTTGAGGTTCTTTTTATACTGAAAAGTCAGGACAAGACTCAGGTTTCTCTAACTTTTTCTTTGTTGTTTTTTCTTGCTCTTTCACCCCATATCCGCACAGGCCGGCATCTGAAGCACAATAACTTTTAAAACATTTTCTGCACTAAGTGGAAACATTGATCAAGTCAAGACTTTTAAGTGAAAAGGGCCACTTGTTCCTTAAACTAGCCACTTTCAAGTTAAAGAAGGACAGACCCAGGCCCTTGTTGCCTGCCTTCTGAAAGTAAGAAATGTCTCATTAGGAGGATAAAAAGAAGACAGCCACCTCTGTGCGGATCACTAGAGAGATGCTTGGAAATGCTATTACTACATAACAAATAGATCTTGTAAATATCAATCTTAGGGGGAAGTAAAACATGTAGGGGAGAGTATACGTTTAAATAAAACTCATGAAGAAATCAGACACATTGTATGTAATACTAGAATATATCACACATCCTTTTGAAAGCAGCCATTGTCTTTTAACATAATATACCTCTCTAGGCTGGGGGTGGGGGGGGGAGGGGGAGAGGGAGGATGGGGGGAAGCCGAAGCTCAAGGGCCTCAGCCCCAGGAAGGGGGCCTGTAATCTGACCCCTGCTGCCTAGGGCTGAAGCCCTCGGGCTTAGGCTTGTCCTTTGGCCCTGGGCCCCAGCAAGTCTAAGCCAGCCTTGGTGACACCGTTAAAATGGTGACACCATTAAAAAGGGGATATGCATTATTTTTAATTACAATAAAAAAATTTTTGGAAAATAAAGAATAAAGCTGTAGATGTGTTGCCTGAACCTTTTTGAGGTAAATAATGTCCGATTAATGGCCAATTGATCTGACAGTGATGAGGTTCCTCCCCCAGAATCAGGCTACACAGAATTCACACTATGGAGCTCAATATCTTGTGGGGAGTTTGGGATGGATGACAAGGACACTTGCACTGAGAGAAAAATAAAGCCTTAGACATCTTTATTAAAATTATGGATAAAGCTAGAAAAGATCTAAGCCACATAATTCCAATTCTGTATTATCACTGTCTTAACTTTGTTATCATTCTATGCATAAGCTGTTTGTACTGCATACTCATACCCTTAGTTGAGAACCTGGTGGTAAGAGACAAAAGGATCAGTCCTGTCTCTGGCATGCCACAGTGTCTGATGGTCCAAGTTCCCCAATGAATTGAAGGGTCAAGTAGTAGAGAAGCTGGTAGCAATGGAAGAGGCCCAGGAAAAAAACAGCCCCAGAACACATGGTGACTGTCCTGTTAGAGTGCCTGAGCATCATCATCTGCTCGTGCTCAGTCCTCCATGCCCATATTTAGCCTTTTTACCAATATGAAACTGAGGAGTACTTACTCTATGGGTTAACATATTGTTATATGTAACCACCATTTCAGCGCATGATCATACCATCACCCCTTCCTTAAACGGATTTGCGGCTGTTACTTCCATGTTCCTTGTGATAGCACTTACTGGACATTCTAACTCTTACCATTGAGCTAGCTATTCTTAGTTCCCAACATCTTAAGGTAACTATTTATCTGTACCAAGGGGTTACAGCCACATAGTATTAACCACATAGTATTATGTTAACCTATGCTCCATCTAATATCTTACAGAATATGGCCTGTAGGATTCTTATGTTATAGCTGAATATAATAGAAGAAACTAAATATCATAAAGGCAAGCCAGTGATAGACTGAGGTGAATATAATGGCCAAGCTTGCCATCTGGATTACAGATGAGAAATCCCAGGGTTTAACTCAGTATTATAATTTTTTCTCCTTCTTTGGTAGATTCCCATGATCATACCATAGGTTTGATATATTCTACAGCTGTAAAGTAGCAATAGGGGGATCCCAGATTTCCTGGCACCTTTATAAACATTTAAGGATCATCTCTAACTATAACAGCAGTTCTCAGTCAGGACAATCTGAAATTGATACTTCAGATTTTTTGCTCACCAGCATTTTAATGCAGCTGTGGGAGCTATGGAAGGTTCTTAGTGAGCAGTTAATTTTCATTGATGGAATTTCCCTCCTGAGAGGTTGTCTGTTACAGCTTGACCATTTTTTTTAATAATACTGAATAGAACACAGAGAAGGGAACTTCTAACCTTATTTAGAGAAGAATGGAGGAGGTGGTATTTTCATCCAGTTTAGATTTGTGTCTGTAGAGTTACAGCCACAAGCCTAAACTGTGGTCGAGCTGCAGGGCAGAGGACAGAGGGCTAGCATGGGTTTAAGTCACCTTTTCATTCTCCTGGTCCTAGTTGCATTTGTCTTTCGGTGTGTTCCTTAGGGTTGCTTTTTTGTGCAGGTCAACCACATGGAGATGTTCACAGTAGCTAAGAATTAATTTCCAGGGCATGGGGTTAGGAAGTAGTGTGGCGTAGGAGTTGTTACAGTGTACTTCACCACTTGAGGACTTACGGAATCCTCCACAAGCTAGAAAAGGAATCTTTTTTCAGTATATTTGTGCAAAATGAATTTTGAATTTGTAAACACACGTTCTTACTGAAAATCTGATTCTAAGACTATTTAGCACTCTTCTAGATCTAGCCTAGGAGGACAGCAATTCTGTTTTGTTTAACAATGTGAGAGGTTTCAAAATTATGTCTTTGTTGCAATGCAATTCAAAACCAACACCTTTGGAATGTTTTCATGAAATGGCACTTGCTGAAATTTTATTTTCTGGATCAAAATGGTCGATTTGTTATGAGTCTCTGTCAGTATATGGAAAGTGCATCCCCTGGTGATTAGCCCAAGCTCCCACTGGTGCTACAATATTTACATTGCTATTTTTAGTGTGCAGGCCACAGAACCTTGCCCATTCACTCATGTAATAGACTCGGGACCTCTGGCTCTTACTGAGTCCTCAAATCATGACGTACAGACTTCAAGTTACAGAGAATCCACAATTTACACAATTTTAAACCTGCAAGTGGCCCGTGCCTTCCTCTGAAACATGGGTCAAAAAACCCCCCAAGAGTGTCTGCCAATCTGACCTGAGGGAAAATTCTTTCCTGACCCCAAATATAATGATCAGTTAGCATGAGCATTTCAACAAGACCCATCAGCCTGACATCTAGGAAAGAATTCTCTGAAGTAACTCAGAGTCCTCCCCATCTAGTGTCCCATCACTGGTCATTGGGGATATTTGCTACTAACAGCTGCAGATTGGCCACATGCCATTGTTAGATAGTCCTCATACCATCCCCTCCATAAACTTACCAAACACAGTCTTGAAGTAGGTTAGGTTTTTTGCCCACCCTAATCCTCTTGGAAGACTGTTCCAGGACTTCACTCCTCTGATGGTTAGAAATCTTTCTTTAATTTCAAGCCTAAAATTGTTGATGGCCAGTTTATATCCATTGGATCTTGGGTCTTAACTTAAATAACTTCTCTCTTTCTCTGGTATTTATTCCTCTGATATATTTATAGAGAGCAATCATATCTCCCCTCAGCTTTCTTTTGCTTAGGCTAAACAAGCCAAACTCTTCAAGTCTCCTTTCCTAAGGTAGGTTTTGCATTCCTCTGATCACCCTAGAAACCTTTCTCTGCTCCTGTTCCAATTTGAATTAATCTTTCTTAAACATGGGAATGCAGAACTGCACTCAGCATTCCAGATGAGATCTCACCAGTGCCTCCTATAATGGTACTAACACTTTCCTTTCTCTACTTGAAATACCTCAATTGATGCATCCTAGGACAAGATTGGCCTTTTTCACAGCCATATCACAATGGCAGTTCATTTTCATGCTGTGATCAATCAATACACCCGGGTCTTTCTCTTCCTCTGTTGCTTCCTACTGATAAGTCTCTGTCTTATAGCAATGTTTCTTGTCAGTCCCTAAGCACATGACCTTGCACTTTGCACTATTTCTATTTCTATTATTCCAGTTTTCAAGGTCTACTAGATGGTGGTTTTTTTGATGATATTCTGGTCCTCGTCCATATTGGTAATACTACCCAAATTTGTATCATCCACACATTTTATTAACACTCTCCCACTCTTTGTGCTAAGGTCATTATAAAAGTTAAATAAGACTGTTCCCAAGACCAACCCCTGAGGAACTTCACTAGTAGCATCCCTCTAGCCTGACAGTTTCATGTTTTTTTTGTGGTATCCCCTTTTTCTTCAGCTGTAACTTGTCAGCGTTCTCCCTCCCCAACTCCCACCTCTAGGAAAAATGCCTTTGGGGACGTGGAGATTTTTTTAAGCTAAGTCTGTTGAAATGTTTCAGCTGGATTCCTTTCACTTGCTGAAATTTCACTGAGGGATTGCAGTTCCAGCTTTTAGTAACTTGTGAATGTATTTGGGACCTGTAATCCCTTTGCATGCCGGAGCACCTGTGATTTCAAGAGCAACTTTAAAATATAGCTTCATCCCACTCCCATGCACACTCCTTTGAGGTTAAACCATGATTTAATTTTCATGTCAGCTCACTCCATGTTTCTGCCAAATAGAGAGCTTTGTGTGTGAGCAGAATGCTATTATACACAGGCACTAAGAGAATCTAAAGCAAAGGTTTTTTCAATCACTTTGCTTATAACCTACTCTGAGCCAAATTAAGCAAGGAGATAATGTAGCAAATTAAACCAGGAGATAATGTATGTTTCAAGAGTACGCAAATTGCTTATGTTAATAGAGAGACAGAAGAGAAAAAATGGGGATTAAAATGCATCAAAATGATTTTGAACTATAGCACATTCTATCTAAAGATCTCAAAGCTCTTTGCAGTCATTAATGAGTTTAACATCATGACACCCCTATGATTTGGGAAAATATTATCTCAGTTTTACAGAAATGGCAACTGAGATACATAGCTGGAAGGTCATATCAACTTCTGTTTTTAGCCCCAAATCTGTCTTTCCAGTCCTGATGAAGAATATATGAAGATTATTCAAATCAGTTTCTGGTAAATGAAACAACAGAATTGAATTCCTAGCTTTATCACTCTGTACATCTGGAATAAGCAGGGATGAAGGTTCAGCTTCAAAAACATTGCCCTTTTATCATTTGAATTGTGTTTTTCCAAAACCAAAATCTTTATTGTAATAGGTACTACTGAGTACACACAATAGCAATCAATCTCCCTAGGTTCCTGGCATCACAACACAAATGGTGTTTAAGGCAGACAGATGCAGATTTGTTAGCATTATCAAGACAAAAGGAGCTCCAGGCGTAACTCAGGACCACAAAACAAGGGAATTAATTGTAATGGCAGCAGTGTTGCTGTCTCTGAAGTGTTCCTCACTTCATTGAAGCCCTAAATTAATGGGTAGTCATGCTGTGTAACAGTGGTGGCAGAGTCCTCTTTTTTTCTCCTTTTCCTTTCCCATGTGCAGATAGAAATCTGTATCTTCACTGTCTGGTGCCTGCAGAGCACAATGTTAAGTTATTGGAGAATTGCAACCCCCTATTCTATAGATAATTGATTTTAATAAGTTTAATTAGTTTTGCATATTTACGGTGTGTTACTGAACAATGTTTTATCTGTAGCTCCCAGCACATAATAAGAGCATCACCTGGACATCATCAGCCAGATGCTCATTGATGCCTAAATGGCATCAATTGCAGCTGTGCCCATCTATAACATCTGAGGGTCTGGACCCCTCTGTAGCAATTAGAGAAGAATTAGAGGCACCTATTTGGCTGATACTTTGTAGTAGTTATGTTTCCTCTCTTTTGATTTGATAGAGCCGTTCATTTGTTGTGCAGCCTGAAGACTTACTGAGGGCGGGTCTACACTACTGTTTAAGTTGATCTAACTTGCATCGCTCAGAGCTGTGAAAAAGACACCTCCCCCAGCCCCACGTGACACACGCAAGTTATAGTGACCTAAGTGCTGTCCACACCGGTGTTATATTGGTGGGAGATGCTCTCCCACTGGCATAGCTTCTGCCTCTCATGGAGGTGGAGTAATTATGCTGATGTCTCACCAGCATAGGGCATCATCACCAGATGTGCTTCAGTGGCCAATGTAGCACTTCTAATGTAGACCTGCCCTGAGGTAATTAAAACATTGGTTATCATCCCACACTGTAGATATGTCAACTCTATCTTGTAATAGAGTGTATGAATGTGTCAGTGTGTGCATAAAAGGGAACACAACTTGTTCCTGTTGATTACAGCCAACAGAAAATTCTCTTGTGTGGGGCAAAGGTACATAGACAACACAGAACACAGGTTAACAGTAGCATCACAAATTGCATTTATTGAAGGTACATACCAAAGTGGCTGCTCTTCACTGTCTGTCACTTTGGGTATGGCTAGAATAGAGATTATAGCGCGTTTTTTTGTAGCACTTCCCAATGTAACGCAATAGGTATCACGCTAGAGCCTGTGCAGATTGAAACCCTGTAGCGCTAAAGAATGGATACATTTGTAGCACTTCTGGGGGCAGTGACAGTAGCGGGATAGGGCAGGTATCTCAGCATTCAGCTGAGTGCAATGTGCTTTGCAAAGGATGGGGGTGAGGGGGAACTGTGAAGTTGTTCGCAGGGAGAGAATATCAGGCTGTCAGTGAGTTTTCCATAGCGAAAGCTGACAGACTCTGTATTTAAGACAAAAAGCTCCGTCCGCAAGCATTTTCACTGGTTATTTGCTGTGTAAGTTGTTAGAGAGAAACTGCAAAGCTACTTCCGCTTTTTTTCATGCCCTCTATAAAACAACAACTCACGTCATTTGCCTTACATTGCATGTTGATTGTCTTTAATGGCTTGCTGATGGCCTTAAATGGCTCGGAGGCATGCAAGAGTGTCCACATTCCCAACCTTGCTCTACAGCACTAGCGCTAAAAGCCTTCTGCCTCTGGAAAAGGAGGTTTAATACTTGCACTTTAAACAGTGAGTAAATGCGCAAAATCTCTTTTTGAAGTGTGTACGATAGGAGAATTATAGCGCTACTGGAGGGTTTTAGCGCTGCAAAGTGCCAGTCTAACCATACCTTTTGAGTTCAAATATAAAATTAAAGTGAACTTGTTTGGGTGCCCTATGATGCCTCTTCAGTCTTCATTCAAAGCTCTTTGATTCTGTACAGCTTTTCCAATTCTGTCCTTCTTTTAAGAAGACTCTGCTTCTGCTAATTGCAAATCTTGAATTTCTAAATAAATGACTGAGTTTTACAAGCTTCCTTTCAGACATAAGTGCCATAAATATTTACAGTGTTGGGATTGTTGAACATAGGAAAAATAACCAGACATCTTTTTCCTCATTTATTTTCAGTTTAACACGATTTGTATTTCGGTAAATGCATCTCACCCACCAGCATGAAAAAAAAAAAGTATTTTACACTTGTTTGCTATTAGTCATGTCCACAGGTTAGTGGGCATTGTGTTTGCTTGCTTTTTACCGTGGAAAACAAAACAAATCCCTTGTAAATAAGAAATGTTAGAGATATTAAAGAAAAATGAAATCACTAACTCCAGAAACTTTGGCACTTCTGCAGACAATTGCATTGTTAACTTTGCAGAATTATGTAGTTACCAGGGTGACCTCAAAAGGGTTTTTGAGCATTGCAGCAATGCTTCATATTTTTATTAATGTTCAACTGACAACCAAAAGAGGGATTTGTAATTGGCTTTTGTTTGATAAGCTTCTGCTGTGTAGAGACAAACAGGACATGGATAATTAAACAGGTGAAAGAAGCCAGTTTATTTAACTGTCTGGAATTTCAAAGAACCAATTTCATGTAGAGTAAAAGGGACAGATCACACACAACTCCCCCCGCTCCCTGTCTGCAGTAGGAATGCCTATCTAAGGATACACTGAAAAGCTGGGTGACTAGATTATTAATCTGTGCAAAGAGTATGACAAATACAACTTGAATAATGAAGTGCAGTGTCTCTTTGGTAATTGAGTTGGGAGTTTCTTGATTTAGGACCCATTGTAGTGAAATTATTTAGTTTAGTGAGTAGAAGCGAAATTGCGAGTAAAATATATTGTTTTATATGTACTGTTCTCCAGAACCAAATGCGTGTGTGAGGGTGTGTTTATCTCTTAGGATATGTCTACATAGCAAAAGAAAAACCCGTGGCTAGCTGGACTAGTTGATTTAGACTCATGTGGCTTAGGCTGTGGATCTGTTTCATGGTTATATAGACTTTCAGGCTTGGGCTAGAGCCTGAGCTCTGGGGTCCTACCACCCCGCAGAGTCCTAGAGCCACTCTTGCTGAATGGTGAAGAGAGGAAACCCTGCTCCTTTCCCCACTGACTGGTGGAATATTGTCAGTCTTCATTTCCCATTTAAATCCCCCAGACTCCTTCATTTTAGAGGATGTGAGACAAATTCCTTTTGAAGGGAAAAATATTTCCCCACAAATAATATCCCACAATTTTATATCTTAATTTACCTCATTACTTATGATTTTTTTAAATATCTTAGTTTACTTGATTGATAAGGTAAGAACCCCTGAAGAAATAAGCACTTCCTAATGAGTTAAAGGCATTTCAGTGGGTCATTATTTCATAAATCACAGAAAACAAGTTCAATAACAAAAGTCCCATGTCAATCACAAAACATACTTGGATTATAAGCACCCCCTTATTAATTACCCAGTCTTGTTTATAATAACATATTTCCATGGGGTCACTTCATTAGTTTTGAGGTATCCCTTCAATAATGTATCTGGGCTATATTAGTAAAGTTAGGAAAAAGAGCAGGGTAAAAGATTATACAGATTCTATTACTGAGTTCTTTTTCCCTTCACCAACTAGGTTCAAGTGAAGGACAAAGTACATTTCAGTTTCAGTAGGTAAAAGGTTCTAAATACACCACAAGTTTTGCTATCCATCATGTTGGGAGTATGGGGGGGGTGGGTGCTGGTAAGTCAAAATTTCAGTTAACTAATAGTTATACTTACCAATGGAAGGCAGGAACTTAGGTTCAGGAGGCAGTTCAGGGCTGGGGCACGGGAGGAGGTGCAGGCTCTGGGAGGGAGTTTGGGTGTGGAAGGGGCCTGAGGGAAGAGCATGGGATGGGGTGAGGGAGAGTGTAGTAAGGTTGAAGATTCACCGGTGCGGTGCCTCCTGCTGGTCACCTGGGAATAAACTCTTTTCAGCCATGGAGCACCCCCTGTTGGCTGATATCTTGCCTGCCTCAGGCCCCATGTCCCTCCTTGATCCCGATGCCCTTTAACTGCAGTGTTCTTCCCGTCTGCAGTACCCCCTCATTCTGGGTCTTCCCTTGCCTCAGTGGCTACTGCCAATCATTATCTAACCTCTGCTCACAGGGCAGATTGCAGTCTGTACTGGCCACTCATCATTGGCAAGGGGGTTGGACCAGCTGCTTATGCCTATCCTCAGGCTGCCCCTCTGCAGCCCCCCGGTACCTTTTTGGACCTTTGACAATGCCTAAAGCCTGGTAGTTTTCCAAGCTGAAGTTCCCCTGCTCCCTTTGCCCTTTCACCCAGCACAGCTAGTGCTTTATGTCCCTGGCAGCCTGGAGGTTTACCAGGCTGGAGCTCCTCAGCTCCTTTTCCCTGGCAGCTTCCCCAGCCCAGCTCAACTTCAGGTCCCTTGAGCTCCCAGGCAGCCAAGTCCTTCCCTCTCCAGAGGTAGAGAGAGACTCCTTGAGTTCCTGACCCACAGCCACCTTAAAGGGCCAGATGTGGCCTGACTGGGGCAAGGTCCCAGCTGTGGCTGCTTCTCCAATCAGCATTTCTCAGCCTTAGCTTTCTCCAGGGCTGATTTTAACCCATATTCTTCAGGAGTGGGGCAGCCATCCCACTGTAGAGGGGTTTTGGGGTGCTATATCCGGGAAGGTGCTCACCTCAGGTGGCTCCCCACAAGCAGAGACATATCCCTGCTGCTCCTAGGCACAGGCATAGCAAGGCAGTTCTGTGCCTCTGCCTGCAGGTGCCACCCACCAGCTCCTGTTGGCCGCAGTTTCCGGCCAATGGCAGTTATGGAGCAAGAGTTCAGGGTGGGATGGGGGCAGCGCACGGAGCCCCCATGGCTGTTCCTCCATCTAGGAGAAGCAGGGACATATTGCCACTTCTGGGGAGCCACGCAGAGTTAGGTAGGGAGCCTACTGGCCCCGCAACAACTGGACTTTTAATGGTCTGGTCAGCAGTGCTGACTGGAGCCACCAGGGTCCTTTTTTGACCAGGTGTTCTAGTAGAACAACAGACACCTGGTAACCCTATTGAAGATTTGTAGTGGGAGATATCAGAAATGTCAGTTTCTAGAGCTTTCTGGTTGGTAAAGTGCTGGATAACACAGCTTTTACTGTAAATAGCTACAATATAAAAATGATGCTGATTAGCACATACAAGAGTTATGAGAGTTTAACATACAGAAATCATAAAAAATATTTACTTACAACATTCATTGATAATTACAGCAGGTAAGACAGAATATGTAACAAACATACTGATACCAATCTGTCCATATCTCTAAGGGTTGGAAGTCTACACGGCAATGAAACAGACCCATAGCCTGAGCCCCATGATCCTGAGTCAATGGGCCCTCCCCGCAAAAGTTTTTTTTTCTTCACTGTGTAGTAGGGTGACCAGATCGGAAGAGTGAAATATCAGGACACATTGGATGAGGGGGTTGGAGGGGCGTGAGCGAAGGGCGGGGCATGAGCAGGGGGCGGGGCATGAGTGGGGGGGGGGGCACAACAGGCACAGGCGCACAGCCCTGACCAGAGCCATGAGAGGGGCACACAGCCCTAGGAAGCTGAAAAAGGGGTTGTAGAAACCATGGAACCAGGGGTTAAATATACTATTCTTTAGTTTATATATTTAATGAAAATAAATGAATAATCTGATAGTATTACATTGTTATTGTTTTTATTTTGCGCCCTCCCCTCCCCGAGACACTCAGGGAAGACCTCATGTGACTTGGTTTGCAAAGGGTGGGGATGGAACCCTACAAGTGACCCGAACTTTCGGGGGGAGAGGGTGGCTTTTTTTCCTGGTGCGGGGGGAACCGCAGCACCAAACTGCCTGTTCCTGCCCCCGGCTTCCACTTTTGGTCCTCGCCACATTGCGCACTTACCATATAACCATGCCCCCCTGTTTTCCAATTGCGCTTTTGTGCGGCTGAGCCTTGCATTGTTTTAAACTGTAACTGGCGGGGGGGTTTCTGCGGCACGGCAGGGAAGATAGCGGAGGTGCTGGCTTTGTTGGCTTTAAGGGCTGTCCCCCACTAGCACCCCAAAACACATACACCTCCCTCACTCATCCCAACACCCCCTACCCCTTTCCCTGGCCACACTCACCAGCCCCACTGGGAAGTCTTTGGCTCCTAGGGTGAGAGCAACAAGGAGAGTCTCCAGACTCTCCAGCCAAAAGGACTAGCTCTGTGGATCTCAGTGGCTGGGAAAAATGCCAGTGGGAGCTGCCGGAGCCCGGATTGGTCTCCCAGTGGGTGGGCTTACATGCTTAATTTGCATGTGAACTGATACATATGGATATACATCAGCACTCCTGTCTGGAAGAAATCGGTTTGTTGTTTTTTTTTCCTGTTTGGTTGATGAAAGATTTTCATATGCATTTTTGGTACATACACATGGCTCCTTACTTATAATTTGTATATACATCACAATGATTATGAGGATCTGTATGATATAATCCTTTATTAGAGACCTTCTGTGATATTCTTTATGAATGAGTACTATGAAACTGGTGTGTTAGATGTAGTGAGTTTGTCAGGCCTTTTGGGCCTACTGTTACAGAACAGTGAACTGTTTGCCAATGGGACTCTCATAAGAATGCAGTGAAATGCCAGACTTAGTGATGTCAGGGATATATAGAGAAAACAAGAAACGCATGAAGCGTGTCCTATGAAAATGAAACAATGTTTTCTCCAAATGTTCAGATTTTACAAGCAATATATTGTATAATGAACGTTCACAAACTTAATCTTAAAAACAAAAAGTAGTGACTCCCTATATCTATATCATACCTCACTGTATATAATACTTCAAGATTTTAGGATTATGTGTGCAAGAAAAAATCTGGTGAGATTCATTTTATTCTCTTGAGTGAAACCTGGTGGACTATTCAGAAGCAGCTTCACTAATTATTGAGTAGGCTGGGACTTTTTTGGTATCCTCGGTAGAGCTTGAACTAATTTCATATGGTCATATGATATATTCATGTAATGTGTGAGAGAATTTGCTGTGTTGTACTCTGTGCTGTATCTGTTCTGTGGACAAATTGATTACTTGACTGGATAATGATATCAGTTGATGATTTCATGGTCCAGAAGATTGGGGACTAGAGAACTGTCAATTCTGCTTTTTTCAGAACTTCTAAATTCACAGATTTGATTTTTTTTATATATTTCAACCAAACTTTCCCCTTTCCCTCTCCCCCGCAAAAAAACCCCACCAAGCATACGGAATACTGTGTCTTTGAGGATCCTTGAACATTGTATGTGGTGTAGCATTCAAAAGAGATCTGTTAAATGGAAGGAGTTGCAGCTTGATTTGATTGGAGACTGAACAGAAGAAAGGAGTGGGGTCAGATATAGCTTGTAAATAACATAGCTTCACTGTATTAATTCAGCTCATTGTTCTATTATATTCTTGATGTTATTCTGATCCCAGTAAAATTGCTGTATTTAAAATAAAATGCACAATTGGCTCATTGGTTTTTAAAAGGCCTAACAGATATTAATGTTGTTTTTCTTCTCAAACTTGAGGGGAATTAAATGGTGTCAGTCCCTGTGAAGCAGTGCAGCTTTAATGACTTTCAGGAATACATTAAAGTATAATATCAGAGAACATGGAGGATAGAGCCAAATGAGCGGCATGCAAAACCTTTGGATTATTTTATTTTGTAGCACGTTATTTCCAGTCTGTACCCTACTTCAGTTCAGGATAGCACTGGGATGATTATATTGCAATTTTAGCATTTTATTTGCAAAAATATGTAAAGAAAATAGATGAAATACTGAAAGAGACAAATTAAAGGGTTCCCACTAGATGACTTTTCCTCCCCTAATTGTTAGAAGTGGGAGACAGGGACGCAGTCTTTGTTTCTCTATCAGGCCCCATGCACACGTAAGGCGCGCTAGACACATTTTGAATAACAGAAGCAATGTGATGAAGAGCAAGTTGGAAGGAGATAGTGTGATATAGGATAAGCATCATGAGCTAAAATAAACTTATATTCAGACTTAATTAAGCAGAAATTAAGCAGTTTGCTCATCTAGGTAGCATGATTTATAAGTGCATAGTTACTGGTAATATATGGCTAAACCACCCTGAACACGCCCGATCCCATCTGAGCTCGGAAGCTAAGCAGGGTCGGGCCTGGCTAATACTTGGATGGGAGACCTCCTAGGAATGCCAGTTGCTGTAGGCTTAACATGGGCGTGGGGCTAGCAACTCCACCCCGTAGGGAACCAACTTGCTACCGAAACACCAACAACAGAGATGGAGTGCTCTGTGGTTGGTGGCCCATACCCCACCTGGGGGGGTGACGGGGGGAGAGAGAGAGAGTTACTGGCATCAGAAGAGGTCATGACAGTCTATGGGGATAGTACACTGTATACTGAAAGTTCAAGAGTCTGTTCAATATTTCATAGAGCTCCCTGGGGTGGTATAGCCATTGCAGAGATGATGGCTTTATGTAGAGGCCCTTACAGAATGTGCCACTGTAGTTTAAATCAGTGGTCCCCAACCTTTTGATTGCCGCGGACCGGTCAACGCGGCCGAGTCAAAGCTTGCGGCCCGGTGGCAATTTTTTTTTTCACTCTCTGCGGCGGACTGTTGTATGTCCACCGAAAAGCCGCAGAATTTATTTGATCAGCTTCACTTCTACAATTCGCCGCAGCAGACTGCTGCGTGTCCGCCGAAAAGCCGCCGGAAGCAGGAACAGAACGCAATCCGGGAAGCCACCGGATGCGGAAGTGAAGGTGGCCCGGAGGGGAATGGTAGCAAAGGCACCGCGGCCCGGTAGCAAAGGCGCCGTGGCCCGGTACCGGTCCGCGGACCGGGGGTTGGGGACCACTAGTTTAAAGGACTCCAATAAATAAGAACGTAAGAATGGCCCTACTGGGTCAGAACAAAGGTCCATTTAGCCCAGTATTCTGTCTTCTGACAGTGGCACTGCCGGGTGCCCAGATAGAATGAACAGAACTGTTTCTCATTCCCACGTGCTAGCAAACATACACTGAAAATAAGCCTGCTCCCAACACTACTGTAACATTCACAAGTGATATGGCATTGATACCATACCAAGACGTGACCCCGGTACTGTCAACCATTGTGAGGCTTTGAATGTAGTTTGTAGAGGTCTACAGATGATTTGCCTCAGCTCTGCCACTTCCAGTGACCTCACCTCCTAACAGGGGTGTTCTTTTACAAAATGACTCCATCAGGAGACTTCTCTTAGCCCTGCCTCCCTTTCTAGAAAAGAATTGCTCCCTTCACTTGGAGGACTGAATCTCTTCTTCTCTCAGAAGAACAGTTGGAGGGAGCCCTCTTGTGGGGGGAGGGGGAATGTGACACCAGGTTTACATAAGGGATTATAATTTAATTAACAATTATAATTTACCACACAGTTGAAACGGTTCCCACTAGATGACATCCTTGTCACCTATGTCTGATGTTAGCTCTCTTCTGTCATCCCATGTTTTTGTATTTCTATATCTCAGTTTCCTTTGGCATAAAAGAGAGAGAGGGAGTTTTCTGTTGAAAGTGAATCAGACTTAAAAAAACCCAAGAATGTAAATGATATTAAATGTTGCAAACTCACAACTGGTCAGCAGACGCTGCTCTCCAACTGCCCAGCTCTAAAGGCATCACCACCACCAGCAGCAAAATCAGAAGTATGGGTAGTGGTGCTACAGTCCCCCCAACAATACCCTTGAGACCACCACACGACTCCTTTTTGCGTCAGGACCCCTACAATTAAACACCATGAAGTTCAGATTTAAATAGCTAAAATCATGAAATTTACCATTTTTAAAATCCTATGACCTGAAATTGACCAAAATGGACCCTGAATTCTGTAGGGCCCTATTAGCACTGGTAAGTATTTATCCAGGGACCCCAGATGTCTTTTATTTCCCACTACAGCCCTAATTTTCATACAGAGCACACACAGCTGTATTCCTCTACTATGTCCACAAAAAGCCCTGCACCCTGATGAACCTCCCTCCCTCTAACAAAGCTCTATAATTTCTTCACCACATTTATTATAACTTTTCAATGTTAATATGTACAAATGTTCCTATGTACCAGAAACCAAATGTGGTGGCGGGGTGGAGAAGAGGCTGATGGGAATGTGGATGGTGGTGATCAGTATAATGAGATATGTGGTTGTGAGGGAGCTTGTGGGGAGCAGAGCTCAGTGGAGTAGAGGGTGGGAATAGGAGAAAGATTGTATGAAGTGGTATGGCAATTTCTGGAGGATATAGGGCTATAGGAGAACATGACAAAGGTGTCCAGAGATGAGAGGGGACTGGAAGGACAATATAGTTTAAGGGACAAGCATAGGGGGAGAAGTTGGCTTTAATTGGCTAGTATGTCTCATTATAGAAGCGCTCCAATGATGAACTCCTGTGGTTTTTCAAAAGAACAGCTCGTCTCTGACAAACCTTGGGTGAACTCTAGCCTGATCTCAACAGCTCAGAAAACACCTCCCATCTGATCCCCCAGATCAGGTACTCACCTTCTGTGTCACAAAACTCTTCAGCCCAGGAACCCCCTTTATACACCCCTTATTGTCATTCCATCAAGCTCCCCCCTGCTCCCCCCCCCCCACGCCTGGATAAGCAGATCAGAAGGCAGCAGGAAGAGAATGTGGCTGCATGCAATATATGAAAGGAGCCAGATCCCCTACATCTATTAAACTAATCTGAATTAGCCCCATAGAGATCTGTGTGCCCTGTGCCTCAGTTGCCTGCAGCCTGTGTATAGTATTGCAGAACCTCCTGTTAGCCCTGGAGCATCTCTGGATGCACCAGGAAGATACCAGTGGCCACAGATCTACAAGAGTCTACAGTGTGGCTCGCAGCTGGAGAATTATCCCTACCAACCCCTAATAACTAGCCAGTTTACCCAGATATAGCACATAATGTATTTCCAGTAGAGCTAAGGAAGCATTAATACTATTGTACAAGGCACTGGTGAGGTCTCATTTGGAATAGTGTGTACCCACTCTCATGGTGGGTCTTCGGTAACTTAGCCCTCCATCACAGTCTCTCTCAGAAAAACAAAGCAAACCCTTTCTGGGGGCTTATTTCACTGTCCTTTCATCTGCAGCTCTATCCTGGTGCTCACTTTTCAAACAGTCCAGCAGGCAGGGCCGGCGACAGGAATTTTGGGGCCCCGTACGGCAGATTGTACGCCCCCTCCCCCGGTCTCCCGCCGCCCGCCCCCCCCCACCCACCCCCCCCGCCAGTCTCCCGCCGTCCGCAAATTATCCCTGGTCTTTAAGCAGTCCCGGCCCTGGTGTGAGGCAACATCCACCAGAACTCCCTCACTGGAGACTCTTCGCTTGCTCTCTTCTTCCCCCGTCACTCTCTCCCCCTTCCTCTGGGGAACATCTGCAGAGCCAGATTGGGAGGAGTTGATGCAGAGCCTGCCTGCCTGCCTGCCTGCCTGCCTTCCCAATCAGGACATAGGTGTGGAGTGAGGGTCTGGGGACAGTCAAGGCCCTGGGTGATTGAGAAAATGGGACAGGCCATCCATGCAGTGAGCCTCCCTGCTGGCCCCTCTCCTCAAAGTCTGTACACTGTCAGGATCACTTCTCCTTCAGCAGCATCTGCTCTTCCCACCCTCCAGGAAGTGGAGGCCAATTATGGTGATTGCATTAACCAGACTTTTGATGTCCAGTCAGCAAAACTGATCCAACACCACATAGGTCCCCTTTCGACCAGACTTTCTGGTAAAAAAACAGAAACATGGCAACCCCAGAGTTTGATAAGTTTATGAATGGAAGTATATGATGGGGTTGCCTCTGATTGCTGGGGACTGGACTCAGTGACCCAGGAGGTCCCTTCCAGCCCTATGTTCCTGGAGGTAAAAGGGCTGGATATTCCCTTTTTCGTCCTACCTGTACATCTCTCTATCCTTGGTTTTACTGGAACACAAAATTTCCCTTTTTATGCCTTTATCCAGATTACTTTCTATTGCCTTAACAATAACTAAACAGGGCTATTCTGAGAAATGGAAAACTGCATGCCTATCTTATCACAAATGGCTCTCAGAAATGTCCAATGCTTCACTGATAGAAAAGCTAATGTTCCCTTACAAAAATAATAGAAAATAATAAAACCTATAATAATAAGCTGTGCTCCTTTCATGGTCAGCTAACTGAAGGCATTATATGACAATATCCCCTATTTATTTTAGTGTCTCCTTGGGACTGGCAATCTGCTGACCTCTGAAATTAGAATTGTCCCCTTTCTATGATGTTATCTAGTTATGTTTTTAGATTTATGCTTTATTATACTGTATGTATAAATATGAATAATCTTACCTTTATACAAAAAAATTGCTTCTTTTTTATTTACTGAACAGTTAAAATAAGAATAATTACTTCAAAATATTCTGTCTTTATGCCTATTCAATATCTGTTGGGTCTGATCTAAAGACCACAGAAGTCAATGGGAGTCTTTACACTGACTTGAGTGGACTTTGAATTAGGCCTACAATAAATACTACGAGAAACTGGGGACAATCAATGAAACGGAAAGGTAGTAAATTTAAAACTTCTCAAGGGAAATGCTTTTCTCACACAGTGCATAATTAAATGTGGGATTCATTGCCACAAGGTATTATCATGGTCAGGTGCTTAGCAAGACTCTAAAAAGTATCACATGTTTATAAGGTGATTAAGAAAATCCATATTTAAAATATATAAGATTTAAAATGAAAAAAAAAAGAAAAGAAAAAAATGAAATGCTAATGTTTCAAGGCATAATAAGCCAATCTTCAGTTCCCGGGGGCTAGGAAGAAATTTCCCTTTTGGACATATTATTTCATAAGTAACCAATAAAGATAAGATAAAACCTGGGGCATTTTATGGGGGTACTTTTGAGAATTGTAAAATAGCCATACAAAAGATAAAAGAATTTTTGTGTGTGTTGGTGCTACCATTGCCAGGGTCTCACTTAACAACTGACTTGTGCCTATTTCTCCAGTAAATTAGAGTTCTATATAAGTTCATCCTGAACACTGGACTTATGTTTTTAACATTCCTGTTAAAAATAATAGCTTTGATAATATCTAAACTCATTTTTTCTTCACTGCAAACAACGTTTTTTGTCTTGAACAAAGGGAGATAAATTTTGATTCATGAAACGAAAAACTGGGACATGTTAGGTATCCACAAAAATGTTCCTAGGACATCACATGCAAATGGTTACATGTGGTCTCTTTAACTACAACATTTCTTCCACTCTCCTCTGAGGCATCTGGCAAGCCTGAGGGGAAAAACAATGTTCTACATGTACCAGTGTTCTGTGCCAGTATGGCAGTTGCTATATTCCTGTTTTCCCCCCCAAAGTTTTTGCATTTTATAATCCTTTTATTGACAAAAGTAAAGATGATGGAAGAGTTGGAGAAGTGGAAAGGGTAAACAATGATAAATGCAATGACAATATAAACCACAACAAATACAAACTTCTTGCATTGATACAGTTTAGAGTATTAATATGTAGTTTATCATTCAACAATCTGTTTATACATTTTTCAGACAAGATGAGTTATCTTCTACATTTCGTGCTTGCTTTCTTTTCCTGTCATACAGAGCTTCTGGTTAGCTTCCCAGAATCTCTTCCTCCACATCTGACAGCAGCTATAAAGTACAGTCATCAGGAAAAAAAAAAATCATTCTAATTTTCAGATGATACTTTAGTATTGCAAAGCACCCAACTGAGTAGTTACAAATTAATAATTTGAGGAAGACCAGATTTTCATGCTGGAAACACCAATTGGCCATCACAAATGTTAAAAAAAATAGCTATGTCTCCAAAAAAAGTATAAGATTTGCTGAGCTATATGAATATAGTGAGATGTAACCATGTATTATTATTAATTATTATTATTATTATTATTAACAATAATAATAAATGTGGTATTAATATAGTCAAGTGACGTTTGCAGTTAGGGGTTTAAAAAAATAACAACACACCAGCTATTGTGAGTGTTGGCAACTCTGTTAAGAAACATCTTTAGTGGAGAATCCTTCTTCATACCCACTAATATCTTCTATATCTATATATATAAAAGTCAAGTGGTGTATGTATGTATGTACGTATGACAGCGAACTCCTCTCGCACCGTTTGAGCCAGAGACTTGAAATTTGGTACAGTGAGGGGTAGTAGGGTCTAGATGCTGGTAAGGGTCGAAAAATTTTCGGATCTCACCTCTGACGCCCCCCAGGGGTGAAAGTCTTTCAGGGCCAATCACATCGGCTGGGCGGTTAGGTGGTGATGATGTCATAATACCCCCCTCAAACAGACACCTCACTCGCTCAGCTCACCCCTCCCTCCTCCAACGGAACTCCAGAGATCCCTCAGTTCTCTGCCCCTCCCCCCTCCCAACGGAAAACCCGGAGATCCCTCAGTACTCTGCCCCTCGCCCCTCCCAACGGAACCCCGGAGATCCCTCAGTTCTCTGCCCCTCCCGCCTCCCAACGGAACCCCGGAGATCCCTCAGTTCTCTGCCCCTCCCACCTCCCAACGGAACCCCGGACTCCATCAGCTCTGTGCCCCCCCCCACCTGCAAAGGTCCCCGGAATCCCTCGGCTCTGGGCCCCCTCCCCGCCTGCGACGGATCCGAGTTGGGTTTGGTGGGACGGTAGGTGAGGTGGGGGTGTCAGGTTCGGTCGGGGGGTGTTGGGTTTGCTTGGGGGGTGAGGTGGGGGTGTCGGGTTCGGTCAGGAGGTAAGTGAGCCGGGGGGTGTCGGGGTTGGTCTGGGGGGGTGGGAAGGTGTCCGGGTGGGTGAGGGGTGAGGTGTGGGTGTTGGGTTTGGTCTGGGGGGCGAAGGTGTCGGGGTGGGTGCCCAGACCAAACCCGACACCCCCCCTGGCTCACTTACCCCCCCACCAAACCCGACACCGCCACCTCACCCCCCACCAACCCCAACACCCCCTGAGCAACCCCAACACTCACACCTCACCCCTCACCCACCCCGACACCTTCCCACCCCCCCAGACCAAACCCGACACCCCCTGGCTCACTTACCCCCCGACCGAACCCGACACCCCTACCTCACCCCCCCACCAATCGCAACACCCCCAGACCAAACCCGACACCCCCCATCTCACTTACCCCCCGACCGAAACCGACAACCCCACCTCACCCCCCCAAGCAAACCCCACACCCCCACCTCACCCCCCCACCAACTGCAACACCACCTGACCAACGCCAACACCCACACCTCACCCCTCACCCACCCCGACACCTTCCCACCCCCCCAGACCAAACCCGACACCCCCTGGCTCACTTACCCCCCGACCGAATCTGACACCCCCACCTCACCCCCCCAAGCAAACCCGACACCCCCTGACCAACCCCAACACCCACACCTCACCCCTCACCCACCCCGACAACTTCCCACCCCCCCAGACCAAACCCGACACCCCCTGGCTCACTTACCCCCCGACCGAACCCCACCCACCACCTCACCCCCCAACCATCCGCAACACACTCTGACCAACCCCAACACCCACACCTCACCCACCCCAACACCTTCCCACCCCCCCAGACCAAACCCGACACCCCCCGGCTCACTTACCCCCCGACCGAACCCGACACCCCCACCTCACCCCCCCACCAACCGCAACCCCCCCTGACCAACCCCAACACCCACACCTCACCCCTCACCCACCCCGACAACTTCCCACCCCCCCAGACCAAACCTGACACCCCCCCAGATCACAGTGCACTGTGTAGCACACAGATTATTAAATACACTGTTCGGTCGGGGGGTGAGGTGGGGGTGTCGGATTTGCTCAGGAGGTCAGGTGGGGATGTCGGGTTCGGTCGGGGGGTGAGGTGGGAGTGTTGGGTTTGCTTGGGGGGGTCACGTGGGGTTGTCGGGTTTGGTCGGGGGGTAAGTGAGCCGGGGGGTGTTGGGGTTGGTCGGGGGGGTGGGAAGGTGTCGGGGTGGGTGAGGGGTGAGGTGTGGGTGTTGGGGTTGGTCAGGGGGTGTCAGCTGTCTGCCCCCTCCCCACCTCCGACTGACCCGAGCAACGCCGGGCACTTATGCTAGTCTATATATATAAAAGTCAAGTGGTGTATGTATGTATGTATGTATGTATGTATGACAGCGTACTCCTCCCACACCGTTTGAGCCAGAGACTTGAAATTTGGTACAGTTAGGGGTCTTGGGGTCAGGATGGTCTTAAGGGTCGAAAAATTTTCGGATCTCACCTCTGACGCTCCCCAGGGGTGAAAGTCTTTCAGGGCCAATCACATCAGCTGGGCGGTTAGGTGGTAATGATGTCATAATACCCCCTCCAACAGACACTGCACTCGCTCAGCTCACTGCCCCTCCCTCCTCCAACGGAACCCCGGAGATCCCTCAGTTCTCTGCCCCTCCCCCCTCCCAACGGAACCCCGGAATCCATCAGCTCTGTGCCCCTCCCCACCTGTGAAGGTCCCCGGAATCCCTCGGCTCTGCCCCCCCCCCCCGCGACGGATCCGAGTTGGGTTTGGTGGGACGGTAAGTGAGGTGGGGGTGTCGGGTTCGGTCGGGGGGTGAGGTGCGGGTGCTGGGTTTGCTTGGGGGGTGAGGTGGGGGTGTCGGGGTTGGTCTGGGGGGGTGGGAAGGTGTCGGGGTGGGTGAGGGGTGAGGTGTGGGTGTTGGGTTTGGTCTGGGGGGGAAGGTGTCGGGGTGGGTGCCCAGACCAAACCCGACATCCCCCCGGCTCACTTACCCCCCAACCAAACCCGACACCACCACCTCACCCCCCCACCAACCGCAACACCCCCTGAGCAACCCCAACACCCACACCTCACCCCTCACCCCTCACCCACCCCGACACCTTCCCACCCCCCCCAGACCAAACCCGACACCCCCTGGCTCACTTACCCCCTGACCGAATCCGACACCCGCACCTCACCCCCCCAAGCAAACCCGACACCCCCTGACCAACCCCAACACCCACACCTCACCCCTCACCCACCCCGACAACTTCCCACCCCCCCAGACCTAACCCGACACCCCGCGGCTCACTTACCCCCCCGACCAAACCCGACACTCCACGTCATCCCCCCAAGCAAACCCGGCACCTCCACGTCATCCCCCCACAAACCGCAACACCCTCTGACCAACCCCAACCCCAACACCCACACCTCACCCCTCACCCACCCCGACACCTTCCCACCTTCCCACCCCCCCAGACCAAACCCGACACCCCCCGGCTCACTTACCCCCGACCGAACCCGACACCCCTACCTCATCCCCCCAAGCAAACCCGACACCCCCACCTCACCCCCCCACCAACCGCAACACCCCTGACCAACCGCAACACCCACACCTCACCCCTCACCCACCCAGACACCTTCCCACCCCCCCCAGACCAAACCTGACACCCCCCCCCCGGCTCACGGTGCACTGTGTAGCACACTGATTATTAAATACACTGTTCGGTCGGGGGGTCAGGTGGGGGTGTCGGGTTTGGTCAGGGGGTGAGATGGGGGTGTTGGATTTGGTCAGGGGGTAAGTGAGCTGGGGGGTGTTGGGGTTGGTCAGGGGGGGTGGGAAGGTGTCGGGGTGGGTGAGGGGTGAGGTGTGGGTGTTGGGGTTGGTCAGGGGGTGTCAACTGTCTGCCCCCTCCCCACCTCCGACTGACCCGAGCAACGCCGGGCACTTATGCTAGTATATATATAAAAGTCAAATGGTGTATGTGTGTATGTATGTATGTATGTATGTTCCCTTAGTCCTTCCACACCGTTTGAGCTAGAGACTTGAAATTTGGTACAGTTATAGGCTTTAGGGTCCTAATCAGGGTAAGAATCGAATTTTTTTTAAATCTCACCTCTTACACCCCCTAGGGGTGAAATTCTTGAAAGCTCATTAACATCAACTACACAGTTCACATAACATCATCTGGGCAGCAGGTTAGCACATGCTGTTGTCTGTGACATAGTTATGATGTAATAATACAGATAACCAGAGATCTTAGTGTTGTGTAGCACAAACATAATTAAATACACTGTTTTTTTCTTAAAATGAACACTATTTGTTATGTCGCGTAAAAAGCGAAAATGTATCGGAGAAACCACATCTAAATGGAAGAGAATGAAATTAATTAGACAAAATTAGACTTCTGAACAACGTGAGAAATGGCTACATAATAATAGAATACGAAATTATCAATCCAGGGCAACAGAAACAGCCGAACAACATCCCAGTTTCCAATTACAAATAGTCCGAGCAACGCCGGGTATTTCAGCTAGTCTTTTATATACAGGGCTCAATCCCATAGGGTACTGAGCACTCTGGCCTCAGTGCAGTAAGCATGTGTTTCACATTAAGCAGGTGAATGGGTCCAGTTAATTGGAACTACTTCTGCTCTTAAAGGTAAACAGCTGCTTGAGTGCTTTATTGGTCAGGGCCAGAGTACTTGGCACCTTGCAAGATTCAGAGCATAGTTTCCTTTTATCCAAACCACTGGTAGTGGAGTGCCTTACAATAAACTTTTAGACACACACAGTGCACCGTTCCGAGAGTTGATGCTAGTCATGGTACTGTGGACACACTCTGCTGACTTAATGCGCTGAGTGGGGACACACAAAATCAACTGTATAAAATTGGTTCTGAAAAATCAACTTCTATAATATCGACCTAATTTCACAGTGTAGACATACCCAAAGAGTGAATCAGGATGGAGTTTTAATCCTGATAGCCAATAGTGCTGTCTGTAGCCATAGAAAAATGTGTTTATATGCAAGTGTTTTAAAACTCCAAAAGGAAAATGAAGATCCTAGGAAAGCAAAATGAAAAAAAATAATCTTACAAAACTATGATATATTCTTGGCTTTTGATTGGAAGTCCACATTGTCTCAGTCAGCTCTATTAACTATTTTTCTACCATGTTCTCAGAACCATTGTGAATGTCACTGTAACCTTTTAAATCACTGGTTATGTTAGAGTAGGATACCATATTATCTGAGAGAATTAAAACCCGTATGCAGTAGATTTTTGAGTTACTTGGCTGCTGTTAAAGATCCTAATCTTTTTCCTGGAAACAAAAGATATATGTCTGCTTCATCCATAGGTTTTATACTCCTAGAGCCTGATTCTGCTGTTTCTCATATTGGTACAAATAACAGTGGTATGAGATCAGAATCAGACCCCTTGTTTCCTGCCACATCAGCACAGTATTAACATACTTCCTATGAGGTCCCTCTATTTTTTTTAAAGGGCTATTGTGAAAGTCTTAATTAAATGAATAGGAGATGTGTCCAGATTAAATACATCCTGGTACTGTGTTCAATAATCTTTGGAAATAAACTGTATTAAAATTCTCATTTTCATCATATACAGAATCTTCAAAAATGAGGTATTTGATATTGATATACCTGTCGTTTTCCCAAGCCTACATTACTTTGTAACACTCAGGGTGCTTAATATTATATTATTCTTTGGCAGCATACAGTGTGAAGCAATATAACCCTACACTGCTGGAACATTCATTAGAGGGATCTCTGGGAAGTAAAACTGCTGAAATGATGATGATAGATGATTTTGCTACTGATGTTTGAGCAGACACTACAAAGTACAGCAAGTAGAGGAAGACCCAGTTCTCCAAGTGTCAGTAATTATTTTTTTGTTTTTTTAAGTATTAGGGAACTCTGTTCCCTAAGAAGTGACAAGATAGACCTGAAAATGAGTTGATGACAGCAATAAATAATGCTGTATATTAGGGATTTAATGGAATTCTTTGGGTACTTTCAAAGAGGGGTGAAAAAGTGTCCCATTGGGATTTTGGTTTTGATGATCTTTGGACAGCATCATCATAAAAATCATACACACCAAAAATAAATGGAAAATATGGCTAGTAAAATGTTCTATTGTCCAGAGACAGTATTCTAGGTTTATGGAACTCTCTGAGATTCCCAGAATACCACACTACTTTTAAATCTAATCAAGAGGATAACTAAATAGAAAGGAAGGCCGACTCAAGCTGGGGTGTTTGTGTGTGTGTGTGTGTGTGTGTGTGTGTGTGTGTAGTTTTGTCATGAAATTACCACAGAACCAGGATACAGTCAATCTGCAGTCAGACCAGGTTTAAATACCAGCTTCTGGTTGAGACTTTCCATGGACGGCATATTAGGGCAGTGAAGAAATTAACATCTTGCTTCAATCAGAAACCAATTAGAGGCAGTATGTCCCTGAAAACAAACAAACAAACAACAACAACAACAAAAAACACAAATTTCCCCTCAAGTATTTTAGTATGGTTGCTGAATGTGGAAGATAAAACCTACCCTTCTGGCTCATGTTAGCACATTCTCAGTTCTTTACTATGGGGAAAAGATTTGTTGAACATGCCAGATTAGAAGTACCAGCATATCAGAAGTTAGAAGCATACATTTTAGAGCATTGTTTCATATATGGGTATCTAATTTTGACAATAGACAGTGCTTCTGTTCACTCACAACCCAGATTTGCATGGAGAAGCAGATTTTTTTAAATTTGTAAAATTCTTGACATAGGCACACAGTTAGATATTTGCTTTATGCAGATGTGGGTCTGAGCATGCAACAGACACCCCTTACTAGAAATGTCATATTGTTTCTTTGTGTCCCTTATCTATTTAGTTGTCATGTATAGTTGTGAAACCATTTATTTTCTGCATTACTAGAACATAACATTGTCATTATGGTAATGGTTGTCATTTGTGAAAAGTTACCATGCACAACAGATGTTGGATAAAAGAAGTCCTACTAGATTTGTGGTGAGGATTTCATGTATGACAAGCAATGGATTGAAGGGTATACAAAGACACCTACCTAGAAAATGTGGTTTATTCAGCAAATAACAATATACATCTGAAATAGGAATGGACAAACTACCGTATGTTCCGGCATATAGGATGACTTTTTTGAGACTATTTTCCTGGCTTAAACTCAGGGGTCGTCTTATACGCCGGTAAAAAAAAAAACCACACACAAAAAGCGCGTGTGCCCTGCTCTCCCATCCCCGCCGCGGGCGGGCTGCTGGGAGCGCACCGCTCTCCCGTCCCCGCCGTGGGCGGGCTGCTGGGAGCGCCCCGCTCTCCCGTCCCCGCCGTGGGCGTGCTGCTGGGAGCACGCCGCTCTCCCGTCCCCGCCCACGGGGGGGTGGGGACGGGAGAGCGGGGCACACGCGCTTTTTGTGGATTTTTTTTTTTTTTTTTTTTGTAATCCGGCTTTTTTAGTGGAAAACTCAGGGGTCGTCTTATACGCCCCGTCGTCCTATACGCCGGAATATACGGTAGTTTGTATAAAATAAGAATAAGAATCTTGTCCAGAACTTGATTGTTTGTCCAGCACTTGTGCTGAGCCAAATCTAAACATTTGAAATTTGATTGTGTCTTGTAGACAGTCTTTCATTATTGCCACAACAGGGAAGACTTGGAGGCAATATGCCTCCAAGTTGCATTCAGGGAGAGCAGCTTACTACCCCTCTGAAAGCCAGTGCATAGGTGTAACCATCAGAAACACGTCCTTATTTCCTCCCAACCTGATTTGGCATGCCATGAATCCCTAGGGGAAGAGGGCAGGAGCGGTCCCTGACTTCCTCTGAATACTGACACTGCAGTTGTGGCTAGTTTTCACATGGTTGTTCAAGGGAGGATGGGAAAAAGATTTACAGACCCTCCCCCTTTCACATCCATTTAATGGCCAGCAGAATGTGTCTCTTGCTGAGCTTCAGAAGAAGCTTGGTTAACTTTTTGGGGGAGGGGGGAGGGAGAGGAGGGCATGGAGATTATTTCTGCAAACGTGGGAATTTCCTGGCTTCACCCAGAGCTATTGTGGGTTTTTTTTTTTTTTCTGATTCAGCTAAAACAGTCTGGTGAGGAACAGCTATAAACAACACTGGTGTTTCTCTGAATTAGCCAGCAAAGGTGTCATGAATAACGTAGATGATGTTCACCTCCTTGCCATTATCAGGAAACACAGAGGCACCAGTGACCTTCTAAAGTAATTCCTAATCACAGTTCTTCACTATGATAATACAACACTCCATTCCCCTTACACACTGGTCTTTGAATTTATATCAAACAATGAGAGTACTATGGTGGAAGAGGCAGGAAAGTGATCATGTCAGGAAGCAAAAGAGATACAGTACTATAAGGGGGACATTTTAAAAGGGTGTTATCACTTGTGAATGTTTAATGGAAACCTCAGACAGAAGCAATTTTCATATACATCTAAATTGTGCCCAGCAAAGGTACTACTTGTGTGCCATTGAAATCTAAGATAAACTCACATGTAATTTCAGCAGGAGGAGAGTTATACCAGTATTGAGCGCTTCTGAATCTCCCATGTACAGACTACAGTTGTTGAGTGTCAATGATGGTGATGAGTGGTGCTATATTATAGACCAGTGCATTAAAAAAAAATCCTGTGGTATAAGGTAAATGAATGTTATTGTAGATGGGCATCTGCTTAAGAACATCATACATCCAAAGACACTGATGTGCTGCCTAGACTCCTCGTTAGAATCAGGGCTGGATTTTATCTATACCTGCCCTTGGACACTTCCACTGCTTGCATCCGATGAAGTGGGTATTAGCCCACGAAAGCTTATGCTCCAATACTTTGGTTAGTCTTTAAGGTGCCACAGGACTCTTTGTTACCACCACTAAATAAAGTAGGCAAGGATATTTACCACAAACATTGTAGCTAAACATTCAGACCCCTCACCAGAGTCCTAATACTGGGACATTTACTAATAATCCAGGAAAGACTCTAACAAGACCATTCACAGCTTTGACCGTTGGTTTGGTTGAATATAACAATAGAAAATTAATTTTAAATCTGACCCAGGTATTTTATGATGGCCTTTTTATTTCTAGCAGAAAATTAGGGAATTTTACGATATTTTTTTTGCCCAGAAAGTAATAATAATAATAATTAATAATATTGTAAAATTCCCTAATCCTCCCAGATTAATTTTCCCTAACTCCATAAACTGCTATCTCCTTTACTCTGTAAAGTCCAGTGCTTTCATATTTTCTCTTCCACGTTAAAGTTATCTTTACCTACTCAGAAAAAGAAGCCATACATTGTAACTAAGTTAAGTGCTTACACCCCAGGAATAATCAATAGTGATGTGCTCAGGCAGCACAGGAAGTAAGAAGGCTATAGATTCACATTATATCATTTTCAAACAATCCTGACTAACACAGAGATTTATAAAAATAAAGTCTCTTTTCAAACAAATTCCCAACCAGAAAAAATATATTTTCAATTAATAGTTCAGTATACTCTTTGCATTTAGCCATATAACCTGCAATATATATACACATATATTTTAGTCTAATGGTAACATACTTAAGATGTCCTTTGGGCAGATGATTCTGCGACCAAAGTGTCCATCCTGCTATACAAAGATCCATCTGAACAAAAGAATCATGTGTTTAAATCCAAAATGCTATAAGGGTCCTATCCTTCTGAATAGTAAATTTAAATGCTCATCACATCATGTCACACAAATAAAAAATAACTGAAATGAAAACCAACTACTGTGAAGAGAGTTCACATGAAGACTTTAACATCACTAAGATATTTTTTCTTATATATTGATCTGTACACATAATGCACCATAAATGTAGCTTCTGAATCTACAACCATTTTATTTCTCAAAGAAAGATACTCTTGTTAAAGAGGTCTAATAAATGAGCATTTCTGTTTTCTTGTTCTCACTATATTAAATACTGTTTTCTTTGCTAATTTATTTTCAGGCTGTATTTCGCTTGAGTCATTCTCACAATAGTCCACCTTTCACTATCATCAGTTTTTTTGTATGTGTGTGGAACAAAGTAAAGAGTATCATTGAGTGCTTGTATCAGCTTTTAAGCTACAGAAGTTATTTCAAACTCCATTATGTATGCATCTGCACACTCCAGCCATTACCCAGTCTCCTCAAACATAGTAGGAAAGGAGTGGACTTTAAATGAGTCCATCTCACAAAAACAGATGTTGGTGTGCTATTGTGTTATACTCTAAAGTTAATACTGTTTCTGTTGTGTTTTCTTGGATGATTGCAATCCAATTATTTTCTTCTATCTCAGAAAGCCCATTCACCAGATGGGGGCAATTGCAGTTCTGTGTTTTCGGCCTCCTTTTGACATGGGTGTTCAAGTAGCTCTGACTCAATTTGTGAACACCACTATGGATAACACAGTTACCTCCTGGGCTAATGATTCCCTCTGAGAATTCAATGGAAAGGTGTGACATTGCCCACAGCGGTATATTTCATTAAATCAGATTTTGTAGTATAAAGGGAGATATTCACTGGTAAAGTCTGAGGATGCTCTCAGCTGCATGGGGACAATGTACATCTCAGTGGCATCAAGCTAGATTTCGATTATGCAACATATGCCTCATTTGGTAGCATTTTGTATGTGGTTGTTAACCTCACTGGTACATTACAGGAGCATTTCTGTGAAGTTACATATTGTATCTACATGAGTATCACATGAAGTCATCATAATTAATATTCTTACAATGAATACCAAAGAGAGAGCAAAAGATTTGCCATTTAGTATATCTATATTATTAATTTATTAATTATTAGTATTAATTACCTATATAGCTATATTTTGACTATTTTCTAGAGAAACACAAAATGAATAGGAGCCTCATATATATACCCAATGATGGAAGTTGCCATCAATACTGTATACATGTCAAAGTTAGATGGCATTATGTATGCATTTATATTTTTACAGTTACTCCCTTTCTTTGTCAAAAATATTTCATGTGAGTGCTGCAATAAGAGTGGGAGATCCAGCTTGTGGCGTGACCTTGGGATTCTTCCTTCTTGGGTCAGTGGAGATAAGAATATTATGGTAGTAATATGCTTGACTTTTGGAAGTATCGTAGTAGACCCACATGTTGTCTGGTTAATGGAGCAGCAATGACAGGAGTTTTAGGAGAAGCCACTCCTGCTTCCTGGGCAGAAGGAATGTGTCTGTTCACAGGTCTGAGGAGAATAAGGGATCTAAAATATATAGTGGCAGGATTGGAATAAAAATAGAGGAAATAAAGAAATTCCTTGCAAATGGATTGATTTAACTAATTCACTGATGTATATATTTGCAGCTGTTCTTTTACTACAAACACAATCACTGCTTGAGACTTTTTTGAGAGGTTTTTTTTTCCCTGTTCATTTTGTATTGGTTCTAGTTCACTTCCCAAACA
Source organism: Sternotherus odoratus (assembly GCA_032164245.1). Taxonomy (NCBI): domain Eukaryota; kingdom Metazoa; phylum Chordata; order Testudines; family Kinosternidae; genus Sternotherus; species Sternotherus odoratus. The sequence continues at coordinate 112,921,019 of JAVMKO010000002.1, forward strand.
GTCTCCAGTACAGATCTTCATCACACAGTTTGAGCTGCTTGTACTTTCCATAGGGACAGCAACATGCACATTAGTTCTAACACAGTATGTGGAATTTAATTGCTACAGATGCAACTTAGTGTTGCAAAACTAATCTGGTTTTAGCCAGATTAACCTGTTTACATTAATATCTGAAGCCCTAAGGAACTGAACGGCTGTGTTACTACTTGCACTTTAGCTGTGTCACTTTGTTCCAGATGGATACTGAGGAAATTAGAAATTAGCCTCAATACATTATAACTAAAGCTTGGCAGTTGGCAATGTGAAATATTTTACTTTATTGTAATTATTAATTTATTTTTTCTAACAGGTTGTGTTATCATTTTAATGTTAACTCCTATTAAATGAATATTGGACTTGGCTTGTGGGATAAATATATTTTAGCATCTGGTAATCTGCAAATATAATATTAGTTTAATGGTGGAATGGACTGCATGTAATTGAGTAGCATGGATAAATCAGCCTTTGTGTATTAACTCCTTGTTAGCTGACCTGAATAGAATTCTGCTGTGAGTATGTATTAGGAGGGAAACATTTTTTAGAGTGGAATATGAAAAAATGACCTTTCTCTGGTGCAAGGTAATGGTGTGTGTGTTTGTTTAAAGAAGAAACAGCAATATCATTTGTTTGAACATTAAGAATAAAAATAAACTCTGGAATGCTGAAGGAGGAAAGTTGGAAGAGGATGCTGGCTGGGAGCCTTGTCTAACAAAGGCAAATCAGAGATTAGGAGGACACATGCCGTTTGAATGAAGAAAATGTAAAGCTTGCTCCTATTGGAACTAAACCCAAAGTATTTTTGGAGTCCTGGAAAATATAAAGTGAGCATTGTAAAGCTTTTCCTGCAACTCAAATTCATACAAATTTGTAATATATGTGATTTGTTAAAATATATTGTAATCACAAAATAACTAAACTCCCCTTATGAATCCTTACTTGGATTCAAAGTAGTAATCTCAATTAGAAAACCCCTGCTGTGATTGGGGGTACAGAGGCCCCTCACATCATTATAAACGGCTGAGCCAGTCTCCCCAGCAGAAGGAAGCACCATTATTGTGAACTCTAATGCAGTTCTCTCAACACAAGGAAGGTAAGAGAAAAGACACCTGCATCCCTCTGAAGCCTGATTTACTGAAGGCAGCTGCACTTCATTATTAATGAAGGAACTTACAAGAGGCAGTTCCTAGGGGAAAGAGACTGCCAAGGGAACAGTTCTTTGTTTTCCCCAGGTGCTCAGTGAGTTTGCTCAAGCAAATCTCAGAAAACAAGCCTAGGTGTGTATGTGTTTTCATTTGTTTTTATGCATGCCATTGTTTATTTGAGTACCCAACAGAGATTCACTGAACATAGTGAGACTCAAAATGAGTTAAAACTTTTCAGCTTCATTGATACACCAAGCAGTAATTCAGGACAATTTGAGGATTTCAGGCTTTTGTTTCTGTTTGTTTTAGAGGAACTTGTAGTCAGGGACTTGAACTTGAACCCAGCCACAAAATATTGTTCAACTCTAAAAACCTCCATCTTATTTTGTTACTGTAATACCAATGCCAACATGGAAAAAAACACTCTACTAAAGGCAGTATTTGTAGTACTGCTGATATCTAACATGAAGATTGTCTGATATTTCCTGTTAGAAGAACCTGTCTTCAACTGCTTAAGATTAAGCAGAACATGGATTGAGATTTTCCATATTGGCCTCATGCATTTTCCATATTGGCCTTCTCCCCCTGCTAAAATGGTCCAACTGTTTGTGAGAATGACCTTAGGAAAAAATGTTATTTTCACATATATTTTTAAATCTAGCTTTAAGTTGAGATGCTCTAGTGTGTTGGGGAAGGGACTTTGAAATTGGCGAGGGAGGGGTAATCCAAGTACCAGGGTTGAGCCTTTTGCTGTCCAGAAAAAAAAATATCCAGATTTGACCAAGTTGTAAGTCTTAATTCACATCTACTCACTAGTGTCTTGCTAAAATGTATCAATTGAATTATCCAAATATTCCTTCCATACTGGGCATATCCCTGTGTAGGGTTGAATAAGAGACATTCCCTGCAATTTCTGGTCTGGGCTGCTGAGGATTGGGATCCAGAACTGAGGATGTGAGTCTGTCTGTCTTGTGATCACAATATGCCACCAGTGATGGGATGCGGGGGAGGGGTACAATCTAAAAGGGAGGACACGTGATGGTCTCACATGTCTTCTCTTCTCAGTGACTGCACCAAGCCCAGGGCTGCCACACTCTCCTCACCCCATATTACCTGGGGATGGGGGGGGGAGAAGGTGCTCTATCCTCCTGCTCTGCCTGCCCCCTGGCCCATTCAGCTGCTCTCCCTAGCAGCCAGGCCCAGGCAGGGAGCATGAGGGAACTGCTTCTCACATGGCTCAAGCTGGCCACTCCAAGTCACTGCTCTGTGCAGTGCAGCGACTGCCTGAGAGAGCCCGGTTGGGGAGGCAGTGGTGGGCTGCCCCCAAGCCAGACCCAGTGACTGGGGATAGGAGCTAAGCAAGTCAGAAACATGCTGGGGGGGAGGGGAGGCTCTGACCCATCCACGGCAGCTGGGTGAAGGCAGGGAGCGGCCCACCACCATCTCCCCAACAAGGCGCGCTCAGTCTCTCTCAGGCATCTGCTGCACTGCATGAAACAGTGACCCAGAGTGGCTGGCATGAGAAGTGGCTGGTTCCACCCCTTCCATTCCCTGCCTGGCCTGGCTGCCAAGGACAGGGGCTGTGTGTGCAGTGGGCAGATGTAGCAAGAGAAGGACAATGCTGCTGAGTCAATCTGAGGGGAGCACATGACCCTGCATGCCCAATTTATGTGTCACTCTTAGGTATTCAAAAGGTAGCAAATGCCACAATTAAGGTTGTCTTGATTTGCCCCCCTTGACATATGTGTTATGATCCTCTTTAATTACACTAGTATATGCTGGGTTTTTTTCCCACAAGATCCCTACCTCATTCTGTGCACAGGACAGGCCTGCTCTTGGAATGAATCAGGGTTGTGTGGTAAAATAGACTATTATTTGCAGGAACCCTGCCTTATATGTTGCAGAAGTTGGAAGTTGTATGGTGAATGAGAGAGGGGATTTCAGGAACAGGGAGGATGGTCTCATAGTTAAAGCACTTAATGCTGCCTTGGAGAATTGTATTCTATCCGTGTCTCTGCCACAGAGTTCCTGTGAAATGGCAATCAAGTTACTTAAACCAAACCTTTCACTAATTGTATTTTTCTCATTCTATGGACACCCGACTTGAGACCCTGGGGTCTGATTTGCAGAATGCTGAGTTGCTCACCAACTGAATTAATGGGACTGTGCTTGAATATACCGTATACAAGTGCTTAGTGGATATTGCTCTTATCCACGCTGTGCCAAGTATTCTGAAAAATCAGGCCTTATATATAAATGAAATCGGTGACTCCAAATTGGTGGTCTTAGTCTCCATGCTTCCATTTGGATAATACAATTACCCCATCTTACAAGTGTTTGGTGAAGATTGATTAATTTAATGTTTTTGAAGCATTCAGATACTGAGCACCATAGAAAAGCCTGTGAGGAAATTAATATTTCTTATCTTCATTGCAATAAATAAGACCTCTTGAACAATGCAGATAAAACAAAATATTGAATATCTGCACATTAACTGAACACTGTCTACTCTGTGCACTGAATGAGGTGGGGCTCCTGTGGGGAAAAATACTGTTTGATCATGTAATTAAAGAGTGTATCATTTTGCAGACACACAAAGGGGCTACATTAAAGTTGCACAGGGATAATCGTCTACTTAAGGTAGTCATATGGCTCCCATCGCTACTTCACGGCGGTATAGTGAATGTGGAAAGTGCTCTTATCCACGATGTGCAGTTGAGGTGCAGAGGCACAGACAAACTAAATGACTTGTCCAAGATTACGCAGAGTGTCTTTGGCATACTCAGAAATCATATACCGTAGGGGTTGTTAAGTCCCAGGCTAGCACCCTAACCATCCTTCCTGTCCAACTCAAATATAGCACTGAAACCAATTCATTCTTTGTGGTTAATTAACTATGGTGACTCTATATAAATTTCTACAAATACCGTATATTTCGGCGTATAAGACGCCTTTTTAACCCCCAAAAATAATCTCAAAATTAGGGGGGGCGTCTTATACGCCGAATATATGAAAAGCACCGGGCAGCTGGAACTGGGGCGGCTGCAGGTGGCCCGGCGGGCGGGGCGGGGCGGCGCTTCCCCCCCGAGCCCACCCGCATGTGTTCGGGGCCGGCGGGGAACGGGAGCAGCTCGGGCCCCGGGGCCCCTGGGAGCGCCCGCCCGCGCGGCGGGGACGGGAGAGCGGCGCGCTCCCAGCAGCCCGCCCGCGCGGCGGGGACGGGAGAGCGGCGCGCTCCCAGCAGCCCGCCCGCGCGGCGGGGACGGGAGAGCGGCGCGCTCCCAGCAGCCCGCCCGCGCGGCGGGGACGGGAGAGCGGCGCGCTCCCAGCAGCCCGCCCGCGCGGTGGGGACGGGAGAGCGAGGCGCTTTTTGTGGGTGGTGGTGTTTTTTTTTTTGTGTGTGTGTCCGGCTTTTTTACTTAAAATCCGGCTTTTTTACTTAAAAACTCGGGGGCGTCTTATACACCGGAGCGTCCTATATGGTGAAAAATATGGTATGTTCCAAAAAAAAAAATATTAAAAATCCCAAATCATGTTTTTCTTGAAATAATCAAACCCCATAGTAAAATAAGTACTGTATTTATTATGATCCCTTCATTACTTTAATGGAAATTAGCAGTTTTTCTAGGGTGTGTGTGCATATGTGTGTGTACATATATATATATATGTACACACACATGCATATAATATAAAAAAATCACAAACAGGTAGCACTGCCAATGTTTACATTTTGCTTTAATAAAATTACCTTCTCCTCATCAGGTAGCACTAGAACTCTCATAATATATTAGTTATTACTGTGATTGGCTGACAATATACTGAATGAACCATTTGGAGTTAAGGTAAACTTTATAGAGTTAAGTTAAACTGTATTGCATTACATCTAACACCTTGGGGGTACATTGTATTAAAAATGCAAGTTTGTATGTAGAGTTGTGGCATTGTATGTTCCTCCTGTAGAAGGGAGGGGAAATACTAATGCACTTCTTCCATTATCAACCCTTTGAAACCACCCTCCTTGGGGAGAAATGATATGCTAGTTCAAACAGGAGAGTCCAGGGAGCAACAAACAAAGAAAGGATTTATGGATAAAAGCTTGAGGTTTAACCTGCCTCAGGACATTCTTACTGTTCGAGCAAATGGACAAGTCCATGGAGGAACCCAATCATTAGGGGAGGTTTAGAAGGACTGGGCCTAATGGGGCCTCATAAGACTGAGTGCTTGTTCTGAGTTGAAACACGGATAAACTTGTAACCACAAGGCTTCCCCTAGGTTAAAAGACTGCACTTGCCAAATCCATAGTAGAAAATTGATTAGACTTCTGGTAAGCTTATTAGCATGCCATGCCATTTTTTTTATTGTTTTTAATATGTTTTCTCCTTAGTGTTTTGTAACTTAGGAATGAAGAAAGTTTACTTAGAAAGAGCTGTAGCAATTCCACTGTTATCATTCTCTGAAGGGAAAGGAAGAATTCTAAGTATTCTAAGGCAAGCTGTCTGTGCTGGGAAGACACAGTGAAGGAATGGGAACTCTCCAGCCTGGAGAAAAAATCAGAAGTGGGAGAGAGACGTACGTCTCCACCTAAGAGGCAACAGCTAGGGAGCTTAAAGCAAGAGTAGCTACCCGTGGTGAACCACTGATGAGAAATACAGGTTCAGTTGCCCTGAACTGTGACAATTACAAAACAATTCAAATAAGCTGATCCAGACTTTCCCTTTCCATACCCAGCTTGATGAGAAATAAAGCTTGCTCCTAAATGATCACTTTCAGTAGTTACACATTGGTGCTACACAGAGCTTGATAGTGATAACCTAGTTCCGGATTTGAGGTTTTTAAATATCGTACTGAAATTCTTGTGTGGCGTGTATACATTCACTTTAGTTAGTGAGCTGGCAATTCATATTGCAGGTCTCTGAAATAGTATGGCATTTATTTAGAGGTTTTAAAACTAGTAGTGGGAAACTGATATTAGCTAAGAGAAGTTTAAACTATATCTATTAACATTGTGCCTTTCAGAAAACTAATCCTTTTTATGATATCTTGAGGATTATAAAAGAAAAGTAGACATATATTAGCACTAATGGAAGAAAAATGTTTGTCTAAACAAAACAAGGACACCTTGCTCACTCTTCTGCTAAATCAGTCATACGCTAGAGAAATAGACCAGTTAAAGATGGAGAAGCTATCATAAATCATCCTGAAGCCAAACTGTTATTAAATATGTCAAGAAATGAAGCCTGCTGACTTGATAAAGGTGACATTTCAGATTTACTCTTCAGCTCTTATTTTCACTTTCTTGTTTCTCAGAACAGGTACAAATCTAAAGAAATAAAGACAGGGATGAGGTGAGTGGGGGATGAAAGAAGAAAACTAAGAATACTGCAATAGTTGTCTGGCTTCCTCTTGAAGTGAACAGATTCAGAATATTTATTGTATTTGTCCTGTCAAGGAATTTTACCGAATAAACAATATTATGTAAAATCTTCAAAAGTGCCTAAGTGATTCAGGGCCTTAATCTCATTTTCAGAAGAGTCTTAGGCCTTTTTTACACTACACAGTTTTGTCAACAAATAGTGGAGGTGTACACACTGACTTTCTCCTACCACTGTTGTAACTCCCCAGCTATGCTGACATGATATAGGAACCCATGTCTCATTGCAAGTTAAAGGGGATTTGATTGCTGTCTAGCTCATTTTTTAAAATGGAGCTGAAGCTCCTAAAACACACAGGCACCACTGAAGATGTTATCTTTTATTTGTGTATTTGTGTATGGCTACAGCGAAGGGTGTGTATTGAAATATTTTCTAATATTTCAATATATAGCCTACCCTATCTATTTGTGGAATGACCCAATCCTAGTTTATCACGAACCTACTCCCATTCTATATATATATAGAATATATATATACACACATACACAGAATTTGGAGGAAAGAAAAAAAAATCTCTTGTCATCCCATTTTTTGATTTCTCTAAATTTTAGTGTGGTGTTTATTAGCCTGCAATCTCTATAGGACGAGGACTGTCTTTATTTTTTGTTAGGTCCAGCACAAGGCAATTATCAGTGACAAATGAATAATTGAACACCTTGTGCTATGAGACACAGAAGCAGACTCAGAATAGCCAAGATTTCCAAAAGTTATTAGTGGTTTTAAGTGCCTCAGTTTTGGATACCTGTTTCAGACTCTTTGAAGGGACCTAATTTCCAGAATACAGGTGTTCATCACCTTCTAGAAAATCAGGCTCATCCAAGATGTCTTAATTTTTTGCACCCAGTAGCTGAAACACCCAAAATCATGTAATCGTTTCTGAAAATCTTGGCTTTCCTGCATGTGGAAATGCTCCTTTATGAGCAACCATGTCTGTGGAGTTTATAGGGAGAAGCAAACATCTCGGCAGGGACAACAACAACAAAACCCTAGGACTTTAGGGATAAATGATTGTCTTGGGTTGATGTGCCACAGAGTCTCTCAGAGCTCATGTACTTAAAGGTGTTTTAACCCAGAAGATTGTCTTCTTTCCTCATGTCTATAGTTTTTTGTCTTGGTTGTGACTTCTTGGAGTTGGATTCAATGATACTGCTTTTGATAGAGAGACCTCAAAGGGATGTAGTCATTGAAAGGAGTGGAAATAGGTTTGCAAACAAGCGTTGGTAATTTGGCACCTGATCTTTCTGTGTTTGTTATCTATTAGGAAAGTTAAGTAACCTTAGACCTGACAAACTCACTACACCAAACACATGATTGACAGGATATTTATCCATAAAGAGTAACATGAAAGGTATCCACATAACTTGTCAAGATTCAGGATTATTAGGAGATGCATATATGGGTTATATTCAAGGAATAATGTATTTATATTGGAGTAATTAGTCACGAGGAGATGATGTGTCTTGGTGATGGCCTATTTAGTCAAAGGGGAGTTGACACTCTGTCCTGTTTGGCCTGTGATTCAGTGCAAGGCTCAATTGTTCAGCCTTGTGGAATACTAAGATTTTGTATGAGAAACCACCGGAGGCAACAACAAACAACTGAAACCACTTAAAAGTAAAAAAAAGAAAGTTTACAACAAGACAGTTTCTCCATATCTGTGAATAGAATAAAAATCGGTTTTCAGTATAACATGGGTGGGAGAAGCGCACTGGATCCATTCACTGAGGAGACACCTGGTGGAGTGGGGGGAGGAGGCATCATGAACGTTTGGATCCTGGTTCCTGTAAAGCCAGACAGTTCTGCAACAGATTGAACTTTGGGGTGGAAGGACCTACTTATTAGATAGGAAAAGTAACTATTGATAAGTGTAGAGCCAGTTTGCATTTTAATATTTTGTGTGGTAACCAGCTGTGTCCATCACTTTCTCTCATTTCTAGTTGTCTTTTTCTTAAATAAACCTACTTCTTTTTTCTTGTAAGTGTTCACAAATGCTGTGTGGTTCACAGGAGTGGTGGTATAAGGTGAAACAGGTAAACTGGGATACACTGTACTTTTGGGGGCAGAGGATTTGGACTTTCTTTGAGTAGACAGTAGCAAGGGCTGGATATAACAGGAAAATGGTTCAAAGGGACTCAGGGATAGTGGTGTCCCTATTGTTAACCTGTGAGGTAATGTTAGGGCTGGCGTAGCCTAGAGGAGAGTGCTTGAGTGGCTGTAAGACTGATGGTGTCAGGACCTATCTGTCATCCAGCTACCACAAGAAAGATTCCCTCTCTAGAGGCAGAATTAACAAGGTGATTCACACTCCTGTGTATCCCAAGAACCATAAAGATCCCTATTTTACAAATAGGGAACTGTGGCAAATAAAAATAAGTAAAGCTCCATGTAGATCCTGATGGTATGAAGATGCCTTTTAATATGTGCCAGCAGGGTCTGTGTTGGGCAGAGTACAGCACATTCTATAAATCACACCCCTCTAATGTACTTTATTGGTTCATGTAGACAAGCCCTAAGTAACTTGCCCAAGGTCACATAGGAATTCAGTGGCAGAACAGTCAATTAAATCCTGATTTCCAGAGCCCCTGCCTACTGTCCTAACCATTGGACCATCTTATAGTCATTTTTGTTTCTTTATGAGCCATAGGGATACATTGTTTCTACTGGGGATGATTTAGCAGTATGCAGGAGGGAAAAGACCAACTCCATCATAAGCAGGGGAATCACCCCCAACCTACCTTCTACTTAATGGGGAAAAGGTTAACAAGGACTCCTAGGAGTTCTCTTCAGCACACCATATATTCCAATGAGGCTGGAAAGAGAGACGGAGACATCTATCTTTTTCTATCCTGGGTCAGTTTAAAACAGAGTTCTCAGATGATGTCTTTAGTTTAAAGTTGAAAATCGTCTTCTCTCCTTTACGTTATTAAAAAAAAAAAAAAGTAAAAACCCATACAACATTAAAGGGCAAGGGAAAAGTCCCCTCAGTTGTGCATTAAAATCATTGCACAAAGGCGTTCTTTTGAATTTTGGGTTCAGGGTCTGAAATTCAAGAACAGAAGATTGATTTGCGTGAATCTGTCAAAGTTTTGCAGGTACTGCAGGAAACATCAAAAACCAAAAAAAGATTTTGTGCCAGTTTCTTTCTTTCAGCAGTTGCTTTACAACAGAAGTGTGAAAGGCACAATTGAAAATATGCAGGTTTCAGGTGTTCCTAATGCAATCCAACTCATTGTCTTCCCTTAATTATCCCACAACAAATTTTCCTTTAATAGCTTGCAGAGTAATTTACACATAAAATGTAGCAGGACAAGCATATCATTTGTTGACACCTGTGAGCAGAGGAATATTTCATTGCTGGTACATGCTTCTTACCTCCTACAGTATACCTGTGAGAGTTAAGATTCTCCTGGCTGAAAATATACCTGAATTTTCATTTTGACAGCTAGTGCTAACCTTCCTTTCCCTCTGTTCATTCCCCCACCCATACCCCACAATAAAAATCAGTCCAATACTGTTCAGTTCCATGAGCATGCCAGTGGTTTTGGAAGGTTTTTATATCCTGAGATATTTTATACTTAGAAGCAGCCTGGTACAGACAATTTTTAAAAGTTACCTTCTCTGATAGACTAGTACAATTGTCTTGAGTAGTGGCATCTTTACAGAAAAATCTTACAAAGCTGAAGTGAGGAAGTGGTTGAAGAACTGGTATTGCTCAGTTTGTTCATTTCTTACCAGTTCTGGGCTTGGACAACAACTACACACACAGAGTATTAAAGAAAGAGAATGAGGACTGAGTTTTCCCTGTTATCTCCTTGTAGCATGGAGTAGGCTTCTTCTGCACATTTCTGGGACAGCTTCATTGACTTCAGTCTCTTATACCAGGGGTAGATTTGGAACATTCTGCCACATGCAGCTTGTCTTCAGGTTTAATAAGAAATTAGGCCACTTATGTGCTTTCTGAAATAAATTCTACTCGCCCCCAAATTATGGCACATAGGAATCTATCAATCAAAAAGGAATTACCAATGATGCACATGAGAATTCTCGCTATTTCACCAGATGGACCAACATCCTGGTCCTGATATTCCGGTTTTCTCACAGGCCAAATTCCAACTTGGTGAGTGTTTTTAGCTTTATAAGCATGACCAGTATGGACAGTCTGAGCATTATAAATTAAGGGGAGGACTACTTACATATGAACAGATTTTTCCCCTTGATAATATAAGCACCAATTCCATTTAAGTCTGTGAGACATGTGCATGTATCTGAATGAAGAATGTGGCCCAAAGGAATAAAAAATGAGATATCAAGAATAGAAGGATGTTCTTTGAGGACTAGGACTAGATGGTTGCGTGCACACACTTTCTCAGTACAACTTTCTCTCCCTCCCCACACATTTATTATTTTTCAGATTTAAAAGAATGAGTTTAGAGTTATGGAATTTTATAACTTTGTTATTTGATCTTAATCATTAGGCCGGGTCATCCACTAGCTTCAATATGTGTAGGTACATTGGCTACAGTGGAGCTATGATGATTTATGTCAGCTGAGAAACTGGCCTTTAATTTTATTAGACTTCCCCCCCCAACAATGTGAATACATTCAGAACATAGTATAAATGATGTGCAACATCAGCCATACATAGCTGATAGAACTACAATGCAAAACATCAACTGACTACATATATCTTTTACCTTTATAAATCACAACCTCAAATGCCTGTCAAACACAAAACAGAGTTTCCAAAGAAAGAAGTAGGTAGAAGGGGTGATAAGAAAGTGTCTGTGTATCTGCAGCTTCTGACTTGACACAGCATAAATAAAAAGGTTGCAAACCCCCTTAACAATCTCATTTTACATTATACTATATGTCCTAAAATGGTTTCTAAAATGAGGTTTGAAACAAAATTGTACACTAATGGATAGGCACAAATTGGAGAGGCAACTGGCAAGCAACACCTTGTGTTGCATTAATTGAATTAATAATGTGTTGGTATTCTGTACACATTTTACTCAGATTCTGCAAGGAAAATTAATAATAGTATTGCTATCACATGCTAGAAGAACACAATTTGTGCTATTCAAAGAAATGCAGTGAGTATGAGAATGAGTCAGTACTTGAAATCAGAAAGACTGTTCTCCAATTTAACGCCACTGGAGGAGAATGTTAGGATTGGGATAGATGTTGATAGCTGTATTCTCACTTTGGTCCGCACTATACATTGTACAAAATTCTCTCTCCTCTTCTCAAGGCGATGCTAATAAAAATCTTTCAGTCCATCAAATAATGATTCCCTCCTGCCAGAGAACACAGATTTCTTTTTAATCTACATTTTTGTGATTAAAAGGAAACATTGAACTTTGGTTTCCCTAGCCATAATATATATAGGTATTAGTTGAACACAGTGTTTTGTTGATACACAATAGAACCCCTTTTACCTGAGCCTCCAGCTCTCCATATTAACTGAGCCCCAGTAGCCTGGGGCTGACTGTCTGAGCCCCACCACTGTAAGAACCTGATAATGGAGACAGCTAAATGGAATTCTGCTGTATTAGTTCAGAGATGTCTGAAATGGGTACGGAAAAATGTTATTCTTGTGAGGCAGCTAACTTGCAATGAGTGAAGCTACCGGTTTTTATCTTTACACAAAATGTAAAAACTAAATATTTCTCCTGTAAACACCAAAATTCTGCATTTTTCCATAGTTTTTGTGTGGCAAACAGACTTCTAGGCTCCCTTTTTATGAATTTAGTAGTGGCAAGCCTGGATAAATAGCTTTTTAACCTTCATTTTTAATACAATTTGGTATTTATTTAATTTCACAAGGAGGTGTTAGGTTTGTTTTTTGTCCTAGTCAAAAGATGGAATAGTTACATATTTGAAATAGATATGTTAGCAGTAGTTAAGATAATCTAGATCATTCAAACTCCATTACTTTATAATGGATAATATAGGGGTCAGCAGATTAGGTGACTTTCCAATAGAAGAAAGTGGAAAAAGTACTTATGTTTTAAGCAGGAGTAAAATAAGGCTGGGGAGGCATCTCTCACTCAGCTGCTATCCCCAGCTTCCATGGTATTGTGCGGGGGGCCAAATGGGATGATTTATGGGTGATGGGATCTGAACCATAATCAGTGAAGTAAAACTTAATCATATTGCCTTAGCTCATCAGTACAGACTCGTTTTACGCACAAATCCGCTTTACACATGGTAGCGTTGTGCCTCCCAGTGCTACCTATTTAATATGCAAGACTCGTTAACGTGTGGTACAGGTACTTGCTATGTAGTGCTGCAGATTTGCTCACTAACTCACTGACATAGAAATCGACAGGAAGTGCAGAGCGGAAATGTGTTGTAGGTCTACTGGTGTTTCCTCTTCCTTTTGATCGCTGATATTGGTAAATCAAGCACACTTAGATATTTAATATATAGTAGTTAGATAGTAATAAATATACTCAGGGAGTGAAAGTGGTTGTAGGCATTTACCAGTACAGGACTGGGCCCCGGCCGGCTCTAGCCCATGTAAAGGGCGGGGCTTTTGGAGCTAGGGGCAGGACTGGGGATCAGAGCCAGCCATGGTCTGCCATCTACCAGTAAGTGCTTTTCCCCCTTTCCCTCCCTGCCATGGTGGAGGGGGGCAGAAGGGGCAGGGATGTTAAAGCGCTGCCGCAGCAGCACTTTAACGGTCCTTTGCCACGGCAGCGCTTTAACGTTGCTACGCCTCCCTGTTGGCAGGGCCGCCGTGGGGCGGGGGGGGGGGAGGGAGAGGAGCACAGCAACGTTAAAGTGTTACCATGGCAAAGGACCTTAAAAGTGCTGCTTCGGCAGTGCTTTAATGTCCCTGTCCTTTTTGCCTCCTCTGTCAGGGGCCCTGCCTGTACAGACTTTATTGGCAGGGCTGCTGACTGGGTGGGGGGAAGGGGCAGGGATATTAAAGCATGGCTTTGTGGATCCTTAAAGCGCTGTTGTGGCAGCACTTTAATGGTGCGCCCTCTCCCCCTCCCCCCACCTTACCCCGTCAGCGGCTCTGCTGGTAGGGTCTGTACTGGCAGGGCCCTGATAGGGGAGGCAAAAGGGGCAGGGAGGTTAAAGCACTGTCACAGCAGCGCTTTAAGGTGGGGTGAATAGGGCCGGTACAGGTTCTTACCGGTGCACCGTACCAGCCCACTTTCACCCCTGTGTATACTACATTAGATATCTTACGATATTTCAGCATGGCCCTCTTAGCCCGCAGTCTGTTAACACGCGGTTCTGATGGCTTGACTCCCGACATCTGTGCGTAAACGGGTCTGTACTGTAGATGTTTCAGACACAGTGCTCAGGGCATTGCTCCAGCAGTCCTGACTCAGTTTGATGTGAGCCTTAAAAAAGGCAACTGACAAATATTGTTTTAATGTATTTGCTGGAACCATGACATAACTGAAGAAGCTCACTGACTGGAGAACTATGGAACTCAAGCAGATCAGTTATGATGAGGTAACCCGGCAGAATAAGTAGGAGTTGGTTAAACCTGTGCACAGAACATTACAGCAGCCAGGGAGGAGTTTTTTCTAGACCAGTACGAACAGCATTCAGATGCATTACATCACATTATATGACATGTTATATTAAATATTATTTTACGTGATGTTATGTGTTTGTATATATTTTTCAGCTACACTCCAATTCTGACAAAGGAGATGGATCAGTGAAGTACATCCTTACCGGAGAAGGGGCTGGAACTATATTTATTATTGATGACACTACGGGAGACATCCATTCAACCAAAAGCCTAGATCGAGAGCAGAAGACACACTACGTGCTACATGCTCAGGCTATTGACAGAAGGACAAACAAGCCACTCGAGCCTGAATCGGAGTTCATTATCAAAGTGCAGGACATCAATGACAATGCACCAAAATTTACAGATGGACCTTACATTGTTACTGTGCCAGAGATGTCTGAAATGGGTAAGGAAAATATGTTATTCTTGTAGAACAGCTAAATTTTAATGAGTGAAGCTACCAGTTCCTGTTTCACAGAGTTATAACACAGTATTTTATTTGTCATTAGTCAAAGGTCAACAAAGGCTGAAAGGTTGTAGTAATAACAATGCAGCAAGATTTCAAATTGAACATCACATTAGTTTTCTTTATTTTCCTGTCCATAGTACACTCATACCGTACATTATACATACCAGCAGAAGAGGAAATGCAGTGCTATTCTTAAATACTTCAATAGTTTTGGACTCCTGGGTAACTGCACTTTGGGGGGAAAAAAGTTACATTCTTACATTCCTGTACAAACTACTTTATTTTTATGTTTACTTTATTTTCAGAGGCATTTGTCTGTGTAAATTATCTATGCAATTTATGGAAAGAATTAAAACAAATGAAAGGAAAAGTAAATTTCCAGTTTATTTTAGATCACAGCCTCACAAGCTCATCTTCAGTTATTTTTTATAATGTAAGATAAAGTGTAGCTCAGCTTTGCATTACCCTATGACAGTTTTACCTTAGGTATTAATTATATGTTCATGCATTTAGCTGCTGCTTGATCAGTGCTATATTTAAAGCAGTAGCAATATGCTAGCCGTTCTTGTTACTTATTTTATTTTTTGCACAGTGCTAGATATATTTATTTTGTCATGCAGGATGGATTATATATATAATAATATATACGGTACTCATACAGTACATTATACATACCAGCAGAAGAGGATATGCAGTGCTATTCTTAAATACTTCAATAGTTTGGGACTCCTGGGTAACTGGATTTTGGAAAAAAAAAGTTACATTCTTGTACAAACTACATTGTTTATTTTATTTACATGATGGTATATATATATACATATACATATATATACCATCATGTAAATAAAATAAAGTAAACACTATTTATATATTTATATATTTAGAAAGTTCAGCTCTAGTAAGCCATTTCCCCCCTGCATCCTGCTGCCTTGTATCACTAACGGGTGACTGGGAACAGTTACCCACACTAATTCTAAAAGAGAACAGCAGGAAGTCCAAGATAAAAATAACCCTCTGGAGTCGATTTACATAAAACATATAATTTGTTCACTTCTACTGACTCTCTATTTCTCAAGTCAGCAGGTGTCTAGTTGAACTTTTGCAAAGTGGAATTTATAAATGCCAACAAGAAAAAAACATAAAAGTGAACTGAGTTACTGGCCTCTCATAAAAAAGTGATTATTTTGATTATATGTTTGAAGAGAGAGGCTGGTATGATTGAATCCTGATGGTTTATCATCATTCAGTCACACTGAATTATGATGATGGTTCATCATAATGGGCCAGATGCAGCAAAAACATAATCAGGGGTGCTTTGTACGAGTCAGGAAAGCAGAGAGAAGAAGGTGTTGTGTTTAATGAGAGGTAATCTGAGGACATTTAAAAGCTTAGGTATGGAGACCTTGCTTTGGACTGGGAGCCCTTTGTTCATTCTCTGGCTCACTGACATTTAAGATGTAGAGTGGGGGATGGGCATTACCTGCCATCATTACTATGAGGCAGTTGACGTATAGGTCTCCTGGGTTCATCAGGTTTGTGACTCTAACCTTGCTGTGGGAGTGACCCAGTCACATAGCTAGCCCCTTCACATCTTCCTACATGACATGCATGTAGTAAAATACAGCATCAAACATATTAGAATGTGTGGGACCAATCTGTTAAGTCATGTTCCTGAAATATTCAACAGTCATAGCAAGGATTGTAACAGTTTGCAAACATGAGACTGATTCTCCTCTCCCTTTACATTGATTTAAAACAGCTTTTACACCACTGATGTAAATGGATTTACACCGGTGTGAGAGAGGAGGTGAATTAGCCCAAATTCAGTTCTTTCCCATCTACCCTGCAAGACCAGGTTATTTTAACTGTCCAGCCCAGCACAGGATCTAAATCTCTCCCTCCACCCTTTCTCCCGGTTCTAATGCTTTTGGCTCCATCCCCATTTATTGTCTCCCTACTGTTTTGTTCCTCCTTAGGCCAAGGAACAATCCCTTTCTATATCCCCTTGCTTCTCTTCTCTCTCTATTCCCCACTCATTCTCTTTTTCCCAGACTTTCTTTCACCCTCACTGTGCCATAGAAACCCAACTTCTATCTTGCTCGGCATCTCTAACCCCCCTCGCCATGTTTCTCATCGCAGTGTATCTGATATATTCTGTAGATCTCCATTTGCTTCTCTCCCCAATTCTTTTCTCTTTCTAAAAGTCTCTCCTTAACTCCCACCCCTTAGAAGTATTCTTCTCTCTTCCCAATAGCTGATTGTCCAAGCCTTTGGCTAGTCTTCCCCTTGGTATATTTTTGCCCCCAATTGATCTTGATTCCTTCTTTTAGTCTCCTGCTAACTTTTGGTTTCCTTCTTTCCACTCCTTCCTGAGGTCTGTGTCTCAATTCCAGCCTTGATTCCATGTGTCTTTCTTTATCAGCAGTCTTTCCTACATAACTGGAATCTCTCCTTCTTTTAGTCTCCTGCTAACTTTTGGTTTCCTTCTTTCCACTCCTTCCTGAGGTCTGTGTCTCAATTCCAGCCTTGATTCCATGTGTCTTTCTTTATCAGCAGTCTTTCCTACATAACTGGAATCTCTCCTTCCACTACCTTGCTTTAAGCTTAAAGCACTTTATCTACCTTCTCTCCCAGCTCCAGATATCACTATAAGTCCTCTCTACCTGCTCTGTATTTTTATCAGCCACTCTAACTGGCCAGTGTTTGAACTAAGAGAGCTCTTCAGGTGACTGGTAAGAGTTTTCTAACTGGCTTGATATCATTTAAAACAAAGGTGCAACACTATGATGCTTACAGATGTTTTTTTTCCCTAAATTAATCCATGACTTCTTCATGGATACTGACCACTTAATTGTCCTGGAGTTAGCAAAAATTTTCTCCACAGGGAGATACTAATAAGTAGAGACCCACATGCTTTATTTTAATGCTTTGAATCCATATCTGCTATGCCCCACAACCAAAATATATGAATTCTCCCCCATCCCAAGGAAGAAATATAATCCCTGGAAGTAATGTCTCTAAGGCCTGATCTACACTACAAACTTAGGTTGACATAAGCCACATTAAGTCGATCTAATAATGTATGGGTCTACACTACTGAGTCCTTTCTGCCAACCTAAGTGTCCTGAATAGTTGACTTCTGTACTCCACTTCTGCAAGGGGGGAGCACTTGATTTGTCATCCATGGGTCAATGTGGGGATAGTGTAGACTCTGTTGTGCAATTTATATGAATTAGCCTCCAAGAGGTGTCCCACAGTGTTCCACTGTGACCACTCTGGAGAGCACTTTCAACTCCACTTCACATTGCCCAATTACACAGGAAACCGCTACTCCCCTGTTAAAGCCCCTGGAACTTTTGAATTTTCATTCCCTGTTTGATCAGCATGGAGAGTATGCCAGCATAGCTAATGATGAAGACTCAAGCCTGAAAATGAAAATGCACGCCAGCATGGAATACACAGGAAGTAGTAAATCTTATTGCTGTGTGGGTAGAAAAGTCTGTGCAGACAGAGCTCCAATCCAGCAGAAGAAATGTTGGCATCTATGACAAGACTGGGGGAGAAGGGCTACACCAGGGACATGCAGCAGTGCCATGTGAAATTAAATGAGCTTCGGCAAGCGTACCAGAAGACAAGGGAGGCAAAAAGGCATTCTGCTTCTGCCCCACAGACATGCCACCTTTACGAGGAGCTGCATGTAATTCTTGGTGGCAACCCCACCACTACCCCAAAACCCTCTGTGGATACTCTCAGGAGTGCCTGGCAACCTTGAGCAACGGCGAGGAGGACATTGTTGACAAGAAAGAGGAGGAAGAGAACATGAGGCAGGCAAGTGGAGGATACATTCTCCTCAACATCCAAGAACAGTTTTTAACCCTGGAGCCCATCACTTCACAGGGACAATTTACATCAGAGCGTGATGCCAGGGAAGGCACCTCTGGTGAGTACACATTTCCAATCAAACTCTAGGAGTTATATTCTATTATTTTTAATGTTTAATCTGAACAAAGAAGTAGGTGTGGTGAGTATTGGTGGCCACTCCAGCTATGCAGAGAGTGCCTTCTGAAAAAGACTGTTTCCGTGCATGGGGATGGCCTCGGAATACTCCATGGAAATTTCTCGGAAGCTTTCATGGAGGTACTCTGCAATCCTTTATAGAAGTTCTCTGGAAAGGGCTGCCTTTTTTTGTCTACCATGGTAGGACACTTTCTCACCCCACTCCAGAATTAACACTGCTGGCATCATTGCAGCACACAGCATTGCAGCATCTGCTTCCTTGCCATCTGTGTTACCCTCAGGAGAGTGATATTACATAGGGTCAGTATTCTGGATTCATTCTCCACTCTGTACACTTTAAAATTTCAGATTGATTGTTACATTGTAATCAGAACTCCTAAGATGAAAATACAGAAGATCTGCTACTATTATAGCAAGTCTTCATCACTGGGGGAAATTGTCAATGCTAGCCCTTATACTGCAAAAAAATCAATAACCCCCATCTATAGTGAAATCTGGGTCTCACAACCACACATTCCTAAATGTGCCATGGTTGTGGTTGGAAGGGATCACTGTGTATTACAAGCAGCATTGAAAAAACAGGGGCGGGGGGTAGCGGCAGCGACAGTTTCCTGTTTGTCTCCCTGTCTCCAGTGCTGCTTTTGTTAAAAAAACAAACTATTTTGGGGACTTTACCATGGGGTCTGTCCTCATTCACAATCCAGGTTGCTAGGGGAAAGGTTTTTTTTTCTCAAGTTCCAATTTGTAATCCCAAGGATGTCTTCACAAAAGCTGCAGCACAAGACCTCTCACCCATAATTCACCATGACTGGAGCAGCAAACTGACTCCTGCAATAGCCAGTGGCTATTGACTCATGATTACATTGTGGCTTGCAGTGAAGTATATTGAGGGGTTGATTTCTGTATTAAAAAAATAACCTTCCACCAGAAACTATGTTTGTATTGTCAGTGATGCTCTTGTGCTTTGCATTCCTTGCAGCTGAAACCTTGTCTGTGGTGCTTCCTTCACACCGGGACAGAGACTTTCTCAGATTAAATGGAAAAAGAAGACTCAGGAGGACATGTTCAATGAGTTCAAGAGTGATGAGGCGGAGCTAAGAGCATGGAGGATCACACTGTCCAAGAACCTGGAGGGAGAACAGGAGAGCATACACGGAACAAGAGCTTGCCATGCAGGAAGAGATGATGCGGCTTATGAAGGAGCAAGCAGACATGTTGAGGTGTCTGCTGGAGGTTCAAGAAAGGGAGCTGGATTCTAGAGTCCCTCTGCAGCATATGCTGAACCTGCTGCCATCATTGCCCAGTTCTACATCCTTCTCCTACAAATATCCTATGAGTTGGAGGCGGGGAAAGTCTGTTATCCCGTGTACTCAACACCAGGGGGAGGTATCCGGATCAGAAGGCACCTGTTTCTACACCTTTGATTGTTATTGCAGTGTATCTGTAAGCGAGCTATCCATATTTCTGCTCCCACAGTGTTATCAGCCCTTTTGCCCCAGGTTATCTTACTTTTCTTTGCTTTCTCTTTGTGTGCGTAATAAAATTTAACAGATTGAGGAGAAAAGGCTCTTTTATTCATTGAACACACCGTGATTGGTGGCGGTGGAGTTTACAGGGGAGAAAATGCAATGATGGGGACAGTTTGGTAAAGAACATCACAGATAAGTGTCACATTACTCTGGCTCATTGCTGAAATTTGTTTTCAACACCTTACTGAGATGCAGAGGTCCTCAATGAGCTCTTCTTATTGCCCTGGTATCTGGCTGCTCAAAATTGGCTACCAGGCGATCTGCAATATTGCTGTCAGGGAATGCTACTGTCACGAAAAATACTGTGGACCTGGATTAAGTCTCTCCGGTTGTCTTTGGTTCAATTGCTGCCGTGTCCCGTCACAACTATAAAAACAGCACTGTGTTTTTTGTATGTTTTGGGGTTAATTATTATTTTTTGTCTTATAGTTGCTAGTTTATATTCATTCCTTGTAATACCTTCCAGCTATCTCCCAGCAGACTACATGCCAGTTACTTCGATCTCCAATACGTTCTGTCTCCAATAAGATGACTTTCTATGATGAATACTCACCTGTTTTACTCCTCCCTTTCTTCAAATTCTATACTCTCTAATAGGGTATTGCTTGTAATTAGGCTCATGATTCTCTGTTTCTTCAGCAGTCACTTTATCATCTACATAGTGGAAAGGTTGGTAGAGAACAGATCAATGTTGTCCTCAAAGTCAAGAGCACATAAAGTAATGATTTTGTCTTCTTATCTGTAGTAGTTCACTTCTTCTTGTCCTCTCACTAATCACTTCAGGGTAGAACTTGTTTGATTCTTCTATAGATAGTAAACCTAATTTCATATCAGTCTAAATTCCTGGCTTTAGTTATTTACAGCAACATTACAAAGTAGGTATCCTGATAGTCATCTTTTAGGAATTACTCAGACTCATCCAGGCTATTTTAGGACAACATTGTGGGTAAAAATTCAGTGTGCTAAGTTAAGCTGAAGTGTCAACATCTACCTTGTGTGGAGAAAACCATATATTTTTTTCTGTTGATGGGCTCTATCTGAGATGATTGTTAAATAATATATTCTAAGACACTTTCCTGTGATTCAGAGGTAGTGTAATCAATCTTGATGCTTTCATTGCAGGTTTTTGATCATTCTTTTCTTTAACATTTATAGATTTTTTTTTTTCCCCTCTTCACACTTTTTGGTAAACTGGAAAGTCATTGTCTATTGTACACAATTTGTTTTCTTGTCAGTCTTTCCAGTGATACTTGATCAAAGTCTGTTATTGCTTTCTGTAGGGTTATTTGTCTCTTTATCTCCCCATCACTACCTTCAATTGATGGATAGATTCATCCCATGTGGATTGGATCCACTTTCATGACAAGTTTACCATTTTGACCTTCAGCTGGGATGCTATAAACAGCTGAACTTCTTACCTTTATTTTAGAATTTGTTAAAGGTGTTTCACCAGTAGTTATTCTTGTGCTTGTTCTGACATCTGAATTTGTTGTTCCACCAGTCAATGTAATTTCTTTGATTCTTGAATTCTACATAACAGTAGATTTGGTGGTTTTGGTTTATGAATATCTTCCCCCTGACCCCCATCTTTCTCATTATATAGTCATTACCAAGAATTAACTTGTGAGCATCTAGAGAAAAGTAAGGTGATAAGTAATAGCCAGCATAGATTTGTCAAGAACAAATCATGCCAAACCAACCTAATTTCCTTTTTTGATGGGGTTACTGGACTGGTAGACGAAGGGGAAGTGGTAGAAAGAATATGTCTTGATACTAGAAAGCTTCTGACACAGTCCTACATGACGTTTTCATAAGCAAACTAGGGAAATGTGGTCTAGATTAAATTACCATAAGTTTGGTGAAGAACTAGTTGAAAGGCCATACTCAAAGAGTAGTTATCATTGATTTGCTGTCAAATTGGGGTGGGGAGTATCCACTGGAGTCTTGCAGGGGTCTGTCCTGGGTCCTGGTACCATTCAATATTTTAATTCATGATTGGGAATGGAGTGCACAGTATTCTTATGAAATTTGTGGGTGGCATTGAGGGTACATCTATCCTACTTGCCAGATCGGCGGGTAGTGTTAGAAGTATCAGGGATCGATTTATCCCCAAACACACTCCCCGTTGATTCCGGAAGAGGAGTAAGTGAAGTCAACAGGGGAGCCGCTGCAGTCGACTCACCGCCGGGAGGACAGACAGGAACATCGAGTGTAGCTGAAGTTGCATATCTTAGTTCAAAACTGCCCCTCACCCCCAGTGTAGGCCAGGCCTAAGCTGGAAAGAGTTGCAAGCACTTCAGAGGACAAGAGTAGTATTCAAGCAACCTTAATAAATTGGAGAATGGGTCTGAAATTAATAAGATTAAATATTGAAAAGTACTACACTTTAGGACGGAAAAATCAAAGGCATACAAAATAGAGAATAGCATCTAGGCAGTAGTATGGGAGAAAAGGACATGGAGTTAGAGTGGATCATAAATGGAATAAGAACCAACAATGTGGTGGTGATCTGAAACAGGCTAATTTTTTTGAATTTATTCACAGGAGTGTTGTATTTAAGACATGGGAGGCGATTGTGCCACTCTACCTGGCACTGCTATAAGGCCTCAACTAGAGTATTGTGCCCAGTTCTAGGTGCCACTCTTTGAGAAACCTGTGGACAAATTAGAGAGAGTTCAGAGGAGAGCAATAAAAAATAGCAAAAGGAAACCAGAACTACTAGGTATGTTTGGTCTTGAGACAAGGGGGACATAACAGTTTTCAAATAAGGTAAGCACAATATAAAGTGTATGGTGATCAGTTGCTCTCTGTGTCACTGCAATTCGGAAAAGACATAATCTGCAACAGGGGAGAATTATATTAGATTTTAGGAAAACCTTCTCAAGTATAAGGATTGTTAGGTAATTGAATAGGCTACCTAGGGAGGTTGTGGAATTGTTGCCACTGTAGGTTTTTCAGAACATGTTAAGCAAACATCTGTTAGGTACCATCTGAGTATACTTGGTATGGCTTCAGTGCATTAGGTTAGACTAGCTGACCTGTTGAAATCCCTTCACTCCTTACATTTCTGTGAGTCTCTGTGTGTAACTATAATCACATGCTTAAGTGTTTCACTGGTGCAGGCCAGTGTGTTCTTCAGTTTAGGATTGAGCCATATCAGCCTTCTATCTGATTCCTGGTTATCTTGTTTGACATGAGAGAAAGATAATATGACGATTGCTCAGGGGACCATTCTGATGGAGACAGGACCACTTCTTCCAGTGGTTTCCTTCAGAGCTATCATTATCTGTAAACGACTGTAAATGTCAGCCAAATGAAGAATTTCTTCCAATGAACTACGTCGCTATTTGTAAACCAGGACTCCATTACTGTTACTTGTAATGTTAATGAACCTCCATGCAGCATGTATGATTACCTGACTTATGGATGGGTGGCGTATGCGTGCATTTGATGCAAAAAGCTCCTGGCCCTCAGAGAATGCATATAGGCTTTGGAGACCAGAGTGGCTAAGGGAGACAGAGAGGTACATAGATGAGACTTTCTGGGACACAGTAGAATGTTCCCTCTCCCAGTCTGACAATCTTTGTACGGTTGAGGAGGATGAAAGTATCATCAAAGAGAATATCAAACTGAAGCAAAGGGAAATGATCCCATAGTTGGGACCCTCTTTCCAGATGATGTCATGGTAGCCTGTCACACTAAGGATACCTCTCCAAGGGAGGGAACTATTTTTATTATAGTTATTAGTAAGAGACAGGCAATAATCATGGGAGATTTGATCATTAGAAACATAGATATTTGCATGGGTTTGTGATGAACGGGAGAACCACATGGTGCCTTGCCTTTCAGGTGTGAATGTTGTTGATCTCTCAAGACATCTAGATAGACTTTTGTGTAGTGCTAGGGAGGAGCCAGTTGTTGTGGTACATGTAGGTACCAATGCCATAGGGAAGGATAGGAGAGAGGCTATTCAAGTCAAATTTAGGCTGCCAGGTAAAAGGTTGAAGTTCAGGACCTCCATGGTAACCCCTGAAATGCTCCCAGATCCACATGCAGCATCAGACAGGAAGAACTGCAGGGTTTGTTAAACAGAAATTGAAAGGTACAGTGCCTAAAGTGAATTCTTTGCAATCTGCATGGAGACTTTTAAAGACACCATAATAGAGGCTCAATTTAAATGTATACCCCAAATTAAAATAAACATAGTAAGAGGAACGTAAAAGTGCCACCATAGCTAAAAACAAAGTAAAAGAAGCAGTTAGAGGTGAAAAGGCATCCTTTGAACAAGACAAGTTAAATTCTATTGAGGAAAATAAAAAGGATATAAACTCTGGTAAGTACAATGTAAGAGTATAATTAGGAAGGTGAAAAAAGCATTTGAAGAACAGCTAGCAAAAGACTCAAAGTACCAACAATTTTTTAAAGTAAATCAGAAGCAGGAAGCCTGCCAAATAAGCACCGGGGCCACTGTGTGATTGAGGTACTAAAGGAGCACTTAAGGATAATAAGGCCATTGCGGAGAAACTAATGAATTCTTTGCATTAGTTTTCATGGCTGAGGTGTGATGGAGATTCCCAAACCTGAGCCATTCTTTTTACATAACAGATCTGAGGAGCTATCCCAGATTGAGTTGTCATTAGAGGAGGTTTTGGGACAAACTGATAAATTAAACATATATGTCACCAGGACCAGATGGTATTCACCCAAAGGTTTAAATCAGCTTCTATACCAAGTGACTGGAAGATCGCTAATGTGATGTCTTTTTTTTTTTTTTTTTTTTTAAGTCCCAGTAGCAATCCTGGCAATTACAGTACCAGGAAAATTGGTTGAAACTATAGTAAAGAAAAGAACTGAGACATATAGATGAACATTTTTTGTTGGGGAAGAGTCAACATTTTTTTTGTAAGGGAAATCATGCCTCATCAATCTACTAGAACTCTTTGATGGGGTCAACAAGGGTGAGCCAATGGGTATAGTGTACTTAGATATTCAGAAGCCATTGACAAGGTCCCTCACAAAGGCTCTTAAACAAAGTAGGTTGTCATGGGATACGAGGGAAGGTTCTCTCCTGGATCAGTAACTGGTTAAAAGATAGGAAACAAAGGGTAGGAATAAATGTTCAGTTTTCAGAATGGAGAGAGGTAAATAGTGGTGTCCCCAGGGGCCTGTACTGGGCCCAGTCCTATGTAACATATTCATAACTGATCTGGAAAAAGGGGTAAACAGTGAAGTGTCAAAATTTGCAGATACTACAAAAGTACTCATGAAAGTTAAGTCCCAGGCAGACTGTGAAAACTACAAAATGATCTCTCACAACTGGGTGACCGGGCAACAAAATGGCAGATGAAATTCAATGTTGGTAAATGCAAAGTAATGCACATTGAAAAACATAATTCCAACTATACATATAAAATGATGTGGTATTAATTAGCTGTTACCACTCAAGAAAGAGACCTTAGAGTCATTGTGGATAGTTTTCTGAAAGCATCCACCTTGATGTGCAGCATCAGTTAAAAAAGCAAACAGAATGTTGGGAATGATTAGGAAAGGGACAGATAGTAAGATGGAAAATATCATATGGCCTCTATATAAATCCATTTTGCGTCCACACCTTGCATACTATGTGCAGTTCTAATCGTCCTGTCTCAAAAAAAGATATATTGGAAATGGTACTGAAAAGGGCAAGAAAAACCATTAGGGTATGGAACGGCTTCCGTATGAGGAAGGATTAATAAGGCTGGGACTGTTCTGCTTGGAAAAGAGATGACTAACAGGGGATATGATAGAGGTCTATAAAATCATGCCTGGTGTGGAAAAAGTAAATAAGGAAGTGTTATTTACTATTCATAACACAGAAACTAAGGGTCGCCCAATTAAATTAATAGGGAGCAGGTATAAAACAAACAAAAATAAATATTTCTTCACACAATGCACAGTCAACCTGCAGAACCTATCAGAGGATGTTATGAAGGCCAAGATTATAACAGGGTTTTAAAAAAATAACCTAGATAACTTTATGGAGGATAGGTCCATCAATGGCTATTAGCCAGGATGGGTAGGAATGCAATACCATGTTCTGAATTGACTCTAACTTCTGTTTGCCAGAAGCTGGGAATGGGTGACAGGGGATGGATCACTTGACAATTACCTATTCTGCCCATTCCCTCTGAAGCCCCTGGCATTGGCCACTGTCAGAAACAGAATAGTGGTTGGACCCCCGCTCTGGATGTTTTTATGTTCTCAAAAAGGAACTAAATAAAAACAAACAAACAAACAAACATATAATTTCCCTGAAGGCCTTTTTCACTAAATTACAGCATAAGTCTATATCAAAGAAAACTGAAAATTTTGCTGTGAAAGCATTTTTGACATTACAAATATTTTAAAAAAAAAAGTTTGTTTTTTTTCCAGACTTAGATTTGTTGGTTGTTCAATGTACATTACCATTCCAAACTATTCCCCTTGGCAGTTTTAGGATGACATATTGGATATTACTTCTACTTCGTTGATACTTTGTTTGTAATGGTAAAATATGGCTGTGTACTTTCAGAATCTCTCCATTCCTCCTCTCTCCCCCCCCCCCACCTTTTTCTGGGATATCAAAATTAAGGCTGAATTAATTTGGGAAATCAGAACTGTAGCCATATATTAGTCTCTCTCTCTCTCTCTCTCTCTCTCTCTCTCTCTCTCTCTCTCTCTCTCTCTCTCTCTCTCTCTTTCTTTCTTTTTCAATCAGAATGTTGTAAAGTTATCTAGAGAAGAAAAGCTGAAGAGGATAACATCAGTCTGTGTCTCTGCAGACAAACATTTAGCATTTAATGAGGAAGTTTAATAAAAAGTATATGTCTGCTGAGAATGCAAATCTATATGCATGCCTTTCTGTGGTTTGCTACATTGTTAAAATCTCAGCTGGATCAATGTTGAATGAAAACTAATAAGTGAAAATAAGATGAAGATTTCTGAAGGCTGGGAGTTCCTGCTTGCATGAATGAACTGCACTGGGCTGAATTCTCAAAGGAATTCTCAAGGATTGTGTAACAGAAACAGCCAACAAGATACAACTTGAATTTCATTCTGCACAAGAAAACAGTAATTTCTGCAGCAAAGCCATAACACTTGGATTCCAACTGTGCAGTTTGATAAAAGGTCCTGAGTACGCATTTTAGAAAGTTTTTATTTTTGTTCCCTTTTAACAGCAAATAAAAATGAATCCATAAGAAAACAATTAAGTATAAATGCATATGTATTGCTCTTTATGAATAAATAATAAAATGCCCAGATTATTTTAAACAATGGTGTGTTCTTGGTATAGAATCATGATAACACTTCAGTCTATGAATCTTTTATCAGTGTATTAATTTCCAAATAAAAGGACTTTTGGGGGCCTACATGTTTTGTGCTTGGTCTCAACCCTGGAATGCTTAATTTCACCAATTTTAATGTTATCTGAAAATGAAAGATCTTTTTTTATTTATTTTTTTCCCAAATTTGTTGTTTTTCTTAGGTACGAAAAAGCCATTTTTTAGTTAACTGAAATAGTCGTAGAAATGGAAGACTGAGATGGATCTCAAGAGGTCATCCAGTCTACCCCCAGCACTTTGGCAGAATGAAGTATAGCTACACCATTTCTGATAGTTGATTTTCTAACCTCTTTTTCTTTAAAACCTCAAGGCATAGGGAATCCACAATGTCCTTTGGAAATCTATTCCAGTGCTTAACTAAACTTATAGTTTGATTCCCCCCCCCCTTAATATCTAAATAAATTTCCCTTGCTGCAGATTAAGCCCATTATCACTTGTCCAACCTTCAACCCTCTTTATAACAACCTTTAACATATTAAATGACTGTTATCAGGTACTTCCCCCAGTCTTCTTAGTCTCAAGACTAAACATATCCAGCATTTTAACCTTCTATGTCTTACACGTGACCCTCCTGTTAAAAAGGAATCATATTCGCCTTTTTTTTCCACAACTACATCATGTTGTTGACTCATATTCAGTTTGTGATCCACTATAACCTCCAGATCCTTTTCACCAGATCCTTTTCACTTTGCCACTTATTCCTCATTTTGTATCCGTGCATTTGATTTTTCCTTCCTAAGTGTAATATTTTCCCTTGTCTTTATTGAATTTTATCTTGTTGATTTCAGACAAATTTTTCATTTTTTCCAAAGTTGTTTTAAATTTAGAATACTGTCCTCCAGATCCCCGCTCAATCTTCTAAGTCATTAGTGAAAACATTAAATAGTACCAGCCCCAGGACAAATTCCTGATGTATCCCACTAGATATCCCTCCCCCCCCCCAGTTGGATAGCAAACCACTGATAACATTTTTTTTAATACAGTGTTTCAATCAGTTTTTCACTTACCTTACAGTAATTTCATCTAAAACAGATTTCCGTAGTTCTCTTGTAAAAAATATCATGTGGGACAATTTCAAAAGCCTTACTAAAATGAAGACATATCCCATCTCTTCCCATCCACTATGCCAGTAATTCTGTCAAATGAAGAAACAATTTTGGTTTGGCATGATTTATTCTTGGCAAATCTTTGTTGGCTATTAAACATTTATCTTCAATATGTTTACAGAAAGATTGTTTAATAATTTGTTCCAGTATCTTTCCAGGTATTGAACTTTGGGTGAATGATCTGTAATTCCGCAGATCCTCATAGTTCTTTGCTTAAATCATAGGTGCTATGTTTGCACTTCTCCAGTCCTCTGGGACATCACTCACCTTCCATGAGTTTTTAAAGATAATTACTAATTGTTCTGAAGTTGCTTTTATTAGTTTCTTAAGCGCTGTCACAGGGCGGCACAGGCTTCCTTCCCCTAGTCCCTGTGCCCTGTGTTTAGGCTGGGCAAAGAAAGGTTTGCAGACACTCCTCTGGTGCTTCACCCATGGTCTTTTATTTACAGTGCCTTCAAAGTCCCCACGTCCCCAACATCAGGCCCCTCACAGACCTCTCTCCAGGTCTTCTGGCCCCTCGAGGCTTGTATCCCCCAGCAGAGACCGAGCTAAGTATCCCCTGTCCTCCTGCCTGGCTAGCCTCCCTGACTGCCCCTGAGTCGGCTTTTCTAGCCCTTTCTGCTCCCTGCCCCAGCTGTGGTCAATCTCTCTAGCCAGGGGCTGTGAGCTAGCCTTCATTAAGGCTTCTGGCAGGCTGCTCCCTGCATCAGCCCCTGGCCCTGCTATCCATAAGCAGGGTTTAGCTTGCAGGGGCAGGGCATTCTCAGGATTCTTACCCTCGCCCTGCCACAAGCGCCATATCTATCTCCTTATTGATATTGGCCAACTCTGTGTATGGAAATAGGAAGGCTGAGGCTACGTGAAGGAGCAGGACAAAGAATGAACCTCCAGAAGTAGCCTTCCTTCCACTAACTGGTTTCTTGAAAATAATATCCAAATGAGATAACAAAAAAGATTCATAATCAAGTATTTACTGAAGAAACAACAGTAAATTTCAGTTTCTTTATTGCATTTGGAGCCATCATGAACTTCTCTGCTGCACTTTATCAACACAGCAATTCACACAGTTTAATCTCTCTAGGGTGTAGTTCATAACCCTGTTCCACCTTATGACATAGCAGGAGCTGCAATATATAATTTGCTAAAAATATCTGTTAACCACAGCAAGAAGGCTGTTCCCAGGTGTTTCTAATAATTCAGAAATTCTGTCTCTGAAATTCCATTGATAGTCTTGGAGAAAGCAGTGTTAGGTTTAAGTTTTTGTTCTTTGGAATCTTCTGATGTCTATACTTTAATTGTTTTACACCTTTTGTTGATTTCTGGAGCCTCACCAATGTGATTTAAAATGAATGTCTTTCAAGATCAGTATCTGCAGCAACTTTTGGACTTATCCCAACATGTATAATTTTAGTGTGTTCAAAATCTTGATCTGGATATGAATTTTGAAATTGCTGCTATCTTTACATAATGAGCTGAAACAAAACCCCAGATCTTAACACCCATAATTTTTGCAGTTAGAGACTAGGTGATAACACCTTAAAAATATGAAAGGATGGAAAAGGGAGACTCAGTTCTGCACTATGATCCCTTCTCTATCTAGAAAGAAAAGATTTGTGGGAAAAAATTGGAAATTTTGGACGTGCATTTAAAAATAATTGTTTGACTGGAGATCTGGAACTTTTATCAACTAAATCTTGTTTTTCTGGATGTACAGGTACCTCTGTTCTACAGGTGACAGCTACAGATGCAGATGACCCTACCTATGGGAACAGTGCCCGGGTGGTATACAGTATTCTTCAGGGACAGCCATACTTCTCTGTTGACCCTAAAACAGGTGGGCACTTTATATTTCTTATAGTTTGATGCACCTGAAAGATTGCAATCTGGTAGATTGTAACCCAACATCTGAAAGATTTTTTTTCTCCTATTAAATTCTATCATTGACTTCAGCACTCTTTGAGCTATGAAAAGTGCAATCTTGTACTATAATGAAATGTCTGTGTATAGAATTAATTCTTCAAGGAGTTGTGATATGAACCATCCAGAGAAAGCGGAATATCACATTTTTTTGTACTTTCAGGTTTAGGCTCAGCAAACCACTCAACTGTGCCTCTTAAGTTATTTTAAATGTTTTGTCTTGCCTGTAGGACAGGCTTAGCAGGATTATTGAATGTGAGCTTCAACACACATACCATAACAAACAAATATTCTGTTTGTATTTCTAAAACTGCAGTATTATCATTAGACTTAATGTGTGTTCTGTATGACTCAAGGAGTAGAATGAGCTGAAATGATGAAGTTTAAGCTCTGTTCATCATTTATGCTCCTCCCCCAAAGATACATAAAGCATAAGACAAGATTAAAGAAACCCAATTAGCTTATTAGAGTAAGAAATGTCTACCAAGTGGGGTGTTTAATATTGCTTGAATTTCCTGAACTCCATTAACTTGTCTATTGTTTGATGACAGACATTTTGTTTTGTTTAACATGATTTTTGTCTGTAATAACAAGGCTGTTTAATACAGTATTCATTTCAGATTAATTTAATAACTGATGTTTTTCTCTCCCCCCCCCCCCATTCAAAAACAAATCCTCATAAGCTAGCAAAATTTTGCTATGGAGGAAAGAGATCACAACTACTATTTATGAAAGAAAAATATGCTTTTTGAATTGTATGACATGAAATAAATTCAGAGACACTTTATATTGTGGTAAACCCAGGGCTAGAGACTGCCAAAGAAGGTTGTGGAGAGAGGGGTAATTGCAGGTTAAATTAGGTCCAGCTGAGCAAGGCTGCCACAGTCAGAAGCAGGGCCAGCTGAGACCAGTTAAGGAGGCTGCCAGAGCCCTTTAAAGAGAAGCCTCCCCAGAGAAGGGTGTGGGAGTTGAGGAGTGCGGTTGGAGGCAGGAGGAGTTAGAAGAGCGAGTTTTGTGGAAGCAGAAGAGAGTGAGGGAGAGTGAGAGTCAAACCCAGAAAGGTTGCCAGCAGGCAGAGAAGCTGGAAGGAGCCCCTTCCCAGGAGGGAGGTCGCCCTCCCTAGCCAGGTGAGGGGCCAAACTCAGCCAGAGAGAGCTGCTCGAAAACCTGAATCTGGAGTGCCCAGGGGGTCACCTTGCCACAATATGTGTATATGTTTACAGGAGGCTTGTTACATGTGAATGTATGTGCTTGTGTATGTGTGTATGTTGATCTCCATTTACACAACTGCTGGAGAAGTAAATTGACTATGTGGTGTGAGGTAAGAGTATCTGAATCTGGCCCTTATTAATTATAAACAACATATTTTTATCAGGAACAATGGGTTCTAATTCTCTCTGACATGTCTCAAGACAAGAAGACTGTAGACTCAGATCGAAACTTAAAATTTTGTGCTGTCTTTAAAAATATGACTTCTTGACTACATTGGAAATATGGGATGGGAGAAGAATACGTTTCATTCCTTATATGGAAGGTAAAAAGTGAGACATAGATAGAGATGGCTGATGTGGGCAGAGAAAATGGAGAAAGGTATTTGCCTTGGCAGGTAGTTCCGGTAACTTCAGTATGCTGAGTTTGATATGATACACTGGGAATATTAAGATGCTGGAAAATGAAGAAAAAGGTATATTGTGTGGCTTTAAGGTGTTTGTAATATAGATGTAGGATAGTCGGAAATATAACAGGAGAATATGAACTGTTTGATAGTCTTTGTAAAATCTTAATTCTGAACTTCCAGATTTTCAATCATTTCTATTCTTTACAACTATAATAGGTTACTTTTCCTGACGTCTTTATTTCTTCTACATTATCTTAATTAAGATTTTATCACAATTCTTAAATCTTCTTGGAGTCTTTGGCTAGAGACATCTTAAATCTTTTATAGCTAGCTGTCCGTTGTGAATAGTGACTTTAAGAAATACATGGTTGTAACTACAGATAGTTTGAACCCAGTTCTATGCAATTTACAATTCAAAGACTTTAATTCTGGACTTCACAGAGATATGGTATCAAATATCTCAAAAAATAAATCATCACACTTTCAAAAGTTATCAGAGCTGAAGAGAATAAAACAATAGTCACTAAAAAAATAAAATAAATTTGAAATATTTTGATCAACAGTGTTTTTTTTAAAGTTAGACTTTCAAAAATGCAACAGTTTTCACATTTTTTTTAATTTATATGTCTTAAGACATTTTCTTAGTTACCCTCAACTAAAAAAAAAACCCCATAAAAATAAAATAAAACTAGACTACTTCCCTGACAAAAGAATATGTGCAAAATGTTCAGGCAAATAATTTAGTTTTCATCAAGAGAGAGGGATGCCTCAAGTGGAAACTTAACCACAGCCAACTACTATCGAAGCTTAAGGTTTATAACATGCTTTGATTACAAAAAGGTGCTTGTAGTGGGGTGTCTGCCCCACTCCAGGTAAAAAGAAGTTAAAACAGCCCTTTGCAGGGCTGTAGCAAGGGAACAGCAGCCCTGCAGAGGGTGCAAGTGAAAGCAGCTGTGGCTGGGTCAATTAGGGCCCAGCTGGCCCTGATAAAAAGGCCCAGAGTTTGCTGCAGAGGTAGAAAGGCCTGGCTGCTGGGAGCTTGAGAGGGTACCTAGAGTGAAGCAGGGCTGGGGCAATGCAAGAGGAGCTGGGGAAGCTCTGGCCTGGAAACCCCCAGGCTGCAGGGCCTAGGAGACGGCCCAAGAAAGGGTACTGGAGCTGCAGGGGGCCCCCAAAGCCCCCTTGCCTGTGATGAATGGCAATGATACTGCAGTCTGCCTCAGAGAATGGGGGCAAGTGGTGACTAGCAGTTGCCTACACTGAGGCAAGGTGGGGATAGGGAGTGGAGTCCCTCAGGGAGGGGAGACCCAGAGATTGTGGGGGTACTGCAGGGGTGCAGCACCCCAGGGAACAGGGCACCGGAGTCCAGGAGGAACACGGGGCCAGCAGCAAGTGGGACATCAGCCTGAAGAGGGCACTCCAGATGCTGGAAGAGCTCATTCCCGGACGTACCAGCAGGAGGTGCCGCAGGGTGAGTCCCTGCCCTGCTACAGTGCTCTATAAGTTTTAAGTATTATTATTTATTCACTAACTACTCTTAGTAGTTCTGCTGTGGAAAATTCAACTGGACTCTTTTCTGCCTTGCTTCATATCTTCAGCAAATGATCATCTATGTTCTGAGTATAAAATATGTATTACTGGTGCTCATGTTAGCAGAATTAACCTGCATCAACTTAATTTGGGACCAGGATGTGACTTATATACAGTAACTCCCCACTTAACGTCCTCTCTCATAACATTGTTTCCATCTTACATCCCTGCTCCATTACAAGACATGCTCCGTTTAAAGTTGTACTATGCTTCACTATAATGTTGTTTGACTGCCTGCTTTGTCCGCAGCTGGCAGTCCCCTGATCAGTTCTCCTATGCTCTCCCCCACATCACCTCCTGTCCACCGGCAGACCCCTCAGATCAGCTCTTTTTCCCTGTTCCCCCCCCCCCCCACCACCACCACCTCCTGCCTGTGGCAATCAGCTGGTTTGTGGCATTCAGGAGGCAGGACGGAGGAGGAGTAGCAAGGAGTCTGCACACAGCCTCCCGCTTCCATCCCCTGCCTCCTACCGATGGCAATCATCTGAGTTGTGGAGATCAGGAGGGAGAGGGGAGGAGCAAGGACTCGGCACAAAGCCTCCCCCCCCTCCTGCCTCCTGAATGCCACAAACCAGCTGATTGCCACGGGCAGGAGGCAGGGGAGGGAAGGGGGAAGAACGAGGATGTGGCGTGCAGAGTAAAGGGGGAGGTGGTGGGGTAGGAAGAGGCAGATCAAGGGTGGGGGCTTGGGGGAAGAGGTAAGTGAGCGGGCTGAAGGTTGAATCCCCCCATCCCAGGTGCTTGCAGAGTAGGGAAAGCTGCTGCTGTGCAATGTGCTTCTCCTAGCCTACCGCACATTCAGCCTCCTTGCCTGCCTCATTGTCTGCAGTGCCAGTGGGCTGTGCCTGTGTGCGGTAAGGTGGGGGCACCTCCCAACTACAGTACTGTACTATGTGTATAGTATGTTTGTAAACACACAGGACGTGCACACTACTCCCACCTTCCCCCCCCCCCCCAGTGATTCACTGTTGTTTTATGGCCCAACAGCTCTGCTCAGGAGTAGGGCTCTACACCAACCAATTGGGAGGCCACCAGCTGCCTGCAAAACAGCTGCAGGTGGTGCTCAGCAGAGGCCTGACTTGCTGTCTTGCTACAGAATAAACAATGTTTTATCTGCTGCCCATCCCTTCACTGGGGGGAGGTAAGAACACAGGGTGCGGCAGCCTGCCCAAAGCACATTACAAGAACAGTGTTCTAGCACTTGCTTCAGTATAACAAGGGGGAGAAGCAGCACAGAGATACACAGAATCTGGCCCTGCTCCCATGAAAGTCTGTGAAATCCACAGGAGCTTTGCCATTCATTTTAATGCCAGCTACATCTCTCTGTCCCTGCATACACACAGGAGAGAGGGGCGCAACTCTTCAGCAAATGTTATTTTCCTCCTCTTACTGCATTGGCTGCAATGCTGCCTGTGTGCTGAGTGCATGGTTACTTAGGGAGATACAGCAGGGCCACTTTTCCAGGGCTAACATTTCCCGAGAGAAGACAGTGCCCGGATTAGCAGCTAAAGACCATCTAACTTTGTTTTAAAATGGTAATGCTGCTGGAGACATGAAGATGAAACCACTTACAATGTACCAATTTGAAACACAACATGCTCTCAAGAGATTTTCAAAGGAACACCGGTCTGGTCATTTGGAGATCCAATAAGAAGGGGTCGATAACTGGAGCTAATTTTTTTTCAGAATGGCTGACTCTCTATACTATCCCTGCTTATTGATAATGCACTGGCTCATCCAAATAACCTGGACAACCTGTGCAAAAACATCAAAGTTGTCTTTCTGCCACCTAACGCCACATCACTCGTCCAACTCCTGGACCAAGGAACCATCACTGCATTTAAGGTGTATTACTTGCGTCTTTCTTTTTACCAGCACATCAGAGGCACTGATGGGGAAGACAAACCTACAATTTGGCAATTTTGGCGTGACTACAACATCCTGAAGTGCATTAATAACATTGATGAGTCCTGGGCTGAAGTCACTCAGCATGTATGAATGGTGTGTAGGGGAAGTCGTGACCTTAATGTGTCAATGACTAAAAAGGATTTAAAGATGTTGTACCCGCTATGAAGAAGGATATCCTCGGGTTGGCCAAGAAAGCAGGTTTTGATGAGGTGGAAGAAGGCGACATTACACAACATCTGCAGTCACATGGAGAAGAGCTAACCAATGAATATCTGATGCAACTAGATGTGACGAGAGCAATGGAAGAAGAGGACCAGGAAGTAGAAGAACCAACCCATTGAAATTTCACTGCCAAACGTCTTTTTGAAGCTTTCGAAATGATTGAAGCTGGCTTGCAAATCCTGAGTGATGATGATCCTAACAGGGAACACAACTCCAAAGTGATTAGGGGAGTTGGTCATCTATTGACTTTCTATAAAGAAATTTACTAAGAAAAAAAAGAAAACTAAAGAACAATCTCTAGATGTGTTTTTTTCGAGTTCAGAAAGTTGAGCACGAACAACAAGAGGAGCAGCCAGACAATCCACCATCTTCCACTCACTCCACCACCTCAACCAAGCTTCATACTCAGCAATAATTATAGTATTAAATTGTTTTTTTTTAAACTGTTTAAAACGTATACCCGTATTAAATTACTGGTCGAAAATTGTTTAAAATGTATATAATGTCTTTTGTCTGGCCCCCCCAAAAAACAAAAACCAACCCTGGAACCTAACCTCCCCTATTTACATTAATTCTTATGGGGAAATTGGATTCACTTAACATTATTTCGCTTAAAGTCGCATTTTTCAATAACATAACTACAACGTTAAATGAAGAGTTACTGTATAGGGAACCCTAGGGTAGTAGTCTTCCCCCACTACCTCCATATTATAACTAATGACATTATAAGGTAATTAAAGAAAGCGAGGAATACTTGTAGCACCTTAGAGACTAACGAGTTTATTTCAGCATAAGCTTTCGTGGGCTATAGCTCACTATGCCGAAATAAACTCATTAGTCTCTAAGGTGCTACAAGTATTCCTCACTTTCTTTAGGGATACAGACTAACACGGCTGCTATTCTTGAACCTAAGGTAATTAAGTTATCAGTGGATGTGGATGGTTATGGAACAAGTAAATTGATAAATATGTTAGGGCAAAGTGTCATTTTCTTAAAACAATGAATTCTGGCATTATTGCCAGAACTTTTTTGAAGAATCAAGAAATGCTTTTAAATACTTTTTTTGACATTTGTACATTGCTTGTTCGATGACAGAGAGCGGAGTTACAATTTTCAGATCCCAACTTTCCTAATATTTGGTAGATTTTGAATCCAGGCTTTTGATTTGGAACTCTCTCCGCTAATTAAACACCACATCAAAACTCTTTGTTCATAAATATAAGTGTATTAAATCAAAATTATATAATAAAGATAGATAAGCTGTAAAGCTCTATAGACTGAAAGTACAGTACAGATATCTTGCTGTATTAGGGCATGATCAAAAGCCCATAGAAGTTGCTTGGAATCTTTCCTTGAGTGTATTACTCCCAAAATAGCTTTAATAATTCACTCAATGGTATCAGAAATATGAAACCGATATGCAGACATACTTGATGAACTTCATTAAAAATATACAGTGTGCAGTATTCATTAGCAATTTACTGAGACTTGTACAATGATAGATTTTATCTTTTTCACACTAACAATTTATCTTAAATCCATTAAATATGCTGAAATGTGTGTTATGAAAATCTGGCTCCTGACACTAATTTAAAATATAGAAATTGATGCATGGGAAATAGATTTATTCTTGAACCAATGTTTCTGAACAAGTCATGAAGAAAAGTTAAATATTCAGATTACACAAAAAATGTACTTTAAAATGATTGACTGATTGGAACTGGGTGGCAACAATACACCAGAATTCATAATTGTAGATTAGTTATTGTTGTTTTTGAAAATATTAGTTTAGAAGTTTAAATTATAAAGCAAAATATTTGCGAGAGAATATTTCTGCAAACTTGTATAAACAAATAGGAGAAATGTGGCCTCATTTTGTGTTTTCAAGAATGCAATCAGATTGTAATGGTTTCAAGCATTTCTCATAAGAAATCACTCATTTACAACATCTCCGGACTGGTTCTTTAACTGAGAGTACAATAATAATGATATTAAAAGGTGCTAATACAAGAAGGGAGTTGCAGGTAGTTCCAAATATAAGGATGTGTCATGTGTGCCAAACTGGCTATCTCTGTGATTTATAACATATGGCCACTTCTATTTTGTGTAGCACAATATACTTCTTCATCATTCACAGACAGCACTTAGATTTTGTGGTATAAAAATCTTTAAAGAATTATTTTACATATATGTATTTATAATTCACCATGTGGTGGTGGTGTTAGGGGGATAAGAGGGACAAGCAGCATGGGAATACTAGCTCATAAACCAACTGAATACTGTAGGACATAAAATTTGTGTATCTTTTTATTTTTGAAATGTTAAATCATGATGCTTAACAGTAATATGTGATGAAACTTATTAACATTAATAATTTATAATCATGGTATTGCTATACAAACACATGTACCGTATTTTTCGCCCTATAGGACGCTCCGGCCTATAAGACGCCCCCGAGTTTTTCAATAAAAAAGCCGGACAAAAAAAAAAAAAAAAAAAAAAGCGCCTCGCTCTCCCGTCCCCGCCGCGCGGGCGGGCTGCTGGGAGCGCGCCGCTCTCCCGTCCCCGCCGCGCGGGCGGGCGCTCCCAGGGGCCCCGGGGCCCGAGCTGCTCTCGTTCCCCGCCGGCTCCGAACACATGCGGGTGGGCTCGGGGGGGAAGCGCCGCCCCGCCCCGCCCGCCGGGCCACCTGCAGCCACCCCAGCTCCAGCTGCCCGGTAAGTGTTTCATATATTCGGCATATAAGACGCCCCCCCTAATTTTGAGATTATTTTGGGGGGTTAAAAGGGCATCTTATATGCCGAAAAATATGGTATATAGCAACATGCTACAAACACTTGTGTGCTCACCCCATTTCAGCTCACTTAAAAATGGTGAGCTAATAGTACAGGCACACTTATAGTTGTATTCCTATTTTATAAAATAGTACAACTATTAATGTGCCTACATTACCATTAGCTCTGAATTTTTAAGTGAGCTGAAATGGGGTGAGTACTTGAGTCTTTGTAGTTTTAGGTGGTGTGACTTTCTTCTTTGTGTGTTTGATGGTTTTGGTCACATTGGGCAGGATTGTGGCTTTTGAGTGAGGGGAGTACAACATCCCTTTGTCTCCATGCAGAGGTCAGCCACAGAGCACAACACACTACAGGACGGGCAGATCACTATGTTTTTGATTTATTATTAATTTTTAGTATCACTATCACTTAGGGGTCCTGATCAGGGCTCCCAAATTTATTTGGGCATAAGATTTTATGGCTAAAACCCATTTTACCAGATGCATGGAGTGAAAAATACAGTAAGCAGTATATATATATTAGAGCCCACGAAAATATGGGAGTAGCCTTACCAAGTGGGGGGGGGGGGGGAGGAGTCAGTGCTAACAAGGCCAATTCATTTAAGGTGGAAGTGACCTATTCTCAACAGTTGACAAGAAGGGGTGAATATCAAGAGAGGGAAACATTATTTTTGTAGTGTTAACAAGGCCAATGCAATGAAAGTGGATGTCACCCCTTCCCAACAGTCGATAAGAAGATGTGAATACAGTAGAGGGAAAATTACTTTTTTGTAGTGACCTATCCACTCCCAATCTTTATTCAGGCCTAATTTGATGGTGTCCAGTTTGCAAATTAATTCCAGTTCTGCAGTTTCTCGTTGAAATCTGTTTTTGAAGTTTTTTGTTGAAGAATTGCCACTTTTAATTCTGTTATTGAGTGTCTAGGGAGTTTAGAGTGCTCTCCCGCTTATTTCTGAATGTTACAATTCTTGTTGTCTGATTTGCGTCCATTTATTCTTTTGCATAGAGATTGTCCGGTTTAGTTTCCATTTAGAAATTGATTTAATTACAATTGTGAAACTCTCTCCTGGGAACATTTCAATTAATGTCTTATATAAATTTGGCATAAGTACATTCCTTACTGATCTAAGGTAAAGACAAGCCTGTTTGGTAGGGCTCATAATTGGCTGCTTTTTTTATTGAGGATGGTTGACAATAGCACATGATTTAGCAGATCTGAGTCTAATTCTTTCTTCTGCATCAACTTCCTCTGTGACCTGAACAAGTCACCTCTTTCTGTTCTTCAGTTCCCCATCTGTAAAATGGGAATAATAGTACTCTCCTGCTCACAGGGGTGTTGTGAGGATAAATATGTTCAAAAATGTGAGGTATTCAGATACTAAAGCAATAGGGGCCATATAAGTAGCTTAGATCCCTCCCTGCTCTAGTGTGGAAGTAAACTTTAAATCATTTAAACTCCCTGCTTGGTCAGCTGCTGAGACATCACAGCTGAGTGCTGCCCACTGAAATGGACTCAGAGTAAATTCTTGATCTGGCTTATTATGTTGTACTACAGTCTTGACATTCTTGACATGACTAAGGGCCCTAAACCTTTGTAGCTCAGTATTTAAACCTTAAGAACTCTGCAAGAATTGTTACATGAAAAATGGAATTTTGCTGAAGATAAATTCGATTTACATTATGCAAGCAAGCACAGAGTCTTGAAAGTCTTACCTACAATTATAACTCAGACTATTTACTTATACCTTCACTACATAATCCAAATGTATTACTATACTTGACTGATTTTTGCTTTATAGTGTCAAAAGGAGGTCATACTGGAGAATGACCATGTCAGTCAAGGTCTTCTCTACCAGTGACATATGTTACTAACAGAGCATGCAGCTCCACTTAAGCTAAAACTTGCTGTTTCCTTTGTGAATGACCATTTCATATTTTCTACAGGAAATTTAAAAAACTATATTCCATGAGCAGGTTTTATTTTCAGAGAGGTAGCCATGTTAGTCTGGAATTGCAGAAGTGACCAAGAGTCCTGTGGCACCTTAAAAACTAACTAAAGTATTGAAGCATAAGCTTTCATGGGCTAATACCCACTTTGTCGGTGGTGGGTCCGACAAAGTGGGTATTAGCCCATGAAAGCTTATAATTCAGTACTTTAGTCTTTAAAGTGCCACAGGACTCTTGGTCACTTTTGCAGGTTTTATTTTGTTCTCCTGGAAGTATCCTTGGAAATAGCTCCCATGGATATTTTACCTCCTGCTTACACCAATGGCAAAGCCTTCAGTTTATCGCCAAAGAGAATCACAAAAGACACAAGGTGGGTGGGGTAATATATTTTATTAGACCATCTTTTCTGTTGGAGAAAGAGAATCTCAAGAAATTCAAGCTCAAAACAAAATTTAAAAGCATCTAGTCACTTTCTTCTAATTCTATCAGGTATTCTTCAATGTTTTTTCTCTGATCCTTTAGATTTTTTTTTTTTAAGTTTTGTTTCTACTTTCAAGAATTGATTTTTTTTTACCCTGGATTTAACAGTGCTGCCTTTTAACTAGCAACTAATAATACCCTAAGTATTATTATTTTCTTTGCTTTAGATTTCATGGGAATAATTAAGACACAAACATGAATCTTTCTTACTATGATTGTAAGCTGCAAGTATTCACCAGTCTTTGTTGTACTTCCATTTCTTGTGTTCAGCACATTCACAAATCATTTTTATGTTCCCCAAAGGTACTCAAGGGAAGGGAAAGATGGTAGGAAAGATGAGTTGTATATGTGGGAAAATGAAAAACAGAGTGGAAGAAAAATAGCTCGTTGATGCCACTTAATTCATTTACCGGCATGCTGCTGAGTGCTACAAAACACAGGCTAGGGATATTTAACAAACTAGTTTTGATTAAATAAAGTAGCTTTTGCTGCTCTGCCTCTGGTTTTCCTGAAAACTCTATTTTGACACAACTAAAACTTTCACAGGACTTCCATACAATTAAAACCCTCATTGATTAGGGCTTTTTGTCCACTATGATTCAAAGACTACAGGAGAACAAGATGTGTTCCAAAAGAGGGGGATGAGGGAAGAGTCCCAAACCTAGCCATTAATTTCCAGAGAAAAAAGTGCTCAGCAAAGCTTGTGTATAAAGAACAGGGGGAGGTACAACACTGTGTGCAACATGTCCAAAAGAAGCCAGTGAAGTGGTCATGCATCCTTCTCCAAAGCTGTCTGAAAAATGATGCTCAGTTGACAAACACCATTGGTGACCTCGGTCCCAAAAATAGACTCCTGGGGGAAGTTGGAATGCATGAGGAGGAAGAAGAAGTAGGATACTAGTGGCACAGTCTAGCATGTTTCAGACCTTGATTGACAAAGGCATTGGACACAGACACATGTCCCAGATAGGACACAGGATGACAGTCATACCGCCTAAGAGACTACAGTGGTTTTACCCTAAACACAGTCAGTATAATGTCAAGAATCAGAGAGGTAGCCATGTTAGTCTGAAATAGCAGAAGTGACAGAGTCCTGTGGCACCTTAAGGACTAACTAAAGTAACTAACTAAACTAGACTAACTAAAGTCAGTATAATGTTTATTCCAGAAAACAGTTAAGAGGATCAATTCATAGGATAGATAACAGGCTGCCCGGCACTCTCTAAGATAATTGCCCTTCTCTTGTGGAAATGAAGCTGGGCACTGAGATTTTTTTTTAAATAAAAACCTTCTTTGCCCTTCTGGGCAATTGCTGCGGATGATCTGTGCAGTCCAGCATGCTGTTATCTTTATCAGCCTGCTGGCATGATGTCTGCCTACCTGCTAATTGCCAGTCAGCACCAGTTCACAGTGCTGTTTTCTCAAGGCTTCGGGACATGCCATCTAGAGACTCTAACATCCTGACTCTATAAACAGAACCATTATTGTAAGATGGCATTGTCCCAGTCTTCTGTGGATATATAGCTCCCTTTACCTATGATCTGGGGATATATTATTATATCCCTATACTTTTGATGCAGTGCCTGGACAGCTTTGCCCTGTGTATTTGATATACCCATGTCATAAACAGGTGGTGGGAAGAAGTGAGGTATGTACTATAGCACAGTTTCTGTTCCCTTGCCCTATTTCCCTTGTCTTATGTGTAAATTGCCCTGTGCACAGCATTATTGGAGGTTTGGGCTCTATCTTTGCATGCTGGGATAGCATAATGGTACTCCAGCTTTTGTGTTTATTATTCATGCTCTTCCTCTTAGTTGATAGCTGCTTGCATCTCTTTTCACATGTACTGGCCCCACTTCATTCAGGATGCTTTTTAAGGGCTTCAGTCAGTAAACAAATATATTTGAAGGATTGAAGACCTTAAAATATCCTACTGGCTATGTTACACTAGCTAATGATTTTGGTGTAAAAAAAAATCCATTTTCTCAATCTGTAAAATGTGATGTCCGTAAAGTAGGATTATTCTACCTTATTCACAGTTCTATTCTCCCTCTTGCTTTTGGCAAGAGATGTATAAGCTTTTTAATTTAAGAGATTTGTAAACATTGTGAGCTAATATTCTGTACAAACACAGTGTAGAAAATTGCATGCATGATAGAAATGTGTTTAACTTCGGGGGAAGGAGAGGAAAAGAAGGAGATTTCACCCTTAAACC
The DNA here is from genome assembly GCA_032164245.1 of Sternotherus odoratus. NCBI lineage: Eukaryota > Metazoa > Chordata > Testudines > Kinosternidae > Sternotherus > Sternotherus odoratus. Next base: position 112,964,348 of record JAVMKO010000002.1, read on the forward strand.
ACACATACATCACTGTAATTTTTAGCTCATCTGGGATGTGGGCCAGCACAGTGACTCTAAAGATTAATGCACCAGACTCTTAAACACTCTTCCCCTTAGGAGTTGTTCCACATGTTAGAAACACTTTGCAGGTCAAATTTCAGTTCTGTGGAGTTAAGTAATATCTTCATGGCTTTTGATTTGCAAACAGGTGTCATTCTTCTTGACAATGATTATCTCTTTTGTACTTCCTGCTAATTTACCAGAATAGAAAGAATGGGGAAAACATGTTGTCCCTGCATCTAATCTTCAATTCAAAAATTACTGGGATATTCAGAGGATACTGTTTATCTTTTTGTTCTGTATCCATTACTTACATTTTCTTTAGAAACTGAGTGGATAGTTTAGATTAAAATATTAGTACAAAAATATCTAATTATATTTGTGTACTAGTACACCACAAACTTTTACTTCTCCATCCACAACATACACGCTCAGCATTATGGCAACTATCATATTACACAACATTCTCCAGAACTTTAATTTTGCCAACCTTTGCCTTTCTCCACCCCATTACCTAATGATTTCCCACCCCCCAACATTAATAGTTATGAATCTTAGCTGTAGTACTTAGTTGCACTGGATGAAGATATTTTGCTAAGGGCTGTGTTCAGCAGGGAGGTTAAAGAGGATGATAGAGCACTGGCCTCCCGAGGGAGCCGAGTTAAGGAAGTGGTGTGTGATTTATATTGTACTAGCAGAAATACCCGGCGTTGCTCGGGTCAGTCGGAGGTGGGGAGGGGGCAGACAGCTGAGCGAGTGCAGGGTCCGTTGGAGGGAGGAGGGGGTAGAGAGCAAACCTGACACCCCCACTTCACCCCCCCGACCAAACCCGACACCCCCACCTCACTTACCCCTCGACCAACCCCGACTCACATTTTCACCCCCCCACCCAAACCCAACACCCCCATGTCTCCCCCACTACCAACCCCAACACTCCCTGACCAACACCCACACCTCACCCCCTGTAGACCAAACCTGACACACCCACCTCACTTCCCCCCCCCCAACCAAACCCGACACCCCTACCTACCACCACAAACAAACCCAACACCCACACCTCACTTACCCCTCGACCAACCCCGACCCCCTCCTCACCCCCCCAACCAAACCCAACACCCCTACCTTACCCCCCGACCAACCCCAACCCCACCCCTCACCCCTCACCCACCCCCGACACCTTCCCACCCCCCCCAGACCAAACGCGACACCCCTACCTCACTTACCCTCCGACCAAACCCAACTCGGGTCCGTCGGAGGTGGGGAGGGGGCAGAGAGCAAAGGGATTCCGGGGTCTGTTGGAGGGGGGAGGGGGAAGAGAGCTGAGGGATTCCGGGGTCCGTTGGAGGGGGGGGCAGATAGCTGAGCGAGTGCGGTGTCTGTTGGAGGGGGTATTATGACATCATAACTATGTCACAGAGAACTGCAGCTGCCCAGCTGATGTGATTGGCCTTTAAATAATTTCACCCCTGAGGGGCGTCAGAGGTGAGATTTGAAAAATTTTCAACTCTTACCCTGATTAGGACCCCAAGACCTCTAACTGTACCAAATTTCAAGTCTCTAGCTCAAACGGTGTGGAAGGAGTAAGCGTTCATACATACACGCATACATACACGCACGCACGCATACACCATTTGACTTTTATATATATATATAGATGTTAGTTGTAGTAATCGTGAGGTGTATGTTTGTGGAGGGAGGAGTAGAGGTTATGTATCATTAGATGACTTAACTTGTCATGACTTTGCTTTTGTGGATTTGTATCAGGTATGCTGTGTGTGTAGCAAACCTAATTACTTCACAATGAAGTGTTGTGTGTATTAATTTCCTATTTTTTTAATGTTTAATCAGCGCTTAAGATTGTATAAAGGGGAGTGGACCTGTGGGGTGATAAAGGTACAGCTATTGGTGGAGAACATTTTATCTCTCACCAGCTTTGCATGGATCCTCATTTAGCTGCAACCATTCATGAGTCTGTTGTGATATAAAATCGGACAAAAATGTAGATTTCCCTGACTGAGAAGGTTGTACGTGTGTTCATCAGTCATATTTGCATGCAACCGGCCCCCAACAATCAGGTTTGAGTGCACAGCACACACATTTTTAGTTAGAATGTGAATAATACCTAAAAATGATTCAGCGTTTTTTTTTTAAATAAACTATTTATTGTGCCCGATTTAGTCAGGAGCCACCTGTCTCTTGATGTATGTTGTGCATATAGACGATATTTCCTGAGACATTGGACAACAATAAAAAGTAGAGTTGTGAAGGACAAATTGCAGCTCAGCACAAGCAGAAATACTTCGTACTAACCATTTAAATTTCATGTCAGTTGGCCACCTATTTTTAAAGGAAACACGCCTCACGTTAGAATTCAACACTAACTGAAGAGTTGATATCAGGAACCTCCATAATGGATTTTTTTTCATCTGAGCAGGAAGGTGGGAGAGAAACAACTTTCAAAGCCGAAGTACATCACTCCCATAATGGTTCTGAGCTTTACCAACCTAGAGTGTTAGAATTTGGTGTTGGCTTCTAGGATGTTTTGGGGATCACCGAGACAAGTTCAGGGTTCTGTCACTATCTGTCCTGTTAACTTGGGTGCCTTAATGCTATACTGTTATGTGTCAGTGCCCTGACACCAGCAGCCAGCCTAAAAGCACAAAGGTCTTACCTTGGTTGCCAGAGCCTAGTTTCTCCTTACATGTTAACATCACAGTCCTGAATCTCCCCAGATCGGCCCAGCCTGAGTTCTTAACTACAAGACATTTGGATTTTTCTACTATGGTTCATCACCCCTGAAGGAGTGAAAGCTACTCCTCATGTTATAGGTTCACTTTGGCACACGCACACACACCCACACCCACACCTACACCACAGTCTTCACAACAGACCTGTTAGGGGTAAAAATAAACAAAAAAAAAGGTAATTTAATAGAAAAGTCATAGTTTCAAAGGTGAAATAGTAGGGGAAGCAAACGTATATGCGTTATACAGAAAATAAACATAGACACAACATAACCCCAGGCTTTCCACTTCTACATTAGCTAAATTTCCTCTTCTAATACAAGTTGCCTATAACCTCTGGACAGTTTCCAGGCATGCCCTCTGTCCTAGAGGGGTTCCAGTATTCCACAGACAGCCCTGTGCTTAGGTACTGGCCCTCCATTTCTGGATACAAAAATCTCAGCAAAAAACCTGCTTTTAATAGTTGCACTTTCTCTTTCTCTCTCTCTCACATACACTTTGATGATGCATGGTGAAGGAAATTCCCTTGTCTCTTAGATTTCTGAGGGCTTGTCTATGCTTTCAGTACTGCAGCAGTGAACTTAGTGAATATGCTCTCTATGCTGAACATCTCCCATCAGCTAGGCACTCCTCCACCCCGAGAGGCAGTAGTTACATTGATGGGGGAAGCCCTCCCCACAACTGTCTATGTAGGTGCTGTCTATGTAAGCGGTTAGGTCAGTATGATTGTCACCCAACGGCGTGGATTTTCCAAAGTGATGTAATTATACCGACATAAATTTATAGTATAGACCAAGACTGCAGCTTTATTTTTTCATTCTCAAATTGTTTCAGTTTTTTTTCGTGTTAACTCAAATAAGCCACCATTATTTCTTCCGGTCTAGACAATAAATGGGTATTTGAAGTTGGTTAGGTATAAACAACTAGCTTTGGAGATCCCCCTCCCTACTTGATTGCTTGTGAGGTGATGGTGTAGTTGCATCACAGTTACAATTTCAACGATCTATAAGTGCATACATTCATAATCATAATCTGTATACATATCTCCCAATGACCATCAAATTCAGAACACTACAAGCTTTCATAAAAGACTCTCCTAATACACTTTTCTATTACAACAATACTGTATACAATAAGGTGATTGTTACATATTCTTTGGTGTTCAAGCTCCCTATTTCCCCACTATGTTCACTGGACCCGTTAGTGGTTCACCAAGGCCGATAAGGGGTTCTTCGCCATCTCCCCTGTAATGCTTGATTCCTCTGTGCTGTGCAGCTAATATCCAGAGTATTCTGACATTACAGAGGTCTCACTCTGGCTTCCACCCAGTCCAGATACTCCTTGCAGTATGACCTGAGTAACCTTTCCAGTCCTTAGTTTCCCAATAGCCGTCTCCACTGTAGTGCCCCGTCTCTCTTACTGGACACTCACAGAAGTAACATCAAAGTATCTGCCTCCAAGAAGCCAGTACACATAACAGCTTCTTAGCTCAGCTGGGGTTATACACCTTGCCTTAATACACAGCACTGAGATGTTTGTAGTGAAACTAAGAATAAAGTTTTATTAAAAGAACATAGATTTACCTACTTTCAAGGAAAAGTCAAAGAAATATGAAAGGGGGGAAAAAAGAGAAAAAAATAGTGTCTAAAACTTAATACCAGCAAGATATACCTTCACATAAAATAGTATTTTTACTCATACTAAGTTTTCAGCATTCTCCACAATGACTGGCTATTGTAGACAGGACTAATCCTCATAGCAAAAAGTGCCAGTGTCTCTGTTCCCTCCGGAGATGGATGCCCAAAATGCTTTTTCACTTCTGCTTATATTTCCCCAAACTCCTTGTTTTGTCCCCAGAGTCAAAAATGATCTCATACTGTTCTTCCCTTCTCATTGACTTCCCATCCCGCTGTTTTGGAGCGTCCATTGCTTTGATTCCATAATGCTTAGTTTACATTGGGGATTGGTAGATAGTTATCTTCTCTCCTGTTTGGGAGAAAACCTATTTCTCCCTTTGGTCACAGACTTTTAAATCATAATATCAGTGAGGATCCATAATTCTTCATAGAGTGCTAATGCATATATTTCACAATGATAGCAATCACCAATCACTGACTTTCATAAAAGACCTTACTTGATACACTTGTATAGTATGAAAAAATTGGATACAATCAGTGATTCAATTGCTTGTTCTTTGTGGTTCAGATCCCCTATTGTCCCCAGGAACCCCTGGACCCTAATAATCACAGCTTCTGTGTTCAGGATCACAGAAGAAATATGGTTATATTCATGAGGAAAGAATGGAATGGAAACATGCAGCTTAGCAGCAGTACACCCTACTAATTCTTAGGTCTTGCTGCCCATCAATTTTAAACCTGGGGGTGGGGTAGCAGTTCTAATTTTCTTTTCAGCCTTTACATCAGTACATCATTATTGGCCTACCACCCTTTTGTTGATTTTCGATCCCAGCAGCATTAAGGGCAGTCCAATGAACCTCCTTCAGGCCTTTATTCTGGGGATGCACTCTGGTGAACTACAGGAGAGATGCTAGAGAGAACATTATAACTAAAAGCTATGGCTGCCTCATAAATTGGGCTTCCTCTTCCCTCTCTATCCCTGTGTTACAAAGAGAGGTTTATCAATGGGTCAGGAGGGGGAAGAGTTGAAGCCCAGGTTACCCATGAGGTGGAGCTGTATTTCTCTGCTATAGAGGGTGAATCTCCCTCTGATGAAGCTCTTGTGCTCTTGGTCTGAGGAAATCCTGAGAATAACTCATTTTTTTTCTATTTGTCATCATATTTTTTTAAAGTGTCAGTGTTTGCAATAGCTTTCAGAATGTAAATCTGTTGTGACCCATGGACTGCAGGGTTCCCACCATCAGAGGGAAGAAGGTGTGCAAAGAGATTTAGAGAGATCCCCTGAGCTCGACCAAGAACCAGTAGCTCACTTGTCATCATAAACATTGTGAAAGATATATGCAGATGATATTTAAGGGGTTATGTGTCTTGTGTGTATGTAAAAAATTATGTTTCTTAACTCTCAGAGTAAAGGTAGATCACCAGAAGATGACATACCATAGAAATGTTGTTTTCAGGCAGGAGGTAAGAGACACTTAACTCCCCGTCTGGACACATGTGTATTGTTTGCCTCACAATGTAGGCCTATTTGCATACTGACTCAAAGGCTCTACAAAAGATTACAAAATCTACACAAATAAATGAACAGCTGGGGAACTCTTGATTATGAATAAAGACAACGATTACTCTGATATATTTAGGGGGCAAAAAATACACTGAGTCCTTCACCTAGGGGGCAAGCTGACATGTCTGTCTCATGAAAGGAAGATCTCTACCAACCTGGTCATAAAGCACTGCAAGGATTTGGGGTGTGCATTACTCTGCATGACATGAGAGGATCTGGTTAATTAAGTCTAGGTTCTAAAATGTGTGCTGTGTTTTAATTAAAATGTAACCAGTTGTTTCCAATGCTATTTATTACATTCATCTCTATGCTTTGTTAAATAAACTTATACTTGAATTCGCTGTAAGTATATCTAAGTGCTAAGTGGGGAATGATGTTAGGTGTCACTGGTAAGCTTGGGGGTGCTTTTTTTTGGAAACAGCAAATCTATGAGTACTGTGAGTGTCCACTAGGCCAGAGGCTGGACACGCTGGGGAGATGCTAAGTGGCTGCAGAGATGTGGTGTGCATATATCTAGCCTGTAAAGTAACAGTGGAACCCGTGAAACCTAAAGGGGAGTGCTTTTGTTACCTGTGGGCAGTGGAGTTGGGACACTGACCGTAGGCAGGTATGGACAAGGGCTCCTCACGCTAAGGTCACTTGGTAGCAAGGAGCCTCACAACTCCGGGTACCCCGGGGAAGTATCTCCCTCACTTTGAAAAAGCAAGGTTCTAATCTTTTTTTTTTTTTTTTAATATTTAAGGCTCTTGCATCGAGATCCTCAAAACGTATTTCTGTCTTCAAAAAAGGGACAGCATTTTTTCTTAATTTTTACTTCTCTAAATTGCATATATATGTACATTGCTATGAAAATAATAATATCTATTAGACTTCTTTTTCTGAGAGTCAAATGTACCTTGATTTCTGCTCTATATACCTCTATGGGAAATAGAACCTTTTCGTAAAGAAGCACACAAAAAGCTATGCTGTCAAATGAGGGATGTCCTTATTTACTCTCCCTCCAAACTTTCATAGATGCCTGTTAAACTGTAGCAGTCAGCAATGTCAAGGGAAAGACAGCTGCTTTTCTTCACACTTTTAGGTCTATAAACATCTCTCAGGCAAACAAGTTTCAGAAATCCCCAGCCCATAAATACTTCCAAGGATGTCTCAAATCAATGTCACGGTCGCTGTCACTGAAAATGTCATAATCTCAGAATGAGGAAAATGGTACCACTCGCTATTTAGCCAGAGTTTTTGCCTTGTAACCCAATAATGCAGTTCTTAGTCTGCGCTTGGGGCAAAACTCCCTTTTAAATCTTTGGGAGGTCTTCCTTGGTAAAGACTGAATAAGGACTTCAAAAATGGGCCTATAGTATGAAAGTTTTAATAATGCTTGTGACAATGCTTGTAATATTGGAATATAATTGCCTGGAGTTCTCAGGGATTCAGCTGCCATTGCATTTAACCTTATATAGTCAACAACATCCTCAATATTTTTGTATCTCCTGTCACTTAGTATTTTGAAGAGACTGTATTTAAGATACTAGCAAAGCAAACTTTGGGCTTGGCTAAACTTGCAGGTGATAGGACAATAAAGCCTCCCAGAGCACTCTACCTTACTTCCCGTCCACATTGGCAAGGTACGTAGAGTGCTCTGACTCCCTTGCTAAAGTGCTCCCGGTACTCCACCTCGGCAAGAGGAATAATGTCTTATGTGTATTGGGTGAGACTCCCCAGAATCAGTGTGAATGAGGACTTGCATTACTGCACTCTGACCTCCAGAAATGTCCCATAATCCCCTTAAGTCAAGTGGCCACTCTTAACATTGTTGTGAAATCGGCTTTAGGAATGCCGAAGTGCCCTTTCAAAGCTCTGTTTATCTGCTCCAGGGCAAAGCAAAAATTTACTGTTTGCTTTGAATAAGTTGGGGGGGAGAGGGGTCTGAATTTACAAGGTTAGTGTGCTGACAGACTCTCAGCACCCCAGAAAACCACTTTCTCTTGCCCCACAGGCACACAACACATTCACTGTCACACTCCACACCCCCCCACCACACACATTTGAAAAGCACGTCACAGCCACTTGAATGCTGGGATAGCTGCCCATAATGCACCACTCCCAATGCAACTGCGAGTACCGCAAATGTGTCCATACGAGTGCACTTGAAGCTGTCAGAGTGCCTTCAGTGAGTGTCTTCAGAGTGCCTTCAGCAAGGTTTTATACATATATGACAAGCTGAAGGCACTCCATTTATTTTATTTTAATTTATTCTATTTTCAGTCTTTAAAACTGATTTCAGTTCTGTCATGTAACCAGAGGTAGTGAACCAAGAGATAACAGAAAAATTTCCACATGTGTGGTATTGATTCTTGCCAATTTCCAAACCTCCTTAAACAAAATCAGACTTAATATATCACAGAAAACTTTAGTTTGAGCAACAGAGAAGTTAAAATATAAATGTAATATTTGCAGTTATTCTCAGATTTTTCCAACCAGCTTTTCCACAAGGTAATCTTCAGTTAATTATGGATTTTGAATTTTAATAAAATTAATTTTGTTAGATAAATGGCTTTTGTTTTAGGCTAGATTTTAAGGCAATACAGACAATATACTCTAACAAGTAGCAGTGGAATGCTACTTTATCACTGAGTTTCCTAAATATTCTATGCTTTGTGGCACAGGGCAAGAGCTGTATCACTGTATCCAGGAGGGATACAATGATACAGTAGCTGCTGTCACTTGTTTGACACCTAGAAAGTCATCCTCAGTGCCAGACATGAGATCTAATATTGTCTTGTCTGCTGTCTGCTCATTGGTGTTAATTCTGTAAGCTCCACAGTCCTTATTATTAAGTAAGTCCTCAAACTGCTACCCTTGGAGCTAAACATCATTTCCCCCTTTCTGCCCACCCTGTTTACAGATGATAGCTGAAAAGTTCCGAAAGATCACTTGTGCAAGAGCTGGAAATAGAACTCAAGTTCCAGAAAACTGACTGAGAAGGCTGTCAAGGTCTATTTCCCCACTCTGAACTCTAGGGTAAAGATGTGGGGACCTTGCATGAAAGAAGAAATAACCCCCCAAGCTTATTTTACCACCTTAGGTTAAAACATTTCCCCCAAAACCCAAACTTCTCCAGTTGGGGCTTGGAAAACACTGCCACCGCCAATTTGAGCCCCCAAAACCATGGGTTAGGGTAAATTGGAACCCCTATTGTAACACCCCCAAAATCCCCCCCCCCCTTTACCTGGGAGAGATTCGAGAACAGAGACCACAAACCCTCACTAGCTGTGAGACGTGCCCGATCCAAACCAGGATCAATCCAATGGAAACAGTCAGTTTCTTAAAGAAAGATTTTAATAAAAGGAAAAGAAGAAGTACAGATCCCTGGTACAGAAATCAATAGAGAATAAAAACTCCTTGGATCACACAGCCCTCATTGACCCCCTCCCTTGGAATTTCTCCCTCTGCCAACTTATCAGCAAAGAAATACCATGGATCAGTTGTCAAGTAACACAGTTCAAGATTACAAATCACTTACTGCTGGACTTGTTTTTCTTAGAAGATTATAGAAATGTAGAATAGAAACGTGTGATTCCTCCCATAGCCAGGGGAATGCACAGACAGACCCCTGAGCAAGCCAAGGAGAGAGCAAAAGAGCAGGAGAAAATGAAAGTAAAAGCCCCTTCCTTTGTTCCCCATTGATTACATCATCTCCCTCTCTGGGTTGCTTCATTTTAACCCTTCACAGGTAAAATAGTAATTCTAAGATGCTTCATACTTATGACAAAGGCCCACCGCAAAATGGACAACCCAGCATGGGGAGAAAGGTGGCTTTTACAAGATGGTCTGCCTCTTTATAGGCCAGGGAACCTGGGGCCAGCCAGTCCTGTTCAGATACAGACTTTTTTAGAACAGGTGTTTTTGCCTGGGGAAGGGGATTATTAAATCCACCTGGTGAAGGGTCAGGTGATTCCTATAAAAGACTGAAACTGCTCAGTGGAAAGAACAGTTACAGGAAGTAATTGCGCTCCTGTAGTAGGCAATGAAGGAAGGAGAAAAATATGCCCGAGGGAAGGCCTCTGGGCCCCTGCAGCCTTCTCTGGCTAGGGGGAATAGCTGTATTTTATGTTGGAGAGTCCTATGAAAAAGGACTTGATCCATACTTTGGGTTTGCTGTCACTTCTTCCTGCACTGGGAAGATAGGCCAGCAACTTCATCACTTTGTGTCTCTCTAATTCTGGGCTGCTTCAGGCATCAGTCTAATCCTTGATGTAAAACATAATAGCCCCAGAGGTTGCTTTAACCTACAACAACCTTAACTGTCTACTTATAGGCAGTTCTGTAGTCCAGAATTGTTGGATCAAAGAGCATTTCCCTAACTCCCATATCTGACCCTTTCTCTGCTTCCAGGATGACTTTATGGAAGGGGTCTAGTGTAGTGTGGTGTATTTGTGTTTAGGCGCTGGAATAGGACCTGAGACCTGGACTTTATTCTTGGCTCTTCCCCAGACTTCTTGTGTGACACTTGGTAAGACTATTGATTATAATGCATGAAGACTGCACAAGCAACCATAATTCTGGCATGTCCACGTTTTGGAATCCCTGACTTCGCAAACTTAAAATTATTTTAAGATAGCTACTACTTGTATGACATTATGTTGTGTAAAATAAAGACATGAATAGGGGGACTATAAGACTTTTTTTTTAATAGTGGAACAGCTCCAATATTTGGATCTGCCAAATCGAATCCTATCACTTAGCTAGGTTTTGCTGGTGTATGCCTGAATTATTAGATGGATAAAAAATCATAAACATGTGAATGACTCTGTGTAGAGACTAGTTAGTCTTTGCAATATTTCATAAAGCTAGGAACATTTATTCATTAGTAAATAATTAGCTTCATAATAATGTTTAGTCTTTCTCAGTCATTATGTCCCTGAGGGGGTGAGTCTAAGCAGTCTGATTACATGTTTGCAAAACAGACTAAACAGAGAAGAACAGGTGATAAAGAAAGGGGAACTGTATTGTAGATGATCAAATTTCTCTTTCAGATTTAAACATTTCTATTGTAGTAAAATAAAGCATTGTTTGTTTGCAGTTAAATGGAAATAAACAGTTATTTGTACGTATCTGAATTGGAACTGCAGGTGAGCATTGAAAAGATAATTACTATTTTTTTTCTTTTGTTGTACTTATGAAGGTAAATAGGTATTCCGTTATGACAATAGCTCCCCCCTCCACAATACTAGGGTCCTATTACTTTATCAGAATGCTTTAGTCTTTAAAGAAAAACCTGCATTATAGATAGGGCCTGCAACAAGGGCTTCACTTGTCCTCACAACAAATCAGCAAGAGACTCCTCCTGAGTGCAATTACAAGTGCTTTTTATTTTCAGTGTCAGCTCTCACCACCTTCTATTTACAGTCTGCTCCAAAGCAGTCACTTTGGGAAACAGCTAGTTTCTCCAGCCAGCAGGGATGCACAGGCCTTTGACTCCTCCCTTTCCTTTCTCTTCTTCCCCCCCCCCCGCCCCCCCATTCCTTCCTGTCTGCCTGCCAGCCATATATAGACCCCTGGCTAATGAGGCCCATAGGTGCTTCCCTTCTAGCAATTAGGAGTGGCATACTCAGCCAGCCCCAATTAATGCTTCTTAATTGGAGCTGGGCTAACGGGGGCCTGGCTCAGGACTTCCTGGCCAGCACCCTCTGTACAGGGCCCTATCAAATTCATGGTCCATTTCGATCAATTTCATGGGCATAGGAAATTAAAAATTATACATTTCATGATTTCAGCGATTTAAATCTGAAATTGCATGGTGGTGTAATTGTAGGGATCCTCACCCAAAAAGGAGTTGTGGGGAGAGGGTCTCAAGGTTACTGTAGGGGGGTTGTGGTACTGCTACCCTACTTCTGCACTGCTGCAGGCAATGGCACTGTCTTCAGAGCTGAGCAGCTGGAGAGTGGCAATGCTAAGAGCCCAGCTCTGAAGGCAGGGCCCCCGTCTACAGCAGCACAAAAGTATGCATCGCATGGTATGGTATTGCCACCCTTCTGTGCTGCTGCCTGCAGAGCTGGGCCCTCAGTCTGCAGCTGCCGCTCTCCAGACGCCTAGTTCTGAAGGCAGCAACACAGAAGTAAGCCCTGGTCTACACTCGGGGGTGGGGCGGGGGGTTCGACCTATGATACGCAACTTCAGCTACGAGAATAGCATAGCTGAAGTCGACGCATCTTAGGTCAACTTACCTCGTATCCTTATGGTGCGGGGTCGACTGCTGCCACTCCCCCGTCAACTCTGCTTCCGCCTCTCGTCTTGGTGGATTACTGGAGTCGAAGGCAGAGTGATCGGGGATCGATTTACCGCAACTACACTAAACACAATAAATCAATCCCCGATAGATCAATCACTACCTGCCGATACGGCAGGTAGTGAAGATGTACTATAAGGGTGGTCATGCTTCCTTCTGTGCTGTTGCTGGAGGGATGCTGGCTTCATAGCTCAGCCTGGCCAACAGCTGTCATTCTCTGGCTGCCCAGTTCTGAAGGCAACACAGAATTAAGGAGTCCTTGTGGCACAAGGACTTCTTGTTGTTTTTGCTGATAAGACTAACACGGCTAGCATTCTGAAACCTGCCACAGAAGTAAGGGTGACAATATTGTGACTCTTCTTAAAATAACCTTGGGACCCCCCCTAGAACTCCCTTTTAGGTCAGGATCTCCAGTTTGAGATATGCTGGTCTCCCCTATTAAATCTGAATAGTATAGGGTAAAAGCACAGAAAAGACCACATTTCATGGTCCGTGATGCGTTTTTCATGGCCATGAATTGGTAGGGCCCTAACTATAGATGAAGAATGTTTCCATTAAATAGCGATATCATTGTAATGTCCTAGATTCTGATTTTGTTTAACCTTTTGTGTTTAGATCAGCAGTCAATCTGTGCAATACACTATAGTGCAACATAACATTATCTATACAAACTGTGTCTGGAAGGACTGTTTGAAATATGTGACACATTTGCAGTTATAAATAAGAATAGAAGGATGAAATAAGTTAATGAATATAAGAATATGTAAAAATACCCACTGTTAGCAGATACTGAATAATGTATGGTTTTGGAGCCCTTACCTATTGAGTTGACTAGGAGCAGGACATAAAGTGAAATCTATTGCATTTTTTTATTTTAGTTTTTCTGACACAATGAGACCCCAATCTTGAAAATAATTATTGACATGTTTAACTAGACTATGAGCTATAGCCCACAAAAGTTTATGCTGAAATAAACTAGTTAGTCTCCAAGGTGCTACAAGTATTCCTCACTTTCTTTACGCGTACAGACTAACACGGCTGCTATTCTAGTACCTGTCAGAGGCTGGAGCTACTGCTGAGCAGAACTGCTCCCAGAAACAAAAAAGTGGACAGAGGGAAGACTGTGAGGGAAGTTCTGTTATCAAAAGACTCTCAGGTAGAAGCCAGGATCTTTGGGTTGAGGAACTTATGGAGAGTGAGGGACAGAGTCCGGGAAGATTTGATCTTGTTTGTTGAGGAGACTTGAAATGAAAGAAAAAGAAACCACAACAAATGACTTTCCAAATTACCTTCCCTGCACTCAGTGAGAAGGCTTTAGGAAGAATGACCCTAGAGAGAGCTTTGGCTCAGCAAGAACGAGCCATGGTCCAGCAAGAAGGTGGTCTCAATCTCTAATACACTCTCTTCCAAATTAGTGTTTTTACCAGTGACCACACATGTCTTTGACAGCAAAGTATACTTACTTTTAAGGCAAAAGAATTACAGAGAACACATTTATAAACAAATCTGAACACACCCTATACATTCCAGGAATCACCCATTATACTCATCAGTCGGCCAACATCTTTCCAATCTTTCAGCAAAGCTTGGGGTCCCTGGAATATCCTGTCCATTTGTTGCATCAAAAGGAAGACACCTCCCCCCACTCAGCCTTGATATCCCAAGTTCTTCTTTGTCCCTTGACCCGTCTCACTTTGTGCAAACCACGTTGGGGACACTACTTCTCTGGGGTTATTTACAATCTCTGCCACTGCAGTAATCACCCCCTTTGGTTTTCAGTTCCTGGATTCCCATATGGAATTCCTTTTGCTGCATAGATAACCTTGATGATGGCCTTTGGGGTTCTTTGAGATCACCAAATAAATTAATCTTAAATGCCTTAATACAAAGTTTTAGAAAAGTTTAAAAAAAACATATTTGAAAACACATTGTAACATATTTAGTGTGACTTTTCTGTTGATATGTGTGAAGGTATTGCTAATTATTCCATAGATAAGGTTTTATGGAGATTTGCAGTTTTAATAGAAATTAATTTTGTTAAGAGATAAGGTGATAACACTCTATTTATACTTACAAAACACAGAGATTTTCTTTCTGGAAATTTACAGTCCCATAGTCTTAAGTGAAGGATAATTGCATATTTTATATCAATCAATAAAAAGCATGTGACTCCACTAAAGCTACAGGAACAAGAGGAAAAACAAACAAACATTGTTCCACTTTTTTCTTTGAAATGGTAAAAATAATCCTTTTGGAAGAAAGTGATGTTTTCAAACATTTCAAGATGTTGGGTTTTTTTTGTTTGTTTGTTTTTTTGCCTATGAGTAAGTGTATTTTCATCACTCTTGAGACTAATTTCATTTCCCAGCTTTAATGAGATAAAAATAAAACAAATTAACTAATAAAAATAAACTCCTTTCATTCCCTGGTCTAAACTGTGTTCAGAAGTAAACAAGTTTACAGTGGTGATCAGAGCAAAATTTGACTCTGTTTGCTTATGTGCTATTATATTTACCCTCAGACTACTTTGCTAGCAGTAATGCTTCTTTAATATTGTTTATATAAATTTTTAATATGTTACCTATAATTTTGATTGAACAGTTGATGTTAATTCATTTGACAGGGAAGGAAATGTGTCAACTTGTGTAAATTAGTCTTCAATAGAATTAGCCCAAATTAGACTAGCTGAGGATCTGACCATATATATAACCACAAGACCAAGCAGTTGATGTGGGGAAAAAAAGTTAGTCCTTCCACATTTAATACTAAACAATTTCTACTCGTCCCATCATCTCATGTGTGTATGCTGAAATTCTTTCCTTCTGTCAGTTTCAGACACAGGAGAATCCAAAGAGCTTTTGATATCAGCATGAAGTGCCATGAGCAGCTGAACCACATGCTATTTTAAGTTCTTTGATGTTTCATTCGATCACACACACATTTCGAGTCCTGCAGGGATCAGACATTCTGTGACTATATGGAAGTTCTCTGAATAGCCCATTGTCAAAAGCTGTGGGAATTGTGGTTTTCATATACAATATTTATACAACATGGAACTTGTATCTTGCACTATTGAAGCTCATGGGAGTTTTGCCACTGACTTCAGTGGGAACAGGTTTGGGCCTTGTCCTTGCTTCCATCTTTCTTTGTTTCTTCTTTCCATTTGGGCTTTAGCTATTCATCTATTATGCTTCCTTTTGCAAAGTCATTCTATTCCCTTTTCATCCTCCTTACACAGAATAATAGAATCAAGCGCTGTTTCAACCAGTTCGGCACAGTAGGAGGGTGGTAACCAGATATAAGGCTGTTGTCTACAGTTGAAACGTGAACTGAAAAAGCAACAAATTCTGGAACTCTGTAGAAATTCTAATATTCATAATTTTACTGTTAATATGACTTTTCAGAAGAATGAAAGCTTGATCCTACCTGCTCTGTAAATCACAGCTCTTCCAGGTGAACTATAAGGAGACCTGTTTTTGGCCAAGACTGTGGGAATATACTAAAGTATAAAGTTGTGTTTGTGCATATCTTGCCAAGGGCCTGGCAAGTTAGTGAGCCTGCCCCGGTGGGATGTGAGGATAAGGAAGTGCCAGCTCTTTGTAGAATCAGACCCCAGACATTTTACTTATTTTCTCCTTTAGAGAAGAGTTAATGAGATGATTCCCACAAAGTTATGTAACAAACTGAGCTCAGCAGGACCATGATTCAAGTCACACGTTCCCCAAGTACATATGCCTTCACAGGATTGGAGCCATAATTTGTATGGTCAAGAATTCTGTTGATATTTAATGAAATTTTAATTATTATAACAACAGAAAAATCTCTCCCAATATTCTGTGAGAGTGTTCCCAAAGCCACATCCTGGTCTCACTCTTTCCTTGCTCAGACAAAGCTTCTGTTGATTCTATAAGAGTTTGACTGGAATAGGAGCTGAGGGAGAAAGCCTCCCTTCATGTCTCCGCCCCCATCCCCATCTTCTTGAACTGTACAAACGTAGAAGATCCAAAATGCTATACATTCAGTGTTGTTCTGCTTGAGTCTGGTTGAGTGTAGATAACATGGAAGGGAGAAATGACACCCACTGGAGAGATGTTTTGCATTGGCTGTGTATCAAGGAGTAGGCTGGGCGGTGGTGAAATGTGGATGTGGTTGGAGGAGGGGTTCGTTGACCAAAATGGCTTTGTAGGGAAACATGGTGGCCTGAGAACTATAGCATTTACTGCAGAGTAACTCTGCATGTGCTGGTAGATGTAGGGGTTATGTTTCCATCCTCCATAGAGGTTAAGGTTTACAAGGCTTGTTTACTTTCATTACTTGGGTAGTGAGGATTGTACCCTAAGAACATAGGAATGAGCATACTGGGTCATGCAAAGCCCAGTATTCTATCTCCCAGCTGCAGTCAATGCCAGGTGCTTCAGAGGGAATGAACAGAACAGCTAACAATTAAGTAATCCATCCGCTGTTGCCCATTCCCAACTTCTGGCAAACTGAGGCTAGAGACATCATCCATGCTCATCCAGGCTAATAACCATTGATGGATCTATCCTCCATGTATTTACTTAGTTCTTTTCTGAACCTTGTTATAGTCTTGGCGTAGAGTTCTACAGGTCATGTTTTATAGACCTCTTATCATACCCCCCCTCCTAGTCATCTCTTTTCCAAGTTGAACGGTCCCAGACTTATATTGAAGATGTTTCATACCACTAATCATTTTTGTTGCCATTCTCTGTACCCTTTCCAGTTTAAATATAACTTTTTTTGAGATGGGGCAATCAGATCTGCATGCAGTATTCAAGATGTGGGAATACCATGAATTTATATAGTGGTACTGTGATAATTTCCATGCTATTATCTATCCCTTTTCTAATGACTCCCAACATTCTTTTAGCTTTGTTGACTACAGCTGCACATTGAGTGGATATTTTCAAAGAACTATCACCAATGGCTTCAAGATATCTTTCTTTAGTGTAACAGCCAATTTAGACATCATTTTAAATGTATAGTTGTGATTATGTTTTCCAATGTGTGTTATTTTGCATCTATCAGCACTGAATTTTATCTTGTTGTCCGGTCACCCTGTTTAATGAGAACTGAAGGTTATGGCACCGTGGTAACAAAATGAGTAAACTGTTGCCCTATAGACTATTACTGCAAAATTCTGTGTTAATAAATTAAGCCTCTTCTTAGTTTACCAGGATTTTTTCACAATACATTTTATGTATTTATATTTTCCAGTTAATACTGCTCCTCTGAAAAATAGGTGTAAAAATACTCGAGTGAGAGTAGCCATAAATTCTTATGAAAATCTGTTTTCACTCGTGAAAAAGCATAAAAATGGATAGTTGTACATAGCTCTATTTGTGATGCTATCGTTAATATTGTATCAACAGTCTTGCAGGTCTTATAACATGGCAATAATAATTTGCTCTCAGTTACAATGTAAGCAAATAAAACCCATTACAATACCTCTGGTAAAGGGAATCTCATTTTTTTTCTCTGCAATTTTTTATGAAAATCTCTTAAGTTATTTAAAAAGGATGCAGTTTTGGTTCTAAAAAGGTATACAGATTTAGCAATATATCTAAATATATGGAAGGCATTTAGGATCCAGTCCTGTGAAGTGTTGAACATGTCTAATGATGTTAATATACATTGAAGGTGACCCACGCCTTGCAAGGGTCAGCCCTTAGTTCTCAATCCAACCTGGGGCCTTGTTCTTTATATGTAATAAATCCAATTGTTACATTACGATCAAATCCAGTTGGTTGCAATCACATCTTGAATCAGCAGTCACTAGTCCCAACTCCTAGTGTAACTGGGAAAAACCAGTATGATCTTGAACTAAAACAGTGTTTGGTGGTGTTAAAAAAATACACAAACATTTCATTTAATTATTTTTAAGATGAAACATAACTTGTTTTTTGCTTACCCCCTAAAGATCCACCTTAAAAGTGAGAAACTTGATTTGCTTCAATGAAGTCACTACCTATTTAGATTGGTGTAACCAACAGCAGAATCTAGCACAATCACTTTATTGTCCCAGACTCTCATTATTGATCCCTTCTCTCCCCCACACCACTTTTGCTGTTTGTTACTATTTATTGGCCATCACCACATTTTTTTCAACTTTATATTGGTGTTAGAAGCTGAATAGTTCTCATTATGTTTTTAACATGAATAAAATTATAATGTTACATGCATGACAGCATGGTGGTTGTGGATTTGTAGTCTCTATTATAAACCCTGTTCTTTAATGGGCCTTTTTGATTACCATGTGTACAGCTTTCTTTCAGATATTATACACTTAAAGAAGCTGTCCTCATTTTTTTATATCTGAGACCATGTAGACTCAGAATATCACATGCTAAAGAAAGTAATTGAACATATAGGAAACCAAGAAACATTTTTCATATTATTGTTAAACTATTCTCAGGTCTTCTGGTTGTTACTAGCTTTATCAAATATAGAGCTGAGCTGATAAGCCTTTAAACATTTTTATGGTAGGCAGGCACAATATTTCTTTATAGTCAGGCAGGCTAGACAGTTATTTCTTATTAATTAAACTGATGACATTTACATTTTAAAATGAATAAAGCCACTCTTGATGGCAGTGTTTTAAATTACCTGAAACAATAGGGTATCATTTTAAAATAAGTGGCAAGTCATTAACAGTTTACAGTATACTATTTGATATTCAGTGTACCGTAATAAAGATAATTGTGGTGTACTAATGAGTACATAACTTGTACTTAAAAAATTGAGCAAATTATAATTATGTATACACATGTAAAGAATAAAACCCCCTATAGTACAAACTGCCTCTTGGCCAAAATATCAGTTCATAAGTACAGTAACTCCTCACTTAATGTTGTAATCATGTTCCTGAAAAATGCTACTTTAAGTGAAATAATACTAAGAAAATCCGATTTCCCAATAAAAAATAATGTAAATACGGATGGGTTAGATTCCAGGGATTTTCATTTCGCCAGACAAGACGTTATATACATATATACAGTATAAGTTTTAAATGATTTTAAACAAACCATTTAATACTGTGCTCACCAATGATGATTGTGAAGTTTGGTTGAGGCAGAAGCGTAGCGGGGTCAGGACATGGGGGCTTACCCCGCGCCACCCACCTGGTGCTCCTGATAGGGAGTGGGGTGAGGGTACGGGGGCTTTCCCCGCTCTACCCACCTGGTGTTCCATCCAGGGAGTAAGGTTTGGGTCTGGGGGCTTACCCCGCTCCATGCACCTGGCATTCCAGGAGCACCAGGTGGTGGAATGGGGAGAGCCAAACAGCCTTATAAGAGAACATTACATGAGTTTAAACAAGTATGTTCTTTAAGAGATCAGCTACCTAATATGATGTTAACTGGGATGACTTTAAGTGAGGAGTTACTGTAGGTCCCTCCAAATTCACAGCCGTGAAAAACATGTCACAACCCAAGAAATCTGGTCTCCCCCGTGAAATCTGGTCTTTTGTGTACTTTTACTCTATACTGTACAGATTTCACAGGGAAAACAAGTGTTTCTGAAACTGGGGGTCCTGACCCAAAAGAGGTTGCAGGGGTGGGGTTCACAAGGTTATTGTAGGGAAGGTCACAGTATTTCAACCTTTACTTCTGCCCTGCCTTCAGAGCTGGATGGCCGGAGATTGGTGACTGCTGGCCAAGGGCCCAGATCTAAAGGCAGCACAGAAGTAATGGTGGTAATACACAACCCCCATAAAATAATCTTGTAATCCCCCACCTCTTCCCCCCCCCTAGACACACACACTACCCTTTTTTGGGTTGTGACCCTGACAGATGCAACACTGTACAATTTCAGATTTAAATATCTGAAAACATTAAAATTTTGATTTTTAAAATTCTATGACCATGAAATTGATCAAGGTGGACTGTGAATTTTGTAAGACCATACTTTAAGGTCCCCCTTTCTTAGCCATGAACCACACTTGTGTTTTGTAGATTCCTCTACAGCCTGACTTAGTCATGATGTAAATCTGCTTTCCTTTGCATAGCTTTTCATGAGAGTTTTATGGAACATTTCAGATATGCAATGAAATTATGTCCACTGTTCCCCAGTAAGGGCACAGAAAAAGACAAGGGGAGGAACTAGCTCAGGTGTCGAGGTTGCATGCTATCAAATATTTATGAACTCACACAAAAATAAAGTGCACATGCTTAGATGACTGGGTGGCTTGATAAATGGGATATGGAGACTTTCATTTCCAGTGCCCATGGTGAGAGGTCATGTGGTTTGGATGTTTTCTTGATGGTAATGATGACCAGAGCCTCAGCTATAAGAATACTTTCCAATTGCCTGTTGACCAATCATCCGACGAAGTGGGTCTTTGCCCATGAAAGCTTATGTTCCAAAAACATCTGTTAGTCTATAAGGTACTACAAGACTCTTTGTTGCATTTGCCTATTGTTGTTTGTGTGGTTGTGTTGTAATATAAATGATAATAATTAAAAACAGTCTTTTTCCTGTTTGGAGTCTACATGCTTCTAGGGGCTTTAAAACAAATAAACATCAGTTATAAATGTGGCAGGTGCAAATACAGCAAACAGTGTGAAATCGAAGATATTTCCTTAGAGGCAAAAGAATCCATGCTGATAATGGCTAGATCCCTAGCTGGTGAAGTCAGTGTACCTACAATGAAGTCACAGGCTGATTTACACCAGCTCAGGGTCTGGCTTTAAATATTATTCATCTGCCTGTAAAATCTTTTGAGGGAAAAGGAAAGAGGGGAAAAGGGACTGTTAATTTGCAAGTGCATATTAACAAAATCTCTTCATAGCATGTGAACAACTCTCTCTCAGAAGCATTCAGTGTTTTAACAGCATGATCAAAGCTGCTATCTTTCACTCTGATGAAAATCTACAGAGCACTTGAAATCATCATAAAATAACGTTTATTCTTTATAATATAGTCATAAACTGACATGCAATTTGCAGTATTTCTTAACTTCTGTCATTAACCAGTATCCTGAACTGTAGAATGAAAGGCTCCATATGAAGCTTGTGCTATATGAAAAGTTGCATTGCTACTTCATGTTATTTTTTCAGGTATCCTCATATCATAGCAAAATGGATTAAGAAAATGGAATTCTGAAAAAATAACACAGTCCTTAAAATCAGGATTTTAACTTAACTTCATGTAAAGAGAAAATGTGATGGCATGAAGGATAATATGGTTTTATTTATTTGTTTTATATATCTAATTTGATATATTTCCACACCCTGGTTTCACCTCAGGCAAAACCAATTTCCTCCAGACTAAACTGTTTGCTCTTTTTGAATTGATTATTGACAGAATAGAGGTTTGAATGTAAGTGTACAAACTGAGCTAATCCATTTAACTAAATTCATACCTCTTTGCTGTGTTTAAGCCCTGTATAACAACCCTGCTGAGTTGATTGTAATTGTGTGCAGTGTTTTTATTCTCAACTACTTCAGCACCAGCTGGCCTCACTTCTGTGAAGCAATGTCGCTGGCATATCAATGTATTGGTAGCAGTTCGGATAGAGAAATTGAGCAAATCAGTTCCAAGATACTGTGTCCTGCTTATGGATGACTTCTATCCAGTGGAAGCCAAAACGTAACTGTATGTCACTTCTGTTTACCACATCTTACAATCTTTCTTTCTCTCCCCAGCTTCCTCCTTATGTCATCAATCTGGTAGTACTATTTACCTCATTAGCAAACATTGCCATGCTATGGTTTCCTTAATAAATACCTTTAAAATCTGTATACCCTCCTCCTTGAGCATCTTTAAGATGGTGGCCACACCTCTGATTAAGAACAGACCCTTCCTGTGAAGCTTAACTCTGTTTTTATTTTTCATATTTGATCTGAGTTTAGTAATGAGACGCATGTAATATCAGTCTTGCATATCCAGACATATCAGACAGCTAGCTTTTCAAGCCCTTCAATTCATAATGTTTCACCTTAGCTCATCCACCGAGTAATATACAGGATATGAATAAGAAGATAAGATAATTTGCAACTCTCTGTAGCCCATAGTTTTTACTTTAGTTCTATAAGATGGCCATATAAATATGTGAAAGGAACTATTCTAAGCAAAAGCAATTTACTTTATTAATGTAAATATAGATACATTAAGAAATATTTCATGCAAATTTTATGTTTCAGTTCACTCAGTAAAATGCACTCCAAATATTCAGTGTAATAAAATAAACCTTCCATCAGGAAGAGAGACAAATGAATGCTGCAGCATATATTCCTACACAGTGAGGTTAACTTGAAGTAGGGAGCAGTCCTGCATTGACAAAGAGAAGGAACTAGATGACCTAATGCATCATTTCCATCTCATATTTCTATGAGGTTTGAGTATTTGTCACTAACATCAACACACAGAAAATGTTATTTTAATATCTGGCATATTATTTTAATATCTGCGCCATCCACTCCTCATAAAAAATAAATAAGATTTTGACTCTGATTTATTGTCCACTTTTTTGAGTGACTCATTACTGATCATGATTTTTGCACGTAGCAGGGTCTTAAAAAGGCTGATCTTGGAGTAACTTGAAACACTTATGTCTGTCTTATACATATAATGTGTGTATGTGTAGCATGTCTCTTGGATAGGCAGATAGGCGTGGTGCAGTGGTGTTGTGTCCTCACATTTGTTTATATAGAGCTATTGCTCCTGGGTTCATTTTCTTGCATATATTTCCTAGATGGAATAGGTGGATGTGGGAAGAAAGAGAGAGATTTTATCATGAGGGAGAAAAATCATATATATGAAAGGGAGAGAGCGCATGCAATGATTCTCTCCCTCATGATAAAATCTCTTTCTGTTTCTTTCCACATCCACCTATTTCATCTAGGAAATATGAAGAAGAGAAAAAACTCAGGAGCAATCTCTCTCTATAAACAAACATGGGAGCATATCAACTTTATACTGTGCCTGTCCAAGAGACATGCCATGTGACTAGCATGCTACTTTCCACATTTAGAGGAGAGTTGCATGGGCAATTGGCCTCTATTTTGGATGTATAAGTATTCAC
Source organism: Sternotherus odoratus (assembly GCA_032164245.1). Lineage (NCBI taxonomy): Eukaryota > Metazoa > Chordata > Testudines > Kinosternidae > Sternotherus > Sternotherus odoratus. The sequence goes on from JAVMKO010000002.1 coordinate 112,987,662, forward strand.
ATGTAGCTTACATTCACAGCAGTGCCTGGAAGTTTAATAATGCCTTCTGTTCTACACCTATGGACTTTCACAAATAAAGTGGAGCACAATTACAAATTTAAATCCTATTATCAATCTCTGCATAAAACCTGCCATAACATAGTTCTCTGCCTGTACAGACCTTAGTGAGGATGCCTCTTCTAGAAAGCATCAAAATGAAAAAATAAATAAATATTGCATTATGATATGATAGGTATAATGGATCAAAATACAATGGAACATAATTTGAGGATTTACATGTAGTAAGGATTGGTTTGGAAGTGAGTGAAAAGAGCTTGTGCATAAATCTAAATGCATTGTTTGCTGTACTGCCTCTTGCAGAATAATGAATATCATTTTTGATAGAATATATAAAAAAATCCAAGAAAAGTCGTGGCAGTATTTTCCCCATTCTGCTATAGCAAAAAAAAAAAAACCCTTTAAAAATATGCACTTCTGCAAAGAATCCAAACACAGTCCCTTGGGCTTGGGAGTGCTTTGTGTTACTCACAAACATCCATTTCTGGCAGGTACCCAAATCCTAGCCTGTCATCTTTTAGCCAGAAGAAGGGTCACTATGTTATGGGACCTTTGAGGGAGGAGAAGGGAGAAATGAGGGATCCCGGTAGTCCACTGCTTAACACTGAAATAAACTAAAAGATGCTCAGCTACATTTCTTTTGGATTTTTCCCTAAGACTCTTTGTTAATGTCATCTAATACTGCCAGATTTTTTTCCTCCTTGTACTCTGGCTCTGTAGATATTCATTTACTGTGGACCAGTCATTTACCATCTGCACAGGAGGGCCATACACCAAATCTACAGATGCCACATTTAAATGAGGATTACAGATGATGGCCTGAAAGTTATTATCTTTCCTGTACTTTGCCCTTTGAGAAGTTTGCACCTGCATGTACTTATACTGTTTTCTATCTACATATTAGTCTTTTTATATTGGAAATGTCCTGGATGATCAGGAAATAATTTCACTTTTGTTTACTAACTATGTGGGAATGGAGGTTTAGCTGGAGTGACTTCCCTCTTAAAAATAATGGAAGCAATATTACCCAGTTTTAATTTCATTAATGCCAATGGAATTACAGAGTGTTAGAATTTAGACCAATCAAAGCACAGGCAGGCCATTCAATGAGAATGTCTGTAGCTGGATTTATATGCTGGGGAGATAGGGTTGCCAACTTTGTAATATTTAAAAACCATACACTCTAGCAGAAGTCCTGGAACCTACCTTTTCCCACCCCTTCTCCCTAAGGACTGCCCTGCCCTGCCCCTTCCCCCTAAAACACCATCCCCCCATTCACTCCTCTTTCCCCCTCCCTCCGTCGCTCACTGTTTTTTCCCTCCCCCACTCCTTGCATGGGTTGGGATGGATTCTCCTGCCCAGTTGGGACTGGGAGCTGCATTTGCCCAATGCAGGTAGGAGGCAGCCCCAGTTGACTGATGCAGGTGATAACTCAGCACCCCTCTGCCCACCCTCAGTAACTGGACTTTGAGTGTCTTGTCAGTAGATCTGACCGGGCACCATCAGGTCCCCTTTTCAACCAGACGTTCTACTCGAAACCTGGACCCCTGACACCTCCTGGGGAGAATAGGAAGAGAAATGGACCTAACTTAATAATTTTCCAGGTCCCTAAGTTCCAGACTGATAGGCCAGACCTCCACTTTGTGAATCCAAGAAAGTGGAAGCATCCAGAAGTCACCACCTGAAATCTGTAGAGGTGGAAGGCTGGGAAGAAGAAGGCTATCAGACTGACTCTCCAGAAGACAGCTTTTGTTAAGGAGAAGATCCTGGTGCCAGATTTGCATGGTGTAAGTAGGAGCTGATTGGTGATAGAAAATCACCTATCAGCTTGGGGTATGCTGCTATATCCTGTCAGCATCTGATCGCAGGAATAGGTGAATGAATATTACTTAGATGAATATTGCCAAAAAGTACAATTTTATATTATTGTCCTTATGCATACCACAATGCTGTAGCTTGAGTTTTAACCCTGAAGCAAATGTTTACATCATTTATATGATGAGAAACTCTGCTTGATCTGGTAATATCCTTTTAGCATAGTTTTTGTATGTAACTTCCTGGGTTTTTTAAAGAAAATTGAAAAAGCAGAATTCCTATAATGTGGAACCACACTGACTCCCATTGTGACATCATGGGTCTAAATACAGGGCCTTTGTATCCACAGCACAGAACATTTTTATATAGAGTGATTCATCACGTGAGCTAAAGAAGTAACAGGTAACAGTATTAGGTTGTTTTAGAGGATGTAAAACATCCAATTGCTTTGCCAGTCATTTCCTTTTTTTTTTTTTTTTTGCTAGAAAAGGAAGTAGGAAGGAGGGAATCAGTATTGCTATTTCTATTACAGACTTGGAAGGGAAGTGTGGTCTAGTAGTCTCAACACAGCCAAGTATATGGACCTGGCATTTTAATTTTGAGAGGCCATGGGGCTCCTTGGTTGAGACTTGGATTATGCTATTTACGTGAAATACTTTCTATTCCCATCTGTGCCAGAAGAAGGCACCTTGTACAACCCCTCAGTTACCCCACTTGTTAAATGGTGGGGATTATATTTGTTGTATCCCAATTTTTAGGATATAAAGCCTTATTCAAGAATATGTGAAGTAAATATAACTCATTAACATCAGTCGGCAGAAGAGATACTAGAACTCATGACTTCCTCCTAGCTTCCAACTCTTGTTCCTATCAGCTCTGACTATTATAAACCACTTCATTAGGAAAAGCTTGATTAAACAAACAGACTTTGCAGTGTTTCTTGAATGTCAGAAATTTCTGGTTGAGTTGACTGAAGAGGGAAAGCAAATTCCAGTCAAAGGCTCTCTCCTGAATACTCCCTTCCCTAAACCTCAGATTGCCTGACTTGAGCGCATTGTCAAGTGAATTTTGGCAAAATTTGATTAAAACTATTAAAACAGAATATCTAGTTGGCATTAAGATTATTTCTGGTGTTTGGGAAGTGCAAAAGGAAATGTTAAATATGCTAATGAAATATCAATACAGTTTTGTTTACAAAAAATACATTGGCTATATTTTTAATCCACTTAGAAGCAAGGTTACTACCAATGTTTAAATTATATTTTGTACCCTAATGCATCCAAGGAAAGTTACTTTACATAGAAATTACATCTCAGTAAAATAGCTTTATGTACATTCCACAGGTAGAATTTCAATTACTGTTTGACTTCTACTAGCAAGCCATGCAAAATCTATTTGAAAGACAAGCAGAAAAAAGTGATCTGTTTCCTTTTACTCATACCATGTAAAGAAATTTACCTTAATCCTAATCCTAAATGGAGGAAGCAATTGCTTTTTGGAATAGCCAATGTAATTTGTTGAGTGGTGCATGCTAGATAGCACTTTCTGAAGATGATAGAACACATTAATTGATTTTGTAACTTAGTGACACCAGGATAAGTGATTCTCTCAGCCACATAGCACAGCTCTGGGACTTTTCTTTCTTTCTTTCTTTTTTTTCCTTTCCGTTTGAAAGGTTTATATCAAATATCAGGGAGGCACTTGATGGGACAAACATGCCATTCAATGTATAATTAGTATGATGAATGCATCAGCCAGTGTCTGTGTTTAGTTAACTTATTGAAGTTCTGTAAGTGCATTCAGAGCTTAGGAGAAAAAGCGTCTCTCTCTGGACTGTAACTGAGAGGGACAAAAAGTAAATAAACAAAAATGTTCCTTAATGTACAAGTATACGTGGAATGCAGCACCTAGGCATTCTGCAGTGAAGGATAGTTTATTTTTCACGCAAAAATGATGTTACCAGTTTTATTATTAATGGACTTTTGGAAATGTAATTGTTATTGGTTTTCCAAGCAACAATATAGACATTCACATAGGTTATAATAAATTATTAATAAGGAACAGAACAAAGATACTAAGATGCCCCCCCAATGTTTCATAATACTCCCAATTATTTAAATTTAATTAAGAAATTAATAATTCGGGTGTAAATTTACAAATTTTGTAAGCTGAAACGTGCGTACACACACAGGTATATTAAATATGTGAGTCACTCATCACCACTTGGGTCTTGCAAACAGGGCAAATAGCACTACAGGGAGCTGCCTTCTCTACCACCCTATGGCGTACGCGCAGACTACACAGCGAGGGGTCTGGAGAAAAGGACGGTAAGTTTTTAAATGGGCTGGGGCGCTGCTGCATTTACCACCCAAGCCACAGGCTGGGCTTTGCACTCTAACTTCATGTGGATCCTGCTGCACCATGTTTCTATGCACTCTAGGTACCTACAGCGCACCAGCAGGATGCATATGGGGCAGTTAAACTACAACACGTAACGTGTGGCTTGGGTGGTGAATCCAGCACCCCAAACCCCACTGACTGTTTCCATGGCATTGCCGCCTATCAGATCATCACTGCTCAGTCTCAAGGGAGAGAATCCAGAGAGGCAGGAGGAGGAGGAAGAGAGGAAACACAAGAGAAGAAGATAATCCTGGGAAGGCGATCCAGGTCTAAGACTGGTCAAAGTAATTAAGGGCTTGTCATGGGTGTGGAGGGCTGGAGAGGGTTAATGTCATCTGAGACAGCAGTGTCGTCAGCACCTTCAAACCATGAGGGAGGGAGGAGTTTAGAGTTCAGTTCGTTTCTGGCTTGCCATGGAGCTTGGCAAGGGTCCTAGACCATCTTTGGCTATAAAGATGGTTCTATTTTCTTCTTATATTTCTGATTAGCTGTACTGTGAGTATAATCATTTAATTCTTTTAAGCCTGTGCCTTTTGGGGTGTTTCTCTCTGTTTCAGAAGGGAGTTAGAGAACCCCAAATTGTGAAGTGTATTGTATCTTTGTTTCATTCCCTTTTCTTTATTAAAATTTCTAGTTACTAAAAGCGTGTGATTTTTTCCCTTAGGGTTTTCTCTGCTTCCAGTCTGGGAAGTGAGAAGGGAAGGGAAATAGGTACCAGGGCAGCTAAGTGTATAGCTGGAGGGGGGAGGCTGCCTCTCGTTACCGTCAGGTTAGACGGGGGAAGGGAGCAGCCTCTGAGGGTCTGGCTCTCAGGTAAAGAGAGACAGAGGGTGGGGAAGTTCGGGGGGCCCTCCAAGGTTTTGGAAGTACACTCAAATGGTGGCAGCGTTTGGTATCCCCAAATTCCCAACTGGCAAAGTGGGGGCGTGGGGGGAAAAGGACTTGTTGGTCTGGCATACAAGAGCCCTGATCTCTGTACTCAGAGCATAGGGACAGGGAAACCCCTCTTACAGGGCTCCAGGCACCATAGGAGGCCATCTTTCTTAGGGCTAGTTGTCCCCTTCTCCCTGTTTGGGGAAAGAGGGCCAGAGGTGTAAGAAGTGGCAAAGGGCAGGGGGAGAGAGAGGTCCTAGTGTCTCAAGGGGGAAGAGAAAGAGAGACCAGTTTTTTCCAGGGAGAGGGTAGGGGTTAGAGAAAGTTCCCAGTTTCTCTAACGTACACAAGAGTGCATGTAAAATGCAGTTCAAGTGTTCAAGGTGTTACCCCAGATCCCATCTGTATTTGGCTTAGCACCCTTGACACTTGCTGCCAGTCCCAAGAACCTCCTATTTCCTCTCTCTCTTTTTTTACAAACATCCGTAAAAGTCGAGCAAGACTGTCATCTCTGCAAGGTGGAATTCTTTGCTTAGTTATCAGACTCTGCCCTTTTCCAGAAATTGCAAATCCCACTCTGTAAAATGGCCAAGCTATCTAGCAGGGAAAGAATAACCCCACTGTGTCTCTTACCACTCCTTTGCCACCTTTTATTCCCCAAAACCTTTATCCATAGACTCAGAGCTACAATATGCCAAATGCAGCACCATAACCTGATATTCCCGATAAGAAGAAATTGTGACCCTTGATCCTCTGTATTCACACCCAATACATTGCTGCAATAATATATGTACAAATTTGCCTTGTGAGGTTATGACATAGCAGGGTACAATCCAGACATGAGCATCTGTGTCACTCCTACCTGCCACCTTGGGTGAATTACAATGGCCTTGTGAAGTAACTCCCACCTGAGCTGCTCACTAACAGCCTGCAAGCATGCAACAACACCCTGAGTGTCTGTGTGTAGCTGCAACTTGCCTGCTAGCCGCACATGGTTTACACGCTGGCTCTCAGCAGCCCTGTTTATACTGCAGGGTGATCCCATCACATCCCCAGTCTTAGATTTCCCCTCAGAAATGTGTGTCCTGCACTGCCCAGCTCTCTCCTAAATAGTAAAAAAAATATTTTAAATCTGTTATTCCTTTTGAGGAATAATGTGTCATTTTATTATCTCAAATAGTTATTCAGATACTTCAGTTTAAGCACCGTGGATTAGATAAAATAGTAAAGCACGTTTATTAACTACAAAAAGAAAGATTTTAAGTGGGCACAAGTAATGAGGCATAAAATGGTTGCAAGTAAAACAAAGATAAAATGTTTTACTAATGCCTAACTTAATAAACTATATTAGATTCAAGCAAAGTTTATCCCACCATGCTCCAGCAGATTACTGACCAAATTCTCAGTGACCAAGATCTCAGGGTAGGACCCCTCTTCCAGATACTAACACTTGCTACCTTTTTCTCTTCAGGTGTAGTGAATGAGAGGTGCAGGCAGGGGAAGAAATGTCCATTTGTGGGTGTTTATCCCTCATTGTTATAGTTTCAGTCCCTTTAAAAAAAAATCCAGCTGGGCATAAGGAGACAAAGAGCCTATGTGGAAGGATGTTCCCTCCCATTTTTTTCTGAGCTGTTTGAACTTCTTCTGTCTTAGAATCATAGAATCATAGAATATCAGGGTTGGAAGGGACCTCTGGAGGTCATCTAGCCCAACCCCCTGCTCAAAGCAGAACCAACCCCAACTAAATCATCCCAGCCAGGGCTTTGTCAATCCTGATCTTAAAAACCTCTAAGGAAAGAGATTCCTGCACCTCCCTAGGTAACCCATTCCAATGCTTCAACACCCTCCTATACCTGTTTGCCAACTTCTGTTTGGGTAGTGCGGTGGGGTTTGGAACATGTGTTAATAACATCATACAACCAAATCTTAAAACTTCACATACAGTGTCACCACACCTATTTTACCAGGATGATATTGGCTAGCAAATTATGAGTTTTGAAACGATACCTTACAAGAATCAGAGAGGTAGTCGTGTTAGTCTGGAATTGTAGAAGTGACAAAGAAGTCCTGTGGCATCTCAAAGACTAACTAAAGTATTGAAGCATAAACTTTCATGGACTAATATCCACGTTGTCGGATGCATGCAATGGAAGTACATACAAAAATATTTCTCCTCTGAATTTAACTAAGTGAGAATACTGTACTATAGTATCCAGGGGCAGGTATAAATAGGTAGGCAAGAACCAAGTTAGAGATAACTGGGTTAGTCCAATGAGGCTGAACCAGCTTGTTATCTCTAATCAGGGAGGGCGAGGTATCCTCTAGCAGCTGAATTGGAGGTGTGAACAGCGAGAGAAGAGAAACTGCTCTTGTAGTTAGCTAGCCACTTGTAATCCCTTACAAGATATTTCTTGTACAAAATTATTACAGTAGGGTGTAATGTATGAACATGGGTATATTTCTGTCACAGCGGTATATATGAAAACTGATGACAGTCTGGTAATTTATATAATTGCAAAATGCATTTGTTAACTTTATTTGTGAAGTTATGAATTCATTCTGTGTGATGTTCCTAGAACATGTTTAAGACAAGACAGCCCCACCTAGGCAAAGGTGAGATATGGGAATGTCCTAGACAAAGAAATGTGGATTTACCTTAATTTACATATTAACCATAAACAAAACCATCAAGCTAAACTAGGGATAATTATCTTGAGCCTGACCTCAAGAGTTAAAGACTTAACATGGCTCCTGCACCCAAGAGAGAGAGTGGCAACTGAGTCACCAGGTAGTCTTCCTGACTTGTAAAACATAGAAATTTCACTGGGAATATACGGAACAGAATGATACTCCATCTTAACCCTTCACCTTGAGGAGAAAAAAGAAACAGAACACTTTGGTCTCTCTGATGGGTCCTGGTCACGTCAGCCAGTAAAGGCCAGAAAGGAGACTGTGGTGAGCAAAACCATCTTGAACAAAAATTGTATCTTGCTAGATTAGGTTTTAAAGTTTTCCATGTGTGTTCTTTTGTATGCTTGTAACAATCTTACCTTCATCTCTTTTACTTGCTATTATTTAATCCATGCTCTTTTGTTAATAAACTTGTTCCACTTTTCCTAGAAATCAATTCAGTGCTGTGTTTAGAGGGAAGGGTGAATTTGCCCCATTCAAATTAAGAAACTGTACTAACACTTTAACAGAGGAGTGAACTTATGTGCTTTGAATGCAGTGGCAGTGGCTGTGTAATTTGGAGAAACATCTCTGAAGAGCTCGGAGGTCACTGATTGTTCTTGCTACAGTGGGGAAAGCTTTAAGAATTTGGCTGGTGTGGAAGGGAGCTGAGACATAATCTAAGATCCAGCAAAATTCAATCTTACTGAGGCAGAGAGGTAACACAGTGGCTGACAGTTCTGAATATCCGCAGCAGCATGTTTTAGCAACTCCCGGTGTTTACAGACTGGTTATAAAGTGCATATGCTTTTCCTGAGTATTGTGTGAAATCTAGCCACCGTGCATTGTCTTTCTCCCTGTCCAGCTATTAAGAGTGAGGCGTTACTAGCTGACACTGTGTTTGGTAAGTGTGCAGTTAAAGAGTAATACTTCTGATTCGGTTCTACTATTAAGCAACAAGGGTAAACTGCTACAGAAAAATCTGTGACAATTTTGACATCCCAGTGGGAGGCCAGAAAGTCCCAAATAAAGGCAAGTAAATCTCAAATATTCTCCACTAGCAAAAATACCCGGCGTTGCTCGGGGTATTTTTAATTGGAAACTGGGATATAAAAAGACTACAATGTTTTTTATTAATACAAATTTTGTTCAGAAGTCTCATTTTGTTTAATTTCATGCTCTTGCATTTAGATGTGGGGGGAGAGGGGAGAGAGCTGAGTGAGTGCAGGGGCTGTAGGAGGGGGGAGGGGGAGAGATTTTAATTTTTTTTATTCTTACCTGAGGGGGGAGAGAGCTGAGCGAGTGTGGGGGTCGTTGTGGGGGGGGGGAGGGGGGAGATTTTAAAAATTTTCCATTCTTACCTGAGGGGGGGAGAGAGCTGAGCGAGTGGGGGGGGGATGTTGGAGTGGGGGGGAGGGGGGAGAGAGCTGAGTGAGTGCGGGGTCCATTGGAGGGGGAGGAGGGAGAGAGCTGAGCGAGTGGGGAGGCTGTTGGAGGGGGGGGAGGAGGGAGAGAGCTGAGCGAATGCGGGGGCCGTTGGAGGGGGGAGGGGGCAGAGAGCTGAGCGAATGCGGGGTCCGTTGAAGGGGGGTATTATTACATCATAACTATGTCACAGAGAACAGCAGCTGCCCTGCTGATGTTAATGGGCTTTAAAGAATTTCACCCCTAGGGAGTGTCAGAGGTGAGATTTGAAAAAAAATCGATTCTTACCCTGATTAGGACTCTAAAGCCTATAACTGTACCAAATTTCAAGTCTCCAGCTCAAACGGTGTGGAAGGAGTAAGGGAACGTACATACACGCAGGCATACACCATTTGACTTATATATATAGATATCAACTAACATTCTGCAGTGTAAAATACAGAACATACAGTATATTAACAGTTGGGTCCATGGGCCTAATATTAGGTGCTTCCACAGATCCACACCCATTCATCCTGACCACTACACCGTGCTAAATTATATAGACCGTAGATATAGTTAGAGGGAGATCCTTCCCTGCATCTGGTAATGAATTTACGGACAGACTGCCCTGTGCTGGGCAAAATGGGTTGTGTGATTCCTCAGACCCTGATTCTTAGCTTAGGTCCATATTAATTCAGTTTAGCTTAATGTACTTCCAAAGTCTTAACTGGAGTTACTACTTCTAATCACCTCCCTTAATATAGGAAGAGAAGAGAGAACATCTCTAATTATGATCTGTCTTACCAGCAATATTTCCTGTGTTATCACAGACACAGGAAAAAGTTGTCTGACGTATTCAGCTGGTAAATATCCAAGCATTCTTCTAGTGCGGAGGCAAAACTTGTAGAGTCTGTATGGAGGACAGACACAATTACACATCCTCTAAGACACTGTATTAATCTCTGCTCATGTCTTGCCAGTGGCTTCTTGTTGTTGATGTGTTGAACAGCTGCACAGGATAGGAACACTATCATAGATTCTATGACCAATAATAAATTTGATATCTCCTAGGTATGACTTGAAAGGATAGTGATCATTTCCAGGCATGTTAGCAATTTCCTTTAGTTGCTGAAATACCAACCATGACCATTGGGATCAAAAGTTAATGAGAAGTAAATGAGCATGTTCTAATGGTCAACTGATTCTAATCCAGAACAAATAGGAGGTCATTCATGATGATGACAAACACAAGTTCAACTTAAAAATGCAAGAGTGGAGCCCAAGCCAGCAGGATCCCAGTTGTGTCTAAGTGCCTCTGGAATGGATAAAAAAGGGAAATTAGATACTGGGCAGTACAGTAGACTCTTGATTATCCAGGATGATGGGGAAAATAATTCTGGTTAATAAAATCCCGGATAATCAACATCCATAGGAAATATGGGGAGTGGGGGTTGGTTCACCAGCCACCCTGCACCAGGGGGAGGGGGTGTTGGTTTACTGGCTTCCCTCCACCCTCATGGGGTTTTTTTGTGTGTGTGCTTGGGGTGGCAGCAAAGCCAGAGCCGGCCCTGCAAGTTGTGCATATATTTTTTTTAACATCCTGGTTAATCCACATCCTGGTTAATCCAATACTGGATAATTGAGAGTCTACTGTAATTTGTTATTATTCCAGCTTCACATCAAGAGACTGTTTCTTAAATTGGTTGTCACCCTTTATTAAATAAGGTGTTGAGAACATGTAACAATAAATACTCCAAAGCCACACAGTAAGTTTTAAAAATAGACTAGATTCAGAGATAAGTATAACAACTTTTCATGTTCTCTGTGTATCTATATATATAAAAGTCAAATGGTGTATGCGTGTGTGTATGCGTGTATGTATGTTCACTTACTCCTTCCACACCGTTTGAGCTAGAGACTTGAAATTTGGTACAGTTAGAGGTCTTAGGGTCCTAATCAGGGTAAGAGTCGAAAATTTTTCAAATCTCACCTCTGACGCCCCCCAGGGGTGAAATTATTTAAAGGCCAATCACATCAACTGGGCAGCTGCTGTCCTCTGTGACATAGTTATGATGTCATAATACCCCCCTCCAATGGCCCCTGCACTCGCTCAGCTCTCTGCCCCCTCCCCCCTCCAACGGACCCCACACTCGCTCAGCTCTCTGTCCCCTCCCCACCTCCAATGGACCCGAGTTCGGTTTGGTCAGAGGGTAAGTGAGGTAGGGGGAGGTGGGGGTGTCGGGTTTGGTCGGGGGGGTGAGGTGGGGGTGTCAGGTTGGCTCTCTGCCCCCTTCCCCCTCCAATGGACCCCGCAATCGCTCAGCTCTCTGCCCCCTCCCTACCTCCAACTGACCCGAGCAACGCCGGGTATTTTCGCTAGTATATTATATTTCTTCCTACTGTATGTTCCACTCTATGCATCTGATGAAGTGGGTTCTAGCCCACAAAAGCTTATCCCCAAATAAATTGGTTAGTCTTGAAGGTATGACAACTTCATCACAAAATGTAAAGATGCTCACAGTTAAGGCTGTCAGTTCTCAACTGCCCCTTTATTTCAGGACATCCTATATTATAAAAGACTAGGGAAGTGTGTGTGAAGCCGTCATGCGCAGTAGAGACGGCCCGGATGAACGGCATGCTGGGAGGTGTAGTTCGGCAGCACAACATGGCTGCCGCATGTGTGCTGCCACGAGGGAAGCAGGGTCTGGATCAGGGGCTCGGGGAGTGTGGGCAGGAGGGTGGCTGGGCATAGGAGGCGTGGGCAGGGAGCTCTGGCCGGGCGGGGAACGGGAAGGGGGCACTGGGCCGGCGGGGTGGAGGCACCCGCGCACGGCCCGGCCAGCTGTGCCCAGCAGAGAGCTGAGTGAGGGGGAGGTGGGGGAAGCGGCGGCAGCGAGCCGAGCGAGGGGGAGGCGGGGGAGGTGGCAGCAGCAAGCCGAGCGAGGGGGAGGCGGCAGCAGCAAGCCGAACGAGGGGGAGGGGGGGAGAGGGGGCACCGAGCCGAACGAGGGGGAGGGGGGGAGAGGGGGCAGCGAGCTGAGCGGGGGGGAGGGGGCAGCGAGCCGAGCGAGGGGCGGGGGGGGAGAGGGGGCAGCGAGCTGAGCGAGGGGGAGGGGGAGAGGGGCAGAGAGCCATTCGAGGGGGAGGGGGAGAGGGGGCTTGGAGTGGGGGGGCTAAGCGGGGGGGTCTTGGAGTGGGGGGAGTTGAGCGGGGGGGCCTTGGAGTGGGGGGGCTGAGCGGGGGGGTGTTACTGTTGGCCCCTGTCCACGGGCTTTTACACTAGTCTATATATATAAAAGTCAAATGGTGCATGCGTGTATGTACGTTCACTTACTCCTTCCACACCGTTTGAGCTAGAGACTTGAAATTTGGTACAGTTAGAGGTCTTAGGGTCCTAATCAGGGTAAGAGTCAAAAAAATTTCAAATCTCACCTCTGATGCCCCCCTAGGGGTGAAATTATTTAAAGGCCAATCACATCAGCTGGGCAGCTGCTGTTCTGTGACATAGTTATGATGTCATAATACCCCCCTCCAACGGACCCCGCATGCGCTCAGCTCTCTGCCCCCTCCCCCCTCCAACGGACCCCGCATGCGCTCAGCTCTCTGCCTCCTCCCCACCTCCGACAGACCCGAGTTGGGTTTGGTTGGAGGGTAAGTGTGGTAGGGGTGTCGGGTTTGGTCGGGGGTGAGGTGGGGGTGTCAGGTTTGGTCGGGGGGTAAGTGACCCGGGGGTGTTGGGTTTGTTCTGGGGGGGTGGGAAAGTGTTGGGGTTGGTGAGGTGTGGGTGTTGGGGTTGGTCAGGGGGTGTTGGGTTTGGTGGGGCGGTAAGGTGTGGGTGTTGGGTTTGTTTGTGGTGGTAGGTAGGGGTGTCGGGTTTGGTTGGGGGGGGAAAGTGAGGTGGGTGTGTCACGTTTGGTCTGCGGGGAGTGAGGTGTGGGTATTGGTCAGGGGGTGTTGGGATTGGTAGGGGATGACGTGGGGGTGTTGGGTTTGGGTGGGGGGGTGAAAATGTGAGTCGGGGTTGGTCGAGGGGTAAGTGAGGTGGGGTGTCAGGTTTGGTAGGGGGGGTGAGGTGGGGGTGTTTGCTCTCTGCCCCCTCCAACGGACCCCGCACTCGCTCAGCTCTCTGCCCCCTCCCCACCTCCGACAGACCCAAGCAACACCGGGTATTTTCGCTAGTATTACATAAAAGAAAGCATTTTAGGAATTCCAGGATGATTTAAAAAAAAATCAAAGACCTAAAGAGTGTTTTTATAAACACTACTTAAGTTTCAGCTTGGAAAAGATACCACTAAGGGGATTATGATAGAAGTCTATAAAATCAGGACTGGTGTGGTGAAAGAAAATGAAGTATTATTTACTCCTTCTCATAACACTAGAACTAGAGGTCACCAAATGAAATAGTCAGCAGGTTTAAAACAAACCAAATTGAGTATTTCTTCACACAATGCACAGTCAACCTGTGGAACAGCCTTACCAGAGGATGTTGTGAAGGCCAAGACTAAACAGGGTTCAAAAATAACGAGATAAGGTTCATGGAGGATAGGTCCATCCGTGGCTATCAGCCAGGATGGTCAGGGATGGTGTTCCTAGCCTCAGTTTTGCAGTTTTGGGAATGGGTGACAGGGAATGGATCATTTGATGATTACCTCTTCTGTTTATTCCCTCTGAAGCACCTGGCATTAGCTACTGTTGGAAGACAGGATACTGGGCTTGGTGGAACTTTGGTCAGACCTAGAATGGCCGTTCTTATGTTCACAATACCTCTCTGATGTCGGGTAAACTGCCTCATATTATAGATGGATTATTTAAAACAAGGATGTTCTGTGACCTCTACAATGCAGACTCAGCACTACATTTCTGTGTCTCTCTGGCTTTGTCTCCAATTGTTTCCCTTCATCATTTTGAAATAATGTGCTGGGTATTCCCAATAAATAGGTGATATATCAATAGGACAGGCAGAGATTTTGAAGCCAGCTGTCCAAATTTGTCTGTGTGAAACATCATAACAGGGAAAAGTTCAGGGCTACTAGGAATCAGTAAGGAATGAAATATGACACAGCCACAGTTTATTCTGCAGCCTGAGGTTCTCCCACCAAAAGAAAAAAAAAGTCAGTATTCCCACTTAGTTAAATTCTGAGGAGAAATATTTTTATATGTACTTCCACTGCATGCATCCGACGAAGTGGGTATTAGCCCACGAAAGCTTATGCTTCAATACTTTAGTTAGTCTTTAAGGTGCCACAGGACTCTTTGTCATTTTTATATGTGTTCACTGCTTTTGATCCCAAAGAATCCTAAAGTACTGCTTTACAAACGGTGCCACTGGAATTCAGCTGCTTCTATTCTAAGAAGTATGGTGCCATCCAGTTAGCACACACCGTGCTGCAGAAGAGTGATGGAGAGGGGACATTCTGTCCAAGGATATTGAAGCAAATTGCTACCCTTATGACTGGTTCCACAGAACCTTGTTCCCCAGAGAGCAGACAGACCTTTTGTTTATAAAGTTTGAAATACAAAGCAAATTGGACAGAACTTTATCAACCATCAAAATGTGAGGGACTAAACTGACTGTTCTGAAATTATCAGCTGTGGCTCTAGGGTGCCTACATTTTCCAAATGTAAGGCTTAGACCAAAGCAATAAAATAGTGTGAGGTATGCTAGCCAGGTTTATATCCTGCTAAGGGATTTCACTATTATAACCTAATGACACACAGCTCTGTCTTTTTATAAACCTTTGTGATTATGTATTTTCCAGAGAGTGCAGGATTTCATAAAAAGAAAAAAAAATATTATAGCAACTAAAATAGAGGTTATAGCTATAATGATTCAAAATAAAACAATGTCATTTGAGGGTTTATATATCAGAATTGTTGTTTAGGATGTGACTAAGTAAAGCTTGTGCATAAAGCTCCCAGTGCATGATCTGCTGTACTATGCTTGACAGAAGAATGGATATAATTTTTGGACACACAAATTATGAAACATTTCAGGAAGTCAGAGCAATCTATATTTTGCCAACAAAGTGTGTGTGTTGGAGGGGAGGGGGAGGCTTTTGGAATGCTGCAGTAGCACCAAATTCATCCCTTGAGGATTTGTACTGCCTACAATTTACCCTCTCTGGCAAGAATCCAAAGCAATATTTATTGGCCAAAAGTGTTGTTATGATTTGGTATTATGGACGGAACTGACAGATCCTCAAGTACCTCTCCATGAAATCATCATGTTCCCCCAGAAAATCCGCACTGCTGCATAATAAAATAAATAGTTGACACTTAATAGTTGAGCACACACACATTCATTTTATTGTATGCAAAAATGTGCATGTATATTTCCTTGGGCACACTCACTGCACCTGGCTTTGAAAAAATGTTCTTCCTCCCCTCCACTCTGCAGGATCCATTGTTAGTCATTTAATTTAGATAGAATTTGGTTTTGTTCTTTTGGCTCTTCAAATATTCAGCTAGTGTGAGACAATAATATGCCATCTGTACAGGAGGGATACATACCAAATATACAAACATAGCATTCAAAGAAGAGGATTACAAGTGATGGCTAGAAACCCATTTTTCTTCTAGTGCTTTGCCTTTTGACAGGTTTGCACCTGCATGTACTTGTTTGAATTAGCACTGCTTTATTATCAACATTTCAGTCTTTTAGGTGGGGAATGCACTTAATGATCTGGAAAACGATTTCAGTGTTGCTCAACAGCTGTATGTGGGAATACAGCATGTGTGAGGCAGTTATCTCCTCTCGGTTATCACTGCAACGAAAAAGGATAAAATAAAAGCACTGCTAGCAAAGTGCAAAATAAAATGTCAAATTAGCCATCATTTAGACTAAACTCATTAAAGTTATGAAAGAAATGATGCAGTCCAGATGTATAGATGTAGATTGTCTTTATGAAACTGCTGGACTGAAAGCTACTTAGAAAAGTGACTATGTAAAAATGGCACCTTTTCTCATACCAGCTCTGCTTCCTGTATTTATTTTGAATCATAGCTCCACTGCTTTACTGAAAGTGGTAAAAGTGGCAGATTTTTTACTTCTGTTAGTCCAGCAGAACCAATGTAACTTCAGGAGAGGAGATTTGTGAGTCCTTTTAGCTTGCACACAATAAACAGAATGAGATTTCCATTTGATAGGTCTTTTGGAGGAAGATGAGTATATTTCTTGAGCTGCAAAAAGAGGTAGAAAAGCAACACTTTACTTGGCTGCCTGTGTTCTTGTCTAGCTGATTGTTTTAATGTTATTGGGGTTACACGATAACATTAATTGATTGTTAGATCTTCTAGAGTCTCAGGCATCTTTATATATAGTTATTTGTTTTAATATATGTAAATAATAATTGTAGTAAAAAAAAAAACACTAAGCTCTACTTGCCCCATAGCCCCCTTGTATTATCTCACAGTATTCAAATTTTCTTTCCGTTATTCCTGTGCAACCCCACTGAGGGCAAGAGCACTGACCGTGTGTGCCTGAGGGCAGAATGTGAAGAGGTTGGAGCTGCCCAGCTGCAAACGGGGCAGGATTTGGCCTGCTGAATCAGAGCTTGGTGATGATGAAAACTTCTTTTATTATTATTTTTCAGTTTCCATGGAGTTTAATGGAAAAGGAGACAAGGAGTATTTTCCAAGAAAAATGTACAGTTTCTGTGAAAAAAATACATTACATTCAAACTGCCACTTTTTTAGTTCTTATATGTGCACTGAAAAAAAGCTTGAGAGAGGCAGAAGTGATTGAGCAATTGAGTTCTCTGAGGGGCAGGAGGCAGCCAGCCCAGAAGGCTTGCTCTTGGGCTCTCTGAGGCCGAACCGCCTCCTGACCAGATCTCTGAGAAAAGCAGGAGAGAGAAGGGAAAAGAAAACATGGAACTTAAGGAAAAAGAAGACGCAACAGAGATGAATGTCCCCTCTGTCTTAAGTTTTCCCGAGTCCCAGTCCAGTGCCATATCAACATGTCATTAAATGCATATTTTATACACCAGGCATATTTTAGTCTGAGAAACAAAAAGACAATGATATAAACAACTTTAATTAAGAATGAAGGGCCAGATTCTCAGCTGGTCTTAATTGTTGTTTTTTAAAAAATTGTTTATGCTTTAGAATGTGGAACTTTTACCCATGTGACAGATCATTTTCACATGAAAGATAACATGCATTGATAAGGTCTCAACTGGAATATTGTGTCCAGTTCTGGGTACCACATTTCAGGAAAGATGTGAAAAAATTAAGATTGTGTGTTCATTCCATGACACGAGACTACAGTCAAATCAAAATGAATATTGTGTTAACCTCACAGAATGGCCATATCTATCCAAGGTGATTCATGGGCTAGATTTCCAAAGCTTGCTTAATATGTGCAGTTCACCCTCACTTAACTGATAACACACAGTATGGCTGCAAAGATAGTTTTGGCCTGTTCCATTCATTTAACATAGTAAAATGTTTCCTAATACTTGAGGACAAATACATAACTGTTGTACATCAGCATCGCCCCATTCATTTTGGAAGAGATACATTGATTTACACTAACAGAGAACAAGGCCCCAAAACCTTTGCTTTTAATACTATAAACTAGTATTCTGTCTTACTGTTTGCATTCCTTTGTGCACCATCTTAATACTATTTGGTTCTATTTCCAAACTGAAATTTTTAAGAATTTATTTTTTTGTCCTGAAAAGGATCTTGATATTTGGATGTCTCATCCTGATTTGGGGTGAAAATAAATTTAGAAATATCAGGAATGCCCGTGAAATTGAAATTTCTGATCTTCAACCATCTCTGGTTCTCATTGACTTAAGTGGGCTTTTGATAGTGCCCTAAACTTCTTTATCTCGTCCTAATTTATAAAATAATTGCAGGGGGGGGGGGTTGTGAGGATTAATACTGTCAATGTTTGTACAGTCCCCTGAAGATGTAAAGCACTACAGTATATAGTAATGCTTTGCTAAATGAGAGTCTTAGAAAAGATTGGAATACATAAGTCCCAGTTTTCAACAGATAATGATTCATTTAAAAGTTAATTGAATTAGACCAGTAGTATTTACTTAGCTTGAAAAGACATGTTACTGTTTCTTTCATGCTCCTGTAGGAAGACTGTGTACACTAGTAGATTAGTGCAGTATGTGAAACTGACTCCTATTGGCAGAGAGCCGTCAAGTTATAAATCAGTATGTTTCAGCATTTCCTCATAAAATTAAACTACAGTGAAACCTCGATTTAACGGACTAATTGGGGCGAGGGGGTGTCCGTTAAAGCCAAAAGTCCGTTATTTAATAATTTTTAAAAATCATTAAATAATAGGACTTTTGGCTTTAATGGACACCCCCTCACCCGAATTAGTCCGTTATATAGAGGTTTTAGGAGCTGTCAAACACCGCTCCCGGCAGTGGGGAACCCGGCGGGCACTGTCAACCCCCCCGCCCGGCTCCCTGCTGCGGGGGGGGGGGGGGGTTGACAGTTTCCGCCCGGCCCTCCGCTGCGGGGAGCCGGGCAGGAGCTGTCAACCCGGCCGCCCGGCTCCCCTCTGCGGGGAGCCGGGCAGCCGGGTTGACAGCTCCTGCCCGGCTCAAAACCCCCCCGTCCGTCCGTCTCCCCGCTGCGAGGAGCCGGGCGGGGGGGTTGACAGCTCCCGCCCGGCTCCCCCCAGCGGGAAGCCCGGCGGGAGCTGTCAAACCCCCCGCCCGGCTTCCCGCTGCGGGGAGCCGGGCGGGAGCTCTCAAACCGCCCCCTTCCCGCTGCGGGGAGCCGGGCGGGGGGGTTGACAGCTCCCGCCCGCCTCCCCCCAGCGGGAAGCCCGGCGGGAGCTGTCAAACCCCCCGCCCGGCTTCCCGCTGCGGGGAGCCGGGCGGGAGCTCTCAACCCCCCCCCTTCCCGCTGCGGGGAGCCGGGCGGGGGGGTTGACAGCTCCCGCCCGGCTTCCCGCTGGGGGGAGCCGAGCAGAGGCTCTCAAACGCCCCCCCCCCGCCCGGCTCCCCGTTGCGGGGAGCCGGGCGGGGGGTTGACAGCTCCCGCTCTGCTCCCCCCAGCGGGGAGCCGGGCGGGAGCTCTCAAACCAAACCCCCCCCCCCCGCCCGGCTCCCCGTTGCGGGGAGCCGGACGGGGGGGTTGACAGCTCCCGCCCGGCTCCCCCCAGCGGGAAGCCCGGCGGGAGCTCTCAAACCCCCCGCCCGGCTTCCCGCTGGGGGGAGCCGAGCAGAGGCTCTCAAACGCCCCCCCCCGCCCGGCTCCCCGTTGCGGGGAGCCGGGCGGGGGGGTTGACAGCTCCCGCTCTGCTCCCCCCAGCGGGGAGCCGGGCGGGAGCTCTCAACCCCCCCCCCCGCCCGGCTCCCCGCTGCGGGGAGCCGGGCGGGGGGGTTGACAGCTCCTGCCCGGCTCCCCGCAGAGGGGAGCCGGGCGGGAGCTGTCAGCCCACCCGCCCGGCTCCCCGTTGCGGGGAGCCGGGCGGGGGGGCGGGGGGTTTGACAGCGCCCGCAGGGGTCCCTGCTGCGGGGAGCCGGGCGGGAGCTGTCAACATATAACGGATTTCCCCCAATAACGGATTTCGGATGCATCGGAAATTTTGTCCGTTGCATCCGAAGTCCGTTAAATCGGGGTCCGTTAAATCGAGGGTTTACTGTATTTGAAATCAGAAGTCAGAGAACACAGTCTAATGCTTTTAACATCAAATGCTTAAAAGAATGTATCTGAAAAGAGACAGCAAGAGGAAACAAATGGACAATGGATGATAGCATTTATGATTCCCTATAATAAGCTTTATTTAAGTATGCCAAAGATAAAGTTTTTTAAAATGCTGCCTTCCTTATGGAAATAGGATATTTCCATGTCAGATCAGACCACTGGTTCATCATGTCCCTTCCTCTTCTCCTGGCAGTGTCCTCTACTTGGGGTGAAGTTCTGGCTCATTGAAGTCAATGATAAATCTCCCGTTCACTTCACAATGGCCAGGATTTCACTGATGTGATTTTCAGGCAATGGCAGAACACCATACAGTATAACGGGGTGGGCAATCGTTTTGGCCCAAGGGTCACATTGGGGTTACAAGACTGTATGGAGGGTAGGGTAGGGAAAGCTATGCCTCCCCAAACAGCCTAGACCCCGCCCCCTATCCGACCCTCTCCCACTTCCCGCCCCCTGACTGCCTCCTTCAACTCCCCCATCAAACTCCCCCCCCACTCCCAGTCCCCTGACTGCCCCCTCAGGTTGCCACCCCCCTCCAACTCCCTGTCCCCTGATGACCATGACACCTATCCACACCTCTTCCCCTGACAGCCCCCTCAGGACTCCCATACCTATCCAACTCCCCCTGTTCTCTATCCCCTTACTGCTCCCCCAACCCCCTCCCAATCCAAATGCCCCTTGACAGACCCCCAGGACTCCCATGCTTATCCAACCCCCCCATCCCCTGACCGCCCCCGTCCCGAAACTCTACACCATCCAACCACTCCCTGTCCCCTGACCACCCCCTGGATACCCCTGCCCCTTATACAACCCACTGGCCCTGGCCCCCTTACCATGCCACTCAGAGCAGCGTGTCTGACAGCTGTGCGGCCCCGCCAGAGCTAGACACGTGGAAGTATAACCCCTGCAATATAACATACTTGGTCAATTAAAAAGGAACTTTTTAAAAAGTTTGTTCCATATTGTTGCTTATTCATTATATGTTGAGTGATTGGGGGTAGGCGGGAGGAAGAGGACAAGGCCTTCTTAATGCACCATAGATTGTTGGAGAACTTTTTTTTAACGTAAGCCAAAATACTTCACTACTTTAATATCCTTATTTTTTCCTGCTATTATAGCACATGTAACAATGAACCAACACAAACATCTGTTTTCAGCCAAATTTAAGATTTATTGTAACCTTCAGGTAAAGATTTATCTTGTCTTCAACACAATCAATATTTAACTCTCAGGTCAATAAGTCCTGATTGAATCGCAACAGAAGTCAATAGCTACCTATTATGTCATCTAATGGACAAGTATATTGGAGGTGTTGGGTCTAAGAAGCAAAATAAATTTTTAAACACACTCATCACAAGTTTCTTGATGGGATTGCATTACACGTTCCATATATAACATACATCATCCTTTTTGTGTGTGTTGGAAAATAATAAAAGTGTTCACATAGTGAAGGTTCCAAAATCTAGCACTAAGCATCTTCAGGAACCATGAATTTCTATCTGTTGTAACTACCATTTTATACTAGCTGACTATTCAATCAACCATTTTCCAAGAGTGCAGCCAGGAAGCCGCCAGGTGCAGTAATATGTTTGTTTTCTTGATCGTTTGGGGGGACACAATGGAATTTGCAGAAATAGCTTTTACCATACTGGAGACAGATCAGTAGTACCGTTATGACTAAAAAATCATCAGAGTTAGTGAATGTGGTGTTTAAGGTGTTCCTGCATTTTCCCACCCATAATTCTATCTATTCTATATAGGTTTTATACAGCACTCTGACTCACCATAGTATCTGAGTATCTTCCAGTATTGCACTAAACCATGTGAGTAACATCCAACTTTCCAACTTTTTGGTCTCTGACCAGTTGGGGTTGAGTTACTTTCAACATCCAACTTTCCAACTTTTTGGTCTCTGACCAGTTGGGGTTGAGTTACACGGAGCTGATTAAGAAGTAAAATAGTCATCCCAAGGGAACATAAAGAATACAAAAGCCCCAGATCATTATTAGCCAGAGACCCTTTTCACCCACTACACCTTCTGGGTCACAAATTGGAACTGGTTAACCCCAGCATGTACTATGTATTGGCATGCAAGCCAAACGAGTATCCTCATATCAGCCATTTCATAGTAGTTTCTTTCCAGTCCCTGTCAGAGGTTTTAAACTGTCACTGCCCAGAGAGTTGCTGGTACCACCGACCCATTGTGAGGAGTGTCACGTCATCGTGCACACACACATAAAACCAGCACGTTGTATGTCACTGCTAGAAGTAGTAATATATTTGACCATCAGTCCAGTCTGAAGGGTGTCCTGACCACAGATAAATTTAGGCCAAGGTAAATCTTTAGCCCTGGAGGAAGAAATGTAGGGGGGTAGGGGGGGTCTAAAAGCAATTCAAACAGGGATTTGTCAGAGTTAAAGTCATTTTGCTGTCACTAAATCCTCAGGAGATTATCGTCCAGTACTTATATCTCAGACCCCTGAACAATTCCGTAAGGACACAGCAGCTTGATTGACACTGAAAAGAGAAATCAATGGTGAGCCCAGTTAGAGAAAGAAAATCACTTTGAAAAGGTTGCTTGGGTTATTTTGGTAGGGAATCATGGATTGGGGGAGGGTCGCAATATTTGGTCTCTCTGTGCAGTTCCAGAGCTATTAAAGGTGTTTAGGAATAATAAGACCTAGAATTCACCTTTTAAGATCTTTAGGGCTAATAATGTTAATCCTTTTAGATGATTACATGTTAATTGCTGATGCATCAGGATCACATCTAAAATTACACTTTAAGGCCTCAGTACATCTGTTAAAGGCCTGAGAGTATGGCTAAATGCAAGTCTCTTTTTACTTGCTCCCCTATCTTTGGTTTCCAGAGTGTTTGAATAAATGCACAAGATTTACCTTAAACATGCCTGGGTCCAAAAGTCTATCTCTAATAATTTTGTGTCAAGAGGTGAAGGTTAATCCCTCCATCTCACAGGAAAAAAATAGCGAAACTACTGATGACCAGTGATGTTGCTGCCCACCTTTCCCTTGCTACTCTCTATTTATAGTGCATTAAAAGGTCTTTTCAGAAAGTCAAGAAACATCTAAAGAACTGTGGAACAATATTGGCTTGTCAGAGACAACTTGTAGTCTTGGCTCCCAGCTCAATGACTGTTCTTCTATACCATGTCATTTTGAAGGCTGGTTCCTATTGTATTGCAAAGCACTTAAATACTGTCCTACATGTCTTTCTGCACCTAGAAGTAGCTATCTGTGTCACTTGGAGATTATCACTAATAAAGCACTTATGTCTATTGTATCCCTACAGGGATCTTTGCATTCCTTGCTCCTGCTTCCAACATGGCATTTCTTTTATCACACCCAATTCATCCCTCCCCAGTATTTATAAGCAGAGTTAAAAGCATTTAAAGAGCCAGATTTCTGCCCTCCGTTACATCCACACAATCCCACTGAAGTCCGTGAGAGTTGTACCTGATCATAGAATTGAGCCTAATTAGGGCCAGATGCTGAGATAGTTTATCAACATAACTTCACTATCTTCAGATTACACCCTCTTAGGTTTGGGCCATTCATGTATTTTGCACAGAGTATGACTTCTTTTTTTAAACTGTATGGAAATCTTTAGATTTTTGCACTGTGTTTACAACTTGGTGTGTTACTAGATAGGTTGATTTGCTCTGGAGAGTGCATGTGTTTTGTTTGGTTGCTAAGTTAGTCAATTAGTTTAAAACAGGTCCATGAGCCAAAGTCAAAGGGTAATGTTTACAAAAGTGAGCACAGTCACGGTGCAGTGAACCTGCATTCAGCAGGCACCAGAGACCCAAGCAAAATTCCCTCAGTATCACAGTGATTGGTAAGCAGAACTCAGACAGCAATTTGTGGGGAATGGGACGGCTACAACAGCTCAGCAGAAAAACGATCTACGGGTAATAGGATCCCGCTGATTCGACCAGCTACAGGAGTCAGAGAGGAAAGAAGAATATGTTTAAAATGTGGGTGTAAATCCCAACTGAAGAAAAACTGACAAATCTGGCATCCATTTTATAGCGGCTTTAACTATGGAGGGTAGAAAGAATGACAGGTTTTTTTTGCCCAGTTAATGTGGCCTATTGCTATGGTAGTTATGTAACAGACAGTTCTTGAGTTTGTAGCCACTGTACATGACAGAATAGGTTTTCCTTTCTGTTCACTGGCAAATAGCATTGGCAGCATCTATTCCATTTTATACACTTTGATAGCTCTGCATTAAGAAAGTGTTGAATATATTGTGATTACATTTGGCATCCAGAAGAAATTATTGTAGTTAGGTCTTTCCACTCTACCAGTGAAGGCTTCCTTCCATTTATAGATATTATTGCTTTTGGAAGGCTTGTGCATGAGGTTTTTTGAATTTGTAATTCTGGCTGTTACTCAGGAGTCTTCTTGACAAGCTTTTCATTATTAATGACAAATCATGACTGATTTCCCCCCCCCCTCTGTTTCTTTATAACACCATTCTAGCTAAATTAACTTCATTTAATTAAAAATGTATTTTAATTTAGTACCTACTATTACTGCCTACTTAATTATGAAGTCTATGAAAAATAAGTAAAATATTTCTGCAATAACTCATGCTAAAGAGGAAACTTCTCCCTTTTACACACACAGACAGTGACCATTAACACTGCAGTCTTTAATGTAACAGAAATTTGACCTCTATATGAGGAAGCATTATTGGTTCTATTACATTTTCTTGGCTGTAATTGTCAGATCTAGTTTCATGGCTGACTTGTGTAATCTCAGCAAGCAGCACAGTGAAAGCGAGAGAGAGACTTGAATGAAAGCTTGAATCCCAACACCTATATTTTGGAAGTATTCACAGTCTGAATTGGGACTAAAATCTCAATTTCTCTATTATTCATATCGTTATAATTAAGACTGAACAAAAAAACTTAAATCCAAACTTTAGGAAGGTACATTTTCTAGTTCTAGTTTTAAATATATTTTGTGATGAATAGTTTCAGAGCTTGTGCTTCTTTAATAGTTACCCTAAAAAGGCAAAAAAATACAAAAAGGGGATGTGATGTCCTCTTTGAAAGTTGTTGTATTTTCACATTTAGACATTCATAATACTGTACTATGCTCATGACAGTAAAATGCTCCCTACTGACAAATAATAGTGGCGGGGGGAGGGGAGGGGGGATTCCTGACCGCCAACCTTGTAAACTCAGTCTGGACTGGGTTATTCTATCTAATGTAACACCAGTGACAAAAGCAATATTGGTCATGACATAGGTGATACCTGCACATGCCTATTGTCATCAGAATGCTTGAAGATACTGAAGTAGTAAACATCTCTGCTAATGATGTATAAAATTAAATAGAATCTTTTGCTCACTCCCTTCCAGCTCTATTGGCTCTGCTGAGCTAAAAGGGAGTTAAAAAGCAGCAAAAAATGGATTTTTTTAACTAGAGTCATCTGTTTACAACTGTGAATGGATATAGGGAGCAGATCAAGGCATCTTGAATAAGTGGTAGCCATTTTCAAAGTCACTTTTCAGAACAGTGCCAAACTTTATGTGCAAAAACAAAGATTGTTTTTTGTTTGACTACCAGATAGTGGAATTTGAAATGTCTCTTGTGGGGCATGAATGCATATTCATTAATATTTCAATTAAACTGCTACTTAAGCAATTAGCATATAAGGTAAAACATTGTATTTTTGGCAATGTACCTTGAGGTCTTTCTACATTACATGAATTGGAATAATCATTTATTAATATATTATTACATTTTCCTGTAATATGGGGTGTTTTTAATTTCCACATATCCTCAAGCAACCTGTCTGTCTACCAGATGCTGACACAATTATATTAGATGTTTTAGAAAGCAATGCAGTTCTCACCAACATTGCTCCACAATACATTGTATAACCCATTTTCTTTGGTTTTCTTCAAACAAGAGACTTCCAATATGTTGATTAGAAATCATAAATTCAATTAAAAATAATTTATTTTGGCTATAAAGGTGCTCTGCAATAGTAGAAGTTCTGTGTCCCACCTCTTTTGACAAGACAGGCTCTGCAGATGTCTACCCATGACTGTTGTTCGGAAGGGCTAACACTGGTGTTTCTTTTGTTTTTTCTTTGCATTACAGGAGTCATCAGGACTGCCTTGCATAACATGGACAGGGAAGCCAGAGAGCATTATTCCGTTGTCATTCAAGCCAAAGATATGGCTGGGCAGGTCGGAGGGCTATCAGGGTCAACAACTGTAAATATCACACTCACTGATGTCAACGACAATCCACCCAGGTTTCCTCAGAGTATGTCAAAGTTCAATATGTATTTGATTTGAAAAGCTACATTGATTTTTAGTTCAAAATCACTGTTCAAATTACAGGTGGAGAGGGGACACACAAAGTGATGTTTTCACGGGTTTTATTTGTCATCTTTTTTACGTGGGATAGTGTGTGAGGATGTGATACAGTTCCAGCACAGAAGCCAGTCATAATCCGTTTGCATATAATACCACTACTAACATCAATAATAACAGGGAAAAGATAAAAACTCTACCATGAGTTCTGCTCCAATCATTTTGAAATGTAATTTATTGATAATATGGTATGGATTCACCAATTTAATCATGTTGTTCCCATGACGGGGAAAGAATTATAAAATTTAATCTGGCATGTACATGCCTCCTCCCCACCAAATACGATCTCTCACTTTCATACACAACATTTATAAATCACTTTTGAGATTAAAAAAAATAGTTCAAAGTATATTAGTATTATTGTTGGTGTTGTACAGTAAATCTTGACTTTTCCTGTAATAAGTAAAGTGTGGATACAAAAACAAAATGCTTGTACATCACAAGTTATGCAGAATGTTCATGTAGTAAGAATATCGCAGTGTATCTCTTCACTTATGGCATCATGTAGAGTACAGACACTGCACACTTAGCTAGCATGGATATAAATGGCAGTGTAGATGATGAGGCACTGCTTATGTGGGCAGAATAAGGTGACCTAGCCGCTTGTGCCTTTAATGTACCGTATTTTCCGGCGTATAAGACGACCGGGCGTATAAGACGACCGGGCGTATAAGACGACCCCCAACTTTTCCAGTTAAAATATAGAGTTTGGGATATACTCGCCGTATAAGACTACCCTCTTCCAACGCACACCAAATAAAAATTAAAAAAACTCCAGCCTCCACTTCCTAAATCACCCCACCTCAAATCTCCATCCACCCCACCCCCTAACTCACTCCAGTCCACGGCTCCAAATCCCCCGTCCCACCCCACCTCCAGTCTCCACCCCCGCAACCCTCTAACTCACCCCACATCTCAAAACCCCTGCCCCAACCCCACTCACTCCACTCAAACCTCCCCCCAACTCACCCCAAGGGAGGTCGCACTGGGGGGTGCCCCAGGGCTATGAGGGAGTCACTCTGGGGGTGCCCCTCCCCTAACTCGCCCCCCGGCCACCGCCGCCGCCTCCAACTCAGTGCCTAAGAGCCATAGTTACTAAATGATAAACATCATTGGGTCCAGATGCAGAAACAGCCAATCTGGGGCTGACATGTAGATGTATTTAGAAAGAGGCAGCAACAGGCTGCTGCAGTGAGTACAAACACACACGCACACTGTCTAGCAAACACATGGCACACGCACACCTTGTATTTCTCTGAGCCCAGACTGGAGCCCTTAATTACAGGACAAGACCAAATAGTGCTGAGTACATAGGTGCCAGTGTATGTAACTCTGCAGAGCTGCACACACCACACATACTGGACAGGCTAAGCAGCCACCTGAAACTCCCCTAGTACCAGTAACACCAATGTCAGATCAGAAAGCCTACTTGAACCAGGAGAGCTGCCATGGGGAGTTAGAGAAAGGGGTCCTGGTGATGGGCAACATGGGGGGAGAGGATCTGGTAAGGAGGGGAGAGGATCTGGTATGGAGGGAGCACAGAGGATTGGGTGATGGGGGAGAAAGTGCACTGGGGGGCACAAAGGGTTGGGGGGGCAGAGTGCAAGGAAGTCACAGAGTGGGGCGAAGGGGGATAACACAGAGAATCGGATGAGGGGGAAGGGAGAGTCCGGGTGGAGTGGAGGGGGTTGGCAGAGAGTATCGGTGAGGGGAACAGGAGAGCCTGGGGGGTGGGAAGAGGATTGGGGTGGGAAGGAGAGTCGGGGGGGGAAGAGCACCCCAAGAGGGGTGCAGCGGTCTGGTGGAGGAGGAAAGAGTCCCAGGGGAAGGCACAGATGCACAGAGGATTGGGTATGGGGGAGGGGACAGTGCCCTAGGGGAGTCACAGAGGATCAGGTTGGGAGGATGGGCGGGGGGGGGGGGGGGGGAGGCACAGAGGGTCAAGTGGAGGGGGAAGCCCCAAGAAGGGGCACAGAGGGTTGGGTGGAGGGGAGGACACAGATGGTCTGTTGGGGAGGAGCGACAGAGTCCTGGGGGGGAACACAGAGGATGTGGTGAGTGGGGGGGGGGGGTGAATCCCATGGGAGGACACAGAGTATTGGGGGAGGGGAGAGCACCCCGGGAGGGGGGGGCGAGGATGGGGGAACTACAGACTGTGGAGTGAAGAAGGGGAAGCCCCGAGCGGCACTCGAGTGACGGGTTCTGGTGAGCGTGGGCTGGGGAACTGAGGGGGTGGAGTCTGGTGACGGGGGAGCTCAGGTTCTGAAGAAGGAAAACGAGGAGTAGGGGCTCTGGAGCAGAGGGAGGGAGCCGGAGGGCGGGACCTGGCGAGGTGAAGCCCGGGGGAGGGAGATTTGCTGAGTGGGAGCGGAGGGGGGAGGACCGGGGGGGGACCAGAGAGCCGGTGAGGGGGGACGGGGGGGCACACAGCAGGGTCTGGTGACAGGGAAGCGAGGGGAGCCGGTGAAAGGCAGCACGGGGGAGCCGCGGGCCGAGGGACATTTGGTGATGAGGGGCGCCGGGGTGGCCGGGTGAGGGGGGCGCCGCGGGGGGCAGGGGCAGTTACCGGACTCACGAGGCTCAAACTCCATGGAAAATTGACGCAGCCTCGTGGGTCGCTGCACCACACCCCGCCCGGGCTGCGGGCGCCTCACGTACAGCCGGGACTAGCCGGAGCCAGGCGCTCCCGTCCGTGTCCCTGGTGTCATTCGCCTCACCCCACCCCCACGCTGAGTCCCCGGGGGGGGGGGGGTCCCAACCCCGCGCCACCAAACCCCGCGCCACCAGGCGAGCAGAGCACCCGCCCTATAAGACGATACCCGGCGTATAAGACGACCCCAGACTTTTGAGAAGATGTTCTGGGGTTAAAACATCGTCTTATACGCCGGAAAATACGGTATATACCCTATGTAGCTTTCTACACACCCAAGCTGTAAGAGGGGTATCCTGTTCCCTATGCTCCTGAGTACAGAGATCAGGGCTCTTACATGCCAGAGCAACACAACTTTAACTATTCCCCAGCTAAGTTAAGTCCTTCTCCCCCACACCCCCACTTTGCCAGCTGGGAGATTGGGGTTACCCAATGCTGCCACCATTCGGGTGTACTTCCAAAACCTTGGAGGGGCCCCCGAACTTCCCCACCCTGACTTTGTCCCCCTCCCCGAGGGCCAGAGTCAGACACCTGGAGGCTGTCACCTCCTCCCTCCTCTCTTCTCGTTGAAGAGAGAGAGACGTTCCTCAGCTTCTACCCCGAGCTGATCTTTTACCTACCTCCCCCCACCTTTCCCCCTCTCTTCCCAACCTGGAAGCAAACAAAGCCTTAAGGGAAGTAAACCAGACGTTTTATAACTAACAAGATTTAATAAAAAAAAGATTATAGAACAGAGACATAGTACAGCTTACAATTTAGAATTCTTTGCTTCTTATCTGAACTGGATAGGGACACCTTAGATAGGCACAAGCTTAATGCAGAATCAGAATTACTTACATTTAGCTAAGTAGAAATATAAGAAGGAAAGCTGAGCCATCTTTACAGCTAAAGATGAAGTCGGACCCTGGCTCCTGCCGCATGGCCATCCAAAACGAAACTGAACAACTAAACTCCTCCCTCCCTCATGGTCCAGAGGCTCTGACGACACTGTTTGTTTTCAGATGACATTAACCCTCTACAGGCAGAGTATTACTCTCCAGCCTTTTACACTTATGACACCCACCCCCCCCCCCCAAATCGCAAATGGGATCCAAAGGTTACTGGATGCGATTTCTTCCTGGAGCTCTAGGAAAAAACAGAGTTAAACACATGCATTTTTAAACATACTACTAGTTACAGTAAAACTAATAGAAGGTTCCCATATTTCAAGGACAGTTTATGAATTTATTCTGGGAAACTCTCACGGGAGAGTGCATAAAGAGTCTGTTATCCCAGCCCTGTGCTCTTGAGTACAAAAGTTGGGACTCTTTACTAGCCAAACCACTCAACCAAGCTGTTTTCCAGCCAAATTAAGTTTTACACTCCCCAGGCTCCCACACTTTACCAGCTGAGAACTTGGGGACCCCCAGCTGTCACCATCTGAGTAGATATCCAAAGCCTGGATCGGGGTACTCAGACTCCCCAAAAACCTAACTCTGTCTTCCTCCCTGAAAGCCAAAGTCAGACACCTGAAGGCTGCTTCCCCTCCCCCTTCACCCTTCCCGGCTGAAGGCAGAGGCAGACTTCCCCTAACCCTGTCTCCCTCCCCGAGAGCCAGAGCCAGACACCTGGGGGCTATTCACCTCCCCCCCTCCTCTCTTCTAGTTGAAGAGTCAGGCACCATTCCTCAGCTGATAACCTGAGCTGATCTGTTTACCTACTCCCTTCCCTTCTCCCTTCCCAGACTGGAAGCAGAGAAAACCTTAAGGGAATAAAACCAGATGCTTTATAACTAAATGATTTAATAACGACAGAGAATAAAACAGAGATACAGTACACTTCACAATCTGGAGTCCCCTAGCTCCCTTCTGAAAAGGACTGAGACATCCCAAAAGGCACAGGCTTAAAATTTTAAAGATCACTTACATCAGCTAAGTAGAAATATAAGAGAGGAAAGTTGAGCCATCTCCATAGCTAGAGATGCTTTTTGACCCTGGCCCCTGCCTCCTGCCTCATGGCCAGCAAAACGGAACTGACTTAAAAGTCCTCCCTCCCTCATGGCAGGGAAATTCTTACATCATTTGTCTCAGATAACATTAACTCTATATAGGCAGAGTATTACTCTCCAGCACTTTACACTTATGACACAAGCAGTCCTTATGTTTATCAGTGTAGTGTCCTATTGCCAGACCCTCCTTCCACCACCGCCCCCTGTCTCCCCTTGCCATAGCCTTTCACTGTTGCATGTAATATACACCAGAGTGGGTGTGGGGCACAGCTTGTCTTTCACCTTGGTGTGTATCTGCATGTAACTGCAAGTGCATACAAGGTCACAATGATATAATGAATAGGAAATGTATTGACACACAGCATATATATTTAGAAGTCTGAAACAGGAGTTGTAATCTTCTAATACTTCAGAAAAATATTTAAGAAACTTTTCAGACCAAAATCGTGTGACTAAACCTACTTTTGATTACAAATTGGCTCAGGGACGGTAAAAGTATTGTAATCTGGACTCAGACATTATTAAGAGCCACTGTAGAACATAATGGCCCAGCAACTATAGGTACACCCAGTGGGAAATATGTTAAGCTGTTTTAAGGAAAAGATTTATCAGGAAGAGCTGAGATCACAAAGCTCCAAGGAAAGATAAAATCCTGTGACAATTAATGTTATGTAATCAGGAAGCTCTTTAAAAGTTTTGTAATAATGAATACTTGTGGTGTGCTTCTCACATGCACAATGAAGAGCCTTTGAAATGTAGTCTGATACAGTTAAATTCAGTTATATATCCCATAAAATTTGCAAGATAGCCAGCACCATCTTTAATACTTTCATATTATCAGTGGAAAGATGAAGGCTACAGTATATAATGGAATAAATGCAATATTTATATATCTTAATTAGGGAATAAAAAGTCTTAGGTTACCATGATGTGTGAGAATTCAGCAACCAAAGAAGGCAAAAAACAAAAAAACCCAGCAGCTTTAGAAAGTTTGGAGAGTTGTTTCTTTTTATTCAGGTAGTGGGGGGAGTCAGGCTGGGGGATGATGTACTTAGATATTAAACTGACACAGAAGTACACACCAACCCACGTGTGTATCACAGTTGCCAACTTTCACACAGTAAATAAGCACCCTGACTTTCACAATGAGGCAAAAATCAAGCTAAACCCATTTCAAAACAAGGCCAAAACAAGCCAATCCCTAAGAACTGCAACACTCTATGTGACTAATACTAAAGGCATGGCTATAACTTGCACTTCCTCCACAAATTTAATGGAAACTTCCCAAACTCCTTGCAAATCCAGTCTTAAACTGTAATAAAGTATCTCCAGCATATGGTAAATATGTAGATGGACTAATACTGGGCAATCTTTGTAACATGAAATATAACCACTAAATTCATAAAATTAATTTCTGTTTTGATTTTCTTCTCTGATGTATGTCCTTCATGCTCCTGACTTCTATCTCCTTGCATTGCATGGCATTTCAGATTATATTAGCTGGTGATGTTGGTCTTTTGGGAAACATTTAGTGAGTCTTGCTGTGGATTGTACTGACTGTGGATATCACAGAAAGTGGAAGTTACCTCCCAGGGAGGTTTTGGGGATGAGTAATGGCAACCAAGTTTGCAGAGAACACACAGGGTGAACTAGTAGTGTAGTGGTTACAAAAATAGGCAGTGTAACCTTAACTAAACTCCATAGTCCCAAATTAGAAGAAGGTATACTCCATTCACTCTTGTTTACCTTTGACTGAAAATCATGTTCCCTTATTGTTAATGTGTTTATTGACCAATAACCTATTGAGTTTTGTTTCTATACAGTGTGTAGACTGTATATAAGGGCATATTCTGAAGGAGTCCTTGATCACAGATTTCCTGAATTATGTCTCTTTGAAATGTATACTTTATTATTGTTATTGTTGTTATTTCTTTAAATTAAGGCCAGATCTTTTAGGCTTTTCTCAGATACATTTCTTATTGAAGAAAACTGAATTTTGACTAAGGATTGTAGAATTTGTCCTATACTATATAAAACATTAAACTCCAATCACAAAAAATAAGTCCTATGAGATCAACATGTCCATTTAATTCAGTTATTGTACTGCCTCTAGGATTCAATTAAATGTGTTTGAACATTGTATTAAACAAGAATTGTTAGAATAGCTCCTGAAAAGGAATATGATTTTCTCCAATACTACAACAGTCTAATCAGGAGAGGGGAAATATAATATATACATTCATACATTTTCATAATGTGATTGGACCTCTTACATACAATTTTAGACATTGTAAAAACAATACCTGATATAAGAAATGTATATGAAAAATTATATTTGTAAAGCAAAAATATTCATCAGGTGCATGCCTGTGAATATGACTTCAACAAGAGTATCATCTGAGTGTAATGAATTCCTCTCTAGAATACACTTCCCTTACCAATCATCCTCAATGGCATCCTGTCCTATAGTAATCCATCTTTTTATTCCATGTTATTATCTTCACAACTTTTCCCTCTCACTGATTGTCTAAATGTAAATGAACTACCCATATAGCACAAGATGGAAAACACCATTTCACTTGGAGTTCTTGATTTTTAGCAAAGTATATTTCCCAGTTCATGATGGTCAGTTTTATCAATGACTTCCTTAGTTGAGTATTGCCCCAACTTCAGGCCCTAACTCTGAAATAAAATGTTTCGTGAACTACTCTGAGATCTTAGCAAAATGATATAGGCAATTTCATCTTCTTTTCAAGTTTCCTGGCCATCTTCTGTAGACTTTATCCTTAGTAATGATCTGTGGTCTTAGTCTTAGTGCAGTATGGATATCTTTTATGTATTTTGCTCTTTAGTTTGATCCTGTTTCTTCTTGCATCAGGATCATCAGCACATATGGTGGTTTCGATTGACACATCTGAGTGTTTTAAGTGCTAATGTTGACAAAAGTAACCATTTATGGACAGACAAATGCATTTCGTTTGGTAGCCTTACTATGCTATAGATTCCATAGGCCATTCTCCAGTAATCCTCTTGTGTTTGGGGACTCGTCCTGCAAGGAGATGGCACCTCCTGAGAACTGCTGAGTGCCCTGATCTTCCATTGGCCCACTGCCTCCCAAGACTTCAGCTGGCACTTCCCTTATTGTCTTGAATAAGTAACATTTCATACAGCAGATTAAATTTTAGATCTTATATTTTGACCACCAATTAGCTTCTATAGTAGGGATCGGCAACCTTGGCATGTGGGACTGCAGGGTAAGCACCCTTAGCGGGCCCAACTGGTTTGTTTACTTGCCGGTTCGCCACCCGCAGCTCCCACTGGCCGCAGTTCACCATCCCGGTCCAACTGGGGCTGCATTCTGTCCCTCCAAGGCTTTGGGAAGAGTCTCAGCTGCTTCACTCTGTGAGGACCTGCTTGTTATAAACCTTCTGTCTGGAGCTCCAGTCCTTGTTGCTCTCCCTGTCTTCAGGTTCTTCCCCTCCCCAAACAGCATTTCCTCTTGGCCCATCTCTCTAAACCCCAAGGGGGTTACATGATATATAATGCACATTTCCAGATGTATTAAAATAATTTAATGTACTTAAATATTAACAATTTTAAAAGTGTGATCGAAGAAGCACATTTTTATATAGAAATGATGTTCTAATATTTGGATGCCTTCATGGGTTCCTCTGTGAAATGTTCCTAGTAAGGCAATCTAATAGCAGTAATTCACTCCGGGTAAAAGCTATTGCTATGTAGATGGCCTCTGCATTACTTAAGACCTACTTAAGTCTTTAAGGGCTTAATCAGCGCACAGGTACATGTAAAGGCCGTGTAGTTCATCCTAACTACAGTAGAAAGCTATCAGCTATGTTTATGATCATTTTTTCCCTAAATAATGTCCTCTTGCTCTTCAGTTTTAAGATGACATGGGCTGGGTTTTTTTTCCATTTGTGAGTTCTGTAGCAGAGTTTTGTTCCACAATAATTATTGCTTGTCCTTGTGCGTAGTTTGCAACTGAGCATGACATAGTCTTCTAGCATTTTGGTTTACATACAGTCTGCCAATAAGGTTTGATTATTTAATATATTTAATAATTCTCTTCATATAATCTTTCCTAGAGTCTGGGGGCAAGACCAGCTGGGATCTGTGTAGCTGTAAATTTTGCTGCTAGGATAATTTCCTTAAAGGCAATTATAAACATAACATCAATATTCTTCCCAGACATGCAGGAAAGCCTTAATTTTGTGGAAAGGAGAAGTTTGCAGGTGAGGGGAAAATATAAGAGCCTGTATAGATTTAGATTAGCTCAGCAGCCAGCGCTACTTAAAAATTAAACTAAGTGTCTGTGCTTTTTCTGTTGTGAAAATTCCACCATTACATTGAGCCTTAGAGAGCAGAAACCAATGGACAATTTGAGGGATCTCAGGCTACATCTATACTATATGTTACTTTTGGCAGCATGTAGTGTACATACCTGTAAGCCCTCCCCACCCCTCTACCCCCGCCAGCTTGAGTATATAGCTGGTGAGTATGGCTTAGGTAAATAAAGACATGCCTGAGGGGTGTGCGTATGTATGCAAGCAGATACCCTGTATTCCTATCTATGCTGCTGTTTTTAGACAGTGGTCCTCCCCACTGCTGGAGCCTTTCTCCGCTGCAGGAAAAGACTCCCTTAGTAAGGAACAGTTCTGTCAGTGGGAAGACATTAGGAAGGGCATTGGAAGCTCCCCACCACTGGACCCCTATCTTGCCATAGCGCAAGATGCCAGCAACTAAATGGCTGCCAGG
Organism: Sternotherus odoratus; assembly: GCA_032164245.1. NCBI lineage: Eukaryota > Metazoa > Chordata > Testudines > Kinosternidae > Sternotherus > Sternotherus odoratus. Next base: position 113,023,392 of record JAVMKO010000002.1, read on the forward strand.
AAAGGCTCTGCCAGCTCATGGCTGTCAGAGCTGACTCTGGGAAAGGCTCTACCAGCTTAAACTTTCCCAGTGGCCTCCTCCCTTCTACAGTCATTTCTTGCCTCAGTGAAAGGCTCTGGCAACAGGAAGCTGCTGGAGCTTTTCCCCATGGTCTCCCCTCTGCCAGATCCTTTCACTGACACCTGTAGCTACAACACTGCAGTTGTAGCTACAACACTGCAGTGTGGACACAGTCTGCTTTTCCCTGTGGCATGTAGCTAGACAGACATGATCTGCAGCCAAAAGTGGTGTGCAGTATAGATGTAGCCTCAATGTGAGGAATCTCCAAAATAAGATCTTTGTGGAGATTTCCTCCATATGCTGATTTCTCCCCCAGCCCTTTTGCTGTCAATCAGATATGGGTCTCAGTTTAATACAGACTAGCTCATTACATTATTAAGAGTCCTCAAGGTAAAGGTTCATTCTGATGTCACAAAGAGATGGACTTTATTAAGCAATAAATCTTAGTAGTTTATGATAAACATATGTAGATTATATTTCAATTGCCTGTGTCTTTATTATCCAATCATTTTTTTTTCAAATTTAGCACACAAACTTGCGTGCCACATTAGAAGTCAAAGTTCACCCATTTTTGAGTTGGTTGAATGGGGAGGAAATATGGTCAGAATTCTTTTTAAAGCACTCATAATTCAGAAAGAATCAATGGGATTGTGTTTAAGATTTATGGAAAAACTGACAGTCCACCGAAGATGAAGCGTGAAACATGTTCTGACCCTGCAAAGTGAACATTTTGCAGATCTGAATGCAAGGAGATACATAGGGTGCTAATGAAAACTGTTTTGCAACCTGTAGAGGGCATTAAGACTGATATAAGAGTGCCACTTTAGGAATTATCTTAACTATTGAGCAGAACTTTACTGCCATTAAACATCAATCAAGTCAATGTTTGTATGATAGCCACACTGCATAACTCTCCTGCTCAACTGGCATTTCTTCCTTTCTTGTTCTTAAAGTTTTCAATTATACAATTATTTCAAATAGTAATACGTATAAAGTCTCTACTCTGGTCCAAAAGAGAATGGCCAATGACTGACACATCCTTTGTTTAAATGGCTTAGTGTTCAATGTATTGATTATTCCCCCTTTTTTACAAGGTAACATCAGATGAAGTAAATCCCCCAAAATTGGAAAGGTTTCTCACCTTTTATTAAAGGTAAGCCTGGTACAAGTTGAACTATCCAGGCCCAATTTCTTTCAATTTTCAGAGCACGTGGCTTCTTTCTAAATCTCTCAGCAGGAGATATGACAGGAGAAAATAAATAAATATGCATGTGTTTGTCTTTTATTAGCTGATGCTGATCTGAGAATCAAATCTGTCAAGCCAAAGAGCAGCAAACTACTGCTACAAACATAAGAGACATGGGGGTAGGAGGGAGCAGTGGTTAATCCCCCATAGGTATTGTTTAGAATCATCTGACTAGCAAGGTTGCTGAACCAAAAACACTAGGTCATTTTAAAAACACCTAATATCAATACCATCCCAAAGAAATATTGTATTAAAAAAAAAACAACCTCTATGATATGAATGACTTTTTACCTTTTCCACTGTGTTTTCCATTCTTAATATGCTAGAACCAATTGTTAACATATGATGTACCCTGAGAGATGGAAAGGAATACATAACATAACTTATGAAGAATATAAAATGTATCCAAGTGTTATGAACTAAGAGTTTTCTGTTTGTTTGAGACAGCAAAGAATTCTTGCTCTCTCTCCCTCTCTCTGGAGCTGAGTAAATATTTTTTGATGAATTTTCCTTCTTTTTCTGTTCACAGAATGCCTATGAGCAAATGTAATTTTATTGTATGTATACGTTATTTGAACTTAGTCAACTAAATAGGTTTTCAATATCATTTACAGCATTTTTTGCTAATAAATATTTGAAATCTGAGATTTGTTGCTTAACTGTATTTGGTCACATAAGATTGATGATATTGTCTCTGTTCCCTTGTTAGATAAGCATAATTCTTATAATCAGGTTTTTATTGTAAATACTCCTGGAAGGTAAATTTAATATTCCAAGAGTATTTTAATATGTGATCTTAAAAACTGATCACACAAAAGTTCTTAGAAATCAAACAAAAAGGGTAGCTAACATGGCCAAAAAGATTTGCATTTAAATTCAAATATTTTTTTCTGAAAAATTATTTCCTTTATTCACCCCACTCATGGAGTTAGATGGTGGGGTGAGTATTCCAACATCCATGACAATAGCCAGATGTTCTTAGGTTTATTTTATTTTATTTTATTGTTCCACTTGACAATCATCCATGTGTTTTTACTACATAGAACAAATTATTCACATATATTCCTCACCTGTCTAAAATAGACGAGGAAATTTCCCAAGATCTACGTTGAAATGAATGAACTTGTTTCAGCAAATACCAAACATTCATGAGTGACAAATAGGGATAAACATTCTAGGTAGAGCAGAAAAGTAATGTTTCCTCTAAACAGCTCAATGTCATAAATGTGCTTTGTTACCCAGCAGCACAGTTAGAAACATGGGACCTACCCCTGCAAAGGACTCCCATTTAATCATTGGGAATCCATGTGGGTGCAGGTTTCTGCCCTGATGCAACAAGTTACAGAATCCAGTCCCCAGAACTCTAGGATGTGAATTTCCTATGGAATTTGGAACAATACATTACATGAAAACTTCAGAACTTAATTTTACGTAATTCCTCTAATAGTCTGGGTAACACAGGGAATATAAAATCAATATTACTTTATTCTGATTTCCTAACTGGTGAAATCAATGCTGAGTTTTAATTAAACTGATTTTTTTTGTTAAAAAAAGCTTCTTACTTTACTTTGGGGGTTGACCGCAAAAAAGCTGAAACAATCTCATATTTAAATAAGACACTGTATATTTGTTAGCAGCAAACTGAAAACAAACCCTTGTTTATTAAGTAAAAATAGAATGCCAAACCAAAGGTGAGAAAAAAATTCAGACTTTACAAAGTCTGAGATATTATCAGGTAATATAGTCTAGGACGTGTTCATTAAGTTTGTCACAGGCTTAGAACTTCCTTTTCAACACTACAGGTTACAGTTCAGCAATGCATTTAAGCTCATTTTAATTTTCAAATGTATCTTTAAGTAGATCTGGTGTAGTGCATAGGTTTGAAAATACTTATTTTTAGGATTAATGCTATTTTTTTCTATAATTCTTCATGACTGAAAGTGTCTCTTAAAGCAGAAGCTGAGAAAAAGAAGTGTCCATTTGAGAAACACATGAAGAGTTGTCCTGATTCAAACTGACAGCACCATCTGTTGTTCTCAAAACGACTGAGGCCACAGGCTGTCCCCAATTAAGACAATGTCAATTTTGGCCCAATCTTCTTTTGTTCTCAATAGGTCTGAAGCCATAGGCTACCATTAGCAAAGGTTAGCAGTCTGTAGCCTCAGTAGCTGCACTGTAGTGACACCACGTGGGGAAAAAAGTATGAAATAATGTTTTTACAAATCCGTTTAATATGTCTTCATTCAAAATGACAGCACCTTTTGTAGTTCTCAGTCTGACTGAGGCACAGATTGTCCCCTATTAAGATTAGTCTTCTCAAAATGGTCACTGTTTCTGTTTGCTCTTAATGCGACTGAAGTCACATGCTGCCCTTAAGCAAAGATTGGCAGCCTGGGGCCTCAGTAGCTACCCTGTAGTGACACCATCAGGAAAAAAAGATGAAATTATGTAATGTTTTTACAAGCCAGTTTAATACATCCTGAGATCCCAAACACTATATATGATGTTGCATAGCATCTATACAGGACAGAGTTAAGGTTGGTTGGGTGATTTCAGTATGCATTTCTATGACTTAGCATGTGTTAGTTTCTTTTACTTCACTTCACTTTCAGGTGGCCAAAGCTTCAGCTATTCTTTAGAATATATGGAAGAAGGTTAAACCAAACATATATACATTCTTTAAAATGATGTGTTTCTCTCCTCCGCTTAGAGCCATAAGACTTGGGTGTTGGCAACAAAAAACATATCCAGAATAAAGGGAGTGGATTTGAAATTCCTGTGGTGAGTTGTAGGAGAAAAAAGTATTGATGGGAAAGACCCAGAAAAATGCCTGGGTTTTGTTTGTTTGTTTTTGTTTTTAAATATATCACAGCTGTAGGTTGGTGTTGGTTGTCACTTGCTGTTTTGATCATGCATAACTGTGTTGTGTAGAAGATATGAAGGTGAAAGCTGGAGACTTTGGCATTTGGGGAATTACAACTATTGTTTCCTTCTGTCAGAGACTCAGGAAAACAACACAACATCAATTTGCAATTGAGCTCAGTGGAGTTAATAATGATAATATGGCCAAGCATATCAACACGCCAGTAGACAGCAAAAGGATTCTGCATGAAGTATGCTGTTAGAGTTGGGGTGGGTAAACTGTAGCTTGAGAGCCACATCCGGCCATTCAGATGTTTTGATCTGGCCCTCGAGCTCCTGACGGGTAGTGAGGTCCGGGGCTTGCACCACTCTGGCACTCCAGCCAGGGGCTTGCACCACTCTGCCTGTGCTATGGCTCTGCATAGCTCCTGGAAGCAGTGGCATGTCCCCCCTCCAGCTCCTAGGCATAGGGTCAGCCAAGAGGCTCTGCAGCTCCTATTGGGCAGAAACCATGGCCAATAGGAACTGCAGGGGTGGCACCTGTGGATGGGGCAGCACACCACGCCGCCTGGCTATCCTTCTGCATAGGAGGTGGGGGTGGGGAACATGATGCTGCTTCTGGGAACTGCTTGAGGTAAGTGTCACCTGAAGCCTGCACCCCGACCCATTCCCACCCCCCAACATCCCACCCCTATCCTGATTGGCCTCCAGAACCCTTGGTCCCAGCCCAGAGTACCCTCATGCACCCCCAACCCCTCATCCTCAGCCCCATCCCATAGCCTATACCCCCAGCCAAAGCCTTCACTTCCCCTGTACGCCTTCCTCAGCCCAGAGCCCCCTCCCGTGCCCTGAATTCCTCATTACTGTCACCACCTGAAAGCTTGCACCCCCCAGCCACACATTAGGTAGGGGGGTAAGTACCAAGTACATTTGTCACCAAATTACTAAAATTACTAAAATTACTAAAATTAGAGTTTAGAGAAACAAATATTAGGTAGGCTGACAATTTTTTTTCCTTTTAAATACAAATATCACAATACAAAAAGATAAATACAAATACAATAAACTTATAATTACCATCTGTAGTATACAACATAGTGTTAACTTATATATGCAAAAAACATTTTAACATCCTTAATATTAAACTATATAATTTAATAAATCAAAACTTGACAACTATGAAAATATGAAAGTAAAGGAAAAAGAAGAGGAAGGGAAGAACCAAGAGGGGGGATGAATGGGAAGGAAGCCAAAATTATTAAAAGTTGTTTTTCATTATATCAGTTCAGTATGGTGACCCCATTATTTGTCACCTAAAAGTGCCTACCATGCCTTAATGGATGTCATAAGATTGGCAAGCAGGAGAACGTATAATTATTAATAACTAATAACTTATTTGACAAAGATAATAGTACATGAAAATAAGTAATAAAAACATGTTAGTTCAGTTACGGTGTCTTCTGTTGTGTTTCTCTTGTGGGGAATTTCCAAGATAAATGACATTTCTGCTTTATAGGGCATCCTTTTCTCTAAGCAAACTAGAACAGAAGTTTATTATTCCTCAAATCGGTAAGTAGATCCTGTCTAGATAGATAATCCAGACAGTTTATTCATAGTTAAATGAATTTTATTTAAAGGTAGGTGGTAGATTAAAGATAGGTTTTGTTTAAAGGTAGATTGGTTTATTATAATTAACAAAAGCAGTTACAAAGATAAATGATTTTACTAGTACTATTTACATTTAGTCACTGGAACAGCGTATTAATTCAGTCACTTAATTGAGTGAAGGAGTATTTGGTAAGAACTTAAAATCTCAGGGCAAGATCCACTTTTGTGCAACCCTAATCATCAAGCCACTAGTTTGATCCCTCACAGCAACTTCAAGCAGCTTCAAGACTGCTTTAAATGTTGCAACAGCTCTCAAAGGGCGACCTGCAGCTGAAGTTTAGTAGCACTTGATTCAGCACAATGCATATGGCTAACCAGTAAATTAGTCTTAGCATAGGCTAGTATCTGGTTCTCAGCATTCTTTTAACTCAACTACTCATCTAATGAGTCATTAGAGACAGAAAAAATAATGAAAAATAAGACTCTTAAATTCATATTATATACCATTCAGCCTATCTCTTTTACTGTAGGCAAAAATCTCTAACCCACTGAAATAAATGGGAATCTTTCCATTGACTTCAGTGGGTTTGGGACTGAGCCCTTCGTCAGCATGTCTGCTTCACAGGAATAAACTATACAGTATTTCACAGGAACAGCTGTCAATAAACCCTAATCTTTAATTTCAATATATAATTAAATAAACTTCAGTAATAAAATCAACCTTATCCTCAATTGCTGAGTTCACTCCTCTTAGGGGTTGGGTTGAATCTGAATATCTGTGCTTAGCACTTTTCCATTGGCTCATAATTTTATGGGCAGGTTTCACTCAGCTCTTCAGGTAAAGCTTATGCAGCATAGTAAAATTCTAGAAAGGCACTTCTCATCCAGTGTTCAGGCAGAGATGGCCCTCTTTGAAGTTTACTTTTAACATGTTTTCTTTTATTCAGTCCATTTCTGAATATCACTTCAGTTCCACAAGTACTGAATCATAATTAGAGAGCTTTTTCAAGTGTTTTTTGTTTTTAAAATATAGCAGTTTTATATTATTACAGTATTCTGAAATGTATAGCTAAAACTCTGCGACTAGTGTCTATTCTTTTTATCAGGGTGTATTAGCAAGGGCACATGTGTCAGTGTTGTGGTTCACATCAATTCAAACAATAAGCAAATTTCAAAAGGATCCTCATCCTGACTTTATATTTTTTTTATTTTTTGAGATAAAACAAGATAATATGATAGTGTGAGTTAACATAACCCATGAGCATAACGTACAAGAATGCATGGCAGTGTTTCTCTTTTGAAACTCGTAAAGGGGAGGTTTTAAGTGGATATCATAGTAGCATCCTAAATAATATGCATTGCAATTGAATCACTACTTTATGGTTAAGTATTAATTTTACCACAGTATTGATTGTTTCACTTTAGTCCATTTATATTGTTTTGTCTTGCCTACATAGCTTGTGTTTTCCTTGAGAACCTCCTGATTCATGATCATTTACTTTCTCTTGTCCCCAGTAATCAATTTCTTAAGTGTTCACAGAGTTTATCACACTCATCCATCCTCATCACATTACTATCTGTGTATTATTATTATTAATTAATTATTAATTATTCTTATTATTATTTATTATTTGCTTGTAGTACAGTAGTACCTAAAAACAATAATTTGGTTATTCCCCTTGGTGCTTCCGCTCTATAAACACGTAGTAAAGTCTTCTGTTTCCCATCGGTCAATTTATTTATTTATATGCTGTATTAAATTTTACTGTGCATTTTCTCTGCAGCTTCAACTTTTATAGTAGCCTCATTTTATGTCTTCAAAGAAGGAGTTATTTCTGCCAAGAGTGTGGGTCTAATCTAAATTCATATTAAATTTTCCTTTTCCCTGAAATAGCCTTTTTTTAATAAAGTCCTTTCTTTACTTATCAGTGGTACTATCTCCATCTTTTAACAAACTCAGGTTACTCTGGTGCTGCTATGGTGTTTTCAGTGTGACATATCAAGTGATATGGAGACAATCTCATTCTTTATTTTGAGACTCCACTTTTTTTTTTCTTTCTTTTTCTTCCTGTAAAATAATTTGCATAATCCTTAAACTCTGTTGTAAATTCTACTGGCTCATCACACTCTTCCCTTGTAGTTACTATTTCAAGGTGACCTATCTCCCTCTCTCTTCTTTATTTAACTCTTTTCTTAGAATTCAGGTATCCAAGATCATTAAATTGGAATTTTCAGCTTTGCAGATTAGGCACAATGGATACCTTCTACTTCCTTTACTGGAGTGCCCTCTTTTGGTTCACAAAAATTAATGACCCTCTGTCATTGCCTTTTTTATGATTATCCTCTAGAGATGTATAACATGCATATTTCCTAATATGTGTTGACAAATCAACTTCTGTTTGCATGTGTATACATCTGAACATGTATATACATAATTTACATATACACATATATATTCACATAAAAAGCTTTATTTTGTGAGCCCATAGAGATACTTACTTGACAGTAAACCAAGTTCAAGGACAGAAAGAAGTAGATGTGTTTGTTGATAAAGGTGCGAGCTTGACAATACCGGAAGGTGAATCATAGAACCATAGGACTGGAAAGGATCTTAAGAGGTGAAGTAGTCCAAAACTGAAGGCAGGACTAAGTATTTTCTAGATCATCTCTGACAGGTGCTTGTCTAACTTGCTCTTAAAAATCTCCAATGAGGGAGATTTCAAAGTCTCGCTAAGCAATTTATTCCAGCGCTTAAGCACACTGACATTAGGAACTTTTTTCCTAATGTCCAACCTAAACCTCTCTTACTGCAATTTAAGCCCATTCCTTCTTGTGCTATCCTCAGAGGTTAAGGAGAACAACTTTTCACCCTCCTCCTTATGTACTTGAAAACTATTATCATGTCCCCCCACAGTCCTCAGTCATCCAGACTAAACAAACCCATTTTTTTCAATCTTCCCTCATAGGTCATGTTTTCTAGAACTTTAATAATTTATGTTGCACTTCTCTGGACTGTCTCCAGTTTGTCTACATCTTTCCTGAAATGTGATGCCCATAACTGGACACAGTACTCTAGTTGAGGCCTAATCAGAGCAAAAGAATTACTTTTTGGGCCTTGCTTACAACACTCCTGCTAATACATCCCAGAATGATGTTTGCTTTTTTGTAACATTGTTACACTGTTCACCCATATTTAGCTTGTTATCCACTTTGATCCCCAGATCTCTTTCCACAGTACTCCTTCCTAGAGAGTTATTTCCCATTTTGTATGTGTACAACTGGTTGCTTCTTCCTAAGTGGAGTACTTTGCATTTGTCCTCATTGAATTTCATCCTGTTTTCTTCAGACCATTTCTCCTATTTGTCCAGGTCATTTTGAATGTTAATCCTATCCTCCAAAGCAGTTGCCATTCTGCCCAGCTTGGTATCATCCAAACTTTATGCGTGTACTCTGTATGCTATTATTTAAATGTCTGATGAAGATATTGAGCAGAACTTAACCCAGAACTGATCCTTGTGGGACTTGATTGGATATGACTTTCCAGCTTGGGTTGGGTAGACATACATTTTTGACAAATCAACACTGACTGTTACTTATCACCTTATTATCTTCTAAGTGTTTGCATATTGATTGCTTCATCATCTGCCCACAAAACTGGTATACAAATATGAACACGGGAATTGGCAGAATAATTTCCAGATTGGTGGATCAGACCATCTAGTATGGTATTCTGTCTCTGAAAGTGGCTGTCCCAGATGCTTCCGATCAAGGTGGATTAAACTCTATACTAGTCAGTTGTGGAATAACCTGCTCACAGAACAAGTTTCTTCCTGACTCTCTGAGTTAGAGGTTGGCTTATACCTGAAGCATGTGGGGTTACATCCCATTCAGTTATTTGTTTAGTCCTTACTATATCTCTGTGGTTTTGCTGTCTTTACACGTCTAGTCTTTTTTGGAATTACGTGAAGTTTTTGCCTCAATGCCAGTCTAGGCCATTTCAATGTTAATTGAAGTGTACAGATGGAGAAAGTAAGAAAAATGCTGTTTAATAACTTATTAGAGTTTGATTTATGCATATTTACTCTGCATATTTTGATGTGATGTTAATAGTTTGTGGTTTAACATTTATAGAGCATTAGCAGTTTAAATCTCAACCGCTACCGTCATGAAATAATTACTGTCTAACTCTCTCCATTGTTTGATCCCCCCCATAGCTTCCTGCAATGGTGAATGTTTAAATAGACAAAAATCAAATAAAATGCCTAAATATAGATCTACTAGTATAATAGTATTGGACATATTTCTCAACGCAGCCATGAACTCAGTAATATTTAAAACTCCCAGCTCTATATCAATAGCCATTGGTATCATAATTGCAGCTTCTCTGGTCTCATTCTTTTCAACAGGTGTTTATTTCTTTTTACGTTATGTCTAGACAGTGCAGTGTCTGAATATTCACTTCAGATATAAATATATTTTGTTTGGTGTCATAAAGTTTTGAGTGGTAATCATTCTTGCAACTGCCAGAGTTGGGAAGGAAGAGAAAACCCCACATTTTTTACATTGTTCTCCTTTTATCCTAGAGAAGTTACATTTGTTTCCTTCACCAGATGAGGTGGGAAATGAACTTATATTTACTAAAGATGCAAAATACATGCAAAATACATGCACTACACTGGCTGTTCCCTCTAAACCTTCTATTGAGACACATGCTTCAAAGTATAAGAACTGGGACATTTCTGTTGATATAGATTTTTACCCCACTGTAAGGAGATTGGTTATGTCATTCTTGACTACAAAACAGTGATCTGCTCTTTGAAGAAATCATGTCCCATAGTCAAGGTATGTGCACTGTGTTGACACATTGATATTTTTGTGTGGGCAATATAAACCAGTGATTCAAACCACAGTGTATTTTTCCAAATATTTGTTAACAAGAGGTATTGTGCTCCAATTACTTTATTATCTCTTGAACTAGTATTTTAACTTTTAATGACCATCAGAATCTGCTTGTATAAATACTGAATATCACTTTGAATTCTGGCTAGTGCTCTTTATGGTTAGAAATGTATATGGATTGCAGTTTAGCCTGGTCAATATTCTGAGATAATTGTGTTCTATGATTAGCAGGTATGGTGGATGTTGAGTATTCTGAAATTCAGTTTTTAGCTTGATTAGAAATATTGTCCTAATATTTTTTCCAGAACATTACCAGCTGTATGTCCCGGAATCAGCCCAAGTTGGGTCAGCAGTAGGCAAAATCAAGGCAAATGATGCAGATGCTGGCTCTAATGCAGACATGAAATACACGATCATAAATGGTGATGGCTCTGGAGTGTTTTCCATATCCACTGACAAAGAGACACGGGAAGGAATTATTTCCCTGAAGAAGGTAAGCAAATGTCTTTGAAAGTGCTTCTGTGAATATAATTAAACTCTTAGTGATGTGCGCACAAGACAAGCAGAGGTCAAGATGGAAATGTTTTTTTTAATTTGTAAACTTAATAGAGCACATATTGAACCAATGCTAATATTATGTCTCCATTGAAAACTTGAATTCTGTGTGGGAAGTGCAGAAGGAGAAGGAGATGGGAAACAATCTGAAGGCAACCATTAATTAAATATTCTGTGCTTCCAGAATAATCAGAATTCAATATTCAGTAATATCCAAATAGACTGAATTAGATTCATCCATGTAAGATTTTTTAAAGGCTTCATCTCCTGCCAGTGCCTATATTGTTCATGAAACATTTTAAAATATAAAATAAATAAATAAATGGAGATATACCAATCTCCTAGAACTGGAAAGACCTTGCAAGGTCATCGAGTCCAGTCCCCTGCCTACACTAGCAGGATCGAGTACTGTCCCCTGACAGATTTTTTGCCCCAGATCCCTAAATGGCCCCCTCAAGGATTGAACTCACAACCCTGGGTTAAGCAGGCCAATGCTCAAACCACTGAGCTATCCCTCCCCCCAGTTTGTTTAATTTTGGATTAAACAAACTAAGCACAGCCAGCAGCAACAGTATAGTTGTCCCCAAATGGCTTGAATCCTGACCTAGAAGGTTCATCTATGGCAATGAGAAATTCAGTTTACTTTTCATGCCCTTTCAGTCCATGATCTCCCTGCTAAGACTACCAGAAAGGTGCCAATTATTGAGGTGTATTGTATAACATATCTATCTATATATATAAAAGTCAAGTGGTGTATGTATGTGTGTATGTATGTATGTATGTATGTACGTATGACTGCGAACTCCACCCGCACCGTTTGAGCCAGAGACTTGAAATTTGGTACAGTGAGGGGTCTTGGGGTCTAGATGCTGGTAAGGGTCAAAAAAAATTCGGATCTCACCTCTGACGCCCCCCAGGGGTGAAAGTCTTTCAGGGCCAATCACATCGGCTGGGCGGTTAGGTGGTGATGATGTCATAATACCCCCCTCCAACAGACACCTCACTCGCTCAGCTCACCCCTCCCTCCTCCAACGGAACCCCGGAGATCCCTCAGTTCTCTGCCCCTCCCCCTCCCAACGGAACCCCGGAGATCCCTCCATTCTCTGCCCCTCCCCCCTCCCAACGGAACCCCGGAGAGCCCTCAGTTCTCTGCCCCTCCCCCCTCCCAACGGAACCCCGGAGATCCCTCAGTTCTCTGCCCCTCCCCCCTCCCAACAGAACCCCAGAGATCCCTCAGTTCTCTGCCCCTCCCACCTCAACCCCGGACTCCATCAGCTCTGTGCCCCCCCCCACCTGCGAAGGTCCCCGGAATCCCTCGGCTCTGGGCCCCCTCCCCCCCTGCGACGGATCTGAGTTGGGTTTGGTGGGACGGTAAGTGAGGTGGGGGTGTCGCGTTCAGTCGGGGGGTGAGGTGGGGGTGTTGGGGTTGGTCAGGGGGTGTTGCGGTTGATGGGGGGGGTGAGGTGGGGGTGTTGGGTTTGCTTGGGGGGGTGAGGTGGGGGTGTCGGGTTTGGTCGGGGGGTAAGTGAGCCGGGGGGGTGTCGGGGTTGGTCTGGGGGGGTGGGAAGGTGTCGGGGGGGTGAGGGGTGTGGTGTGGGTGTTGGGTTTGGTCTGGGGGGGGAAGGTGTTGGGGTGGGTGCCCAGACCAAACCCGACACACCCCCCCCGGCTCACTTACCCCCCGACCAAACCCGACACCGCCACCTCACCCCCCCACCAACCGCAACACCCCCTGACCAACCCCAACACCCACCCCTCACCCCTCACCCACCCCAACACCTTCCCACCCCCCCAGACCAAACCCGACACCCCCTGGCTCACTTACCCCCCGACCGAACCTGACACCCCCACCTCACCCCCCCACACCAATCGCAACACCCCCAGACCAAACCTGACACCCCCCGGCTCACTTACCCCCCGACCGAACCCGACACTCCCACCTCACCCCCCCAAGCAAACCCGACACCCCCACCTCACCACCCCCACCAACCGCAACACCCCCTGACCAACCCCAACACCCACACCTCACCCCTCACCCACCACGACACCTTCCCACACCCCCAGACCAAACCCGACACCCCCCCGGCTCACTTACCCCCGACCGAACCCGACACCCCTACCTCATCCCCCCAAGCAAACCTGACACCCCCACCTCAACCGCAACACCCCCTGACCAACCGCAACACTCACCCCTCACCCACCCCAACACCTTCCCACCCCCCCCAGACCAAACCCTACACCCCCCGGCTCACTTACCCCCGACCAAACCCGACAACCCCACCTGACCCCCCCAAGCAAACCCAACACCCCCACCTGACCCCCCGACCAAACCCGACACCCCCCCCCCCCGGCTCACGGTGCACTGTGTAGCACACAGATTATTAAATACACTGTTCGGTCGGGGGGTGAGGTGGGGGTGTCGGGTTTGCTCAGGGGGTGAGGTGGGGGTGTCGGGTTTGGTCGGGGGGTGAGGTGGGGGTGTTGGGTTTGTTTTGGGGGGTCAGGTGGGGTTGTCGGGTTTGGTCGGGGGGTAAGTGAGCCGGGGGGTCTTGGGGTTGGTCGGGGGGTGGGAAGGTGTCAGGGTGGGTGAAGGGTGGGTGTTGGGGTTGGTCAGGGGGTGTCAACTGTCTGCCCCCTCCCCACCTCCGACTGACCCGAGCAACGCCGGGCACTTATGCTAGTAATGTTATAAATCTACACCTTTGCAAATAGACTGAAATCACTAAATAGCTATGAGGTGGTTATAACTTCTATGAATTATCTATGTTATCCAAGTTGTAGTCAAACTATTGGCACTTAGACAAAAGTCTTTGTGCCATATATGGTGATGTTTAACTGAGTTCTACACAGATGGGTTTATGCCACCAAGTTCATCTCATATCTGTATTAAGTAGGAGCCCTGAACTGTTTTTCTAGTGAATTACCCACAGAACTCTAGAACCCCTTGTATAATGTGACTGGATTTTTATTTAGTTTTACATGCAGAAAATGGGAATTAACCATACACTGTTATAATTAATGAATTATACATTGCCAATGGTAGGAAATCATTTTTAGATTTAAGTCTTTGTTTGGATTAACAGGCATCGATTAGATTTTTTCTGATGTGGAGCTGTTGTTTACCTGTGTAGGCATGAATTATACTACACAAACAATCAACAGAAAAATGGATTAAAATTCAAATTTTACTCATGTATTTGCTCACTTTCAATGAAGGCAGGAGGAATGAAAAACAATCTCTGGAAGATATGAAGAAGGAGAGATGTTGGAAGAGAAGCTCCAGATGTGAAATCGAACAAAACTTTCTGAAAGAAAATATACTCCCCCCAATCTCTCTTTTCACTTTTATTGGAATTTAACCAAAAACCCAAAATTAGAGTCAAAGTCAGAACAAATCACAGTTACCAAAAAAAAATATTAATAAAATTATCCAAACTCTACCCTGGACTCTTTGTCCTTAAAACTGAAATATCAATCAGTATTAGTGGGCCCCATCTCGCCCTCCATACCACCAAAATATTTTTTTTTAAAATCCACGTTGCCAGTGACTGAATAACTGCACAAATAGCATGAATAAGAGTTTCAGGTGTGTCATTCTGTGCCTGCCCCAGGCAGCTGAACAGTGGCTCTGCAGAGGCAGTATAAACCCATTGTATTAACAACTACCAGAGTTTCAGAGAAAATACACAACAAATTCTTTTACTTATTGGAGCAGCTGCTAAGTCCTATGGTATCTGAAAAAGATCCAAAAGTCAATTGTCTGTAAGTTTGGCCAATGGAACTCTCAGTTTTGAAGCCAACAAATCCCAAATGCAGATGTGAATGGAACAGAATAATAAAAAGTGCTCGACTATCTCCTCTGTCCCATAGCAGGCTTCCCAAGGTTCGCCTTCAACTATGTGCTTCCCTCATAGGTTACTTCTAACATATAATTTACTACAAAATACCTGCCACAGTATGTCCCTGTACTTGACAGGATCTCTGTTATTTTGAAAGTTCTGAAATTACTGAGACAATTTTTCTGGGCAATTCAATACTGCTAATATTCTGAGAAATATTGCATAAGAACACTCTGGTTTAGAACTCTCCCAAACTGAGCCACCATGCTAGAATGCTGTTGCCTGAATTTGCCAATGGGAAATACATTTTAAAGTAAGTGTATGTTAGAGGGAAGCTGCTTGTCTGTTATAGGGGAAAATTTACCCCCCTTTAGGAGCTGCATCCCCTTTTTCCCACCAGTTACTCCATTTCTTCCCCTGTGACATATACAAATAATACTGGCCAATGAATGACCATTCCATACCCTAAGCCATGCAAAGCCTATGGAAATTAAAAAGAAAAAGAATACCATCAAGAAAGCTCCAGCGCATACCAACCCAAATCCCCTTCTTTAACTGGCAGAAAGACTATACTTCCTCCATTAGGTTACATTATTGCCCCAGAACATCTGAAAAAATAACCCTGTTTTCCAGGGACAGGATACACATATGCTACATAAATGCAAAGGAGTAATAAGAATGTTTGTAGTTAATATCATCCTTTCTACCAACATCAACATCCATCTCTTCCACCTCATCACCTTAACCTGCTTCTCCCAGTTCAACTCAGCAACTGAATCACAGTTTTCAGCTATGCATGTGAGAATCCTCAAGATTTTAACAAGAATCAAAACAACAAAATCCTTAGTCTGACCTTTGTCCATGTCCTCTCTGTAGCTTAGATGTATCACAAATCTATACTAAAGCATCATAAAATAATCCTCCCATTGTGAGGCATCCTGCCCAGAAGCCTGATCTTGATTAGCTATGACAGCTGCATGGGGTTTCTCCCTGGGATGCCCCTCGGGAGATATAGACTAAGAAATAGGCAAGTTAGGTCTTTCTCTATTTTCATTATTCCATGGTTGCTTACTCACAAAAGGCCTTTCTGCTCCCTTATCAGCACTGCAGCTTCCCTTTGTGTTTCTGGAGCCAACAGGGTCGGGAAAAACAAAATACCCTACTTCGGAGTCTAAATAAATGCTTCTTTTGGGGCACATTTCCCTGTGGTCAACTCATATACTTAATAATCCTGAGTGAAGTCCCTTAAAGTGAA
This sequence comes from Sternotherus odoratus, assembly GCA_032164245.1. Lineage (NCBI taxonomy): Eukaryota > Metazoa > Chordata > Testudines > Kinosternidae > Sternotherus > Sternotherus odoratus. The sequence goes on from JAVMKO010000002.1 coordinate 113,039,716, forward strand.
TGGACCCCTGCAACAGAGGAGAACCCAGTACTACTCCCCTCTCCAATCACAGGGGAAGGGGGAGTCATAGCTGTTACTGCTAAATTGCCCTACACACCCACATTACTGATAGATCCTGATTGTGGAAAAACTCCAATGTATTCTTGCCCCTCCAGAATACCCCTGGAGAGTTTAAAATGGAGTACGCCCTGCAAGTCATTTCCCAGAGTAAGGAGAACTAGTTCCACTATTTCTGTACCACCAACTTTCTCTTTCAGCTGCTCCCGAACAGCCGAGAAAGGTACAGAAACTCTTTCTCCTTTTCAACACACAAAAAATACTCCTGTTGCCCGTCCCTTCATTACAAATCCTTCCAATCCCCAAATGAAGTTCCCAAGTCAGCTTCCCCACAGATACATTTGGCCTTGGTTCGCAACCCCCTCAGGCAACACAGGAACAAGGCTTATAAAGTCAGCTCATAGAACCATGGGATCTGCCAGTCTGTGCACAGTAACTTCTGCATCGGTCTCCAAACAAATGGACTTTTCCACCATGACATCCAATGAAAACACTGGAGAAACAACATTTCCTTCAGCTTCAGCCGGTGAGGCTGCAACCATCTTGGCAGGAAGAGGAAATGAGAACAAACTGTCTTTCTGATTATTATAAACACATGACAATAGTCCTACATCTAAAAGTAGATACAAATACCTTTATATGACACCTCCAATATTGGCTTATGCATTATTATTATTATTTATTTTACAGAATGCACAACTAATTTGTACATGAGTTATGAGATTTTATAAGTAACATTTTATTTTATTGTGTGCGGGTTTTTTAAAATGGTTCCTATGTCTATCCAAATCATGTCAAGTTTTGATTCATTTGTTTATAGTGGGTGGGTAGCATCTGCCTTTTAATATTAAATGTGTCTCTGTATATTAAGAGTGACAACTGACTCAGATGCATAGAAATACATTTTGTCCTTCTTTATGTCCCTGCAATCCCAGTAAAGTCAGTATGGTTATATGAATGTAGCTAATGTCATAATCTGAAATATTTTGTTTAAAATGAGAGTGGTTCAAACCTCTAAAAGCTCATTATGACTATTGCCCACTGAATGCAATATATTGACATTTTAAAAACATGAGAAGAAGGTGCAGAAATTGCACTGATAGAAATACTTCAACCAGGTTCAAATCTGAGTTAACACCATTTATGGCTGACAGTGTAGCAGTTGGGAAATGTTCATTTTCACAGTATTTTGTTTTAGGGTATGACCAATGTGAACATAGCTTGTTCTTATATCACCATACAAAATAATAGGTGATGTGAGTCACTTGCACATTCAGACATACAAGGGCATATTTTGCTGAGCTAATACTATGGTTTGAATGATGTGAAATCCAATGCTTCAGAAAATTCTTGGCATCCCATGTCCCCTTCTGAGACATGATACTATCCCCACTGGCTATATACACATTTTAAAAGCATCCTTCTTCAATATGTTTAGTATTTGGTCAGCAGATTCTCTAAAGCATATAAGAATATGCATATAAGAATATCCCTTCCCTCTTGTTTTCTGTGGAAGAATGTACTGTATCATGAGCACATCAGAAGAGTCACAGGTAAATATAGTAACTAAGTCTGCACAAAATTACTGCAATATTCACTACCATACTGCACTATGGTAGTGAATACTTCCACCAATTAATCCCCCAATTGATCAGTAAACTGATGAGTTTTGGAAATGGTCATGTGAGATTCATTTAGTGGTTTTTATATTTAATACGAACCCAAAACAACCGGAAGAGCAAAACCACAAAGTTATACACAGCCCAAATACTACCTATTCTATAGTAGGTTATATACCAGATTTTTAGCCCAGTTTTAATCAGGCCTCCATTGTTTCAGGTGCAAATGTAATCATGGACACAGGTGGGTTGGGGTTTTTTTTTGTTTTTTTTTTTGTTTTAATTACATAAAGACAAATTCAATTTAAGTGTACACAACTTCAAGCAGCAGCCATACAAAACCCAGTTCTGTCAGTCCAAATTATAAACACACTTCAATTTCCCACATTTTACATCAAATGTAATAGAAAGAGGTCAAATGATAGCAAGAATTATTGGTAGTTGTGGAATATTTTGTTAGTGTTTGTTATATGAGTGTCCTAGTTCACCTCAGGATTTAAAGTGGCAAATTCTCCACTGAGTTTCTCCCATCATCTCACTGCCTTCAGTATGATTGTATGGGGTGTAAATCACTACAGGATGTGTCCCATATGCTATGGACTAGCTCAATATTAAAGGGCATTTGTCTTCTGACCACCATGAAGCACTAAATAGCAGCGTGGAATGGTCTTCTTCTCCCACTTCTCAATGACAGAGTCTCTTGGACAGGCTCCTAGAGGAAGCAGAAAGAAAAGAGGAAAAACTGTATGGGTCTATCTTTTGGACATAGACACAGATGTCCTTGAAATCTCAGCTGTTTCCTGCTTATATAAAGTTATTATTCCTACATTGCTGTAGCTAAAAATATTGTTGAAGATAGAAATAAACTTCATTAAATCTGTTGTGTACAGTTGTCACCCTTCATTTAAGTAACTGCAAAAACAATTAAGTTCCTAATTAGATTGTGTATCTTGCAACCATGTATTTGATTTTAAATGATGTATAGCTCTTCACAATTTACTTGGGAGTCCAAATATTGCCATGGGAAAATTTACTTTCATCTTTCCACAACTATGGCTTAAATTCTGTTTCCAAAGTAATACACATTGTAAGTTAGTTGCATTTTTCATTGTGTTGGATAATTGATTAATCATTGTCTAAACATGCCATCTATTGGCATTGTCAATTTATGTTCACTTCATTTAAAATAGAAGTACTTATTAAATCACTGACTAACAATGTCATATGAGAGGTAACTACATAATTATGTTGTGGCAATTGGCAATGATTATTTATTTTGAATGATTTATATTGTTCTGGTCTTCATGCTGAAAGATTTGCTAGGTCCTGGGAAATGTGTATGGCTTTTAAAATAACATACATTCCATGCAAAGAGACCTCATTTCCTTAGCATTAAGATTGCATAAGTTCATTTCTTTTCAACACACCCAGTAGAAACTGAAGAAATCACCACATTAGGCAACTTTAACATCCAGACAAAACTAAATGCCATACCTTATCACCAAAACATACTGTAGACTTGATTTTCACAGCAAACTCCCTTTCACTTAGAACATACAGCCCCCATGGTTCACACATCTAGTTCATCACAGATCCTGCCTTAATTAGTGATATTTTAGATTCCCAATGTTTATGTTGATAGGAAACACATGTTTGTAGTCCTCACTCTGAAGCTTCACTCTTGCAAGGAGTTCTACTCAGTCAGCCCTTTGAAATTTCAATGGAATTCTGTGTTGTTCTGTTTTGGGAGCTCACTGCTAGATCAGGGTCTATTGTGTGTGTGTGTGCGTGCGTGTGTACCACAAGGCATGGTATTAATGTTTTAAAAAGACACATATGATTTATTTTATGTAATTTCACAAACTGTCTTGATAACATTGTTAAATAGTTAGAACTTTCTTGAGGTAGCAGAACAATTTCCATTATAAGCAACTTTTTTTTCATATGATCAAAATGTTCTTAAATATTCAAACTGTAATCTTAAATTTTCCTTGAATGTTGTCTTCTCAAAGGTGGAATTAGTTCAAACATTAGAACAAAATCTCTTTTAAGCCATTTGGGAGTTTAGTGATGGAGAAAAAACATACTCTCTCTCTCTCTCTTGCTCTCTCTCGCTCTCTCACACACATTTCCCTTTTGAAATAAAGAATCCTTCTTTCTCTTTTTAGAAATGACTGACATATGAAATATGGAATGTATTTAATCCTCTGATGATTAGTATCTTCTTTATTTAAAAACATTATTATTTTTTTATTTACTAGTTTATGAATCTTTGAAAGTTTGAGCACATATTTCCGTTACGTTGGTATATGAGTACACTGCATATGTGCTTGCATCATGGAATATGTTCACTTTGCATCTACAATCACAGACCAATCTCTGTGATCCTGGGATTGTATTGTACTGATTTCAAGGTCACTGGAAGCATTCTCCAAGCTAGTTATTATTATCCCCTTTCCCCAGTGTAATTTCCCAGAATGTTTCACAAAATTAAGAACATGTAGTCATTTGTCTTACATGCACCCAGTACTGCACAGAAGTACCAGATGGAAAACATAAATTGTTTAGAGAAAAAAATATTAAGAAACATCATGTGATCACTGAATTAAAGACAGAAGACCAAATTCTTCTCCGGTGATTTCAATGGAGTTACTCAAGATAATCCGAAGGGTAACTGAAAAAAAAAGTAGCCCTTAGCCATAATATTTAAACACTAGATGGCAGAATGAAGATTGCACACATGCAACCTTAAATTTTAGATTCCCTGACAGCTAAAAAGTTACCATTTCTTTAATATAATTTAATTTGTACCTATTATTTAAGGGGCAAATGGATATAAAATGAAGCACAATGTGAATTTAGATTTATTTTTTTCATGTGTTCAGCCCAAGCCCAAACTTCTACACTACAGTTGTATAGGCACATAAACCCAAGTCTGCTGACATGGGCCAGCTGCAGATGATTTACTGCAGTGTAGACATACTCCAATTGTCTTTCCAACAAAACTGAAAGAAATTTTGTTTAGAAGCAAGTTAAACAAAAGCACAACATGATAATGTCATATCTCTTTCTTCCAACAGCCACTCAACTATGAGAAAAAGAAATCCTATACACTTAATATAGAAGGAGCAAATACACACCTTGATTTCCGTTTTTCACATTTGGGACCATTTAAAGACATAACAATGTTGAAGATCATTGTTGGGGATGTGGATGAACCTCCACTGTTCTCTACGCCTTCCTATGTCATGGAAGTTTATGAAAATGCAAAGATTGGGACTGTTGTTGGTACAGTGACAGCACAAGATCCTGACAGCGTTAACAGCTTAGTAAGGTAGAGTAAATCCAAGCAATACTGAATTGATCTCTTGTTGCTAATGGATTAATGAGCTCTGGAATGTGGTGTCTGATATCTTTTCTGTTAAACTATACTAGAAAAAATGGATGAAAACGTTTTATTCCCAACATGCTATTTTGTGTGTATAGTGTAATTATAAGTATTTTCAATTAGTTTGAGCTAAATTGAGGCATTTAGCCATCAACCTGAATAGAAGTTAGCATGAAGCTCACGTTGACACAATCCTTCTCCGAGTAGTCCACTGAGCAGAAAGGATTTACTGTTCATGCCTGACTCATCCAGTAAGATTTCACAGCCTGCTGTTCCACCGCACAACTGGTGTAGCCAGCCCATTCTCTGGGTAGGACCATGACCCTGGCTTCTCTCCACCATCTTTGGAGGTGCTATGCTTGCACAGGGAGGAAGCAGTCACTGCACTTTCCCAAATGGAGGAAATTTAATAATGACAAACTCTTGTACCAGGTGTCAAGGAGGTTTCTCTCACACACCATGAGAATATTTTTAAAAATATTTATAATCTGAGTTATAATATTGTAATATTTGTCAGTCATAGCAGAGTAGAAAAGAACTTTGGTCATCTAGTGAATTCTCCTGCATTGTTGATATTGTTAGAGACAAACTTTGCAAACATTTACTATCAGGGATAGTACATACAAGGATGATTAGTCCTGCTGCTGTTTGTCTCAGTAGTGAGCATGTGCTAAATCAGATACTTCATTTGCAAATAAAACAAATGTATAACATTTTAATGAAGAAAGAAATCAAATAGTCTTCATGCTGGAATTGATTTATTGGAACAGTTTCTGATTTTTTTAAAATAAATCCTGTGATATTCTCTGTTAATGGTTTGACCATAACACTATAGCAGTGGTTCTCAAACTTGTTGAGACCGCGACCCCTTTTTGTGCTCCGGCGGGGGGGCACGACCCCCTCTACCGAAAAGCCGCAGAACTTAAAAAAAAAAAAGTGTGGACCTTCCCCCCCCCCCATTCTGCCCCCTCCCGGCGGGCTGCCGGGTCCGCCACGGCCCCAGTCCCCACCGCTGCGGGCAGGCTTCCAGGTGTGCCCCCCCCCCTCCGCTGCGAGTTGTGGCGGCAGGAGCTCACGACCCCCCGGGGAGCGCTCGGCGGGCCCCCAGGGGGGTCGCGACCCCTAGTTTGAGAAACCCCGCACTATAGTTTATAACACAGCTGGGTTTGAAAGACATCAAGATATAAACTATGAAGCTGGATCCAAATTCCACACATTCCGTATTTCAGGCCACATCACTATACTAGGGCTGAAAACTCATATACCCTTTTAAGTTTCAAGGTGTTTGGATTCAGCCAAAATAGAGAAAGAGGATTATTAGTCATATCTAAAATTTTGGCTTGGGTTCATTCCTGACTTACAGCAGAGTTATTCCACATGTTTTAGGCCATACTGAGGAATACAGTAGTAGTTCTTTTGTAGCTTTATATAAGGAAGTGTGGTTCTTTTCAAAGAAAAAGCATGACAGTTCTGTAGATAAATGAACAAATATCTAAGGGTGGAATTGGATTAATATATTTTACAAAAAAATAATTCCCATATGACTTATGTTTGGTAACCTAATCCTTTTTTATGAATGAATTCTAAATCCTTTGTGTGACTATATGAGAAACGAAATGGAAGTCAGTCTTTCTGAAGTTAATTGGACATACACAATTTTAATTAAAGCCTACTGCATGAATGTGATACTCTCAGTACAGTGGAACAATTACCATGGAATGTTATAAACTCCTAATTTTTATGATTCTGAAACCTGTTTTTGTGCTGATACTCCAGCACTCAGAAGTGTTTCCTATCCAACAGTCAGTATCCACAATTTCATAATGCTAAGATAATGCATTTAAACTGTGGTTATCATGTTATTGTCTAAATCATAACATTTGTATGTTACCTAGTAAAATTAACTAGACTAAGAGACCAGTCAGCTAAATGACAGTGGCTTTAAGGAAGATGAAAGTGTGAACCCCATAGCATGGAGCAACATAGGAATTAGCTTTCCTGCTGGCCTGACAACAGGGAAGCCAAGTGGAGATCCGCCACCTCTCAACAGTTTCCAACTGTTAAAGGAATTTCAGGTAAAGAAGAGTCAGATGAAGGTGGTGGGAGGGAAGCCATAGCAAGTTGTGATGGGCTGAGAAAGAAAACAGCAGTAGCTTTGGTGGGTTGAATGGGAAGGTAGTTGGAGAAACAGCTGGGACCAGTCCTGGCAGTGGATCCAGCCTTTTGGTGTCTATTTCACTAGCAACCTGAAACAAGTGACTGAGGTGACAACACAAATTATTCAAATTCTTTCAATAACCAAACCTAACTTTTGCTCACCCCTGCCTGAGCCCTCTTTTCTTATCATTTTCCTCATTCATTTTATTCCCTTTATTTCCTCACTCTTTCTTCCATTTCTCATTTAAAGTTTTTTCCCTCTATGAATGATATGCTTGTGGAAGGAGCTGAATTGACTACCTTGGACACTGAAAACCTCTCTTTATCCACAATAGAGGTTTAGCAGGAACAGAAGCAGGGCAAATGCCCCCTCACTGCCCTACTAGCAGGCTCAATCCTGACATTATTAGGTGTGAGACGGAAGTTCATTATCCAGCTGCTCTTTAATCATCCTTCTGAGAGTGACAAAAAGGGTGCCAAATTTGATGTTTGTTTTTGTTATGGAGATACCTGTCCTCTAGTAGCTGGACTAACCATCAAACTCATTCCACATATAGTCACCCAAACCATCATCTGGTAACAATTTCTGTCATTGTAGCTTTGGGTTGTATTTGAGGTGAAAGAGTGTACATCCCAATATTGAACCATCTTAAGCCCACACACGACATATTAAGGGGATTGTAACTGGGAAGTCTCCATCCCATCCTCTGATACCCCGGAAACCTCTCAAGCTGTCAGTAAGTGTCAACTTCATGTGTGTTTATTTACAGTCCTGTCACCATCCTCCATGCAGTCCACATGGCAAAGTATTTATGGTGCTTCTGGACCTTCCTGGAGATCTCAGATCATACAGGGCTCAGCTAGCCCAGGTCCTCCCGCTCAATTCCTTCTTGTATCTCTTTTTATACCAGTAAGCTTCTGGTTAATTGGCACATCACACCTCTCAGCCTGATTAGGGTTTTTCAGCTAATTATCCAATCAGCCTTCTCCGGGGTGGGGGTGGGGGTGGGGGTGGGGGGTGTTGTCTGATTGGAAAATAGACAAGACTGCACAATAATTATTTTCAGATGGACCAACCACATTGGCTTGAAAATTGATGGCAACTCTTGGTTATGTAAAAACATATCCTATCAAACCAATGATTCTGAAATTGCATTAATCACATTCAGTAAAGGGTTTAAAAATCACAGCCATTTGTACAACATAGCTATTACTGGGAAAAGAAACAAAGCCCCAGAAGTTTAAACAAAAGTTGTGTGTGATATTACATTCATGTGAGTAAGCATTTGTAGTGGTCAGAGTGCTGACTTACTTTTTAGTTCCCAGCACTCTGTCACAGGGCTTCAATATTTAAAGGGCTGAATTGTGGCTTTGTAACTGGTCTGAGTAACAGGTGACACATACTTGTGCTGCCCCATGAGAAGAACAGGAATGAGCACTTTGCCTGGTGCATATTGCCTTCCCCTCTATGATGGTTGTCACACTGGAGAGGAGAGTCAAATCTCTCTCCTTATTTCTTCCCTGAGCAAAGGGAAATAGCAGCTCTGTGGAGACTACCTGACCCATGATGCAGGCAATCAGTGGAGCGAAGTAAAGGATTCCTTTTTCCCCTGCCCTGGTGTGGAGGAAAAGTTACTGACTTACCCAATATGTTTGAAATATAGCCATGAAACTCCCATTAACTTTAATAAGAGCTGTTTGATTAAAATCTTAAAATACAGGGGTGAGCCTGTTGAGAGGAGGATAATAGGATTACTTTCTCCATGTTCATACCCAAAGAATGTTAGTTTAAAACAATCAAACAAAAACCACTTTGCTTGACATTGATTTAATAGAAAATACAAAATCTACAGCCCATGTACCACATAGATAAAGGTAAGTGGTCCATCTACAGTGCTGGCTACCAGTCAATTAAATTATTTTAGAGAGATCCATTACAGAATGATACTAGTCCATAGTACAGTTAAAGAGCAATGACTTTCTTTGCAGTGTCTCCTAATCCAATTGTATGTCCTTTCCACTTTATAGGGACACTGCCATTACTAAGATTGACATAGCTTTAAACACACATGGTTTCAAGCTAATTATTAATTTATTACCTGCTGGTTTAAAGAGACAATTTATTTACTACCCAATTATGCACTTTATTCTGGTGGCAAGAATGATCACTGTGAACAGAGTAAGGATCAGAAGAGTGATTACAGCAAATAACTGTGACAGCAAATAACTCCTGTTGCTAGGAGAAATATTTTTTTAAAAAAAATCTTAGCAATAAAGCCAAGCAGCAGGTGATCAAATACAGATATAGTTATCTGCTGTTAGGGGATGGGAGATGCTTTCCTCCATATTGCATCATTGTAGTTCCAACCTAACTTTTCTGATTTTTCACATAAGTCTACTCTGTCAAATTGTACATGCAGTTAAACATTACTAGTACTGACACTGTAGTTAACATAGAAGAGAACATTCTATTTTTTTTGTCAACGTCATCACAATCTTTATATACCTCCTTCTTCAAATTGATGATGATGAACCATTGTCTTCTGTATCAGTTTCAAAACGCAATATTTTTTGTTAGTGGTTTCTGTGCCTGGGAAAATCAATGACCTTTCTTTCTTTCTTTTGAATGTATCCAATTGACTTTCTTTAGACATTTTACTGTGCTCAGCTCTGTGGCTTACAAATTATAAAAGTAAGCAAATGAAAGGTTATATCTCTATGCATCCATCTGTTTCTCTCAGTTCATTCATCATTAAGTGTTTCTGGGTTTGTCTGTTTTTTTATGTATTTTGGGGGGGGCAGATCAAAGACTGGGGTTTACATTTAGAGGTGAAAGGGATGAGCGGTAAAGACATGCTTACTGTTGGTCTCCTTGCATCGTTACCCTTCAGTTTTCTGCTGTTCAGAGCTGCCTAAACCATATGGTTTGCTTAATCACCATGCACTGAATCAGGGCCTTGATTTACACCACTGCATTATTTGGTTGACCAAAAAAGGAACCATTTTAAAATAATTACAGTGAATGGTAATAGTTTATTTTTCATTACACTCAAGATTATGTCTGGGTTTTATTTAACTGAAAGATTTTCAAAGTTTACAATTTTTTTTTGGATGAAAATTATTTTTCTGTAAAAACATTAAAATTCTCTGATTTCAGTGTGAAGGAAAGTTTTTTATTGAAAATTCGTGGGGGAAAAACCCATTTTGAATGAAATGTTGCAAGATTTTTTTTTCATTTCTACAAAGGTTAGTGGTAATGGTATTGGAGTGAAATCTGATATTTTAAGAAAGACTTGGCCAAGTACAGAATAAAAGAGGAAATGAAAGGTGACATTTAGTCATTATCATGTTATTTGGGTATTTTCTTTGACATCTTTTCAAACTTTATTTTTAATTGTCTCTCTTCTTTCTCAACCTGCTGTGTGGAGCCTAAGTGAACAAACGGTGCACAGTACTTCTATGGGTGTTGGGTTGGAAAGAACCTTTCTCTGATAGGTCTCAAACCAGCAGTGGAACAGCTCCAGAGCTGCTGACACTGCCTCAGGGCTGCCATAGTCCCTGGGCAATGGTGCCATCCCTGCAAATGATTTTGTCTGGTGCATTCTTCTAGTCACAGTGCATTCTCCTGGAGGCATTCTTCCTGCAACTGCTCTGCTTAGGCAGAAGAGTTCTGAGGAAACTCAGTTGTCTCCTAGTCTCTAAACCCCAGCGCATCATGCTCTAGAGAGGAGCAAGGCTGCAATTTGAAGACTTGAAATGTTCTTATTTTGAGTTGCTAGAAGTTTGGAAACAGAGATCTCATGCAACACTTTTTCCATTACTTTAATATTCTAATAGATACTGTTGTATGTGCTAATGGCATGGACTAACTTCCCTTATATAAACATAGAACTATGTTTACTGATCTTAGTGCTTCAGGGAGGGAAGAAGAAAAAAGTCCTTCTTGACATTATGTCCTAAATCAGGGCACTGGCTTAAGAAAAGTCTTACTTTAATGCATAAACATATAATAATGGCAGCTTCTAGTACAGGGCTGGGCAAACTATGGCCCATGGGCTGGATCTGGCCCACCAACTGTTTTAATCTAGCCCTCGAGCTGCTATTCGAGAGCGGGGTCTGAGCCTTGCCACCAGGGAGCAGGGTCGGGGCCACTCCATATGGCTCTCAGAAGCAGCGACATTACCCCGTTCTGGCTCCTACGCATAGGGGCAGCCAGGGGACTCCACTCTGTACTCTCCCCCACCCCAGACACCACCCCAGAAGCTTCCATTGGCCAGGAATCACAGCCAATGCGAGCTTCAGGGGTGGTGCCTGCAGATGCAGCAGTGTGAAGAACCTCCTAGCCGCGCCTCCACATGGGAGCTGGAGCAGGGACAAGCCACTGCTTCCGGGAACTGCTTGAGTTAAGCACTGCCTACAGCCCACCCCTGTTCTAGTACTTCTGCTTCTGTTGTGCAATATATTAGAGGTTTTGATTTAGACAGTTCAATCAATGATTATTAGTCAAAGATAGTATCAGAGGTGTAGCCGTGTTAGTCTGGATCTGCAAAAGCGACAGAGAGTCTTATAGCACCTTATAGACTAGGTGCTACAAGACTCCTTGTTGCTAGTCAAAGATAGATCAGCATTGTACAGAAAGCACTATATCCATTTGGGGAAGCAAGTCTGCAGCTTACATTTTAATTGCTCCAAAGAATATGAGCTCACTTCAGGGTATATTTATATACCCCTTGTTTACAGCAAACAGAAAATTCCACCAAATTCCACCCAGTTAAGACAAACCCAGTGCTCAATTTAGGGGCACACAACCCAGGCGACCACCTGGGGTACTAGGCTTGGGGGGGTACCAGGCTTGGAGTCTCATATTTGCTGTACAGATGCCAGGGTGCAAATGTATCATCTTATATGACAGGGATAAATTGTGCATGCAAATTGTGCATTAAAGTTGTTAAATGGGCTCAAAATGCTTGTTTTATCCCTTTTATAATGCCTGAATTATTCCTGTGTATATTTTGTTTCACTTCTGAAAGGTTCCGCATACACAGGGGTATGTACAGTTCGCAATAAGCTTGGCAAGAGTGCAGAGCACGGTGGTAGTTTTGTTCATACTGTAGTTGGTATAAATGCTGAGAATACAAAGCCTTCTAAAAATATCATATAAATTAACACATATTTTTCATCTAGTGAATTTTACACTATTCCCGGAGTTCAACTCACTGTTTTAAACAACAATTTAAAGATTTCCTCTGATCATCTGTTAGATCCATTTGTTTTCTCCTACCTTAAATTAGATTGTACGCTGTTCAGAGCAAGGATTGTCTCTTACTAGCCGTTTGAACAGACCCTAGTACAAAGGGTCCAAATCTTGATTTAATCTCTGTGTGCTACTGTAACACAAATAACAACAAATATAAACATCTCCCACTTTTCGGTACAATTTCCATCATTGTTTGGTTAAAAATTGACTCTTCTAAGTGACTGACTTTTGTTGGATCCTTCCAGGGCTGATTAGGACAGGTTTCACTGTATTACTGTTTTGAAATTCAAAGCATTTTTGTTGAACCAAACCACTTGGTATTCCACTTTGCTACAGTGAACTTCATTAGTCAGTGCAGAGTTTGATTAACAATAGGAAACTGAAGTAGTCTGAGTACCTTCCTGAATGCACTAGAAAATAAACTGCTTTCTTTCCCTCCTCTTCAACTTGACTCTTGTCACTATAGCTAAAACAAAATAACACATGGAAGCTTTAGATACGAAGTAAATTGGGCCGCATGATTCAGTTGCCTATTATACAAACAGCTGCTTCATTTCCAGGAAAGGTAGAAAGCATTAACCAGATTAAGGAAACCTACAAAATTGGAAAAGCTTTTCTGTGAGCTTCAGACTACTCATTTTATGGGAAGTTAGTAGAGCGTGTAGAGTCTCCCTGTTGCTTTTGCCTTTCTGCTTTGTCTAACTGTCACATAGTATTACCTCATAATGGATGATATATGATAGTGCTTAAAATACCTACTCTGTTACAGAGTAGAAAAACCTGCTTTCCAGCCACTGAGTGATATCTGGGAGCTGTAATGAATTTAGATTTGTGTCAATTTAGTCTGGATTAAATTGCTAATCTTCTGTTTGGAGCTTTCAAATAACCTACTAATTAGGTGAATTAGGGGGATGGGATACCTCAGTGGTTTGAGCATTGGCCTGCTAAACCCAGTATTGCAAATTCAATCCTTGAGGGGGCCAAAAAAATCTGTTAGGGGACAGTGCTTGGTCCTGCTAGTGTAGGCAGAGGACTGGACTTGATGACCTTTCAAGGTCCTTCCACTTCTATGAGATAGGTATATCCCCACATATATATATATATATATATATATATATATATATATATATATATATATATATATATATATATATATATATATATATATATATATATATATATATATATATATATATATATATATATATATATATATATATATATATATATATATATATATATATATATTACTTATTCACAGAGTTACAACATTATACAGGAAAATAAATTTGGGTTTCAAAGAATGGAGGAAATGCAGGAACATATTTTAACTCTTGCTGCATTGCTAGTAAAATATAAGGATGATTTGACAGATTGGTATTGTACTTTAGAGAGCCAGGATTTTTATATATATATATTTCAAAAGGAACACTGAGATGTGTGTTGTAACAAAGAGTATATCCTCTTGACATTCAATGTACTACTAACGTTCTTTTTGTGACCTTTAAGAATTTTAATGATCTTAAAATGGATTATATTTGCATTCCAAAATGCAAAATTTCATATGTATTAGAGATGGAATGAAAGCAACCCCTCAAATTCTGAACCCTCCTGTCATAAATGTAAAGTGCTGGAGAGTGATACCCTGCCTGTATAGAGTTAATGTTATATGAGACAGTGATGTAAGAGCTTCACTGCCATGAGGGAGGGAGGAGTTCTTTGAGTTCAGTTTCAGCTTGGGCTTGCCAATGTAGCTTGGTAACTTTTCTAGAACCTCTTTAGCTATGAAGATGGCTCTGCTTCCTTTTTATATTCCTGATTAGCTGTACTGTAAGTATAACCTTTTGATTCTTTATAAACCTGTGCCATTTGGGGTGTCTCTTTCCGTTTTAGAATGGAGGTAGAGAACCCCAGATTGTGAAGTGTACTGTGTCTCTGTTTTAATCTTTTTCTTTATTAAATCTTGTTAGTTATAAAATGTGTGGTTTACTTCCCTTAGGGCTTCCTTTGCTTCCAGGTTGGGAAGAGAGGGGGACAAGGAGGGGGGTAGGTAAGAATCAGCTCAGGTTATAAGCTGAGGAACGGTGCCTGTCTCTTCCACGAGAAGAGAGAAGGGGGAAGGGGAATAGCCTCCAGGTGTCTGACTCTGGCTTTCAGGGAGGAAGACAAAGTTAGGTTTTTGGGGAGTCTGAGTACCCCGATCCAGGCTTTGGATATCTACTCAGATGGTGACAGCCGGGGGTCCCCAAGTTCTCAGCTAGTAAAGTGTGGGAGCCTGCGGGGTGTAAAACTTAATTTGGCTGGGAAACAGCTTGGTTGAGTGGTTTGGCTAGTGAAGAGTCCCAGCTTTTGTACTCGAGAGCACAGGGCTGGGGTAACAGACTCTTACACCTCCTTAATTTTTTATTTGAGGAACCTATAGCCAAACCTGTGCTTATACAAAGTAGGTTCTGGTTCAGTGTCAAAATCTTAGGAGTGAGTGTTTGAGGACTCTATAGTGTGTGGGTTTGGAAATGAAAGTAATGGAAAAAGAATTATGTTCTTATAGTTTTTTTCTTCCCTGCCCAGTAGCTGGTCTTCCTAACAGCCACTGCTGACAAATAGGAAAGAGAATGAAAACTAACTATTGTAGCCCTACCCTTCAAAAAAAAAAAAACAGACAAAGCCAAATTGCACAGGCTCAGTTATCTTACATGTCTTTGGGAAGATAAGTCTAATGAGCATCAGTGATCTGGTAAAGATCCTGACCTACACCCTGCCGCGCTACCACACTGCAAGAGGAAGCAGAACGGGGAGCTGGAGCTGCTTGCTCAAGTAGGTTCTGTGGCAAACACACTGTGTGGAATCACTTATTAGTCTAGGACCCTTTTTATATTATGGTGCATGCTATGCTGATGGAGAAAAAACATATTAAATATGGAATGCAGCATATAAGTGGATGAAGGTTTCCATTGATAAAGTAGGCCACAGTATATAAATGATAGAAGAACATCTCCTATTTTAGATAGGCACATAATACATATAAATAGTGGAATGACAGGCACCTAATATAAGATTGAAACACATTTACATCATTAGTGCAATAAAAAGCTCCTATAATAGTCTGGAATGTAGTATGTAAAGACTGCAGTGAAAATCCCTACCATAAAGTAGGCCCAGTACATGCTAAAACAGTAGAATCTATTATATTGTGCAGTCAGGTCTGTGAACTGTGTTAGCACAGGCTTAATATGAAGATGTAGGGTTAGTGGAAGGATCCTTACTGTAATCCGGAAAGCTGTATATAATCACTATGTGAGAATAAGGTCAGCAACAATAAAAATGCTTGGCTAATTTGGTAACAAAGAGTCCTGTGGCACCTTAAAGACTAACTAAAGTATTGAAGCATAAGCTTTCGTGGGCTAATACCCACTTTGTCGGATGCAAGCAGTGGAAGTGTCACATCCACTGCTTGCATCCGATGAAGTCATGCAAGCACTTCCACAGCTTGCATCTGATGAAGTGGGTATTAGCCCACGAAAGCTTATGCTTCAATACTTTAGTTAGTCTTTAAGGTGCCACAGGACTCTTTGTTACCTCTGCTATTGCAGACTAACACGGCTACCTCTCTGATTCTTGGCTAATTTGGAACACAGTATATGAATGATGGGAACAGAAATCAACAGAAGGTCCTTACTACAGCCAGCAGTGATGCAGTATATAATGTATATGCAGAAAAGGGTCAATCTGATATTTAAATCATGGTGTAGTATAGAGAATGAACTGTTTTCTGTCTGTGTTCTGTATAGATTGAGTATATCACTCTGGCTCTATTTTATGAATCTGTGTTACGGGAATCACCCTGTTGCATTTTTATGAATCTGGGTGATATATGGGAATCACCCTGTTGGTGGCTACTGCAGAACCTGCTTGTGTGCAAAAACCAAGGATGGATAAAAAGGTAGAGATCCTATTTTGTGTTTTTTCATAAAATTTGTAAGGCACTAGGATGACACAGTGAGCAGGATGGTAACAAAGCTCTGATATATGGGCTGTAAGGTTTTCCCGCTTTGTATGTCTCGGCAGGGGTTTCAGTGTGCAGTAGAGCTTTGAAAATAACTGGTTTTTGTTTTGTTTTGTTTTGTTTTAAGGCAATTCCAGAAAAATCAGAGGAAAAAATAATGGATTGACCCAAAACCATTTTTTTTTCAAAATTTTCTGTGAATTGAAAAATAAATAAATAAAAGTTGTCTTGGGTCAAAGGAAAAATGTCAGTCAATCCAAAACAAAAGGCTTTATTTTGAGTGGTTCTTTTAAATAAATAAATAAATAAATAAATAAAATTGAAGCATATTTTTAAATAAAAAGTTATTTTGAATAAAAAAAATCAAAACATCTTTTTTTTTTACTTTTCATTTCAACATTTTTTACTCTTTTGGCATTTTTGTGTCCTTTTTTAAATATATGAACAGTTTGGCAAAACTGTTGACACAACAGTTAAGTATCAGGGAATCTGCATTTTTTGCCAAAAAAATTCACCCAGATCCATGCAATTAGAGAAGGCAGGGGCCTTCTTTTCCTCTTGTATTATACCTTTGCCCTCTCTTTAACCTCAGTATTATTTTTCCCAAGGTCTGCAAGGTTGTCTGAAAATCAAAATATATGAAGAGCACCCTATTTTGCCTGGCTGAAAACTAGAAATCTTCTGCTTTGAATTGCTGTGGGCTGCAGTGTACATCTCTTTAGTGACAGTGTTGGAACAGAACTAGCTCTCATCCAATTGCTGTTCCTTCCCTGTAGATACCCAAAATATTATTGGGCTAGGTCATTCTGTCTGCTCTATCTCTGTTATGCATACATAAACAGCAGTTTATAAGTCCAAAAGATGCTATCACATCACAGATTTTCAAGTACAATGTGGTCAAAATTTCTCAACAACCAGGATGGTTTCTTCCCTTACCCATAGTTTTGACAACAAAACTAATAGTTTGTTTCTCTGTTGGGGTTCCAAGGGCCTGGATTTTCCCTCTGTGCTGGTGTAATTGCACAAACTTCAGCATAATTACACTAGAGTAAAATTTGCATGTAGCATTCAGATTCAAGTCATATATCTGAGTGTCCCCAAAATCTGGACATGATTTGATTTGAAGGACTGATCTTCACCAATCTGTAATAAACAGGTATGAATATATAAATCTATTCTTATAGGATTTATTCTGCTATTTTGTGTATATGTCCAAAATCATGAGTAAATATGTATTAAAATCACCTTTAGCATGTAATTTCCTTGGGATGGAGACTGGGTCTTGTATTTTACTGAACTTAGTATTGGAACCCGAGTAAAATATTTATTTCTCTGAAAAAGGTGGATTCCTAATATAGCAGTGGGAGGCCCAGTATCAATACACCTATTTAAAGTGCCATTGCAGCATGAGTAATTCTCTGAAGAATTCAGTGAAGTCAGTAAAATAAAATGGGATCTTCATCTTTCTTCTAACTTAGGTCCTTACAGGCTTTCCTGTCCATGCAAAGGTGAAGAAAGAAAATGTGGAAGCAAATCTTCTCCTAGAAAAGCAAGATAATAGAGTACAAATGGTCCAGGGTAGGAAAGATGTGTAGAATTTGTCAGTGAATAAAAGTGAGTGTAGGGAACATGTTCCCTCCCCCCCCCCCCCCCCCCCCGCCCTCCGTCCCCCATACAAACAACATTCCCTTTTCTCAGAATGAAAGGTAATCTGTTTTTATACATAGTAGGCTAATGCCACATAATTTTTCACATTTGGGAGGCACATCTGAAGGCTGCATGAGAGTTGTATTTGTCCACATTTGAGGGCACTATCCATGTTTAATGAAGGTTCTGTGCTCAGTCCAGCAAGCTGGGGCTAGCTGCAGCTGGAGCAACCAGCTCGCTGACAGTGCCCACGCATGCTCAGAAATATCCAGGTCACTTGACATTTAATCCAAGACTTGATTGTATTAGAGCTAATCAATTTGTAAAGCCTCTTAGGTATCTAAACCAGCTTATTTATCCTCAGACCTTTTTGTATACTTAAGGCAGGACAGTGACATGCACAATCCTCAGTCTTTCTCATCAGTGCCAGTTTAGGGATGGATAGGATTACAGTGTCCTGTCTAGCCCAATGAGACACATTCATAATCTTTTATACTTTCTTTGGGACAATGCAGATGTTAAGCACCTTTTCCTTCAACTGACATGTGACTTCTTTCCAATAGAACATTAGAAACATTGTGTCATTTAATGCATGAGGATGACAGGAAAGACTTTGCTCAAACCAGGTTTTGCCAATAAAGTAAACAAAGGCTTTTAAATCTTTGAGGTCACCCAGGTGAAATGGCTGCCATTAACTGATGAACTATGTTTAGACTCAAACCAGGATGAACATGGAGGACTGTGGATATAAAATCTAACCTTTCTCTCTTGGATCTTCGCAATCAATAACCCTTCTTAAAACTGCAAATCTAAATATTATCAGTTTTCTTCCTTAAGGGCCAGTTATTTCTATCTATATTTAAGATGGGGAAACCTCTTGCATCAAATTAGGGTTTATATACAGATTCAGCCCCTCTGACCAGTAGTAAGGATGAGTGGGGACTCATTTTTTGAAATCAGATGTCAACCTTAGGCTGTCTTCTTTTGCTAGGGTCTGATGGGGTAGGGTACAGGTTTAAATCTTTCTGGGCTGGATTACATCAGTTAAACACTGCTTGTAGTAACTGGCCATGTGGAGCTTTCTCAGGGGTGCACAGGCAGCACATCCATTACAACTCTGTGTGGAGGGCTGAATATTCCATCACTCACCCCTGATGCAAGGCTAGCCAGATCTACTAAATTCTAGCTGATAATCAGGCCACCCCCGACCCCTCACCAATGACCTGACAAGGAAGGTGCAGATTGAAATTGCAAGGAAGGAAAGATTCCTTATGCTCACTCCATCACCACGCAAACATACCCCCTTTCTCCCCACACTAGAATGGTGGACTACATCTGCCATGAGACAAAACAGAGTTAACAACAGTGGGAGATTTTCTTAAGTAGAAACTTGGCCTCTTAGGATCCCATTTCTCCATGTTGCGGGTGACAATCTAACAGTCCTCTGAGATGCATTTTCTTTAAATCAAAACACATCCACTAAGGTTAGACTCAAGACACCAGTCAAAGCTAGCTGTACTCATCACATCACTCAGTATTATGTGACTGTTTTTTACATAAATAGGCTGCAGTATCCTTAAGGCTTGTATCAATCAAAATCTTTGTGAAACTTTTGATCACAGGTGGTAAATTTAAAGGAATAACTTCCTTTTTTCCTGAGCTACTGTTTGAGATATCTCCCCTCTCACCCTCACTTTCAGTCTGAGAGCCTTTTGTGAAGAAAGAGGCTCAGCTACAATTTGAAGCCAGATCAAGTTTCCCAATTGGTATCACTCTCATACTATTTAATTATATAATAGTGTGTCTGTGAATAGTGTGATTAATAGTTATCCCAAGATACCTATTTATTTGAGTGGTATTTTTGGTTTGGGTATGAACAGTTTATCTAATGGTTGCCTGTCTAAGCGTGCTTTGATGTGTAAAGACAAAGATGTATTCGGAGTTGTTAACCCAGGTCTGCCTCGAGAATTATTTATGGAGGATTATTAGGACAGATAGATATTTATGGCAGACTACAAGGGGCAATTGAACAAGAACATTTCTTGTTGTCCATAGCTGTTAAGAGGTATGAGACAGACACCAAACTGAGTTTGTACTATCTATAATATAATGTGTAAGCCAATAAAAGGGGATAGGATAGAACAAAAAGCTAGGTTTTCCAATAAAACAAAATGACTGGAGAGAGATATGCACTAACTCTAACTGACAGCTGGTTTGGCTTGACAGAGAGACAGATTTTGGTATTATATGAAATCTTCAGTTAATTTAAGGAGATTTTGAAAAAGCTTCTATGAGATTTAGAAGCAAAAATCTCAGTGAAAGGATATCAATAGTGATTGTGTTTCTAAAATCCCTAGGTATTTTTGAAAATCTCCCTTGCCCCATGTTTTTTGTATCTAAGCTCCTCAGAACTTCCTCATTTTGCTTTTCACATCTGTCTATGGAAATATTCTGCTTACTGCTTATTTTCTTTATAACTTGTCTTTGTTTCTGCCTCATGCAAAATATACTTTGTTTTTCTTAAGATAACTGGGGGCACCCGCAACTGCTGCTCAACTAAAAGACGTAGAGCTGGCCAGTGTAGCCCCACCCCCATTCCAAAACTGATAGCTTTGATCAGGGATTGGGTCAGAAGACCCAGGGAAAACAGTGATGTACATTCCATTTGACCTCCTCTTCAGTGAATCCCCTGCTGGGGCACAGACCCTCTCCTGACAGACGGGTGGTACAGATTGCACCTCATATTCATCTATCATGAAAAATTCAGTTTTGGAGAAATAATTTGAAGTTTTAGAACTGATGCTCTCCCAATTTTCTATTCTATGGAAGCACCAACATTCATCGCTAGTATTATTAATAGTAATAACAATGTAATTTATTCATATTGTAAGCAGCAAGGTGATTTTTGTTTGATTGTTTTGGGTTTTGTGGTTGTTGATGGGACCAAGAAATTGAAAAGCTTAGGTGAAGTTTAGTCATCTAGATCTAAAATAGGCTATATGAGTGGAGCAATTTGGTCATCAACCTGAATCCAGTGCAGCTGGTCATTAAGAGACAATAAGCTTATTTCCAGAGCACCAATAGTATTCATTCATAGCACTTTATAAGTATAGCAAAGTGTCCATTCAAGGGACTGACAAGAATCAGCAGTTTAACTTAAACAGGATTGTGCTCAGTATTCAGTACTTTTGGGACCCTTTGAATCTCCTGCCAAATACAAAGTGTTTGGTTCCTTTGTTGTGCTAGGTGAAAAATAACTTGGGGTTCTTTGCCCCTGTCTTTTATAGTCCAGTGAACTTTTGAAATGTATCCTTCTCTAAGTTTGGTGCCCCTGCTGTGAGGGGCACCAAACTTAGTGCCATGGTGCCATGGTGTCTGATGGAGAAGGTTCCTGGGTGCTTTCTTTCTTGTTGGTGCTTTCTACCATGCCCATTCATCTGTCCCTGCTGCCTCTGCTATGTCAATGAATGGCCCCTTGACTGTGATTGCCAACTGTTTGTGATTACACCTGGGGGGAAACATCGACCTTTCCTTTGTTTGGAAAAATAAAACATGCAAAAAATCACCATCACCATGCAACAAATATTAATAATTATTGTGTTATTGTTTTTCTTAGGGTTACCATATTTCAACATTCAAAAAAGAGGACACTCCATGGTGGGGGGAAGCCTTGCCCTAGCCCCACCCTCATCCACCCCATCCCACTTCACACCAACATCCCCCCAGTCCTTGTACCCTGACTGTCCCCTCCTGGGACCCTTGTCTCTATCTGCCCCCCAGTACCCCACCCCCTATCTAAGCCTCCCCGCTCCTTGTCCACCGACTTCCCCCTCCTGACACCCCCCACCCTAACTTCCCCCCAGGACTCCACCCCTACCTGTTGCCTGACTGCCCTGACTCCTATCCACACCCCTGCCCCCTGACAGGCCCCCGGGACTCCCACTATCCAACTGCTGCCTGTCCCCTGACTGTGCCCCCAGAACTCCCTACCCATCCAACCCCTCCTGCTCCCTGCCTGCCCCGCAGGACTCCCTGCCCCTTCTCCAACCCCCTGGCTGTGGCCCCTTACTGTGCCGCTCAGAGCCGTTGGCTCCACCTAGAGCCAAACACGCTGCCACACTGCTCCAATAAGCGCATAGCCCTCATCCTCCCCCCCGCCCAGATGCTGCCAATACGGTGCTGAGGCTGTAGGGGAGAGGGGCAGCAAGAGAGGGGCTATGACTGCTGGAGACCTGGATGCACTCTATCAGCCATGCCGCACTCTACATGGGAGGGGAGGGGAAGGGAGAAGAGGGAGGGAAAATCCTGGACCTTTTTACCTTTTTACAAATTTCTCCCAGACGGCTATTTGAAAACAAAAAAGCCAGACATGTTTAGGAAAATGCGGACGGATGGTAACCCTAGTTTTGTAATGATACATTATACAATACCTATTAGACATAGATTATAACATAAGTTAATTGGGATACACTAAACTGGTCTGACTACTGAAACACACTACCTGATACTGGCCCTCTGGCATTGGGATTCTCTTTAGGTCATACCTACAGTGGTATCATACAAAGGAGACAAGATACTTATAAAATACAAGTGAAGAGTTTGCCATCTAAGGGTCTGATCCAGCCAACAGTTAGTGCTGCACTTATCATTTCTTCTGCACATAGTCCAGTTGAAATCAGGGGGACTCCGTGCTACTGTGGCAACTTGTAAAATGCTTCTAGATAGGATACACAAGAAACAATTGGAACACATGACAGTTGAATACCTCAATGAAAATATAAGTATTGGAAATATTTATGAAAGAAGTGCGTTTTAAAGAGGACTCTGGACTCTTAGAAATCAGGGAAGCACTCTGTCAATATAAGATATAAGGGAAAGTGAAAAAACAGTCCAGTATACTATTTATTTATGCTAAAGAAAATTTCTCTTACCTTTGCCATGAAAACATTTAGCCATTCAATAGGTGGTTTTTAAGATACATCCCTAAATGTATGTAAATACAACTAGAGAAAAAGTAAACAGCTGTGGGTAGATTCAAAACTTTTTTTTTCTTTCTCTGGTATCAAAGTGAATTGAAACAGTGAGTGAAATAAATTATTTTCATAAGTGACAAAAATGAAAATGAAATTACTCATTCAACACGGAGTCCTTTAATCTCCCATAGAATATATGTATATTATTGATGTGGAAAAGTTGTTCCTCTTTTAAAAACTAAAGCCACCATTTGTTATGCAGCTGTGAAAATCAAGTATAATATATATGTGTAGTTCACAAAAGAATCATGTATACTACAAAAGCTACAAATTTGGGGGGAAATATTTAGCTGTTTTATTAGCATTAAATTGCAGTATTTGAACTATATTAATATTGGTTACCCTTATAAGTTTGTCTAGTGAACTAATATAGTTAGACATAATATCCATAAGCATCCATGTGTTTGTATCATTGTAATCCTTGTCTCACTCCCATCTCTAGCTGTACTCATTGTACTATATCTAAGCCTAGGGCACATGGTTCATGTTCAAACAAACCTAAGCATAGTACATACTACTGTGAATAGTCAATAATGGGTCTGCTCTTGGTCATAAGCACTGTGTCCAGTAATCAGTGTCTTCGGGAGCCAGACTCTCAGACTAGAAACTCCTTGGAATAGAGACTGTGTATTTTATTATCCTGCAATATACAATACATGTTTGTAGTGATATACAAATCATAATAATGAAAATATTTTCCATTTTCAATGTGGTATGTCGAAATCATTGCTTTGACCTACATAACTTCTGTATACTAAAACTATCATAGAACAACTGCACGACTGTCAGAAACTATCTGAAGAATCACTTACAGTACATAAGAGATATTCAGTATCTTCTTCCTTTATTTTTCATCAGAGATTATGAACAAACCTGGAGTTAGAAAGAAAGCTTGACTGAAGTCTGTAAATGATAAATGTATTAAAAGTAATCTTGAATGAATTATATACTGAAAAATATTGCTTGCCAATCTCTTTCTTTGTGTTCCCTCACTCTGTGTTTTGTTTGATTTGTTTTTCCCTTTCCCTACTTCAAGGCTCTCACTTTCACTGCTAGGAAACAGGCCAACAAGCCAAGGCTGTTAAGCTTGGTTAGTTCTGCTTCTTGTCCAGTGTCACTTGCAGTTTCATGAATCAGCTATTTTTGATCCCAGCAACCCTTAATGTTCTAAAATACCTTATGTCATCGTGTTTCAAAATTCATATCAGTGAGACATACTATACTGTATCAGTACAGGAAATAAGCAAACAAGAGACTGCAGTCAGAGCAAATAATTAATACTAGAACTGCACCTTTTTTCCCCTGCTATGTAAAAATCAACTCCTGGCAAAATGTCTCTTGTAAATTCCTGTGGAAATTTTGTTTTGAATAAAAAAAATCAAGTTGTGTGATGATATAAGAAATAAATGTAATTTTATTTTGGATCCTTTGACAATATAGAACTTCTCCTAACATGTTACAAAATCCGCACCTTTTTTAATGACTTACAAGTTAGCCCATATAATATTCCTTTGTAACCTTCTTCAGCTGTGCAGTGATATATGCCACAAAGAGTAGATCTATGCATTTATGCTTTTTTATTCCTTCATAGATATTTCATTGACCATACTACAGAAGAAGATAGGTATTTCATCATTGATGCTAACTCTGGAACCATTAAGACTGGCAAGATCTTTGACAGAGAGGAAACACCTTGGTACAATATCACAGTTGCTGCTTCTGAGATAGGTAAATAATACATTTAGTAGACATGTATCAAAAATGCTTCCATAGCTTATGAATGCAAGACTAATAATTTTCTTTAAGGAATATTATCCTGATTGTCTATAGTTCTCTTCAAAGGCAGGCCTTTTTCCACCAATTTGGAGGTAAAGGAGAATTTTAGGTTTAAAGGTTATTTTTCTAATTCAAAAAACTAATACAAATGCATATATTTATTCATCTATGTAAATGTACAACCTTTTTCTCTATTAAGCACATTGATACCAATTTATCTCTGGCACAACCCCATTATATGTCATCTTCTCATACCAGGTAGGAATTTAGCCTTTTGTGTGAGTTGAATATCAGCTTTCATATTTCTTGACAAATAAAGAGTATATTTTTGTAAGAATATTGCCTAATCTGAGAAACTCAACCATTCCCTTTCATAGCTAGTATTAATGACCCTACAGACTGAATCTCTCCGCCCCATCCCCATTGTTTTCATGTAGGAAATTAAATCCCCAAATATTCCTTAAGGTTGTAGTAATCTGTTTTTGACTTTGGAAAATGGGACATAGGTTAGGAAATTTTGACTTTTTTCTCATTGTGACTAAGACACAGAAAGCTGAAGCAAATTGCCTGAGGGTCACTGTCAATAAGAGAAGTGGATAAGATTTGGATCTGGATTCTGTTCCTATTCCTACAGCAAACATTCTGTGTGAAATGCTCGTAACTGCCTAATCCAAACCAAATTCCTCTGAAGAAGCAAGACTACTCGCTACCTTAAAATAAGTGTTTTCTTAATACACTGCATCTGTAAAGCCAGTTTTGTTGGTAGACCTATTTAAAGGAAGAAGTTGTGAACATTGCATTGATACAGGAAAAACAATGTTTTACTTTTTAAAATTCTCCTCCAGTTAAGAAAATAGCTAAAAGTGACTGAATTCATTTCGTCACAGATCCTCCATCCTGGCCAAGTCTAAATTCTGGCATCAAAACAAGGGAGATTGGAATACTAAGCATGTGCCCACACAAACTGTGCCAGCTAAACCCACAAATGTAATCTTTCAGTAGCTATGATTTTGCTTGGGAACATGAACTATTTTCAGATGCACTTTTCCTTTT
Organism: Sternotherus odoratus; assembly: GCA_032164245.1. Classification (NCBI taxonomy): domain Eukaryota; kingdom Metazoa; phylum Chordata; order Testudines; family Kinosternidae; genus Sternotherus; species Sternotherus odoratus. The sequence continues at coordinate 113,065,706 of JAVMKO010000002.1, forward strand.
CATCTTATAATATCCTGTGATTGCCACAAGATGATGCAACATAATATGGACCAATGACAATGGCCACCAACACTGCTGAGCTTCCCCTTGTTTTCATCTGTTTCAGCTACAGATTAAAATCTGTTTTGCAATTTCCTTTATAGAAGATGCTAAAAGCATATGCTATAACATTAGTAATACATATACATATATAATTTTATGAGGACAGCAAATTGATTTTATTATTATGCCTGCTTTTGGGATTCAGTTCCTATTTTGAACTAAGTAAATTTCTATACTAAATAGTAAAATCTTGAGTTTTATGTGGTTAGTCATAAAAAACACAACCACTGAGACCTCGGTGTGCTTTACTGTTTCTTTGCATAATGTCTTATTACAGTGCAACATGCATTACACTATAATTCAGCCTAATCATAAACAGGTGCATAGTAAAAGTGAGCTTTAATTAAGATTTAAAAGCCACCTTGGGACATTCATATCAAGTGAAAAGGAATAGTTGTTATCCAGGCCTTCCAAATGTAACTGTTTTGCAGAAATAAATCTCAATAGCATTAAAGTTAAATGTAGCTTTTCTATACATTATTTATTATTATTTATGTCACATAATCAAGAGAGTGGTATTGTGCACAGGATAGTAATAACGATTATATTTATAACTAAAGAAACTGAGATGTATGGTGATGAAATGCTATTTTAAAGACAATCTCCTTAGAATTCTGCATCCACAGTGCTCTGTTGTGGGGGGAAAGAAGCATTGCTTTCCCTACATGTTTACTTCTCATGCTTAAAACTGAGGAATTAGAAAGATTTGAAGCTTTTGATTAACTTTTCTTGGGTCCTCCTCTTCCATAAATGGTTTCTAAGATTAAAATATTTTGATGTATGACAGTTGGAATTGTCCTCAAGTTATAAAGATTACCACACGGTACAAATCCCCCCAAAACTGGAAATTGAAACTAGTACTGGACCAGGAGTCTATACAGCATGCAGAGCATCAGTGTTCTCATCACTCTTTGTTCCTCAGGCTGCCAACTGTTGCACCATCTGCAACTTTTCCAGGACACTCACTTTCAAATATGCAATGCATTTAATAAGATAAGCCTGGGGCTGACAAACAAGTAGAACCACTATAGCTAAATCCGAATATGACAAAAAGGATCATACATGTTAAGCAATTTATGCCAATTGGTTAGCCAGGAACAATGAAGAACGTAGAAGGATCCTGAAAGTGTGCCCCACCCAGGGCCGTCCCTACCCAAATGTAGTTGCATAGGGCACCAGGAAATGTCCCCACCCCACTATAGGGGGGCTGGGTAGGGCACCAAAATGTCTCAGGATGGTCCTGGCCCTACCTTGAGAGTCAGAGGGCACAGGTCCTCTGTGACGTAGTTTTGGCCAGGCGTCCAAAATGTTTTCCTCTCCACACCAGCATCACTTCTGTTTTGCCTAGGTTTAGTTTCAGCCAGTTACTCTTTCTTCTGCAGCTTATCTCATAGTGCTGTCTTAATTTGATGCGAAAGAGATTTAGAGCTTGCTGTTATCTGTATACAACTGACACTCATACTCTGCTTACCTTTCTGGTTTTATTGTTTCTGAGCCTCTATGAGGTGCTTACACTTTCTGGGTGAAATTTTGAGAGGAGCTCAGTCCCAGATTCACTAAGGTATTTAGGCACCTAACTCCCATTGAAATCAAGGGATCCAGGTCTCAGCATTGGCCTAAGTACTCCATTGAAGTTTTACCTCAGTGGGAGAGAGTGAATCTAATGATGAGTGCTTTTGAAAATTCCATCCCCAACAAGCACGAATAATGTGTTCTTGCATGGGGGCAATCCTTTCTTTAACACCTTAACTGGGACGATGGATTAGAAATGAGGTTTAAGAGGGACACAGTCACTGGCTGTATCAGCATTGGTTGGTGCAAAACAGTCTGCAATAACATCTGCTAGGAACTCCCCAGATGTCAAGGGAATAAGAAAGTTGATAATGCGGTACTACATCTTAAGTGAAGGGACTGCAGAGTGATGAACCTCACCTCAGTTCTGCGGAAACTGACAGAATGTATATTAAAAACAGAGTAATGTAATACTTGGATAAGTGCAAATTGATAGGATTAAAACAGCATGGTTTCAGTGAGGGTAAATCATGTCTCACTAACCGTTAGAATTCTTTGAAAAAAGTAAATGAAATAGTGATGGAAGAGAGCCAGTTGACATGATTTGTTTGGCTTTTCTAAAAGCTTGAGACAAGGTCTCTGACAAGAGACTATTAAGGGAAATAAATAACTACAGAATGAGTGGGGAATGTGCTGTTGTAGATTAAAAGCTGATTTAGTGAGAGGGAAGAGAGCCTCGGTGAACAGTTGTTCCTTTGAATGGAAAATAGTTAAGGGAGTGATATTGGGATCAGTGTCGACCAGAATAAGAAACGTGGTGAAATTAGGTTATGGTATATCCCATCCCAGTTGGTAAAAACTAAGGAGGATTTAGACAGACTTCTGAAGGATCTAAGCATATTGGAAATTGGTCAGTGAAATTTAAACTTGGATAAATGTGAGGAAAACACTGATACAACCCAGTATCAGTATAATATTATATACACACAAACACTCTGATATATTCTGAAGAAGAAAGATCTACTGAAGGAACCACTGGTAAATTCTTTATTTAAGATTATTGCTCCATATGCAACAATGGTGAAAATAACAAATACAATTCTTGGCTACTTTAAGCGAAAGATGGGGGTCAGGGAGGAACAGAAGTACTAAAGCACTCATTTCTAATAGGCTTGTTCCAGCTCTGAAGTCAGTTCCAGTTAAAGTTCACTTATCGTTTGAGCGATCAAATCAACTCACAGTACAAATGGGAAAGATAAAAAATATCCCATGGAACCTGTTGGTCCAGTAATATGGGATGAGATCGGGGGGGGGGGGGGGGAAATAAGTATAACATGGAAGCATTAGAGGATTAGAATGAGAATGGCATGCTGCATCAGAGGTCCCAGCCAAGACAAAATTGCAAGTGTTGTTAAGAATGTTGCTGAAGAATGTTGTTACTGCTGCCAGGTTGTTATGGCTGATCAGTGCTTCTGTTCTTGGAGCGCCATTGTTATTAGCACTAACAGAGAGTGCAGCCTGCTAATTCAGCAGGCCTCAGTGTCAGCCATAAGAAAGACCACAGGCATGATTCTAACTTGACTAGGTTTTTTGCCCTGAAGGCACAGTCCTAGGGCTTGTCTTCACTAGGCTGAGGAGGGGTTGATTTTTTGGTGATCGATTTATCATGTCTCGTCAAGACACAATAAATCGATCACCAGCGGCTCCCCTGTCGACTCTGGAACTCCAGCTTGCCAAAAGGCACAAGCTGGAGTCGACGGGGGAGCGCGCCGCAGACTGCCGCCGCCGTGAGGATGGCAGATAAGTCGGCTGTAGATACGCAGACTTCAGCTATGTGAGTCACATAGCTGAAGTTGCGTATCTGCAGTCAATTCCCCCCTCCCCCCAATAGTGAAGACCAACTCTTAAACTCTGGCTCCATGGTTACAGGTTACACTAACACATGAGTGCCCAGTGGCAAGGAGTCACTTGAGAGCCCAGTGGCTCAGTCAGCAGTGGAACTTTCTGCTGTCCTCTAGGCAACACAAAGGGTTAAGGTGAGGTACCCCAACATTTATAGACTGAGTCAAACAACTTACATACCACCTTACATATTTCATGACATCTGCTTGTTACCTCCCCTTCCTTGCTCTAGATGACTTAGGCAAAACATCCCTATTCATCACTTCTGTCAAACGTTTTTATCTGGGTTGGAATATGTTCACATACATTGCCTGTATCTGTTTTTTTCTTAGGAGTGCCTGTGTTTTAGCAACACTAGCAATACCCCTTGCAAAGTTCATGTATTAGACCATGAATTTGTAAGCATTGTTTTAATACATGGCCTGGCTTTGGTTCATGGCATGACTTTACTGACTGTGGTTCAGGTCTCAGGTCTTACACAGGCCCAGTGCTCCAGGTGCTCTCTCGCTCTCTCACTCCCTCCTCCAACAAGAAGGATTTTGTCAGGAAGCCTGTTTCAGCAATAAGTCTAGCCACCGAACTAAACATTTCTGAGACCTGCCACATGTTAAACACAGCTCACAATCAGCCTGTGGAATTCATTACTGCAAGAAGTCCCTGAAGAGGAAAAGATTGACATTAAAATGGATAAAAATATCATCCAGAGTGATAATAGTAAATGTTAACAAAAATCTTGAAAAGATACAAACTCTCATGCTTCAGGGTATAAACCAACCTCTAGGTATTGAAGATTTGAAATAAAGTTTCTTTGTCAAACATACTACACTATAAGTGTGTTTTACAGAATTTCTCACCCCTTCCTCTGAAGAAGGTGGTACTAGCCACTGTTAGATACAGAATCATGGTTCACATAGATCACTGGCCTAATATAGTACAGTAGTTCTTAATTCCTAGATACCTATCAAGTGAACTCATTGAATTAATAGCCAGAATGGATTAGCGTGGGGAAGGAGAATTTGCAGCCACTAGGATGAGTGCCAAAAACAAGCCTGAATTCCAGTGTGCACAAAGACTTATTCATTATGGCTCCTAGATCTTTTTCCAAAGAGGATTCTAACCTGAAGAGCACAAGATGCAGAGAATTAGAACAAAGAAAATAACTTGAAAATAGCAAGGCTATCTGGTGGGGTAATATGAGATCCCCACAGAATTTCTTAAGCTCTGGATGTCGAATTTCCAGGAAGAGAGTAAAATATGACCATGTGAAATGATACGCACACATGGAGCTTTGACCCCACAGTGAGATAGAAAATAAGAGTCTTTGAAACATTATTATGCAGTCACATAATTTTAAGAGACCTCAAGGGTCTAAGATAATAGGAGATACTGGAAAAAAAAAAGATATTTGATTTTGTTGTTTATTTCTTCTTCCGCCTACCACCATTCCTCCATTTCTCATGCCAGCTTCAAGGAGACAGGCACAAATATATACAAACAAAGAAGCAGCTCTGTGATATATTAATACAATGTGCAATGGTTTATGTTTCTGTATTGAAATGATCCCAGGGTAATACACTACAGAAACCTAAGAAAGCAGCACTTTTCCTGAGACATTTTGAGGCAGGGCAATACATTCTAATCAAAAGAAAGAGGATGAGGATAAGCAAAACAAACAAACCAGCAGGCAGTAATTGTTAACTGTGCTATAGAGATCAATATGGACGTCTTAATTATACACAAACATTTTCCAAATTTTCCATATACAGACTATGTAGCCTAAGAGGAGATAACATGTGACATTGGCCTAAAATGGGACCTTTTTTTTTCTCTTTCAAGTGCCACGGATATTTTCAGTTGAAGTCAGTGGGCTCCAGATAAAGGAAAGAAATTGGCCAATTGTTGTCAGATTTTCAAGTAGTTTGGGGAGGGAGATGGGGAAGGAGACATGACAATTTTACTTTTAAGAAAAAGACATGTGTTGTGAGATTAAAATCCATGTTATTACTGATTCTGCAAAATGAGACAGAAGGATGAAGCTGGAGGAACTGAAATGTTTAATGAAAATGGTCAAAAGCATGGAAAAGGTCCAGAGAATATAAAATAAATGTGTTAATACTATCAAGATACATACTGCCTTGGTTTACAGTAACAGTGTACAAAATGGGTATACATTTACATACACTTAAAAATGAAATGATCGATGCACACAAGCACTCTTGTTTAACTTTGAAAAAAGATAAATAAATGTATATATGTACAGCCTGGTAGGAATAAGAATATGGGGTGATATGATTCTGGTTCATAAAGGGGAAAAGTATATATTTTTAAAAATGAATTAGCATTGATAGGACCAGAATTGTTGTTAATGTAATTATCTTCAAAAACAAATGAGATTCTTTCAAACTAACAGCCCTAATTTTGAAGATCAAAGACACTGCCCATCAAAGACACGTGTGAATGTTTTTGAGGCTTAAACTGAATTACAATTAAGCAACCGCCATAGATGTGCAAAACATTTCTTGGGATTAATGATAATCTGAGAGGTGTCTTGAGTAGCAGCCCCAAGGACCTTTAGGTACAACCAGTTATGAATTCCAAGGAAATACACTACTTGGAAGATCATTTGAGCTATTAAAACAAAGGAGAGCCAATGGTTGTGCCCAAAAGGCATTTTATGAGTGTAATAGTCAAGACGTTTCAAGATTAGCATAAAAGTTCCTATTGAAGTGAATGGGATTTCTTCCATTGACTTCCGCGAAAACAGAATTGGTTCAGTGCTAATCACTTTTAAAAATCCCATCCTTAAACTCCAGAGTCTGATCCTGCAAGATCTTTCATATGGGCACAGTTTGCAGGATAAGGTCCTAGGCAGAGCCAAAGAAAACCAGTACATGCATGAAGTTCACTGGGTGATCAGCACGTGGAAGAATCACACAGTGTGGCAGACTGATATATACCATTTTGAAGAGATCTACTATTTTTAAACAAAAGTGTGTTTAAGGAGTTACATTCAAAACTATAATCAATTTGTGGTAGTTCTATGTGATGTTGACACCTCTCCTCCAGTAGAAATGGAGGCACAGTAAGGCGAAGTGACTTGCCTAAGTCAGTGGTATGGTCAGGAATACAACCCAGAAGACCTGACTCCCACTTCCCCTCTCCAACCAGGAAACTATATTAATGAGGGATCATTATTGAGGGGTAGAAGAGATTTTTCATGACTATTAATATTTCTGCTGACATTAAGCTAGGATTGGTTTCCATTCACTCATCCTTTATAAAATGGAACTGTGAATAGAATGAGAAAAGTATTATGTTACTCCATTTTATTTTCTCACTTCACATTTTCCCATTATCATGAGTTAACAGTTAATTTTAATGTCTGGTATCAGATAATTATTGTACAGATGAATTCAACCTTTTGTTCATTGCAGGATTGTAACTAGAACAGAAAATTATATTAAGTGCATTCATTCACATGATTGTTATAACATGTTAATCTTATAACACTGTATTTGGCAGATGGTTCTGGATGATGGCCTATTCAATTCCAGTAACCATGGTGCTGGTTGTACTATTTTGTTGCTCCTGGACATATTTTTTACAAAGATTTTTCTTGATGAATTTTTCCTCAAAGGCAATATATATTGCAGCCACAATGAACCAGATAATCCCATTGACTCTGATAGAACTTGGTCACATATATTTATAACACATATGTGGTCATATCTAGAGCATAAATTCTATTATGAACTGCAAAACTGTAAAAGAAACTGTTGCATCACAACATAAACTGTATTCATTTTTCATCGTTGGCCTCACCCGTATTCTGCCTTCTAATGCATTTTCACTGTGGCTTTTAATATTCCAGGCAGTTGCTTCATTTTTCAAAGAAATAGAACCTACCACAAAATAGTTCCTTGTGTATCTCTAAAACTGGTTATGGTAAAAAACTGAGGGCACAAGAGGAGGGAGGGAATCTAGATAAAACTCTTCAAAAAAAAATCTAAAGTGATATCTTGAAAATGTGGCATTAAAAAAAATATGTGATAGCATGTTACACTGGAACTTATTTGTAATAATCTGCATAATTCAGTCATGGCTTTACCAAACATAAGCCATCCTGAATAAATCCCAGCAAAATCTGAATATGACCATATGCATTTATGTCTCATACATTATTTCACTGTTTAGAGTTCTGTATTTACAGTTTATTTTTTCTCTCCAATGATTTATTTTGTTTTCTAAGATGTCATAACTAATTATTGCTGTTCTTGTTCACATGTGTTAGAAAAGTAACAGGAATGCTTCCCCTTGCTCTGTGAAATGCTAAAATAGTTATTTGGCTTAACTTAGTAGAATTCATCTTCCCTCATATTTTTCTAAAACAAAGTAAAATACAGGCACTTTTTCTTAGTTGTTGGTACAATGTTTGAGATAAATAATTAATTGTTATGATGATTCCCATATCTGAGCCATCCTTCTGAGGTGTCAAATTCAGGAAGTGTTCCAGATTGAGGTGAGCAGTTATGAAACAACCTGATAAATTAAACAATAATAAGTCACCAAGACCAGATGGTATTCATCCAAGAGTGCTGAAGGAACTCAAATATGAAATTGCAGAATTACTAAGTGTGGTATATAACCTATATCTTAAATCAGTCACGGCACCTGATGACTGGAGGATAGCTAATGTAACATCAATTTTTTAAAAAATATGGTTTCAGAGGTGATCCTGGCAATTACAGATCAGCAAGCCTAACTTCAGTACCAGGAAAAGTGGTAGAAACTATAATAAAGAACAGAATTATCAGATGGATAAATGAACACAATATGTTGGGGAAGTCAACGACTTTTGTAAAAGGAAATCATACCTCATCAATCTATTAGAATTCTTTGAGGGTGTCAACAAACATATGAACAAGGGGGATCCAGTGGATCTATTGTCCTTGGACTTTCTGAAAGCTTTTGAAAGGCCAAGGTAAGGTAGGCAGTCATGGGATAAAAGGGGAGGTCTTCTCATAGATTCATAACTGATTGAAACATATGAAACAAATGGTAAGAATAAATTGTCAAGTTTTCATAGTACAGAGAGGTAAATAATGGGGTTTCCCAAGGATCTGTACTAGGACCAGTGCTGTTCAAGATATTCATAAATGATGTGAAAAAGGGGATAAAAAGTGAGGTGTCAAAGTTTGGAGGTGATACGAAACTACTCAACATAGTTAAGTCCAAAGCCAACTGTGAAGAATTACAAAGGGATCTCAAAAAACAGATTAGGGGCAGCAAAGTGGCAGATGAAATTCAATGCTGATAAATGCAAAGTAATGCACATTGGAAAACAATATAAACTTATAAACAATATAAACTTATAGACTTATATGTAGAAAATAATGGGGTCTAAATTAGCTGTTACCACTGTTCTTTTAGATGTTCTTGCCCTTGTGTATTACACAACAGCCCTCCTCCCCATCTCCTCTCCATCTGAGTCTTGTTTTGCTATGTTCTTGTGTGAAGAAACTGAGGGAGGGTTGGGGTGCTGCCACCCTGATATAGTAGCTGGTTCCACAAGGATGTGCAGGGCTCATGTGTGATCTCCAATGGGTACTGCTTCAGAAAACTCTCCAGCGCTGGTGTGCTGGATATGTACGCAGCTTAAGGAAACAAACATTTGCAGTGATTTCTCGAAGAACAATATTTACAATACAGGTAGGTAGACAGCTTTTTTCTAAAGCTGAACTCAAAATATCAACACAAAAGAAAAGTTGAAGTAAGAAAATGGGAGTGTCCCCCCTCTTCTAACTTCTGAAAAGGCTCATTTGATTTGAGTTCTAATACTGGGGGGAAAGTTTGTGGTAAGAGTAGATATTCTTATGATATCCCGATCAGGTCTTCCATCCCTATGAGTGACCCGTCTTATTATTATTTTAGCTTCCTCCTATTTCTCATGTTTAACTCATTAAGAACTGTTGATGGTGGGGAGAGAATATAATGTAATTTGAAATACATATTGTGTATGCATTTGTTTGTGCATGCAGGAGAGTGGAGACTCTTAAAGGGACCTGTAGCAAGAACCTTTGTCCCAAAGCCCACCTATAATTAGAAAAGACTGAAGATCTCACCTTGTTAAAACACACTGGAATGTCAGTATTCTGATAAATTGTCTCGCCAGGAGGTTATTTGGTGATCCAGGTTACCTCTACATTTGAGCTGAGAAGTGTGATTTGCATGTACCACTACTAGCTTTGTGAGCTAGCTCCCTAAAAAAAGTGCTGCTTCACTATTCATGGGTATGTCTACAAGAGCTAGGAATCGCACCTCCCTCCTCAAATGTAAAAATAGCCTTATAGAGAATTTTTTGGACTAAAAAGCTGTCTCATCTAATCAATAAGATGGAAGAATCCTGAACAGAAGTGAGCAAAGTTGTAATGAGTCTGAGCCATCACATCAATTAACCTTTTTGATAGAGGTATGTGATATGGACTAATTAGAGCAAAGATATCCAGGTTAGAGACTAGGGGCTGGTCTCCACAACGGGGGGGATCGACTGCAGCTACGCAACTCCAGCTACGTGAATCATGTAGCTGAAGTTTGCGTATCTGCAGCCGATTTACCGCTCGTCCTCATGGCGGCGGCGGTTGGCGGTCGGCGGTGCGCTCCCCTGTCGACTCCAGCTTGCGCCTCCCGGCAAGATGGAGTTCCGCAGTCGACGGGGGCGCCGCACGCGATCGATTGCTACCCGCCGATTCAGCGGGTAGTGAAGACATACCCTAGATTAAGATTACAATCTCTCTCTCTCTCTCTCTCTCTCTCTCTCTCTCTCTCTCTCTCTCTCTCACACACACACACACACACACACACACACACACACACACACACACACACACACACACACACACACACACACTATAAAAAAACCACAGACCCAGTTCTCCATGGCACTTACAAGCAATTTACATCTATGCAGTGCCTGAAATATTGGACCCAGATATCTTTTACTGCTAGTTAGGCTCCAGTAGCGGTTTTAAAAATGAAGTCCACAGTTTTCAGGAAAGTGTCTCTATTTTTAATCAGTTAAAAAAGGTTGGGTTTTTTTCTGTTCAGAGATTGAATTTCTTTTTGGAAGTAATATTGTTACAGGAGCTGAAGGTATTATAATGCATCAGCTGGGCGGTTAGGTGGGGATGATGTCATAATACCCCCTCTCCAACAGACACCTCACTCGCTCATCTCACTGCCCCTCCCTCCTCCAACGGAACCCCGGAGATCCCTCAGTTCTCTGCCCCTCCCTCCTCCAACGGAACCCCGGAGGTCCCTCAGTTCTCTGCCCCTCCCCCCTCCCCAACGGAACCCCGGAGATCCCTCAGTTCTCTGCCCCTCCCCCCTCCCAACGGAACCCTGGAGATCCCTCAGTTCTCTGCCCTTCCCCCCTCCCAATGGAACCCTGGAGATCCCTCAGCTCTGTGCCCCCCCCCACCTGCGAAGGTCCCCGGAATCCCTTGTCTCTGAGCCCCCTCCCTGCCTGCGACGGATTCGAGTTGGGTTTGGTAGGACGGTAAGTGAGGTGGGGGTGTCGGGTTTGGTCGGGGGGGTGAGCTGGGGGTGTTGGGTTTGCTTGGGGGGGTGGGAAGGTGTTGGGGGGGAGGGTGAGGAGTGAGGTGTGGGTGTTGGGTTTGGTCTGAGGGGGGGGAAGGTGTCGGGGTGGGTGCCCAGACCAAACCTGACACCCCCCCGGCTCACTTACCCCCCGACCAAACCCGACACCCCCGCCTCACCCCCCCAAGCAAACCTGACACCCCCACCTCACCCCCCCACCAACCGCAACACCCCCTGACCAACTGCAACACCCACCCCTCACCCCTCACCCACCCCGACACCTTCCCACCCCCCCAGACCAAACCCGACACCCCCTGGCTCACTTACCCCCCGACCGAACCCGACACCCCCACCTCACCCCCCCACCAACCGCAACACCCCCTGACCAACCACAACACCCACACCTCACCCCTCACCCACCCCGACAACTTCCCACCCCCCAGACCAAACCCAACCCCCCCCCCCCCGGCTCATGGTGCACTGTGTAGCACACAGATTATTAAATACACTGTTTGGTCGGGGGGTGAAGTGGGGGTGTTGGGTTTGGTTGGGGGGGTCAGGTTGGGGTGTCGGGTTCGGTCGGGGGGTGAGGTGGGGGTGTTGGGTTTGCTTGGGGGGGTCAGGTGGGGTTGTCGGGTTTGGTCGGGGGGTAAGTGAGCCGGGGGGCGTTGGGGTTGGTCAGGGGGGGTGGGAAGGTGTCGGGGTGGGTGAGGTGTGGGTGTTGGGATTGGTCAGGGGGTGTCAACTGTCTGCCCCCTCCCCACCTCCGACTGACCTGAGCAACGCCGGGCACTTATGTTAGTGAAATATAAAAAGCCAATGTAAGGTAATGAGAATGAGATAATTTGTGTACAGATCAAGGAAACAGGCATTTCCTTTCCATTTCATCACGTAAAACTGTTAATTGAAACAAAGTCTGTTTATTGCACTTTTTGCTTGTATTTGTTTTTTAAATCAGAGACAGACCTAATCTGGTAGAATAAACTCTGTGTTGTTTTTTTAAATCTAAACAATTTAAGCCTTTATTTTTCATTATTTTATTACTGTTTATGTGATTGATCCTGCACCTTTAAAGCCAATTGCAAAACTCCTATTGACTTCAATGAAACATCAAGGCTGACTTTATTATATTTATATAATTTGCAGCTGTGTAATATCTTTCATGGAATCTGGAATCATGGAACCAGTCTGACAAAATGGTTTAAATATGTTTGCTTGGTTTTTCTTATCACTTCCGTATTTTTATTTTCATACCCTGAAATCTTTGAAGGACAGAGGAAAACAATAGAACTACATTTAACTTTAGATTTTGTTCAACACTGGAGTGACACTTTCAGGTTAATTGTGAAGCCAATTGATCATTTCTTGGCATACAGCATGACACCATCCAATAAACTCTGACAACTTTCTCCCACTTCAGTTCCTGAGTAACTTGTAATTTTCTTGATATGACAAAATAGCGATTTAGTATTCATGCTGTGCCTGTCTATTCATTTTTTCATTTTTCAAAATGTTAATGAGACTCAACAAATAGGATCTTTATAAAATTATCTGTACTGAAAGTTCTATTGTAATCGCTGGAGCCTCCAACAAACCATGATTTTAAGATTTTTTGTTTAAACTAAGGCTTTAGAGTGTGTATAAAAATTGTGAAATGACTGAATTCATTTTTGTGTGTATTACAGACAACCCCGGCCTGCTAAGCCATGTTCCAGTTGATATTAGAATCCTGGATGTCAACGACAACCCTCCAGAGCTTGCCAGAGAATATGATGTAGTGGTCTGTGAGAATGCAAAGCCCGGTCAGGTAACCCATTGGTCTCGTGGTTCTCCTTCTTCTAATATATGCCAAAAGAACAGCTTTATTTCTGTTAATGTCACATGCAAAATAACTGTGATTCCATGAATACTTGAGCATCATATTTTTATAGGCAAAAAATATGAATGTCATTACATTTTATAAATTTTGTATTTGATCAGACTTTTGGACGTGATAGGTAGAAGGAAATGTGTTTAAAAATTGTGGTGTTAATGTTAAAAATCATATGTCTGTGTTCAGTCAAGATAGTCAAAATCATAATCACATTTGTTAAATGAATATATATTGGAAATTCATGATCTTGTTTATAGTGGTCATCATCATCATCATCGTCGTCATGAACAACGGTACAAATCAAATACAATGTCCCTCCCATCCCAGTTGTTGCTCGGTGCAAGATTCCTTCATGGTGTTCTGTGCAATGGCAGACACAACATGGCTGCCATAATGTTTATTTGCACATTTAGTTGTCCTAAAGAGCAGTTTGTGTGAGGATTACAAACAAGATGAACTCTGTCTGGGTGTCCCTCTGAAAAGACATCAGATATTCATAATACAAAGGAGGCTGACAATTTTTTCTTTTAAAACTGAGGTTGAATAACAGAGTACTGCTTTACTGCTACTTCCATTGCTGGTATACTCCATCAGTACCCTGGGCTTTACCATATTTCCACATCTTTCACTCGCTTTGAGTATTCTGCACTGTTCACCACCACTTCCTGCTGGCTATACACTTGTTTGTTTGACAGCCTTAAAATGGATGTTAGGATGTAATTGCTTTTCACATTTTCTGTTCATCTGGGATGCATTTTATCTCAATATGTGCTAATTTATGCTTACTGAGAAAATCTGGTTTTATGTGTTTAATAAAGCATTGCTCTCACCACAGATTACAATACAATCTGAAACAGATATTGAGCAGCTTTTAGAGATAATGTGTTATCTGTAACAATGAAAAACACTCAAAATACAAGGGTACTCACATTTTTCTTAATGGGTCCATTTTTTGAGTAGTAATGTCTTTCACATCAAAAACATGAAAATTCATGTGAGCATTGAGGAAAGGGTAAGGGTATCCATATCTACACTGTAAGAAATATCCACAGCAAATACAGTACAGCTTGAGGGATAAAAAAACTGAACAAAACTAAATAATGACCAAAAAATTGTAAAATTCTCCTAAATAATGTGACTTTCTTTTCTGACTTCTAGATATTATCTAGTGCAATGCTTTTATTTGTAAATGATGTAAATTAAAGACATTATTTTTGATGAGTTATAACATGGCACAAGGAAAACTGAAATGTTTATGAGTTTTCTTTGTTTGCTATGTTTCTTAAGTCAGCAAATTATTTCCATTGATGAAGATTTAAACTCTCAAACAGAAGTTCTGTATATGAGAAATTATGAGCAATCTATTTATTAAATGATCAAATATGTCTGACCACACAGACATCTGTTGTTGATGTCTACTGGGATTATATTTCTCTCCGGAGCTATTGTTCTCTGGTGTGAATGATGCCATGACCTTTGGTATGCTACACTCTAACATACAAGAGTAATACTTCTGGGAATAATTTTATAACACAGTAGTTTAATATGAAAGGATGGAACATCATTCTTGTTACTAATGCTTTTTTTTTTAAATGGAAAAACTGTATTGACTTTTTATTACTATTAATTTGTATTGTGGAAGTGCACCAAGGCTCCAGTGAGAGTCAAGTTACCATTGTACTGTGCAAAAACCACAGAAGAAGTCATAGACCCTTCCTCAAAGAGCTTACCATGTAATTGAAGACAGGATGCAACAACTGAGTTTGACAAATATTAAGAAAGAGGGGAGGAAAGATGAGGGTAACACTAATAGTTAACCATTACTTATGATAAAATGTGTGATGGTTCAGATAGATATGATGGTTCAGAATAATTTAAAATACATTTGATTGTTTTTATTTATTCTGGCTTAGCCACAGTTGGTGAGAATGACAAATAGGATGTCTCATTAAGGAACATATTGTGTCAAGTAACCTCAATCAGCTCTGAATCAGTGACCTGTTTTCTTCATTACTTACACTCCCTCATTTTTATGTCATCTTTAAACAGTGATGATTTTATATTTTATTCCAGCTCATTAATAAAAATGTTAAATATAGGACCAAGATCTGATCCCTGGGGGAACCTCACTGGAAACAAACCTGCTTGATGACAATTCCCTATTTCAGTTCCATTTTGAGACCTATTAGCCAGTTTTTAATGTTCTTAATGTG
The DNA here is from genome assembly GCA_032164245.1 of Sternotherus odoratus. NCBI lineage: Eukaryota > Metazoa > Chordata > Testudines > Kinosternidae > Sternotherus > Sternotherus odoratus. Next base: position 113,080,904 of record JAVMKO010000002.1, read on the forward strand.
TGGCATGTTCATTTTATGTATTTTTTTAAAATGAAAGTATTGTTCAGTACCAACTCAAACAGCTTCCAGAAGTCTTAAGTATATTCATCAACACTATTACCTTTATCAACCAAACATGTAATCTCATCAAAAAAGACAAATTAGTTTGACAGGATCTGTTTTCCATAAAACCTTGTTGATTTGCGTTAATTAATTGCATTAATTAATTAATTAGACTCCTTTAATTCTTTATTATTTGAATCCTATATTAGCTGCTACATTATCTTGCCTGGGACTGATGTCATGCTGAGCTACCCAGACAGCTCTTTTAAAATTCTTGGAAGCAAGTTATCTGGATTTGCTGCTTTCAAAATGTCTAATTTAAGTAACTTCTGTTTAATATCTTCCTGAAATACTAGTGGAATACTAGTAGGAAAGTGTCTGCCCGCAATATAATGCAATGTAGACAGCTTTTCTTTAGCTCTGGGAAATGTACTCTGAGCATCACAGTTAAGTGCAATGTGGAGCACATTGTTTAGCAAACATAGTTAGCATCTACCTTGAATGGTTTAGTCAATTTGCTTATCTTACATTTAGCTGTGATGCTCTGTGTACCTTTCCCAGACCTGAAAAGAGCTGTGTGCCCCCAAAGCTTGTCACTCTAGTCTAGCCATCAGAAGTTGGTTCAATAAAAGATATTACCTCACTCTCCCTGTTTCTTTAATATCCTTGGACTGAATTGACTACAGCTACACTGCAGCCTTTCTGATGAATTACTTTGCAGGTTTTTGAAAAACATGTGGGTTTTGGGTCGAACCTCCTCCCCCACTGTCCCGTTTTTTTGTGAATATTTCATTTCTGTTTTAATCAGTTGTTGGACTCTGTTGGATTTAAGTTAATCTGAAGTATTTACATGAAATATATTCCCCCATATGTGAACATGGACAGAACAACTGATAGAGTCCTTGATAGCACTGTGAACTGTTAGAACTGCTGGGTTTACTAGAATCTGGAAACTCTTAGAAGGAGGAAGGGCACATGATAACATGATTATTAATGTTTCAGTCTTCTTTGAATTGAGTAAGGGTTTGTTTCTCATTCTAGTTGCAGTGCTACTGATCAATACTGCAAATGGTTGATACATATTTAGTGATTATAAACATTGTTGCATTAGTCACTGATTAAATATGTCTGAAGTTGAAAAGTGTAAAAACACCCTCAGTGAACTGAAGTAATGAAAAGAGGTAGTTCTAAATAAAAATGTAAAGATTCTTTAAATGAAATGTGCCATTGAATGATGCTTTGTCCTTTGAAATGGAAAAGCAGAACATCTACTGTTTTAATGATCCTAGAAGTGAGGCATTGTCTATGATGTTATCTTTTATTTGAAAGTCACAATAATTAAAACTCTTGTTTAAGTCTTTCAGCAGCTTTTCAATATCAACTTAATTCAGGAACACTTTTTTTGTTTTTCTTCAACTTTCAGGAAACAGCAAAGAATATTCTGTTTCAGTTGGTGATTATGCCAGAAAAGCAACTGAAAGGCAAAGTCTTGAACTTGATAACTTGCAAACTTCTTTTATGCTAACACTGCCTTCAATGTAGCACAAAATGAGCAATTTAAAGAAATGATTGAAGCACATTGCCCTAGAGATATCTTTTGAGACAGATTTAAACTCACAGACCCACTGCTTGATGCTACAAGTGAAATAGCAGAAGAAAAATTAAATTAAGGGAAGAACTAAAGAATCAAGATTCATATCTGTACAAAATGGTTGGTCTAACACAGACTTTCCTACATTGCCCCCTCAAAAAGAATTATTACTAATTTAAATTAAATTTGCATGATTTCCACATTAACATGTACATACAATTACTATGCTTATCTCTAATTTCTACATCTCTGTCTCTCATCCTTTCCCTCTGTCTAACTCCCTTCCCCTTGAGTACACTACAGATGAAGTAAAATCTCCGGTATATGCCTAGGAAAAGAAAATAAGTTGTGATTGGCTTTTCTAAAAAAAACACCCCACCACAATACACCTAGGCCTCATCCCAAGTTTTCTTCTCTGTTTTGCACCACCTACTCACCCACTCACACAATCGCTTCTTTCTTCTCATACCAGAATGAATAGATTTTCCTCCCACAAAATCGGTACCACTCACAAAATAAATTCTTACCTCTCCCAATCAACAAAACAGAATGGTAAAAAATCTTTTAGGGAAATCAATAATTTTGAAATGAAATTCTTCCTGGTGTAAGAGCCTGAAAACCCTGAGAGCCTGGGAACCTTAGAGCTTGAAGCCAGCGCTTTCAGACTCCAGTCTTTCCTAAAGCCTGTCTGACAGACTTTGGAAGAGTTGGGTGGGCGACCTGGCAGGAAACCAGGCAAGTGAATGATGGAAACCTATCTGTCTGGCTTGGCTGGGTTCTGTTTGACCTTTGCTGAAATCAAATCTTTGCCTCAAAATATTTTGCATCTGCATTTTCCATTGGAAAACTGTTCCACTGGAGAATTTCTAACCAGTTCTATTTATAAAGTCAATCACATAATAGGTCAGATTCTCAGCTGAAGATGAGTTCTACAATTCTGCCGGGGAGGCAGGAGGCAGAAGGACACAATGACATCCTAAGGGCTGCTTTATTTTATGCCAGATGCCCAGGGTCCTAAGAGGCTGTACCAACCATCAGGGATTCCCCTGGCCATACCTTTGCAGCCCAGCCATTCCTCCTGCCTCAGCAGCTAGGATGAGAGTGCTGGTAGCCCCACAGCAGCCCTAAGATGCCTAATGTTTTCCTTACAAAGTGATAATTCTCCAGTGTCCAGTTAAGAAGAATAAAGCAGATTTAACATACTGGATTTATTTTGCTTTTAATTTCATAAACCTGTGGGATTTTTTTTACTGGGCATTCATAGGTAGGGGTTTGGGGATAAGTGTGAGGTGGGGAAAATAATAGTGATTTCCATGGTCTTTCTTTCTGTTTCTCCCTCCCTTCCCCAGAGCATAATTTATTTTGTTTTTAATTCAATAAAATCTAGTGTTAGAAAGGAATTATTTCAATGAACCCCCAAAAGGATCTCCTGCTCAAAACACTTGTGAGGAGAAGACCATTTGAACATTCTGCTCATGACTTTCCTAGTCTGGCATTCACCTTGCTTAGGAGATACAGTCTGTATCCCACAGGAACTGCTGACTGATGCACAATAAATATAGCTTGAGACTCAGGGCCAAATTCAAATCCATCATAGGAGAGTGCAATTCCCCTTGAAGTCAATTAGAGTTGTGCCAGCTTATGCCAGGATAGAATTTGACCATCAGACTGAAAGACTTTTACTCAGACATGTTTCAATACATCTGTAAAATAAATTCCTCTTCTATGGTGTATTTCTTATTAAACAAATTAGAAGATATTTCAAAGCATGTTATTTATTGAGGGGGAAATAGCATGTAACGTAGATCTGGATGGTATTCAGAGTTGAAGGTCCTTGTATTTTAGAACAATTCAGACTCTAATTATGGATATTATCCAGACCCAATAAATGATAGCAAAACTTTCATCTGAACTGTGTGGTAAAGTTTGAGAAGCTGATTAAATGTCTGGCAGAAAGAACAAGACTCCTATACATGAGAAATACCACCATCGCTATATTTATACCTCATTAGAGGAAGGCAGAAATTCACTTTTCCAAAAGATTTTGGCTGTATTGCAAATAAGAACCAATTATTTCAAAATTCACCATGAGGGACTATTTTTAAATGCTTCATGTAGATTTTGAGAATTGTTTTTTTTTTATTTTGTATTATACACTACATAACATCCTACAGTACAATAAAAATTTTAAAAATGAAGATTTTTTTTTCATTTCCAAATATTGAATATGACATTTTGACATCATTGCACCTTTCCCCTTCCCATCCCCCAGTTTTCTTCTGCAACAAAATATCGAACCAATTTCATGAAGTATTTCAGTGTCAGTGGTAAGGGTTAGGGTCAGACTCACTTCAGTCCTCAGGAAAAGCATGGAGCAGGTCATCAAGGAATACTTTTTGAAGTACTTAGAGGAGAGGAAGGTGATCAGGAACAGTCCACATGTATTCACCATGGCCAAGTCATGCCCGACCAATCTGACTGCCTTCCATGATGAGATAACTGGATCCGTGGATATGGGAAAGCAGTGGATCTAATATATCTTGACTTTAGCAAAGCTTTTGATAAGTCTCCCACAGTACTCTTGTCAGCAAGTTAAAGAAGTATGGCTTGGATGAATGGACTATAGGTGGATAGAAAGCTGTCTAGATTGTCGGGTTCAATGGGTAGTGATCAACACCTCGATGTCTAGTTGGAAGCCAGTATCAAGTGGAGTACTGCAGAGGTCAATCCTGGGGCTGGTTTTGATCTGTATGATGAGATGAATTGCACCCTCAGCAAGTTTGCAGATGACACTAACCTGTGGGAAGAGGTAGATATGCTGGAGGGTAGGGAGGGCGTCCAGAGTGACCTAGATAATGTGGAGAATTGGGCTAAAAGAAATCTGATGAGATTCAACAAGGACAAGTGCAGAGTCCTGCATTTAGGAAGGTAGAATCCCACGCATTGCTCTAGGGTGGGGACTGACTGGCTAAGCAACAGTTCTGCAGAAAAGGACCTGGGGATTGCAATGGACAAGAAGCTGAATATGAGTCAACAGCCTGTCTGTGTTGCAAAGGAGGCCAACGGCATATTGGGCTGTATTAGTAGGAGCATTGCCAGCAGATTGAGGGAAGTGATTATTCCCCTCTATTTGGCACGGTTGAGGCCACACCTGGAGTATTGTATCCAGTTTTGGTCCCCCAGTACAGAAAGGATGTGGACAAATTGGAGAGAGTTCAGCAGAGGGCAACGGAAATGATTAGGGGGCTGGAGCACATGACTTATGAAGAGAAGCTGAAGGAATTGGGGTTATTTAATCTGCAGAAGAGAAGAGTGGGAGATTTGATAGCTGCCTTTAATTACTTGAAGTGGGGGTTCCAAAGAGGACGGAGCTAGGCTGTTCTCAGTGGTGGCATATGACAGAACAAGAAGCAATGGTCTCAAATTGTAGTTGGGGAGGTCTAGGTTGGATATTAGGAAACACTATTTCACTAGAAGGGTGGTGAAGCACTGAAATGGGTTACCTAAGGAGGTGGTAGAATCTCTTTCCTTCGAGGTTTTTAAGGCCCAGCTTGACAAAGTCCTGGCTGGGATGATTTAGCTGGTGTTGGTCCTACTTTGAGGAGGGGATTGGACTAGATGACCCCCTAATGTCTCTTCCATCTCTAATTTTCTATGATTCTGTGTTCCACATATTCCATTGTAATGTGGTTCCAGCAAAATTTCTACATGTTCTGCTCATCATCATAGTATCTCACTGCATAGTTTGAACAATAATTGGTTTTGTACTATAATTTCTGTGACAGTGCCTGACAATGTAAACAAACACAGATCACTAGCTTACTCACAGAGTCAGTGACTGTTGCACTACTTGTGGTTGCCATCTCACTGGGTGCTGTGAAGTCTAACATACAAATGAAACCAACACTGTTCACTGGCAGGGTGCACATGGTGTCATAGGTAAAACCTGATGAGATGCAAATCCACTTAATCATTTACAAATAAATTAGAGCTTTCTGCAATACTTTATTCAAGTAGGTTGGGTAATCTGGCATTAAAAAATATTGTCGTCTTCTTTTTCTTCCTCCTCTTTTCTGGTCATCTTTCCCTTGAAATGTTAGTCAGAGCTAGTCTGCTGTCACTTCCTTGGAGCTATGCTAATTTACATCCATGTACTGTCTGGTCCTCTGTCTCTTTACTTTAGTCAGCCCTACTAAAGTGCAAGTGATAAGATTTAAAAAGCCTTTTGATTTTAAAAGGGTTAGAGCTTAATTTAGATATTAAGATGCTGCTCATATCTTTTCCCAGTTTATGAGAAAAAACTTCCTAGATGGCCTGGTGATCATCTATGGCCTTTAATTCTATGGCTCTATGATGCTAATTCTCCATGGATTAATATGACTTCTCACCATATACATTTGGAAGCCTAGAATTTAGCAAATATAAAGTGCTAAAAGCAGAGATGCCCTGCGATGTGTTGAAACTATCTGGGTACTTGAGCAAAATTTCAGATTCAGAGAACTGCATAAATGCCTTAAATGTACTCTTTATATACTTTATATAATACTTACATACTTTGTATGTACTGTCAACACTTATTCTCCACTTGTGAGGTAACTCCCTTCTCTTCATGTGTCAGTATATAATGCCTGCATCTGTAAATTTCACTCTATGTGGCTGAAGAAGTGGGTTTTTTACCAACAAAAGCTTATGCCCCAATAAATATGTTAGTCTTTAAGGCGACACTGGACTCCTTGTTTTTGTTGATACAGACTAACACAGTTACCCCATGATACTAGTCAGATAAATCTACCTATGTAAGTAAAGGCAGCAGGATTGAGCCCCAGGATTACTCCTTTAGCAAAAACATATCTTGTCAAAGAAAAGTGTATAAGGTATGACAAAATAAAGTATTTTTGCTAATATAAAGATTTTTGGAACTATTATTTAATGAAACACACATTCATTTTCTGAGGCCTTTGATCTACATTTTAACTAGCTACTAAAGAAAAAAAACTGTCAAAAGAAATTCAGTAGTCCCACAAAACTGACCTATTTTTAATTGAAAATATTCCTTCCCCAAGTATCTCTAAACATTAAAAATGAAATATCTGAATTTAGGCTGATCAGGTGAGGCATGTCTATCCTTCTTTCATTATGCAAGACTGTTTCAATTACAGATATGCCTCTTTGGGTTTACCACCTTTTCAAAATGTAATGTAGAGCAATTAGCTGCTCCCCAAAGTTTTAACAAGGGCTGCTGTAGCATGAGGCTGCTTAGCTGCAGACTTCAATATTATAAATGATCTGAGATGTAATCTGATTGTTTAGAATCTAGCAAATAATTTTTTTTTGGCTACCTTTAAAAAAAACAAATCTCCCCCCAGCTCCCAATAAAATATAATTTTCAGAAAATATTGTTTGCCTTCTTATCTGCTTCAGACTCAGAATTCACTGATTGTAAAATAATTGATGTATTGTATTAGTCTTCAAAATATCATTTCTTTCTTTTGCTTTGCCATTCCTGTATAAGTGGATATTGAGATATGCCTGTGTATTTCAGTTTTTAATTCAGATAGCACCCTTAACATCCCTAAAAGTTAAAACTTCAAGTTCAGTGTGGATCAGTCTGCAAACATTTGGACACTTATCAGCCTGCAAAACGGAGCAGGAAATCTCATGAGAAAATGAATTCCCCTCCCTGAATTTCTATCATTTCCATGCAGCAGTTAATTCAGTCTTATCCAGAAATACCTTTCTTTTACACTTTTTTGGCACTTGAATTTCCAGTCCCACCAAGCAAATGAAAGTAAAAGGTGAAAAATATTCAGTCAAACATTGCAATAACCTAGTAAAGTTTTGGTTTGAATTCAATTTGAAAAATCAGTAGGGATTTGGGGTTGTAGGAATCTTATCTTTCAAACTTGGCTCTCCTAATCATGGTGTCTGTCTATATATATATTTCATCTCATGTTACTCTGGGGTAAGCCGAACTAAAACTAGTTATGGCTGCTGCTCTTCATCTTCTTCTCTCTTACAATTTGGTATTGAATCCTAAAAGGGGATTTAAATAAAGTGCTGGTGTTGAATGTCTGTCAATGTGATTTAAGAATTGTTTTCTCTAAGCATTGTTAGAGTGGAAAAAGTGTCATCTGCTTTTGCATTTGCTTAGTAGGGACAGAGCAGAGGATGCTATATATTGGAGACATTTGTCTAATTGGTGTCTTGTCTTTCAGAAAACAGGTGTTTATGGAAAACTGTAATTCTGGAAGTCCCCATAATGCAGTATTGATGATAAGGAAAAACTTTGTAGCAAGGTCCTGACCCATATTAAAATATTGTAAAGTATGGATGCTTTTCGCTCGCTCCATGCTATGGGTCCTAAAATATTTCATTTCAGAGAAATCAAGCTAATGGGCCAGTAGTTTCATGGGTTGAATTTAGCTGCAGCCAAGTAGAAAATTAAAATAATCTAAGCTTAAAGTTTGTGCTGAGGTCAGGTAATATTTGGGTCAAGTTGAAATTTCAACACATTTATTATTTAATTTTTATTTCAGGTCATTCAGACTATTAGTGCCACTGACAAAGATAACTCTGCAAATGGGCCAAGATTCCATTATTCTCTTGATGAAGGCCTTTCTTTGAATCCCAACTTTACCCTAAAGGACAATGAAGGTAAATCAAAGACATTAATCTATAAGAATTGGGACTCTGTTTTGTCTGGGATGTCTCACTGAACAAAGCAATTGTTCTCTGTTTCCACACAGTTCTTGTCAGGAGGTGAAAACTATAATCTGTCAATGTTCAAGTGACTAATTCCAAGGACACCATATTGTACACATTGCATTGTGAAATATGAATAACCAGGTTTATGTTTCAAAAATAGTCTTTTAGAAAATACTATTCCATTTTTATATTCTGTTCTATTTTATACCCAGCATGTATGCTTTATAGTCTTTTAATCCTCAAATTTTTTAAAAATGAGTTTGAGAAATGTGTTGCAGTCTCAGTGCAGTTCCTAGTTGATTATTATATAGCCCCCACCATTACACCAGTATGAATTGTTACTATGGCTGGCATTCTTACAAGAGAAACCAGGGACTGAAGGAAAATGAACTCCCTCTCAGGTCTGTATACCAAAGGATGGCCCCTGGCGCTACCCTGGTAATGATATGACTCTGCACTACTCCTCTACAGGGCTGTGACTAAATGGTGCAATCTAGCCCTTTGCCAACTTGGAGCTTTCATTCTGTTTAGATCATGATGGAGCATTGTGTTCACGAATGGGAGATCTACTCTTGAAATGAATGCAGAGGGTGTGCCTTTATATTTTGAATGTTGAAAGGAGATTCAGATAAACTCATTGAGTGTTTGAATATTTTCAGATTTGGGATCACAGCTGCACTCATTTCAATGCACAGAGCTTTAGATGTTTGCAAGCTCTTGAATGGATATATTTAGATCTCTGAATCTTGATATATTATTAAACCTTTGGAGCCTTTGAACAGATAGTGTGCTCTAAACCATACACTTGTCTGGTGATTAGCAAAATATCAATGTTCTAAGGATCATAATGTGACTTGGACTACATATTCACACGTGTGAGGGAGAGTAAAAATTTTCCTTACTTCCCTGTGCAAGCTATCCAGACTTTGGGTGCAGTTGAACTGGAGTAAGCGGTTCTTGCTTACCTATACACCCTGGAACATATGAGTATAGACTATGGGCACATGGAATGGAGCATTGGCTCCATCACCACCAGCTATAGCTGGTATATGGAGTGTCATAATTTGCTTTTGCTATGTGACAACAGCAAATTACTACCACTCCAGAGCAAGGGGACGTGAGGTGAGTGGGGGGAATTGTGCCTCCAAAGGCTGTCCATGAATACAATGCCTCCTTGGTTTGTGCAATTTATCTAGCACTAGGGTGACCAGACAGCAAATGTGAAAGAATCGGATGGACAGTGGGTAAGTAATAGGGGGCTATATAAGAAAAAGACCCCAAAATCGGGACTGTCCCTATAAAGTCAGGACATCTGGCCACCCTATCTAGCACCCCTTATTTAGAGCTGTGCTGTTAGCCCTGAAATATCTGTGGAAAACACATACAGTGTATGTGCAAAATGCAGTTTTCAAACAGTTGAAACTTTCTTATTTCTAAACCATTTTTTTCCAGACCTTGCTGAAGATGCATCCATGGACATGACAACTTTGAACTTTTCAAATAAAACCATTTCTAAGCTGTGCATGCGCAAAAGAAAGATCAGAACAATTTAATAAATTGGTTTTGTTTTATGGCTGCATAACTTTATAATGGCTGAATGTCGGGGGATTGTTTAGCTTACAAAAAAAACCCAACAGTGATTGGCTGAGAACAAGCTTGAGAAAAATCAATTCAATAATGTTTTTCAAGACTGTAGAGTGAAAATGTGTCTCAATGAGAACTGTGCCATGTCACTGCAGAACTACAATATTTTTGTGAAAGGAACTGCAGGACCTTTTGGATTTTAATATATGCCCAAGTATTTCTTCACTTTGCTTTGTTTCTTTTAGAAGTAGGCTGAAACTGCAAAATTCAGCTCTGGATTTAAGGCTCAATAAGCTACTGCATTAATTCCATTTTACACCATTTGACATCAGTGGGATTACACCAATTTAAAACTGAAGCTAACAGTGGTGCTTCAGCCCACCCTGGATTTTAATCTCTCCTTTCAAAACCCTGGGATGTTTGGCACAAGGATTTTGGCACAGAGATAGCGAGAAGCTATTGAAATTTAAATGTGAAGTTGGGTTTGGATTCCTAAATGTAGAATTATGGTCTGGGCCCTTTTAAAAAAATGAAAAGGGAAGCCAGGTGCTGATATTCCTGCTTATGTTGAGTAGCATCTTACTTCTCAAGTAGATTCCCTGAAGTTAATTGAATAATACTTATTCATGAGGATACTCAATGTGACCAGGGTATCAGAATCAGGCCCAGAGGGATCAGAGAATATCACCAATAGCAAAATAATACAGTATGCACACACAAATACAACAAAGAGACAAAAAACAGTGCTATATTGAAAAAAAAATCACATATGTTTTTAGTTAATCATTTAATCCAGAAATTCAAGAAAGCAAGACCAATGAGAACGGTCTTTTCAATTATTTGGGAGTGGGTCATGCATAGGGCTATTTGAAAGGTTTCAGCTGCAAATGTTTTTTGATGGAATACTAGGTTTTCAAGAAAATATTGGGTGTTTTTTCCCCCCAAAAAATATGCTACTTACTGAGGTAAAGTTTGACTTTTAGTCCAAAACAATTAATATACCCTCCCTCCCCCCCAAAAAAAAGTTTTGAGGTTTTTTTCTGTCAGAAAAGTGAAAATATTCAATTTAGAAGACCTACTGTGGTGCCTCATCAAACTTGTAGTTTGGTGCCCTCATGTCCACGTTCTACTCTATGCTTTCAGGGTCCCCAAGCAGAGTGCATCACTGAAAATGCACCAGAATCAGGGACTCCTGTTCTTCATACACAGGCTCAGCAAGGCAGGTGACATAGGTACATCATGGTAGATATAGTTCAGCCTGGGAACCTGGATGATAGAGAAGGGAGCACAAGAGTTAAAACTCCCATGAAGCTTTGCAGTAGCATTTCTGAGTCAAAAAATAGGGTTTCATCTTAAAGTTTTCAGGTGCAAATTTTTGGTTTATAAACTTTTCTAAACTTTTATCTTATAAAAGATTTAGAAATCCTACTGACTGCCCCAATGGCTCTAGTAAATTCCCTACAATGTAATTATTTATATCACAGAATGTACCTCTACAGCCAGCTGTGCCAATATAATTTGTAAATTCCCCAAGCTTTACCCCACTGAGACTGGTGACTTCTGAGAGTCTGAAACTGGACTTAACATCCAGAAAATGTTCAACTCCAACTAGATAAAGATAGTCTCATGGACTAATTGTCATTGAGGATCAATATTGAAAACAAGTTTGAAGATTTTCCAGTGAGCCATTTTTGAGTTATGGGGGGCTTGGCCGGGGGGGGAGGGGGCACGTTACATGCCTTTTCTATAGCTACAGCTTGTTTGCTATTCTTTTTTTCAACAAGATATTTTAACAGCAGCCCCAGGAGAGGAACTGCCTCCAGATAAATACCTAGAATGCTTAGGTGGCCCCCATTACAGTAGTACCTGAGCACCTCACAATTTTTAATGTATTTACCTTCACCAGACCCCTGTGAGGTAGGAAAATACCATTTATTCCCATTTTAGAAATGGGGAACTGAGGCACAGGGAGACCAAGTTATTTACGTATTGTTCCACCCAGTGTTGCTCACCATGACTGAGATTCAGAGGGTGCTACAAGCTCAGTCCAGATGGGTGAAGCACAATACAGAATTTCTGACATGGAAAATTATTTCAAAGAGAACAAATTGCAGGTTATGACAAACTGTAATGATATCAGGACTGATATTAGACCAAGCTAATTGATCTAGAAAGCCACTCACAATCATGTAACATGAGAATTGTGTTTTTCCCTAAAGGACTAGAGAATTTGTCCTTAAACTTCTAAATTGTTGGATCTTCTGGTTTTGGCATAGAATGGGCACTCCTTTGCCAGCTCCAGAAAATCAGCCTAGATGACTGATTGTGCAGTTCCTGAAGTTTACCACTAAGGAACTTATACTGCAGAAATCCAGAGTGGGGAAAAAAGGAGCTGGTATGGGGAGAAACAGCAATTAAAATACAGCTCTTTTGAGATTATACCTGTTGCAACTTAGCAAAACAGTTGACTAGGAAGAAAAACTAGAAATATTTTATTAAATACCAGCCAATGCTCTTCATTAAGAATGGTGAGCGGACAGTATCATTCAGTTCCTCTTAGGAGGGAGAAAAATTACCTCAAATTCTGCATACTCTTCCCTCCTAAGAGACATCTGTGGAATTAATGTATAGCTCTCTCAGATCTGATATGCCCCCCTCTAAAGAGGTTTATATGCACTCATAGATATTTATATATTAGTTTATTTTCTTTTTTTTTCTCTCTCTCATTGGGGCTGAAGAGTTGAAAGGTTATCATCAATTTATGTCCTGTTACCTTAACTGATCCGAAACCAAGATCAATGTAAAATTAATAATTTGATTGGTAATTATTTTTTTAATAATAGCTTTATTAGACGGTGCTTTCTGATTGAAAATGTGTAAAGGTTCTGTTGCTAGCAGACAATTACTATAATTTTAACATTTGGGGCCCCAGCAGTTGTGAGAACCTCTACATTTTGACTCAACCACCTCCTCCTGTTGTCAAGTGTGTATTTTTGCACAGTTTAAATAAATTCTTCTTTTAGATTTTATGGTACTTATGTTTATTTCTCTCTCCTGTATCTTTTTTTATTTTGTTTATTTGCTTATTTAATACTCTTTCTTTCTGCCTCCCTCTCACCACCCTTCCATGCTGGGAATTTCCTTCCCCCACCTGCAGAATATGTACTGGGAAGTGACACCCGAAGCCTAGATCATATAGTTTTTGTTGCTAAGATATCAAAGAACTGTATGCTACTTAGGAACATTTGCAATTTCTCATTTATTCACAAAACAACTTTATATTTTATCCAGTATATTTCAACAATGATGGCTCCAATAATGTAAAGCATCTCCTGAATATAAGGGGATTTAATGACCCCATTGAAAGAAAAAATGTAATTCAGTACTGAAAAAAAGAGAACGTTGACATTTCCATGTTTCAGGAGATGCATCTACAGAACTCGAAGTTTATAAACTGAATAGAGATTGGGTAGTCCTTTCAGTTTCTAGTTGCTTTAATTCTAAAGTGAGGGTCTTGCTAAACTAATACATAAAAAGTTGAATGTAAATATTTTGACCACAGGGTGTGACAATGAGGCTGGATTTACTGACCTTAAGACTGAAATTGGCAGTATTATAATCATCTTTGGCAATCTACAGGCCAAACCTGGATTATCCCAATTTTTTTTATAAATGTTTTATGAGTATAAATGCCATGGGACCACCATATAATTATTATAGCTGGAGATTTTAACAAAATTCTAGATCCAATACTTGATATATCTTCTCTATTTCCATGTTTAAAAAACCCGTACACGGCTGATTTAGGATGACAAAATGTGTGGAGATTGGGTATTCCTACAGCCAGAACCTATAGGTTTTGGATTTTTTGTTTTGGTTCCTGCAGATCATTCAACACATTTAAGATTGGACAATTTCTTACTTTCACAAAACTTGACCAATTCTTTCACTGATTGTGGCACTAGCACTATTACTATTTCTGACCAAGTTTCTCTGTATGTGTCTTTTATTCCCCATGGTATGTACCCCCCAACTAAAATTTGGCGATTAAACAAATTTCTGCAGCTTAATGCATCATTTTTAACTCTGTCCAGCAGCAGTTAGAATATTTTTAATACAAATGCCCCACGGCTTCATCGGCTACCACACTTTGGAAAGCCTTTAAAGATTTCATCAGAGGTCGTATCATCTCTTACACCGCCTTTAAAAAGATATGAAGAGAATATAGAATTGATGGCCTTTCAAAGGAAATTAAGGCCTTGGATGTAAGCTGCATCTGCCCCCTTCCTAGAGGAACTCAGAACTCTCATTCATCTAAAATATGAAATCAACAAATTTCTGTCCTAAAAGACTGAGGTTGCTTTCTTCTGTTTCAAGTAAAACTGCTGGGAATCTTGCAAGAAAACTAGCAAGCTATTTCCATAAGCAAAAGGCTAACAGAAATAAGATGGCTATTATCCATGATAGTAGCAATTCATTATATAAAACACAGCCAGCTATTAATGAATAATCTCAACAGTTTTATTCAAAACTATATTTAGCTGAAGAATTAGCAAAGATTCCCAACATGACTTTTCTATAATTATCAGAAGCAACTTTTAGCTGCTCCTCTAGAAATAACAGTTGTAAAATAATGGTTGTACAATGCCAGTTGTAAAAGAAATGAAGGTTGAAAAGATTCCTGGTGCCACTGGGTTCCCAATTATTGAACATGTTCAATGAGGCCAACAATGAGCTAACTCTCCTGCCTACTATAAGAGATGTTGTAATCTCAGATATTTCTAAACCTGGGAAAGACCTTAGACTATGTAGATATCACAGACCAATTTCTTTAATAAAATGTGATGCTAAGATTTCAGTCAGAGGTCTTGCTATGCGATTAGATGAAGTTCTCTCCCACATTAAACAGATAAATCAGGTAGGCTTCCTTCATAAAAGACATGGCTCAGAAAACTTGTGTCATCTGATTGATATTATTGCTGCCTCAAAAGATACTAAAGAATCCTTAGCTCTTGTTTATTTCGATGCCAGAAAGGTAACCACAGAGCCTGTGACTATCTTTCCCATGTGTTAACAAAATTTGGATTTGGTAACCAATTTATTGCTTGGATTAATTTTTTGTACTTTAACCCAACTTCCAGAGTAGTGACCAAAGTATTATTTCTTCTCCATTTCTGTTACAGAGAGGAATAAGGCAGGCCCCCTTTCCCCTCTTCTGTTTGATTTAGCTCTAGAGGTTGCAGGCATTGTTATCTGAGCAAATCAATATATTTATGATATCAGGGTGGGGGATAACAGAGTACATTCTGTTCTATGCGGATGGTGCTCTTGAATTGTATCTAAGCCCAAAGTTACCATTCCTAACTGTTAAAAAGTTTCAACACCTCTCTGGATATAAAAAAATAATCAGAGTAAATCAGAAATCTTAGGCATTAACAATTGTGCCAATAAAGGCCTTTTCTTAAATCAGAACTGTCCATGACAATCGTTTTACATAAAATGTTTTGGAATACTGATTATGCAAATACAAAATATTCAGGACATTTCTAAGATGTATAGAGAGCCAACAGTTGCCCAAGTACCTAACAATTTGGAGAGATGGGACTCCTTAACCCCTCAGTTTGTGGGGTAAAAATAATATACTGAAAATGAATGTCCTTCTCAGAATTTTGTATGATCTGAGGGGTTTCCCTAGTTTAGGGTGACCAAATGTCCCAATTTTATAGGGACAGTCCCGATTTGGGGGTCTTTTTTTATAGGCTGCTATTACCCCCCATTCTCTGTCCCAATTTTTCGCACTTGCTGTCTGTTCAACCTACCCTAGTTCTATTTCTCAAACTTATTTTAAGAAATTCAATAATGTTTAAGAATGTTCCTCTAGTGTTTAGGTAAGAAACCTAGACTGATTCTGAACAGCTCCCCCTATCTCTGTGAGGGTTTGGTTTTGCCAACTTTGAAAATTATGATATCTCCTTTTGTTAAGCTTGGCATCTGTGTGACTGTTAGATATGGCGATCAAAGTGTTCAATCTTCTGTGATTCTATGATTTCAGACACTGTAGAATTGAATTATTATGGATTTGAAGACTCCAGGGTTTCCACAGTAACAGCTGTGAAGCAAGTGTAGTCAGACTTGGCTAGAAGTTCTTCCATTCATTCCTCCATAAAGAAGCTATCCCATAGAGCAATCCTATTTTTAAAATCAGTGGCAAAACCTTGACTGGGGTGAATTGGATGGTAACAGGAATTATGACTGTTTCACAGCTAATAGGCAATGAAAAATGTAAACTATTTCTAGATTTTCACCAACAATTTGGCTTGCCCTGCCCCAAGCATGGAAACATTTCCATTAAAGCATTTATTAATGAATTTGGTTTGACTGGATGCATTGGGAGCTCCAGAAACTCCAGAACTTTTATTACTTTGGAGGGAAAACTTCCTGGATTTACTTGGCCAGCAGGATTTTTTTACAATTTTCTGACACCAAAAAACTCTGCCAAAGATTGATAACTGGAGAGTAGCTTGGAAGAGAGATTTGGACACACAACTATCTGTAAGCCAATGGAATACAATTGTATCTAATGTTTAAAAAGAAAAGCAACTGTAGGCATGAGACTAAGGCTTATTCGCCGAAAAACATTTTTTTGGACATAGTGGTCACCACATAGGCTAATGATAATAGGCCTTATAAATGCTGACTGATGTAGGAAATGTAACTCTCTTAGTACATTGGTGAATATATTTTGGGAGTGCCCTCTATCAAGAATTTCTGGTATGAGGTAGGTCAAAGGACCTTTCTTTGGTGCAGCACTCAAGTGTCCTTTATTTTACAGTGCTTCTACAGCGGCTCAAGTGAAACAAACAGTGCTCCCCCCAATCCCCTGACAGTTACCCCACTGTCTTGGCTGTTGGGTATCCAGGCCCCTGTGGCCCCTCTCTAGCAGTGAGGAGACAGTACTACTGCCTCCTGTTCCCTGCCTGGCCTCCCTCCTGACTGTGAGTCAGGGGTTCTTATAGCCCTCACAGCTTCTAGCCGCAGCTGTAGCCCTTTAGCCCTGCCTAGCTCTGCGAGCTAGCACTAATTAGGGCTTTCACCTGGGTCTCCTGCCAGCAACGGTCGGCCCCTGCCCCTGAGCCTTCTGCTAGCAACCAGGGTTTACTTGACAGAGGCAGGGCATTCTAGGGGTTTTCACCCCACCCCTGCCACAGTTGGTCACTAACAAATTATTTGTGAAAAAATTGAAAACTTTATCTTCACCAAATATGGGTATTCACGGGTCAGCGATATGGCTGACCTTGCAGATAACAAAAGACTGGCATTCTGCAGAAAGGAAATGTCCAAAATATACAGAGCAATTTGGGCTGACTTTTTAGAGGTCTATGATTCATTTAGACTCTGAAGATAAATGTGTTACTTCCTCTTGACTCCCTTTATTCTAACCCGCTTTATTTACTTGGTGTATTATATTGAATCTAGTATTTCGGTTTACTTGTACTTATAACTATTATTTATATATTTATATATTATAATACATTAAAAAGAATTTGGCAGCTTTAATTTTAGGAATATTACCAATGCAAACATTGTCTCTTTGATAATTTTGTTTATTTTTAATTAGTCACAGTATCTCAGAGAACTTCTAAAAGTGTAGCTGCTGACATGAGCAGAGCTGTGCAACCAATTAATTTTTATTTTATTTTTGACTTCCATTTCTCTTGTGCCTGTCTGTAGTGCATAATGTGTCAATGGAATCTTCAAATTGTGAATAATAAATAAATTAATAGTCCACAAAGTGCTCTTACTTTCACCTTCCCCAGAACTAGCACCAGATCTTTGCTTCTTTGATGTTTCCTATTCATGCATTGCATTTCTCAGGTTGGGAACAAAATATAATAAGTCAGAGATGAACAGGCATTTTGTAAACAATGAGGAATATGACAATGGCCTTGAGTTCAAGATAAATAAACATTAAAGGAAATTCTTCTTCACACTGCACACAGTCTACCTGTGGAACTCCTTGTCTGAGGAGGTTATGAAGGCTAGGACTATAACAGGGTTTAAAAGAGAAGTAGATAAATTCATTGAGGTTAGGTCTATTAATGGATATTAGCCAAGATGGGTAAGGAATGGTGTCCCTAGCCTCTGTTTGTCAGAGCAGGGTGACTGATGGCAGGAGAGAGTTCACTTGATCACTGCTTGTTAGGTTCACTCATTCCGGTGCACCTGGCATTGGCCACTGTCGGTAGACAGGATCCGGGGCTGGATGGACCTTTGGTCTGACCCAGTATGGCTGTTCTTATAGTTCTTATGTTCTTATGTTCATAGTCTACAATTCCAAAGTGTAAAGAAAGATTGTTTAGAGCTGTGTGGAATATTTCAGTGAACCTCATACCCACTTGATCAGAGTTTTCCATGTTCCAGCTTCCATGTATTTGCAAAACATAGCTCGTGTGTATACAAGTTCAGTTATTATGAAATACAGATATTTGCACTGGCTATAGATATTTGCATTGGCTATAGAAAACTGACAAATCTCCCTCCCTCTCTAAGTTAGCCCCTTAGCAGCCAACCCTCTTAACCCCAGCAAGCTTTGGGACCCACCTTCTCACTTTAGATCTTTTTCAGGAAGGAAGGGTGCAGCTTTGTAAAGGAGTCCATGGTCTTATTGGACAGAGTATATTTTGTTATGGAACAGATATAGATAGTTCACTGAACATGAACCATCGAGCTTATTTACAAAGGTTGGTTCACTTCTGGCCCTGGTGAACCAACCTGTACAGTTCTCATCATCCTAATGTTACTGCTTCTGTTCCTGAATACCTGCCTGCCTCTTGTCTCTTTTCCTTTGTCAGAAGAAACTCTTGTTATCTAGTATCAGAGGAGTAGCAGTGTTAGTCTGGATCTGCAAAAGTGACAGAGAGTCTTGTAGCACCTTATAGACTAACAGATCTTAGGGATCATGAGCTTTCATGGGCTTTCCACAACATTCATCTGATGAAGTCTTAGCCTTAGCCCACGAAAGCTCATGGTCCCTAAGATCTGTTAGTCTATAAGGTGCTACAAGACTCTCTGTCTCTTATGTTATTTTCCCCATAACCCTTAAATGGATTGTCAGCATCTTTCTTTGTACCCTGCAGTCTTTGGCCTGCTACGTTTGTGGGATTTTTTGTTTCATGTTCAGTTTTTCCACTTTTAAGTTACACAGTCCATACCTTCCCTCACAAAGTCTTCTCCAACTTCTCTTCTTTCCTCAGAAAAGTCACCCAATGTAGATAAAACATAGGAAGAAAAGTCAGACCACTTCATGGAGTCAATGTTTGGCTGAACTTTTATACATTTATTCATTTTATCCATATATATTCACTAGACTGAGATGCTGAACACCAGCTCTGCTACTATCACTGACCTGCGGGGTGAGTTTACACAAGCCACTTCATCTTCCGGTGCTCAGTTTCCACATATAGGGTCATGGCACTGACGTCCATTGTAAAGCACTTTGAGATCCACTGTAGAAAAGCAAAAATAACAATATAAAAATATAACAGCTAGGTATTGCCTTTATCAAGATTTCCCCCATAGTAATAATGAACACTAGAATATATGAACATACTGATACCCCTGGACCTTCCATTCCACCACCAACCTACAACCTCCTTTGCTTGTATTTATATCTGTAAACCTCCACTGAAGAAAAACATATTTTTTTGTACAAATGGGTCTATTTTTGCTTGTTTTATAGAGCTCTTAGATACATTCCAGCTAGCATTTTGTCTACTTACTCCATACTGTAAGTACTTTTAGAAAGAATATAAAGTACCCAAATTACCATAATCAGGGGCATTTCTAAATTAGACACTGCTCTTGTGTTTAAAACCGTGCCTCTTGATGGTTACTATTTTTAAAAAGAGTTAAAAATGCAAAACTGTTAAAAATGTTGTTGCATTCCATTCTTCCAACTCTTTGGTGTTTAGGAATCTATTTTATACAACGTAAAAATGCCAGTTTCTCATTTGGTGATGGTGGATGGGGGTTAAACTTTGTTCTTTCAATATTTATTCACTCTAGCGTTACATCTGCCAACTTCGTCCATGACTTTTTTATTTAATCTTCTCTCAACCTTGCCTATTTTTTTTTCTTTTAAAATGTTTGTGCTTTTTCAGTGTGGATTTTTCATCTTCACGATAGACTTTCCTCTGGGTGCAGTTATCTGCTGCCTTATTTCATATAAGACCTCATGTTTCAATGTTCTTTCCTTCACAGCTTTGCCAATAAACTTCCATGCTTAAATTCTTTCATCATTGCTGGGTTGCTACTCATGTTTTTTTTGTGTGTTACTTTAAACCCTTTCTGCTCAGGATGGTTTACTTTTTGCTCTCATATTAGGTCTCTGATGTGGTGTGTTTTTTTTCTTAACAGAGTGCATTTTTGTCAATGCTGCTTTAGTTGCCTGCACTGGAGCACTCAGTCTAGGTTAGATTTATGTCAGGGGAAGAAAGGAGGAGATTATGCTTTCCTGCCCCAATTGAAAGACTGGGCCTCTTTTGGATGTCATCCCAGGCAGATGTACATGGGCAAACACTGTAGGAACTTCTTATCCTGTCTAAATTTATACAGAGTAACTGAGTTTGTATGTCGGGGCCCGTAGACACAGTCCTGACAGAATAATAACAAATCACAAATAGAAGTAAAGGGCCATGATCAGTTTTCTTAATAGCACTCGCTATTACATTTTTTGATTGGCTGTAGAAGATATGAGGATAATTGGGATGAACATCATGATTGATGCAACTGTTGATGCATAATAGATATGGTGACTACTTGTCACCAAAAAGGAATTGCACTAGAATCTTTAGCGCTTAAATGTATTCTTGATATTTTTACTTTATTGTATTGTCTAGATAACTTTGTGGTGGTGTTTTCTTGCCCCATTTTTTTTTTACAGCTTGAAATCAACCCCTCCCTAGGATTGACCATTCTATTGTAAAACTGCCGGGATGTGCTTAGAACCTGCAACTCCCATTGACTTCATTGCAATTCCAGGAGCTCAGTGCCAGTCAGGATTTGGCCCTTTTTAATAGTCATACTTGCCCACATTTTAGTTATGCCGTTTCATCAGGAGAAAATTCTGGCTGATAGAATGCAATTCAGTTGGATTTTGAAGGCCTGACATTGCATTCTGGGAGATATAAGTTTTTAAAATGTCAAATTTGTTGGCTCTTCTGTATGATGATTCTCCTTCACATATTTCAAATCTAGCTCTTGGAGTGGTTTGCAGATTTGCACTACAAAAACACATGGAGTGAAATCCTGGCCTCATTGAAGTCCATGGGAATTTTGCCATATTAAATAAAATATTATCGTATAACATTGTACTTTTGAGTATGAAAATTACTAAGGTTCTTGTTCTTGGTGTCAAGGTCAGAACAAGTTAACTTGAATTATCCCAGATATAGACTGAGTTATTAGATGAACAATGGCAATGTGTGAAATCCTGGCCCCACCGAAGTCAATGGCAATTTTGGGAACTGAAGTCAATGGGAATTCAATCCATATATCTGTTTCTGCTCCTTTACAGCATACCTCCTTTTTGTCTCATCATTGTATCCCTTCCCTATGGCATACCTGCACTGGACAGCCACACCACATGTACATAATGAGTTGCAACACATAGCCTAATTCCTGTTTCAGGTTTGCCCAACTAAGTCCTCCTGAACCTCTTTTGAGTAAAGAAAAAGCAAAACAAAATAAAAACACTTTGCCTTCGCCAATCTGGTGGTGAAGGAAAAATTCCTTCCCAACCTTCCCCCACCCTGGACCCCCACCCAGAAAGGAGCAACTAGCCCATGGGCTGGATGAAAACGGACAGCAGGCCACATATGGCCCGTGGGCCATAGTTTGCCCACCCCTGTGATAGCCCATCGCCCCATCCATATGCTAGAATAAAAAAACTGAGATTGTGAAAACCATTTTAGTAAATGTAACATGTCATACATGTATCAAAGAACATGCTCCTCCAACCTCTTGTCAAATAAGCCTTATGAATCTTCCAAATCTTTTTAAATTAGATTGGCAGAAGCCTATATGAACTTGATGAACTTCTTTCCATGGCACAGTCTGTGAATAGAATCCGCAGGCCAGTCCTCACCCTGCTCTGGTGAAGAGGTCTCTGAATATAATAAATATAATCTGAATCCCAGTGACATCTAATTTAATCTTTTCAATCAAGTGACACAACTGTAACACAGAATGAGGGGAGCTGCAAAATAAGGTGGAACTAGCATGTACTTTAGTGGTGAAACGGTGAATATTAGTGGAGGGATCTTGATTTTTTTTTAAATAAAATATCATAGCTGCAGAGTCTCATTGAGGCTACTTCCCCAGACATTGCATGGTAAAACTAAAATTTTATCAGCTTATTTGGAGATGTTTTAAACAAATATTTCTGTATTGCATACAGTTTTAGCTGTATTTTGGAATAATGTCTGTGTCACAAAATCCAAAGCAGCTGTAGAGATTAGCTCTGTTTCTTGTGTAGCATTTCCGTTAGGGTTTTCTTGCAGACTATTTGACACCCTTTTAATTATTGCTGAGGGGTTTTCATTCGTTTTATTTTAAATGTGCCTCGATAACGGAAGGGACAGTTTGTATCATTATAAATATTATTTCCACACTCTCAGGCTGTTTTGTAGGAACATGATATCAGGGCTGTTAGTGACTTCAAAAGAATGATCTATTTGTGTTTTTATACATGAGGCCTGATCATGGATTTGTGGGCAACAAAGCAGGCAGGCATTATACCACCAAAAGCATCAGAGGAATTCTGCTGGGCAGCCAGCCCAGAGTATAAACCACGAAAGTGTACCTTGACCTTTAAGTGCAGAAGGAGACTTAAGAGGCAGTTTTATATATTGCAACCAGTGGGAATGGGGGAGACCAAGGTAAATGTATTTAGCTAAGTCATCCAAGAAAGCACCAGTGAGCACAGTGAATAGGCCACTGTTCTGGGACTTGAGAAACACATTCAGTTCCTGGCCCAGCCACAGACTTGCTATGTGATCTCGGGTACATCAATTAATCTATCCTTTGCCTCAGTTCCTCACATGTAAAAATGGGATAATCTCTACCTCACAGGGAGTTGAGAACAAATGTTCCAGAGCCAGGGTGATGGGGGGTCACATAAGTAGATAGATCTGGCTGCGGGCTTGGGTGAAATGTTAGGATAGAGAGACAGATGAGATCAATGTTTAAAATGTTGGCACAAAGAGCTTGATAGAGAGATGGCATATTGAATCAAAACCAAGTAAGTAGTACCTAGCCAACCTACCCATACTCATGAGCCCTCCCTACCATGGAACACAACAAGCCATGTGGGCTGGAACATGCCACTCTATCTATATTCCTTTACCTGTATCCATTTTTCAGTGACGTCTACCTAGTTCTCTTAGAGTGCCCCTTTCCCAAAGCATTGTTAGCAGAGTCTTGAAGCATCACTAAGCCAACCCAACTGTTCAGGCCCTTTAACAGGACTCTAAAATGTGTATGCTCTTTCCTGCTTAAATTTCCTCCACTCCTCAAGAAAATTCATATTTTCCAACAATTCAGCCTAGCTGGATGGACTTCCATACACTCCATAATCTTGGTCAGTTGTTCTTTCTTAGCATTCTTCAGCACTCACTGGACTTCTGAAACCATATAATGATTATGGTTGCTTCAGTATATCCTCTATGCAGCAGCTCAACACTGAAACAAAAATATTCCAATCAAAAAGATTCAGGCAGTGAACAGACGTTAATATTGATATGAAAGCCACTTCCAAAAAGAACTGCCCCAAAACATGTATTTGCAAGATCTTCTTGTCTGTAGAGTTGGTTAAATAAAGCTTGTGAGGCTAACTCCCAGCACATTGCTGGGCCCATGCTGCTTCCCACAGCCCCCATTGGCCTGAAATGGTGAACCAATGCCAGTGGGAGCTACGATTGGCTGAACCTGCAGATGTTGCAGGTAAACTGTCATGGCCCACCAGCAAATTTCCCTGATGGGCTGTGTGCCAAAGGTTGCCGATCTCTGACCTAGCACAGTTGGGTCCTGATCCTAATGAGGGCCTCTGGGTGCTACTATCACATAAATGTAAAATTAAAATAATCACTATTGTTATTAAATGCAGTGCATGCTAGCTGGACCTGAGTAACTTCTAAATAATGAAATTCAACATGAACTTCCTCTCCCCTCTTTTCTGTTCTGCTATGACTCGAGTCCCTCTGCCTGTTTCCTCAAGTTTAGCTAAATGTCACCTTTTAACTTCCCATGCCCCCTACCCTCACCTCCACCTTGAACTTCCCACAGCCGGTGCTTTTTGGCCACCATCTTCTCCGCTCTCAGATCTCTCCTGATAATTCACTTCTGCTGTGAAGCCTATATGAAACACAGTCAGTTAAATTGGAAGGCCTTATTCAATGAAGGGGTTTATTCAAAAGACCTCTTATACTACTTTAGTAGTGGAAAATGAGACTTTAAGTGGACATAAGTTACACTTACATCACCTTTCAGGTCCCTTTACACTACCCAGGTGCTACAAAGCATCCTTAAGTGAGAATGAGGCCCAAAAACTTTATCAAAGTAAATTTAGTCACCAAGAAGTATATGTGAACTAGCAAAGCTGCCACATGATATTTATGTAACCCTGCCTAATCCCACCCCACTCCCCCTATTGTTTTCCTCTGTCACACACCTTTGTCCTGCCATGTTTAAATTATAGAATGTAAGCCCTTTTAGGCAGGGAATGTCTGTTTGTTGAGGTATCTCTCACACCCTTGGGCATAACAGAAACAATAAATAATCATAATTATTCTTCATTAATCCATGGTGTCCTGCTTTTTGTGGTTGTAGATAACACAGCCAGTATCCTGACCAGACGAAGGAGATTCAGTCGAACGACTCAGGATGTCTACTACCTCCCGATTTTGATTTCTGATAGCGGAATCCCCTCCCTCAGCAGCAGTAGCACCCTTACAATCAGGGTCTGTGCGTGTGAGAGAGATGGGCGCATTCGGACCTGCCACGCGGAAGCTTTCCTTTCCTCAGCCGGTTTGAGCACAGGAGCTTTAATTGCAATTCTACTCTGTGTCATCATTCTTCTGGGTAAGCCACTCTCTTTGTTAAATACTGATATCCTGTCACTAGCCTTCAGAAAATAGCAGTACCAGTTTTTAATATAATGTGTTTCTGAACCAGGGATTACTTGTGAAAAGAGGTAATTAGAAATACAAAGCTGTGGTTTTATATATAGGTTTTGCTGAAATTAATAGGAAAAATGCCTTTAAAACATACTGATGAAAAACTGGCATCCTGCAGCGAAAATTTTCCAGAGGTCAGAGTAATTAGCATTGCAGAGCTTCCCAGGTAATTTGGAAAGATTTCAGAAAGCCCAAGGATCATCTCTAGACCAGCTGGAAAAATGATAAAGAAGAGAAATGAGGAAAAGATTTTTGAATTTCATTACTCTGTAAGAAGCACTATTAATACTATACAAAAGCCACTTTCTAATCACCTCTGTGGGATGAGCTGATATCAATGCAAAACATAATCAAGAGGAGCAGGGGACATATTAAATGATAAAATGATTCCATTAGATACCTGTCCTTGGATATGCATTTTCTCTATTTGCACAGACCAGTTTTAATTTACCCATCACTTAACATTCTAATTTGGCAGATACACAACATACTGTACATATACATCATCGTACTATCTATGGGTTTTTATGCATTCTAACAGAGAATGTTTGAAGCAATGGGATTTGGCTCATGACCCACATACATCGCTTAAATCGATGAATTTGTCTTGAAAGCCTGTGCTCTTTCTACCGATTCCTTTCACCACCGCTTATCTCAGCCATTTCCTGGGGTTTAGAGTACTGTATAACTTTAAAATGTACAGAAATGCACTTGAGTTATGTTATCAACATTACAGTCACAAGATGTGCAAATACATGGACATGGAAATGAAAAAGCATTTTGTTGTTGTTTTTTTCCAAAAAGAAAACCTTAAGGATTTTAATTTGATAGCTAATTGATTATTAATTTTAGTGGAAACTGGGCATCCAGATCCCTTATGCAGTGTTGAAAAATTTCATCTTTTGTATACTAGGTGAAGATTTTCAAAGCACCCAAATCTAATTGATAATTGATAGGGGTTGGACACCTAGCTGCCCTCTGTGCCATTGGAAATTTCCCTCTTAGGCACTGCTTGTTATATTCTGTCAGGCTGCTGTGCCAACATGGAGCCCCATTGATTTAAGTGAGACTACACATGGGTAGAGCAGGCTGTCTGCATGCAACAACTTGCAGAATCGGAGCTTTATTGACAATGGAGCCTGTTCTTCCATCAATGGGCCGTGTGCGGGAGGTAAACTTTAGCTGGATTCTCAGCAGATGTAAATTGACACAGCTCAATTGGACTCCAGTTCCATTTCAGCTGCAAATCTGTCCCTTTATGCCAGCGGAGTTAATCATAACTCTGTTGAAGCCCAACACAATAATGCAAGAATCCAAATAGCAGTCCATAAGTATCTGATCTTTTTTTACTTGGGATTTCGTATTTGTGACCCGTGTAAGTGATATGTTCCTCATTTCATATGTAATGCCTGTAAACCTAACCTCATATCTGCAATTTTCTCTTTAGCAATTGTGGTCCTTTTCATTACATTAAGACGCAGCAAAAAGGAGCCCCTGATCATTTCCGAGGAGGATGTTCGGGAAAACATTGTCACATATGATGATGAGGGTGGTGGAGAGGAGGACACAGAAGCGTTTGACATCACAGCCCTACGGAACCCATCAGCCGCTGAGGAGCTGAAGTATCGGAGGGATGTGCGTCCTGATGTGAAGCATGCCCCTAGGCACCAGCCTTCTTCAAGCCTGAACAGTATAGATGTTCATGAATTTATTAAACAAAGATTGGCAGAGGCAGATCTCGATCCCAGTGTGCCTCCCTATGACTCCATACAAACATATGCGTATGAGGGTCATAGATCAGAAGCCGGATCTATCAGCTCTCTGGATTCAGCCACTACACACTCTGACCAGGATTATAATTACCTTGGTGATTGGGGACCACAGTTTAAGAAGCTAGCTGAACTCTATGGAGAAATAGAGTCAGAAAGAACAACTTAGTTACCATTCCCGGAACAAGAAGTGTTTTAGTTCCTAAACTGGAGAGAGAACCACAGCAGCGGTAACAATAAATGAATACAGTACTTGGAACTGAGCAAGTTGTACACAGTTACTGTAGAAACAAGTGCCCTTTTCATGTTTGAAACTGGGTTCTTCAACTGGAAGAAAATCAAATTTTGAAAAATACAGAAAAAAAAAGAAACAATTGTCCTTTGTGTATATTTTTTAATTGCTCAATAAAGTCTGTGATACCATATCCGTAACAGTACCTAAAATAAATGAAGCAATGACATTTTTATTGCAATATATGTAAACATACCAGAAAAAACAGAAAGTCCTTGGTGGTGCCTGTTGTGAGGTTCGTTCACTGGAGAGCTTATGCAGGCAGTTGTAACATTGCACTTCTAGCTCTGCACTAAGCTTGGGATCCCAAACTCAGATAACCAATAGGGATCGTTACTGCTGTGATAAATGCCAACAATCCATCCCTTTGCAGAAGGGATACATTGGAATTAGCCACTCAAATAGCCCTTTGGTGGGCCCCTATTAGTAATACGTTGAATCTTATTGAAACATCAGGCTGCACTTCAGGTATGTAGTTTCATTGTGCCCTCCCCCCAGTCTGTTCCTTGATAACAAACTAATGGACATAGAGGGTAACTGGCTGCCTGTACAAATATGCATGCAGCCCATAGTCACAAGACCTGCACTGTTATTGAGTGGTGTAGAAGTTGTTGCTTCCATTGTCTGTTTCTTTAAAAAAAAAAAAAAAAAACTTTCCACAGGGACCTTGTTCATCTAAATTGAATGGCATGAAATATTCTCTATGCAGTGAAACAGATGAGGGATAGGATTTCTCAATAAAAAGAACCATGGCAGTACATTTTAACCTATGCAGTAATTTGTGTCACTGTGCATCCTTAGGGGTCAGCGAATGAAGCTAACTAGGCCTACATTGCTCTGTGTCCAGGGCCCCAATGGTCAGTCTGAGATGTGAGGGATCTCCTATGTCATGCTTATTTTGCATGTGTTACCAAAAGAAAAATAGACCTGCTGGTATGATGTTATCTGAATGTGGAAAACTAAGACAGCAAGGAGTTTAAGACAATGTTCCTGTGTTTTTTTTTAATTATAGTAAAATTATTATTGCCCCAAATGCTGAAGGATCTTAGAAATATCTCCCTCCAAGCACAGCAAAGTTTTTACTAATTTAAAATCTGATGGGTACACAAGTCTACTCAAATCAATGGAGGTGGGGGAAAAATGTAATGTAGAAGTGCCGTTACTGGGGTACATGTAAGATGAGTAAATCAAGATATTCAATTTCTATTTGTTTATCATTGTGGGTTTTGCTTTTGCAGCATTTTAATACTTAATACAACCTCCCACAGTTTTTCGATGGCTAGTGTTTTTAAAGTAAGTTTCTTCTGCTCTTCATCTTTCTGATGCTCAGACTATAAAAGGACTGTGATTGTGATTAATGACCTTTAAGGTACAGCCCAGCATTGGGAGCAGTGTAGAGCTGCGTAGGCCCTGGGGAAGCTCATAAAGATGGAATTCCTCCTCAAGATAGGAGTGGCGGAGGTGCTCTAAAAGTGGGGGGCCACAGAAAAACAAACTATGGCTCCACCCCCTATGCCATGTTGCCCTCTGCATTGCCCTTCAACCACCCCCTTTCCCCAAACCCCTGCCCTCACACTTCCCCTTATGCCAAGATCCTGCCCCTCATTGTCTCTTCCCCTGAGGCCCTGCTTCTGCACCACCGCTTCCCACACCGTTCTGGTACCCCTGTCCCAAGCTCCCTATTGCACAGGGGAAAACTGGCTGTTGCTATGCTACTCTACACCAGTCCTGTTCTGCAGGAAGTTGTGGAGGGGTGGAAAATCCATAATCCCACCTATTCCCCACCCTTCCCTGCTGTGAGTAGAGACGGAAGAACTTCTAGACTTTTCCACCAATCAAGGACCTCAGTTTTATATGGCCTTTACATGAGCCACAAAACACAATTAAAAGGCTCCTTAGGACACACCTGAACAAGGGTCATACACAGATTTGACCTTAATGATCAGCTCACACTTAACATTATTTTAGATTTCTTGAATATTTTTTTTTGCCAGCCCTCATGACATTACTGAAAAGTGCTTTCGGGTTTACACAGAGTACTGGGCAAATGGGCAGGAAGCTCACACATTTTGCAAGAGAACTGAAGAGGAGCTCTGTGTACGTTCGAAAGCTTGTCTCTCTCACCAACAGCCCAATAATAGATATTACCTCACTCACCTTGACACTTTGAGCCAAACATTTAAAACTCCTTTAAGCTATTTGCTGCAGCACTTTGGACAAGCTTCTATTAGCCACTGTCGCATCACCCCCTGTCCCCAAGCACAAGCAATATTTTTTTAAAAAATTGATGTGCTAAAATGAATTTGAATCTAAAGTGATTTCAGTGGGAGTTAAGCACATGCCGAGCCCATGGAGCACATGCTTATGTGCTGTCCTGAACTGGGATGGACTTAAGCATGTGCTTAAGTGCGTTCCTGAATTGAATCCATCATTTATTCAGTGGTACAATAAATTATCTGGAGGCATTTCTTCCCAATTTAAATGATAATCAGTTTATGCCACCATCTGTATTATTTGTATAGCACCAATAGAGTGCTATGGTAAGGAAACTACTCTAAGACAAAAGCTTTCAAAGCTACATTACCCATATATATATTACATTTGCTCAGAAACTATCCTTCATTATTAGTTTTGAGATATGGAATCTTAGGAAGTTTAATCCGAAAAAAATCCCTTCCCTTCTGCCCCCAAAGAGGAGAAGTAATTTGCAGTTTGAGTTTTGTGCACTATTTGATATGATACATTTGTATTAATTGCATCATAGATATATGAAGGTCTAAAGCCAAATAAAAGCGAAGCGTAGTGACACAGGCAAATGCTCATATTTTGACATTGAGAGTAAGGGGTCACCTCTCAGAAGAATAGAAATCCCTGTTTGACCATTTGTAATGTTCCATATATGACTGCTGCTCTGCTACACATATACTGTACACAGGACATGTGGAATTTGGAGGTGTTTAAAGCGCAAATTCTGCTGTGGGGTTATTGAGACTCCTCTTCACTGATGCTTCTGTGTGTTCTGTTTCATATCTCTTTGCAGCTATTATCTCCAAATGTGCTTTTATATCATTGTAGGTCTGCATGCAATGCCTACTGTCTTACTCAAATAAACATCACAGTGCTGTGTTGTTTGCATGACAAAGAGCAGAATACCAAATCTTCAGAGACACAGAGAAGGATCTCAAGGCGGAGATCAAAGAGCTTTGCCAGATTTCCCCTCCTTAACTTTCCATTTTACCCTTGGTTTCCTTGTCCAAAGGAGCAAGTTACAACTATACTTGATGCTTTCTGTGTTAACATGATTAAACTGAAAGAAAAAGCTAACTGTGTGTGTCATAAAAGCCATGATCATTTTGTCACACTTTTGATTTTAGCAAAGGTTACATGGAGTGAAAATATTGTGTTAAAATCTTTTCTGGTGGTGGTTGAGTCTGATTCTATAGACATCGCTTAAATCTTTCTTGGATCTCTTGTATTAGTCATGTTTTTGAACAATTTACTCTGAGCCCAAACATTAATTCTATTGCAGCTCTGCCAGCTTACGCACTGGAATCTCCTCAACTTTTACTAAAGCTGGATGATTCTGAATCAGAATAAAGCTACATGACTATCATAATAATTAAGTGTCACATTACAGGGGTTACTTAAGGCTTACTAATTATTCCCGTAAAAGCTGTCTGATATTTACATCCAACCAATTAATCGTATTAATTGAAACAAGTCTTTTTTTGTTTGCAAGTTTCTGGGTGGGGGCACTCAGCATGTAAACATGGTTTATAATCTGGGGAAATGATCAGTACAAATACAGGGGGGAAAGGATGGAATCTAAAAGTGCACTGTCAGGTTAAAAATCACAGAGATTGATCCAATGCTTATTGAAGTCAATGGAAAGATCATCATTGACTCACTGGCATGGCCAGTATTAGAGGGTAGGAAGCAGAGCAATTGCCCAAGGCCCAAACTATAGGGGACCTCACGAAGCTAAGCTACATCATCTCTACAGAGTTCCTGTGGGTAAATGTAATGTGACTATTATGGTAATTTAATCTCTAAAAGTGGGAAAAAATTACAGTGAAACAAAGGTTTTGAAACTGTGGGATGTGCCCCTTAAGGGGTGGGGAGGAACATATGCAGGGGAGGGGTGAGCGGCAACAGCACATGGCTCAGGCTTCAGTCCTGGGAAGCAGAGCTCGAGTTTGAGTGGCATTGGGGCCCACTCCTTAGTTTCTGCTCTGGCCTCCAGCGAGTCTAAGGCCAACCCTGCATATTGTTGTTGGATTTGGCAACAAATCAACTTCTTTCTTGGTGCTACTATTAACACCTTGGGTGTTTAAAAATGGGGAAAAAAAACTTTAAAGTCGAAAATAGTTTCCACTGTCTAATGTACTTTGTTTACGTTCAGCATTGCTTTCAACTTGGAACATGAAAATCATTGTAATCCATTTTGCTTTCAGATTTGAAGTTGCAGCTATGTTTGAATTGCAAATACTGCAGGGTAATACTCATTACTATAACAACTGTTTCTATTGGTACTTTTTTTAAAAAATGCAATATTTCTGTTGGTCTTAGGCTTTGAAAAACCTCATTTTACAAAATTTTAATGTCAACCATATTGGAGTTAACTGTGTCCTGTAACCTCCACTATACACTGTCATACAAAAGAATAATGAAGGAAACTTTAAAAATCTAGAGGAGAATAGCAAATTGTGCTGCATAGGGTAATTGTTTTGGAATTGCAATGTACTCGAGATCTTGTACTTGCCATTCATATAAAATTGCACAATGCATTCTGAGGAACATTCAAAGCTGCATTGCAAGTATTAGGTTATTCTTACTTTTCCAAAGTCACCAAATATATATATTTTTTTAACAAAAGAGAAATGTCAAAAGTATAATATTATATTGAATTAGGTTACAAATACCTCCTTAAGCAAGTGTTACCGCTAGAGATTGTTACATTTTTCTTTGAATAAACAAAAGGGATTCAAATCTTTTATTCGTATAAGTATTTTTCAAATAAACTACGCTGTTTGCCATGGTGATGGGTTATTGCATTCCTCATCACTCCTGAAACACAGTGGAATATTTGCATGTAATTCCATATAGTGTATGTGCTGGTGAAATATAACCATTTCAAGTCACTTCACCTCTAAGAATATAATATGATGCAACAGTATAGGTGAGGTCAATGTATGTCAGCAATGCTCTAGTAACTTTAAATAGGATTTTAAATCTCCATATGTCCATTCACTTGAATCACTGCCTCAAAGAACATGCTGCAAATAGGGAGGGAGCAAGAAACGCAAAGAGATATTTCGCAACAGACAGTATTATAATTGCTAAATAGGTCATTATTTATACTCATATAAGTACTCCACTTAAACCATCATTGTACTAAAACTGAACCAGAGCTTCTTAGATGAATCAATGATCTAAACGGAATAATTTGTGAAACCATTAGTGAGCCATTCACAAATATATATAAATGATCAAAGTGATTAAAACAGTGAATTTCACATACATGGATCCATGGTCACAGTAGGGGTTTTATGGTTGCTTATTACTGCTGTGGAAGAAAAAAAAGCAAGAACAGACATAGTTACTCAAAGGCACATGTATTTGTGTGTGCAGCAATCATTCTTTCTCAAATGAATTCATTATTGGCCGTTATGATGACAAGCTGCCTTGCTTTAGACAATTCTCAAAGATGCCTTCAGAAAAATTTTAAGAATGGCTTTTAGGACGAGGTACCATCCAGGTGTAAGATACAGATATTTTAGGCCTGGATCTAGAAAAGAAGTTTAAGGGAGAAACTGATCATTTAAAAAAATTAATAAATAAATAAACCCCCACAAAAAAAAACCTTTTTGGGATACCTCAGACCCTCTTTAATGTTTAACATCCACTGTATCCTTCCATCTTGGCAGAGCCAATTTGTAGACTCAATCCACTTATTACAGTTTAATTTTAGGGTTTCCCCAACTCTGTTCTATTTCCCCAGTGCTGGTTGGAATATTAATAATTTGTATTCAGTTAGTGATGATCCTCAAAAGAGGTGGATGCT
The DNA here is from genome assembly GCA_032164245.1 of Sternotherus odoratus. Classification (NCBI taxonomy): domain Eukaryota; kingdom Metazoa; phylum Chordata; order Testudines; family Kinosternidae; genus Sternotherus; species Sternotherus odoratus. Next base: position 113,114,184 of record JAVMKO010000002.1, read on the forward strand.
TGTTTCCTGTTATCAGAGTTTTTTCTTTGCTCTTTCTCTGCGTTCCTCGTGGCTCTGTCATAGGTTCCTGTTTCATCCTCCTTCTCAGTTCCCCACATATCTCAGCTACTGATTAATCCATTGGAGGGAGATCTAGAAACCTCTCTGTTCTATGCAGGCTACCTCTAAATTTATATTGTTGCAATCAGAGCAGATGCTGAAACTTCCTTGCCCACCAATGCAATCTTCGAAGAGGAAGAGAAGTCAGACTAGGATTTTTGGATGATTGCAGGGATGGAGCCTTGTTTTGGGTAGTAGGATCCTTAGTTAAGTTTGGAAAAAAGTTCAGAGACAGTTCAGAGACTGGACAATGATTCGGGCTGTTTACAGTGTGCTTTATTCATTCTTATTTAAAACCATCACTGAAGTCAGTATAAAGTGGTGAGCCACATGGGAGACCCAAGTAAAGCTGTTTATAGCTATATGTAACATTAAAGAAACAGGGATATGATCATGCAGCGCTTATGTTACTAGGACTATTAAAGTCAATGGGACTACTATTCAAAATCTCTGCCCTCATTCACCAGTGCATTTAAGCATGCTTAACTTAAAAGCATCTGTGTGTTCCCACCCAAGTCAATGAAAATGAGTAGTCGGCTGGTAGCGATCGATCTGTTAGCGATTGATTTCCCACGTCGGTGAAGACGCAAGAAATCGATCGCTCGCGGCGCCCCCGTCGACTCTGGAACTCCATCTTGCCGGGAGGTGCAAGCTGGAGTCGACGGGGGAGCGCGCTGCTGACTGCCGCCACCGTGAGGACAGCAGGTAAGTCGGCTGCAGATACGCAAACTTTAGCTACGTGATTCATGTAGCTGAAGTTGCGTATCTGCAGTCGAATCCCCCCCCCCCCATAGTGAAGACCAGCCCCTATTGACTCTCAATGAGACTACTTAAACAGGGTTTTAAGTGCTTTACTGAACTGGGGCCTGTTTGTTATTTGGTAATTGTTACTCAGATATTTAGAGTCTCAATATACACATGCTTACTCATACAAGCAGTGCTTCTCACATGTGTAGTCTGCCTGACTTCAATGAGTCTCACATGAGTAACGTTTTGTATCACAAGTATTTGCTGATCAAAAAATTTCAAATGCAACATTTTTCTTTTGGAAAATAGGTTTCCATCAATATTTTCCACAGGAAATTATCAATTTTGTCAGAATTTTCCACTGGAAAATTGAAACAAAATGTTTAATTTCCAGTTGGGTCAACTTTAATGTCTGCAGCTACCTGAGATGATGCAATGCCTTACTTCCAAATTTTTAGTTCCAAATCCATTGTGTCTCTATTTTCCCTGTCCTCCTCCGCCAGACTACATTGTCTATAATGTGTGCCACCACAGGGAATCAAATCAATAAATAAATGAAATGTTTAGATTCAGGAATATTGAAACATTTTCTTTTGATTGAAAATGTCAAAGTGTTTCATTTCAACATTTTAATTGGATTTTTTCTCAATCTTCTGTTCCACAGAAAGGTTCAATATTTTTCAATTTTCAACATTTTGGCAAGATCAGCTCTAATTTGTAGGATTAAACAATTATGCTGTAACATGTGATCACACAATGCAGGCACTAAACTAGAGATCCAGAGCTACGTAAAGACCCTTGTGCGTTTCCCATGCTGTCTGTGAGAGCATGGTTTTGAAACCTGAGAAATTGCAGATACATGAGGTCTACCTCATGCATTAAATGTTAAAATGATTATTTTTAACAGAATATTAATTTTTGAAATGACATAGTTTGATTTCATTCTAGATTAATCACTATTTATTCTCAGTGAATCATTCAAAACTTTGTAGAATAAATCAGCTGTAAAGGGCTGGTAAGATTTATCCAGGATGAAATTCAGTCCTGTCGAGAGGTCTTGTCCACAACCTATCCTTGACTTATTTCCTAATCAAAGGATAAGACTCTGGTGATGGCTAGGTCTTGTACTGGCCCTGCTCAAAGACATGTTAATTTCACCCCCAAGGAACAAAATTATTTTGAAAGTTACTATGAAAATAAAAAAAACATGTTTAAAATATATACTTCTATTTAAATGCATACTATGTAATTCATACCACCATAGGATTATTTATGCAGCAAGAATAACAAAACTAATCAACTTTTCAGCATTTGTGTTATTACCATTTTGCATTTTATTCTACTTGGATAATATAAGTATTGTCAACAGGTTATTTTTTTTGTGTTCTAATTTTCTGTTCAGTTTCAATATGTAGTACTAGGAAAGTCCTTAGTCAAAAGAATGCAACCACCCTTTGTAGAGGAAGGGACACAATGATCTGTAAAGTCTTTTTAAATGCTAGCTACTATAATGCCAAAAGATATCTGCTCCTAAAGAGAATTGCATGGACAGCGCTGGAAATCAAAGTTCTCTATAACAAATGCAATAATAAATATGGTTTTGAAGCAGATGCAACAGTGCATCTCCAATATTTCTAAACCTGACTTATAGGACAATTTTCCTGATTTACAGGACAATCTCTATGGTTGAGAAAGTAGGTGTCCTTTGTCTCTGTGCTGAGACTTTAGTTTTGGGAAAGAATAGTGGTTTATAGAGAGTGCTTTCATCTAAGGATTTCAACATTCTTTAAACACAGTAATTAATCTTCACAATATCCTTAAGCATGAGGAAAGCATTATTAGACTCATTTTATAGAGAGGGAAATGGAGGTTAAGTTATGTGCCCAAGGTCACACAGTGAAGATGGAGGAGCCAGAAATTACTAACTTTCTCACTCCTGTGCTTTAACCAGAAATCCAGACTCTGATTTGAACTGAAACCACTGATTCATAATCAAATTTCAGTTCACTAGGTCTTATTAACCACACACACACTCAGTTACTATTACTGATATATGGTGTCAATAATAATAATGAATGTACTTTCATTAGGCCTGATCCAAGTTCATTGAAGTCAGTCAGTCTTTTCTTTGATTTCAGTGAGATTTGGAACAGGCACATTAGGCCAATTTTTAAAGGTATTTAGATGTTTAAAGATGGGTACAAAGTACTTTTGAAGACCCCAGTAGAAGCCTATCTACCTCTTTGGAACCTAAATAATTTAAAAAATCTGGTGCAGTGTGAACGATAAATCAAATGTGGTCTGATCAACTCAGGGCAACTGAAAAGGGAAATATCTGTTGTAGTTAATTTAGCAATAGATTGGTTCAAATCTGATTTATTTAGATCTATGGTCTATCATGCATCATTAGAACTAGTTCCAGGATAGAAATAAAATCATAAACTCACATCTGTTAAACAGAAAAACACTACATGTTCAAATAGTGGCTGACCACTATTATTAATTTCTAATTTGAACTACTCTTGCAAATGATAACATCAAATGTTGACCATTATAAATACTCTACATCTTTATGCTTACAATGACTGAGTGTGCATAGGAAAATTCCCATTTGTGTGCACAAATGCAGGATTTATCCATGATAATGTTGCATATGCATTTTAAAAAATGTCTAGCCAACTCCTCCAATCCCCCACACCATATGAATAGGATTGTACCGTGTGTGAGGGAAAACAACACTGTAGTGCACAGGCAAAATCATTTCCCTTGGTCATTTGTGGCATTTTTAAACTCCTCTGGTTAGAATGATAAATTGTTTTTGATTGTTAAAAATATGTAAATGTGACATGTGCCATAATTTATAGTTATGGTTTTGAGTTGTAGGTCATAATCTGAATATGTATACGCTTGGGAACGTGCCAGTTTTCACTTGGTTTTGTGTCACCACAAACCATACATCTGGCCAGGTTCGCTGGAATTTGGATGGGGCATCAATTAGAAGCTATCTGCACCAAAGCATCTGATGAATCTGGCCTGAGATCTCCATTTGTAACAGAGCATGAATGTAGGTGAGTTCTGAGTGAGATCATTGCAAACATTTCACTCAACTTGTGTGAAAAGTCGGGCGAAGGGCGGCAGCATACAAGGACTGGAACATGAATAAATAGATTGCTCACACTTCAAGCTATAGACCAGTTTTTTCATATTACCTGTGAAGAATGACATAGGGATAAATTGTTGGATGGCTTTGACATACAGCTCCTACATCCCACTCACCATGGTTGTATCAAATGGTTATGTCAAAGTGGCACGTTCCGGGTGCAGCAGTGATGCTGGGCAGCTGTGTGGATTTGAACTCCAGCAGCCGCTTGTCAAGGTATTTTTAAAAGGAAAGAACACCAGGTGAGCTATAAGGTCGGTAGGTCAAATGTTCCACTTTAAATGTGCTGCAGAACCTGGTCACTATGTCTTACAGGGTTTTATGTGCCTCTGATGGACAAGTAAAGGCTTCAGTTGGCTATTTCTGACTAAGGAAATGAGAACTCATACTCCAGAAGTGAAAAGGTTTTGCTTGTTTGCAACACGTTTTCCACCATACTTTGATATAATTTTAAAGGTTTCTTCTGAGTACGGTAGCTTCTGACATCTGAAGATCAATCCTTCTCCTTGCCTATTGCATGGACAGAGATAGTGTGCCACTCAACAGCGGATGTCTGCTGATCTATTATCCATCCCCTTTAAAGGTGTGATGGAGATGAAGAAGAGGTCTGATAATGGATAGTGAGCATTTCACTTCAGGGTCGCCGGTTCAAATTTGAACAACATGAATGGTGACCAAATGTTGTTACCATCTCATGATTAGTAGTTTATGGTGATCTCACTCCAGTTCCATCCGAGAAAATATTCTCACAGTTGATGCTCGCCTCCTTGGCAATTTTACTGTGGGCACAATCTCAGAATCCTATTTCTTGAAGCATTTTGAAACTCCAACAGGATATTACACTTGGCCCTGCAGATGTGTGTGTGTTAAACCAAATTCCTTTGTTTAAAATCCACTTAATATAAGGGTGTTATATGACAACAATAGACCTAACTACCTTGTCCTTTACCAATCCCAACAACTTGAAAACAAAGAAATTAATGGGTAAAGACATTATAAACCTTACACTGTCCACATAATAGACAAACACGTAGATTTAAACATGAAGATATAAAGTATAAGGAAATGCATGTTGCATCACATCCATCTTAACTCTGACCAGTGCATTAGTGAGTCATTTAGGTATCACTCTTGATTTCAGAGTCTACATTTTTAAAGGAGATACTATTAAATATTTAAATACTGATATTATTTTGCATTTGTCAATTGACAATATAATATTTTTGGTAAAGCATTTATAATTACTGTTTCTTCAGAATAATGTATATGTAATTTAAATGAAAAAGGAATACTATTGATTATAGTAAAAATGTGTTCACATGTAGCCTTAGATTAGAGGCTGGTAATATCAATAATTTATATATTTTATGCTCCTTTTGCAAGGGTCTTTATTGTGTTTGTGTTGAGATTACTATAAAAAGAATTGGATTTGGGGAAGTGGGGAGATCAAAGTTGTTGTGTTGAGTGTGTTGTATAACTTTACATTTTATAGAAACAATATGTGTTTATCCTGGCTCCAATTCAACAATATATTTATGCACAATGCTTAAGTTTAAGCAGGTAAATAGCCACGTTGGCTTCATTTGTGAACATAGAAAGGTGACATTTTTCAAATAAGGCTACAAATAAATTAACCAGCTGTACTTCAGTTATTTTTTACCCACCCTAGTGTTCTGAGTCAAAACTTTAACTATCAACATGACAAAGAGTCCTGTGGCAACTTAAAGACTAACTAAAGTATTGAAGCATAAGCTTTTGTGAGCGAATACCCACTTCATTGGATGCATGCAGTGCCAACTATCAACATGCAATCTGTTTCTGGACAATATGCAAGAATACTTTCTTGCTCAGACAAAATTGGTAGCTGTGTCCATTGCATTGAATATTTCCCCCTAAGGTTAAAAGAAAAGGATCCTTATGTGTCCTATTTTGGTCCTTATACGTCCTGATAGAATAAATTGCAATTTTATCATTGACTTCAATGGAATATGATCAGACCCTTTAGGTTGGTCCAATGGTAATTTTATAGAGCTCCCCATTTCTCTCCTCTGAAAACTGGTTTTAGTGTGAGCTAAAGTTAGCCAGTTTAAACCAAGTGCTGGAAATATTGAATAACAATAATTTAAAAGGGAGAAAAGAACAACCCCTATTGAACAATAAATTCCATAGTACTTACTCCAACACACTAGCTTCTCTCCTTGAACAGAAATGCTGCAATCCATCTCCTTTATTTGATACAGCCAAGGATATTTATTACCTGGCACTGAAAAGAGGAACTGGCTTTCTCTTAAAAAATATAGTCTTCTGCACAGGAAATGTTAAGGCAGAAAAAAAGTATTGAGAGATTAAAAAAAGACTCTTTGAAACTTCACTTACTGACTGGGATATTCATTCCTATTCAGTTACTGAGGCACTGGAGTTAGATTACTTCTTTATGAAATATTTATATTTATGTCTCTTTCTGTTTTCACCTCTGCTGCATACATTATAAAATTTAAGGGACATCTACTTTCTCGGTTGGTTTGCCTGCTCTGCTGCTGATTTTGAGAACTGTCTAAGATTGTCTCTCTCATTTCATTGATGCTACGCCAATATTCTCTGTGACAATCTGCTGGGATTTCCAGAATTGTGTGTTAGTCCTCTCAGCCTCATCAAGTGAGAGTTTTGCATCTCCTAAACTATGTGACAACACCCTGACTCCCTGGCCAATAAACTCTTCAGGACTGTGCTAGTCCAAACTATGCTTTGCAGGTAACAGTGAACCCAATTCCAAAGTTCCCCAGAGATGTCTCCCTGCAGCGTCCAGCCCCCTTACTAAGCATAAACACCTGTTGAAATTAAATGCATTGCTCCTTAAAGAAACAATACCCGGCAGACTGTTATCTTAACTTGGATTAACACAACTTTCCCATCAATCAGTGCACTGAATTGGGTAATACTAAAAGTAAAACAAGTTTATTTAACAAAAGGATATAGATTTATATGAAACCATGTATAAAAACTAAAGCTAGAAAGGGTTACAGGCAAACAAAAGTAAAAATATGCTTTTAAGACAAACATCTGATTTAATAAATCTCTTGCTCAAAGAAGTGTTTCTCACCAATTTCTTTCCCATCATGGTTAACCAGACCCTGGCCAGAACCCTTTGCAGATCTCAAAATGCCTGGGTTCCTTTCTCTTTAGGTGAAGGATGCCAAAATTGATTTCTTTCCTTGCTTATATATTCCAAAGTTTAATGCCATGTTAAAAGAAGCTGAAAGGTTTCCTGGAGTTGCCATGTCCATCTCTGATGGAAACTGTTAAGTCAATGTCTTTCCTCACTTGCTCTCTTGATGGCTTTCTTTACTTTGCATGTACCTGGAATGGTGCTGGAACACTTTTTAGAGTCGGGGAGATGTGCCCTCCTCCTCCCCCATCTGTGCCCCTCAAAACACCTAAAGCTGGGGCTGGGAGCAGGGCCATGATTCCAGAAAGCGGGGAATGCGGACAGGAGTTAGGGAGCAAGGCTGGGACCACAGCTGGGGGGGGGGGGGTGAAAGGGAGGTCTCCCAGGTGTGGGGCTGGCAGCTGGGACCAGGGGAAGAAGATATGACCCCCATGCCACAACATTAGTTCCAGCACCTATTTGTACATGTAGCTTCGTTGTCTCTACCTGATGACAAGGCTGGTTTGACAAGCAAATACACATTCCTTTGTCTAGGACAGACGGGGCTTGTTCAGTTCCTGTCAAACACATTTTAAGAACATAATTCTAGCACATATTTATAACTATTTGTACACGTCCCGTACATAAACCACACAAAAGTTTTGGGATCAGCATGATACCAGTTTCTATATGGTACCTTACATGACACCTGTTAGATATAGAATATGACAACAGTGTGCTAAGTGTAGTAAGTATGTCAGACCTGACTAAAGTTGCTGACACACAGTGATGAACCACCAGTGGGCCACTATGTGACATTCTCCCTATGGGAAAATTACCACACATCCCAACATGCTGATGGGATAGTGAGAGAGAGATAAGGGTGAATGGCATGAAGAAAAAGCACTGTTCTTTTTTCTGTTCCAACCCATATCATATGGCTCCTCTTTGTCAGCTGTTGTGTCTTACAATTTGTTTTGTTGGTTTGTTGCTATCTCTTGTTCCTGTTAGCTGCAGTCACTAATGCTTCACTTTCTAATATAGCAAAAAATAATGAAAATGAAAATAACACAAAAGAAAGGAAACATTTAAAAAAATCAAATCTAGTCTTCCTTCATTTGCTTTGTGATCAATGAAAAAAACAATCACTTCAATCAGTGCCTTAAATAACTCTTCATGAATTACACTTATAAGTGCATCAGATTAGTCTGGGTACACAATTAGATGACTAATTATATTAAAAGTACAACTGGATATTTAATTAGACTGCCACACCTTGGTGTCTGACCAGTAGGTTTCGCCTCTTTGTCAGCAGTAGTTTCTTTTCCATTAAGCACCACCTGCTGAAAATGTTAATGTGTGCAGCACAGCAAATGAGTATCTAAGTACATGTGAGATTGCAATTCTAACATGCACCACAGGAAGGTCTCTTAGAAAATGCATCTTTGGTTCCATATGGGGCATGTGATATCAAAAGAAGGGGTAATTTTTAAAACCCAGTACTCATTTTGGGCTCAATCCAATTCTCATTGAAGTCAACAGGAGTTCTTTTTGTGAACTTCAGTGATAGTTGGATTGGGCCCTTGGTGACAAAGAAGTGATTGGGCACATTACATCAGATTTACTGTCAATTAGATAAGAGTATCAGCTATTTTATGTTCAGTGGTCAGCCATTTTAAGTTCTCTCTGAGGATGTAACGCTTGATTCTTAACATACTTACTATCTTTCTTTGGCACACTGGCAGCTGGTCTGATATAGTATCTCTTGCTTAGGGAATATGCCACATCTCTTGTTTTATTCAGATGACTTAAAGCCTGACAATGAAGCAGCTGCCCTCCCCCCCCCCCCCCAATAACCTTTTGGTTCTCACAATACTCTACAGAACAAAGTGGGAAATTTTCAAAGGTAAATATGGAATTTAGCCATCAATTTCCACTGATTTTTTCAATGGGAGCTGAGCACCTCACTGGACTTCATGACTGAAAATTTTCCCCAAAATGAGTGAGAGTGAATTTATCCATATGGAACAACCATTTCAGGTTTTTATCATCCCTTTGTTGATCTTTTCATTCTGGATAGAGGTAAAATGCTGGTATGGGCTGTTTATGAGCTGGATCTTTGGAACATGGAAGGAAATATTTGAGCTTGAAAGTTAGGAAGTCAGATTGTCCAATCCTATGCCTCGGTTTTAACAGCAGTATGACTCCACTGATTTGAATGGTATTAAAAGTGGTGAAACAAGTGTGGGAAATCTGGTTCAATTAATTCATAATGTTATAATTTATTAATTGTAATTGTTAATTTGTTCCTGGATATTCAGTATATTCACTGAGATGGCAATGGTTCAGCTGGTTACCAAACCCAATATTTGCATAACAGGTCTGTGTCTTGCATATATTGCATCTGACCAGTTTTTACCATCCCTGCTCACCACTAAGAAATATCCTACTCCTCGAATAGCCCTATTGTTTTCAGTGGGACTATTCTTGATTTCGCAGTGTGAGCAAGGATGGTGGAATCTGACTTAGAGAGAATATAATTATTGGGAACATGACAGAAGACATCACACACACACAAAATGCTACTGCATTGTGAACATATATGTCAAGTTTGGTCAATATTGTTGGAGGTATCAAGAAACCTGATCCTTGCTTGGTCTCGCAAGCCCTGTTGACCAAATGTGAAGATGCACCTGATCTAGTCTGTCCATAATCAAAGCCTACTTGGATTTTAAGGGGATAAGAGTTTCTTGAATTCCAGTGAACTTGAACAAATAGCTCCCTTTTGAATGAGTCATTTAAAGAAGAAATGACTGTACAAAACAAAATATTGACAGCAGAGAAGGGAAACAATTAACTGTGGAAAAGAAATTCTGAGCTGTGCATAATATACCATCCACACATAGCACTTGAATTACTTCCTGATTGACATCTTGACAAGTGGACACTGGATGTCGCTATTCATTATGGTGTTTGCTATATAATACTGTACTTGCTATTTCAGATATGGCTTAGTCAATAGATATTATCTCCAGGCTACTTGGAACCTAATCATGTAAAATGTCAGATAAAAACTCCAGGGAGGGCAAGGTTTAATTAGGAAATATCAAGAGTTTCAAGAGCTCAACAGAAATTCTGTCCAAACTTTATTGTACACACTGCCTCCCAGACCTCTCGTTTTCCGCAACAATGACCAGCCTTCTCTAAAAGCTTTTATAACACTTTCCAGATACAAATTCAGTTATTTTTGCTTTACCTGATGGAGATTACCAGTCCCATGTGTTGTGTTAGCTAAATAGTCATGCAGCATATTTGAAGTTTGAATTAAAAGTCCTTACCCTGTGTCACTATCCCCCAGTAGGCTTCATAAATAAATAATACCACCTTGTGGGAAAAAAATCAGACATGGCACTGAGGGAAAAGGTTTTATATATAATGCTGTCAAGACTTAATGATGCGCTGTATACTGGCTGCAGTACTGGTGAAATGCAGGATATTAATTCTGATTTTAAGCTACAATTATGTTCTCTCTTATTTTAAAAATCACTCCATTTACTAGGTTTAATAAGATTTCCAGTCAGAATATATTCCATTTCCTACATGTTAGTGGAAAATGGATGTAGGCTTTATGGAAATATATAGAGAGTTTAGACTGGGTCTGGACCTACTCCTCTTACTCATGTGTGTGGTCCCACTTGATTCATGTGAGAATGGTGACATGAAGAAGGATGTCAGAGTCAGGGCCATCATTATTTAGAATCACTGTACCATATTCATTTATAATATATATCTATATCTATATACTTTTTTCTGCTCTCAGTGAAATTAATGCAGCGGGTTCTGGTCCTAAACTGATCACAATTATAACAGGTAAACCTCAAAGGATGCAGAAGATCAGTTTGTTGAAGCACAAAAAAAATCAGCAGAACCTTTTGGATCCCCACACTATACTTTTGAACCCCAGATTTGGGAGGCTCCTCTAATCCCTGCTGCCAGGATATACTGGCACAATTACAGCTTTCCTTGAGTGTAACGGGCAGATTTCATTCCCACCAATGCCAGCCAGACCTCAATTCAAGTCAGTTTGTCAGTGTTGCAGAAATCAATGCTGATGTCAGTGATATAAATGTCATTAGGATCACAGGCAACTAGTAAATGCAGATAGTAAGGGGAGGGGCACAATTTAAAGGTTATGGTGGTATGCAATGGGGTTCAAATCAGGTATTCATGAGACAAAGGAGTTTTAGTTTCTAGCACTACTTTTGAGGTCACATTTTACAGTAGATGGAGACTGTTTTGAAAGAGAGCTTGTGGTGAGAGAGTCTATACCTTCCCACACCCCAAACTCTAGGGTAACAGAGTGTGGTTCTCTCCTTCTTTGCAGACCACTAACTTTAAGCTATTTTCCCAGCCTAAGTTAAATCCTGTCTCCCCAAACCCTCCAAACTTGACCAGTTAGGACTTGGGGTCCGCTGCCACCATTCGTGTGAGTCTCCAAGACCCTGGAGGGGAGCACACGAACACCCTCAAACCCCCCTTTCCCTCTCCCTGAGAGATAGGGACACTTAAGGCTTCTTCCCTCTTCCCTGATTAGCCTAAGGCAAGGTAAACAGCACTCCGTCTCACTCCCTGTGAGTCTGCCAGATTCAAAGCTCAGATCACTTTACTAGAATTACCAGACAATTCTTATAGGTATAAAAAGTTTAATAAAGAAAAGAACAACTTACAGCTAATACAACTTTACAGATATAAAGCTTCCTACCCCTCTCTCCAGATGTCTCCCCCTGAGAGGGTAGTGACACTCTAGACCAGGTACAAACTTATGAAATCAACTTTACTTACGGTTCAGCTACTTATGAATATAGGAAGGAAAAATAGAAGTTTTTCTCCATAGCTAGAGAGAGAAGAAGGTGGGTGTTACCCAAAGCTGGGACGGAAGGAAACTGAAACTAAACCTCCCTCCACCCTGCCTCGTGGAAAGGGGCTTTTACGTCACACTCTCTCTCTCAGGTAAAGTTAACCCCATACAGGCAAAACAGCACTCCACACTTATAACATAGCTATACATTAGAAAACTGTGAGTTTATGTTTTGTAGGTGCATTAAAAATCTTATGAAAGGTGTCCTAATATATGCCTAGCATTTAGACCATTTGTACGTTGCTGGCTCTGACATTTGAGATTCTTAAAAATTAGAGCGCTCACAGAAATTCTTCTGCATTCTGTCATTTGATTTTTTGGTATGCTCACTGGTATCTTAGACTAAAGGGCCAGAATCAGTCTTGTGAATAAATATAACCCCAACACAATGCTAACACAACTGCATACAGCTTTGTAATTACTGCCAAAGTGAGGTTTTGATAGAAAAATAATCTATCTTTATTTTAATAATAGGAATGAAGTCCTAGCCCTCATTTACATTCCCAAGCAGTAAGATAACAAATGATTTATATTAGCACACTAGATGCATATTAATTTCTTAGGCAGTGTCGAGGAATTTTCCTGATTCTAATGGCAAAGATGCAAGCAGACCATTAAACAGCATGGAATGAAAACATTGCCACTGGGGTGAAAGCCCTGAATAACAGTAGCAGCTTATCCCTTCAACGAGTTCACATTTCCCAGAAAAATTCCTGTAGCTGCTCAGAGATATGGTCATTTTACCTGCATTCTGTCGGTTAGAGAAATTCAATGGAAGATGGCTGCCAAGAGACATACACTGTCTCGCAGTGTGCAAGCAGGCAGTGAAGTACATCGCTGGGCACAGTTTGTCCAGGGAGAACAATAGAAGGGGTACTTAGAAGCAAATTAGAAAGGTCTTGCTCAGATAGTGCACAAAAACGTGTCACTGATTTGGTATCTAGCTGGCTTTGAACCCTGCCTAAGTGAATGAGAATTTTATGCCACTGAGCTGCTATATCCCCATCAAACCAATGAGACGGCTGATCCATCTTTACTTCTGTATTCCTTATTTAAAAACACCAGCCATGGGCTAAAAATGTGACACCTGGTGGATGCCTGGTATAACGTGCCCCGTGATAACGCGGATTCGGCTCCCTGGATATGTCCCTATGTCCTGGCACTTGGCGGCGCCAGTGACAGCTTCTCTCCCTTGCTCGGCAATGCCTGCAGCCCTACTGTTCTCTGTCCCCGGAAGGCGTGGGCTGCGGGTACCCTCCCCTGCTAGGCAGCGCAGAGAGAAGCCGCGGCCCTGCACCTGGCAGGGACAGAGAACACCGGTGCCCGTAGGCTGCAGCCCCTGAGTTCTCTGTCCAGAGAACCCAGAATTTTTTTAAAACATTCTGACAAACCCCACTATAAGGCAACCCTGCTTTTAATGCGATGGGATTTTTTGGATCTCAACCATCGTGTTTAATGTGATGGTATTTTTTGGATCCCAACCACGGGGTTTCAATGTATGTATCCATGTAACACTCAGCCACTGCAGGGCTGGGTGCAGTAAAGTGACACTCAGGATCACTGCATACTTCTTGTGTATTTTGCACCTGGTGGGAGAGAGCAGCTAACAGCACCTTGTCCTTATCCTTTCTTGGCAAACTCTTCTCAGTGAACACGTTGTCATCAATGCTACTTCCTTTATTTCCAATGTGAGCTGGAAGTGGCTCTCTTGTTAATAGCAAGACCACCAACATGCTACTTTGGGAATAGGGTGCAGATACTGTGGACCCACAGAGTGCTAATGCAAACAAACTACTTGACATGTCCAGACTTCTTCAATCAAAAGACTTTACATATGAAATGAGGTGCCACCGTGGAATGTGCTGCGAAGGGCATAGCCTGAAAGGAGGCCATCAGTTAAACATGCTGTGCAGCTCTTCCAGCATTACATACAATTCACACTCCCAGCAAAAAAATGAGAGGATTTTGTGACTCTCAGAGGAGCCTAGAGTCAGCAGCTGCTTCTGTCTCAAGCTATGAGAGGAGGTGAATAATGAAAATCAAAATACACATTGCTGGAAAACACACCCACAGCCCTGCTTATTATACAGATAGAGCAATTTCCTTCTTTAAAACCTATACCTGAGGGAAGAATGCATTTTTGGGGCTATGAAACTGACCCACCTTGTCTAGATGAGGATATAGGTTGTACTGAAAAAAACATGATCGTTTGAGCATCTTAGCAAATGCATTTTAAAATACTGCCCTTTTCCCCAGTTTAGACTTGCCCAATCAGAAGAGAGGCAAGGAACCAAGGAAAGGGCATTGGATATGTTAGACAGTCCCAGTTCATACCATTTGAGCATCCAACCAGAGAGCTCAAGCAGTTACACTCCAGTCCAGCGAACTCAGCTGGCCCATGGCCTTGAGCTGCTCCTATCAACCCCAAAGTAGGAGCCTTAGTAAGGTGAAGTTCACTTGTCTGCAGACACGATGGCATGAACAGAATATCCCTGGGAATTGTGGTCCTCCCATAATGAATCGTAAGGGATTCATCATGGGAGGGAGGAAATCCAGGGTATTTTAATTCTGACCTGGGATCATGGGAGGGCAATGGAGTGAGTGAGCAAGCATTAACCCCTGGGCTACTACTACATACACAGACTCTACTCCGCTCTTTTCCTACAAACCAGAGAGGTACTTGGTGCTTCTCTTTGTTTCAGTCTTAAAAAACAACAACAATAAAAAACAGGCCCTCATCCAGCCACACCCCCGTGGCTGTTTCCTTGCTGTGGCCATCCTCCTTCCCCCTCCCCAACCAGACTCCCAGCCCTATCCTATGCTGTCCCCCCTCCCCGCAGGATCCCCAGGATCATTCCCAGTGCTCCCAGAAGTCCCCACTACTTCCATGCTCCCTCCCTCTCCTAAGCCCTCCCATTTACCCTGGTCACTGTAAGAAAGAAGTTCACCAAGCCAGGGCAAACAGCTTCAGCACACAGGCGAGTACTCTCCTTCTGGCCCCCGAGACAGGTACTCGAGCACAGCTGTAACTTCCCACCCCCTCTGGAATGTGCCTCCCTTTGGCATCTGGGGAAGGACGCATGAACATTTCTGCCCCTCCCTACCATCGCCTCTGATTAGGATGGAATAGGTCGGATTTTTCTATATGATAAAATTTTATTTTAACCACCCCCAAAGGAATGCTGGAAACCCGTCAGCTCATAGATGATATATCCTTCCTGGGCTAGTGGCACGTTACTGAAATAATTTGGGATCCTGTAGATCATTGGTGCAACCAGGGTCCTATAGTGGCACCAAATCTTATGTAAAGGGGGTCATAATAGGTGTCTATGACCAGGTTATGGATTGCTGATTATGAATATGCCATTGATATGTGTGTATCAATTTTGTAGTTGAAGTTGGCTCTGGACTGTCTGTTTTTCCAAATATTGTGCTCTGCTGGGGGGGGGGGGGGAAACGGACATTCCAGAGTATTGGGCTCAGCTTTGCTTGAGCTGCCTGATGGCCCATTAAAGGACCATCAACTACACAATGAACTTTGTCCACACCCAAGCTTCACCAGGAATGTGACATGCCTGGTCAGAAACTGAATCGTGGAGAGTCTGGTAAGTGGACCATGTGGCTATGGACCTCCATTTTGCAACTGGACTCTGCATAAGAAGGAGGAGGGGGGTCTTCGCCCACAAGAGGAAGTCTATAAAACCTGGGAGACACTTCCTCCATTTTGTCTTCTACTTCCAGTCTTCAGCCTGCCTTGTTTCCAGCTCTGGATGGAACTTTGCTACACAGGGGAACTCCAAAGGCTGCTGACCCATCCCTGGAGGGGATGCTTTCCAGAGACTGTGATTTGAACCTGCAGTTATTCTACCTTTGCTGCAAGCCTGAACCAAGAGCCATTACTGCATGTAATTTATTTCTTTTAACCATTCCTAACCCTCACCTATACCTTTTTCCTTGTGTAATAAACCTTTAGTTTTTAGATTCTAAAGGATTGGCAACAGCATGATTTGTGGTAAGATCTGATTTGTATATTGACCTGGGTCTGGGGCCTGATTCTTTGGAATTGGGGAGAACCGTTTTCTTTATTTGGGGTATTGGGTTTCATAACCATTGGTCCCCAGGGCAGGTGGCTGCTGGTGGTGATACTGGGAACCTGGAGTGTCTAAGGGAAGTGCTTGTGTGACTTGTGGCTAGCCAGTGGGGGGAAACCAAAGTCTTTTCTGTTTGGCTGGTTTGGTTTACCTTAGCGTGGAAAAACCCCCGCTTTGGGCTGTAGTTGCCCCTTTGGAAACAATCTGTCCTGATCTGACACTCACAGTTGGATCCCACCAGGAACAGCACCATCACAGCTAGTCAACCACAGTAGGGCTGTTAGCTCCCCTCCGAACAGAGAAGCCATGGTAAGAGTTCAGAAAAACACTAGCTTGGTATCAGCACTTCACTGAGATGAACTATCCAATCCTCATATACCCAGCCTATGGGACAAAGTAATTGTCTGACATAAGTCAATCATAATATTTTAGGGCAACAAAGTGTGTCTTTTTGGAACTAATTCAAAAATATTTGCTTGAGAGACCAAACAGTTTTCTGTAAAAGGATTTTAATATGTTGGAAGGTTTATACAGCTGGGGGTGGAGGGGAGAGAGACCTGTTTTGCAGGAACTTTAAGACAGCTCTGCTGTTTGCTGCAGCTCTGAAAATAACATTGCTTTTGTGTAAACTTTTCTATTGTCCATACATCTCTAAGTGAAACATTAATAGAAGCTATATTCATAATTGTAGATAACAGGAGATTAGGAAGCAATATTCTGATTCCCTGCCTCTGTTTCAGTAATGAATTACACACTCCAGAAGTCCAATCCCCCCTTTTACCCCTTGGACAATACTTTTGACAGCAATCACATCTCATCGCATAGATAGTGGAAAGTATAACTGCTTGCATAATGCCACTAATTGAAAAAGTAAAATCAGTCAATTTCTACCATAGACAAATTAATATCACAGCTTTGTCTAACATAACCTAACACAAAAATTAATTGTTTTGATATGTTTATCTTTGACATTCTGACACTCATTACTGTACTGTATTTTGCAGGACACCTGAAACATTTACTAACTATAGATGAAAGCAAAATATTTTAAATTGTATTTGTGTGCTGAAACAAAACATAACTTCCTTCTACTTAAGAGGGAAGTACTGTTTTATCTCATTATGCCAGTAGACTTGTAACTATGTGTTTTGGTGCACTTATTGGCCTCTCACTCCTTTGAAAGTAGCTGAAAGCTTTAAAAGCCTCTAGTTAGCTTGATTAGACAGTTGCCCTTTGTCTGGCATTGATTTCTGGATTTAGAGTTTATCAAGAGGTCACCTAACAATTTTTCTCTGTACAGTGTTGGCAATTAGCCACTTTCTTGAATGATTAAAATCGAGGAACAATACAAAACTAAGGCTAATACCATGCTGAAAGCCAAGCAACTTTTTTTGATATTGTAAAGTTGGTTGTTATAAAGAAGAAAATAAAAATAGGTTTGAGTTAATCTGGAGTTATGTGTGGGATTAGTACATTGTGTTCTTAGAAGGTGACAGAAACAGTATTTTTTCCTAGGTAGTGAAGGGATAATGGTGGACTTTGAGATAATTTTCCTCTCTTGCTCTTTTTACCATGTTTTTCTGCTTCTCGCATTTCAACATTGATTTCCCATATTCTTTTATACATACACTAGCGAAAATACCCGGCGTTGCTCGGGTCAGTCGGAGGTGGGGAGGGAGCAGACAGCTGAGCGAGTGTGGGGTCCGTTGGAGGGGGGAGGGGGCAGAGAGCAAACCTGACACCCCCACCTCACTTACCCCTTGACCAACCCCGACTCACATTTTCACCCCCCCACCCAAACCCAACACCCCCACATCTCCCCCCTAACAACCCCAACACCCCCTGACCAACACCCACACCTCACCCCCCATAGACCAAACCTGACACACCCACCTCACTTCCCCCCCCCAACCAAACCCGACACCCCTACCTACCACCAGAAACAAACCCGACACCCACACCTCACTTACCGCTCGACAACCCCGACCCCCCTCCTCACCCCCCTCACCAAACCCAACACCCCCCGACCAACCCCAACACCCACACCTCACCTCACCCACCCGAACACCTTCCAACCCCCCCAGACCAAACCCGACACATTCTTGCTCATTCCAGAACCTTACAGAGTAATAAGGGATGTTGTGCATAATTTACCAACAAGTTTAATGAGTAATCTGGTCACTAGAGGCAAAGCTGTTTGTAAATTATGCAAAGTATTTTAGAATTAATCTAAGAAAGCATTTATTGGTATTGGCAAACCCCATCGAATTTACTTAGTCATATTTGTGGACATTAACTCAAAGCTAGAGAAATTTTCAGTCTTAAATTATGGGACTCAACCTGAGATTCTGTGCCAACTCAAAATCATGATATTTAATCTTAAATATGAGATTACTTCATATTCTGGAGGTGTTTTAAATAGGGGGATTATCTCATGTGGCAGATAGTCTCTGGGCCTTCTAAAATTAGGGTAGTATTAAACTTGATTGGGCTGACTCTCTTTTATGCATTGGCTGTTCTATGGGGTTTTGGCAGTACAAAGAGGCCTTCCTTGAAGTGGAAGTAAAATTATGTTTGCACCTATTTTGAGGTTGTTTTTCATATCATAACTAGAGCATTAGCATAAATGAAACTGAGGATATGTGTACACTTAGAGCTGAGGGTATAATTTGCAGATTGAGGAAACCAACCCATGCTATCTCTGACTGAACTAAAATTAGTGTAGCCAATTCAGAGCTACAGGAGAAGGATGGTCCAGTAGTTAGATGCTGGTTTGGAATTAAAGAGACCCAGATCCAATTCCCTGCTCCTCCACAGGCTTCCTGCATGACCTTGGGCAAGTAAATTAATCTCTTCCTGCCCCATGAGTAAAGGAAGGCAGAAGATGCTGGAAGTGCACCACTGGATAGGTAGGTGGTGGGAGATTTTGATTTTGTGGAACTTCAGTTCACCTTCTATGAGGGAGGGGGATATTGAATATGCATGGCCTCCACCTCAATAGAAGGGGAACCAATCTCTTCAGGGACAGAGTAAGTTACACAGGAGAAGGTTAAAATGCTAGCAAAGGGGGAAGGTAAAAAGGGGGAAGATATAAGCACTAAGAACAAAAGTGAGATGTAGTGAAGGAAATAAATAAAAAAAAACAAAGGTCACTAAGAAACAGAAATTTTATATACCAATGCTAGGAGCCTGGGTAACAAACACGAGAAATTGGAATTGCTCATTTAAGGCATAAATTTGATCTAGTTGGTATTACTTGATAGGTTGTTTGTCTCTATTGCAATGTTAAAATTAATATTTGTACATATTTTAGGAAGGATCTAGTGGCCAAAGGGGAGGGGGAGTGGCCCTCTATGTCAAAAATGGTATTACCTGTTTCCAAGTCACTAATAACTTGGAAGAAAATTATCTTAAGTGCTTATGGATCAATGTCCTAACAGATAAAGCACAAGATGGGGTGCTAATTGATGTCTGCTACAGTCTACCACATCACACTAGGGAACAAGATAACTGCCTCCTTATGAATTTATCTATAATGCACAGGAATATAAGCAGCATGATCATGGGGGACTTCAATTTCAGTGACAAATGCTGGAGGTGTCATGCTCCCTGTACTAAGATATCCTCAATATTATAGATGACAATTTCCTGAGTCAAGAAGTGTTTCAGCCAACACAGAGGAAGTGTTTATTAGATAGAGGGACTAATCACAAAACAGAAAATTATCAATACCTTTGGTGCAAGTGATCATGACAAGCCGAAAAATGTCCAGATCAATAATATATACAATTATGAATGAGGAGGAAGAATTTAATCAGCCAAATGTGAATGATAATTGGTAATCTTTTAAGAACATCTTATCAGATTCCCAAAAATCCATAATCCCACAATCAAGGAAGAATGTCATACTGGGTATAAAATCAAACTGGTTCAGAGGGGAAAACAAAGATAGCTATAAAAATAACAAAAAAATATAAAACAAATGGAAGAAAAGTAAAGTTAATAGTAATGAATATAAATCAGAAGTTAGGAATTGTAGCAAACTGATAAGGGAAGCAAAGGGACAACAGGAGTACTCTATGGTCACCAGAGTTAACAATAACAAGAAGGAGTTAAAAAAAAAAAGATTAGAAACAAAAATATATTCTCAGTGGTATCAGTCCATTACTAGACGGAAATAGGAGAGTTAATAATAATGCAGAAAAGTCAGAAGTGACTAATAAATATTTTTGTTCTATATTTGGAGGGGGCGGGGAATAGATGATAGGCTGATCATATGCTAATGAGAACACTCTTGCCTTTCCACTAGTTTTTCAGGAGGTAGTTAAAGAGAAGCTACTAAATTAAACATTTTTATTTTTGCAGGTCCAAATCACGCCCGATCCCGTCTGATCTCGGAAGCTAAGCAGGGTTGGGCCTGGCTAGTACCTGGATGGGTGACCTCCTGGGAATACTAGGTGCTGTACGCTAACACCTGGCAGTAGGTATAAAATGCCTCCAATGACAGGTGGAGCGATGCATAGGTTGGAATATACCCCGGTCGTATCACTCGTCCTGTCCGAACTCCGAATGGAGGTGGACATGCTGACCAAAGTTGACCCTGCCATAGTGTGGGACTAATGCTAAGAAAAACAACAACAATGTATAGGTCCAAATACCTTGCATCCAAGAGTTTTAAAAGGCCTGGCTAAGGAGCTCACTGGACAATTAATGCAGATTTTTCAATAAGTCTTATCACACTGAGGAAGTTCCATAAGAATAGAAGAAAGCTAATGTTGTGCCAATTTTAATATATTTAAATGGGATGACCCAGGAAATTATAGGTCAGTCAGCCTGACTTTAATCCCAAGCAAGGTAATGGAGAGGTTGATAAGGGATTCTATTAATAAAGGATTAAAGGGTGGTAATTTAATTAGTGCAAAACAACATGGAATTATGGAGAATAGATCGTGTCAAACTAATGTGTATCTTTTTTTGATGAAATTATAGTTTTGGTAGATAAAGATAATAGTGTTGAAGTAATATGGTTGGGGCACTCTTACAGGGAAAGACACTGCAGAGACTGCACTAGCAGTGAGGTTCCCCATTAACCAGTGAATTCACTAAGAGCTGAAATCACTAACAAAGTTATGGGGCGGAATCTCAGAACACAGGATCACAGAAGTGGCAGTGAGCAGCAGCAGCAGCAGAGATAAAAGCAACAGAGGTGGCAGTGAGTGGCGGCAGCTGCAGCAGAGATAACAGCATAAGAGGTGGCAGTGAGTGTCAGGGGATGGCAGAGAAAACAGCAGTAGCTGTGGCCAGAGGCAGCAGCAAGCAATGGCAGAGATAGCAGCAGCTGGGGGTGGGAGTGAATCGTCATGAACACACCTCTGAACTCTGTGTCTGGCTGACCGAGGACCACCAATTATGAATGGGGTGCAGCAGGGAGGAAAAGGAGTGGTGTGTAGAATGGACATTAATTCCTCAGACTTTCACACCACACAATGGGAAATTATGGCAAGGGATACTACCCAATGTACTGTGGGGTAGCTGGTTGCTTATGGTTGCATGATTTTGAATCATGGTTGTGGTGTTTTCCCAAATGAATGCTGGGGTCCCTTTTCCTTTTAATAAAAGTTTTCAAACCACAGACTTGCTTGGGAGTGGGGAAGTCCTCTCCCTCTTAGAGATAGCAGGAGTGGAGGAAAATGTTTGATTTTCCCAGATTACAGGGTGGGAGACGGAGCTAGTTCAATATTCTTATTTGTAAGAGGAGCCGCTAGATATTGAACCTGGCCCTTGTTACTGCCAACACCACCTGGCCAAAGGGTTACACAATTATTATACTTAGCTTGTGTCTTACATAAATAAGTGGAGAGCAACTGTATAGACTGAAGACACACATGGGCAAGAGCTCTGTTTCTTTTTTAATCTTCTCCTTGAAATACCGATCCAAAATATCCAAAAGTCATCAAATCAATATATGGACAAAATGTTCAAGCGTGGTCACCTAAAAGTGGATTTAGATGCCTACCTTTATGCACCCAAATAAGTTTAGCTGATTTACACAGGTGTAAACCAATTTCGCTCAAGAGACTGCCAATTTTGTGCACCTTCTGCTGGACTCTCAACTGTCCACCTGACTCTCTCACATCACAAATGCCATGAAAGCTGTATAGAGTGGCACAGTACTTCAGATACAATAGAGAAACACTAGAGAGAAAAAAGATGATGCCCTCACATGGATGCTCATGGAATAGATCAGATGGAGGAGGAAGGGAAACTGGCCAGTGAGGAAGGGAGGTAGCCCACACATATGGGACTGAGAGAATGTGGGGAGTGGTGACTTCTATGGCTGTATCAACGTGAAAGCTTCTGGGAGTGAATGAGGTTCTTGGATTCTGTGAGTTTAACTTGGTGCTTGGAGCTGAGGTACCTGCCATGCATACATCCACCCTGCAGGAGTGTTATACGAACCATGGTGACTGGCTTACTTAAACATTTTTTCATGTTATTTAGCCAGTTGATGGGAGGAGATACAAATGTTCATTCTTTTGCAGTAAACCTAAATCTGTCTTCCACTCTAAAGTTAATCTGCAGCTTCAGTAGCTTTTTTCCTATTCACCCCATTGAGTTTTAAAAGTGGAAAAGGGTCTAGGTGGCAAATGGCTTGTCATGGTGCTGTGAGCCAGTGTTGGATGGCTGAATCCTGATGACCTCTGAGATGAGGTAATTTGGCAGATATTCAGTGTGGTGATCCCCCAACCAACTATCTAGCATGGCATTTATGCACATGATGTAATGCATCTTCACAATATATGCCAATTTTTATATTGCATCCTTTTAATAAAATCTGCAGATTTCTGGACCTTCTCCCTATACATATGTAAGTGCTGGTCTCTTGCAGCTCATACTGAAGTCTTGTAATTAAAGGCAGCTCAGCCCCTCTACAAATAAAGCTGTTTAGTTCTTTGTTACCCCAGTGTTGTAAACACTTACATACAAGATTATCTTTTTCACATGCAAGCACTCTTATTTAAAATATGTGTTGACAGGATAAGGGCCTTATAATTGGATTTGGCATTAGATGCCTTATTTTTGAGCAAGAGAAGTGTTGGGAGATCCAGAATTAGATGTCATGCAAAAGGATTTGATTAGCTGCAGAATTTTGGAGGAACTGCTTCAACACAGATTGAATGGAGAAGAAGGACTTGAAGAGCCAATCCCATACACATGGGACTAAGGCTATAAGAATATTTCTAAATTCCCAAGTTTGAAAATTGTAGCCATATAAAGACAAAATATAACAAATGTATAACACTGAAAATCTGAAATACACATGAACTAGTAATACACTGACACACAGCAGCAAATTGTTCAAAGGCACTTCAAGTTTAGTAATATGGATTTAGTACAACAATGTAGTTATCTTCCATTACTCCAGATGGCTTCCCAAACAGGTAATTTTGGGGGATAATGTTGGCCTCAATTTATATTTTCTCACTCCTAGATGACAAACTATATTTTACTGTGCTATTTCATTTCCACCATGGTTCCATCAATGAATAATGACTTCTGAGTTGATAGCCATACCCAAAATGGAAAATAATTTTCACTGTCTTTGTTTCTAAATAACCATACTATATGTTCCCTAGGCATTCCCTGTACAAAGGGAATACATACTGGACTAACATAATGTAGTTTCAAAACCTGAAAAAAAAAATTAAGGGCAACCACCATATCTTTAATCGGTTAGAGTAAGTGTTGTCTAATGGACTGCCGTGGAATAAGATTCTTGTCTTGCCTCTGTACTTTCTGACTGTTATTTTCAGTGAGCACATTATCAACACTCTGTTGAACTTCCCTGTCTGGAAAAATAGAGTAACAACAATCTCACAGGGTTGTTGTGAGGATTATTTAGTTTAGTGTTTGCATAGTGCTTCAAATATGTAAAGTTATTTGTCCAGTTGCCATCACTAGAAAAATAAACAGTTACCTGCTCACATCTGAGATAATTAAGCATTTCCAAATAACTTCTATATCCAACTCTGAATAGACAGAAATACTGCATATATATTTAAGTGATTTTTTTTACCCTTCTAATTCTCTTTAAACATATTCTTCATATGTCAAATGCTGGGGAATATAATAATACCACTTACAGTTCTGACATGCTTTAAGTCATGAGATAGAACTGAAATTTTGAAAATTATGTCTTTTAACCACCATGTAGAAGTACCTTACATACTTGTTAAATCACCTGTGACCTAGAGGCAAACCAAATGCCTTATGAAGAAAAATTGCATTTGTTTATAAGTCCCCTGCTGAAGGAGCATTCATTACTTCTCCTCCTCCTTTCTCTTCTAATCCTTAACTATAATTCCTTCATCTGCTTGACTGCCTCTTGAACTTTGACCTTTATTTTGGGCATACAGTTTAATAAGAATTAAACCAGAGCACCTTTACAGGTGGGATCCATTGGCTAATACATTACACTACCAGCTTTTTCTCCTTTCATTTGTCTTAATATTACAACTAATGACATTAACACATCTAATCAGACCACATCAGTTAATGAACCATTCTTGGTAAATGCTGAATTGCCTCTTTGGAGGCAGGAAAGAATCATCTGAATGTTATATCATCTCTGGATTTGCTTACTTGCTTTGAATCAGTCACAGTTTTAACTGATATCTTTTCCTTCCCTGCCTCTGAGTGAGTGACTCACCAATAACCTATGATGTGTCACTTTGTGTTATGTTCTGTCATTTGTATCGATATCATAAGCAAATAACATTGTCACATCATAATAATACCCTGCTACAGATTAGTTTAATGAAAAGCAGTGCACTGCATTTTTAAACTCACACTGCTTTTTGCAGATTGTGCATACTGTGAGATTGCTGAAGAAAATAACAATTATCTAACAAAAATTTTAGGCCCTATTCTCTATTGTATTTTACTTAAATTTATGCCTGTGTGACTGCATCAATTTCAGTGGAGCTAAACCAGAATGTGGAACAGACTGGAGATCAGGCTTGCAGTATGTAATGTGAAATCCTACCTCCAATGAAGTCAATTGGAGTTTGGCCATTGATTTTAGTGGAGCAAAGATTTTATCCTTGGATTTCAGTGACAGCTGGATTAGACCCTAAGGAAAACCGGTCTATTAGGTTCCAATACCATTCCTCTTTCCTATTACTGCAACAGTATTATTACTATGACAGACAAAAGTAAAACTTTGCCTTCTATCTTGATAAGATGAAGAGCTTTCAGATCTCTCTTAGGTTATTTATATCATTTGTAGAAAGCATGAAGGGACAACTTATTTCCACACAAAGACGGTCTAAATGAGTTTTGGGCTGCATCTTAACCTGCTATGAATCTGTAGATATGCATTCCACCAGAGCCCGGTCCGTATCTATACTTGTGCTGAAAGATGAGACAATCTGTAGATCCGCTACGTGGTCATCCATCCATACCTTTGCAAAGCACAACGTCATCTTACCTGCATCCAGGAATGATACCACCTTTGGTGATACAGTCCTCCAAAGTGTCCTGTACCTGACTCCTTAGTATGCACCTCCTCATTAAGTTACTGCTTGTCTCCCATGGTAGAGCACTCATAGGGACATATACGTGAAGACAAAGGAGAGGTCACTTAATTTACAGTAACTTGAGTTCTTCAAGATGTTTGGTTCCTATGGGGACACTACCTCCTGCTCTCCTTCCCCTGTGCTATGAAGTCTTTAGCTTTGTGGAGAAGGACCTGAGTGGCAGTTGTCCTTCTTATAAGCTCTTGTCAGTAGGCACAAGGAGCTGCTCTGTGCAGGCATGCGTCTGTGGAAACTACTCTGCATTCTTCATTTGAGAGCACCTGGGAACACACACATCCTATGGTGGGGAACCTAGTGGGACAAAACATCTTGAACTCAAGTTGCTGTAAGATACATATCCTCTCCTTCCACGTTGAGTTTTTGTTCAAAACTGACTTGATATGTTGAGGCCTTGTGTCTTTTATGTATTTATTTATTTATTATAAAAGGTAATACCTTCCTTAAGAAGTCTTTTGAAATGTTCCAGAAGAATTCAACCTTAATTCTTAAATTAGCCATTCTACCTAACTCTAACCTACACGCTATCCCTGAGTAAAGGGGCATAATACTTTGGGATGTGTTACTATTTTTAGAACTAAACACGTGGCAATTCAGCTACCATAAAATAACCAAGGTAGAAGAATAGTGTTCCAAATTATCTGGGAGCCGCAGACA
The DNA here is from genome assembly GCA_032164245.1 of Sternotherus odoratus. NCBI lineage: Eukaryota > Metazoa > Chordata > Testudines > Kinosternidae > Sternotherus > Sternotherus odoratus. The sequence goes on from JAVMKO010000002.1 coordinate 113,140,597, forward strand.
CCGGACTGAAATATTGCTTCAGTTCCCTTTGGGTTGTTAAAGATTGCCAAGTCTTTTTAAATAATAAACCATCACGTTTCAAAGTAAACATATTAAATTATTCTTAATTGTACTAATTTAAAGCTAGCTGTGCAGAATCTCAAGACAAACATTTGGGATAATGTTCTCTCATTTATTAATAAAACAGCAATTTTGGATGTTACTTTTAACTATGAAGAATTAGCATCTCAGAAAATATGGGTGTTGTATCATAGAATTGTGTAGCAGTGAGCACTTAAAGAACAATTCTAATCTCATCATCAATCCAGAGAATCACACCACAGAGCAAGAAAGTGGTGTAAACACTTGAAGTTGTGCTGTAGTCCTCACTATCTCTGGACACACAGATTGGCTAATATGGAGAGGAATGATCTTTCACATTCAGTTAGTCAGGTGATTGTAGCCTGTCCTGTCAGACAAGGGCCTAACCACTGAGATACATGTTTTTGTCACCCCATGACCGGGAATACTGCAACTCACCTTATAAGCAAAACTGGCTAAATCAAATATATTACACCAATGCTATTCAAACTTCCCTTTCACTTCTGTTTGGAATTCATCAGTCTCTACAACCCATCACCTAACAGTGAGCCTTGGCCAGGTATGTAGACTTTATAATATGTCCTGATGATCAGTAATTCAGCATCTGACAGCATGTGGTGTTAGGGAACTAAAAAAATGATTCAGACTTAGTGAATGGCACTCCACTCAGCTCCCATTTTAACAAATAAGTGAGTTAGTGAGTCTCCTTTCTCTTTTGTTCCAAATTTCCTTCTCAGATATGTGTGTCCAGCTTTCATTTTCTTTGATGGAAGTTGTACATGCATATCAGAGGGGAAAATCTGTCCCTTTGTGTTTGTTGTACTGTCTGCTTCTGGCAACCTGAAATATCAACATTTACATTTCCATACTGAATGGAATTGCATCATCATTTGGCTTAAAAGGGTGTTCTAGTGCCATCTAGTTTGTGGTACAGCATCATGGCAGGAATAGATTCATTTAACTTTTCCTCAACTGATACTTGATAAAAAGAGGTTTTGGTTGAATAGTGAAGATCTTCACTGACAGTGATTCCATCCACGACCTCTCGATGCATTTTGTTGTTTCAATACTCCTCTTAAAGATTTTTCTATGATTTAACTTAATTTTTCACAGCAGCAGTGTAAGCTCAGATCAAGTTGTTTTTTTTCCCTTCTAGAATAATGAGTAATATTGATTAGGCAGTCTAGATCCACTGCTTGCTGATCAATGAGGATAACTCATCCGTGTCCTCTTTAAAATATATATTTACGCATTTGCACACAGTTGAACTGTTTTGTGGCCAGAGCTGCATTAGCAGTGTAAGTAGAAGGAGGAGAAGCACTGTTCCAGAGGGGACAGCCAAAAGCATTATGCCTGCAGATGGGTAGAAAAACATGCTTTCTCTATCTTTTCTTCTGTATAGTATACCCACTTAAGGCAGTCACAATTGGGACTTTTATATTTGTGACAAAACTTGAGCAGCACCACAGCGGTAGCCCAACATCCTGGACTTGAGTTAACTTGACAGATCAATTAAATACAGGTTTTACAAAAATGCTTCTACATGCAATATGAAAAAATCCTCAGTAAAGTAGGTAATATTCTAAAGTCCAAAGAGCGCTTAAGCACCTAATTGCTATTGAAATTCAAGGGTAGACATGTTCCTCACTGTCCCTTTGAAAATTGGCCCCAGTCGAACAAGGGTCCCTTTTTTTTCTCCTTTTATTTCTTCATTCATAGTTACTTTATTTATAAAGTATAAAGTAGGTTTAAAGTAGGTTTTATATCTGATGTTAGAAAAGCTCTAACAACTGCACCCAAAAGCTGAGGGGTTCAAAAATATTTTTACTAGAGGTATTGCCATTAAGATGCATGTACCAGTATATACCCAGATTTCGATCTAATTTGCACCTGTGTAAATCAGGAGATACTCCACTAAAATAAGACAACATACTCCATTGATGTAAATGAAATTAAAATCTAGACCCAGATGAGTAGCTGAAGCAAATGTGCTTGAGAAGGAAGCGATGAGAGTAAAGTGAGTGTTGTAATATATTCATGGCAAGGTGCAATTATTAAACAACCCTGAAAAGTTCTCATTTATTAAAGATTATTTAAAATAGTTTGTGAGATTCAGGCTCTCTTTTTTGGATAACCTGTAGGGGAATTGCTAAAAAGTAGGAGAGGAACTGTAACTATGATCCTTGATTTGGGATGAGACATAACACTCTGCCCATGTTAAATTGTCTCAACATAGGTTCATTGTTCAAATAAAATTGAAGTAATTGAACCATTGATTCCTGGGGGGGGGAGTTGTTGTATGAGAAATAGTAGAGGCTTGAACTTATGCTGAATTTACACATTATCTAACTTTCATTTGCAGAAACACTGATGTTGACTAAACTGTCAAATAATGACACAACGAATATTATTATTCCTACGGTTCTACAAATGTGATTAGATCGGTCCTAAAATAGACCTGTTTTATGTGTATCCATGAGAATTTCAGCCACTGTTTGGAGAATATGTGGTCTACATGGAACTGAGAGCCAAGAGTTTAGCATTTTATTCTTGGCTCTACCACTGACTTACTGTTTGAGCTACAGAAAATAATTTAACCCTCAGAACTGAGGCCAAGAATTTGGCAAGAGTCAAAAAAAGATCAGACCTAGGATAATAAAACTATCTGGAATTCTAAATAATTTAAAAATATTTACAAGGGATGTTCCCTTTGCACCCTTTATCTGGCTAAAGATAAAAGGGGGGGGGGAATCGAGGAGACATGATGGAAGGGGTCTGTTGCCGTTCATCAAATCACAACAAGGAAGGGATTGGGCATATGTACAACAAATAACAGAAATATCTAAACCACTAGACCTGGTGGTAATGGGGGACTTTAATTGTGCATACATTTATTGGAAATATAACACAGCAAAACAAAATTGCCAATAAGGTATTTGATTGTATTGTGATCAACTTTTTTGTTTCAGGAAGTGGAGGAAGTAACCGGGGGGGGGGAGGGACAGAAATTTGAAACTTGATTCTGACCAACAGGGAGGAATTGGTAGTGATTCTGAAGGTGGAAGACAGTTTGGCTGAAAGTTATCATGAAATGATAGATTTCATTATTTTAAGGAAATAAAGGAGAGAGAACAGCAGAATAAGGACAACTGACTTCAAAATAATCAGACTTTAACATACTATAGAACTAGTAGAGAAAGTCCCATGGGAAGAAAATATCAGTGAAAAAGGAGTTCAGGAGAGCCATCATTTTCTCAAGAACACAATATTAAGGGCACAACTGCAAATGATCCTGATGCAAAGGAAAGATAGGAAGAATAGGAAACGGCCAATATGTCTGCATTAGAAACTCTTTAATGGTCTGAAAATCAAAAAGGAGTCCTACAAAAAGTGGAAACAAAGGTGAATTGCTAAGGAGGAGTGTAAAATAATAGTATAAGCATGTAGAGACAAAATCAGAAAGGCGAAGACACAAAATTGTCAGGGATATAAAAAGCAATAAAAACATGTAATTTAAATACACTGGCAGCAAGAGAAAAAAGGAAAATGTAAATCTACTTCTTAGCAAGGAAGAAGAGCTAATAACTGATGATGTCAAGATGGCTGAAGTGTGTAATTTTGATTCAGTCTTCACTAAATAGTTTAATGGTGACCAGATATTCAGTATAATTAATATTAACAACAAGGAGGAAGGAATGGAGGTCAATATACGGAAGAACAGGTTAAAGAAAATTTGGATGTTTGATATATTCAAATCAGCAGAGCCTGATTAAATTCATTCTAGGATACCAAAGGAACTTGCTGAAGCAATTTCAGAGCCTATAGCAATTATCTTTGAAGGACAGTTGAGGTCCCAGAGGACTGGAGAATGGCAAACATAATATCTATCTTTAAAAAAGGGGAAGAAAGAAGCCCTGGGGAATTAAAGGACAGTCAACTTAATTTCAATACCTGAAAAGATACTGGAACAAATTATTAAACAATCAGTGTGTAAGCACCTAGAGGATATAGAGTTATAAGAACTAGCCAGAATGGATTTTTCAAAAATAAATTAAACCAAACCAATTTAATTTTCTTCTTTACTAGGGTTACTGGCCCAATGAATGGTGGGTAGTGGTGAGAGCAGTAGATGTGATATAGCTTGATTTTGGTAAGGCTTTACCAGGTTTACTGATTCCAGTAAATTTATGGGTGTACAGTTGGAGCATGATAATCCTAAGGAACCATGAACATCCAGGTTTGAAACCTCTTGATTATGACAACAGGAGGTTATTCTTCTTCTTTACTTGGTACTGGTGAGGCCTTAGTGGAAGTATGTGCCACAATTAACTAAAGATGTGCCTAAACTGTCGAGAGTTTAGAGAAGAACAACAAAAATAATAAAAGGTGAGGAAAGGTTGAAAAAAACTGGACATTTTTAAGTCTTGAGAAAAAACAAGCTCTGGCAAACTCATGGTGGAAGCAGATTCCACTTTTGTAGACCCTTCACTGAAAATACCTCCAGTCCCATCTAGTTAAAGCAGAGGAATGCTTTCATAGACACCTCAGCTGGTCTTACTCAATGGGAGTCTTTTGGTAACATGGTCGCTTTGGTAACAAAACCCAAGTTGAGTTGGCTTTGTAGATGAAAATGAACTTCTTATTCTACACCTAAAAATGAATTAGAAAGCAGTGTAGATTGCAGAAGTTATGTGCAATGCTGGCAATGCTACCTGTCACCTATGGCCTTTAAAATAATAATATTCCTGTACTGATCTCAAAAAAAAAATCTAAGATATAGGATTCTAGCAAAACCCTTCACTGAATTCAGTTGAAAAGGATGTAGTATCCAGCTGAAGATTTTTCACCATTCATATCATACTTTACTTAATCCCAAGTGAACTGCAGATAGCATTACCAGAGAGAGAAATTCCACTCTTCAGATTGTGTTTGTCACTTTCTCCATTGTCTCCAACATGATTCTGAGTTCATTGACCAGTTACTCTCAAGAGAGCTCAGCAAAGTCTGCAGTACTTTTACATTTTTTTTCTTTTCAGAAGCACCATACATTTTAAATCTAAATCAAAGACAGGTTCACCAAGGGGACAGCTGATTACCTGTGTAACTAGCAAGGATGGACACCATGCTACTCCATGTTGCTAAAACTTTGGTAAACTCAAATTACGAAATCACCAGGTATTACATTATTATTATTGTCTAAAAATTCTGCCTTATGGTTCTGGACTATTTCAGAGCAGTTATTATGGAGCATTCTTTCTGCTATCACAGTTTAGCATTAAGATGGCCAGAGCAGAACAAAAACACTGCTTAAACAATGGATCATTTTAACTTCTGCCTTTCTATAGGCTCAAACACAAAGACTTGAAGAACAGCACAAGATTGATATGAATGAAGCAAAGGGAAATGATTTTGATAAATATCCTTTGTAATGTGAATGGTGCTTGTCTATCACATTTAGTCAACCAAGAAGCACTTTTTAAAAGACAAAATAAATGACTGCAGTGTAGCTAATACAATAACTCTATGTTCCCCTAAGAATCATGCAGAATCTAGCAGGGAGAATACAGCAATCAAGAGCTCCACAGAAAGATAAGGGCGTCGTTCACTTGGGGAGGCACATGCAGCCCCTACTTCCATACTTCCCTCCTGAACCATACACCACTGCCCATCTTCGCTGTCCCCCCCAGGTACCAACCCTCAGGCAGGCAGAAAGGTGGCCCTTTTGGGGCCCTCTCAGTTTCACAGCCTTGGGCCCTACCAACTGTCAAGATATTTATTCTTTTCCACTTGGTGAGCTAGTCGATTTCTGTCACCATAGCTACTGCGGCCTGTTGCTGATTCACTGATTGGTTTGCTGCCCTTCTGGTACCTGACTGTCCTATTTACTGGCTGTTCCAATAGCTCCTAAGTGATTTCTTCTGCTTGTAAATTTAATTCCTGACTCATGCTGAATTGCTCAATTGAGCTTTCCTGTTTAGTCCAATGAGTTTCCTTCAAGGTATAATGCAGCTTCCACGGTTATGACTGAACTTATAATATTTTGAATTTTATCAAGATACTGACATCGTGTCCACAGTGAGCTCCTCACACATATTAATAACTGTATCCTCACAACACCCCTGAGAGCCAGAGAATTATGCCCTGTTTTATAGATACTCTGTCTGTGCCTCCATTCTTTAAGGGATAGAGTGTGGTATTCAGCCATAGCGCTGTAACAGGATATACGCTCTTCTGAAGTAGGATTGGGAAACATTCTGTCTTAAAAGTACAATGCCTTCCACACTCTGTGATTATGCTGGGAGGCAGAAATCCATGACAATCCTTTTGCAGAGAAGGAAAGGGGGCAACATATTTCCCCAATGCAGCAAGCCAATTCTGTTATCCATGTGTGTGAGAGAATCATGGCTTTACTGACTCCCTGCCTTCTTATCAGCAAGTTTCTTCCTGAAGGAAACAACTTCATTGTAGCCCATTCACTTCTTTGTCTGCAAGAGCTGAAACTTTGCTTCCTTACATAAGCTACGCAGAAAGGGCTGAGCCATCCCTTTTACTCCCACTAAGCAGCCACATACGGGACACCACAGTCTAGCCCTAAATAATTTGCCCATGATCAGACAGGAAGTCTGTAGCAGAGCTGAGAACTGAAGTGTTGTATTTTGTGTCCTGATCTCTAACCATCCTTCCTCTCTGGCCTTTAGATATTTTTATTTATTTGTATTGAACAAAGTCCTTTAGTAAAACACTAATAGCTATTCTCATTCCATTAATTTGTTTTGACTAATGCCCATAAACCTGGCCCCAGACTAAAACAGCTACACAAGCTGAGTCAGGCTTTCCATGGAAAGACACACCAAATTTCTCCAGTCCCTACTCCAGGAAAACAATGCCTGACCCTGCTTTATGTAGTGATTGCTTCACCTGTCTTTTAAGCATGCCAGTTATTTACAAAGTGATTTATTGCACCACATACTTATTTGACTTTGTGCTGTAACTATGGTATAGTAATAGGCTGCTAATCATCCTAGTTACTTCTACTGTCTATGTTGTTTGTTTGTATAACTTTATCTGTATTCTCTGTGTTGAACTGCATTTTCAGCTGCTGTATTGTTTTTTTGTAACTTTGAACATAATAAAGTTGATGAAAGATACCCTTTCTCAATATTAAAAGCTAGCAGTATAATAGTAAATTGAACTGATTTTTTAAAAGGGATTACATGTTGGTCTTGACATGATCAAGATATCCACAACAGGTTTTTGTTTCTTATTTTTGACTCTCACTACCTTGCAGGTGAGTTTGATGTGTATTCGTTGTCCTGAATGTTTGGATGGAACACTCTAAGAGCATGTGTTTAAGTCCCAAGTCAGTGGGACATATGCCGTGTTTAAATTATTTTCTGAAGAGGGATGCTTCCGTGAAACAAGGTCAATATGACAAGGGAGGTGAGTAATACAAAATGTGTCTGATGTTTTATAGATCTATTTATTTACACAGACATATGGATGTTGGCAAAGAGTTTTGTAAGGTTCTCTGAATTAGAAGTGGTTGCAGAACTGAAAGAGGAATGTGATTTTATTGGAAATTCTTAAAACAGCTACCTAAAGTATGCCCAACCCAAATTTGAAATACACTGCTTCTCTTAAGCATAACAGTGGACCAGTTTAAATGGATAATTGTACTGGTGAGCACCATAAAAATGCCTAAATAAACAGAAGGAGATTGAGTTGCAAATGAGTGGCCGTTGAGGGGTGTTTATAGGCACATATCTATGGGTGTGTTTTTAAGGAATGAAATGCTGCCAGTTCTGGTTGGTGATGTGTAAATTATTTGCAAATTTCTTAACTGAGTTATCAAATGGTAACTGGAGCAGCAATCTTTCTATTGGCAAGAAATGCCTGGGATCAGAAATATCGTAATCTAGGCCCCAATGAAGCTGAGCCCTTAAGCACATACTTCACAACATCAGCAGTCCCATTTACTTCCAAGGAGTTGTTCTTGCGCTTAACATAAATAAAGCATGTGCTTAAATGCTTTGCCAAATCATAGTGTTGTAATCATAGGGCTGTAAGTAATCTACTAATTTTGCACCTATGTTAATGATTTAGTCTGGGGACAGGAGGGCACTTTGAGAGCTAATAAAGAGAAAGGAGCTAATTTCATCTCATTTCTGTGCCTAAAATAAGGTAAGCATGTTGTAAAGAGTAAGCAAGTAAGTCTTGAATGATTCCTCAGTAGGCAAGTGTGATGCTGATAGAGCAGCAGTTATACCCCTTTGAACATCTCACTTACTCCCATGCTGTTTTCCCCCTTTTCTTGTAAGGCCTTTATATAAATAGTGTCTGACTTTAACCACTGACCTCTGAGAGACCCAAGTAAACACTTCCCTTTACAAAGACACTGTCTTTAGCATATTTTCTCTTGTGTGCTGCCTGGATCCCTGGTGCTTCATGCCTAATCAGCAGCCTGTCATTTTGTATTTCACAAAAGTCCTTTCTGAAAACCCAGATAAATGGTGTCATATGTATTGCTATTATCAGCCTTGCTTGGGCTATAACCTCAATGTCATTAGGCAGTGGCTTTAGCTTTTTGAATTTCTCTTGTCTCATTTTGTCTTACTGAAATGGTTGCATTTTAATGTAAGGATATTGGTTCTAATGCAATAAAAACCAACTTGAACCTTCCCTGAATCTTACATCTTCTAGCTATAAAGAGTAAAACGTATACCTTCATACTGGCTGCTGCTTTTTTCACATCAGGGAAAATGAAGAAAGAATACATTTAAAGAGCCAGATCTTTGAAAAAAAAAAGTTGGGGGTGTGAAATAAGATGTACAATCATTCTCTCTCTCTTTATATGATCTCAGAAGAACAGAGTACAATTACCTTTATGGGTGTGTTAATTGTTTTAATATGTGTCATATTAAAAGTCTGATATTATCTTAAGTACTTGTAAAATTAGGCATCTAGGTTAACTGGACCTGTGGTCATTTCTGAGTTGGTTAAGTTTATGGCTAAGTCTCTGTAAATGAAAGGATTTTATTTTTATGGTCACTGCTAAATTTCACATAAATTGCAATAAAATCATGGAGGAATAGGCTGCTGGAATGTTTATGTTAACACTGCAACATTTTGTTTTACAACAGTGATGAAAAGGGCATACTGGGTAAACGTTGTTTTTGGTTTTTTCCCTTGTTTAGAAATCAGCTTTAAAAAAAACCTATTTATTTCTTCTGCAGAAATTGCTGGGACTACCAAGTTCTTTCAATGTGGATCTTTCCATTAGATTTCAAATTTTCACATCAAAAGAACTTGTAGTACCCATTGGCCTTGGAAAAAACAAAATTGGTGGGTCAAAGATATTACGGTGAATTCTTATGATCAGAATAATTCTTGCATGCTATTTAATGGTCATTTACAACATGCAGGGTGTTACCAATTTTGCCCGTTACTTTGGGGTATGCTTATTTATTAGGGTTACTCTTCTGGGTGTGTGGGGGTGGGAGTTCTGTAATTCTATCACTGTACTGCTGGTGTCACTTGTATTCTCATATGGAGCTCTACTTCTCCCTTCTGCAACTCCTCTCCCAATGGAGCTATCCTGCAGGACCTAGGTTTCCCAGGGCTGGGTTCTTCCTGCCCAGAATCAGATGAACACACACACATTAACAGAGCACACCTGAGAGGACCGGGTCAGTCAGGACTCCCTGTATTCAGCAGGCTGGAGTCAAGTAGAACTTCCAAGCTTCCACCCTCCTATGCCACAGGCTCAGCAAGTCCCTATCCTCACTTTCATGTTCTGGTAGTGATCCACTTGATGAACAAACCCTACAAGAGTTGTGGGTGCTGAAGGGATCTTTAGCTTAGGTAAGAGGAGCATCGCTGCAGAGCAAATAGGGAAGCCAAAAACACAAAAAAGAGAAGGAGGGAGGGAACCATCCATCTTAACCATAAAAGTTATTTATTGCTAGGTAGTAATCATACTAGAAGAGCTAAACAAACAAAATAGTTTCAATATTAAATCTAGCTTAAATGTGACTACACAAGTCAGGGTTAGAAAGCTATGCCTGGGGGTGGGGTGGGGGGCGGGGGAGGGAGAAGAGAAAGAAAATTGGGTTCTCACCACACTGTGAAGATTGGGAGACCCAGAGAGAGACAAGTCCAGCCTAACCTCATTACAATTATCAAAGAAGGTGGGGGAAGGGAGGGGAATGTAGGGAGAAAAGCAGGAAGTGAAAGCTTGATTGGCTTTTGGTGTTCTTATGTGTGGGACCAGAATTTCAGCCACTTTATTTTTAATATTGTGACTCACACGTCTCAGAAACATTTGTACCATTGACCATGGATCTTCAAAGGATATCCAGAAGTGAAGGAACTCATTTTTCCCTTTTCCGTCTTATTGTCAAGTTAGAGATTAATCCAAAGAACACTGTAGTTAATCGATTCTTCCAATTAATTAGGCCTTTTCTGAAGAAAGACAAACATTGCTCTTTTCTCTCTCCCTGTTGTCTCCTGAAGTGGGGATTTCATTTTCTTTCTCTCTGTGATTTGCCTCCTTTTCTCTTTTAGTTGATGTTAAAGATGAGTTTTATTCTGTTGTGCGTCTTGGGTGTTTCACATCCTATTCTGCACGATGCAAATGTATATCACAATTTTCTCCTGGGACTGGCTTTCCACTTGTGTAAAATATGAAGCACATATAATGGATATAATGATAGTTTAGCAGACCAGGTGGGAATGGGCACAATCGCATGAGCTCATAATGACCTGAGTGACCCCCTCTAGTTCATAATTTATCAACTGAGGACAATTCCTCTAGAGTGCCATAATAGTTCAAGTTTGGATAACAAACATCTGAAGGCACTTTAGACAAAATTTAGAAGCTTACCCATTTGCTATGTATAAATATAAAGAAAGCTGTTACATTATTATTTACACAGTGTAAATATATTCAAGTCTTAAATACTTAACAAAAACCATTCATTTGAACAGTTTAAGGACACTAACAGGGCATATCAGGGTTCCCCCCTAGGTCCTGCATCTGCTCTGCTCCAAAAACCACTCAGAGACCACCAGCAATCACCAGTTCAGTTTATTCAGATGGTGCAATCCCATCCCCTTCTCACAATATACAGAATGGGGGTTTCATTCTAAAGGACTTCCCAGCCTCTGCAGCCAGGAGAGGAGAATCACTCCTACTCTGTGATATTTCCCCTTTTCTGTCTACCCGCTTTGGCTTCCTTCCTCTGACTCTTTTGTCTAGCCTCAGGCTAATTAGGTTGGCAGCTATTTTCCCTTTGCCAACCAGGTGCAGATTCCTCTAGCCAGCTCCAATTTAATTCCCTTAATTAGTGTTAGCATTACAGAGGGCTGGCTTAGGAGTCCCAGCACTGTACCCTGTCACAGTACTGGTACTTAGAGCTCAGACTGGCAACCTGGTCAAGTGAGGAATTTTGTCAAAAGGAAAGGAAACATCTAGTAAGAAAGAACAGTTGAAAATGATATTGGTAAACAGTTTGACTGATTTTATACAGGAACATGGTAACAGACCCTGGAAACCAGGAGCCTTGGCTGGCCCCAGAGCATTCCTGCAGCTCTGTAAGCAGATGGTAGCAATGGCAGTAGATAAAGAGAGATTGGTTAAAGACAGAAATAGAATATTTTTTTAAAATCTCATGTTGAAAAAAACAGAGATATCCAGCCTGAAGGCTGAGTCAGACATGCACCGGGCTCAGATAGGGGAACTGCACAAGCAGGTGTTCAGATGAGTTCCTGTCTGCATCCTGTAACACTTGCCCATACCAGTATTGCCCTGGCCTCTTCTTTTGTCATTCAGTTTTGCATGCATTCTAAAACAATGTGCATATGCTCACCTTTTGGGGGCGAAGCCAGACTTTGAGGCACCTGCTCCCCTACTTGGTGTAAACATTGCTTGTGCCAATCAGAAATGAACACAAACAAGTTTTGGGCCCCGTCCCCTATGACACTTCTGTGACGTCATAGTTGGTACTTATGGACCTGTCTGCCATGTGCAGACAGGGAGAGGAGAAAGAAAACCGAATCCAGTGTGCCCTGTGTACCCCGTAACCGAGCCTGATCACCTCGAAGCCTCCCTCTCTGCTCACGTGTTTTCAAACAGAGCCTCCACATTTGCCAGTTGTTATGCGTTGGTTTGTATTTGTAAGTATCAGTTATTACTAAATGCTGCATCTTTGTTTATAAATATTGTTAGTAGATATTTTAGTCAGTGTGTTTTAAGTTTCATTAAGTCTATTATCTAATCAAATGCTGCTCCCTTACCCCTTGTGATTATCCCCAATTAAACTTTAAATTGATTAATTTTAGTTGTGTGTGTGTGTGTGTCTGCAGTTCACGTCGTGACCCATACTTGCATCCCTTACTATATAGTCTATTGCCACGTGCAGCCTGGTAAATAACAAGACTGCAATTTTTCACCCCTGTGAGTCCGTGGCAATCCACAGCAGTGGTGTAATGGTAAGTGAGAGAATAACAGGCTAGAGAAGGAAGTGTCTGGATTGAAAGAAGACAGTGGAGAGTGAAAGAACTTTTAGAATCTTCCAGAAGGATTCTCAAGGATAAGACTCAGGCAGACCATGGGGAATGTAAGAGGCAAGGTTGGGAGAAGAGAAGGGAATAGCGGCTGCAATTAGAGGAAGCTGCAGTCTGGGAAGGGGGGTGGGTTGCAGGAGGGCCCTCACTTGCATCCTTCTTATTATGAGGATGTTGAGGATGATCCCTACTAGCTTCCATTTCCTTTGAGCTCTTCTGGACAATCCCTGTATGGTCCCTTGCTTAAAACACTGGAAGAGCTACAGACATCCACAACCATAGGTGCCATGGGTAAGGAAGATTGGTTTCCAAGGAGGTAACCAAGGAGGGGAAGAATGGGTAGAGGTCAGGCCCTTCTCCCCTGAAAAGGTTAGAGCTGCAGGGAAATTGATTGGTCTGTTAAACTGGAGCACACCCAGCACACTCTGGTGGATGTGGTAGCAATTCCCACTCTCCTCTTGGAGCCAAGATAGGAGCTAGGGGGTTCCGGTTCCTAGATGCTTTGGTTTACAGAGCCCTACTTCTATATTCGTTGTTGCTCTCTGTAGTTTTTCTTGTCTTAGGTTCCCCTTCATTCCTAAATCAATCTTCACACACACTGTCTTTGCCCCCCTTTCCACTTCTTCTCTCTCCTCCCTTCTCTTCCCCAATCTGCTGTTTTTTTGCCTTTGTGTGTTTTTGTTTTGAAAGTTAAGAGTTAAAACCACAGCTGGCTTTACTTTACTAAGGTAAAGTATTTTACTGTCCTTGGAAATATTGTTGCCAAGCAACAGAAAAAAAATACTTTGCTACTGATCCTAACTACTGCCTGGAAAGCAGTTTTTAGAAAAGCAATAGCTTAACAAAAGAAGGATTGCGCTTAAAGATTGTTGTTTATTTGAGAGCTAAAGGGGAGAAAGGAAAGAGAAGGGAGATAGGTGGTACAAAAGTCAGAGCAGAGCCCCTGATCTCTGGTGGGTGGAAATTTGGAGACAGCTCCTAATGTATGAACTGAAGGACAAAATAAATGGCTTTTCCATCCCAGAAATTTTATTAAGGCTGGCTGAGCATGGAGGGAAGATCCTGAGTGCACCTCCCATTGTCTCTCCAGGGAGAAGCCAGTTGCTCCCAGCTCCTGTGATTTAGACACCGAAAGGTTGGGGGAGGTTCACAGTTTATGTGGAGTTTGAAGGAGAGGTGTTTGGATAGAAATTGTTATATGCAGTTGCCACCTGTTCCTTAATTAGTACTCCGAATAAGAACCTGTTTGAAACTAAGGCTGGAGTTAAAACTTTGCAAGACTTAAATGAGGCACAGAGAGTTGTTCCCATTTGCCAAAACATTCTGTATTGGGTAGGGAAGGGGGGGGGGGGGGAAGGCAATTTGATTCAATGGATTTGGGAGAAGAAGGGATCCTGGGAATTGATGTCTTGAGAGAATTAAGAGTGTTAGTTGATTTTGCTAACAGGTCCTATGGGAAACGCCCCCTGACACACCCTGGGAGCCAGTGGAGATTTCAGCAAGCTACTGGAGAGTATCTCTTAAGATATCTGAAGAACTGAAGTGCCCCATGTGGCCCCCAGAAATCCTAGCAGTTGCAGAGAGACACTGCATGGTATCCTGGTTTGCACTCAGACCACGGAAGATAATCTGGAGGTACTGGAGATGCTGTTACAAAAGATTGAGGAAACTGGGTTTAAAATAAACCCAAAGAAAGCCCTGCTCTGGTCCCAGCAAAAAAGTACTTTGGAGTAATCTTGAAACAGGAGTGGCACTTCCCTGATCAACAAAGTGTGGAGCTGGTTCTTAAATTCCATTTGTGCTGCAACTGATGACAACAGAGAGGGAAATAGGAGCTATTCTGAGTCAGAACTATGGAACAGAGCTCCACCCTGTCATATTTATTTACCTTCTAGTTAGGTAGAGAGGGGAATTACTCCCTGTGGAAAAAGGAGTGAGGGTTTTGCAGCATTGGGAATAGCTGGTAAAATTGTCCTTTGTTCTGAAAAGAGACCACTCTCTGTAAAAGATGTACTTGCTAGCAAAATTAACAACAGTAATGTGTCCAGCCTCAGCAGGCCCTAAGCAAATCAGGGCTGATGAATTTGCTGGGTGCTCAAAGGGCAGCTGAAAGCTCAAGAGTCCCCTTCCAGGAAAGAGGGGAAGAGGGACTTAGGCCTGGATGGGTCTGAGAAAAGATAATAAATTTAGCTTAAATGTTCAGTGATACCTCCTGCTATATAGGAAGGGGAAATGTTTGCTTTGCTTTGTGTCTAAGATTGTTAACTGTATAGAGACTAGAAGATCCTGGAGGTAATGCACTCGCGTGTGCTGCTTTTGCTAGCCTTTGGATTGCAGATCTAATCTTTTGGTGATGTGAATCAGGAACCTGTTGTGTTTGCTGCATAGAGAGACTATCCATGAATGACAGTGAAATGTAAAGTGAACAATACCCTTGACATCACTACTGATCCCAACATCCTGGGAGAACAAATCACGCCTTTAGGCCCCTATGATGGATATGGCCCCACTTCAATAAAACTGAAAGGCTTGGATTTGGACAAAGTAAATATTAACATTGGGAATGTGTGAGAACTGCCAATGTATCATGATTTGGGTTGCAAATAGTCTATGCTGGTGATTATGGGATCCCTATCACTTTTGTTGTAACCACATCATCCTCATGTAAACACAAGGGGCTAGTAGAGGAGCAAATTGGTTAGTGGGGGACACTAAAAACTACCCAGTTGGGTACAGTTGTCACTCGGTGGGAACTGACAGGCTGTTATTTAATTATGAAAGCCAAATGTGTTTACTGTGGAATAGCTGGTTCAAAACAATCCCTTTCACCCCCAAACACTGGACAAGAAAATCTGGGGGAGGCAAAGCTACAGATAGTGACATCTGCTTAAAGGAATCTGGAATTGGAAATGAATGCAACAAAAAAGCCCTGCAAGTACAAAACGTGTGTTTTGGAAACAGCTGAAGGGAAATATCACTATGGTATTAACCCATTAGCAAATAATAACTCTATGCTTGTATATATAGGTGATCTTGCTGATATCTTATGCTTCTTGTTAACTACATGCATAAGTAGATCACGATCCCCATGAGAATACATGTTTGTCATGTTATAGTGATTTGGGGGTGTAATTTTGAATTTCAAGTGCCTGAACTTAAATATTATCAGTTAAAATAGTCATATACTTTGTACTCTATGAAAGCTGTATCGCTTGGAATGAATTTAGTTGTTTTACCAATGTTGCTTGTACACTCTGACTTACAGAGCCAGCTGCATGCTAACAAAAAGAGGTACATAAAGTCATGGTCACCATACATCATAACACCAATGAAATTAAACGTGTTTATGAGAATTGGCCAGAATATTAAACTCCAGTCATGGAAGGTATTATTGGGATGGTTCCCACTGGCACAGGGATCTTAAATTTGGCTCTGAATCTGATTATAGTAATTTTAGTGTTCCAATTAATAATGGTCTTGTTTTTCAGCCTGATGACATGTTGGACCTCATTAAAGTTTGGCAATTTCAAGTCTCAAGACAGAGGAGCCAGTGGCTTCTGTTACCATTGCCCTCATCCTAAGAAGGGGAGTATGTGTAATTTGCCACCCTGAAGTCATCAAACAGCTAATCTGGTGTGCTGAGTTTAGGATGCCAACAAGAAGAACATTTGATCAATCTCGGCTGGGAGCCTTGAGTTTTCATTGGATCACAGCTCTGGTGTAACCATAACCCTTGGTGGACTTGACTGTGGCTATGTGAAAACCCCCTTTCAAAAGGAGGTGATCTTCAAGGAGGGGGAAAAATTTAACATGCCTACACCACTGCCCATAGCTGGAATGTCAATTGTTATGTTAATTGCTGAAAGCAACGAGCTTTATTTATTTATAGAAACCTATTTCAGATCAATCTCACCTTTAAACCATATAAAATTTCAGCAATTATCACTGGAACAAGTTAATAACATCCCCAACTAGAATCATAAATACATGGTGTTCCTATTAACTATTTATGTTTAAAAATAAATTGCTATTATTTTAATGTCTCCCTGACTAAATTCAAATATTATCTAATTGATAGGAGTAAAATGATTAAATTACATGTAATATTGCACTCCATAGCTCGTACGGCTATTCCGCCCTGGACACGCCCGATCCCAACTGCTCTCGGAAGCTAAGCAGGGTTGGGCCTGGCTAGTACCTGGATGGGGGACCTCCTGGGAATACTAGGTGCTGTAGGCTAACACCTGGCAGTAGGTATAAAACTGCCTCCAACGACAGGTGGCGCAACGCATCAGTTGGAGTATACCCCGGTTGTATCACTGGTCCTGTCCAAGCTCCGAATGGAGGTGGATATGCTGACCGAAAGCGGACCCTGCCATAATGTGTGGGACTAATGCTCAGGGAAAAAAAATGCACTCCATAGCTCCTTCCATGCTAGAATCTCAAAGGGGCTTTACAAATGTTTAGGAATGTAGGTAAAATATTCAAAAGCAACTAACTGACATAAGATCTTAACTTCCATTTTCAATTGTGACTTAGGCATTTAGGAGTCTAAGGTTCACATTTTTAAAGCATATTCAACCCTGTCTAATTACATCCTTATGTACCTAAATACTTTTAACAATCTGGCACTAAATGCCCAAGTCAACTTTGAAAGTGGAGGTTAGGTTTTTAAATCACTTTGGTGCTTTTGAAAATTTCACTAGTAGTCTTTCAATACCTGTGTAATGAAGTTATATGCTATTATGTCTATTTTACAAATGAGGAATTTGAATAAAGTGATTATCAGGCTTAAATTTTCACATAGCCCACTCATCTTGCTGTGGCACTGACAGATAGCTAGTTCAGGTCACAACTTCAAAGAAAGCGAGGAATACTTGTAGCACCTTAGAGACGAACCAGTTTATTTCAGCATAAGCTTTGTTGGGCTATAGCCCACTTCATCGGATGCATAGAATGGAACAAACAGAAGTAAGATGCAAAGAAGTGTTACATGGACCAATTCACTTGTTTGTGTGGGTATTAAAGAGATGTTAAATGGGCCAGTAGACATAAGTCCATTTACTAGTGCTAATAGGAATCAAAAGAATGCCAAGAGACATTGTAATGGGATCAAGCCAATTCACTGGTCTGTTAGAATAGTTCAAAGAAATGTTAGTGCTGTTGGCTTCACTTATATACATATACACTATGCTTAATTAACCCTAGGTCAGTGGTTTGTGTTAGCATTTAGATGTGAATTTACTTGATGTGTAAAACAAATGAAGAATTGTTTTTGGCCATTGCATAGTGTTTACATCTCTAAATGGTCCTTAAATGGGATTGAGGCCTTAGAAGTGTAAATGAAGAGTAGAACATTGAGTGTTCAACAATGGGAAGTCTACGGATCCATGCTGTGCTATGTTTGCCTGCCTGTTTTCATCTATAAAAGTGTGCCCTGGGAAGGATCCTACATCTCTGATTCATTTGATGCTGTCATGGGGCATTCCAGATACAAGCCAGAGGTCCCCAAAATCATAATTGGGTAACCTTAAGAGAGTATAGGAAACCAGCAAATTATTGCACTTCTACTATCATATTGGACTTACAAACTTTAATTCACCTATAATGGATTTACCTGCTTTAATCTCTCAACAACACTCATTTCTTTTTCTTAGCTAATAAATCCTTAGTTTAATTTAATAAATAAATTGACTTCAGCATTATCTCCAGTGAGATCTGAAGTATACCTTGACCTGGGAAATGTGACTGTCCATTTGGATCTGGAAGAACCTAGCATGTGGTACTTTTGCTTTTAATAACCTCTCATCATAAAGTCCAATCTGTCTGGGTGGCAAAGTAGAGACTACTGAGCCTACGGGCAACTGTCTGTGGCTCCAGTGTAAAATTAGTGTAGTCATCCAGGATGCCCATCTGTTACTGGTTTGGTGAAATCAAATGGTAAATTATACCTCCAGAATGGTTGTGTCTGCCCAGTTTTCTCACAATCCAAACTGAGATTGGCACTCACAGCTGTGACCTATTCCAGGACATCATTATACTCAAGTTGCCAATTTGAGTTCTCTAAACTCCGATCTTTAGGAGACCTGAAGAGCCACTATTTCAATTTACTTTAGTGAGAGCGTTGGGTGCACAACATCTCTGAATATAGACCATGCAAGAGAAATCCTGGACACATTGACGTCCACAGGTGTTTTGCCTTTGATTTTAATGGAGACATGATTTTATTTTGCATGTTTAAATCTGGCCACTTTAAAACTGGGTAAGAACTTTAAGTAAGTAAGTAAGTAAGAACTTTTAAAAAAATTAGGCCTAAATGACTTGGAAAAAATCATTCCATTTCAGCCAGGAAGTTGTTTGCTAACTGATCGCTTTGACTAGTCTCTATTTGCTTTTCATAATGATGATGGTCAGCTAAGCTGAATGATATTTTTCCGCTCCCTGATTGGATGTTCTATTCTTTTAAAATACAAAGATAACAACAAACAATCTATTATATAGTAGCAAATGTTCCCGGCGTTGCTCGGGTCAGTCGGAGGTGGGGAGGGGGCAGACAGCTGACACCCCCTGACCAACCCCAACACCCACACCTCACCCCTGACCCACCCTGACACCTTCCCACCCCCCCAGACCAAACCGGACACCCCCCGGCTCACTTACCCCCCAACCAAACCCGACACCCCCACCTGCCCCCCCCAACCAAACCCAACACCCCCACCTCACCCCCCGACCAAACTCGACACCCCCACCTCACCCCCTGAGCAAACCCGACACCCCCACCTCACCCGCCGACCGAACAGTGTATTTAATAATCTGTGTGCTACACAGTGCACCATGAGCCGGGGGGGGTGTCGGGTTTGGTCTGGGGGGGTGGGAAGTTGTTGGGGTGGGTGAGGGGTGAGGTGTGGGTGTTGGGGTTGGTCAGGGGGTTTTGCGGTTGGTGGGGAGGTGAGGTGGGGGTGTCGGGTTCGGTCGGGGGCGTAAGTGAGCCAGGGGGTGTCGGGTTTGGTCTGGGGGGGTGGGAAGGTGTCGGGGTGGGTGAGGGGTGAGGTGTGGGTGTTGCGGTTGGTCAGGGGGTGTTGCGGTTGGTGGGGGGGTGAGGTGGGGGAGTCGGTTTGCTTGGGGGGATGAGGTAGGGGTGTCGGGTTCGGTCGGGAATAAGTGAGCCGGGGGGTGTCGGGTTTGGTCTGGGGGGGTGGGAAGGTGTTGGGGTGGGTGAGGGGTGAGGTGTGGGTGTTGCGGTTGGTCAGGGGGTGTTGCGGTTGGTGGGGGGATGAGGTGGGGGAGTCGGTTTGCTTGGGGGGATGAGGTAGGGGTGTCGGGTTCGGTCGGGAGTAAGTGAGCCGGGGGGTGTCGGGTTTGGTCTGGGGGGGTGGGAAGGTGTTGGGGTGGGTGAGGGGTGAGGTGTGGGTGTTGGGGTTGGTCAGGGGGTGTTGCGGTTGGTGGGGGGGGTGAGGTGGGGGTGTCGGGTTTGCTGGGGGGGGTGAGGTGGGGGTGTCGGGTTTCGTCAGGTGGCAAGTGAGCTGGGGGGTGTTGGGTTCGGTCTGGGGGTGTTGCGATTGGTGGGGGGGTGAGGTGGGGGTGTCGGGTTCAGTCGGGGGGTAAGTGATCCGGGGGGGGTGTCGGGTTTGATCTGGGGGGGGTGGGAAGTTGTTGGGGTGGGTGAGGTGTGGGTGTTGGGGTTGGTCTGGGGGTGTTGCGATTGGTTGGGGGGGTGAGGTGGGGATGTCGGGTTCGGTCGGGGGGTAATTGAGCCAGGGGGTGTCAGGTTTGGTCTGGGGGGGGTGGGTAGGTGTCGGGGTGGGTGAGGGGTGAGGTGTGGGTGTTGGGGTTGGTCAGGGGGTGTTGCGGTTGGTGGGGGAGTGAGGTGGCAGTGTCGGGTTTGGTCGGGTAGTAAGTGAGCCGGGGGGGGGGGTGTCAGGTTGGGTCTGGGCACCCACCCCGACACCTTCCCCCCCCAGACCAAACCCAACACCCACACCTCACCCCTCACCCCTCACCCACCCCGACACCTTCCCCCCCCCCCGACCAACCCCGACACCCCCCGGCTCACTTACCCCCCGACCAAACCCGACACCCCCACCTCACCCCCCGACCAAACCCGACACCCCCACCTCACTTACCGTCCCAACAAACCCAACTCAGATCCATCGCAGGCGGGGAGGGGGCCCAGAGCCGAGGATTCCGGGGACCTTCGCAGGTGGGGGCGGGACAGAGCTGATGGATTCCGGGGTTCCGTTGGGAGGTGGGAGGGGCAGAGAACTGAGGGATCTCCGGGGTTCCGTTGGAGGAGGGAGGGGTGAGCTGAGCGAGTGCGGTGTCTTTTGGAGGGGGTATTATGACATCATCATCACCTAACCGCCCAGCTGATGTGATTGGCCCTGAAAGACTTTCACCCCTGGGGGGCGTCAGAGGTGAGATCTGAAAAAATTTCGACCCTTATCAGCATCTAGACCCCAAGACCCCTAACTGTACCAAATTTCAAGTCTCTGGCTCAAACGGTGCGGGAGGAGTTCGCTGTCATACATACATACATAGATACATACACCACTTGACTTTTATATATATAGATTTTGGTAAGAATGTTCTGATTTATGTTGAAATTTGTAAAACTTTGGGGATTCTTGAAGGTCTTCATGAATAGCCTGCATCCTTCTGAACACTTATGAATTGTGTGACCTGAATGTGCTGTTTTTCACAAAATAATTGTAAAACACCTTTTTTTAAAAAAAATCTTATTCAACAGCACTATAAGAAGTCCTGTGCATTAATGAAATTAACATCTTCCCTCCCCTAAATGGAGACTTTAGAATTTACTATGTTACTTCAAATATCTGCTTAGGGCAGGGGTGGGGAACCTCCGGCCCGGGGGCCTTATACGGCCCGCCAAAGCATTCCATCCGGCCCGCGCGCGTCCCTGGCCGGTGGCTCCCCGAGGCGCTTCCCGGCCCCTTCGCTGAGCCGCCCCCGCCCGGGGCGGCTCCGCGCTCGGCGAAGAGGCCGGGAAGCACCTCGGGGAGCTGCCGGCCAGGGACGCGCGCAGGTGGCTCTCCGAGGCGCTTCCCGGCCCCTTCGCCGAACGCGGAGTCGCCACCGCGCCGAACGCAGAGCCGCCCCCGCCTGGCGGCCCGGGGCGGCTCCGCACTCCACGAAGAGGCCGGGAAGCGCCTCGGGGAGCCACCGGCCAGGGACGCGTGCGGGCCGCCAGGCGGGGGGGGGGGAAGGGGAATGGGCTTCCTGCGGGGGGGGGGGAGGAGGAGCGGCCCCTGAATGACATTGTAAATCTCCAAATGGCCCTTGGCAGGAAAAAGGTTCCCCACCCCTGGCTTAGGGGATAAGGAGAGCATACTTTTTTGTGATAGGGAAATATAATTCTTCTTGAAAGCCCACATCTCTCAAACCAACTTTTTTTTTTTAATTTAAAGTTTCTTTTTGCACAAAGAACCATAATAAATCTTTGGTTTTTAAAGTACCACTGTTTCTGCTTTCATTCAAAATAGGCCAAATAAACACATATGGTAATGACTTATGGTATGTTGAAAAATACAGTATGTTGAAAAGGATTCAGGCAAACAGGCCCACAGTGAGTAAACAGAAAAGGAATAACATTTTTTCATTCTCTCTGTAGGAGATGAACAAGAAGGAAATAAGCTGAAGGGAATCTTAATTTATGAAAATGTTGTTTACACACTGCTTCATAAGGGCCAAACACTGAAGAGTGATTGACAGAAACTTCAGTATGTGTGGAGAGACTTGTAAGGTTCTTGGGAATGAAACATATTTGTCTTTGGAGAACGAAATGTGAGCTGTAGAGCCAAAGCTTTACAGGGACTGAAGAATTAAAATGAGTCATTTCTCCCAGCTCCCCAGCTATGTATCCCTGAATGGTTTGCTGATGCTATTTGATTATATTGAAAACAGTAGGAAAAAAACTTCTAGTGGTTTAGGATACCTCAGTGCTAAGTGCAGCTCATGAAATTAAATAGAAAAGATGAGGTACAGTAAAAAGGTGGACAAAAGAGATGACCAAGGCCTTAGCTATAAACAAAGTTTCCCTGAATTAGAAAAACCCTGTAGGGGCACTGTTCTTTTCTGTATTGGCCACAATATGACTGTACTAGATCACAGAAGAGGGAAACATTTACCTGTCAGGCTGCTTTAAAAAAACAATAGCTAAATAATGAAAGGGCAGTGGTCTTGGACATTGGTTGGAAGTTGCTTGGACATTTTCAAGTAGTTCCGGTAGTGGTGCACTGAAAAGCTAAATGCAGATGAGATGTTCAAAAGTACATGTTAAATTCTACTTCTCAAATGGATCTTCAGTTTATCATATGGAGAAGTCCTTCATATGTCTGATATATGCTGTTATGGATTTTGTGCAGCAATCTACCATTGAAGCAATAGTACATATTCATATGATTATTATTAGTATTACTGTAGTGCATAGGAACCTCAGGCACAGACCAGGATCGAATTGTCCTAGGCAGTGTGCACACTAGAACAAAAAGATGGTCTCTTCCCCCAGGATACCACACAACAAAAAGTCAGGAAACAGAGAGTTAAGGTTGAAGCAAACCTTATCTCTGTGTATGTGTCTTCAGAGATGGCATTTTTGTCATTATATACTCTTGTCAATTATTACAGTGTATATTTTAAAACTACTTTATATATAGTGCATAGACTGTATTGAGTGTGATGTACTACTGCTTAATACAGAGAATGCATCAAACATAATAATAACAATTAATTAACATTCGGTAGCAGGAGAAACAAGATGTGTGTGACAATCGGATCAACTGACCTTTTAGCTGAAAGGACCAGGAGTTTATTTACCTCTAAGTCAAAAATTACTACTGAAACCTTAAAGAAAGTGAGGAATACTTATAGCATCTTAGAGACTAACAGGTTTATTTCAGCATAAGCTTTCTGGTAGCTCATGAAAGCTTATGCTGAAATAAACTAGTTAGTCTCTAAGGTGCTACACGTATTCCTCGCTTTCTTTACGGATACAGACTAACACGGCTGCTATTCTTGAACCTACTGAAACCTTGTTAAAGAGCCATTCTGGTACCCTGTGTGTTGGCAGCCAATATAAAATTGGTTCCTGGAATGTTTAGAAACAGCTAAAGCCATACTCCTCTTTGAGAAGCTTCAAAATCTGAATATTGATATCTGAGCCTTCTCTGAAATGTTCTGGCCAGGAAGTGTGAAAAGAAAGTTGAAGGCCATACATTTTTGTTCTCAGGTTACTTCCCCAAGGGTTGCTCCAGCAAGGTGTGGCTGTTGTACTTTCACTCAACGGGCATTGCAGCATTGGCAGTTAATGAGTGACTGATCAGTGTCCAATTCTGTTTCTTCTAGGCTGATTCAATTGACCTTTTCCACTGGTAAGATGGACAATAACCTGTTGGCTGTCAGTGTGGTGACATACACACATCCCACTTTTCCTGGCCATTTTGTCCACCATGTTGTGTCAGAGTGCTGTTTCGGATATAAATCTTAATTTCCTACTTTAACCATCCTGACAGCATCCTATTACAGACTTTCCAAACCACACTCCTTTCCCAGAAGGGTCTGGTGTATACAAATAGCCAGGAGAGGATGAGACTCTTTCCTAATTAACAACTGTTGCTAGATGGATATGGCTACAAGTGCCACAATGCATGGTGCGATTGGGAGAGATAGAGAGAGATGGATGTTTGGTTATATGCTTCTTCCTCCTTGTAAGGGCGCGGTACTCGGGGTCACCCCCTCGCGGGGCGGTGGGGTACCGCTCCGCCTCGTTCGGGTCCCTTGCCGGGTTGGGGAATACCTGGTGGGTCTCTTAAGCGGCCCAAGCCCGAGGTCAGGTGGGCCGCCAACGCCCCCGGGCGTCCTAGTTCAGGCCCCAGCGGGGCTGAGCTGTTGTAGCTCAACAGCTCCCAGCCCTGTGCAGGGCAGGCAACAACCAACAGTTGGGGCTCAGGCCCTTAGGCAGGGACTGAGCAATAGCAGTTTATAAGCCGCGGCCCTGAGGCAGGGCGGGGCAACAACAAAGTCAGGGCTCAGACCCTTAGGCAGGGACTGAGCAATAGCCGGAGTCTATAGGTCAGGTGCCTGGTCGAGGGGGAGACTGCCACCCACCGATAGGGGTGGCAGGGGGGGCGCAGGCCCACCCACTTCCACTGCGCCCCAGCCCGGGGCCCTGGCAGCGGACAAGGTCCGCTGCAGTCAGTGGGGATCCTGACCGCAACACACTGACATCGGCTCGGGGTTTCCCCCCGGGCTACTTCCTAACTCCCCCTCCCATGGTATCTGGGCTGTTCCTGGGTCCTCCGAGGGTTCCAGGTTCATGGGTTCCTCGGGGTCACTGTCAGGGTGCAGGTCCGGCAAGTCCTCCTCCGGGTAATAGGGGCAGGGCTCTGTCGGCGGCTCCTCCCGCTAGTAGGCAAGCAGCTGACTTGGCGCCTCCTCTGGGTAGCAGGCAGGCAGCAGGCTCAGCGGCTCCTCGGGGTAGCGGGCGAGCGGCAGGCTTGGCAGCTCCCTGGCTGGAGCCAACCCCAGAGCGTCTGGCCTCTCCGGTGTCTGCCTTTCAAGTGAGCTCTGAGGCAGGGCTTTTATACTTCCGGGTCGGCCCCTGACCTTCCGGGGCGGGGCTTGACAGGCCCTGGCTCCACCCCCTCTGGCATCTGCCAGGGGTTATCTTCCTCCCGGCCAGCAGGGGGCCATACCACTCTACACTCCTCCTAGGTAGTTACTTCTGCAAATTTGAGTTAATCAGTAGGTGCCATTAGATTACATGACGAACCTCATCCTCTTCCATAACTGAACTCTTGTTTTAGACAGGTTTTGTAACTTGATCTTGTCTATAGTATATTGTGAAGCTCTCCTCTGGTGTCGTCTGCACCGGTGATCTGCTCGGTCACTCCAATCCTCAACTCTTGGAGCCAGTCTTAGCCTGCTCTGTGATGAGAACCCCTCGCTCCTGAGCTGTTCACACCAGCTACTTGCAACCAAATTACACTAGCCAATATCCCCAGTTCCAGACACGATGCTAGGAACCTTTATCTTGCAGAGTCCAGTTATGCCTGCTGGACGCTGCAAGCTTACACGAGTTTGTCAATTTAATAAAGAAATTGATATGCACCAGGCTTGTTATCCCAAGGGCAGCCTCTGACACACTTCAAACCAAAGAAGCTGCTTCAGGTAGAATAAACAAACAAATGTATTAACTATAAAAGATAGCTTTTAAGTGATTATAAGTCAAAACATAAGTCAGATTTGGTCAAATGAAATAAAAGAAAAATCCATTCCAAGCTGATCTTAACACATTCTGTGCCCTTACAAACTTAGATGCTTCTCACCACAATCTGGCTCGTTGCTCTGCAACAAATCTCTCACCTTTGATCAGCTCTTCAGTTGCTGGGTGTGGTGTCTGTAGGTGTAGGTGATAACAGAGGAAGAGAATGGCAAACTTCTTTCCCTTTTATCATTTCCTTTCTTCCCTTTTGGCTTTGCCCATGCCCCTCAGAGTCAGGTGATCATTACCTCATCACAGTTCTAAACTGACCAAAGGAAGGGGAGTGACTCCCTTGAAAGTCCAACAGATTCTTTGTTGCTGTCTAGGCCAGTGTCCTTTGTTTCTGCTAGGCTGGGCTGAATTTGTCCCATACATGCCCTGATGAGGTATGAACTGGCTCTCAGCTCATGTAGAGTTTTTGCCTGGGATTATTTTAAGCCATGAGGATACATTTTAAGCCTCATAACTACATACATGAAATTATAACCTTACTATAGCACTACTGTAACAAAAATGCTCAGTGCATCATGAGCCTTCTGAAGACACCTAACATGACAAACTTTGCATTGGATACCATACAGTCCTTTTACAAGGATGAACATGGGGGTGCTGGGTGTTCTCTGAGGTACAGAGCATCACAAATATTTCCCCAGAAAAGGGGTAAGGGGGGAAAGTCAAATAGCTCAATTAATATTTTAAAATGGAAACCATAGGCTTGAAACTCTACTTTGTTATTTTGGTTTTATGCCAGTGTTATTTCATTGATTCTGAGAGTTGCTCCAGTGAAAAATAAATAAAAAAATATGTTCTAACCAAATGGAGAGTCCCATGACAAACATGCAAACATACAATGCTGGAGCTGGAGAAGTAGGCCTATAGTTCAGTATGGTCTGCCAACCCCTGGCAAAAATTATACCAGCCTCATTTCTTCACTAACTTACATCAGTGGCTGATTTGGCTCCATGCTCAGAGGAAGCAAAAAGATTACTTAGAGCCATGTTCATCTCTCTCAGTTAATTGAGAATTGTGCCCTTTCAATCTGCAGGAAATAACATTTGTACCTCAACACTGCTAGTCTTTTTTAAAATTTAGTATTCTAAAAGTGTAATAGTATAGCTAGAATGGATATACTATGAAGTTGTAGAGAATTAAGTAATGTCATTCCTTTGTGTTTCTATTAAGTACCTCTGAACTGTAGGGCTTGCTATATATGCAACCTTCATTCAATTACCTAATTAATATGATCAACGCTAGTAGTCTAATAAATGCATCCTGGTAATTACTAGGCACTGCGGCTATTCTCTTGTCACTCATGACCCTTGTCGGTTGACTTTTTAATTTAACTGGACAAAGATGCAACTCTCTCAAAAGATAATCTGCCATTGTTAAGTCCCATATCTCTCAGGCAATTTAAAGATCTGAGTGACTGGATGAGGTGGGGTGTGAAGTAATTCATGTTTTTCTTTATATTAATAGAATATACATACTCCTATATCCATTTTTATTAATCTTCTTTTGCTACTTGCTTATCAAGTAAATAAAATTATTCTTTTTGGCATATAAAGGAATTAACAAATCTATTGATATATTGTCAAACTTTGCTGAGTAAAATTACCCTAAATGTTTGCAGACAATTTTAATTCCAAGTCAAACCAATCATGGAATAGAAAAATCAACAGTTCGGTATATTAGAATTAATATGCTCTTAATTATGTAAAATATAGTGCAGTAGATAAAATGGTGTAGGTTTGAGAAACTACTATGTGTAGACGATATTACAATGCATGTGCAGGATGAGAACTGATAATTTTCCAAACCCTTCTGAATATTTTGACCCACTCATCTCTCTTTCTTCACACTAATTTGAAACAAATACAATCAGCATCTGGGAGAACACCAGTTGCACAATTCATTTATATATCCTACATAGCAATGTTTATTTCTCATAAAAAGTCAGTTCAGGATATAAATCAACAAGCCTGAAGAATATATCAGCACACTGTTCAGATTATGTTTCGAGATGCTGTGAACTAGTAGAAGATAACTGTGATCTGTTTGGCTACAATTTTGTGATTAGGAAGAAAATGACTACTATTGTTTGATTCCTAGATCCTACAGTGATTGAAACTCTGTGGATATGGCAGAAATGTATAGGGAGGAGAAGTAGCGACAACAGTGGTTAAAAGTAAAAAGAAGAAAACATTTCACAAACCACTTCAAATGAGGTGGAAAAGGTTTAATTTCTCTTGGAAATGTCATTGAATATATTTACCTGTTGTCAGCTAGTGCTAGCTCTTAAGGGCCATAACACTTTGTTTTAACTCCAATTGTTGGGTTTAGTGTATGGGCACAGTGTGGCCTGTGATATACAGGAGGTTAGACTAGATGATCTGGTGCTCCTTTTGGATTTTAAACTCTCAGTCTATTAAACACTGATGGTATGCTTCAGGTGACACAAGATACCAAGAAAGCATGTTGCCTGCCTTGTAAACCTTATATAGGCACTCTTTACTAGAGGGGCTTCTGAACTTTACTGTGAGTGTTCCCTGGGGAAAAGCCTGTGCACTGCAATCTAGCCTTAGAGACTACAACTCCTGTGATGCCTTGGGGAAAGAGGGAGAGACTTCCTCATGCAGGGAGAGCAGGTGGTGAACTCCATTTTGGAAAAAGGAGTGAGATCGCTGCTGTGGAGCTCTGTCCATACCAGAAGCTGCTGCTGAGAACCTTCGGGAGCTTTGATTGAGCAGGGAGCCTGAGGCCAGGTCTACACTGGGGAGGGAAGAGTCGACCTAAGATACACAATTTCAGCTACGTGAATAGTGCAGCTGAAGTCGACGTATCTTAGGTCGACTTACCTGGGCGTCCTCAGGCGGCGAGTCGACCGCTGCCGCTCCCCCGTCAACTCCGCTTCCGCCTCTTGTGGCAGAGGAGTTCTGGAGTTGACAGGGAGAGCACTCTGGGATCAATTTATCACATCTACACTAGACATGATAAATCGATCCCCGATACATAGATCATTACCTGCCTATCCGGCGGGTAGTGTAGATGTACCCTCAGAGGCTGTTGGTGGCTTCACTGGAGTGAGAGCAAAGACTGTTGCTGTGCCTGGAGCTGACTGAGGTGGGTCTGCAGTGAATAACCACCACCGTTGTTTGAGAAACTATTTGCAAGGGAAGGGACACAGCAGAGAGACTGAGTTTGAGTCAAGGCAGAGTGATCTTCCCACCAAACCAGGACCTAGAGTTGTCAGAGTGTTGTGTAGCTTGTTGCCTTGGTTGGACTGATACACAGAACGAAGAGAGCGCTGTCTCCAGCTGCAGATCTTCCAGAGTGCTCATGCAAACAAGTGCTAGGACTCATAAACCCAGAGGAATGTTCCCTGCAGGGTGGGTGAATGGTGGCAGTGTCAATGCCAGTTAGGTTTCATTTATCACCGAGTCCTATATTTGTTATTTGATTTTATTCAACTTCCCCCCCATGGATTTAAATAAATAATTGCATATAATCTTAGTCTGTTATACCCTGCTTTTTAAATTATTAAATAAAGGTGTGTCAACTCTAATTTATGTGTATTGAAATGTATATTATGTATCCATTATAGATAAATGCATTATTTATAACAATGTATATAATGTATTATTATTTATTATATGTATTGTGGTAGACCCAGGGCAGGCAGCTGCCAGAAGGACCTGTAATTAGAAGGGTTACTACAGGGAAATTGGGTCCAGCTGAGCAAAGCTGCCACAGCCAGGAGCAGGGCCAGCTGAGGCCAGTTAAGGAGGCTGCCAGAGCCCTTTAAAGAGACTCCTCCCCAGGGAGGAGTGTGGGAGTTTGAGGAGTGAGTTGGAGGCAGGAGGACCTAGAAGAGTGAATTTGGTGAAAGCAGAGGAGTGTGCAGAGTAATTTGAGGGAAGCAGGGACGGAGAGGCTGCTGGCAAGCAGGGGACCAGAACAAAAGGGTCCCTCCCAGGGGGAACCTAGCTTTCCTAGGCTGCAGGAGCCTGACCCTGAGAGAGAGAGAGACAGGGAGTGGGCTGCTAAGGAGCAGCAGAAACACGGGGTCTGCTTCAGCCTGGTCAGGGCGCCAGTGCTGTGCCAGAACCCCAAAGGACTTGAGTCAGGGGAGCCGAGGAGCCACCTTGTCACACGTGGTGTCAGAGGTGGGATCTGAAGTGACTAGACTTGGTGGCCACCCCCTCCCCTCCCCATACTCAGAGGGAAGATGGAAGAGGTGGTGAAGGCCCTGGTCCAGGCCACTGCAGCCCAGCAGGAAGCTGTCCGGGTGCAGCAAGAGACCAACCAGTTGCTGGTAACTCAGGCAGCCCAGGACCGAGCCACGTTGCAGGAGGTGATACGGCAGGTGAAAGCCCTGAGCACCATGGGCCGTGGGGGGCCTGACGACCGGCCACTACGGGCCAGCCATTTCCTGCAGAAGATGATGACAGGTGACGACACCGAGGCCTACCTGCTCGCCTTCGAGAGGACGGCCCTGCGTGAGGCTTGGCCCCGAGGACAGTGGGCAAGCATCCTGGCCCCTTTTCTGTGTGGGGAGGCCCAGAAGGCCTATTTCGACCTGGCACCTGAGGTCGCTGCGGACTACCCCCAGCTGAAGGCCGAGATCCTGGCCAGAGCGGGAGTAACGCCAGCCCTGCGGGCCCAGCGGTTTCATGAGTGGAGGTATGAGGTCGGCAAGACCCCGAGGACTCAGCTGTTCGACCTGATCCACCTTGCCCGGAAGTGGTTACGGCCCGAGACCCACAGCCTGGAGAAGATGATCGAGATCCTGGTGCTGGACAGGTATATGCGGGGGTTACCACCCGAGCTAAGGGGGTGGGTCCGAAAGAACGATCCCCCCTCCTACGACGAGCTGGTAGCCCTCGTAGAGAGACACCTAGCCTCCCAGGAGTTGTCACAAACTACCACGGAGGGGCTGCGGGTAACTAGAAGGCCGGCCTCCAGACAAAAGCCCCGGATTGCCAAGACCCCAAGCCGCTATAGGGAGGAAGAAGAGGAGGCCGGGAGACAGCCTGAGAGCTTGGACAGACTTGGGGACTGGGGGAACGGGACTCGGGGGGTAGGGCCGAACAGCCCGAAAACTGGGGGGCTGTCCCGAGCCGGGAGACGCTGCTATGCTTGTGGGGAAATGGGACACCTAGCCGCTCAGTGCCCAAATCGGGCCAACCCCATGGAATGTGACTTGGGGGGTATGGGGGATCCATGCGACCTGGTGAACCAAGTGGGGGTCGCGATGGCTCCCCATAGATATACCCGGCCTGTTAAAATGAATGGCATTAAGACCACCGCACTAGTAGACTCAGGGAGCGCGGTTACGCTGGTCTCCGGGATGTTGATCAGCCAGGACCAGCTGTCCCGGGCCAAGCGCTCGGCAGTATCCTGTGTGCATGGGGATATAAACTACTACCCCACTGTCTCTGTAAGCCTAGACGTCCTGGGACACCCCACAAAAGTAGTGGTGGGCGTAGTCCCGAGGCTCCCCTACCCGGTCCTCATTGGACGAGACTTCCCCGACTTTGACAGCCTGCTCCCCGGGCGGGGGACAGAAGGAGTTAGTGCCGGGGTCCCGGAGGTGACGCCGAGGGGTCCCGGGGCACCAGCTTTCCGGGAATTTGACCCGGAATTATTCTCTGTGGGCGGGGGGTCCCGGAAGTCTCGGAGGGAGAGGAGGGCAGCCAAGGCGTTAGGGACAAGAATCCTGACCCAATACCGGAGGGCTGCACTAGTGGGGGAATGAGGGAGCCCCCAGGGAAGGAGGACCAGGCGGGCTGTGAGGGAGGCAGGCGCCGGGCCCGGTGCGCCCCAGGCAGCCCCCGAAGGGGAGGCGGAGGTAGATACCCCGGAGTTGGGGCCAATTGGCCCGGCCACGGAGAATTTTGGGCAAGATCAGGCCAACGACCCACTCTACCAAAATATCCGCGGCGAAGTGGGGGAGGTAAATGGGACCCCGGTAGAGGGGAAAAGTAAGGGCCGAGGGCCGTATTATATAATCAAGGGGGACCTGCTGTATAGGGTAGTCCCGATGCATGACATGTCAGTGGAACAACTTTTGGTGCCACGGAAGCATCAGAGAGGCATATTGGACCTGGCTCACAGCCACCTCTTTGGGGGCCACCTGGGGGTGGAGAAGACCCTCGATCGGGTCATGAAGAGGTTCTTCTGGCCAGGGGTCCATGCAGCGGTCCGGCGGTACTGCGCCTCCTGCCCGGAGTGTCAATTGCATGCCCCCCGGCCCCACTTGCGGGCCCCTTTAGTGCCCCTCCCCATCATAGAGGTCCCATTCGAGAGGATCGCCATGGACCTGGTAGGCCCACTCGAGAAGTCTGCCAGGGGCCATCGACACATACTGGTCGTGCTGGACTACGCCACCCGGTACCCCGAGGCTGTGCCTTTACGGAATACGCTGTCTAAGACCATAGCTCGAGAGTTGCTACAGATCTTTTCCCGAGTAGGGATACCAAAGGAGATCCTGACAGACCAAGGGACTCCCTTTATGTCCAAGTTAATGAAGGACCTATGTGGCCTACTCCGGGTGCGGACGATAAGGACGTCTGTGTACCATCCCCAGACGGACGGCCTGGTCGAACGGTTCAACCGGACGTTGAAGAGTATGCTGCGGAAGGTAGTGAGCCGGGATGGGAAGGATTGGGACACCCTGCTCCCCTACCTCCTGTTTGCCATAAGGGAGGTGCCCCAGGCCTCCACGGGATTCGCGCCATTCGAGCTGTTGTATGGACGCCACCCTCGGGGCATACTTGACATCGCCAAGGAGGGTTGGGAAGAACAGCCGAACCTGGGGAGAAATGTTGTTGAACATGTAGTGCGGATGAAAGAAAGGATAGCCCAAGTCACCCCCATAGTGAGAGAACACCTGGAGAAGGCACAAGAGGCCCAGCGGACGTACTACAACCACCGAGCGAGAAGCCGGAAGTTCCAGGTGGGAGACCGGGTGATGGTGCTGGTACCCACAGCTGAGAGCAAGTTGTTGGCCCAGTGGCAAGGGCCGTATGAAGTAATAGAAGCCGTGGGGGACGTGGACTATAGAGTCCGACAGCCGGGATGCCGGAAACAGGAACAAATATACCACGTCAACCTACTAAAGCCGTGGCAGGAAAGAGACGCTCTAGTGGTTGCGCTGGGGGCGCCACCCCGGGAGGGCAGCCCACCCGGCCAGGTGGGGATATCCCCGGACCTGACCCCAAACCAGCGTGCAGAAGTGGTCCACATGATCCGGCGTAACCGAGATGTGTTCTCGGAGACACCGGGCCGGACTACTGAGGTGCACCACCACATCCTCACCGAGCCAGGAGTAAAGGTGCACGTTAAGCCCTACCGCGTCCCAGAAGCAAAGAGGAAAGAAATCCGAGCGGAGGTCCAGAAGATGTTAAGGCTAGGGGTCATCGAGGAATCCCATAGCCAGTGGTCTAGCCCCGTGGTCTTGGTGCCTAAACCAGACAGCACGGTCAGGTTCTGTAATGACTTCCGGAGGTTGAATGACGTCTCACGGTTCGACGCGTACCCACTACCCCGGATAGACGAGCTGATTGACCGGCTAGGCTCGGCTCGGTTTATGTCGACTCTGGACCTGACCAAGGGATATTGGCAGATCCCCCTAGCCAAGGCAGATAAGGAGAAGACGGCCTTTGCCACCCCGGAGGGGTTGTTCCAGTATACTGTCCTCCCCTTTGGGTTACACGGGGCCCCCGCCACTTTCAGCGGCTAATGGATAAGCTGTTGCGACCCCATAGGCAGTACGCGGCCGCCTATTTGGACGACGTCATCATATACAGCCCAGACTGGGAGACGCACTTGAGGAAGGTGGAGGCCATCTTAGATACCCTGAGGAAGGCAGGGCTGACCGCAAATCCCCCCAAGTGCTCGATTGGGCTAGCAGAGGCTAAATATCTTGGGTACGTGGTAGGGAGGGGCGTAGTGAAGCCCCAACTTAACAAGCTGGAAGCAATCCAGAAGTGGCCCCGACCTATCCGAAAAAAACAGGTCAGGGCGTTTCTAGGGTTGGTCGGGTACTACCGACGGTTCATCCCCCATTTTGCCACCCGGGCCTGCCCGTTGACCGACCTGACGAGAGCCCGTGGCCCAGACATTGTGAAGTGGTCGGATGCCGCTGAGGGAGCATTTGGGGACCTGCGGACAGCCCTCTGTACCGACCCCGTGCTGATAGCCCCAGACTGGAAGGAAGAGTTCATCCTACAGACAGACGCCTCTGAGGTAGGGCTGGGAGCGGTACTCTCCCAGCTAAGGGACGGTGAAGACCACCCGGTTCTATTCCTCAGCCGGAAGCTCCTGCCCAGAGAACGGAAATACGCTGTAGTAGAAAAGGAGTGCCTGGCGGTGAAGTGGGCCATAGAGAGCCTCCGCTATTATCTACTCGGTCGACGGTTTACCCTAGTCACGGACCATGCCCCGCTGAAGTAGATGCATCAAAATAAGGACAGCAATGCAAGGGTTACGAGATGGTTCCTCTCGCTACAACCCTTCCACTTCCGCGTACAACATCGGTCCGGCCCCCTGCATGGGAATGCGGACGGTCTATCGAGGATACACTGTTCTGCGACCCAAGTAGCCCAACCCCATGGTGTTGCGCAGGGGGGGGGGGGATGTGTGGTAGACCCAGGGCAGGCAGCTGCCAGAAGGACCTGTAATTAGAAGGGTTACTACAGGGGAATTGGGTCCAGCTGAGCAAAGCTGCCACAGCCAGGAGCAGGGCCAGCTGAGGCCAGTTAAGGAGGCTGCCAGAGCCCTTTAAAGAGACCCCTCCCCAGGGAGGAGTGTGGGAGTTTGAGGAGTGAGTTGGAGGCAGGAGGACCTAGAAGAGTGAATTTGGTGAAAGCAGAGGAGTGTGCAGAGTAATTTGAGGGAAGCAGGGACGGAGAGGCTGCTGGCAAGCAGGGGACCAGAACAAAAGCGTCCCTCCCAGGGGGAACCTAGCTTTCCTAGGCTGCAGGAGCCTGACCCTGAGAGAGAGAGAGACAGGGAGTGGGCTGCTAAGGAGCAGCAGAAACACGGGGTCTGCTTCAGCCTGGTCAGGGCGCCAGTGCTGTGCCAGAACCCCAAAGGACTTGAGTCAGGGGAGCCGAGGAGCCACCTTGTCACAGTATATATATATATATATATATACACACACACACTTGTATGTATATATAAATAATGTATGTTTCAATTTATATTATTTGATTATTATATGGATTATTATTTATAATTGGTATTTTTGAGTTACACTCATGCCACTGATTTTATTATTATTATTATTTATTTCTTTATTAGAATAGCTTTATTCCAGGAGTTTCCCAAGGCACACCATTTAGCATATAGAGGGGCCAGCCAGGTGGAGGCTCCACCGATTTTAAATTCCTTTTGGAGGAAAGGGACTGCAGCAGAGTGGATAGAGGATCCCCACCTATTCAACATCACCACTGGGATACTCAGGATCTCCTTTTAATGTCAACAACATCAGACACCCAGGAACAGAGGAGAGTGTTGCCTGCTCCCGAGTAACCCATGGAGGAAAGGGAGGGGTTACACTTATATTCCAAGAAATGCTCTCCCCCTCCAACACACACACAACAAAACAAATATCACTAGGAGGCTTGTCTATACTAGACACTGATCTTTCTCCCATTAAAATCAAAATCGAAGTGCCCATTGATTTCTGTGGGTCAGGAGAAAGCCTCTAGAATGAGACTTATTTTTCTATTAATGGCTGCATGGTAGCACTTTTAGTGCTAAGCAATGTCACTGATGGGTTATATGGAGGACTTGAGTTTTGAGGGAGTTGTGTGAGGGAAAAGTGCTGGATGGATAAAGAAAGAATTCTGGGGCATGGCTAATATGAGAGTAGGCACTATGGAAAACTGTGACACTTCAGATCTATTTTTATGAAAGAATGTGTGACTCAGTTTTCACACTTACTTACCATTGTTACCCATTGGGGCAAAGGTGTAAACTCTTTCTTTTTTAATGGGAAGATCTAACAGATGTGAGAGCTCGAAAGGGTCGAAAACTTCAGACTATTATACTGAGATGTGCCAGACTCGATGGGTCCACAGAATATTCATAGACCTTTGTACAAATAATAGTTATATGTATCTTTGTGTTCCTATCTCACTGGGTTGGTTTCGTGTGGAATCTAGAAGCAATGGGGATGATTAATGCAAAACCCCAATGCCAGTTATGCAGCTATCCAGCCTTTGAAACATTACCCCTTTGAGGAAAGGGTCATTAACTGGTTTCATCTGTTTTAGGAGGTCTGGGCAACAAAGGTTCCAAATTGTAGACAGTGTCATCTTGAAGTGCACTGCTACAGGCTGGGGACTGACTGGCTAAGCAGCAGTTTTGCAGAAAAGGATCCAGGGATTACCGTGATGAGTCAGTACTGTGCCCTTGTGGCCAATGACATATTGGGCTGTATTAGTAAAACCAGTGCCAGCAGATCAAGTGGCATGATTATTCCCCTCTATACGGCACTGATGAGGCCATACCTGGAGTATTGTGTCCAGTTTTGGTCCCCACATATAGAAGGGATGTGGAAAAATTGGAGAGAGTTCAGTGGAGGGCAACACAAATTATTTGGGGGCTGGGGCACATGATTTACAATGAGAGGCTGAGGAAACTGGGATTATTTAATCTGCAGAAGAGAGGAGTGAGGGGGGGATTTGATAGCAGCCTTCAATTAACTGAATGGGGGTTCCAAAGAGGAAGGAGGTTGGCTATTCTCAGTGGTATCAGAAGACAGAATAAGAGCAATGGTCTCAAGTTGCAGTGCGGGAGGTCTAGGTTGGATATTAAGAAACACTATTTCACTAGGAAGATGGTGAAGCACTGGAATTACATAGGGAGGTGGCGGAATCCATCCATAGAGGTTTTTGAGGCCCTGCTTGACAAAGCTTTGTCTGGGATGATTCAGTTGGTGTTGGTCCTGCTTTGAGCAGGGGATGACCTCCTAAGGTCTCTTTCAACCCTAATACTCTATGATTCTGTGACTCCAGGTTGTCCTTTACTTGACCCACAAACATACATGACACCTTATCCAAGAGGGCAAAATGCTGCTGGAAGGAGATGAAGGATGAAACAAACCCAGGTCTCCATATGGAAGATGGGTGATACCTTAGTATGTTTGTAGACTGTTTATTGTTTTATGATGTGCTTTCTCTGTAATGATTTTGTCCTAAACTAAATGTACCATGCTTCGTGAGAACTGGCTGCTCTCTGGTAAATGCTGACATAGCCTCTGGGAGAGAATAAAACAGCAGATGCTGGGCTAAAGTTAGACATGTTGAAATATTCACAGTGAATTGCAAGAGGACTGTGACCCTAAATCTGTGTTCCAGAGGGAAAGTAAAACAAGTTACCTCTATAAGGGCTGAGACCTAAAAAGGTGCTCTTGGGGGAACATGGAGAGCATAGAACTACAGTTAACCCTGGACCTGATAGACATGAAGAAAAGAGTTAGAAGAGGCTATTTATGGGGAAAAGCTTCATAACAACTCTCAAATAGACAAAAAGACAGGGGAGCTTTGCCAAAATGGGATAATTAATTCTGTATACTGTATGTGTAGTGGAAGAATAAATCAGTGAGTTGAACACAGTACAGTGTCTTACTCGAGGGCTGTTCTTTTCCAATAGAAAGCCATCTAAGAATAACACAAATTAGAGTTAACACTTCAGAAGAGAACATTTGAATAAGCATCACCTGTCTTGATGTATTATCTTAAACCACTGGCTGAGGGTTGGATTACGTCATTCTAAGCGCAAGTTACACATCCGAATTCTGAGAGGCAGCTTAATCTTTACTTGTCACATATTACATCTTTAAGAACCAATTGAGCTCTTAACTTGAAACTCTTCACAAGTTATTTGTGGTGTCAGGTTTGATGTGTTCTGGCAGATGGGATGTAGCCAAGCCTTTGACAGATTTTCAAAAACAAAACAGAAAAATGAAATTAAGCTCTTTTCCAGGGATACATGAGTGGCACAGGCATGAATACAGTGGGCAGTGGAGGAGAATTGCCTTATCTGCACTCATATAAGTCATGACCAGCTCTAGCCAAGTGACAGTTATAGCTAGTTTATTCAAAAGGAATTATCAAACAATGAGGCCTGATGAACAAAAGCATTATGATTTTAATCATAGCCCCAAATTGTGAAGTTGAGTTCTGGATCAGAATAGAATCATTATTAGATCTGACTTTTCTAGTTCAGGGTATCTAGCATTCATGTAACAGTCAAGAACATGATACCGATTATAAACAGGCCAATTCCACATGAGTGTCCATATGAACTTCATACCTTACCATACATGTATTTCCATGCTACATACTTTTAAAAAAGGAAACATATTTTACAGAGTTAAAAAAAAAAAGATATAGTGGTGCTATTTTTCATATCCCCCTGCTTGTATAGACAAGTTGCCTAAAAAGTCTAATAAACGTGAGGAATCTTTTTAATACAGCAGTTTAGTCAATCG
The DNA here is from genome assembly GCA_032164245.1 of Sternotherus odoratus. Taxonomy (NCBI): domain Eukaryota; kingdom Metazoa; phylum Chordata; order Testudines; family Kinosternidae; genus Sternotherus; species Sternotherus odoratus. The sequence continues at coordinate 113,179,023 of JAVMKO010000002.1, forward strand.
TAGTCAAAAATGTAAAATCCTATATCCCTCAACTGACCAGTGCTAGAAATAAGTCCAAAATTCTATTGGAGAGAGAGAGGATTTCTAGCTCTTAAGTGGTAGACAGAGGATCAGGATCTACAAGTGTGCCCCACCATGCCCTTGGGGAATCCACTGACTTCAATAGGACACTACAACAGTGTAGATGTCAGTGCTAGCAGTTCCTCATACAGGACTAATGCCTAAAAGTGAACTTGATTTAGGATTGCATATTGTCCATCCTGCATAGTGCATTTTAGGGGAAATCATTTCATATTTGAGGGGAAAGAGTGTAACATTTTGGCAGATTTTTCTCTTTTTTTAAAATAGAAGCTCTGGGAAAACTTCTCAGGGAATTGAAATGTTAGAAGTAGTTTTGATGGTTATAGATCAGTGTTCAGATGGCAAGTGAGGCATACTAAAGCACAGGATACACTACAGAACACATATATGACATAGGGTGAACTTTTATTCACCCTATGTCATAATACAAGAGCAGAGAGACATTCAATTAAATTGAATGGTGGCAAATTAAAAATAGAAGTATTTTTTTCATATAACTGCACAATCAGCCTGAGGACCTCATTGCCACAGATATAACTGAGACCAACCGTTTAATAGCATCCAAAAAGGGATTTTACATTTATACAAATAACAACTTATCTAGAGCTCTAACAGTAAATATTAACTAAAAAACCCAACAAGCGTTTTTGGTGCATAAGCCTACTTGTAAGCATTAGGGGCTAGGAGGAACCTCTCCCTGTAGTCAAGTTATCCCATAACTTCCTGCAATTTCTTCTGAAGTATGTGGTAGCTTTTGGAGCAAGAATCCTGCTGGTTTGATCCATTATAACTTTTCCTATGTGTCAGTACATATTTCTTCGTAACTTACCAGGAAAAAATGCACATTCTTTCTTTCCTTTATTTTTTATGACCCATTCAGCAATTTCTCCCACATAATGCTACTGCCTAGTCAGTTGTGCCACTGTCCCTCTTACTACTCAGTTTGTCCAACTAAAGGAAACTTATGTTACAGTTTTACCACAAGTAGAGTCCAACAAAGCTGAAGTCTTTATTAATAACGTTCCATTTGTCAACACTTCTGTCCTCAATCTGTATGGGCAGATTCTCTCCATTTTTATCATTGTTTTGTCTAGTATGAACAAGCCTCTGGCAACTTTTGTCCTGTGAAATAGCTGTTCTTCTCACTCAGCAATGGTGTCTTTTTATTATTGTTATTGTATTTTACAGTCTTATTTTTGCTTTCTTACTGCATGTAACATTGACCTTCTGATGTCTTGCATGTCCCTTAAAGGTTGGTTTTGTCACCGGATGTAGCAGCAGCTGTGCTGTGCTGTGCTAAAAAGCTGTTGGAATATGTATTTGTAACTGTTCAGCCTTCTCTGAATATCAAAGTAGTAATCCTGAGAAAAATCAAACTGGTTAATAATAGTATTAGTACTTAACTGATATTTTAGTGATTATTAATTTATTCATTTGATTAGGGTAGCACTCAAAAGCACTACAAAGATTATCCTGGGATCTATACAAATGTAGGCCTAGGAAGGCAATTCTCCCCTCATCCCAGTGTTTTCTGTGACTATTTCCTCGCTCTGTCCTCTGGGGCCTCAGGGATGTCCATAGCTGGAGATGGGACACTGGGCGGAGGCGGGGAGAGGTTGAGGCAGGCCTGTGAGGTGGCACAAAGAATTTTCTCTCTCATATGTTTCAATATCTTATTGCTCTTATATAAATCCATGGTGTGCCCACATCTTGAATACTGCATATAAGATGTGGTCTCCTGATCTAATAAAAGATATACTGGCATTAGAAAAGGTTCAGAGAAGAGCAACTAAAATGATTAGGTGTTTGGAACAGGTTCCATATGAGGAGCGATTAAAGAGGCTAAGAATTTTCATCTTGGAAAATAGGAGACTAAAGGGGGATATTATAGAGGTATATAAAATCATGAGTGCTGTGGAGAAAGTGAATAAGGAAAAATATTTACTTGTTCCCCTAATATAAGAACTAGGGACCACCAAATGAAATTAATGGGCAACAGGTTTAAAACAAATAAAAGGAAGTTGTTCTTCTCACAGTGCACAGTCAACCTGTGGAACTCCTTGCCTGAAGAGGTTCCAAAGGCTAGGAGTATAACAAGGTTTAAAAGAGAACTGGATAAATTCATGGAGGTTAAGTCCATTAATAGCTATTAGCCAAGATGGGTAAGGAATGGTGTCCCTAGCCTCTGTTTGTCAGAGGGTGGAGATAGATGGCAGGAGAGAGATCACTTGATAATTACCTGTTAGGTTCACTCACTCCAGGGCACCTGGAATTGGCCACTGTTGGTAGACTGGATACTGGGTTGGATAGACCTTTGGTCTGACCCAGTATGGCCATTCTTATCTTCTTAGAAATGGCATGTGCATCTCTAGAATGTGCTGCATTCTTTTCCCCAGATCTGCCTCTCATCAGATGGAATGGAATGAGCTTTGAACCTACACAGAAGCCATTTAGGAAAGGGTGCTGCCAGGAATGTTCGTTGCCCAAATAGCCAAGTGTTTCAATGGATGGCAAGAGTGAGGTCTGGGCCCCTAACCTCCAGCCCACTGTACTTGTATGAAGCCTGCCACAATTTAACCTTAAAGTTTAACATTGTATTTTGGGACATTTCTGATGAAGATGATAGGGTTTGCGGGGTTTGCTTTTAAAACAAAAGAATACTGTACTAGTGTATCTAGGTAAAGATAGCAATGCTGATACATTTTTAATAGCTCTAGCTGATATGCAAAGGAAAGGCTGGCATGTTTTCAAAGAGGAATTATGCTGAACAGGTTAATAATCTATAGAACCTGAGACAGTTGCTGTTGAAGATCCAGCCCAATATCCAGCATGAAACTGACTGCAATGTCTTTCTTAATGTAGAACTTGTATGTTTTAGATCTTCAGGCCCAAATAATGAGACAGCTCTTTAGCCTCTTATGTCCTTGATTCTAGGAAAAAATGTTTGCAGCTTCACATGAAGTGAGCTCATATGTGCCAGGTGGTGTCTTATTTCTAAGTCAGATAAACAAAACAAAATCCTCTCTGTTCTAGAGGCAATGTACGGTATATTACTGGCAGACCATTCAGTAAGTCAAAATAAGAGGTTAACCCTGGGCTACCCAACTCAACCAAAAATGGGGAAAAAATTGAACTCTGTTCTTTCCTCAAAATGACAATGAGCTATTGATCTCTGTTGGTACAGAGAACACTAAGAAAATCTCCACTCCCAGTCTCATCTGACTCTTCAGACAACAGGATCACAGAATAGATTCCTAGTTGTCCAGTCCTTTGATCTCCTAATTCCTCTTGACGAACCATGCATTTCTTCACCTACCTCACGTCTTTTTTTCACTGTGAGCCTCATGTGACTTGAATTTAAGCCCAGTGAATTACCAGCATTGAAAGATATATTTTTTTCTTTCTGCAGATAAAGTATATACGTTTCAGCATGTTTGACACAATCAAAATGTGCAAATTATAAGGATCTCGGCACATTGACGATGAACAATGTGGTTTTACATTCCAGTATATTAAAAAATTAATTTCCCGTTCCACTCAGCTTTGGTTCCATCACTTCTGGAATTCTGCTTGTAAAAGAATCCCCTTACGTTTTTCTCCCAGATGGTGGGAGATCCTGGCCATGCCCTGTTATTTACACTGTGTGGCTTATACACCGGCCTCAGATGTTTTTTTATTTCTTGCAAGACAGACACCGAGCTACTACAAGGATAACTCCCTCTCATTGGTGACAGGAGATACCCAAGAACTGTCACAAGTACCATCATAGTCCTGAGGATAAATAATGCCAACTGAGATCTGGTATGCTACAAAATGAAGAACACTTAAATAGCGTGTAATGTATGAGTGTTTGGAAGAAAAGACAGATAATTTTCTTCAGTATTCTTGCTTTTTTTTTGTCTTCATCTTTGAGATCGTGTTGTAAATTAAATGTTTATTGAGGGACTTTATTTTGAAAGAATTTCAATATAATTAATTATTACATTAGAAATACTTGTTAAAAGTTTATTCATCTTAGCACGTGAATAAAATATACCAGCTATCAAAGTGGGGGACATGTTTCTAAACTGGCTGATAGCCTTCAGTAAAATCAATATCATTGGGTATTTCTGGTTTAATGTCACATTAAAGAATTGAGGTCTCATGTTGTTCAGTATTTTCTAATTATGGCTTGACTGAATTATTTGATATATCATCTGATCAGTTTAATGTAGTGAAGAATCAATAAACTGGTTAAGAGTTTTGGAAGATTCTTTACCTCTCTTCCATTTATTCTAATCAGCTTTGGGTCAGGCCCTAAAAGACGATGGCAAAAGAAGATGGGGCATATTTTTAAGTACTTAAACTAAATGTGAAGTCCTAAATGTTATTTTAGATACATTATATCTGTATGTCCTACCTCTTTTTTCCCATGATTAGATACCGAGGGGCAGATTTTTACAGTGCCAGAGTGCAGTGAAGAGGCCTTTGCATCAATAGAAATCTGCTCATCACTGTGTTCTATACAAGAAGGAATGTGGGGAAAGAAATAAAAGGCTTTTATTGAGGTGTAAAATAAAGACTGCCAATCAAAGAACAGAAGGAGAACTTTATCAATCATTTTCTGACAGACATTTCTACAAAGTTGGTAAAACTCAGAAAAATTATACAGTATTAGAGGCAGGAAACATGCTGGACTTAATCAGGGTGAATAACAAACCCATACTTTTCTATCAGATTCCTAGTGACCTGAATATTTTTGTGCTGGGAAAACAATGTGAAGATAATTGATTTTGGAGGGAATCTACGTGCCCTGCCTTAGGGCAACACATACAGGTCAAAAAACATATAGGTGCTTTCAACAATTTAGGGCTAAATTGTCACACATTTAATGCTATTTATTCTCCCCTGTACAGGGTACTTGCCTTGCAGGTCACAACACAGCAAAAAGAGCATCATGAACTTGCAGTTATTCTCCCTCTCATGCAGCTACACAGGCAGAATGAGGAGTAGGTTTTTCAACACCACCACAATGCCCAAATGCATTAGCTAGCACAGCTGAACAAGCAGAGTAAGCAGAGCAAGGGAAATGATCTGGGTTCAGTAATGGACTGGCACAGATTACTTCCGTCTTGGAGAAAATAGAGAACCAGGGTCTGAATTGTTACAATTTGGTACTGTCCCTTATTTGGGGATTGTGTTAAAATCCATAATGTTAGTAAATATTAACTTTTTAAATCCTCTTTTTTCCTTGTAAATTAAATTTATTTGCCTATTAACTATTGCCACAGAATCTCTGATATTAGCAAAATGTGTTTTGTTTTGTTTTTTAATTCTAAGGCTGAGAATGTTGACCCTCAACCTGTGAATGACCTGTACTCAGGAATTTTTTTTAATGTAAGTGAGATTTCGGCTGCTTCCAATTATTCCCAGAGACCTGGAGATGCTGAGGATATAGATGTCTAGGGAAAAGGCCCCTCAAGCTAATGAAAATTGTTTATAGAAGTATGCTAGACTCAGGCTGGGTGATTGATATGGGGTGCCTATGAATTAGTTTATCTTGAACGATTGATGAGACATACTTGTTGCAGATGTTTTCTTAAATGGATGAATTAAAGGTCCATTTAAATGTTTTTTTAATCCCATAAGAACTGTCGTCATAGACATTAGTAATAATGACTAGATTAGCATTCCATTTAATTTATTGTTCATGTAACCTAACTATAACATAAAAGAAATTCCATCAGTAATTAGGTAAAATGAAAATGTTAACAACAACAACAAAAGAACACAGAGTTAATTTAATCCTGATAAAGTATCTTCCCTCCAAAAAGGAGTTTTTGTCACACACCCTACAACTGAAATAGGGTTGGAAAGTTCGATTTGCAATGAACACTATCGGCATTCTACCAGGTACAGAGGAAGGGATCAAATTGCCTTCTTTCCACCATCTCCGGGGGATGATAAATTATATCTTCTTTCTGTAATCTGTATAGTACTGCACTAATCTTTGTTAATCTTTGATTAAATAATTCCATTTGAACCTGTTATTTGACAATTTCAAATTATTATTAACTTCAAACATATAAAAACAGTCTACCTCCTAGCAAATTTTTTGAGGTTAGTGTGAGTGTTAATAAATGTTTCTGTTGCAATGGGTTTTGGGGCTATAGGCACAGAATAATTTGCATTTTCTAAGCCAAATTAGCTAAGAACAGTCAGGAGCTGTTCTGATCTTTTTGAGATTTAGTCATTGTTTATTATATATTTCTTAGGATCCCACAATTTTTGCCTGATACCATTAAATCCTATAATAATGTTACTGAGGATATTAATCAAGGCAACAATTTATAGGACTAGTGTTACTCATGTGAACATTTAGCATTGGATCCTTTGATAGAAAAGGATGAAGTTATGTCAATAAAAGTTGATTTTAAAATCACTGAGATTTCTTTATCCCAATATTTGTAACTTTTCGGGTGAAAAAGGATTTAAAGGACAAAGAAATTGTTCAGAACCCAGGAAATTCACATTTTTAAACTAAGACTGAAAACTGTATCCAGGATTTGATACCCTGGAACCAGCTCCCCAAATCCTAAGAGAAAAGATACCTGATACAATTTTGGAAGGTCTTATCTTTAATTCTTGTGCTGTTAAAATCTGTCTGTATCTTGTTTGTGTTGATTGAATAAGTATTATATTTATTTTCTGTGAGACTATCTGTACTGAACTAACATTTTGATTTAATGTTTTAGAACCTTTGGAAGGATGGTTTTTTAACATTAGTTTTGTTTTTCTCTTGAGACTGAACTTATTTAACAGAGTTATTTGGGGGTCAAAAAGGTGCATTCAACTAAATTATCCTATTCAGATTCTTTTTAGCACTCTATCTAAGTCCTCACCTCTCCCAAAACAGTTCTTAATAGCTGGTTTCAGAAAGTCACCTAAATTTATGGAGCAAGGAAGATTGTATTCAATTTTCTCAGTAGAGATAGTAATAAATGAATCTGGGCCCCTAAACTGAAAGCAATATTAGCAGCATATTTTAATGAGCAGGCCAGGTGGTTTAGTGGTATTTCATTTTTCCTTTGAGTGGGCGGAGAAAGGTGTGTTTTGAGTTCTGATCCCCAGCTCACCCTTGGCCTAGGTACTAGAGGCCTATTGCACTAAGCATGTTGGGAGCTGACCTCTCATTTTGTTCAAGACAACTCCTGTAAGCTGACCATGAAAGAGAGTTAACCAGAACAAATGTGAACCACACTGAGTTCATTGTCTGAGTCACTGCACCCTGGAACTTCGCTGGTTAATGTGAAAAAAGCTAGGTATGATTGGTTGGTGATCCTGAATACAACTCCTGAAGAGTGAGAAACAACTATGAATTAAGGGGACTCAAACTTTAAATAGTTAAGAACTAAGGTTTTTTTTTTTTTTTGGTAGGGCATCCCAAGCATATTCATCCTTTTACCAACACTACTGGATCTCAAATAGGGTAGATCAAAAAACAAGGATTGTGCTTTTAAAAAAATGAAGTTTTGATACTCCTCGTCATTTCTCATTACACAATTTATTTCCCCACAAAAAGATTTTTTTTTTAAATACATAACAAGAGAGACCGCAGGTTAGCCAATAGGTTAGTCATTAGTTGTTCGGGCACTCAAAGGGGATATTGCAGACACAGGTTCAAGCCCTGCTGTAAATCAGGCAGAGTCGGTATTTGAACCTAGTTTTCCTATGTCTTAGCTAATGATTTACCACCAGGCTATAAAATCAGCCTCTCAAGTGCTCCTGTGAGTACAGTTTCACTTTGTAAAAATAAATAAATATTCCTTTGATGCTCTCAAGAGGATATGACTCTATGTCTTGGTGGTCAAAGCACTCACTTAAGATATGGGAAACCTAAGTTTAAATCTCAGTTTAAGCTACTTGCTATTCTGGACTGGGTCCTTTTCCTGGTTTTGACCATAAATTCTGTCCCGAACCAGATAAATCTTCCTGGTGATTTTTTTGTGCAAACCTATGTGTTTCCATGAAAAGTTTTTGTTTTGATGAACCAGCATTTTCCAATGAAAAATCTTTTATTGAAAAATTCTCAACCTGCTATAAACTCAAACATTAACTCAGTGAAAGATGACGGTACTTACCACCTTGCAGGATCAGGATCTTAATTTAAACTCATGCTGAACAAAATCATGGTTTCCCCAGCCCCCCAATACTAATCCACAGGGAAGCCAAACAACTTGACAGCATTTTGTATAACTGTGCTGAAATGTTGATGTTTCAACCCTGCAATCTTTTTGGTTGTGTTTAATAGAGCAGCAAATATAAATGGTCTCATTTTGCTCTCACTTACATCTCTGTAAGTCCAGTGGCTTCAATGTAGTTACTTTTGTTTTCTACAGACATAAATGAGATTAGAAGATGGCCCACAGAAAGCATGTCTTAAATTCTATCGTAAGTACTATCACTTAAAGTTGTGAATACTTCTTTTTTTTTACATTTGCCTCACATAGTTGACACACCTTCAAAAATTTACAGTGAAAAATGTTTCTTTCATTTTTAAAATAATCAGCATGTTTTCATGGTCAGTACTTTTTATTACCTTTACTGAGCACTTTATATTTTAACTTTAAAATGTGCCTATTATGGCAAAAATTGTCAATATTATAGGACAGTACACCTGATTGCTTTCTTTTAATGAGTTTTCTGTCTGAGTTTCTATAGGAATGTTCCAAAAATGGGTACAGGTGTATAAGCATGTAATTCTGCTCTGGAAATCACAAATTGTTATTGAACAGATAGGGATAATAGAATTTACTGTATAATTCCCTATTTTGCACTATTGCTTGGGTCCAATTTTCCTGTATGATTCCAATAATAGTGTATAGAATATTTTCACAGCATCAAGTGTTAATAAAGGTTCAGAGTGGTAAGTGAGAACATCAGGGCAGAGAAGGGGTTAAAACAAACAAAAAACTAAACCATGATGCACAGGGAGCATGAAATGATTCTCTCCACAACTGTCCAGTCCTTCACAGTAGAAGTAACATTTCTTGCTTGGGGGGGGGGGAGGGCTGGGAGAGGGTCTTTCTGTAATCCTGAACCCTCTTATGAATTAAACCCCAAGTGGACTGTAAATTTATTAGTGAAAATAAAAAAAGAAATTTTTCATGCTATAATTAGTATTTTATATTAAACACTGAGCCAAAACTACCGAGTATCATGATGGTTTTAAAGCTTTAGCTACAGATTAGTCACTAATAGATGCATAATCAGCCATTTAGGGGGGGAAAGTGGGTTTATTATTATTTTTAATACTTTGTGCATATGACTTACAAAACTCAAATCTTTAAACCTCCTCTTCTTTATTGCTATTCAGATGAAACCAATCCATAGAGTTACACCAATACACTGACAGAATTATGAATGCCACGTAATTGCTGTAAAGTGGGATAATTATTTCAAGGAAGACAGTTCTCTTGGAGTATTGATTCCCATCAAATTTATCAGTAGATGTTAAACTTTAATTAAAGGGTGATCTTTGTCAGTCACTCTGTTTCCCAGATTTAAATTAGAGACTATATTATCATCTTCAATTAAGTTTACCTTAGTCACCTGTCAGGGATGTCTTTGGAAGAAATAAACTTGCTCCTCCAGTATTCCCTTTCTGGGAGTTCTGAGGTGGTGACAGTACCACTGAGACATCTTATCAATGTCAGCACGAATAGGGCAGAGCCTTTGAGATGACTGGTTCCTTAAGCATTTTCAAGAATTTGCTTACACAACGGTTGAATATGTTTACTTCACATTCCCACCTCTCCTGCCCCATGTTCCATCAACAGGCCCAAATTTAACTGCTAAACATCTTTTAATATCATGTTTAATGCTCTTGGACTATCATGGACTAGCATTGACAAAATACTAGGAATAAATTGATGTAAGGTTGTAATGAGGTAGGGGCTTGGGCCCAGATCCTCAAAACTCCTGAGTTCTGCCCCTTCTAGGATTTGAGCCCTAACTCCATTTAATAGCAATAGAAGTTAGGAGCCTAAATAACTTTGAGAATCTCTGCCTTGGAGACTTAGAGATGAAAGTTAGTGTAAGATGTCATGTTTTAAAGTACTTTAATAGAATGTTTTTGACCTTAGTTATTCAAGTTCCTTATCTTTCATTCACCATTTAAGATCTTGTGACACCTCTTCTGAATACATATTGGGAGGTTTCATAGTATTTACATTTTGCCAAATGTCAAGTAATATTGCATAAGTCCTTTAAAACCTGTACAATGCAGTGCATCAATAGAGAAGATCAATTCAAATCTATTTAAGCCTTTAGAACAAACAAACACACAACTATGATCAAACTAACATAACTTTTAACTTCCTACAGCAAAGGGATATGCACAGCAGTCTAGATAAAATAAGGAGTGACCCAAACCTTCAAGAACAACAGGAAGTCAAACCAAAAATAAACCATTTTTAGTTTAAAAAAGCCAATGTTCTTTTAGCTTCTTTCACAACCAGAAACAAAAATACCCGAATATAATGAACTCTTCTAGCTGCATAACAGGCAGGACAGAAAACTGGGGAGTTATTTTAGACTATATGAGATGCTATTCTTGTAACATTTATAGATTGATCCGTTTAACAATGTGGTTCTAACAGCCTTTCTTCAGTTGTGCAGAAGGAAATGCAGTATTTGAACTTTCCAATTCTTCAGAAGTTCACTTCTCGACGCTATAAGGGTAGGGAGGGAAAATTATATTTTGGTTTACAATATTGTGAGGAGGTGCTCTGAGGAATAGTAATTATATCTGTATACAAACTATGGATGTTAATTCACTGATATTACCTCCTGTGGGAACTTGGAGTGTTCAGCACCTCTTCTGGTCAGGCACTATTACACTAGGCCTAATAGGTATGTACCCAATCAGAGCTTGTTGTTGAAGCAAATTGGGAGTTTGCATAAGAAGTAAAGTTCAGCACAGTGAAGATGGCTGGTGTAGGGCTCTTTGCACCACTTGAACCCTGGATAGGGGCAGGGCTGGGATTCCATTGGCTGTATGTGCAGCCAAGAAGAGGTGCCACTGTATTTCCCATCTCCCCATGGAAAGGCCTTGGTATTAACCCTACTAGGAATGGCTCTTGGACAGGCTAGGTGAGGGGCCCATTGATCTGTATCTACGTGGAGTAACCAGGGCAGAGGGACTGCAACCGCTAATCAAACCCATAGGTTGGAGAAGCAGCTTTTTGTGGAGAGGAGGTCATTCATGACAGCCTTGGGGATGAGGGGGGACACTTCACTTTCCCAATCACACTCCAGTCAGCTAGTATAGGGGTTAATTATTCAACCTTTGTGTCGGTGGAGTGAACACCTGGAGTGGCTTATGGGCTGGGTCATTACTTACATGAGAGTTGATCCAACTCCCACTGCAGTCAATGGAAATATTCCATTGACTGCGATGAAAGCTGGATTGATCCTACTGATGCCATTGAAAGTTGTATCCTATTGTAAAGGTAGAATTGGTCATTTATTGAAACCATGTAATACCATATACAGTCCTGTACAGTGATTACAATATTATAAGACCAAGTGGGATTCTTACATAAAACACATCTTAACAGATGTCAATTTATAGTTCTTATAACCTGTATAGTCCTATATATCTACAGCAAAGCATATCTTGAGCTGTGATGTAAAATTACTATTGAACTCCCCATTTTTCCACCATAGCACAAAGTGAAGAGAACAAAGCCAAGGAGACAGTTAATATTTGGAATTTAAACAACATTTTATTAGGTGACAGCAGTGCTAATTGGCAACTGGAATGTGAATAGTGCTGGGTAATCAAAAGTGAGTTTGCTTCAGTGAGATGTGATGCCATAGGAAAATGGGTAGGGGCCACAGGTGTTTTGGATGACAGGGAGTTTGGTAAAATTGGGGTGTTCTCTGTGTAGATACATATATAACCCTCATCATATAAAAAACAAAATAAAAACAACACTAGAGCCCCTCTACAAGAAATAGAAAAAGAGTAGAAAAATATGTTAATATATTTATTTCTATAGATGATGATAAAATCATGCAGATTTCTCCTGGGGTAATTTGAAATCAAACATAATATACCACATCTTTAAAGATGATTTTTATGCTTCCTGTTATTTTTTCCCCTTCTTCCCCTTGACTTAAGCTGTGCATTGCAGGTGAATTCTTGTGTACCAATGGGATTTGCTCTATTGCTTTTAGCCTTTGAACTTTGATTTGTAGAAAATAGAGTAAAATCTAATTTTGAGGCAATTATACAATTAAATGAAAAGCAGCAGCTGATCATCACAAACATTTTATATGAAAATCCATAAGAAATGCTGCTTAAGGTTTTTGCAAGTAAATGGCACCGAATGTGTTATCTAATGAGGGGGGATCCCACAGCAGCAACTCATTTACTGCCATTGAGGCTGTATTTCCATTTCAGTGAATCCCTTCTTTCTTATGTGTTTAAAAATACAGTCCCAATTATAATAAAGTGATGGAACAAGTTTTCACATTTAGAAACACTGAAATCCAGATAGTATTTCTAAACAGCTTGAACTAAAGCTCTTTAGCTAGGGCTGTAATGGACTTATATCCTCTGAAAATCAGATACACAGGGGGAACTGTAATACACACTCACTGGTGGGCTATAGCTAGCACCAAGAGGCCCCAACAGGAGTTTGGACCTCTGGGCGCTACTGTAGAATAGATATAAATGAGACATTCAGGTATGGTGCAGAACTCCAAATGTGTGTTTTCTAGCATGAAACTTTCTCTTGTTTGGGGGTAGTGTGTTTTAGTAAGGGCATAAGTCTGTAGTGTTCTGCCTCTAACTGTCTGGTAGAAAATAAAGAGCAGGATGGGGAATGAGATGTAGCTTGATACCACATTTTTAATTCACTGAATCAGCACCAAATTGTTCTGTTCCTATAACCGTGGCTCATGTAATTTGTTCCACAAACTGCACAGTATCCCCTGAGTGATGAACACAGTCAAACCTCAAAGTATGAAGACCTTTTTTTAATCATCAGTGAAGGCTCTGTCTTTTCAGCAACAGTGGTAAATAATCAAGGAAGAATCTCATAAATATTTTTTAAATTTTGCTTCACCATCTTGTCTTGCAGTCCTCACAGTCCAATTTCAATTATATACTGAAAGAGAGACAAGCAAAACTGTAAATGATTTGTTTCTCAGTTTCGTGGATCTGAAGAAAAATTGTAACATCAAACTGAAATGGAGATGGTAGAACTAATATGTCTCCGAGCCATTTTCAAAGGAAATTCACCTCTCCCTGCCACCCCAAATAATACCAGGCAAGAGGTTCAGTAGTCCTAGACTTCACATATTCCTTTCCTCCCTTTTGATATGTTATTTTTTTTTGAGGATTTTAGTTTCCTGACTCTGGCCACCTACTGCATTACTAGACTCACCTTCTATAACTTCGGATCAGACACCTTACCATTTTTGGTTGTAAATTATGAGCCAAACAGTTTTTAAACTACAATCTACAGCTTATGAACATAGGATGGCATTGGAAGGGGCCTCATGGGTCACTGAGTCCAGTTCCTTGCTATCACGGGTAATCCCATCATATAATCATATTCATAAATGTATTAAAATGCATCTTAAAACCATTTATGTTTCCTGTTCCTACAAAACAAACAAAAGGAAGTATTCACACAGCATACAGTCAATCTGTGGAACTCTTTGCCAGAGGATGCTGTGAAGGCCAAGACTAAAATAGGGTTCAAACATGAACTAAATAAATTCATGGAGGATAGGTCCATCATAGGTTATTAGCCAAGATGGGCAGGGATGCAAAACCATGCTATGAAGTATCTCTGTTTGCCAGAAGCTGGGAATGAGTGACAGATGATGGATCACATGATTACCTGTTCTGTTTGTTCCCTCTAAAGCACTTGACATGGAAGAAAGGATACTGGGTTAGATGGACTATTGGTTCTGTTCTTATGTTCTCCTATTAGGAGGCTGTTCCAGAACCTCACTTTGCTGATGTTTAGCAACCTTTTAATTTTCAGCATAACTTTTTTCATGCCCAGTTTGTACTCATTTCTTCTTGTGCTGGTATTGTTCTTTAGTTTAAATAGCTCTTCTCTCTTCTGTTTTATAGGGAGCAGTCAGAACCCCTTCCAGTCTCTCTCAATAGCAGACAGTGAGCTTAATTCTCCTCTCAGTTACCTAAGTTTAATTTCAATCACATTATCCCTGACTTACACCAGTGTTAGTGAGAAGAGATTCCCCTGTTTCCTCTAAGGAGTCGCTGGTTAGTAATTTTGTCATAAGATTTTATTCCTTTCAGCTTACATTGTCCCTTGTCTTGTCTGAGGAGAAAACTGTGTTGTTTCCAGACATCTTTCTTGTTCTTTACTTTAGCATCATGACAATTAATCAGCAACATTTTTTGCCAAGGGATTAAATGTTCAGCAAGGGGACAAATTGGGGACATATTCTGCAATGTTTTTATTTTAAGTGACCAGTCACAAAGTCTTACATCCAAAGAAATGAGTGTAGCGTGGTCCTCAAGCTCAGAGGGGTCAGACAAGAAAAGGGGAAGGAAAGGAAAGACTGCTGGACAAATTTCATGGAGGAAATCCTGATGCTGCCTCCTAGCTAGTGTCATGTCAACAGAAAGCTAAGAAAAAAGGGAGAAGTGTGATGTGGTATGTAAGCTTCGCATTAGGCAAGAAAGGGTTAATGAGCCTGTGGGCTCAGCCCTGCCCTGCTTCATTTGAGAGAGATTTCAAGCTTGGAGGGGTTAAAAAAGGAAACACACCTGATGCAGTGGCTGGCTGGGAGGAACACAGGACGTTTCATGCTAGCCCCTTGAAAAAAGGCTTGACTGGGGCCAGGACCTGTCAGGGCTGCCTGAAGGGAGGCCAGGGTGTGGCTGGAAGATAACCAGAGGCTGATAGACTCAAAGTGTTCCTAGGAGCAGGTAGGTTCATTACAGAACTCTTTCATGCACTTTGTTCTGTGGATCTATGGTGTTTTTCTTGCAGAGGTCTATGGAGGAATGAGCCTGGGAAAGGACTGATGGAAATATGTGAGGCAAGGTATAGTAAGGAGATGGTCCAGGTAGGAATATTTTAGCTGTTTATTAAAGGGTTTCTGGGCTGGAACTCAGCATAGAGGGAGGGCCTGGATTCCTCTCATGGTAGAAAGTAAATGTACCGTGGATACCTCAGAGACAAAGGCTGGAAAGAATTATTAAGGTTCAAGTTGGGCTGAAGACCCACCAAGAAGTTGCTGGACTATAGACATAAATTATTCAATTTACCCTGGCAGGGCATATGTGACCCAAATGGAGCTCTGAGTCATAAGAAGAATTAGACCACTGCAGGACTGGAACTGCTGTCAGCAGAGGAAAGGCACCTGAGGAGCATATCCTTTTACTTCATGCTGAGGGCAAGTGGTGATTAGGTAGTGACTTTATCACAAGAAGGCAGGAGGGCAAACACCTCACAAAGTCACTCATATTCTTGAGGGTTAGAACTAAACTAACTCTAGGAGTAAGTGGCAATAAAGGAAGGTCCATTTATAATACTTTAATGACTTTTTTTTCTTTTTAATTAATGTTAATATTTTCTTGAGCTGAAATCAGATAAGTGATATGCTCTCCTTCCAGGCCTGCTCAGAGGTTCTTATCCCTGGCAGATCTCTCCAACAAAGATAGTCTGTTATTCACTCCTAAGGCTTGCAGTTAGAGGGAGGAGATATTTCTATAAGAGCCTGTTGACACTGGGACCTTGAAATTGATACTGTTCTTTCAGTGCTGTCATTGTGCTGTCCTTTTTGGACTGTCATTATAATACTGAGCAGAGAAAAGAGTGTTCCCTGGGGCTCCCTCTGTTACATTTTGCTGGAGAATCTCAGTGAAACATACAAGTTTATGAATGTAATGTAATTGTGTTCAAGGACAATTATAACTGGGAATTTAATGGGGGAAAAGTCATGAGCATCGACCGGAGCCATTTGTTTTTCCTTTTTCTGTGCTGTTGTAGATATTAATTAATCTTCCCTTTATTCATTCATGGCCCTGCACAGTGAAAATGATACATTTTTCGCTCAACTAATTCAGTTATATTTACAATGAGGTTTAGGGGAAGCCTTCAGCTCTCACAAGAGCCATTAAAGCTACCGATAGATCATATATATCTCATCTGTCACAAGGACTTGCATATTTGGCACTTTCTAAAGGTCCTCTGACTCATGAGATTTTTGGCAGGTGTTGAACTGTGCTGGCTCACAGCAGTTTGGCAAACTGGTACTTTTTTCATGGTCATTTCCATCCTTTTTGTTCTGTAGAATCTCTGTTTTCATTTAATAATAATAATACTTAATAATTAATAAAGAAGCATTGGTCTCCAATATAAATACAGTTGTAAGATGTGGTTTGACATTGAGATCGCTATCTTGAAGTAAATTAGTAGTGGAGATAAGGGACAGGTAGCTTTCATTTTGATGTATCTTGATGTCACAGTAAAAGGGGTTGGATCCATGAAGGGGTGGGAGCTGGGGTTGAGTTCAACTAGCCACATTGAAGATTTTATATCAAGAGATCTTGAGCTAATTACCTTAAAGTAAAAACATGTTTTTTTTTACTTAGATTTTTATCTCTTTACAATTTATAAAATGTAAATATAGTGTAAACTGATGCTCTGATATCTGCCATAGTCTGGAGGTAACCTGAATAAACTACTTTCATTCATTTTAGTGAAGTATTAAATCTGAACTAGAGTTGGGCAAATAATGTTTAATGGAAATTCAGGAAAATAAAAATAAAATAAAAAAAAGGTTTGGGGGCAAAGTGACTGAAACGTTTGGTGAAATCCATATGAATTCATGAAATATGTTGGGGTCACCCAATCTGCCTTTTTCACTGAAACAAGTTTCAGCGAAAAATATTTCTCCAACTGTATTCTGAAGAGTAATTTAGATAACTTAAATGTCAACATTTGTAAACAAGTTCACTAATCACAAAGCACACAAGAAAGAAGAGACACAATTGTGTCCAAAAATCTGCACAATCCACTGTAAGTGATGTATCATTTTTGTGTCATCTGTGCGTGGAGAGCATGGTCTTTGATTTGAACGTAAGAGAGTACCATGACATTTGTTCGATCCTATCAGGCAAGGGTTTTTTTGTTTTTGTTTTTTTATTTGAAAAGCAATAGTCTTAGTCTTATGTTAATATACCAATATTAATATCTCCTAATCCAGAATGCTGGCTGGCTACACTGACATTTGGAGTAGGAGTTCTAACTCCCGTAATACATCTCTTAACATATGTGAAGAAACCAGGGAACAAGTATGATTGATATTGATGGCATCTCATTCAGTTAAACATCCATTTTATTCTTCTGCTTAAATTCCCATAGAATAACCTTTAGATTTGCTGCTATTTCTTAGGCCCTGTCCACGTTCACATCCATCTAACAACTTAATGTAGTTATTCCAATTCAAACTCCTAATGTAGATATGCTGCAGCCACTTAAACAGGACTTACACCATTGAAGCTTTATTGGGTAACAAAGTGAAGTAATTTTTTACCAGTGTAAGTGTCCTAATGCAGATAGTCTGAGTTCAGTACAGGAATTATTAGTGATAAGGTCCTTTAAAGAAGGTCTGCAAATAAAGAAGTAACACCAAACAGATGCATTTCCAAAGTCGTCCAGTACAGGTAAACTTCTTCTGAACAATATGTTTGCAATAATTTAGGTTTCACAGTCTACTTGATCCTTCACCATTGAAGTGAGCTTTGCATTTAAGTTCCATGGGCCCAACATCAGGCTCATTAGATGATGCTGTCTTCCTTACGAGGTGGTTAAAAAAGGAGTTGTGAGAACTAATTCAAAGCAGTAAAAGAGAACTTCTAGGAACTAGGTAACTGAGTAATTTAAGGTAAGGTGTCTGAATCAGAAGTCATCCGCTTTGTCCCTTGAGCTAGAGATAGCATGAGGGGCAGAAGAGTCTCCTCTCCTCTGAAATAAATATCCAAAGTTTCAGATCCCTATAAAATGTTTGATTTTTATCACACATTTCAGGAAAAAGGTACCCTAGAACATGCAAAACAGTATTTAATACATTTCAATTTTTTTTTGGAGAAGTTATGGGTGTGTTGAAAAATCAGGTTTATAATAGAGCTACCTTCAGTATTGACTATGGAATGACTAGTGCCACTCTACATTAAAAAAAAGAGTGGAATATGATATGATCAGTTAAAGCTTATTAAAAAGAATATTTTACCAAAAACTAGTCCTTTTTTATAAACTGAGTAAGCAAATTACATATGCTAATACTTTAAAAGACAACTCCTATCCTTTTTTTCTTTAAGAATAAATGCACTTGAGGAAACATGTAACAGAATATAAAGTACCGTAAGTGAAATTCACTCCAGGCAGCCAGGCACAGCAACATATGTCTGTGGATAAGCCTGGTTGCTGTTTACCTTGAAAGATGACTGTATTTAAAATCAATTGAGCCCATCAATAATATACTAGTAGTAAAGGACAAGAAGCAGAATCTGCATTACAATTGTTATGCCCACCAGCAAAGTTCACAATAGGAGTTTTCCCTTATTCATGAACAATAAGTTCATGAATAAGTGTCTTATTGACTGACTTGCAGAAAACTTCATGGGTCAGTACTAAATGGTTACAAAGGTAGACAGGCACTGCAGAGTCTTAAAATTCTCAGACTATGTTTGTCAACCTAAGGCACAGATGAAGCAAGAATAGATGTAGTCTTTTGTTTCAGTGGGTGCACTGCACTAACCTGCTAAGGGGGAACTGATCACCCACAGCAGCACCCTCCACCCTGCAACACGAATCCTGACCTGATGAGATGGGGAGGCCCTGCGTGGAGAGGAGAAGAGGCTGAAGAAGGAGTCTCTGTCATGACAGAGGGGTGGCTGAGCTGAACATGAGTGGCCCTTTGACCCCATGAACCGGGTCACAATGTGTGGATCGGTGAGCATGAGCCAGTTCTGTGGGAAAAGAGCCACAGCTGTGGGGTGAATCAGGGATGGTCTCTTGATTTCTGTGGGTGAAATTAAACCCATGAACCCCTGCTAAAGTTGCGTGTGAGCTGAAGGTATCTTTTAATTGTTTCTTGTGGTTTAAATTGTTATGTAGCAAAGCAGACCTCATACCGATCTATAGGAGTTTCCAAAACAGGATTTTTTTTTGTCTGAATCTAGCACTAAAACTGGACTCAAATTTTAGTTTAAAAATGAGGATTGGGGATGCCATCCCATCCTTTTCAACAAAGTTAACCTTGAGAATATCAATCATCCACTGGAAACCCATTCTGCTGAACTGGGTACTGACATGTTTCTTTTGTGTAAGATTGTTCCCTTTCCAAAGATGTGCATTTTATCGGGCAATGCATGGCCTATGTAATGACCAGCTAGAATTGCAGTCTCCATGATAAGGGAGCACAAGGAATACTCCCTCCTTGCTGCACAATAGGGGAAGTGACAGGTGAGAAGGAAGTGGGGGCCTTCTTTCCATCCCCCATTCCATGGCCCAGCCAGCACAGTTGTTTGACTGTGGCAGTGTGGCAATCTGCATCCCACAGGCATGCTATCTCTGTATGTTTGTGCCCACCAGGAGGCAGATTGTGAGTCAGGGACAGAACGCCTTCTTGATCTCTTCACTTCCAACTCAGGGCTGTACCTATAGCGTTTAACGAATCTCTACATGTTCAGAGTCATGCCAGCACAATTTTCAGCCCCAGCAATTGTTCAAATGAACTGTTGCATGGGCACCTTTGTGGAATTCAGTCTGATCATTTTGTTAATCTTGAACATTAATATGTTTTCTAAAACTGACTTATTCCTACAAATACCCTAGCTGATCAGCACTGTCACTAATGTTATTGTGGATAACACTTTGCCATAGAGAGTATTTGCCCTGAGCAATATCCAAACAAGTCTTGCTAAGAGAATTTGTATTCGCCCCACTTAAAGTATGGTAGCTGCTGTCAAACTTTTTATAGATATTTTCTACCAATGTTATAATGAATCTTTGCTATCTAAATACTGTTGTACTGTAACAGATGCACTTTCCAAATTCCAACTCCTACAGGACGATGTTGAATTCTTAGAACATCTAGGTTTTTTTAATGAAAATAGGCTAATTTTTACATTTTCTTAGCATTCTTAGATGAGCTAACACTTACCTATTTAGGAAAAAATTAGTTGTATGAGACAGGTGGATGATCACCAAAGAGGAATCCTACCAACCTCTCAGAAATGCCAGAAGTTTATAGGTTTCTTTAAATGTATGTGTCGTTTGGGGTCCTTTGTGTATGCATATTTTGGATTCCTCTTGCTGTTGAAGAATATCTACTCCAGAGGAGTCTAGGAGAGAGGCATGGAAAATGAACTACTGATCTGATTTGAAAAAGCATGCTCACAACCATCATGAGAAATAAGAACAAGAAATGTACTGTTTCCAGTAAAATATTTTACCTTGTGGATAAGCAAATGACTTATGCAGTTCTGTTAGTGTCTACTAAAAAAAAAAAAAGATACAGAAAAACACATTGCCAAATAAAATCAAATAAAAAATGTTCTCTCTCTCTGGAAAATAAATAATCTATCTAGAACATTTGTTGAGTCAACTGGGAAAATTCCCTTGCACATAAGGAGTCAAATATAATTGCAAAACAAACAGATCAATTTGTGTGGGGTTAACCAGCATTTTGAAATCTACTGTTCTTAACTGTCGTGAGAATTGTGTGTATAAAACTCTAAAAATGCTTTGAAAAATTATGCCCTATTATTTATACTGGTTACAGTGAGATTTTCTGTTCAATATCCATACTTTTCATTACTTTGAGCTCTGATCAGTATAGCTAGTTATGCCTAACATTTCACCTGCTTCTATTTTATCTGTCTGCTTGTTTCCAAAATATAACATCCCAATGGTAATGACTTGAACTGCTGAAAGGGTAGCACTGGAAAGCACTTATCTCAGGAAGACACAACACATCCTTTAAGTCCCTGGAGGGCGAAGGGGGTGTGTACTCTACTACACCTATGCTAGGTGTGGAGGCTGAATCCTCCTGAGTACCAGAGATGCTCTGGAGGAGTGGGGGGCTGAAGGGCCAGCGGGAAGGCCATATATATCCTCTTCCCCACTCAACAACTTTTAATCAATAATATTAATAATGCTAGTAAACAAGATTTTAAGAAATAAACCCATATTTAGTAACCTAAATAAGTGGCCTGTTTTTGTTGGGCACCTTGTTACAACTTGGGGCTCAGTTACCAGTCTGTAATTGGATCCCTGTGCTTCTAAGCTAACTGAGTCTGGGCTGAGTACCTCTAGGTTGCTAGGATTCTGTGACGGGGGAAACTAGTCCCCCCGTTGGAGACCTCAAGATTCTGCACATCCCGTCACAGAGAGGAGCAGAAGAGAAAACAGGCAAGTGGCCTAGATTGGCTGCAGCCAATTAGGGGGCGGGAGGGCTATATAGAAAGGAACAGCACTGTCTTAGACTCTCAAGACTGCCAGTCTACTCTTGATTGTGTTCCAGCCTTGACTGAGCCCTGTTCCAGCCTTGCCTTACTCTGACGTTGCTCTAGCCCTATTACTGACTTGCTACAGCCTACTCTCTATTTCTTGACCATCCCTGGATGCTCGTACTCTGAGTACCCAGCTTTGACCTTTGGACCTGGACCCCAGCTACAACACTGACTTGATTTGTCCCCAGTCTCTGACCACCCAGATTTGAACCCTGGTTTGAACCTGGACTCCAGCTATGGTACTGATTCTTTAGTTCTGACACTACTCTGCCCCAGACCTTGATTCCAGTGCCACCTTTTGCCCTGCCATCATGTGCCAGCAATGCCCCTCTGCCATGTACATTCGCCAAACTGGACGGTCTCTACACAAAAGAATAAATCGACACAAATCTGACATCAGGAACCATAACATTCAAAAACCAGTCGGAGAACACTTCAACCTCCCTGGTCACTCAATAACAGACTTGAAGGTTACAATTTTAAAACAGAAAGAAAGGGGCACAAAAAGATCTTCATGAAACAATCAGAGAAGGAAAACTTCACAAGACATGAGCATAGAGATTATTAAGATTGGAAAGAAACATTGATTGAAATGGAGATACAGAACTCAGTCACACACAAACCCTGGGTGCAGTCACATTTAGATTGTGGGATGTTTGAAATTTGGACTCCTTTTGTCTCCTTTTGTTTGCTACAACATTATCAATCTATTACCAGTTCAAAGTAATTGTGAACCAAAACCCCATCGATGACTCCACTCTCTCTGATCTGCTGCTGGTTAGTGAAGTTGCTGTATTTTGTCTGACAGCATAAACCAAATCCTAGCCATGCTTTCTGCACTCACCCAGCTCTCATCTCAATAGAGATTTTTCTGTCCTTTTTGTCTCAATTCTTCTATATTGTTACATGGTATTTAGATCCTTTATTTGCAATAGTAGCCATTTAATGTCACTCCTTGCACCCTCCCAGCTCCATTGACTCAGAATATGTTAAATTCAGTGCTGCCTGGGCCATTATTCAATAATCAATAAGAAAGGTGCTGGCGTTAAAGGGTTTTTGACTGCACAATGACATTTCCCCTCATGTGTAGGAGACAGCCTTTCATGTTTTATTTGTCACTCCCAGGAGCATGCACTCTCCTCTGCCCTGCTGACAAGGTGCTTATTCTGTACTCAATTCCTGATGAGCTTGTGACAGTGTGTCAGATTTGTGTCAAGGGCACCTTCCTGTGTTCCTTCTGTGAACTAGCCCCTGGGACTACTTGAGAAAGTAAGAGTTGTAGGATCTAGAATACTCCTGGATTTTACTCCCGTTACCCACACATCTTGGCAATTTAACTTTGTAGGTTTTGCAGAGACTACTCTGTTGTTCTCATTATATCACCTGCACTGCAGCACTGCACCAGAAACAGAACAGTAGAAGTAAAACCTCTAACTATCCTCGTTTTATGACTAATATGAACCAATGATTTTTATTGGTGGCTACTAAAACAGGTAAAGTGAAGGGGTTGTCTCTTCAGCATATTGTTGGGAAACTTAGCATCCATGAGTGGATATCATGGAGAGAAAGCATCAGGCCCCTTGATGGTTGTTTCTTGAAGGCAGTTGTCACCTAAATGCTTGTTCTGCGACAACTGATTTTCTTTAGTTTAAAGAGGAGAAAGAAGTACTGGGGAGGAGACATGGATTTCTGTTGAATCTGCTGTGTACGTACACATGTCTAGAGAGCAGGACTGAGATGTTATCTAGAGGCACTCAGAGGCATCTAGAGGAGAGGAGTGTGGTGAGTACTGGTCACGCTCAGTAGCTGTCTGATTCTATGGTAAGGGTTTTAACTAAGAGCAAGCTTTGCCAAAAAAAAAAAAAAGCACTCTCACTAGAAAGTTTGATTCTCTACCAGTTCTTCATTTATATTTGAACCCCAGTGACCAGCCATAACCCTGATGTGGGGGTCTGATTACTGTGAGTTGTCCATCTGTGACACATTCCCTGAGATAGGTGTACCTCTTACACCTGCTCCTATTGATGGAAGCTGCATAGGTAACTGAATTCCTTCCATAATAAGAAAATTCTAAAGAAATTAGGTCTCTTGTGGGCTTGAAAGTCATAAGAATGGCCATAGTGGGTCAGACCAAACCTCCATCTAGCCCAGTGTCCTCTCTTCTGACAGTGGCCAATGCCAGGTGCCCCAGTAGGAATGAACAGAACAGGTAATCATCAAGTGATCCATCCCCTGTTGCCCATTCCCAGCTTCTGGCAAACAGAGGCAAGGGACACCATCCCTGCCTATCTTGGCTAATAGTCATTGATGGACCTATCCTCCATGAATGTATGTAGTTCTTTTTTTGAACCTTGTTATAGTCTTGGCCTTCACAACATCTTCTGGCAAAGAATTCCACACGTTGACTGTGTGCTGTGTGAAGAAATACTACCTTTCGTTTGTTTTAAGCCTGCTGCCTATTAATTTCGTTTGGTAACCCTTAATTCTTGTGTTATGAATAAGGCTTCAAATAATTCACAGCGGTCATGGAAGTCATGGCTTTCATCACTTTCCGTGACCTCCATGAATTTTGCAGAGCTGGCAGGGCTGATCCCAGGACCACCTCAGAAGCTGGGGAAGCCCTGGGGACAGACACACTGGATGGTACTCTGGCAGCCTCAGGTAGCTGGTCCCCAGCACTGTGTTGGAACAGAGATCTGGGACCAGCAGCAGTAGCCACATGTCCCTGGTCCATCCCCTGCCCAGATCATCATCATCAGGGCTGTGGGCCATCCCCCACCCAGACCATCAGTGACAGCGGGGCCACAGGACTCCCCTCACCAAGACCACTGGTGGCAGGACCATGAGCAAGCCCCCCACCCATCAGCAGTGGGCCCCTGTGTGTCCCCCACACACACAGCAAAAGCATCACCCTGCACTGCCCCTTCCCAGTGTTACCCCATGCTGTCCACCCTCCATCAGCAGTCTTCAAGAGTGCCCCCCCGCCAGAAGGTAAGATTTAATTACAGGTATTTTTAGTGAAAGGCATGGACAGGTCACAGGCCATGACTTTGTTTAATGCCCGTGACCTGTCCATGACTTTTACTACAAATACCCGTGACTAAAATGTAGCCATAATTATGAAAAGGAGTAAATAACACTTCCTTATTTAGTTTCTCTACACCAGTCATGATTTTATAGACCTCAGTCATATCCCTCTTTGGTTGTCCATTTTCCAAGCTGAAAAATCCCAATATTATTAATCTCTCCTCATATGAAAGGCATTCCATACCCCTCATCATTTTTGTTGCCCTTTTCTGAACCTTTTCCAATTCCAATATATCTTTTTTGAGATGGTGTGACCACATCTTCATGCAGTATTCTAGATATGAGCATACCATCAATTCATATAGAGGCAATATTATATTTTATGTCTTATTATCTACCCCTTTCTTAGTGATACCCAACAATGTTCGAAGCCCCCGCCTCCAGGGAACATCTCCAAATACCTATGTTCATAATACTGTCCATAATGAGGAGCATCTCTAAATTATAATCTTCTACAGCCATATTTTTACATTGACTACAAGGGAGCTCAGCACTGAACTCACACCTGCCACATCTTTTACCAATACACATTTTTTTAAAAAAATTGGAGGCCATATTATCTATAATAAAAGGACAGTCAAGTGGAGTTTTGTCTTGATTTTTTGGTGTGGTAAAATCAAGGACTGTGCTTTTCAGGCAGAATCTGCAACCCTTCAATGAAACATTTCAAATTTCTAGCAAAACACAGGCAGATGGGCATGTCAAAATAATACTGTTTTGCAACAAAGATGTCTAACAAACACAAGTTCCATTTCTTTTCATAGCAGCCTGTTTTGTTTGGAAACTGGTACTTCTGGTTGTGCACACTACTCACATTGCCCTCCATGAGTTATTCAGTTCAACAGAAGTTACCCATGAAGAACATAATGTGGGATTTAAAGAAGTAAAACTACTTGAGGTCAGCTAGAATTGGAGCACTACTCATATGCTTGAGGTTAGGCAGATGCTTAAGTGTTTTACTGTGTTAAGACCTTGTAGACTTAAAAGGGGTATTTTAAGGCTCAACTAAAATTTGCACACATTTGTAAAAAAAATAACTGATTGCATTTCTTAGAAATGAAAGCAGCTTTTATTTTTTTCCTTTTCAGTTATCTCTTTTAATACAGTAAAGAAAGCTACTGGAAACAACTATTGTAACAAATCTGTAAACTTTAAATTACCTTTTTTCAAAATGTTTTAATTTCTTGACATCTGCTAATAAAACACTCATTGAAATCAATGACAATTTTCCCTGAATTAAGAATGTGTAAGATTGAAATCCTAAAGAATGAGAGAATGTGTAAGATAAGATTGATTGAAGGAAACTATTTGAGGTAAGGCAAGATTTCTCAGTCAAATTCTAATGATAGCAGATTAGTATAGCTGTTACATGTTCAGATGTAATAAGACATGATCTTATATAACAAATTCAAATGAAGTTTTATTCAAGTAAGACAACTAAGACAACCATACAGAATGCAGATAGGATAACATACATTACCATCTGAGAGTGGAGAAATGTTTTCAGCTTACTTCATTTCTAGCTAAGTTCCCAAACCTCTTTCTTTTTTAGGGTGTCAGACAAAGAATTTTTTTTATGAACAATGGAAATTGTGCTATTACAATTTATTTAATTAATTATGAAAGTTCTTTCATGGTAACTCTGTTTACATGATTAAAAGCTAAAGAAATTTCAAACCCATTATTACTGAAAACAACTGTGGAAACAAGCACTTCTGAATGAGTTAAAAACATCTTTCAAAGGGCCATTAATTCATAAGTTACCAAAACCAACAGCAATAAGAAATATCAGTCACAGAACTGTTCAGTGATCCACTGATCTGGATCATAAGTACCCCTTATCAATCACACTGCCTTTTTCATTACAACACACATCTGTAGCAACAGGCATCGTTTGTTAGTCGACTGGAGTCGCTTTCTGTATATAGGTTACCAGAGTGGATAATTGAGCACAGCCCTACTATAGATTATAGACATTAGTCACACACAAATTCACTCTAAAAATATGGGTTTGTTAAGGCACTGGAGTTTAGACACGTTGGGCAATACAGCAAGGATCCTGGGGGTTTTGGCCAAATAATCAGGAGAGCTTAATATACAAAAAGAATCAAGAAAGATTTATATTTACTAACGCAGCTAAATTATGCTTTCTTGTGAAATTACTTAACATTCCCAATTCCTTACACTGCATAGTCATTCCCAGTAGCTATGTAAATAAATTTATAATAATTTAAAATAAATGCTAGACAGTTTGTAGATTTAAATTCTAACTTATCTTTAATGGGTGAATTTTCAGCTACTGTGAATCCGCTGTGAGAAGTTTAGTGAGAAGGTCATGAGGGCATGATATGATGAAAGTAGAATTCTCTTGAGTAGCTGTGTTTGTTGTTGATTTTTCGGTGGCCCCAAAGAATTCTAAAATACTGTAGGCTTCTTTGTCAATGATGGACATAAATGTTTGTATAATTAAGCAGTTTTACTGAAACAGTCACCTACACTGCAAAACACAACTTTTTATGATAATGTTGAGTTTTTT
The DNA here is from genome assembly GCA_032164245.1 of Sternotherus odoratus. Lineage (NCBI taxonomy): Eukaryota > Metazoa > Chordata > Testudines > Kinosternidae > Sternotherus > Sternotherus odoratus. The sequence goes on from JAVMKO010000002.1 coordinate 113,206,286, forward strand.
TTGTTTTTGCATGTGAAATATACTGAACTGACAGCTCTAGAGAAGTACTGTGCTTTGTTGCAGACAAGTAGAAATGAGTAGTGCCCATGTAAGCTACCCCTACACCAGCCAGCACACTGGTTTACCTCAGTCCTGATCTGGAGAGGCTGCTTCTAGGGGGGGGGAGGAAAGAGGTTTGCTCATTAAGTTCCTGGGATCTCTCTCTCTTGCATGCCTTATCCCCCCACAAAGATGCCAGTTGTCTAGAAGGAGCTAGCCTGAAAAATCCTTTTGAAATAAGCTACTGAATGACTACGCTGCACTGGACTGAATGAGAAAGGATAAAATGTCACAACCCATTAATTAGTACCCCGAGCCATCTACAGCAGTCATCTCCAAACATTTCTGAGATTTGAAAGGATTTGTTTTATATAGATATTAATCCAGACTATTAATAGATCAACCATCATTTCACACTGAACTCACCCAAATCTATACTTAAGAGTATAAATTGGCTTCTTTTCTTGGTGACTATTCTTTTCATGTTCTTTAGTAGTAGGAGCAGATGAAAGTTTGGATGAAGATAGGAAAATGAAGGATGATGTTTCTCTCTCTAATCACAACAGAAGCAGCTACTTTCTCTAGGAGATTATTTACATTGTTCCCACAATCCTCTGTATGGGGTTATTTCCAGGCCCTATCAGTTTTTTGAATTCATCTTGCTCCTCTGTGGGGAGAGAATCAACATATAAATATGCTTCTTCCACACCTTGAATTTGTATTCACCCAAGAAGTACAGTGTAAATGGTGAGACCTCTGTGGGTTTATAAGCAATCTTTCTTCTGACTACATCCCAGCATCTTAAATCTCAGTGAAGAAGTACCAGGAGTCTGGATACAATAGCAATCTCCGTAGTCATGATTCCATTGAATGGATGTGAGGAATAGCTGGTTCTTCCTACCCACCATCTTTTGCACAGTTAGGATAACACGATGGTGCTAAAATAATGATTAATAAATGCTAAAATAATGATGATGCTAAAATAACTTTGAGTCATTACATTTATTCTCTTCCCCTGTTGAATTTTTTTTTACATCAAAAGAGACCTTTTTGTGTCAAAGTACTGTTCCTTATTATCTTACTCCAACTTTCTCTTTCACTTCACACACGCATAAATGTGTTACACTGATATAAGAATGAGTAATTAAACTACTAGATCATGCCTTTTCTTTACTGAGGGGACTTGCATAGTCTTTATCAATGGAATGGTATAAGCATTGAGATCTGTGCTGAGTACATCAGAGGAGTTGAGTCATATGACATGAGATTTGATTCTGTTGCACTCAGTGCTTCTATGATACCATGAGTTCCAAGTATTGTTTGCATTTGAAACTTAGATTCAGCATACTTCCAAAATCTTTGATGTGACCTAGGTGATCTGACTCAGGGAATACATCATGTCCCTCAACATCTCCTGTTATCTCTGAGTTGTTTTGAATAACATCCCTAGTGAAAAACAAAACAAAACATGAAGGATTGTGTATTCATTAGGCTCTAAACTTGGGAGCGTTAATTCCCTGCTCTACCATAAACTTTCGTTTTGATCTTGGACAAGTTACGTATAGTATGTTGACACTGCAGCTGGGTAGTGTGATTCCCAGAATGGGCCAAGAAACATGCTAATTCAGATGAAGCTAGCACATTAAAAATAGAAGTGTGGATGTTGTGGCACTGGCAGTAATTCAAGCTAACTACCTGAGCATGGACCCAGAAGGTTAGGTACATTGGGATTCAGGTGGCTAGTCTGCCTCAATATCTATTTTTAGCATAATAGCTTCAGTTGAACTAGTACAAGTCCATCTGTCTGCACAGAGAATCACACCTCCAAGATTCAATATAGTTGTAGCCTCAGTGTCTTTGCAAAGGAGTGATAATAGTACTGTCCTTACATGAGAATTGTGAAGATAGATATATTGAAGGTGCCTGGATGAGATAAGAACCGTTTAAATACCATAGATAGGCAAATAGGGCTATACAAAAAGGATATGTGGCCAACATTCTGTCCTCCCCTAATCTGTTTTCTTAACACCGGCTTACACTAAAGAAAGTGAAGGATGAAACTCTGATTAGTATTAAATTCATGTTTCTGCTTACTTTCTTGTATCCTATTCAGATCATGTTATTATTCTAGAAGAGTATTTCAGTACATGTCTAATATTTTTTGATTGAGCCATGATGACAACTGTTGTTAATTATATTTTTTTAGTCATCAAGGAGCTTTAAGATAAGGCACCTTAGTATTTAAATAAACCATTAGATTACTAGTATTATTATTTACTCAGTGTGATGTGGATATGAGGACTAAGAATGAGGCTGATATGCTTGGTCATGAATGTTGAGTATGAATGTACTCCTTATAATAAAATTTATCTAGTTCTTTTTTAATTAATGAAATTAATAGGCAGCAGGTATAAAACAAACAAAAGGAAGTATTTCTTCACACTAGGCATAGTCAACCTGTGGAGCTATTTGCTAAAGGATGTTGTTAAATTCAAGGTTATAACAGGGTTAAAAAAGAACTAGATAAATTCATGGAGGATCGGTCCATCAATGACTATTACCCAGGATGGGCAGGGATGGTGTCCCAAGCCTCTGTTTACCAGAAGCTGGGAATCAACGACAGGGAATGTATCATTTGTTCATTCCCTCTGGCAGCCGACATTGGCCACTGTTGGAAGACAGATGGACCACTGGTCTGACCAGTAAGGTTGTTCTTATATCCCTATGCAGGTCATGGCAGGGAAAGCATTCGCTGATGGAGCTGTGTTTTGACTCATCAGTTCCTTTGGAGATCAGGGTAAAAGCTTTGAAATGTCAGTAGAAGTGGTTGGGGAGCACAGCAGGGGCTCACAGCAGCCTGAGCCATTCATGTGGCAGAAAGTCATGTCCTGGGGACCCTGGACTGGATACATATTCAGTGCCAAATATGGTAAAAAGTGCTATCAATCCCAGGTTCAAAATAATGAGTCAAATCCCCAGCAATTATGAGAGTGACCCCAAAACCATGAGGTTTATTTTTTAAAAAAAGATTAAATCACACCTTTGTAATTGTCTTTTGATTTTTAAAACCCCTCTACACATAGCCCAATGTGTCTGTGACAATTCCAATGTCACAGACACAAATGTGTAGTGAATAAAGAATGTTGGTTCCAAGGCAAAAGTTATCACTAGAGGGTCCAATCATGATCCACCCCCCATTTTGTTAGGTGCAATATGAATTCATTCTAATAATTACTCCAGGGTCCTTATACTCACTCTTACACATGGGGCTTCAGTAGGGTTTGAACCCAGATCCTTTAAATCAAGTCTTGTCCACATCAATTATAGCGTAAGCGATAGGAGAAAGCTTGTTGTTACACTCCATGCGGGCCAGAAATGCTGGTCTTTGGGCTTCTAATTCAGTGGAACTGTCACTAGGTTACAGGGTATTGAAAGAAGGTGTAGAGAGTGACAAAGAGTCCTGTGACACCTTAAAGACTAACTAAAGTATTGAAGCATAAGCTTTCGTGGGCTAATGCCACAGGACTCTTTGTCACTTCTACAATTCCAGACTAACACAGCTAACTCTGATTCTGGGTGTAGAGAGTGGTGATCAAGACACACTCATATCTAGTTTGCTTTCCCAAAATCACATGAACATTGGAAATGTACATCATCATGAGCCTGCCCAGATCAGGGTCCAAAAATCACATTATTCAATTGGCAACGTTGGGAAGTGATAAGTGCACAGATTGCTGTGGCCAGATTGTCTTCCAGTGGTGTTGTTGGGGAAATAATTTCCTATCAAGCTACAAGTGAAAGAAGTCTTTTTAGCCACCGATGCTACCTAATTAATTCATTTATTTAAAGTTTAGGGAAGAACGGAAAAGGTCCATGTAGTTTTGTATCATTTTGATGAAGCAAGTGGTGGACAACTGCCTGATTGAACAACAGAATTCTGACCAGATCTTCAAAATGTTTCCCCCTCTGACCACCATCACCAAAGTGTTGCCTGGGTTCAGTTACCACATACACATATGCACACTATGAAAAGGGTTCACCCTAGGGATGAGTAAACTGGTCCTTATGAAATATTAACTGATCCAAACCATTACCCACTTTTAGCAATAAAGTATATTGAACCATTGCTGAGGTTCTGAAATGTTTATATTATTTTAAAATTCATTTTGCATGCCTTTTCATTTCCAAGTTCTGGCTCAGGCTGATAATAAAAGGCAAAACAGATATGTGAAAGCATCTGTTTTACTGTAAAATTTCCAGCCCCTTTCTGCAGCTTCTAGAAATTGTGAGCATTGGATAATTCTGTGGATGCTTATCTAAACTGAACCTAAACTCCAAACCCTTAGAGGTTCACCCAGGTCTAGTCTACAGTTTAATACTTGATTGATAACATGCTATTGCAAATCATAGCATATTACTGAAAGGATTCAGCACTGAAGGCTTTTTTTTTCATTTACAATCTGAGATAAGTATGTTAGTTTTCATTACTACAATTGAGAAGAAAACTAACATTTAGAATTCAGAACCTCAGAAGAGAGAAACTGAAATATTTTTCCCCCACAGGCTCACAACTCCAAGACAAATGTATTGCAGGATTAATATCAAGCAGGGTTTTCTAAAACCTAATGATGTGGAAGTCCATGTGGTGAAAGAAAACCTGAGAAGTAAATGATCTTTATTTTGTATCCTGCAGTGGAAGCCTACTGTGTCTTAAATATTAGCATTCAGTGTTATTTCTTATGTTATAGAGGTTACAATGGAGACAAACTTCAACTAATCTGTCTTCACTTGGTTCAAGCTAACAATATAAAACTAGACTACTGCTATAAAGTCAGCTGATTATTCTGTGCAGTTCCTACTTTTCTGCTATGATTTATTTCCCTAATAAAACGCAACCAGTATTCTCTATTTGCTATGTGATAGATATAAATAACATGAACTATACAAAGGGGTGAAAAAACATATTAAAAAAAAGCCAAAATGATTTTGCCCTTAAAGGTCTGAGAGTCCATAAGGTGTGTGTTTCAATCCACAGTAGGGTAAATTGGCTCAACATCCCTAGGGAAAATGGGAAAATACTTTATCATTGCTAGAAAATAGGAATTGCTTGCTCTGTTTTGTTTTAGCTAAATACTTCGTTGTGATTGATAAGCAGCACACTGTACAACTCATTGTTCTCCTATGGCTTCTTCTATTGAGTCTCCTAGTTTAGATAGGTCTTCATATTATCAGATTTATGTTAGTGAAGTAACATTTCTTTTCTCAATTTCATCCTCTTTTTGTCCAATAATATATAAATATTAGGTTCCAATATTTCTCAACAAGGTAGTGTTTTGTTTTTTTTAAAGTCCTACTAATATATGGGCATTTCTAGCTGGCATATTTCTTCTCATATGAATTCAGATTTTTCCATAGCTTTCTCCTGTTCCCCTATTTTCATTTACTTTATTCCTCCTACATTGTCCCGCGAGCATTTATTACACAATATAATCTCATTTTAAAAGCACCTTCCTTAACATCCTAAGGCTCTGGTGCTGTCAAGTTTCCCTTGTTCCTAATGCACGATATAATCACAGCCAGGAGAAGTTGCTAAAGTAACTCCTGATTCTGTCAGTGTCATTTGGAAACCTCCTCTGAGGCTGACTATGATTTCATATTCAGCTGGCACAGCCAGTAAGATTTTTAGTATTTAGACCCTTCCTCATATTGTACAGGCTTGATTCTTCACGGGCCCTGTTCCCACAGTGGTGTATGTTTAGGGGTGAACTGAGTTGACTGGACTGAAAAAGACTATTCTATGAGAGTTTGCATCTATATGCAATTAAGGCAGCTTCCTTGAAGCACCAGAATCCTGGTCATGTGTTAAGAAGGGGCCTTTAATTTTCAAAACACAAAAAACCTGCAATGAGAGAGTAGCCTCTTACATGGCAAGCCTTTTCTGCCTGCTTGGCATACTGTTTGATACTCTTTTCCCTCTGCCTGAGAGCTGGAATAGGAAGCTTAAATTCTGTTCAGTTTGTTTACCATGCAGACCTGATGGCATTTTGGAGTTACTAGACTTTCTTCTGCCTATAAGGCAGATTACAGAAAAGCACCACCAAGAAGCCCTTCCCATATAAGCAACTGGGAGAATGGAGTAGGAACCATGTAAATTACTTACACTACCATGTAAAGGAGTCCATTGGGGATTGCCTGGAATGCTTAGCAAATATTGAGTGGAGGTGAATGACCATCATATAACCAAACATTCTGGTTAACTGAAGATCAGATAACCACTGATTGTACTGTGTGTCTTTGGTGTAATCATGTACTTCTGCTATTTGATGTGTCTATCATCTGTATAATTATTTGTCAAATGTAGTGGTCATAAACATATTCACTGATATATTTATTTTTAAAGGGAGTGTTTTTTTCACCACATGCACACTTCATCAGAGAGAGATCCTCACAAAGGGCTGGTCTACAGTATGCAGTTATGTCGAAATTAGTTGCATTATGTTGATTAAAACTAAATCTGTCCATGCAACCAGCCCAGTTTTGTGGACTCTAAAGGTCTCTTAAAACTGGACTCTGTACTCCTCATCAGTAAGGGCAGTAGCAGTAAAATCAACATCATTGTTCCGAATTTGAGGTACTATGGATGCAATTCAACAAAATTGGCCTCAAGGAGAATACCAGAGTGCTCCATTGTGACCGCTCTTGTAAGAGTGTCTATTCCCTCTCTCTGAACACTGGGGTACAGAGGAGAGTCTCTTCTATGGTCACTTAACTATAAACTGCTTCCCCAGCCTAAGTTAAGTGTTTTCACCCTCAAAACCCACACTCTACCAGTAGGGAAATGGGGACCAAGCTGCCACCACCAATGCACTTATTCCAAACCCATGGACTGGGGCAGATTGGGACCCCAAGATCATAACGCTCCCTCCCTTGCTACTGAGAGAGAAACTTTCCCCCTCCCCCCTCCCTCTTGTTACCAAGAGAGAGAGAAACAGCCCTCTGGCTCACACATTGTGAGCCTGTCTATCAGACACACAGACTTTCCTTTACCTGGGAACTGAGTTAAATTTAAAGCTAGGATTCCTTTATGAGAATAACCAAACACTTCTTATAACAAAAAAAGGTTTAATAAAAAGAAGACAACTTATAGCTAATGCAACTTTACAGATATGAAGCTTCTAAACCCCCCCCTCTCTGGGAAAGTCAGTGACACTCCAAATCAGGTACAAAAAACTTAGGAAATCAAAATGTTACTTACAGTCAGCCTAATCTTAGAAATAGAAGGGTGTTTCATCTCTCCCATAGCTAGGAAAGATGGAGTCAGTCCATGCTCCGAACAGAACTGAACCTGACTTCCTGGTTCTTCCTCAAGGTGGGCTGCTCTGACATCATCCCACCCTCTCTCAGTTAACCCCTAACAGGTAAAACAACCCTCCCAGGCACTTCATACTTATGACAGCTCTGGACAGCACTTTCAACTCAGATGCGCTAGCCAGGTAGTCAGGAAAAGCCCCATGAACTTTTGAATTTCATTTCCTGTTTGGCCAGTGTGGCAAGCTCACCAGCTCTAGTGACCATGCAGAATCCACCGGCACAGGAGACCATGCAGTCCCAGATTCGCAAAGGAGCTCCAGAATGGACTGAATGTGAGGTAATGGATCTCATCACAGTATGGGGAGAAAATCTGTGCAGGCAGAACATGTCTCTTTATTGATGGCTATTGTTAATGGCTTTAGAAATATAGTTCTGCCTAGGAACGATAGGTAGTGAATCTTTTACCCAAGGCTAGGTTTACTTTAAACATTTCTCACATCTCTACTAATAACTAATGTTGGGTCTGAGCAAAGGAACCTTTATATGACTAATTTCCTTTAACTAATGAATGAAAAAAGAAAAAAAATGTTTGAAGTAAAGATCATGGGTCAAATCCAGCTCTAGGATTGCAGGGCACAATTAAGGTAATGTTTGACCTCATGTTGTAACCTGTTTCATTAAGCTAATTCCTTATCTTCATGCCTCAGTGCTTCACAGTTACTATTGCTTTTATTACAAATGACATGAACATTTGTACCAAAGACGCTTGGGTTTGACTGTAGATTTCTCTGATATGATTTTATCACACATTACTTTATACTTTGTGACTGCTACATCATTTTTTGTTTTCTCGATAAGTTCATCACACACCCAATCGTGTGCACAAACAAAAATTAACAAATAATAAAACCCTACAATCTAACCAGATTTGTTCTCTGATTTCTTTGAAAGGAAGAAAGAGAGAGGTTCCTATTATCTTCCCTATTTCTAAATACTTTGGAGACATTTGTCTATTATGGTGATGGGACAATATGTTGAGAGACAGGCAGATGCACTCATTTAATCAGGACACATGTAAGGGATGAATCCATTTAATAGATAAATCTCCCAGAGAACAGAATTATGTGATAATTAATATTAGTCATACCAGTTTAATGGGGATGAAATTCTGCTCAGTGATTTAATGGTGCTGGGTGGTGTTTAGGCTTTTTGTTCATCTTTGTCTAATGATGATTCTCACTTGTTTGTCCCTTTAATAACTTTGACTCACTAATACCTTACCTGGAATGCTCACATGCAGGTGCAAGCTCCTGACTGACAAATCTTGTCTGTTTTAGAAAAATTACCACTGCTGACAATAAGTGCAGATCAACCACTGTTGAACACTGTGGAACCAAAAGTGTAAAGTACATTGAGCATTGTTTCAGAACCCATGGTTAAACCTAGCAGGGTTTAACTAGAGTGGGTCAAAAAACAAGCAAACAAAAGAACCCAGAATTTCTATTCTACAGTGATCTCTTACATTCTGAAATGTCTTTTCATTCTTAATGGGGACAAAAAGTGGAATTTCAAAATATTTCATGGAACAGAAATTCTGAAATATTTTTGTTTGGAGAAGTTTATTTTTTATATCAAAACATGATTATGTCATATAAAATTCTAACAATAATATATACATATCAAATATTATTTTATATAATCATCAATGTTTTATGTTGTTTTGACATTATCAAAACAAATTGTTTTACCTTGACAACATGAAACAAGAAAGTCTAAATCATTGTGAATTTTTCTGTTAAATTATGTCAAAATTAACAAATGCTGGAACTAGGGTTACTAGAGGTGCTGCTGCATTCCTTGGCTTGAAGTGGTTCCCATTATACACAGGGTTTACAGTTTGGTTCAATGGCTCTCAGCACCCCCACAGTACAAATTGTTCCAGTGCCTGTGCTTCCCACATAACATTTAGTTTTTTGGGAAACAGCATTTTCTGAAGAAAAACCGTTGGGTTGAACATTTTTCAACCAGCTCTATTTTTAACCATTGTTTTCAACTCAGTTCTCTCAGCAAATGTTTCTAACAGTGTAATTCACATCCCTTCAAATTCATGTAGCTGATCCCTGTGGTGGAAAGTGACACTTTCCTTGGCAACTGAGTCAGAGAGGTCACAGTTCTCTCCTCTATATTGATTTACTTGTCTACCTCCATGTCCCCCTGCCCATCCTCTCCCTCATGCACACGCCCTGCCTTTGTTTTCATATTTCCCGTCTCTGCCAGGAGTGAGCTGGGCCCCCATTAATTGTGAAGTACTGATTTCTTTGATTTTATAGTTTAATATTAAAGTTGTTAGAATGTTTTTTGCATATGTATGTTTGTTAGCGATGGTGATTATAAATTCATAATGTTCATGTTTGTTTTCTTTTTATATTGTGATTTTTGTATTGAAAAGCCAAAATCAATACACATTTTATTAAAAGAAAAACACTGTTTCTGAAATAGTGTTGACCATGTTTTACACTCTTCTACTCCTGTGGTCAAACCTTGTAGAGTGCTCATTTACTGCACCTGCTGCTGACATCCAATATCAATAGCAGGCAATTTCCTACTGCAGACAAAGCTCTGGTTTGCGCCTTCTATGCCAACTACCATATGTGTTCCGTGTCATAAAACTTTCATCTTGCATCTGCCCCTCTTAATTTCAAGGCACAGACAGCATGCTCCATCTCTATGCCAGGCATATCAGTGCCTCATCTGAGCAATGTGGGTCCGTTCATCGTTAGTATGCTGGAATCTCTGCAACTCTCTAGAGATCGGTATTGCTGCTAATATTCTGCTGGCAAGTCTTCCGGGAAAGGGCAGTTCTTGTTAGCAGGGTAAACCAAGGGTATTTACCAGAGTAGCCTGATTGAAAGTTTTCTAAGGTACTAGAGAACAGTTTGTTGCCCCTCACCTTAACTAATCATTCAGGCCAGAGCAAAGGGGGTGTAAAATCCTACTAAGACTGAGTGATTATATTTTACACCTACTTTTCCCAGGTGTAAATGACAGCACAAAGGGCAGGGCTATAGTGAATAATTATTACATATGTTTATGTACATGAAAAATAATGTAGTTAAATTAGATAATTTACCTATCTGTAAATATTAAATTAAGGTTTACTATTTTCTATGAAGATTAAATACTTTTTATTTAAAAATAAATTCAGTAATCCAAACACTATTGTAGTTGTAAATGACATTGTTATCAAGAAATATTAGCTTCTCTCATCTCTCACCCACAGTACAGGCAGCTGTCAATAAGCTTACACTAAGATCAGTTATCTGAATTTTACATTCGTGCTGTTTCTTTTAGTATGGTACACAAGTAACACAAAATGCTTGTTCTAGTTCAACAAATGCTCCTCCTTATTCATCACAACAACAATCTCATTGTCTGGCTGAGTTTTTAAAATCTCACTATATTTAGAGATTCTCAGGAAAGGGAAGGCAAAAGAGGAAGACAAGGTAAAAAGATTAATGAACTTAAAAAATGCCAGAGGCCAGAAGATAACCCAGTTTTCATACAGCTTGGTAATTAACATGTCAACTAAAGTCTTCGTTATATAGAATTTAAAGTGTTCTTAAAAGGTTAGAACTATGTATTTGCCTTCAATGTTCAGTATAGTGATCTTAATGTTGGCATTAATACAAAAATTATATTATTGAAAACTGGGCTGGAAATAGCTGTGGATTGAAGTCAGGCATCTGCATTTGTGGCAATTTTCAGGTAAATTCAACCAACGCCATATATGGTCTGTGTATTTATGCTCATATTTTGTAATGCCAAAGAGACCAATTTGGGGGTCCCAAAACAATGTGAGACTGTCTCCTTGTATTTTCACCACCCAAATACTGAAATACCAGAATGCCAGATCTGACATTACTTCTGATACAAAATGATATCCCCAGGCATTAAAAATATACATTAACATTAAGACATTAACAAACAATGGAAAGCTTCAAATGGAAAGCTTATGACTATTAGTCATGCACATCCATCCTAATCTCGACTCAAAGACTAATAGATGTGTGAGTGCGGGTGTGATGGCCTGCAGCTAACAGGGCCAGATCCTGCCACCCTTGTTTGTATTGAATAGAACCTTGTTAGCGAGAAGCCACACCGAAAACAGAACTTTCAGCCCCAGTGGAGGGAAACTAAAGTGGCGTTATTCAACTACACTTGTCATCACCGGATTCTGAGTTGCTTGGTGCGGGGGCTAAAAGTTTAGATAATGCTAATTTACATAATGCTGAGATAATGCATAAATTACAGCATCCTGTCATTCCTTGTCTATGAGTAGCAGCTCTGCTCAGAATCTCTGTAGCCCTAAAAGCTATGGCACTCTATGACATGACCTTTTCACTTCCAGTTTCATCCCTAGTATTCCCCCTTTGCCAGGAATTGTGAGAAGGCCATTGGAAGCAACCAGTATCTGTGTTCTTCAGTTCCTGCACTTGGAGCATTCTTCCTCTGCAGGATCTGGGGCGTTTTAGAGCCTCTTTATACAGCACTGACCATTTTATATGGCAAAAGGGCTTGATAAAAGTGAATAGCACACACAGTGAACTGTCGGTGGAGGAAGGTACTATTCAAATAAGGCAGACAGAATCTAACCCTTAGCTAACTAGCTTTTGTCTTCCTAAAATTCCCTCTGCAGTGTCAAATGGAGAAGTTATTCTCCACTCCCTTCCATGAAACTGTTAGCCATCTTGCATGAGCAAGTTGATACATCACATTCACATTCAACAACTGAGGGGGTTGCATTTCTGTGGTAGTGGAATAATCCTTATACAGACAGCTAGTGAGGCATTTTTTTAGATTCTTCTGGATGAAAGGTATATACATGTAACTACACCATTAAAGGGATTAATAAGCTAAAAGAAAAGGCATAAGTGCTACATTGATCAAATTTTCTGATAATGAAAGAATTAGATGGAAGTATACACACTGGAGGACAGGTCCAGAATGCAAAGTGATCTAGAAAAGGAATTGCATTGGGATGAATGTTATAGTAGGATAGTTGACCCTAAAAAATGTAAAGCCATACGTGTGGGAAGAGGAAATAAACAATATAAATACAAAGTGGAGGGGAAGCTGTCTAGAAAGCAGTGAGTGAAAGGGAGAACTGAAGTGACAATTGATTAGAGCCTAAATATGGTCTTGCTCAATGAGCCTGTCAAGAAAAAAAAAAAGAACTGTTCCTGGATGTATGTACAAAGGCATTTCATTAGAATAAGGGAGGTGATAATGTCACTCTCTACAGCCCTGTTATGACCATATCTGTAACATTATATGGTATTTTTGTCCCAATAGTCCAAGAGGGATATTGCAAAAATGAAGGAGAATGCTAAGAAGGGCAACATAAATGACGCAACGATAGGAGGATAAGATATATAAGATATATAAGGAGAGACTTTTGGTTTGTAACAAATGGAAACGAAAAACTGTGGGATGAGTTTTATGGCAAAGAAATGTAAATGAAGGAAAGAAGATAAATCACTTCATCATTATATTGTAGGAGAAAGAGTAATTGTTGTCTAAGATGGGGAAAAGAGTGCTCCTTGATCAGAGCATGACAGGTGAGGTGAAACATACTATGATTCTATGCAGGTGTTTGCAGCCCTTATGTGGCACCAACCACATAGGTCAGCAGTGAGTCAGCAGTGTGCCCTTGTTGCCAAGAAGGCTAATGGCGTATTGGGCTGCATTAATAGGATCATTGCCAGGAGATCAAGGGAAGTGAGTATTCCCCTCTATTCGGCACTGGTGAGGCACCATCTAGTAGATTGCATCCATTTTTGTCCCCCCCCCCACTACAGAAAGGATGTGGACAAATTAGACAAACTCCAGTGGAGGGCAACAATGACTGGAGGGCTGGGGCACATGGCTTATGAGGAGAGTCTGAGGGAACTGGGCTTATTTAGTCTGCAGAAGAGAAGAGTGAGGGGGGATTTGATATCAGTCTTCAATTACCTGAAGGGGGGTTCCAAAGAGGGTGGAGCTAGGCTGTTCTCAGTGGTGGCAGATGACAGAAGAAGGAACAGTGGTCTCAAGTTGCAGTAGGGTTGGATATTAGGAAACACTATTTCACTGGGAGGTGTCTGTTACAGCTTTCCCCCTACTCCATTTTGTTTCTTACAGCTGTCTCCTTACTCCATTTTGTTTTTGTTCTCCTGTGGCCGCCCCTCCCTGGCTGTTAAAATTGTTTACCAGGGCCACTGCCCTTCTCAAAGGGAGGGCCCCTTAAGTTGTTTACAAAGAGCCATTGCCCTTCTCAAAGGGATGGCCACTTGTGCTTAAGTGGGATAACTGCCCTGTTCAAAGGGTTGGTCCTGTTATCACCTTGTTAAACCTGGGCTCGGTGTAGGGTAAGGCAATGTCCAAGCTGTAAGATCAATGTGTTTTGAAGATCCTGGGCATGAGTCATAGGCCTCATGTGCTTTTGAGTCATGAGGTGGAACTCTGCCCAGGCATGTCTCTATGCTCACCTACAATTTTTTCCTGAAACTCCTCCCCTGTGACAGAAGGAGCCTATCAGCATTACTGGCAGGGAAACTGCCTGAGTTTGCCTTTAAGAACAGGCATTTTTGAAACTAGCATCAGAAAGGTTCCTGCATGGCTACCTGGTCTGATCAGCCAGGGGTTCTGGGGGGTCCTTTCTCCGCTCCCGTTCTATTTTGAGCGTACCCCCGTTTTAACCCCCTCCCCGCTCTCGTTTTATTTTTGAGTGTACCCCTGTTTTAACCCCCTCCCCGCTCTCATTTTATTTTTGAGCGTACCCCCATTTTAACCCCCTCCCCGCTCTCGTTTTATTTTTGAGCGTACTCCCGTTTTAACCCCCTCCCCGCTCTCGTTTTATTTTTGAGCGTACCCCCATTTTTAACCCCCTACCCCACAAAGAACGAATTGCTGATCAAGACCGCGCTGAGCCCTCCTGGCTTCTTCTGATGTTGATTGCTGCTTCAGTCTTTGCTGCTGTCTGGGGACTGGTGAGAACCTCTCTTCTGTGAAACTTTCTATACTTAATTACTCTAGCTGCTGGCTCTGTTTCCCCAACACACAGACTTAAACTCTGTGTCTTAAAACCTCTCTTAAACTCCTTGCTTAAAACCTCTCTTAAACTCCCCTTGATCTGTGTCTTAAAACCTCTCTTAAACTCCTTGATCTGTTGCTTAAAACCTCTCTTAAACTCCTTGCTTAAAACCTCTCTTAAACTCCCCTTGGTCTGTGTCTTAAAACCTCTCTTAGCTAGATAAGTTGTAATTTAATTTTGCATAGCTGTAGTTAAGTTAGGTTTAGGAAATTGCTTGCATTGTACCCTGTAAGTTAGCCTTAAAGAATTGTTGCATTGTGTTTTGATATTTGCTAATTTGTGTAGTTTTGGTTAAGTTAAATCATAGATAAGATTTTGCTGTGTTTTGTATAATTGTCTCTCTGCTGTCTGCTCTGTGTCCCCCTGAGTTTAAATCTCCCTCCTCCACGTGCTCCTCTTCCCCCATCCCCCAACCTTTAGTTCTCTGCTGTTTCTACTTACAGCCTGTCTTCTCTTTCTCTTTCTAGCATAAAACCCCATTGGTTACCCCCTTTTCTCTCTAATACACCTCACATTTTACATTTACATTTTTACCTAAAAGTGTTGGTTATTTAACACACTTTATCCATGCTGTTAGTTGATTATATGCTGCTGTGACACACTTTTTACATAGAAATTGTTAGCCACCTGTTACATTTATGCTTCAGTGTTAATTGGTTGCCTACTGTATTATACCCCACTGTATTGTACCCCACTATTGAAACCCCCTATCCCATTTACTAAAAGAAACCCCTCCCCAATTGTCTACTTTAACAAACCCCATACCCCCCACTATTGAATTTTCCCTGTTTTTGCATTTTCTTAATAAAGTTTATTTTGCACCCCACCTGTGTGGTAATTGCTCCCCAAGATCCCATATACCTGC
The DNA here is from genome assembly GCA_032164245.1 of Sternotherus odoratus. Taxonomy (NCBI): domain Eukaryota; kingdom Metazoa; phylum Chordata; order Testudines; family Kinosternidae; genus Sternotherus; species Sternotherus odoratus. The sequence continues at coordinate 113,221,633 of JAVMKO010000002.1, forward strand.
TGGCAGGGACAGGAGGGTAGTGAAGCACTGGAATGGGTTACCTAGAGACGTGGTAGAATTACCATATTTAGAGGTTTTTAAGGCCCAGCTTGACAAAGCCCTGGCTGGAATGATTTTGTTGGGGTTGGTCCTGCTCTGAGACTAGAAATATGATCTCCTGACGTTTCTTCCAATTCTAATCATCTATGATTCTATGAACCTGTATTCTAGAGGATCCCTGCAATTCAGCTTCCTGGGGTGCATCTGGTATTGTGTGGGAAGGCCAGGAAAGGAGTGGGGCCAGTGGCTCCATATCTATTATTCAGATACCACCAGCATTCTCTCAGGAGGTGCAGTGAAGCCATTGCAGTCTTGAAGCTCTGTGATCTCTTCCCCAACTGGATCCTGTGGGTTCCCCCGTACATAACTCAATTGCTCAAGACATCCACTGGGAGTAGAAACTGGTTCTTACAGCACAAAGTAATGGATAGACATCACAGAACAGCCATCAGTTGCAGTGAATGCTAGATGACAGCATATCTATATATTACACTGTCAGATGTAAAAAAATAATGCATCCTGTACCATTTCATTTATTGTATTTTGATTTTATTCCTCCCACTTGATCTTTGTTACAATTTAATGGTCAGTCTTGTAAACTTATTTTTCTTACAGGTGATTCTTTTTTATTTTGCTTTTCACTTTATTGTAGCTTTCCTTGTTGACCTTCTGCTCATGTGTTTGTCCTCAATTTCACATAGTAAGCCTTTTTTCTGATGTTCTATCATGTATTTCTTGGATTATATGGCATGCTGTTTTCATTGGTGTCACTTTTATTTGCCCAGTTTTCCTTTTACTCTCAGTAAATCTTTTATATAGCTGGTTGAAATCAGTGTTCAGGCCAACAATTTATTTGGTTTCAGTCTGCATGGTTTCTCCTTCACTGTGAATTTCATCCTGAGCTTCAGGCATAAAGAAACCTCAAATATCAAAGTGAAATTGCATCATGGACAAATTGCATATTACCATGGACAAAATTCCAGAGGTGAGGTATAAACTTGAGTAAATTAGATTCCTGCTCCTTTTACTAACATGGATGGAGATTCACAAAGGGACTTTGGCCTTGAAATGCCTAAATTTTAGGTGCATTGAAAATCACTGGAATCCACAAATCTTGCATTAGGTACCTATGTTTCCTATACGGTGCATGGGAAAGGACAGGCGTCTGAAAATGATATCCAAAAAAGCCAGCATGCTAAGTGGGGAGTTATCCTATATAATAATCAGCTAGAAAAGTTTGTGTGAAGCCGTCATGCGCAGTAGAGACGGCCCAGACAAACGCCATGCTGGGGGTTGTAGTTCGGAGGCACAAAATGGCCACCACGCGTGCCCAACTGAGCGATCCTCACTCACACGGAGCTAGAGCACGAAGGAGCAGTTATACATATAAAGTTAGCTGGGCTATCGGGCCCATGACGAGGAGTTGAGGGGGGAGGGAGATGAGCGGGGGGGAGGGAACTGAGTGAGGGGGGCATTGTGGGGGAGGGGTCTGGGAGGTGGGGAGGGGCGCGAGCCCTTACGGTTGGCCCGTGTACACGGGCTTTTACACTAGTCTAATATAACCAGTTGAAGACGTCAATGAGAGGGGTGTGTCCTAAGATGCACCCTTCTCCTGAGATCAGGCACCTAAGTTAGGGCTGGAGGTAATCATCCACTGCTGTTTGTGATCCACACCTGAGAGCCCTCTCCTGAAGTTAGGTGCCTAAACTGTTCTTGCAAGAGCAGTTAAGGCACCTTCCTACTTCTGAACGAAACAGCCTGGGCTTGGGGAAGGAAGGTGGAGGTACAACCTTTACAACCTGCAGACCGGCGATTAAGGTACTCACCTGGGATATGAAAGATCCACTTTTCTTTTTAGACTGGTTGAGGTAAAGGGATTCGGGCAAGAGTCTCCTTGGGTGAGTGACCCAATATCTGGGGTACAGAGTTATTCTCAATCCTTCTGTGACCCAATTAATATTTTATACAAGGTGGAATGGCTTCAATAAGACAAAATGAGAGACACCCATATCAGATTATCTCATAGTCCAGTGATTAGAGCACTTGCTTGACAGGTGGGAAAAACCGTGTTCCAATCCATTCCTCTCAGGTTGGCATGGTGAACTCTTTGACCACTGGACTAAAAGTTAAAAAGGAATCTGCTAACTTCTCCTTCCCACCACCTATTTTCACCTGGTTTGAGGATTATGATAAGGTACAGTTGTTAGATAAGTGCCTATCTGAGGCACAACTGCACACACCTAGAACTGGAAACCTAGGTGCTTAAGGAAACTTTACAGCAAAAATTAAATGCTGACTAAGTCTAGGCACCTGTAAGGTTTGGCAGCAGCTGAGCATGGTGTTTGTGGTCACAGTAACATGTAAATAGAGGGGTTAGGTACCTAAATCCTTTTGTGGATCTGGGCAACAGTATTAGCCACCAGAAACATTTGGTTTTTAGACTTACACACACAAGTTAATACTGAGAGTGCTGTCTAAGCTCCCAGTACTGCAGTGAGCTGCACACTGATGCATTTATTGGAAGTCAAAGGGGCTCTGCACAGCTGCAGGTATTTGCCATATAGTGCTCACTGCAGGCTTGCAGCCCACTTTTTAAAACAAGGAATCAAAACTAGATGTCAGTTGAAAGCAGGGTGACTTATTTTCATTTACACATTCCCTGGTACTGTTTTATGAGTTATTTGCTTGCTACACTCCTTTTATTCTGGCTGCTTGACATGAGTTACAGCAAATTAGCTGCTCTGAGACTCAGTGGTCCGAATTCAGAGCAGAAGAATCAAGCAGAGAGTGTGAGAAAATAAGAGAATATAAAATAGTCTGAAAATAAACTAATCGAAGAAAAAAAACACCATAACTCTCAAAAATATTTCAGCAACGACAATCTCATGAATCTCATGAATCCTGATGTTTTTCATCCCAAATCCTAGTGGTCAGAAAGACAGGAATGCAACCACTTCCCTAAGAGACTTTTCCTGTAACTACCCAGTTACAACTGAACTCTCTGGTCTAGGTTCTTCCTCCCATGAAAATCTGATAGTTGCTCTTTTAAATCTGGGGAGAGAATCAGCTGCCACCCAAAGTGGATACTTTACATCTGAGTGCTAGAAGGCTATGCCATTCATTCTTCTGTCTATCTGGTAAGTATTTTTAGCTATTGATATGTTTTTGCCTGGTTTCCCCAAGCTCTTACAACTCTGAGGAAGTGGCATCTCCTGACAGCAGGTCACATAATCTTTGAAGTCAGCTTAGTAAATATCTAGTGATTCTAGAGAAAATTTAAATTTCTGTGATTCACCTGGACCCAGATTCATTCAGAATTGCTGGGTCCCGTTTCACTTGTGAACTTTATCACCTATGGTTGGACTATCAAATTTATGGGAGAATTCCAAACAGAGTCCAGTTGGTTTTGGGCTGTGCTGTGAGCATAAATCCCAGTTTTATTTATTGTCTTTTTTGGAGGATTTTTTCTTCTCTTATTCATCTGCAAATTATAGCTTAATCTAAGGTGCAGGCTGCATTTGTTACTCTCCTCTCCTGTGCCAGGGAATAGACATTTAACCAATACTCAGATCAGGTTGTCAGAGAATAGATATGTTTCTCCTGTGATTTTTAATATATTTGGAGGTGTGGCAGATGGGTAAATAAAGTCACCCTCATATCCTTTATTATCTAGTACACAAGCTCATAAATGATAATGCTACACATTTTATTTAAATTAATTCCTTCCCAGTAGAGAGGTGCCAGGGGTCCTCAAGTCCTGCTAAAGGATTGCACTTGGTGGGCTCAGGCCCATAAACAGAAGTTAATAGAAACCACAGAATTCTGATCTATTTTCATCCTCATCCATATTTAATCACATTGATTCATTGGTTAAAGTGCACATTCATTTCTGTAAGACATGTCTTTTAAATTGTCTCCTTTCCTGCCTTCCTGTTGGCAGGGAAAGGGGAGGTTGTGAGTTCAACCACAGAATTGTGTGCCTTCCACATCTCCACACACAAAATTAAGGCTGCTGTCTCTGTTAGATGAAAGATGCCCCTCCACTAAACCTGTCTCTCCTACTGTGTCTGTCCAGGAGCTTACACTCCCACTTGTGGTCTGGGGGTGCACAGAAGGTGGGAGTGCTGCTCCTGAGCTCTGACCTTCTCTAGAAAATGGGTCTGCTGGTTTATGTGTTGTGGCACAGGCTTCAGCATGGGCTAGCAGCATGAGTGCATACTGGGGTTCCTGGGTGGGCTGTTACCACCTGTGGATGTAAGCAAACCTGTGATAGCTTTACTGAGTTGCAATCACACCTTTGAGTGCAGTGTAGACATATCTTCAGAGGGGACAGGGCCAACTACTGACAAATTCTTCTCCCATCACCAAGCCAGGGTGTGAAGACAGAAGAAGCCAACATAAACTTCTTGAAGTGAACTTCCATGCTGAAGCTGAATGATCTCAGGGTGGACATAATTTGGGAGAGTGCTTGAAATCTTGGCTCATGCAGGAACCAATTTGTGCAGAGGATGACTGGAAGCCTGGGGAGACCTGGTCAGCAATGTGGAAGCACAGGGGCTCTGCAAGATGGTCCCATGTTTCTGGTTTAGATTTCTGAATGTTCCCCCCTGGAAAGATGAATTCATTTACAGGAAAATCAGCAAAATTGAAACTCATGGCCGGTGTGCCTTTTAATCTTTTTAAGGCCTCTTTTGGAATAAAAAACAAGAACTGTCCATGAAATCAGTCCATAATTCAACTTGCCACTCAGATAGTAAAATCTACCCTTTATTACTATTTGAAACATCTTACAGGAGTTGCAATTTATATTAAACATATACTACATAACAAAAACTATGTGAAAAAGACCGGTATTAAGATTGCAAAGTCAAGCACTCAAAAGTTCAGAAATGAGAGAGTTAAGATCTTTGTCCAAATCTTTTAAAAGAAAAGGTCACCATAATTTTTTAATATGGGAATAATATATTTTCCCTATTTTGTTTTCTGAAATAACCAAACTCTTTTGGCTAAAGTTAAAAATGTCTGAGGCAGACATCTGGCATGGAAAATTTCAGCCCTGACATCTAAAGTTTTACACAATTATAAGCAACTGAAAAAGGTCTTATAATGGCAACCTTAACAATAGGCAGTTTTATGAGCACAACCTATAACTTGTGTGAGATAAGGGATCTCCAGTAAAGCTGGTGCATTGGTTTGAATATTTTTCATTTAGTGAATGTCACAATTCTTTTTTTTTAAATAAAATATCTGACAAATATTTTCCATTCTTTCCCCCCATTCTAGTGACCAAAAAAAGAGAGAGATATGTGAGTTACTTTTTTAACAAGGTGAATCAATTGCAATCAATTGTTCTGAGATGTCCCTCAGAAACTTCTTTAAGGAAAATGTGTATGATTCAGGATTAGTCCAAAGAAATACAGCATTTTAATTAAATACAGATAGTTGTTTGGGGTTATTCCATGGGATGGCAAATACATACCCTTCATGACATGAATATGAATTGCTAAAGAAGAGATGAGATAGGTGAAGACAAAATGATACTATAGGATTTCCTTTTGTCTCCTCACTGAACTACAATCTATTATAAAGCAGATGTCACCTTGTCACCAAGAAACACTACATTTAACAGTGGTATGAATATTTAAAGAAAAGCCATTTCATAAAGGTGAAAGGTAAGGGCTGCAGGCTGCATATCTATTCTTGAGATTTCCTATTGAGACTTCAGTAATTTAATGGTCCAAGTGATCAATGGTGGTACTAAGGAGGAACTGCTAAATCAAAGCCTGAATAGCTTTTAACACAATTTATAGCTTAAAGTTTGTTGTGAATATGTGGCTGCACCCTGAAACTTTATAAATTAAATGATTATCTTTTTACTGAACCAGCTAAGGAAAATGCTTTATAGAAAGAGACCATGCATTTCCATGAGCTAATTAGAAGTAACAGTTGTAAATAAAGACTTGAACTGCTATGCTTTTTACTTTTGGATTCATCCAGAGAAGTGAGCAGATATCAACAAAATTAAACTACCCATTCAAAGCAATGGCACAGAAATTTGCAGCACAGCTGCCTTAGTTGGCAACGTGCCAGGAACCTGTGCCTAACGAACATCAATAATTGCATAGATTCAAAGACTTTTAATTGGGGATCTTAATGCACAAGGTCTTTTTAATTATTAGAGTACATTGACTATCTAATGTGTTTCCTTCTACCCCTTGTCACACTTTAGATCCTCCTCTTCTGATATCTATTTTAATTCCAGAAAAGCCTGCCATGTTTTCTCCTTGCCCCACCTTCCCCCCCAAAAAGAAACACTTCCAAAAATTACAAATTTGTTCTTGTCCAGAGCTCAGTACCTCTCTTGGATATTTTCTTTTCTTCACATGGCTCCTTTCAGGGCTCTTCTCTGGCTCTTCTTAAATCATCTCTTCTGCCCAAATATGCCTGGGGAGGGAAAGGGCATAGCTGTGGCAATACTGATGTTGATTGTTTTCTTAGCATGCCCATTCCATTAACCATGCTCACTTTTGCTGCCCATTAACTTACAGTGCCACAACCAACACGCATCTATAGAGACCACTGTAACTACTAACTTGTGGAAATGCAGTCATCTGTTACTTTGTCTCTCACCCCCTCTCTTCCTGTTTATCTGTTTATACATCCGTTGTATGTTCTCTATATCCTAGATTGAGACAGGGAGCCATCAGTGGTATTTGTACAGTCCCTGGTACAATGTGACCCTTATCTGCATTTCTGGTCCCTTGGCACTACTGCAATACAAATCATCTCAGTCAACAGCTGTCATTCTCCAGCCGTCCAGATCAGATGGCAGGAGTGCAGAAGTAAGGGTGGCAATACAATACCATGTCTCCCTTAGTCTGTGCTGCTGCTGGCAGGGTGTTACAGACACCACCCTCCAGCCACCCAGCGCTGAAGACAGGAGCGAAGTAAGGTTGGCAATCCCATGACCCCCTAAAATAACCTTGCAATCCCCCCAGAAACCCTCTTTTGGGGCCAGGACCCCCAGTTTGAGAAATGCTCGTCTCCCCTGTGAAATCTGTGTAATAGAAGGAAAAAGCACACACAAGACCAGATTGCACAGTCTGTGAGACATTTTTCATGGCCATGAATTTGGTAGGGCCCTAAACATTCCCAAACAGTTTTTAATAGCTATATTTGGCACTATTCAGCTCCATCTATTTATCTCTTGTCTTATATTTAAAATGCAAGCCTTTTGGGGCAGGAACTCTCTCTTTGTTTTGTTTGTACAGTACCTAGCACAAGGAGTTCTGGTCCAGAACTGAGGCTCCTAGGTCCTTCAATAATGCTTGTTAATAATAATAATTATATATATATAAATAAATAAAATCATGATAATCATAATAATCCAAATCTAGAATTCAGACAGAATCATTGAATCAAATGTTCATCAAATGTCCAGGAAAACATATTAAAATGCTATATCCAGCAATGTAGAATGTATGTCTTTTACTATCTGTACATTGCTGTGGCAGTCCTGTTGGGTGAATTAGTTCACTTAGCTGTGACTAAACAGAATAAATTGTAACAGTTTTGGTCTTTTGGTTATGCAGTTCCATCAATCTGAACACATGAACACTTTTACTCGATGGAAATATGAACAGCCAGATGGCACAATGAAAAAAAAATGGATTCTTCCCTCTATTGGAAGATACGGCAAAGATATATGTGGCTACAGAAAACTGCTGAATTGCCCCAGATTGCTGGACCATTATCCAATGCCTCCAAAAACCTGCAGAATTCCCTTAGCTAATTGTAGTGAATGATCAGCCTGACTGTTCCACATGCTGAAGGGTGAAAAATTTACAACCTGAAAAATTATGGACATTTCTCCTGTGTGGGTGAACTGAGCTATTTATCATTTTGGAGATAATAAAATGTGCAGCAGCTGTCACAGGGTGTGTGTGGGGGGGGAAGGGGAACATGCATGACAGCAAAACATCCAAATCCCATCTTGCACCTGAAAAAACATCTGTTGGATTTTCAAAACCGGTTAAAATAGAACATGAAATTACTAACTGTACTCTGGGGCAATGCAGAACAGGAAGAACAAAACAAAAACACTGACCTCTAACAGTATTGCAGCATCTGAGTGATGTGTGGGACTTGAAATGACTTAACGTAACATGAGCTCTTCTAAACAACATGAGCACTGGTGGCACTCAAAAATATTCCATATGCCCTAGATAACTAAATCGGGTTTGCAGTTAATTTGAAAAATCGAATACTGCAAATAGAAAGTTTCTGTATTTCTACTGTAAGTGAAAATAGGAAAATACAAAGGAATACTGCAACTATTGAAGTACCCTGATCTATTTATCTTAGTCACTGCAGTCACAGGTGGGGGCTTCAGCACATATATAGACAACTTGAGCTAGTTTCGTTCTCACTAACTTGAGGTACCAGAGTAGTGAAGTCGCAGCCCCACGGGCCTCTGAGCTGTCTGTGCAAGTCTGACTGGAACCCTGGGTAATTTTTTTTTCACAGCCAGGCTGTGCTAAAGCACCAGCTGTTGTGGTTTCACTGGCTATTGGTTCTGGAGCTAGCTAGATAAAAACTAGGCAAACTGCAATTGTACCCCATGACTGCACTGCAGACATATCCTTACAATGAAGCTGATAAGCTTTTCAGTACCACTATGGTACTTATATACAACAGCCAGGAAATCAGGATGAGATTTTTTTTTAACCATTCAGTTGCATGAAATAGTCAGGAGATGAAAGCAACACCATCAGTAATTGTAGAATGAAGCAACAGCCACTCCAAATAATGTACAATTGGGCTATGGCAAGGGGGTCTCCTTATGAGCTGTTTCATTGAACTGCATAACAGCACAGTTGCAGGGAGGCCAGCAGGTTTTTTGAATTGTCTGAGATGTGATCCAATTACAGGAGTTGCTACAGAGCAATTGGATTTCTTTTATTTCAGAGGGGGCAAGCCACCTGTTTGGCTATGATATTGAATCTAGGTCATTTTATCAGACCTCTTTGCAGTCAAAGATAAGAGCTGGTGGTTCAGAGACGTAGCACATTGATGTGGCAGGAGAGTGAGCCATATTACCCCTTGAGAAGTTATGTCTCCCACAGAAAATTGATCTGCTCATAATAAATCCTTAAAAGGGATAATTTTCTATTATTACTCTGCCATTTAGATTAAATTACAACCACAGAGGCTAATAGTCCAGTTCAGATATTACAGGACTAGACACTAAGAGAATGTCCTACGGATACAGATCCCAGCACTTTTATTAGCTACCTGTCCATCTTAGCTCTGCAAGAACTGAAATACTGAAAGTGCCTTAGGGACAACCATTCACAAGATTCTGAGTATTTCTCTGTTTTTTTTCTTATAAAAGATCTACAAAAAGTGTGCAGGGGAAAAGTCTCGATAATCCTATACTATCATTTTCTGAAAGCTGACTGTGATAGGGTTCACACTTTGACCTCTGCAGAGTTTCTTCACAGTTTAGGAATGTTTGATGCTGTGTCTGAACGGAGTGATCTGTTGAGGCCCCTGCAAAGAAAGGATATAACCTTGCCAGAGACTCAGGCATTAATGTCCAGACAGATTTGTTGCTTTGCATCAATGGTTGACAAACCTTGGATGTTATGGTAAAAAGATGAATAGACCAGCCAGATAATATCTTTTAGAAATATTCCACTCCTTTGGGGTTATAATTATATGTTGGATACGTTTTCAAGAATCTGGCAAACAACAAGTTTCATGACTACTACAGCCTCATACATGGCAGAGTCTCATAAATAGTGTTTACTGGAGGATATTATCAAGCACATATTGAGGCCTGTGTACATTTCTGAGACCTGGTCTAGCACTAACAATAAACATTGGACAGGTAGAATTCCACTGCAGTTGATGGAGTTCTTCTGGACCAAATGTCCAGCAATAGATTCCAATGGAGTTCTACAGACCCAATTTCATTTGTTAGTGCTCTCTGAGTTAAATTTGGCTTACTTTTTGGTCCAAGAAATGTATGTGTGAATCTTAGTAGATTTTAGTGAATCTACTAATCTATACCCTCTGCATTTAGGGAAAAAAAAGGAAAGAACCATTTTAAAGTTTTAGAATTCAGTCACCTTTCCTCCCTCACCAACAAATATTTAGGGCTAGATTATGATTCTAGGCACATTCTAACTGTGGTGCTCCATCCCAGTATTAGAATTGGAAGACATGATTCAGAAACATCTCTCTGAGACCGTATTGCTCCCTAGCTTCCTTCTTTGCCCTGGCCTATCTATCCTGCACAGACTTCTCTGCCTAGTATGGAAAGGGGATAATTGGAGCCAAGACTCTGCATGTTCTCTGTTCTCCTCTCCTCCCTAACCACTAACATCAGGGGACAATTAAGCAGTCAATTATCTCCAATTATATTATGTACACCTGGTCAAAATTTTTGTGATGGAACATTTTTCAAATGCCAGTTTATCAATATCAAAACATTAAAGGGAAATGTCAAAAAATGAAAATGAAGCTTTTAAATAAGACCATAAAGAAGAGCTTTTACCTAATCAGAAGAGAACATTTAAAAAATTATTATTGTTTTGTTTTGGAAAGATTTTCTTTTGAAAGTTGCTGGTAATTTTAAAAAATATTTTAGTTTATAGTGTATTTTAATTTTGTACTCTCATTTAATCAAGATATTGTGTGTTTGTTTTTTTAAAAAAATAATTTAAAATTTAAATTTAATTTAAAAATTTTTTAATTATTTTTTTAAAAAAACCCTTGATTTTGGATTAACTTGATTTGATTTTTTTTAATAAGAATTGTTTACAGTAATTAAAATTTTTGATGAGTAACTTACTACAAATATTGTGTCTGTCATGGTTGCAATCCAGTACATTCCATTGCTTGGACTGTATCACACCCTCTTTTCATCCTTGAACCTCTTTCATATCTCTACTTATATAGTATCAAGACATCCAACCCTATCTCTGCTTCACTAATGACACCAACCTTCACTAATGATTTAAAATTTTCCAGCCAGCTCCTTCATTCTTTCTGCCATGCCTATCTTTATGAGTGGGAATGGATCTCCACAAACACCCTGAAGCCATCACATTATCTTTCTTTAAATCTATCCTTAAAACTCATCTAGAACACACTCAACAGTAGCTGGGCATCTGCTATGCTCTGACAGCTGCTTGAGTCGTCACTCTCACAGTAATTATCTTGCTGTTTCTTCCCTAGACTGTAAAGTATTAGAGCAATGGATTATCAATTGTGTTATATATAAGCATGATAATAGGCACTGACTTCCCTTCTTTCCCCTGAGTGCTTGACCCTGCCTCTGACCCTCTCCCACTCCACCCCTTCCAAAAGGTCCCACCACCATTCCAAATCCTTTCCTAAAGTCCCTGCCCCAACTCCACCTCCTCCCTGTCCCTATCCCAACTCCTTCCCCAAATCCCTGACCCTGCCTCTTCTCTGCCCCTCCCCTGAGTGTGCCACATTCCCGCTCCTCCCTCTCCAAATGGAGCATGCTAATGCTGCCAAACAGCTGTTTGGCAGTGGCTGGGCAGGAAGCACGTGGAAGTAGGCAGAGGAGGATCATTGCGGCGAGTTCAGGGGTGGAAGAGGAGGTGGGGTATGAGGGGAACCCATGGAGTCGGCACCTATTATCATAATGGGGCTGAAAACTCTAGGTGGCACCTCACTTCAAAAAATAAGAGAGGGATGAGTAAGATGCTACTTCCTCTTCAGTTGATCCCTATAAAATCTAAGTGCTTCACAATCTGCTGTGTATTTAGCCTCATAACACCCCTCACTCTATTATCCAAATTTTACAGATGAAGAACTGAGGCCCAGAGATATTAAATGGCCTGCCCAAGATCACACAGGAAGTCTGTGGTAGAGGGGGGAATTGAACATGGTTCTCCCAAGATCTCAGTTAGTTCCCTAGACTATCCTCCCTCTCAGTACTTTTCTGAGGCAGCAGAACTAAACATGTACCTTTTACAAGTGGGACTGTCCATGTTCAGCTTTTCTTTCCCCATAAAATAAGAGATCACAGGCTATATATGACACCCCCCAGCCAATTATGGAGATGGTAACAGCTGTGCTTGGTGAACTGGCAAACCAGTCACAACATGTATGTGTTGTGTTTGCAAAATATGTAGTTTTACTGTCTTTCTCTGGTGGTAAAAAGAAACCGTCCTTAAGATCTGGTTTGATATAGAAGACCAATGAGACAGCTTGTGTTTTGAAAGCAGTCTAGAAACAATATATATATATATATATATATATATATATATATATATATATATATATATATATATATATATATATATATATATATATATATATAAAAAAAAAGTTAGAAGTGATCCCACTCCTGAAATTCAGGATTTATTAAAAACTTAAGCTTTAAAAATGTGCTTATGATTAATATATATGAAATGATCTTCAGTGTGGTTTGGGGAACAGACAAAATCTTGTTTTCATTTGCTGTTATGAATTAAAAAATAAGATCGTTACCGTAACCTAGATTAACATGAAGGAAAATTACAGCCAGAATTAACACACAGCATGATACCACTGTTGTGAGGAGGGGAGAGACTGCTATCTCTGACACTTTCAAGTTATTCTCCCAAACACACATTTTCATTTGATACCTTTCCAATTAGTGTGTTAATTTAAAGAAAGACAACAAAGTACAAAAGAAAAGTGAAAAAAGCCACCAAAACTTTGTTAAAAGGGAACTTGAAAAAAATGAGTACACTTTTTTGGTGTTTCTTCAGTGTAGGCAGACGGAGAAAAAAGCGAAACCATTCTTTGTACATTTCTTTACATTGCATGTTGCTGGGTGAGTTGTTGTTTTGGTAAATATTAAGGAATAAGACACAACAGGCAGAGAATAATAGGGTAGTATGACTATATATGGCACAGAGTTGAAGTCCCAGTAGTTTCAGCCAATGAAAAAGTTCAATAATTGACCTAAAATGAAATCCTCAATGCCTCTCTATCATAAAGAAGATTTAGACATTAGAAAGCAAACATTACATTTCAAGGATAAGTATGGAGACTCCAAGATTGATAAAGTATCTAACCAGTACTATTGTAAAGCAATGAAATCATGAAGACTGGTTTATAATATTAGAGAAGTTACCTGTTTGGAATTGAGGAGATAATTTTAGGATTATATAAACTTCTTTCCATAAGAAAATGTGATGTTTTATTTAATAGCGTGCATTCTCTTCAGATTAATTAAAGATAGTAATAATTATGTACAAGGCAAGCTGCCTTTCATAATAACATGATTTATATTCAGAGCTATGAAATGTCAGATCATAGATTACGTGTGTTACTCAAATTAATAATGTCATCAGGACTGCCTATCATAAATTGAGACACTATATAAGAGAAAGTATTGATTGGATTTAAAAGCTACAGAAGAGATTATGTAATGGGTCAGAGCACAGGCAATACAAGACCTTTGAAAATTTCATTTTTTTCAGATGATTTCCCCTGTAGTAGAAACAAAGTGCATGCTGACTGGGAAAATATAAGATTAATTTATGTCCATATTTTACAAAGCATGTATTAATGACTGCATTTGATGACTTACTTAAGAGGTGTTTTATATTTTTAAAAAAATGTGGACTACTTGTGATCACTGTATCCTCTCTATGCTAGAACACAAGTGAAAATGAAATGTTGCTTTTCTTTGGTGGATATCTTTGGCGATTTAAATCAAATTTAAATCAATACAATAAATGAACAAAATTGCATGTCAGCTATTAGAACTCACTTTAGAGTAGATAAAGCAATTAATTGTGACAGGATCACGCCATTTGGTGATCTTGATGTGTCTGCATATATTTTATCTAGCAGGAAGTGATGAATTTTAATTCTTTTTTAAGTGGGTGGCTTTGATTTAAATCTCTTCATTCAGTATTTTTGCTATAGTTCCTCCACACAGTATCTTAGGAAGAAAAGGGAAAAGATATGCTTGCACAAAACCAGTTAACATGCAAATGAAAATGAATTTCTAGGTAACAAAGCATACATTAAGCTTGGAACACTAATGACTGTAGTAATAAAAAGTATATGGCATATTTTATGTAGCTCAATCTTTTAAATCTTTATGCTCAATTAGATGAAAGTTTTCAGATAATTATAAAGGCTTTGCATTCCTTTTGCCACAAACATGATTAACTGCATTATAATACCATTTTCTCAAGGGATAACTATTGTTCTTTTTTTAAAGCAGAGAATGAGAACAAAATTTAAAGTCCAGTTAAGAAAATAATTCTTTTCAGAGATCCATATCCATTTTCAAAATTAGAATTGGGGGGGTCATGGGGAAAATACCTCTAAAGGCCCAAAGCACATACCCAATCACTCTATTAGCACTGAAGATGTGATGTTAATGCTGTGCATTTTAGATGTGTTTCAGTAGAACCTCATGCCTCCTAAAAAGATAACATAAATGAGAAGAATTGTTAAGTGGAAACAGGTAAAGTTCATTCTGTCTCTGCCATCTCTGGAGAGCTGCTATACCTGCATGATCTTTCAGCAGGAAGAGCAAAACTCTTTCATGGGTGTGAACATCCTGCTCTCCAATTCCACTCCAACAGACTTACCCATCACTCTATCCATACAGATGCTTTTATATAGTTCAAGAGATACTTTTTCCTTTAGAAGAGACTTTTATGGTGATCAGAGAAAATAATTACACAAAAGTAGAAATGTGCTTTCCTGGAGTCATAAAATACAATTATTATTTTCAAAAATAGGAATTTAAAGTGAGGGTTTTAAATGGATATTTAGGCACCTAAATTAGTGGCTAGATTTTTAAATTGTTGAGCACCCAACAGCTCACATTGCAATTTTCAAATATGGAACAGCCCAAGAGTTTCCATGGACTGCAGTGGGAGCTGAAGCGTACTCAATGATTTTGAACATGACGGCACATATTTACTTACTTATAAATTTAAGTGAGTCTCTTTAGGCTCCTGATTTGGAATATCTTGATTAATGTAGACAAGGCATAAAAAAAACCAAACATACAAGTTAGACTGAGAAGCAGCAGCTCACAAAAGAATTAACCCGGACCAGAGCCATTATTCCCATAACCTTGTGCTGTTCATGCCACACTGACTTTCTGAAGCAATAAAACTTCTTTAAAGTATACTGCTTGTTTTTCATTCTGATCATTCCTTACATGGTGTTATGTGTTGGTTTCACAATTAGATCTGTAACAGGAAACTCAATTATATGTGTGCCCTATCCACAAACATTCACTGGTAGTTTAGATCACTCACACCAACTATTTATAGTTGAGAAGCCTTAAATGCTGCAGCAAGCTTTATCCTGTAACTGTATTCAATTAGTAAAGTTACCCCAGGGATGAATTTGACCTAGATGACTATCAGTGAGAAAAAAAACTCAAGTCCTTAAAGAAGCTAGACTTAATAAGAGCAGCTATAGCAAGATTGACTACTTCAGGAAACAGAAATAGGGGGTGGTCCAACTGGCTCCAGTTAACTACTTATCCTCAGCAAAGCTTGCTGGGCAGGACTGGGGCCCTATATAATACAGATCTGGTTGACTCACTTAAGGGATGGCAGGAGAAGAGGATATAATATAGAAGTGTGTGTTGCTAAGGAATGCCAAAACTAGCATTAGCATAGAAAATACATTCTGAACTATCCTGGGAAAATTAAACTAGTGGGGCATGCAAGTAAAAGCCTGAAGAGGTTATCCTGCTTGAAAGACTGTGTACTGCAGGAAGTATTAAATTTGGCATCTGGGGCACTCAGGCAATGGCTTGTCTCCTTATAGAGGTCTTGGATTTTGCAGAACGAAAAAAAAAAAAAGCTTTGATCACACATGGATGAAATCTTTGGGAAAGGCACTGAAAGCAAGTGAAGGGACAAGCAGGAGGAATAAATACTGATCTGTCTTTTTAAGAACTTCTACATATCTGGCTTCTACTACTTCTGTGGTAGCTAGGTCATCTTGGTCTACCTGTTAGTGCCTTTATAAAAGAATCTTGCTTACTGGTGAACTGAAAAAGCTTTAAAGTTAATATATTGGCTCAATCTAAAGCACACTAAAATCAATGGAAAGACCTCGTTGACGTAGTGGTTTTGGAATATGAGCTAAAATATCACATCCACGGCGGGATATACGTATGATTTTTTTAAAAGGGTGACTAAGTTTGGAACCCAAATATCTGAACAGAATTTCTCATTCTGATCACTGGGAAGACCTGTTGAGGATTCTTTATTTTCTTTGCAACAACCAATGCCATCATTAACCCCAAAAATATAGATGAGCTCAATTAATGCAACAATATCATGGTGATATTTTAATTTAGTTGTAAAAGTAGCAGACTCTGACAATTAATTTAAAGTGGGGTTTTATGTAACACAAGGGGGGATTTTGCTAAGAGTATGCTGAAGAGACTTTGACAAAACCATATTATTTTACAATGTAGGGCTCTATCAAAATCATGTTGATTTGGCCAGAATTTTCTTTTTGGAAGAAAACTAGGGCAAGGGAATATTACAACAAGGTTGAAACATCCAATTTTGCAAATTTCTAAATCAGAATATATTTTAAAATGTGTTGTATAGTACAACATAAAGTTGAAATCAACATTTTTTTACTTTTTGAAAATAAAATTTTCTGATTGACATGAAATGAAGAAATGTTTTAAAATCTTATTTTGTAATGAACTTAGAAATGTTTAGGTTTTGTTCTGAGCTGGAACAAAACCAAATCTGGAAATTTTGAAATGCCTCACAAAATGGAATGCCTGTCCTCAGTGCAGCTCTAGTTTCCAATCTATATATATAAAAGTCAAGTGGTGTATGTATGTATGTATGTATGACAGCGAACTCCTCCCGCACCGTTTGAGCCAGAGACTTGAAATTTGGTACAGTGAGGGGTCTTGGGGTCTAGATGCTGGTAAGGGTTGAAAAAATTTCGGATATCACCTCTGACGCCCCCCAGGGGTGAAAATCTTTCAGGGCCAATCACATCAGCTGGGCGGTTAGGTGGTGATGATGTCATAATACCCCCTCCAACAGACACCGCACTCGCTCAGCTCACCCCTCCCTCCTCCAACGGAACCCCGGAGATCACTCAGTTCTCTGCCCCTCCCCCCTCCCAACGGAACCCCGGAGATCCCTCAGTTCTCTGCCCCTCCCCCCTCCCAACGGAACCCCGGACTCCATCAGCTCTGCCCCCCCCCACCTGCGAAGGTCCCCGGAATCCCTCGGCTCTGCCCCCCCCCTGCGACGGATCCGAGTTGGGTTTGGTGGGACAGTAAGTGAGGTGGGGGTGTCGGGTTCGGTCGGGGGGTGAGGTGGGGGTGTCGGGTTTGCTTGGGGGGGTCAGGTGGGGGTGTTGGGTTTGGTCGGGGGGTAAGTGAGCCGGGGGGTGTCGGGGTTGGTCTGGGGGGGGGGGTGGGAAGGTGTCGGGGGGGGTGAGGGGTGAGGTGTGGGTGTTGGGGTTGGTCAGGGGGTGTCAGCTGTCTCCCCCCTCCCCACCTCCGACTGACCCGAGCAACGCCGGGCACTTTTGCTAGTATATGATAAATGGGGAAGGAGAAGATGGGGGGAGGGAACCAAATGATCCAAAAAGCAAGTTTTTTAATACAGATTATTTGAATTCAAATATGAAGATGTCAGAAAATTATGAGAATGTGAGATACTCTTCTCTCATATCTAGGGTTGAAAGGGAAATCACTTTTCCCAATTTTCAGGTGAGCGACAATTTAAATCGCAATGGATTTCCATTTTACCTCTAGTTGGATTGCAGGTGGGTGTGATGTGAGAGGCTGTATGGAATGGAAAGAGGAAGATAAAAGGGGTATTTTGTGTGACAGAGTTGGCTGGGGATCAAGTGCTTTGACCAAGAATCCTTGGGTTTTAAGACATGAATTTGCCTTATTCATTTTTATACTCCTAATATCACAATATGAACAAACAATGAAATAAGATGTGGAGTAAAAATTTCCTTAGGACATAGGTACTTTTTGAAAATATTACACATGATCAATTGGTCAGACTGGAACAAAAATATATTTCAAAAATTGTAAATCAATATTAACATTATAAATATAAGCAATCATATAACTCCAATCTCTGTCATCAATGCTGCCTTCCAAGACATACTGCCCCTAATCAGTGTTTATGGTGCTTCTGCTTCCCCAGGTACAGGTACCACTCACAAAGTTTAAAAATCAGTTGAGTGAACCCTTGAGAGGGGTAAGATGTGGAAGCTGAATCTACCACACAAAGCATTTATGCACCTAATAACCCAAGAAGATGCTGATGATTTAGACAACAGTCACTGGAAATCTTTATGTGTTGGTTGAAGCTTAATGATGTGTAGAGCAGAAAGGAGATCATTCAGTTTCCAAGTGTAATAATCTCACGGCCTATTTATATCTGAATCCTTTTATGTCTTTCATACTGTAGCAGGCAGCTGACCAGAGCCTGCTGAGTCAGCCCCTGCTCCCTCCTAGCCCAGCAAAAGGGAGAAGCCTCTGAAAGCTAATCAGCCACCTGGGTGTAGCCCTGGGCTACAGAGGGCTTAATGTGCTCCACCTGGAAGCCTCCACAGGCTATAAAGCCTGCCAGGGAGGAAGCCAGAGTGAGGAGGAAGGGGGGGGGGGGGGGAAGAGAGAGAGAGAGAGAGAGAGAGAGAGAGAGAGAGAGAGAGAGAGAGAGAGAGAGAGAGAGAGAGAGGTATGTATGTATGTATGTATGTATGTATGTATGTATGTATGTATGTATGTATGTATGTATGTATGTATGAAGGTGAAGGTGAAGGGCAGTACTGCCAGAGCTGACTATTCCTGAGGCCAGCCAAGCTGAGGGCTGAGCCTAAGCTAAACTTGTAGATAGTGCTGCACATAGGTAGTGGGGTTTTGCACTGTGTGGAAGAATAAAGAACACTGGTGAAGCCAAAAAGGAGTCTCCTGCCTGTGTTTTCAAGAGGGCGGTCGGAGGCCCGCTTACACATACTATGTCTTGAAGCACAATGATAAGCAGGTACACTACTTGTAAATCTTCTGTCTCTTATTATTCCTATTCAATTTTTGAATGCTTGGGAGCCATAGGTAGAATCCAGTGACACATTAAACCAGAAGTTTGGCTGTTGAAATAGATTTTTCTCATATTTTTTCTGTAATCCTTTTCACATCCACAGTTCTAATATTTTATATGGAGACATATGTCATATAAAAAGTATTTGGGTGCTCAATGTATCCAAAATTCCTTATCTCTCTTTAAAAAGCCATCAAAAATGCTAAACTCGGAAAAAACAGTTTTGGATGAAAAACTTCACCCTCCTCTAATTCTAAATTTTATTACGTTCAGCTGAAAACAGACAAATTGAACGTATTTCTGAATTTGAAACTCTGAAAATCTAAGAGACTCCCAATCAAATTAATCTAGCAGTGTTGGTGTTTTAAAGCCCAAAATGGTGACACTCGTGATACAATCATCAGTATTGGCAACTTTGCGATTTTAGCATAAATCTGGTCTATGTTAATACTGTGCTATTCCCCAAAGTAACTGATTCCCCTCCCCCCACCACCACTCAAAATGGTTAATTTTGAAGGCAGTTTCTAGTTTGAAAGCAGTGAAGGTGAAGAATGTGTATAAATATGAGATTCAAAATATTTAATATATCCTTACATCAAAGTTCATTTCTTTTTCTCTTGAAAGCAGAGGTGAACTGAGGCGCTGACATTTTCATCTGTATTAAGTTTAGTCTCTGTTTGCTTTTGGAGATGACAGCAAAAACATAGGGATTTGGAACCAGGAATTTGAATTCAGCCTCCACCCAAAATGCAGAAGTGTTCTGAATTTGTGTTTTCTCTGTTTGTGAGTGGCGTAGTACACTTAGAATTATAATGAAAGTCAAATTGATAAGCAGATAGCATCACCAGTTAGCAACTGCCCATGTGCCACTACTGCTTAGGAGACATCCAGAAAAAAATATGATGTGACCTTGTACGTGTATTCTTTTCATTGTGCACTTCCATTTTGCTCTGAGAATCTCCACAGAGCACTGCTTCAGTCACACATGCATGCCTGTGGTGGTGCATGCCTCTGCCCACTGTCAGGCTTCTTTCATTGTTCTTTCTAAAGTCATCATCTGTCTCTGTGTACCAGCTGCTTCCTTAGCAAACACAGTCCCCACTGTTTGTTCTTTGTGCATCATCTCCTAAGTCATAGGAAGTGGCTCTTTTCCTAGTAGTCAGTCCACAGTGTCCCACCAAGATCATTTTTGGGACAACTGGTTAACCATATATAGCCATGCATGAGCAGAACATCATCTTACCAGTTGCTTCATGGTTCTTGCTCTCTGTCAGAGATGAAACTGTGGTGGCTGCCAATTAGGTGGTCTTACTCTGTTTAGGCTCAATTCTGGAAAACCTCCTTATTCAAAAATAAGGCGAGGAAGACTTGTAGCACCTTAGAGACTAACCAGTTTATTTCAGCATAAGCTTTCATGGGCTATAGCCCACTGCTATAGCCCACGAAAGCTTATGCTGAAATAAACTGGTTTGTCTCTAAGGTACTACAAGTCTTCCTCATCTTATTTACGGATACAGACTAACACAGCTGCTAATCTTAAACCTCCTTATTCAAGACATCATTTAAAGATGGGCTTAAGACCTCCCTCAATATTAAGCATGTGCTTAAGTGCTTTCCTGAATCAGAGACTCTGTGGGCTTTCCCCTCACACACACCCCTGCTTCCCAGTTTTGCCATAGTTTGTTCAACAGAATGCTCCTTCATGGGCAGGCTGTGTGCCAACTCTTACCTGGATAATGTAATCACACACCTAATTGTGGGCATGAATTTTCCTGTGACACACTTTATTCTAATTGAGATAATCAGGTGCTTGGTGTTAGATTCAGAAAACAATCTGCTCAGCCAAGTGTTAAGGATCAGATCCAGTGTAGTCTATCTCTGCTGGAGACAGGTGTACCTTGTCTCCTTATTGTTTAACACATTAGGTGCTAGAGTGAATTGGGGCAAGACAGTCAATAGAAGAATGAGGAAGCATTTTGCAACTTGCACACCACTGACTGACTGATCCAGTTCCAGCAGCTACAAAGCTCTAACTCTGCTGATGCTGAACAATTTCATGAGAAAGAAATTGATTATTCCACACAGAAAGATTATTGGATGGCAATTTGTCTAGTAATGAATCTGCAAGTGAGGTGGATGTCCATGAAGATTTGTATTCCTCTATTTCCTCAAACATCACAGTCCTTCCAATCCCTGTTTAGTGGAACTAATTTGGTGCAGGAGAATAAATATGCAATATGAGGAAGAGATGATTATAAGAAGAAAGCAAAATGAAATGCCTCCTGATCTCAAAGCATTTTCCCCGAAACTAAGAAACAAATAATTTGCACTCATGTCACTAGACTGGATTAATTTAAATCAGTGATTGAAATCACTGATTTTAATCATAATTTAAATCAACAAGCAGCAAACCTTGATTTACATAATTGATTTTCAGAATGTTTTGCTTTTGTAATTTTTAGTTATTTTTCTAAAGAAATATTGATTATCATTAGTTGGTAACCCTTAAAGCATGTTGATTTGCTGCTAAATAAAACCCTTATACTAAATTTGGTGGTTCTTTTAGCTAATCAGAAGGATGCACTCTATACACATTTATTTAAGATTCAAGATTTCCTTAAGATAATTTCTTACATTTATTCAGATGATTTTTTATATATATATTAAATAGTGAATGATGCATTTCTTATGTACCAGATGATTAATTTCTACATGTGATTTGTGTCAAACTGTATTTGGATAAAAATTTAAATTCAATTAAAATGCACAAAAAGAGCATTAAAAATTAAACTACTTTTAAGATACTTTCAAATGCAAATCATGTTCTGATCAAACTAATTGGTTTTAAACAAATGAAGTGTTATGTGTAGTTAATGAACTGAACTTATTTTCTTCTAAGCATCCTGTCCTTCAAGATTTTAAAACTAGTGTATCTCACCCATTTTTTATTCTTGGACTACATGAGAAAAAACAAGATTTCCCTTTTTTTTGGCAACAACCAGTCAGTTCTTTTAAAAACTCAACTTTGAATGAACTAAACAAGGTGATTCTAGTTGATTTAACACTTGTCTTCAATAAACTCTGGTTCCAGGTATTTAGCCAGTGAATTACACGAGATTAGTGGTTTCATTGTCATTAAGCTTGGCAGCAGGCATATACTATTTAATATTTTGTATTTAGCTTACATAATTATAAAATATTATAGTAAGTTTAGGTCTCAATATAGTTTGTCAATTTTAAATTTTAGATTAAGTAGGGTTTTTTTTCTTAAACTTGTACTTAACTTAAAAATAAATATCTGATTTCAATAAAATCTTTATGTTAAAAAGTGACCTTTATCCCTCACCCTCCCCCACATTTTGCATTTTTATCTGAGGGTCTAACAGTGTTTCCCCTGATATAAATGAAGCTTCTCACTTTTCTAAGTATTACATATTTTAAGGTGAACATAAGAACATAAGAACAGCTGTACTGGGTCAGTCCAAAGGTACATCCATCCAGTATTCTGTCTGCCAACAGTGGCTGATGCCAGGTGCCCAAGAGGGAGTGAACCTAACAGGTAAGGATCAAATTTATTTATTTATTTAAAGTGATCTCTCTCCTGTCATCCATCACCCTGCTCTGACAAACAGAGGCTAGGGACACCATTCCTTACCCTTCCTGGCTGATGGCCATTAGTGGACTTAACCTCCATGAATTTATCTAGTTCTCTTTAAAACCCTGTTATAGTCCTAGCCTTCACAATCGCCTCAGTCATTTTGTTTGCATTTTGCATTTTTTGCAATAGTACATGGTTGACTTATACTTAGTTTGTGATCCACTATAGCCCCCCAGATCTTTTCCTGAAGTATTCCTTCCTATGCAGTCATTTCCCATTTTGTGTTTGCATTCATCAATACTGAATTTCATCCTATTTATTTCAGACTATATCTCCAGTTTTTCAAGTTTATTTTGAATCCTATCCAATCCTCCAAAGCACTTGCAACCCCTCCCTACTTTGATATAAACTGCAATCTTTATACTCCATGCCATTATCCAAATAATTTATAATAATATTAATAGAACCAGATCCAGGACAGATCCCTGCAGGACCCTACTTGATATGCCCTTCCATCTTGATTGTGAACCATTAATAACTATGAGTATACTTTTCCAAACAGTTTTTCACCCACTTTTTAGTAGGTTTATCTAGGCTAGTTTGTTTATGAGAAGGTCATATGAGACTGTACCAAAAACCTTACGAAATTTGAGATATACCTCAACTGCTTTCTTGCCCTTCCACAAAGTGTGTTACCCTGTCAAAGAAGGATATTAGGTTGAGTTGAAATGATTATTTCTTATCAAATCCATATTGATTGTTATTTATACTCTTATTATATTCTGGGTGCTTTAAAATTGATTGATTACTTTCTCCATTATTTTCAGGGTTCCAAAATTAAGCTGACTGGTCTATAATGTTAAAGGTATCCTTATTCCCCTTTAATGGATAGATACTTGTCATGGATACACAGGATGGATGCTATGACCCAGCTTTGGAACAGTCTCTTCCTTCAGGGTAAGCCCCATGGCTTCATTGACTCCTTAGGCTGGACCACTGATCCTTCAGCATTTCTGCTTCACACAATGAACTCTGTTCAGCGTG
The DNA here is from genome assembly GCA_032164245.1 of Sternotherus odoratus. Classification (NCBI taxonomy): domain Eukaryota; kingdom Metazoa; phylum Chordata; order Testudines; family Kinosternidae; genus Sternotherus; species Sternotherus odoratus. Next base: position 113,245,432 of record JAVMKO010000002.1, read on the forward strand.
TCCCACTGAGGCTGACCCCTGAAGGAGACTCATACAATCTTATGGATCAATGTACTTCCCACAGCATTTTCAGGGACATTCAGAATGTCATCAAAACAAAAAGGTTTATTAGTCAAGTGGACCACAGCATAGAAAGTCCTCGACTAGCATAGAGAAAAAAAAGTTACAGTGAGGGCCATTCTGGTTAGCCAAAGTACCAGCCAAGCAGTGTTTCCCCTTGGCTTCTGTTTTGTCTCTCTGTGTCCTCTTTGATCAAGTTCCTGGGTCAGTTCCACTTGGCCATTCTTTAGTCATTTGTTATCCAGGAGGTCAGTCATGAGGGTGGGCCACCCATGGCAATTAGTTGCTAGGTAGAAAATGTCCTGTTGGTTGGCTTTGATATTGTCTTCAGGGACTCCCTGGTGACAGTGGTCTAGGCCCTAGACAGCTAGGTGTCAGTTATACCTTTGTGGTAGCCTTCCTGAGAGTAAACAGCCCTTTGACCCCTGATCCCCACCCCCGGGGTGACAATGAAGTATATTGGGGAACCTGAGGCCTATGTAGGATTCATACAAAATATTTATAGAAAATTTGCAGTCCATTACTGTACTATATTTGCCCTTTTCTAGTCCTCTGGAATCTCTCACATCCTCCATTAGTTCTCAAAGATAATTGATAATGGCTCAAAGATGTCTTTAGCCACTTAATTATTCTAGGATGTATTTCATTGGGCCCTGCTGACTTGAAGACATCTAACTTTTCTAAGTAATTCTTAACTTGTTCTTTTCCTATTTTAGCTTCAAATCATAGAAGTGTAGGACAAGAAAGAACTTTTTGTATTACTATATTTTGAGTTTCAGGTTGTTGAAGATCTGCTGGGTAAGCCAGAATGTTCTCTTTCCATGGTTTCCTACATCTCGGGATAGTTTGCTCTTGTGCCCTTAATAATGTCTTTTTAAAAAGCTGCCAACTTTCTGAACACTTTTCCCCTCCTTTGATTTGTTTCTCACAGGCTCTTACCTACCAATTTTATAATTTTGCTGAAGTCTATCTTATTGAAGACCTTCGTCCTTACTCTGCTGTTTTCCTGCCTAATATTTCTTAGAATCATAAACTCTATCATTTCATAATCAACCAAACTGTCTTCCACCTTCAAATTCTCACCTAGTCCCTCCCTGTTTGTCAGAATCAAATCTAGGAAAGCATCTTCCCTAGTTATTTTCTCTACTTTTTGTTATAAAAATTCAATGTCTCCAATATATTTCAATAACTTGTTGAATAGTCAGTGCCCTGCTATATTATTTTTCAACCAGATGTCTGGGTATTTGAAGCCCCATATCACCACCAAGTCCTATGTTTTGGATGATTTTTTTTAGTTGTGAGATAAAACCAGCTGTTTAAGGATTACACATTGTTGTCATTTCCACAGTTTAGAAAAAAATTACTCTATAGGGGAGGCATCATTGCAAATATCCCCATTTGTGATGAGTGTCAGGCAGCTGAATATGCTCTTGAAGGATATCTTAACACAACCTCTATTTTTCATGAGACTTCTTAAAAAATAAATCTAAAACAAAGGGTCCATATCCAGCCTATATAACTCCAGTTATATTCTTCCAAGAGCTGATCACATGTGCTGAGAGCGGTGTGGAGTGGCGTTCTGAGTTAACAAAGATGATGATAAATGGGATGGGATTGGATGCACAGGTAGAAAACATTTTTAGTCTATTCAAAACATGTCTCATTAGTATGTAGGACAGCCAACCAAACAGGCAAAGTAGGAATACCGAGAAATGATTAATTATCTAAATTTGGTGGTGAGAGAAGGAATTTAATGTAACTTTAATGAGTGTATCCTTTACATAGTCACTTTGGAATGAGGTTAAAATGCACACAAATGTTATCTTAGACACACATACACACCTATTTTATACATAGAACATAATATTAGAGACCCAAAATTTATACTGCAACTCTTAGCAATTCTCACAAACTTCAGAGAGGCAGAAAAATGTTTGTTCTTAAGAACAGTGGTAAATAGTAAGCATAAATAAATAAATGAAGCAAATCCAACAAACAAACCACTATCTTCCCTCCCCCCATCACCCAAAGCTCCTTAAAGTAGAGATATTTTAGGAAGCAAAGCTTTAAAAGATTTGTTTTTTTCATTAAGTCTGAAGACCAGGAGGGAAACTTGAAAGATATGATCTATGGCCCTACCCCTGCCTCACTAATGGCATTTCTAAATGTGTATGGCAGAGTTGTGTTCTGCAACTTTGTGCTACATTTCATAGCAAGACTACACATACCATTGTGGATATTCTGAATGTACTTTCCTTTCTTCTGTTACACAAATGGGTAACAATTGCAAATTGTTCTCCTTGAAAGTATTTGCAATGGAAACTTCCCCAGTTGCAAAAATTAATTATAACTTGTCATAACTCTGGTGCTAGCATTACTTCATCAATCGTGCTGGACTACTGGGCATACATCTTTGTTGAATTACCATGTAGGACCAGATCCTGGCCCCATGCTGCATTGAACCCTATGGGAGCTGACATAAAATTAATCTGGGAATGGGGATGCACCAGCTAGGTCCCAGGTGAGTCTCTGACTCTGCCATGGATCTGAGCTATAATTTTCTTGCTGTGTTTTGCTGTTTTCCTTCCCTCCACCACCCCCCACTTGTTTATCACTTATTTGTTGAATCATTTGTCACTGACATCAAATCAATGTGATTTATATTAGTCTATTAGGGTATGTCTACACCACAGTTAGACACCTACAGCTGTTTAATTGCAGGGTATACATTCAGGCTAGGGCTGCAGCCCAAGCTTTGTGACCTCCCACCTCACAGGGTCCTTGAACCTAGGATCCAGCCCAAGTTGGAACATCTACACTGAACTTAAACAGCCCTTTAATCCAAACCCATGTGTCTGAGTAAACAGTCATGAGTCAGCCAGGATTTTTCATTGCAATGTAGACATGCCCTTAGATTTTCAAGGCAGAGACCACTGTCCATTTCTCCACTCCACTCCACTTGTTTTATGTCAATGTAACTCCTCCAATCTTCAGGATGGAGAATCAGGCCCTGCATCTTTTTTTTGTGTATCTGCAAAGTGCCCAGCACACTTTGGGTGCTCAGTGAGAAAACCTGATCGCCATAGTGGTGAAAATGTGATACTGAACATTCAGGTTCAATTTGGCAAATAGTTTTGGGCTTACTAAAATTGAGGGGGAAAAAATTCTAAAAAAAGTCAGAATTGTTTCAACATTTTCTAAATGAACCATTTTTAATTGACACAGGTTGTTCTCCAAAGGACACATTAAATCATCCAGAACTAATTGGTTTAGGTTTTTCATTTGAGTGACAAACTGGGGGGGGGGGGGAGAGAAATGTGTCAGTTGGAGCCACTAAAGTAAAAAATCAATTATGTGCTCAGATCTGGTCTTTGGTTCAGCTTTTATAGACTGAAAAATATGTGGTAACATGTTCTAAAGCTCTTCCAATAACCAACAAATAGTTAAATATAGATCACATGCTGTATTTTCAACATTATAACTTTTTAAAATTATATGTACAAGGCTAATAATTTCCTCCTTATTGCCAAACATAAAACACCAGTCTGGTGTTTTATGCTTGGCAATAAGGAGGAAATTATTAGCCTAGTTCTTTAATCATGATTCATTACCATTAACCTCAACTTCCCTGGTTTTTCTGTGTCTGACTTTTCCCCACACTTATTTCTACCAAATCTTGTTGCTAAAATTTTATTTTTGATGAGAGTTTTCCTCCTTTTTCAAATATCTTCAGTTGTTTGCTGTTTATTGGTATGTTAAATTAAGGGAACTCTCTTAATTGTCAAATGTCTCCTCAGTTTTGTCCTAGCTAAAGCTATCCTTTTTTCTTCCCCTGTTCCCTCTCATCTTCCTATGCCCCTCCTAAACTTATTTTCTAATAACTCATGTTAATGGCCCACAACACGGATATTGAGTGAGGATTGAACTTGGGACTTTCAGTTCCAAACATATAGGCAGAGGTAGTAATAGGCTTCTTTTTTCTATGCTGTCAGCTACCAGAGGACAGTATGCTTCACTTGGTTAATGAATTCCATTCCTTTTGGGTCTAACCAGGCAAAATTATTCAAAGATACTTTTAAATATTGTATAACTGTAGGATCACCAATAATATGTCCTTCCAGTCTAAAGTCTGAATATCCTTTCCTGCTAACTCCTTCAATCAGAACAGCTTCCCAGGTTTTTTTTCCAGCAGAAATTTGAATACTATTTTTTTTGTCAGAAAACAATAGAAATTTGATTTTGAAATGCTGCTGCAGTGCCTCCTGGGAGTTGAAATTTTGGTCCCCCATTCTCTTATGGCCTGTGTTTCCCAGTCAAACTAAGTATCCCATGATGTACTACATTCTGTCTTGAAGAGGGGAGGCGGCATTATGGGAGTCCTTGGCCATGGTGAAACATGGGAGATGTAATGTAACCAGGGAGCCCACCTTGAGAGGAAATTGGAACATGAGACAATGAAACTATAATTCCTGTGAGGCACCATGGCAGCATTTATGAATGATTTGCGGGGAGGAGTTGACCAGAAAATCAAAAGTATGCTTGTTTTTCTAGAAAGATTTTCAGAAAAACTTGTAATCTAACTCAATATTCCCCCATCCAAAAACTGTTCTCTGATGGGGAATTTTCAAACAGTCCCTATTCTCAGCTCTTCTCCACCAAGCCACCTTCATTCTTTACCTTAAATTTCCTCCTTTAAAACATGCTTTTATAAAGGCTCTCAGAGTTTGACCTTAATGTGGTATGTTCTCACTTCACCTTCCTTGTGTATTGTTAACCAATTTTCTATGTTTTTCTACTCTTTTTTAGGTAACAAGCTTGCTCTTTGCAAGTGAACCAATGGGGGAAGAGTCTATAGGGAATCTTTATCCCTTACCCTCTCAGCCAAAATGAATTGAGGATTGCAATATAGCCCATGAAAGGCTAGGTTGGGCAGCCAGCTAGCATGCAGGCTGGTGTACCATCACTACAAATGCATGCAGTCTGTCAGCTTTCTCATGCCAGGCTTCCAGGCCCCTGTAAATCTACTTCAGCTAACAGCAGCCACTGCAGAGGTAACATATTGCTTCTTTTTTTGGAGCAGCTGTAAGATGCATTCTACCCTGTGCTCCACCCAGCTATGTGGAGAAATCATGCTCTAATAATAGGATGCTGTTATATTTACTAATAAGGCAGATATCTCTGCTCTCTACTATTTCCAGCCAAGTTAAATGTGATCGGGATTTAAATCTTCAATATAATCTCCCTGGGATAGGGACTATGCCAGGAAATTGAAGTTAATGGGAGTCTTGCAATTAACTTCAATGAGGCCAGGGTTTCATTGTGTGTTTCTCCTGTGTGTTTGTTTAGACATTATACATATATACAGTGTTTCATACGTTATAAAATATTTGAGTGTGTGAAGCTTTGCTTTTTTATAGATGCATCTGCACAAATATTTGGCCATATTCAGGTATGATCCAGCTTCTTTTTTTTCCATTCTGACTGGTAAACTGGTTCCACAACTGTTTTTTGTCATCAGATCATGATGTAGCATAATGGTAAATAAGAACATAAGAATGATCATCCTGGGTCAGACCAATGGTTCATCTAGCCTATATCCTGTCCCTGATAGTGACCAGATGCTTCAGAGAGAATGAACAGAACAGGGCAATTATCAGAAATCCATCCCCTGACTTCCAGTCCCACCATTTGGCAATTGAAGATGTAGGAAAAACGAGGGATTGCATCCCTGACCATCATGGCTAATAGTCCTGTCTTCCATGAACTTATCTAATACCATTTTGAGCCCAGTTATCCTTTTTTTCTTTCACAGCATCTTATAACCGTGAGTTCCACAGGTTGACAGTGCATTTTGTGAAGAAGTACTTCCTTTTGTTTGCTTTAAACTTGCTGTCTGTTAATTTCATAGGGTGACACCTGGTTCTTGTGTTATGCGAAGGGTAAATAACACTTTCTCGGTACTATTCAGGATTTTATAGGCCTCTGTTATACCCTCCACAATCCCTTAGTCCTCTCTTTCCCAAGCTATACAGTCCCAGTCATTTTAATATCACCTCATATGAAATCTATTCCATACCCCTAATAATTTTTGTTGCCCTTCTGTGTATCTTTCCAAATTCTAATATATCTATTTTGATATGGGGCAACCAGAACTGCACAGGGTATTGAAGATGTGGGCATACCATATAGTGGTGGTATGATATTCCCTCTTTTATTATCTATTCCTTTCCTAATGGTTCAGCTTTTTTGACTGCTACTGAACATTAAGCAGATGTTTTCAGAGAACAATGCAATATGACTTCAAGATCTTTCTTAAGCGGTAACATCTTATTAAGATCCCATTATTTTGTATGTATAGTTGGGATTATTTTTTACAATGTGTATTAGTTTGCACTTACCAATACTGAATTTCATTTGCCATTTTATTGCCTAGTCACCTAGCATAGTGAGTTCCCTTTGTAACTCTTCTCAGTCAACTTGGGTTTACCTGACATTTGTATTATCTTCAAATTTTTCTCCCTCACTGTTCATTCCCTTTTCTAGATAATTTATGAATATGTTGAACAGTACTGGGTCCCAGTAGATATCCTTAGGGGACCCCAATATTTACCCCTTTCTCTCTTGTGAAAACTGACCATTTATTCCTATGCCTTGTTTCCTATCTTTTAACCAGTTACTGATCCAAGTGAGGACTTTTCCTCTTACGGAAATTAAGCTGTCATGGGATAAGAGCCTTTGGTGAGGGACCTTGTCAAAGGCTTCTTGTACAAACAAATGAACTATATAAATAGGATCACGCTTGTCCACATGCTTGTTGCTACCCTCAAAAAATCCTAAGAGGCTGCTGAGGTGTGATTTGCATTTACAAAAGTCATGTTGTTTCTTCCCCAGCATATTGTGTTCATCTGTATGCCTGATAATTTTGTTCTTTACTATAGTTTCAACCAATTTTCCTGGTACTGAAGTTACACTTACCAACCTGTAATTGCCAGGATAATCTCTGGAGATTTTAAAAAAAGATCTGTGTTGCATTAGCTAGTCATCTGGTGCAGATGCTGATTTAAGTTATATACCACATTAGTAGTTCTGCAATTTCATATTTGATTTCTTTCAGAACTCTTGGATGAATTCCATCTGGTCCTGGTAACTTATTGTTGTTTAATTTATCAACTGGTTTTAAACCCCCTCCATTGACACCTCAGTCTGGGACAATTTCTCAGATTTGTCATCTAAGAGTTATTTTTATTTATGTATGTTTATATATTTTTATAGATGCATGCCGTATAACTGCTGTAGGTTGTTCCTGTAACATTTTGCATTTTCTTTCTTAAAACATATGCTAATGTTGGTAATTTTTCTGCGTGACTGAAAGGCAGGCACAAAATGAAAGAAATATGTTTAGAACTTGTATTAGTGAGAGATCATGATGGACAGGGTTTCCCTAGCAACTATGGGGGATGAGGGAAAGTGGTGATTCTTAATTCAACATAGAATAATTTTATTTGCCCATAGTATTAGGATGCTTTTATTTAATTTCTTTTATTTAAATAGAAGGCTTAATATTAACATAGATATTAAGAATATTCTTGCATATTTCTATGTTGAGGTTTTTTTAAAAAAAGGGTCTGTTTTTGATATTTTGACTCAGGTTGAAAAGTATCTTATTCCGCAAGTAGTTTATATTGAAATCAGTGGGATTACTCTCATAGTAAGCAAGTAAGTATGGGCAAGGATGGAAGAATCAGACTCATCGTCCCAATTGTGAAGAACCATTACTCCTGCTGATGAGTTCAATTTCATTTTAATAAAATGGACCCCAGAGAAATGATGCCTAATTCAATAGCCTTTAATTAAATTCAGTAAAATTCATCTTACTTCCATACAGTTTGTCCAGGATTTTGTCAGTCTGTCACAGTGCAGTTAATGACAGCATGGTCTAGTCAGTGGATAGGGGATTGGGCTGGGAGCCAGGAGACACTGTTTTCTGTGCCTGATTCTACTGCTGTGTGACCTCAGGTAAATCTCTGTGTCTATTTACTTTCCTAAATGTTGCTGGTCTCATCTATTTAGAAAGTAATCTCTTAGGGCCAGGGACTGTCTCTTGCTATGAGTATGTACAGCACCTGGCACTGGGGGTTCTGACCTCACTTGGTGCCTCTACTGAAATACAAATAATGAATAGCACCTGTGAGAGTAATTTCTCACTATAAGGAGCCAAGGGTTTGGAATATTTTTATATCATTTAAAGAGACAGGAGTAGAAATGCATACTGTCAGTCTGTTAAAAAAAACCACTCAAACTTTAGGCATAACTACTATTTGCTGCTTGTTGTGGTATGTTGCCTTATATGATTATTCAATTTACTAACCATGGCCACCTTACACCAAAGAATAAGGTTAATCACTGATCCTATTAACAACTTTTAGTTTGTTTTTAAGGGTGCTATTGACATGATGAACAAACTTATTATTCACTGCATATGCATGACATAATTTTAGCTTGCTACTGCTGCATAGGAGGGTATCCATGCAACCAGATGCCAAAGAAATTGGAGTTTTGTCTTGTGTGGGTGTATTGCCAGTCATATTAATGATATGCCAGTCATATCAAACTATGTAATTAAAATCTTTATAATAAAAAGGCACACTTGAAAACATTTCTTTTGCAATGTTCTTTTCTACAGGACATGACATATTTTTAGCAATATGCCAGATATATTGTTACTTTTTTGATACATCCACTCCGATCATGCAAATCATGGCTTGCTGGAGTGTTGTGGATTTACCTTGTCCGGTTTTGTCTTTTCAATTCTTTACCTCTGTTTTGCTTCTCACTCACTTCAGAAACTATTGGCACGGACTCGTAAGTGTTTTGGAAACAGTACACGTGGTTAGGTACTTAAAACGTGAGGTCTCCGTTTGCTCTATCTGGCTTGGGTTATGTTTCCTTAAACACACCATTCTCTTTGGAAAGTATGTAAGACCTGCTGGAATTATGCACATGATGTCCTAAATAGGAAGGAGTTCCTTAAGTTCTTTCTTGATTCGGGGACACTATGTAGAAGTTTTTTTTCGTGTGGTACATTATATAAAACAAATGTCTGTGTCACCTTTTTTTGTCTATAGTTTGTCAGGATTTCCATTAATTACTTCAAAGAAAATTGTTATATGATAAAAGGCATTACCAACTGTCTCATTAAAAAGCCTAAATACTTAAAATATGTGTTATACACACACACACTGGTTGACAACCAAGTGGTGAACTGCAGAACCATTTTATAGATAGCATATGGCATACACATTTCATTGCCTCACCTGCACTCACGATGAACATGAATCCCTTTCCACCTGGACTACTATTAACCTTCTAAATGTCTCATTGGCTGTTACTTGTTTATTTCATTAAACCACTTAACTGACAGATATGCTACCATCAGGAGCCAGATAGAAACCAGGGTGACCTATGTTTTCCATCAAAAGCTCTGACTTGAATTTGAGAACAGTTTAAGACTGAATTCCAAGGTTTTCAAAACCATCTAGAGTTTTTTGTTTCCTCAAATGTTGGGTGCCCATCTGGAGACATAAGGGTCTGCTTTTTCAGAAAGTGCTGAGAATCCACCCTCTGAAACAGGGCCCCCTGTAATGTTTCTCAAATTGGGCATGCAAAGTCTGGAGTCACTTCTGAAAAGCGCAGTTTATAGCTAATCCATGGCTTAACATTGGCTTATGTCAAATATTTGTCACATAACATCAGATCAGTAAATTTACAGATATTGTGATCACTTTATGAACAACTGACACACAGTGTAAAAAGGCAAAAATTAAATGTTATCTGGGGATCATTTGCCCAACTCTAAAAATGATTAACAACTAGAAATGTGGGTATGATTATCTGACTTATGTGTACAATTATGGAATCTAGATGTGCATTTTGCAGATGTTGAGCCTGTTTGTGCAGGAACACTTTATACCTGCAGTGAAGCAGTCCCATAGTTTTATTCCTGTAATTCATGTATACATTCTCCTGGCAATCCATTATAGGTACAAAATTGTGCTTTCAAGAATGGAGGCATCACTTGACAGTTAGGCTCTGTGGGCACAAAATGTATATCATCATTCCATCAACAATTTCTGCCAGTGCACAAAGTGGACAGCAAACTTCTTAAAATAGAAGGCCTGGAATATGTACTAGATGTGCACAAACCTAATTTTCTAACCGAGTAACTCTATGTTAAGACCAGCAACTGAATAAATGCACAAGGGCAAATCTGGCACTAAAGATAAATGTTCATGCTAATATTGGAGATATTTTTTTCAAATCAGTATAGTCTGTGTTCCTTCAAGCATGACAGCTATTTTTTTCTCTTTAAATAGCCAATACAATACACCATGTGTAAACAGGAAATGTACCCATCCTGTTTTTTAAACAAAACTTAAAGATAATTCACCTGTCTATTTGTGTCAGAATAAGCAATTGCTGTCAGCACAGGGGGGAAAGAGCAGTAGGATTACATGGTATGATTAACATGAGTAAAAACTGGTTTATGAAAAGGAAAGGTAACTCAAAACACAAACACCTTAAGAATAATGAATTAGAAATAGAAATCTGGAATACTTCTTGCATGGTAAATTAATTTCTCTTCTTGTATTTTTCCTCTTAATATGTTTTTCGCCCTGTTTATGTATGAACAGGAAATTTAACAAGCAAAAATGGCTGCACAAATAACTTAGCACTTAACACCATTTTCTGCCTGGGAATCTCCTACACAGGAAGATGGAAAGGGCTATATGATAGTCAATCTTTGCTTGAATGTGAATGTGGCTTCCATGCAGAATTGGGCAACAAAGATCTGAATAATTGCTTCAAATGAGGGTATGTGACTAAAGTAATGGAAGAAGTTTCTGGGATTTTAAATACAGGACCTTCATTTAAAGTCATTCCAGTTAATGTTGTTTCATTGTTACATTGCTGATGAATTAGGGAACATGCTCATTTAAAGCTGTGCAATTCTCCCTTCTAACATGGTCTCCCATGTTTAAGAAGGATGAATTCAAACTGGAACATGTGCAGAGAAGGGCTACTACGATGATCCAAGGAATGGAAAACCTGTCTTATGAGGGGGAGACTCAGGGAGCTGGGCTTGTATAGCCTATCCAAAAGAAGGCTGAGGGGAAATATGATTACTCTCTACAAATATATCAGAGGGATAAATACCAGGGAGGGAGAAGAATTATTTAAATTCAGTACTAAAGTACCACAAGAACAAATGGATATAAACTGGCCAACAGGAAATTTAGACTCAAAATTAGACAAAGGTTTGTAACCATTAGAGGAGTGAAATTCTGGAACAGCCTTCCAAGGGAAGCAGTGGGGGCAGAAGACCTATCTGGCTTCAAGATGAAGCTTGATAAGTTTATGGAGGAGATGGTGTGATGGGGAAACATAATTTTGGCAATTGATCTTTGACTATGGTAATAGCGGGGCCTGGTGGTATATGATGGAAAGTTGGAGGGTTTGGGATCTAAGATGCTACAGAGTATTCTTTCCATGGTGTCTGGTTGGTGAGTCTTGCCTACGAGCTCAGGGTTCAGCTGATCGCCATATTTGGGGTTGGGAAGGAATTTTCCTCCAGGGCAAATTGGCGAGGCCCTGGAGGTTTTTTGCCTTCCTCTGCAGCAGGGGGCATGGGTCACTTATTTTGTCCAATATTTGAGGACTTCAATAGTTCAGATATAGGTAAGGTATTGTAGGAATGGGTGGGTAAAATTCTGTGGCCTGCATTGCAGGAGGTCAGACTAGATGATCATAATGGTCCCTTCTGACCTTAAAGTGTATGAGTCTATGAGTCTAACATTGTTTGGCAGCTTTGTCCATTGTTTGCAGGGAGAGCAGCCCATTGCAGCTAGCTGGTGGAGGCTTAGAACCAGGGTGGATTGGCAGCCCTGCTTTCAGCTCCCGCTTATCAGCTCCCCACTCCCCTAAATTCCCTGTGCAGCAGCCACCCAGCAGGCTATCAATTGCCAACAGTTCAGCTGTCCCTCCCCCCCCCCACTTCCATGTGCTGCTCCTGCCCTCTGCCTTGGAGCTGCTCTCGGGATCCTCCTGCTTGCTGTGTGTGTGGGGGGGAGAAGGGGCTAATGTCAGGGTGTCTCCCTCCCCCATTCTCCTGCACCCCACTTACCCCTTCTCCATACAGAGCAGACTGGGGACATGGAGGGAGAGCGACAAAGAGAGCTTGGGGCAGAAGCTGCTACCTCAACTACCGGATCTACTTAAAAAGACAATGTACTTAAGAATGTAGTCATCTTACTTAAAGAAGCAGTAAGCATCTCTCTCTCTTTCCCACACACAAGGTGTGTGTCTGTATCTGTCTGCTATGCTGTCTCCCTGCTATAGAGTGTGAGCGGCTACATTAACAACATGTTAACCTTTGAGGGCTCAGCCAAAAGCTAGTTCATCATTTAGCAGCAAGGCATTCCCTGGGAAATAATCCACCCTTTGACTCCTGCACCTCAACCAAGCTTCAGAATCATATTCACTGTGTACCAGTATTAAATTGTTTGATTAAAGTTTATACTGTGTGAGTGTATGCATATAAAATATATTCTTTTGTCTGGTGAAAAAAAATTCCCTGGAACCGAACCCCCTCATTTACATTAATTCTTATGGGGAAATTGGATTTGCTTAACATCATTTTACTTAAAGTCACATTTTTCAGGAACATAACTACAACATTAAGTGTGGAGTTCCTGTAGTGATCATCATTAGGCCCTCTAAAACTGATGGGAGTTTTACTAGTGACCTCAATGGGAATAGTTAAGTCAGTGAGTGCTTTTGAAAATTGCACACTTTATGTCCTTCAATCAAGTGTCTTACACATAGTTTATGAAGAACTTGAGAATTGCCTTATACTGTATAAGCAAGCTAATGTTCCTCTCTGTCTAAAATACCTATACATTTCTATTGCGCTCATCTCCTTATCATCTGGTCTCTGGCACTACTATTGCCATTACACTACCATTTTTGCACCCTAAGCTTTCTGGCAAGATTGTCCTATGTGAACTTAACCAACATGGGGGAGGAGGAACTGTAATATAATTGGAATCCCCTGGAGGAATTCAGGCCAAGTTCCCCAATCTTTTCAGAGAGATTTACCTGGGGAAGTGTCACCATCAATGAGCAAGGACTATGCCACCGAGTGCAATTCAAGCCAGCCTGTGAACAGTGTAGCCAAGAGGTTGGAGTTGTCATCTTTTGTATGGCAAGAGCAGTGATTGGTAATGTTCAAATAGCCAAGTCTGGATTAGTGATTCAATGGGTAGTTTTGGAAACGGCTTGCTGTAATTCAGAGGTTCCACTGGCAAACATTAGAAACATTGATTTATAATGTGGTCCCTAGTTTTTGAGTGGTCTCTACAGTCACATTATACACAGGATTTCATCTTCCAGAGGTCTAAGAGGTGACAACAGGTGTCATTTAATGTTATGAAAGAGTTCATTCTGGACCATTGTTCCAGGGTAGGTTGAAGCCTGGAAGTTGGTGGGGTTTTTATTTTTTTTTATTTTGGGGGGGGGGTAGCAATTAGGTGTTTGTTTGGGACATTAGCATTATCCCAGAATTCTGTCTGGTGTGCCGCAGAACTGAATAAGAACATTTTAAGAGCTTTAGCCAAATGTCAAAAGATGGAGTATAATTTCTTATACCCTTCTGGTATGCGCACATGGGGGGCTGGCTAGACTTTGAGCTACAATCTCAATATCGATATACCAATATGCAGTTGGTATATTGTCGCCCTTTTGGGTGAAGGGTTTCTGGCTGTTCCATGGGAATTCCTTTGTGGAATCTTTAAACCTAGTGCATATTGATAAAGATCACTAACAGAATGTTTTTTTTGTGACCACATGGATTCAGAAAATGCCCTTCCCTGTCTCCTCAGTGTATGATACTATAGGAGGAACAAAAAGGGACTAAAACAACTAAAGAGAGGGAATTTTATTATCGCTGTGCAGTAATTTTATTATCGTTGTGCAGTAATTTTATTATCGTTGTGCAGCTTCACCCCAAAGGAGGCTCATTTACTACAACTGTTACCACGCCCATGCAAACCTCATCGCTGTGCTGATGCAGTCTCAAGAAGAAGAAGAAACAGAGCTAAATGAGATTGACTGGCATGGAATTAATCCCTATGAAAACAATTTAGGAACATATCTGAAAGCCCAGAATAATCTTGTAATTCAGGAATCCCTTAAGAAGTACTATCTTTTATTAACCTTTTTGTAGGCCTTTGATCTTATGATACAACATAGGAATCAATAATCTCCTTTCAAATTTGGTAGGATCTGAACAAGAGACCTTCTGTAAAAAACAACAACAACAAACACAACCAACAACGGAAACCCAAACAATAAATAACTCAACAACTTAATCTAAAGGAGATTCCAGTAGTTATTTGAGCTGATAACATGTATATAGAGGGAAATATGACTTTGTGGGTAAAGAAGAAGATTTATGGATTCTATGCTGAGGGTTGAAAACTTCAGGAAATAATTCAAGTGCCTTTTCTTATTCAGAAGGGGTAATAATAGTTAACTACCTCAAATGCTTGTGATTTACTTTGTGATGTACAATATTTGGAAGATGATTTTGAATCTTTTGATGAAGAGCTCAACAGAAGCAAAGTATTTTATGCTATATCCTCTGTGTAACTGGCTAGACACTGGGAAGCCAGCTCATTTTACCTTAGTGTTTGCAGAACACATAGTATAACAGGGATCAGCAACCTTGGCACGCGGGACCGCAGGGTAAGCACCCTTAGCGGGCCCTACTGGTTTGTTTACTTGCTGGTTCACCGACTGTGGCTCCCACTGGCCCCGGTTCACTGTCCCAGTCCAATGGAGGCTGCAGAAAGGCCTTTTTTAAAGGCAAGTGTGTTCTGACTCAGGACAGCGTTCCTGGTCAGGACAAATCAAACATGTGCCTAAATGCTTCCTTATATAGGGATGAACTGAAATCCCATGCTTAAATGCTTTTTTAAATTTGGACCTGCATGTTTTCAGTCCATGCTCCCAACCCCGGTTGCTCTTGAAGGAAAATCTGATGCAGATAAAGGGCACAGTATAGCCCTCTGCTGTATCCCATGTTCACTGAAAATCAGTTTAAATAAGTCCCCATTTCTGCCATCATTGCTCTCATTGAGTAGTGCCTTCCTCCATGAGGTGCCTCACTAAAATGAATGAGACTACTCTCAGAGTAAAGTATTACTGAGTGCAAGAGGAGACATGTAGAATCAGGCTTTAGACATCAACCAGTGATAGCATAAAGCATTCACTTCATTAGATATCCTTACCACAAACATTAAGTTAGAATAAATATATTTTGATATATTGTGCCAGAATCTTAACTGCTGTAAACCTGTTCAGTTCCACTCATTTTTGCTGATTTATACCAGTCAAGATCCTGGTCTATTGTCCCTTTAATATATGGTGTTGGTTATGACTATGGGGGTTGGAAAGAAGAGAAAGCCATAAGATTTTTTTTTCCATTTATATCTCTAACATATTGCCATGTATGTGCTGAGTCAAAGCTACACTTTTTTTATCTGCCTAAACTCTATAAAGATAAAGTGGATATCCATTAAGGGAGAAAAAGTCTGTCAGAAATGCTGAATTTGCTTTTACTATAATTACTTCCCTGGCTGACATAAGCACATAAATGGTATCTTATGCTAGAGCAAGTCTCATATTATAGGCACTAGCTGTTCATATTTGAAAGCCTTCATCACCTGTGGCAATGTCATATCTGGGTCATAAACATGCCTTGTTAACCTAAACAGTGCAGGAAATGGTGCTTTTTGCAGAAGAGATGGGAGACAGTCATTTACAATTTGCAAGAATCTGAGCTCATTGTGGATTCTGTGTAGTTGAGAGGGGCTAACAAATGCTTGATGCACAGAGAATGCCGTAAATAAGCTTTTAAAACTTTTAAATCTTTTTGCTCACTAATTGTCCACTATGGCAAAGAGCAGTGAAGCCACTGAAAATGTATTCAATTAGGCACTTCTAATCAACAATCAAATAAATAATAAATAATTTTTGGAAAACTGCTTTTTAAATATTTGTTCAACTGGTAAGTTGGAGTACTAGGTGCCACAAAGAAGAAGGGGTGGGGGAAAGGTAAAAATAAAATACTCTGAATTCAAATTTAAATTCTTGTTAAAGCAGAACAGCAGGGAGAAATGGTTCTGTTTACGATATTATTTAAGAAAATAATTTTAAAGCTGTTAGTTAGATATCAGTAAACAGACTAATAAATGCCAGTTTGCATTGTTTCCCGGTGATATGATTTAACTAACCATAGGCTATCTTGTTAAATATTAATTAAATGAGTAAAAATTCCCTTCAAGTTTAAGGCAATAATAAGAATGTAATTACAGTTTGTTTATTGCATTTGCTGCCTACAGCAGGGTGAGTTAATTGCATGTCAGCAAGTTTTGTTTCCTGTATCTCTTTTGTTAACTAACAAGTGCACTTCTAATGCTCAATAAGATACTTAAACAGGGAATTATTTCTTATTTAAATGGACTGGCAAAGTTCCTTCCATGCTGCTCCCATCCCAGTGATGTTCATTCTATATAGTTTGATAAGTTTTGTGGGCTATAGCTCACTTCATTGAATGCATAGAATGGAACAGAAGTAAGATGCATTTACACACAGAAAGAAAGAAAAAAAAAGTTGTACATTAGCATACCAATTCTAAGAGGCTGTTAAATTTAAATGGGGCATTATCAGTCGCAGAAAAAATACTTTTTGAAATGGATTTCTGTCAGGTAGGATTTAACACCTATTGAAGGTAAATTAACAAGGGAAATGCAATCAATTAATGTAATGAGAGAACCATTCACAAGTCTGTTAAGCCATTGGTTTACTGTGTCCAATTTAAAAATTAATTCCAGTTCCTCAGTTTCTCGTTGGAGTCTGTTTTGGAAGTTTTTCTCTTTCAAACAGAAACAGTTTCAAACAGTGATTCTCATCCTATTTTGCTGGCATCCTCACTCCATGTCACCTTATGCCATGCTCTAGTACACTTAAAGTCTTCTTTCCATTTTCCTATCCTGTCCTTTTCTGTCTGTTTTCCCACTGACTAAAGCATAGATGCTGGTCTTGCAGCTTTGCGTAGGCAGGGCATCCTTTGGGGCAGGGATTTGTGTACTCTTGCAGCTGATCTTTGCTGCAAGAACAAATATGTGAGACCCTGTACATCTGAGCAGCTTCTAAGCCTGGTTACATTGTGGGCTACCTGGGAACAGAGTGGAAAGATGGGTGATTGCAAGGAGTCACTTATTACTTAATTCATTGCAACATGAGCATTTTTCCAGGGAAGGATGGAATCAGATTTATGAAGCTTGGGAAATACACATTCAAACATTTGAATTTTAGCTTCTTTTCACTTAATCAAATCCAACAAAAAGGGCTGTTACGTCTCCAAGACCACTGCCTCTTTAACATACTGAGGGTTTGCATTCACCTCTGTCATCTGGGCTGCTGGGTTGTTTGGCTTTTGTTTGTTTGTTTTTCTGCTATACTTTTAATAATCCCCTCTGTTTTATTTCCCTTGGTAAGTATCATACATATGCCATTTTAGGCTGAAAGTATGTCTACACTGCATTGTAAGCACAGGGTTAGTAGAATTCAAATTAGACCCTGGATTTGTTAACCTAGGGCTTGAACATTTACACTTATTTGTGAGCCCGGGTTAGTAATTGTTGAACCCAAGGTTCCAACCAGAAGCTCCAACATCTACACTATATTAAGCAGTCCTGAGTCCACCCACAACCCAGATTTTCTAACACCCTCCAAAAATGCGGCCCCTGCTATATCTTTGTTCATAATGCCATGTGGGAAAACTTGACTGTCCCCCAAACTTGACTTTTCAGAAGACAAAGTCAGCCCATAGAACTGTGGTATACATTTGTTGTACTGTCAGATCCAGGGTGCATTACGGCTACATCTACCCTGCAAAGTAATAGTGCTTGAACAAGGCTTGGACCCTTCACCCATGAAGTCCTAGGAACTTGGGTCTGAGCCGTGAGTTATCACAAATTTTTGGTAGATAGAAGAGGACTTAGCCTTGAACCTGAGTTCAAACCCTGAGCTTATATTGTTGTATAGAGATACGTGGAGTGTCCTAAGTTGTACTATACATGTAGTTTAGTATATGAGTATATCACAACTTTCTCACAAAGACCGTGAAAAACAGCTCCATCGGATACATCTCAATGAACAAACTTTCTTTAAAGTACTTTTGATGTTGCTAGAAGATACTCCTAATTCAAGCTGCTTAAAGACTACTTCTGTTACTTCTGGGCCCAGTTTGACTAGGTACCATTTATCAAAATAATGCCTCCTAAACAGAATTTGTGTCAATCATGTTTTTCAGTACTTTTTGCATGGCCCATTAAACTCTTCTTGTTACAGACTTGCACCTTCCAACTTAAACTGTCAACACTGCAACTTGATGAGGAATTGGTTTTTGGTAAGGTCAATTATGTATCATTGCCCAGAATCACCTCCAATGGACTTTCAAAGGTAGAAGGTCCCATGTGGCTATCCAGAAGATATCGATGATAACAATTGGATAGAGGAGTTTGAGGCAAACGTAGCCCAAAGGACAGAAGAATGTATGGGGAGACTACTGGGGTCTCTTTCAATTGAAACAGACAGCTGCCAAAAAGGTTCATATTTGTTTCAGTTTAGGGAAAGGGCAATGGTTTGAACCTGTTCTTATGAATTAAGAATTAGTCTGCCAGGTCCTCCCAAAGAGCTTCTGCACTGGTAACTGTAAAAGTTATCCTCCCCATTAATCCACATTGTGACACTTGATCATTCATCAGAATGAGAGCCATGCAAATCTCTGAGGTTCAGTTTCTTTGGGCTCATAGAATCATAGAAATGTAGGAATGGGGGGATCTCAATAGGTCACTGAGGCAGAATTAAGTAGTACGTAGATTATTTCTGACAGGTATTTGTCTAACCTGCTCTTAAAAACCTTGAATGACAGAGATTCCACAAGTCTCCTATGTAAATTTTACCACTGCTTAATTTCCTTTACAGTTAAAAAGTTTTCCCTAATGCCTAACCTAAATCTCCCTTACTGAAATTTAACCCCATTACTTCTTGTCCTGGTTAAGGATAAGAGTGGTGAAGAACATCAAATTTTCATCCTCCTTTTTATAACAACCTGTTATATACTTGAATACTGTTATCATGTCCCCTTTCAGTCTTCTCTTTTCCAGACTATTTCTTCACTCTTTCCTCATTGATCATGTTTTATTAACTTTAATAATTGTGTTGCTCTCCTCTGGACTTTCTCCGATTTGTTCACATCATTTTGTATTTGTGCAATTGATTATTGCTTCCTAAATATAGTACTTTGTATTTGTCTTTATTGAATTTCGTTGTTTCATTTCAGACCATACAAATACTTCCCCATTTTTGAATCACAAGAACTTGCTGTCCCAGTTTTGCTTTAGAATTTTGGATTTAATCCTGACCGTGCACTCTTCTCCCTTCTAAATGAGTCATTCCAAACCAATAAGGTTCTCTTGTTTTATATGTAAACCTTGCAGAACTGCAAATAATGAATGCTTTCAAAGTGAAAGTATAAAATGGCTGACATTTGCTTTAAGATGGGATTAAGTTCTGGCCCATAAGGGTTAATAGAGCCCCAAGGAAGCTGTTCAGGACACAGCCAATCAGAGAAGGTTGAACAGAGTAGCCAATCAGGGCCAAACATGGCCATATAAAAAGGGAGCTTCAGGGCTGAGGAAGGCAGGTCTCTGCTGGGAACCCAGATAGGAAGGACTGTACATCTGGAAGGCCAAGAAAACTGCCAGCACCTTGGACAGAGCACTACTGCTAGCAGGGACTGGGGGAGCAAGAGACAGCTCTTGGCTGGCTGGCTGGGTTTGCAGGCTGAGGCCTGAGGCAAGGGGAAAGAGACTGTTGGGGCCCTGAGGAAGTGGCCCGGAGGGTTTACAGAGTGGTTAGAGGGGACACAGCAAGTGACTGCTATTTACAGGGTCCCTCATCCAGAACCCAGAATAGTGGGTTTTCTAAATAACCCTCTGAAAAAAACATCTTTTTGTGGAATTCTGTAAAAATGTTCAAGATTGCAGTTAATCTTGCTGCTTGTTACTTTTCCATGGCTTACTACTATGTTGAAAACAGAAATAGCTCTATGAAGTAACTTCATTGTATTGTGGACATGAACAATATAGCACTTGATTTATTCCAACTGAAGTGCTGAGCTTGTTTCATCAGTTTCATTCCTGAATTATTTAGGCTTGTTTAGTCATTTTATGAAAACATGGGTTGTTTTTTTTTTGGGGGGGGGGGTTGTTTAGGGGTGTGTGAAATTGTGATATCCATTTAATCATTACAAACAATGTAACAATTAATTTTAATAATGGAGAAGGCTGGTTGCATTGTTTGTTCATTTCTTTTAGTCATGTTGTGTTAATAAATCAACAGTTGTTCTGTTGCTTAAAGAGTTTTATCTTATGATTTGTTCTGTACAGGGAAGGAGGAGAGTTCAGCACAAAACTAGAATGCTTTAGTGGCAAATTAGATTCTACAAACTGTTGTAAACAGAAGAACATTTTCCAGTTACTGAATGTGCTTTTACTATAGTCTCTCTTTTAAAGTTGCTTGGAATCACAATTTAAAACCTGGATATTCTAAAAATATACAGTATCCACTATCTAAATCATGTGTTGTAGTGCTCTAAATGCATGTACAAAATAAGAACTAAACCAGTAATTCACAACTAACAATGATCCCATATGTGGAGGCTCCATTCATGAAATATCCATGAGCAGATTGCAATGTGATTGAATTTCATCATTATTCGAAAGTGATTAAACTTTTGTTTGCATTTTTTTAAACTATGGATTAATTTCAAGGTTCTTTTATTATTATACTCAAGCCATATTGGCTGGTCTTGATTGGCCAAATAAATCACACAGTATTGTTTCTTGTCCCTGATTGGATAAACTCATATGTCCTTTTGGCACAACTTTAGTTTTTGTAAGTTTTTTTTCATATAAACTTGTTAATGTAACTTTGAAACAAGATTTCCAAAACATTCCAGTGAGTCAGAATTCAAAAAGTGAAGAGGAAATGGGCATTTATGAGGCAAAAGCATTCATTTAAAAATATGAGTGACAATTTGCAGTAGATGTTCCATGGTATCTGTCTAACTTTAACCAAATTATAAAATGTCCAATATTGTTTGGTAGTTATTCTGGGGACAACTATAGTACAAATGTTTCTGAAGAGAAGGTAAAAACTTAGAGCCAATTTTTTCCTGTCTCGTCCCTAGTGGAAAAAAAGGAAAGACAGCAGTTAAGAAGACTTTTATCAGTATGTAGGGGCCATGCAGAAAAGCCATCTTGCACTCATTGAATGTAAAAATGCCATAGACTGCTTCATAGTTTCCCTCTCCCTTCTGTGGTTGTTTACATCAATGTGCAAAGTTTCCAGATCAGAATGGTAACATGTTAACATTTACAAGGTTCAGGGCAAAGATTATCTCTCAGGGGAACATAGGAATTGTAAAGCTGGGCAAACGCTCTGCACAGTCTAGCACCTTTATGTTCTTTTATTCTTAACTGTGTGAAGCACAGGAGAGTACTGATCAAAACAATCAACATTGTAAACATCAATGTTCCTCACTTTCTTACTCATCCTTACCTTGTGACTCATTAGGAACCATCATTGTCCAGACAGGCAAGCAGGGTGTCCCTTGCCTTATACGGATGGTAACTTTGTGAATGGTCTTTCCTGCACAGATTGGAACAAATGGCCTGCTGAGCAGACCAGCTCCTGCACTTTTAAAACCGTCAGCTAAGGTGACACCCTTGTCAGCTTTCCCACTTGAGCACAACCTCCTGCCAGGTGACTGTTGCCATGATGATCTTTCCACATGCTAAGCCAATTCTTTTTGTTGCGGCTATCTTTTTTGTCTAGAGCGAGTAGATTTCCAATGATTGGGTACTTAAAAGTCAGCTACCCTATACTGTTGTTCTTTTGCCACTAACTTTTGGAATTTCAAACCAACATGGAGGCAATCAGTCCACAGAGAAGGCAAAAGGCTGTATGTTCAAATTGGAGTTTGTAGCCTGACACAGACACATAGTGTTCATAATTTATTTCAAGTAAGCAGGCAGAATACTGGGTCATAGCCCACTTACTCTAAACTAGCCTAAAAGATGTGGCCATATGAAGAGGGGAGCACATTTTATACCCTCTCAGAGGATGAAGCAGGGACTTTCTTTTCCCTGTACTCCCTATGATAGTGGGAATGCTTCAGACATGATAACTTCAGTACCTTTGCTGGGCATCGTCACTCCTTGCTATTTCTAACACAGCCAGTGGCTGCATAACCACCATCTAATCTTGTGTGTTTTATCAATGACTCAGCTGAAAAGAAGAAAACCTTGTCAGAACATAACATTTCTACTCTTCAAACCCCAGAAAATGAAATAACGGATTTGATGAAAGAGAAAACAAAAGACAGATCTTCAAAGCTGGAGCTCCAGCAATATAGCATGAACTTGGATGGAGCTGCAAAATTAGTGGTTACTAATTAGTGGTTACAAAATAAAATGATAGCCTCAAGGAAAGGGAGCTCATGGAATTCTGTCAATCAGGAAAAAAAGTTGAATTAAATAAGAAAAACATCCTGAAATGAGTAGTAGATATATCTAAAATTGGATACCAGAATCTTAATTAGATGGGACTACAAAGGAAACCCAGAAACAAAATGCCCAACAGCAGATTTTTTTAAAGTTTCAAAATTAAATATACACAGGAAAGACGGAAATAAAGATCTTAAGTGGAGATATAAAACAGACAATGAAGCACCATGCAGGCAAATACATACAGTTGAAATGTACGAGATCTGGAATTGGTTAGAATTTTGTGTAGATAATTTCCTCTATGAAAAAAGGATGATAGTCCTGCACTCTCGGATTTTTAAAGACACTAGGTATCCTGAGCAAGCCTGGGTAATACAAAGCTTTTTTCTATTTTTAACAAAGCATATTATACAAAAGGGGCCTGATAGAGAAATCTATTTGGACGTTGGCTGAGGGTTTATTTTTCTGTGGGGTCAGTCTTAACTCTGCCACCAAAATTGTCTGTCTGTATTTGAATTTCAGCTGTGTGTGTGCACTAGCTTGTTACTTCACATGAGTGAATGCAGCTGGC
Source organism: Sternotherus odoratus (assembly GCA_032164245.1). Classification (NCBI taxonomy): domain Eukaryota; kingdom Metazoa; phylum Chordata; order Testudines; family Kinosternidae; genus Sternotherus; species Sternotherus odoratus. Next base: position 113,268,760 of record JAVMKO010000002.1, read on the forward strand.
ATTTATCCAGTCCAGTTTCACACATGTGAAAACTTTGATTTGGAAAATCCATAGTTCTTGGAACAACCATTTTAGAAATATAGCCTTATGTATTTAATGACTTGGACTAAGTTATACTTCTTAAACATCTTTTAACAATGAATTCCAAACCCAGGAAAGAGAGTCTGAATAGCAAATTCTGTGAATATTCATTATGGGGGTAGAAATTATCAATAAAATAACAATGCAGAGTCTGAAAATTATGGAACAGCAAGTGGTGATATGATTTTGTGAATCTGAGGTGTGCAAGAGTACCAGAGTTGAAATTCTTCTCTATTGTGATAATCACATATCTGTGGTAATCCCACAGAGAATGTCACTAACTTGACTACCTCTGGCATTTGGGATACACATACATATGATTCTCAAATGTTTTACCCCAAGATCCAACAGAATCGTATAAATATTTGGATACAGAGGATCCAAATAAAATATGTGCTGTGTTTTCTAATGAATATCATCCTAAAGAAACAGCAGTTTCTGAGCAAGATCTTGGTTAAGTTTTGAACAGTGTTCAGTGGCTCACACTGGCAGTCAAAGTTATGCTTGACAGGTACTCAACTGTTGAAGCAAACTAAAACATTTTCCTATGCAAGTCTGGAGCTGGACTGTCAACTTTCAAGAGAAGGCTTCCTAAAACAAAACAAAACCACAATAATAGCTAGGAATGGTATGTCAAAATAAGTCTGGCAGTAGCTCAAAAGTTCATTTTAACTGGCAAAACTTTAGCTTTAAGAAAGATATTAAATTGTTCGATCTATTTGTCTGGAACTGAGACAAAATACACATGTAATTTTATCATTTTTACCACTTCCTCCTGCATCATTGGTACTATCATTGTAGCTGAATGAAATAGCAACGGTCAGTAATCTGGATGGTAACTACTGTAAATTGGGGTACACCACAAAAATGTTCCCTATCAATATTCCTTTGAAACATTTTTAATGAATTGCCTTCAGTCATTTTTATGACTACTTTTATTTTTTTCATGCACTCAAATTTTACTAGCTCAAATCTTTCATAAAGTTAATTTTAAATGAGCTTTACAACTCGTTTGCACCCAAAGCCCTGTTCTGTGAGGTAGTATGTGCTCCTCCAGCTAAGGAAAAGAAAGAATAACACTGGGCCAATTTCACATACCAATTTTCAAATACCAACTTAGAGAGTTTAAAAACATAATTTGCAAAATAACCCATGGGGTAGTTTTGAATAATAAATAAGGTCAAGAAAAAACATAATAGTCTAAATGGTCATCACTTTTCTCACAAAGTAATCCTACTGAAATCAATGTTTGTGTGGATCAATTTGTGATTCATTTTAATTAATTTGTTTCAGTCATTCATTAAAGAGAGGGAGATGTGAGAGACATTGAATAAAGATTCTTTATGAATTATTGATTCAACTTTAGGACTGAAGCTAGTTTGTAAAGCTCTTTGCTACCATTTCTGTTATGTTGTACAAATAATTTCATATTAACAGACCCACTATAAATAACATTTCACTTTTTTCCAATAAAGCAGGAAAGCAAAACCTCCTTCCACCTCTCAGTTACAGATTGTCTTAGCTGCTATAAAAATGTTATTAATCAGCACAAAGATATTGTGATGATGAGCACTACAAAAATATCAATTTTATAACAGTATAACAATTGCTACTTAAACCCTGTAGTCAGAAAACTGCTTCGAACATGAAATAAGTTAGGTAAGGAGTTAGAAATAGTCTGCCTTTCACAGAGATATACTGAACTAATTGCTTTTTATCTGGGCCTCAGTCTTGCAACCATTTTGTGGATATAATTTGCTCCACAGTATTTTTTAGTTTTGGCAAGACAAATTGTAAATGCCAAAACTCTGTAAGAGAAGTAGGATGATTTGGGAATCTATCTGTACAAATTATGAAGTCTATATGAGATGTCCGTAAGTATTTTTAACAGGCTGCAAAGCAAACTCCATTTTGAACGTGCAGCATCTTTGCCTTCTGTATTGTCTGTTTCTCACCATGTTGGGCTGACATCCCACAGGCTAGTAGCAATAGCATAATAAGAAAACCATTGAAATTAAGTGCTCTGAAACTGAAAGGGAGTTGCTCTGTAAAATAAACTGGCTCCCAACCAGGAGAATGGGTTTAGCTGGGGAGAGATTGCCTTGACAATGAATCACTTGGGGAAGCTGAGGAAGACATGACCTGACAAATGGGGGCCAAAAGTTCTAAATAGGGAGATGATTTTTCTGGGTTTTGGGGCATTTTGTCTCCAGCTTGTGAAGAGAGAGAAGCAACCCAGCATATATGGGCCTGCATGAGTCAGGAGGCCCTGCCGACTTTCCTGAGCCCACGTGGTCTGCCAAGGTAGTGAGAGAGTAAGTGGCATTGCATTTAGGATGAATGTTGTGTTCTGTATGAGCTGGACTTTTTGTGATTTACATACTTAAATATAAGAACAATAGTTTTAGAATGGAACAAATTCTCTCTCTCTCTCTCTCAAGTGCTTCACAACTATTGTGTGCTTTCAAAGAGAGTTAAACTGTAAACAGGAAGCTTGACACTTTGGGGTGGAGTTCTGGGAGAAGGTTTAAGTGTAAGGGAGTTTGGAGGGTCAGCACTGAGCCCAGGATCTAGGCAGTGGGACAGAGGTTTCTGGCTCTCAGGATTAGGTGGTAGACAAATGGTTTGCACCCCTAAATGGTGCTTAGAGATCCTCAACTTGGGACAGTGGCTGGACTCTGACCAGTGTGCCCAATCAGTTCTGTGATAATCAGACAGAACATCTGTCCTATTCCCCCACTTTAATCATTATACATATTGAGAGGAAGAGAGATCAATGAGATTTACAGCCAGATTTTGGCCACAATTTAACAAAACCACTTACATATGTGCTCAGTTTAAAGGTCTGAGTAGTTTTATTGACTTCAAGACACACACTTAAATACCTTGCTGTATTGGGGATGTTCAGAGCAATTGTTTTGGATAACCCTTTGATTTTTTGTTTGGATCATGACCCAAAATCCAAACCCTGAAATCTTCTCAACCTTGTGGAGGACCAACACACATCCATGTCTTCTATTTACCCACACTGACAGTGCAGAACTGACAGTAACATTTCACCTTCTTCCCCCTGCCTGGTTAGTATGCATCAGTTCTGTATAGAAGAGAGCACCTCCAGCAGGAAAGAAGAGGGTATTTTAGTCCTCATGCTCAGACTCCAGAATTTACATTAAGTGCTGAGAATGCCAGCAAAGTGGTTAATAGTTTTCTCACATATAAAGGACCAATGGATTACTATTAATTCACAAATATGCAAGAAATCAATGAAGAAATGTTTGATATGACTGAGTCACTGCTATGACTAAGAGAAATAAAATTAATTCCCCTTAAATTCAGAGTAGTCTCCCATTAAACTCTCTTACAAAATAACAGTTAAACATTCTAATGTCTGTCAGCCTTTTTTTCTTCACAAGTCAATCTACAACAAAAGATTTTATTATTTTTATGGTAATTTTAAATTTAAACTAGCTGGAGAGGAAGTGTAGTTGGGGTCAATTTCAATGGGAGTTAAGTGCCTAACCTGCTTGGGTGCTTTTGAAAAACACTGTTAGACATCTACCAGCATATTTAGGGGCCTAAATGCCTTTGAAAACTTTGATCCTACTCTCTTGGAGCTCAGTTCTTGGTCTGTAAAATAGGGACAATATTTCCTTTATTCCACCCATTGCCTATCTTATTTATTTGGATTTTAAACTCTTTGAGGACAGGAATTGTCTCTCTCTCTCTTTCTCTGCAATTGTACACACGTAGCATATCTGGGCCAAACAAGGGCCTCTTAGTGTTCCTGTTATAAAATATAATTAAAACTACCTGCAATTTTTTTAGGGATAACAACAATATTTTGCATTTCTTAAGCATGTTACAACTGAGGCTCTAAAGTTGCTTCATGAACATTAGGTTTCAAAATCAAGATTTTATTAATCTCTTATTTGGAGAAACATTTTGTGTGGTTTTATGCCCTCATATTTTCACCTAAAATTAGGGCATGTCTTCACTAGGACTTAACGTCGACTATAACGACGTTAAGTCGAACTAAACGTGTACCTGTCTTCACCTGCATGCCCTTAAAATCGATTTAAAGGGCACTCAAAATCGACTTTGTTACTCCTGCTTGACAAGAGAAGTAAGGCTAAAATCGACTTCTCTACGTCTATTGTCAGTAAGTGAAGAGGCATCTGATGTTAAGCCTCCGACCTCCAAGCAGCCCCGCGCTGGACCCGCCGCCTGCCCAAACTGCTCCGCGAACCCCCCCGCTCGCCCAAGCAGCCCCGCGCCAGACCCCCGCCCTCCCAAACAGCTCTGCGAACCCCCCGCTCGCCCAAGCAGCCCGGCGCCAGCTCCCCCCCCCCCTCAGGCGGGGGTCCAGCGCGGGGCTGCTTGGGCGAGCGGGGGGTTCGCGGAGCTGGTTGGGCGGGCGGGGGTCCAGCGCGGGGCTGCTTGGGCGAGCGGGGGGGTTCGTGGGGCTGTTTGGGCAGGCGGGGGGGTCCAGCACGGGGCTGTTTGGGCAGGCGGGGGGGGGGGGGGGGGTCCGGCACGCATTGCACTGTGGGCTACCTACCCACAGTGCAATGCGGGCTATGTCGACCCCTGCAAAAGTTCTAGGACAGACAGTGTCGACCACTGTCGACCTGCTGTCCTGGTGGGGACACACTGATTCGATTTTCTAAAGTCGAGTTTAGAAAATCGAATTAAGGGAAATCGACCTAGTCCTGTAGTGAAGACATACCCTTAGCTGCATATGGAAATGACAACATATACAGGTTTGCCTTCCTATGTGCTTGCACATGGATACCTTGATTCTGGGCTGAAATCAGCACTAATCATTTTGCCACTCCTGGGAGGTAGGAATATATTGTTATATGTTCCTTGCCCATCCCATGAGTTCAATGTGATGGAGAGAGTTCTGCACCGAGCAGTGGAAGTGGCCTGCTATCACATAGGGTGAACAAATAAGGAGAGAACCAAGATATAGCATGGCTGCAGGCAACCCACCCAAACACACACACCGGTGCTAAGGAAGCTATTACTGTAGTTATTAGATTATTGTGATAGCCCAGAAGTGCCCGTATCAGGCGAGAGTAACAACATGGAAGAAATCATCTCCCAGTATTGATTCCTTTAGAAGTCCAATCTCCAAAATGGGTGATGCTAGTTATAATAAAATGGACAGTCTGCAGTATAAACTTCATCTGGTCCACCATCACATATCATCTGCCAGATTAGGAAAAAAGATACATCAACCTACATCAAGCAAGATGCGATAGAGACATAGGTACCAATGTCACATGAACTTATAAATAAATATTTTTTTATGATGATGCCAAATATTATGGCCTTGTTGTGCTTCATGCTGTGCAAATACAGAAAGAGAGACTATCTCTGTTTGGAAAGCCTTATAACCTAAAGATGATATGCACATGTGCCATCAGCCGTTAGTGAGAGTAGTCAGCAGGTCCCCATCCCACACTTAATCTGAAGCCTACCATACAAATCCCCACTTCAAGATGTTTGCTAGTTCAGTATGTCTATATCTGATACATTGTTGTGGGTTTCCCAAGATCTATAAATGTTCCAGGCTGCATTGACTGCCAGTTTTATGATCTGGGCAAATCCCAACTCCAGTAGAAGGATTGCAAGACATATTGTTATATGTTCCTGCATGGGAATGCTGCATGTGGCTCACTGAGCCTCCTTTCTCCCTCCAAATGCTCACCTTCTACTGAACCTGTGCTTCACATGTGCAGACTCATAGATGATTGTACACCTGTTCCCTGCCCATGGTGGAAATGAGGTTTGGATTTTCTATTCCTTTTGTTGTATTTTGCATACTGTTTCTCAGTCCACAGCTCACTTGGGTGGGACAATTAGGTTTATTGTGCAAATCAGTGTAGCCCTATGGAGCTTCACCGGGACTAAGCCCATTTACACCAGCTGAGTCCCTAGCTCAACATCCGTAAAATCTTTCCTCACATTCGTCTGCCCTCTCCCTGTTGCAGTCTTCTCTGACAGTTTGCCATATTCTTCACTTACTACCTACTATATTTTTATTGAGCATATGCACTGTATTATGAGCTCCAAAATGGAAACCGTAGTTCAAAGAAGCATTTCTCCTCTAGTATGCTGTCAGCCACTCAACTTCACAAATATGCAACCTGGGGGGATAAGCTTGTTGCTATACTTGTGATTTTATGGTCATTCGCTCCTGAAACCTTCAGAACCTAAAAAAACCCACTCTTGCTAATTTAGCTCTTTACTTTTTCTGCCTTGTCTGATCTTACAGATTATCGAAAAGTAAGGCTGGCAAATGTTGTGACAAAGGCTAAAAACTCTTCACAGCTGAACTTTACTTCTATTTTATTTAATCTGCAGCAAAAATACTCTGCCATTCTTCTTCTTTACTGACCTAAAAATCGGCTGGTTGTATGACTGACAGGTGTGTTTGTCTAAGGGAATTTCAGATTTCAAAGGCCTAAACAAGTGCTAGCAGTTCACAGCTGTGTTAAAAATCATGTTTCGTGAATGAAATAAGACAATTATTTATGAATGGTAAATTATTTTTCTGCTTTGAAGTGACATAACATTGAAATTAAAATGAGAAAATAGTTTTCAGGAAAAAAAACAGAAATTAAAAAATGGACCTGTATTACTTCACAAAGGAAAGGTAAGCAAAGATACCTTGAATTGTCACAGACCTGCCTCCAGCAAATGTCTGTTTTTGTTTAAAATGGCAAAAGCGGATCTCTGAAATTACATGGTTATTTTAAGGACTTTCCATCAGCATAACGATAGATCTTGTATGTAAAAACTGCATTAAATTTTCATGAAAATTTTAAGTCAAAATGAAGAAATGCACTAGCTGGTGTAAATCTGTACAATGAAATTGGTTTATATCATGTGAGGACATGGCTATTTTTTTCCTAGTGGTCCTCAGTTTTCAGTCTCTAGGACTGGGTCTGAGGTATTAACATCATGATAATACACTATCACAAATGGATTGGCTTCTCAGCAGAGAAGCCAATGACTGAATCTTCATGGATAATGAACTATTGGCTTTGACTCTGGAGGTGATTCCTGTTAGTCAGGGTTGAGGTTCATTATCTCAAAAGAAACTTGGTCCAATAGGGCATGTTATATGAGCACTAAATTTACTTTTTGATACATTTCCCAAAATGTATTCTTTTTTTTTGTTTCAGATTTTTTCCACCACTTGATTCAAAACAAACATTTAGCCTACACAAAATAAAGTATTTTAAATTAAGCTAGACATTCTGTGAGCAACTCATCAACATAAAATTCATTTTTTAAAATTCTCAATTCTCTCAAGTGAAAAGCAATAAAGAGACAGTTATACACTTTCTTACACATGGTAACCAACTGTTTAGTCACTATGTCAATACAGGATAGTCATTTATTTTTTTCTAAAGGAAAATACAAAAACTGCTTTTGATGTTTTGCTGAATCTCAACAATAGATAATTTATTAGATTAAACTGACATTTTTCTGATATATTTTTCCTCAGAAAACTGTTGTGCAATGTGCTGTTCTGGGGCTCTGAACCAAAGCCCAGTGAAGTCAATAGAGACTCAGCCTTCCATTGATTTCAGTGGGCATTAGATCAAGCTCTAGTTATTCCCTTGTCAATGACATTCTATCCTACATGTGGCTTCATTGCTCACTTGTATATTTAGCGTTTAAGTGCTTTCTTAACATTTGGGCTGAAGGCCTGGCATTCATTTGTTTATTATTATTATTAAATAATAATAATTAATAATTATACTAATTCATGGTAACATTCATGTCCAAATGTAGGACAATCCATTTCCAGTATGAATGTGTACCCCCAACCCTGATAGGGCTATAAATAATTTTATATATGGCCCTCACACTGGCCAGTGCAAATTATTAATTAGATCAGGCTTTATTTTGTAGCAACTCTGGGCTCTTAATGCTGGTCTCTATAGAATTTAGAGAATTAAAATTTCTAATTAAAAACTTGTTATGCATTTTTTGACATATAAGAGCTCAATATATGGAGGTTTTATTCCAAACTTTCAAATTTGTATGTTTCAATTTAGGCTTCTAAATCAATATTTAAGAATCTTTTTTTCCTTTAAAGGCCTGATTTTAGAGGTGCTGAATACATGCAGCTCTCACTGATGTAATGTTTATTATATTTGGTTGGTTTAGGAGTGTGGTTTATTATCAAGATAATAGACAGGGTATTCAGGAAGGATTTGGAGTGGGGAAATGAAATTATTATGATTTATGGACTTCTATTTGATCAACAACAGTATCTATTCCAAGTACAGTAATTGTTCATAAAGACTGATGTGAAAACTTTCACACAGATGTCACACTGCTCTGCTGCACTTGGCTTTGTAATTTATGCCAACCAATATCTGTTATTTAATAGGATAAATACAATGCTTTGTTTTGAGTATTTTGATGTCCCTGTGGCATTCTGTATCTCAATGCAGCACCCTAGAAACCCCCACATTCACCATTATCATATAATTATATGTTTTGTTCCAAGTATGCCTTATGAAGTATTTTAAAAGTCATGATCTACTGAATGTTAATATCCTGTCGGGTTGTACGTGTTATCATAGTACAGTAAAACCCCGATTTAACGGACCCCGATTTAATGGACTTCGGATGCAACGGACAAAATTTATGAGCAAGTCCGATGCATCCAAAATCCGTTTTTTCGGGGGCTGACTGCCGGCTCCCTGCTGCCACCTGGGTCCAGGCAGCGGGCGGGCTGATTGCCGGCTCCCCGCTGCCTCCCCGGTCCAGGCAGCGGGCGGGCTGACTGCCGGCTCCCCGCTGCCTCCCGGGTCCAGGCAGCGGGCGGGCTGGCTGCCGGCTCCCCGCTGCCAGCCCGCCCGGGTCCGGGCTGCTGGGACCCGGGCGGGAGCCGGCAGCCAGCCCGCCTAGGTCCCGGCTGCTGGCTGCCACCCGGGTCCCAGCAGCCCGGACCCGGGCGGGCTGACGGCTCCCGCCCTGGTCCCAGCAGCCGGGACCCGGGCGGGCTGACTCACAGCTCCCGGCTGCCGTGATAAGTAAAACCTCGATATAATGGACTAATTCGGGTGAGGGGGTGTCCGTTAAAGCCGAAAGTCCTGTTTAAAAAATTATTAAATAACGGACTTTCGGCTTTAACGGACACCCCCTCGCCCGAATTAGTCCGTTATATCGAGGTTTTACTGTATGTGAGTTTATAACGTTTTTTTTGTGTGTGTTACTGAAATATGTTGTGAGGTTTGGAATACCCACAACCAGCCTTTCAGATACAACAATGTAGTAGCATGGGTTGCGTTTGAACCCCCTGTTCTGGGAGGCTAGCTCCATGCCCCTTCCACCTGATGTCCCGCCCCATTCCACCACAGACCCTGCCCCAATTCCACCCATCCCACCCCTGCTCTCACCTGCCATGACCAGAGGAGTCGTATCCCCCCCTCTGAAGCTGGAGGAGTCCCGGACAGCCTGTCATAGCCACCCACAGCCCTGACCGGCCCACTCAAGCTGCCCCAAGACCCAAGCCATACACCTTCCTGAGTTGCTCATCATGCCAGCCCACTAAGGCTTGTCCGAGATACTCCGAGAACCTGGACAACATGCTTGTGTGAGCCTCCCTAAGGCTTATCTGGCTGGAGGTGCCCCAAGCCCTGGCCTGCCAGAGGAGTGCTGAGCCCTGCCTGGGTCCAGCCCCGGGGCTGTGGCAGGGAGAATTAGCAGAGGTTTGGGGGGGCTTAGTCTCCATTACATGCTGCTCATGTATAGTAGCCAGATGTGCTGACGGCTTATTGAAGGGAATCCATTCTCCCAACAATCCTCTCAGAAAGAGCACATACGCAGTGGAGACTGCTTGACCCATGTCATAGCGAACAATCTTTTCAGCAAGCTGGAATAAACTTTAAAGAGGGAAAGTGACCTTGTGACTTGGTCTTACTCCCTCCAGAACTCAACACATGATAATACATCTGGAGGACAAAAACTTTGAACTGGGGAGGGGGCTCCCATGCTGCAAAGGAGTCCCAGCCTATGTATTAAGGAATTTTACCATCTGTCAGGGTGAGATACTGCTTGATTGAAATCCTGTTTAGTTTGTGGAACTCAGGCTGTGAACATATTTTTGTTACTTAGGTAACCAACTTTGATCTCCACCCTACTTATAATCACTTTAAATGTATCTTTCTGTAGTTAATCTGTTATATACTTTTTCTAAAACAGTGTGTTTTGGTTGAAGTGCTTGGGATAACTTCAGCTCAGTTTACCAAGGCTAGTGTGTCTCCACTCCACAATGAGGGAGGGGAAAGACTGGGTAATGAACTTACACTGGTCAGGCTTCTGACAAGTGCAACATGGTACAGTTCTGGGGTACAAGCATGGGAAGTTGGGGGGAATTGGGTGGAGCCTCTCTATTGTTGGTTCATGTGTGCCTGGGGAAAGCATTCATGTAACTCAGTTGGGTGTGTCCCTGCCTGTGGATATCTGTGTAATTGCAATATCTGCCAGAGATTTATAGCTTGCCAGCAGCATCACAGTGTGAGAGGCAGTCTAAGTTGGAGGGAGAGAGAGCTCAGCGGTTTCACAGTCCAGGTTGCACTCCAGGAACCCTGTCAGTCTCCTCATCTGTCCATTTCCATTTTGCCTTGATTGAAAGATAATTTCTCTGTATTTATTTGGGCTTTCCCTCCCCGCAGTTGCCGACAATGTCATTCATTGAAGTCGATTTTGCAATCTGGCAATTTGAAAGTTTGATCCACATCCATGCTATTGGAATCTGCCCAGTTATCTCAAAGAATCTGCTGATAATGTAGTAACATTAATTCTTCCCTCACTTTTTGTGAAAGTCTCTATGGTCCAGCATTTAGTTGTGTTTAATTATCTTTGTTGCAGAGATGAATAAAATCATCTGCATGTTTCCAAAAAACGTAGTTCTGTCTCTGTAAGATTCCAAAAGGAAGTATGTTGAGATAGATCTTTGTTTCATTCTGAACAAGGAAAAGGAGAACATCATAAATCTGATGTAGAAAGTAATATATTAAACTAGGTAACATTTTTTGGCTGAATGGTAATTTCACTGAAAAATGCAGATTCAGGGCAACCAACACTGGCTGCAAATTTGGGATGAATTGGTAAATAGTTTATGACAAATAAAAAGAAAAGGGGAAAAATTAAAAGAAAGTCCAAATTCTAAATGGACCATTTTGACAATTAGTTTCATTGTGAAACTATTTCATAATGCACTTTTTCAAAATCAACCTTGAAATGTTTTATTCAACATAAGCAACCTCTTTTTTGGTTTTGTTCTTATTTCAATCAGAAAAAAAAGGCAGTTTTGGTGCAAAACAAATGGATTTTTTAAAAGATTTTTTTTGCTTCAGCCACTGAATAGAAAAAAATCAATTATTTGCTCATAAAATGTAGCAATAAAATGCCATATGGAGATAAATTATTTCCATACAACATTCTGAAAAATCTGGTAAATTAGTTCTTTGTTACTCTGGCTTTCAATTCTGCAATCACTCAGACCAAGATGGATGACTGGGTCTTTTAGAGGAAGGACGGTCTATTTGTTATGGCAATACCCTGTGAACCCCTGCTCTGCCACAGATTTTCCATGTGACCTTGGGCAAGTCATTTTGTCCATTTGTTCCTAAGTTTCAAATGTGTAAGAATTAAATATTAGTACTCCTTTATCCCAGAGGTGTTTGAGATCCTTAGTTGCTAAGTAATGGGGGCCATCTATGTATGTTAGGTCAATAGTGGCCTTCCCTCCTGTCAAGGTCTATTTCCCCACTCTGAACTCTAGGGTAAAGATGTGTAGACCCCTCATGAAAGAATAAATCACCCCCCAAGCTTATTTTACCTGCTTAGGTTAAAACTTTTCCCCCCAAACCCAAACTTCTCCAGTTGGGGCTTGGAAAATGCTGCCACCACCAATTTGTGCCCCCAAAACCATGGGTTAGGGTAAAAACCCCTATGTAACACCCCCCAAATCCCCCCCCCCCTTTCCCTGGGAGAGATTCGAGAACAGAGACCACAAATCCTCACTTGCTGTGAGACGTGCCCTGATCCAAACCAGGATCAATCCAATGGAAACAAACAGTCAGTTTCTTAAAAGGAAGATTTTAATCAAGGAAAAGAAGTACAGATCCGTGGTACAGAAATCAATAGAGAATAAAAACTCCTTGCATCATTCAGCCCTCATTGACCCCCTCCCTTGGAATTTTCTCCCTCTGCCAACTTAACAGCAAATTATTAAGTGATACTATTCAAGGTTACAAATCGCTTACTGCTGGACTTGGTTTTCTTAGAAAATTATAGCAATGTAGAATAGAAACATACGTCGGATTCCTCCCATAGCCAGGGGAATGCATAGACAGACTCCGAGCGAGCCGAGAAAACGAAAGAAGCGGGAGAGAAATGAAAGTAAAAAAGATTCCTTTGTTCCCCGTTGATTACATAATCTCCCTCTCTGGGTTGCTTCAGGTTAACCCTTCACAGGTAAAACAGTAATTCTAAGCTACTTCATACTCATGACACCCCCTGTCTGCACATGGGAAGCCAATTACACTGGAGAGAATCTCAAGGCAGCACTCACTGGCAGTGGTAGTTTCAGCTAGGCATTCTTGTCCTATGTCATGATCACAACCTTCCAGCCTCTTTATGTTATCAGATCAACTAAACTTTTGAAACTCAGACTCTCTGGGCTAGATCTTCAGTGTTTGTAAACAGGTATAACTTCTTTGACATTGTGCCTATTTACACCAGTTGAATACCTGATCCTTTATATTTTGTTGGGTTTTTTTTCCCCATTGATTCTTCCCAAGGCTCTTTCCTTCCTCCCCTCATATTTCATTGCTAGACCTGTGCAAATAACTGACTGTTCAGCTCACTCGCAGTTCCAAAAAAATAATAAACAGGTTCAAGTCAATCCAAACCTAATTTTGTTCAGACTTTTCATTTGATCAGGGTAAAAATAATAATTAAGGGTTGAACAGAATGCTTTGTTCAATGTAACATTTTATTTGACTTTTGGCATTTTAACAATTTTTTAAATAAAAGCATAATAAACGTGGAAATTAAGGGCTAGAGGCACCATTCACAAGACATAGGAAGAAATAGTAGCCCCTTTTACCAATACTCCAGTGGTAATACAAAACTACTCAAGATACTTAAGTCCAAAGCAGACTGTGAAGAGCTACAAAGGGATCTCACAAAACTGGGTGACAGGGCTCCAAAATGACAGATAAAATTCAATGTTGATAAATGCAAAGTAATACACATTGGAAAACAAAATTCCAACCATATGTACAAAATGATGGGATCTAAATTAGTTGTTACCACTCAAGAAAGAGACCTTGGAGCCATTGTGCAGAATTCTCTGAAAACATCCACTCAGAATTTTGGGAAACATAAAGAAAGGGATAAACAATAATATAGAAAATATCATTTTCCTCTCTATAAATCCATAGTATGTCCACATCTTGAATACTGAACACAGATGTGATTGCTCCATCTCAAAAAAGATATATTGAAATTGGAAAAGGTTCAGAAAAGGGCAACAAAAATGAATAGGGGTTTGGAACGCTGCCGTATGAGAAGAGATTAATAAGACCGGGACTTTTCAGCTTGGAAGAGAGATGACTAAGGGGGGATATGATACAGGTTTATAAAATCATGACTGATGTGGAGAAAGTAACTAAGGAAATGTTTTTGACTCCTCATAACAAAAGAACTAGGGGTCACACAATGAAATTAATAGGCAGCAGGTTTAAAACAAACAAAATGAAGTATTTTTTCACACAACACATACAACCCGTAGAACTCCTAAACAGAGGATTTTGTGAAGGCCAAGACTATGACAGAGTTCAGAAAGAACTACATAAGTTCATGGAGGATAGGTTCATCAATGGCTATTAGCCAAGATGGGCAGTGACAGTGTCCCCAGCCTCTGCTTGCCATAAACTCAGAATGGGAGATAGGAGATGTCTCACTTGATGATTACCTGTTCTGTTCACTCTATCAGGGACACCTTCAATTGGCCACTGTCAAAATACTGGATTAGATGGACCTTTGGTCTGATGCAGTATCACCATTCTTATGTTAGGGCTCTCACCTGCAATGAGGTTGAAACCCTTACACTGTAGTGGGGACTTGGTGCCACCTATCCCACAGCCTAGCTTTGTGCTCTAGCCACCAGGCCATAGGCTCTTTGGGTTAGGACTCTTTTAATCTCTCCTGTTGAAACTATTCCACAATTTGTAAATACTGAAATATTTCTTGGAGTAGGAACTGTAACTCAGGTATCATTCCTTCCACATGAGTGCTCTAATCACCAGGCTATGCAGCCATTTGCAGACTATTTCTCTGGTCCAATACTTAACTATTTATACAAAGAGGCACAGATCCACTAGGAAGAGATTGAGAACTGCTCCAGGATATCTCCCTGGAAGAAGGGAAAATCTGGGTTAAAATTCTGGCCCCAGAATAGGGATTCACACCTTGGTCTTCTTAATCTCAGTTTAGTGTCCTAACCCCTGGGATATTGTGTATGGGGAGGAGATATCAGACTCATTGTTTTGTGAATTCCTCTTATGAATCTAGCCCAAAGATCAAAATATTTAGTTTTGGAAATGTCACAATGAACCATCTGACATGTTGACACCTCCTTTCTTCAGAATTTGCCAAAATGACTACAAAGCTGTGAAAAATTTTGGTCAGGGCAAATCTGCATTTTTTGGCAAAGAAGAGTTTTGTCTGAAAATTTTCACCCAAATATATTCATTAGTTTACCAAACCCTCTTTATATGTTTAATAACCATGTTTCTGTTTCTTTCTCTCTCTCTTTCCCCACATTCCACCCTTCCAAATGTCCTTTCCCCTCAGTCTTTTCCTCCTCCACCTCATCCTCCACTTTAATCCCAATTTTGTTTTAGCTGTCTTAATTAAAATAAATAAAGAGGTTAGATCAGGGATAAGCAACCTATGGCATTAGTGCCAAAGGTGGCACATGAGCTGATTTTCAGTGGCACTCACACGACCTGGGTCCTGGTCACCGATCGGGGGGAGGGGGGGGGGCTCTGCATTTTAATATAATTGTAAATGAAGCTTCTTAAACATTTTAAAAACCGTATTTACTTTACATACAATAATAGTTTAGTATATATTATAGAAAGACACCTTCTAAACAAGTTAAAATGTTTTACTGGCACACGAAAACTTAAATTAGAGGGAATAAATGAAGACTTGGCACACCACTTCTGAAAGGTTGCCGACCGCTGGGTTAGATCTTTGGGGCAAGCACTGCTTCTTCTATGTGTGTGTACAGAGAAGTAGTGCATATTAAGTGATACAGTAATAGGAATAATTAATTCACATAACCAATGTACTATTTTTGCTATTTTGGGAAATGAAATATCCTTACCATCTTTTAAAAAAATGTAATAGACTATCAATATCCAAATGTCATTAATGTTCTTGTACTTAAGACTAAGTTGCCTACTCAAACTAATTTAATGTAAGAATAAAGATTTTGGTATTTATGTCATGGCATATAGCTCAAGAAATATACAATCAGTAAAGAACAGAGGCATTATTTGTTTAAGGTAGCTGCATGGGCACCAAATGTAAATCAAACTTTCCAATACAGTAGTTCAAAATAGGTTCTGAATACTGGAAATGGGATCTAAATATTCATTTTTAAGCCTGTTAATAAAATTGCTATATTTTAAATCAGGGGTGGCGAACCTGTGGCTCTGGAGCCACATGAGGCTCTTCAGATGTTAATATGCGGTTCCTGGTATAGGCACTGATTCTGGGGCTGGAGCTACAGGTGCCACCTTTCTAATGTGCCGAGGGGGGATCACTGCTTAATCCCTGGCTCTGCCACAGTCCCAGCCCCTACTCCACCCTCTCCCCTGAGCCTGCCTTGCCCTCGTTCCTTGCCCTCCCCCTCCGAGCCTCCTGCATGCCATGAAACAGCTGATCGGGAGGGACAGGAAGACACTGATCAGCGGAACTTCCAGTGGGTGGGAGGCACTGGGAGTCGGGGGAGAGGAGCTCATAGGGGGCTGCTGATGTATTACTGTGGCTCTTTGGCATTGTACACTGGTTAATTTTGGATCCTTCTCAGGTTGGCCACCCCTGTATTAAATTATAAGATAAATGTTATAAACATCTGCTCTCTTAGATTAATTGAGTAATGACCTTGTGAAATTCTCTTCCTCTGAGACAAGTAGTGTTGGTGTCCCTAAAGAGACTTTCACCTCTGACACTTTAAATTGCTGTTTGAGGCATCAATCCAAAATTGAATGAAGTCAATTAGTATTTCCATTCATTTCAGGGGGAGTTGAATTGTGTCCTGAGATGCTAGTGGGCCACATCTTCAATTGATCTTAATAGGCATAGAATTCAGTGAAACTATGCCTGGTATACTAATGGTAATCTAGTTGACTAAAGCAACTGCTCAGTCAACTGGCTTATCATTGCCATCTATTTCAAGCAGTCACACATTCTGCCCTCAAAAGTATGGCACCATATTTTATTACTATTTCAAAACTGAATATGAATCAAATGTGCTAAACAGCACCACATAGTTAGTGCTAACACACTTCCAGTTCACTCATTATTGGAATTAAGCATCTTCTATAATAGCCCCCTGTTGTCTTTACGCTCCACAGGATCACACTTTTATCCTATTTTTGACTTTACAGCTCTGTTCCTAGGTGCTTGAAAAATAATTGTGCATAACAGGTTTCTACTGGGCTCCCATTACAATAAAAGATAAGTTAGGTACAAAGAAACTAGTTTCCTGTATATTAGCTGTCCCAATGGCTGGTTAAAATCTTATTCCCTATGAGAGTTAGCTGTATTGATAACTCAGCATCACAACAGCCCCGGAGGAATTTTTTTTGTATCTGTTGTTATGTTCCATTAAATATAATTTTAGTGCCATGCAGTTAATTTGAGAGGTCAGAACTAGATGCACATGATACATATTTTGACCCCTTAAAGATGTGAAAAAGGTATATAGGATACACACAGTACAGTGTAGTCCACAGTCCCTTCTGTGATCTGGGAAGACCCTCTGTAGTGATTCATAGTAGCGCAAGCTGTGCTTACCCAACGTGGGAGTTAGAAAGACAGGAAGAAATTCAGGATCTTGTCTGTGTTCAGCAGCCTGTATAAAGAATTCCCTTTAGAGTCATTAAAAGTGTCCTGTCTCTCCTCTGCCTTGAAGAATACTAGACAACAGGGCAATAAATGTTTATTTTCCACCTGTAAAATTTAATATCATCATTGTCAATAAAATTATGTGTTTGTGAAGAAGACAAATTTCTATGTATTATTTATTGGATGTTGATGGTTATTGAAATCTTTTCCCTTTTGAACAGTTAGGAGCTGGCAAGGGATCTGATACAACTCTTCCTGAATGAAGACCAGGGAAGACTGAACCATCATTCACTCTCTCAGACACTGTGGATGGTGATGGATAATTTAATATTCTTTATTACCAATCAGAAAGTGTTGCATCATAGGTAATCTCACATCTGGAGCTGCTGGCTCTGGATAATCTACTTCTATTACCACATGGTATAATTGTGATACATATTTTATATGCGTCCAAAACTATATTAAAGTAATGTTAAGGTTGCAAAATCAAGCACTCAAAAATTTTGTATATGCTGGATTTAAGGTTGCCTGATCAATTTGGCTCCTTTGTATCCACATGTTATGACACCATTTTTAATTGCACGCTTACATATACTTTTTTCCACAGGACCTCTGTCTCCTTCAGTGAATGAGTAATTATCCAATATTTCTTTAATCTTTTAATTCAAGATGTGGATCCAGGCCTTAATCACCACACATTGTTTAACCCCTTGCACTGAATATACTTCATTATCTTCACAACACCCCTGTGAGAATAAATTATATCCTTATCCCCATTTAATGGATGGGGAATTGAGGTACCGATATACCAAAGCCAAAATTGTCAAGTGTCCACTAATTTGGGGTACCCAAATTCTGACCCATAGGGTTTGATTTTTTTTTAGAGTTCCTAACATTTGTATAGTACTTTATACATTCAAATCACAATCCTAAATGAATTCATTTGAAATAGTGAGAACTTAGTACTCTTACATATCTGATCCCTGATGTCTCATGCTGAGGTCCCAGAAAATAAGAAACCCAAAGTTTAGGGAACATGTGTGAAAATTTTGGTTTAAGTGACTTGCGGGGCATCACATAGGATCTCTGTGTCAGAGGCATGGATAAAATCCAGTTCTCCAGAGTTGCATTAACTTCCTTAATGGTGAAACCATTCTTTCTCTTCCTGCAGATGAATTACTATAATGGTTCAGACTAAAATTCCATGCAATCCAGTATCCTGTCCGTGACATGATCTGCATTAGATGCTTCTTATGGTGCAACATCTAATGAACAACTGTAAAATAACTTGATCATAGGGAAACGTTCTGCCTAACCCCTGGCAGTGAGTGAGTGCTTGGCTGGCTGGCTTATGCCCTGCACCATGAAGATTTATATTCCTTATACTTTATCTTTTCTAATGTAACTGTGGATATTCACATTGTTTATATACATTAATAATCATTTTCTGAACCCTGTAAAGTTCCTGGCTTCAGTAATATCTTATGACAGAGTAATTCAGTATAGTCTAAGAAAGTATTTTTTTAAAATATATGTGAACAGAGTTCACAAGTCAATATCATGCTCGTCTCTTATGTCTAGAGAAATTTTCTTTTTTCAGTAGTACACTATAACACTGTTCCAGTACACTAGATGATACTTACATTTCAAGTAACATTATAATTTTTCAAGAGTAATTATTTTAGTTTAAAATAAATGAGAATCAGAGAGCAGTAAGCAGGAAATCTTCAGTCCGGGTGAACTAAAACTCCATCTTTTGTGGCCTCAATTTCTATACATTTGATAAAATCTATGCGTGTGTCAGTTTAATGACACATATTTGTATTTTTCAGTGTTTCTCTGAACACAATTGACAATACCTTGTCTCTATAGTCATTACCATCCAATATGAGAATATGCCATCAGTGACTGTAATTTGTTCAAAAAGTAATTCGTTCAAAATTCCTCAAGGTTAGTTAAATTCAGACCTGTCTTGTGATATACAAATTTGTCAATTTTGATGGAATGCTACCTCCCATCACTCATACCAGAAAGTGGGTCAGGAATAAAACAAAAGTGCAAATACCTTCTGTCTTTTTAATGTTAAAGGAATAAAATAAATATGTTTGGGAAGTTGAAACTTTCTATACTTGTATTACTTTAGCTGCTGGCTCTGTTTCTCCAGCACACAGACTCAAACTAAACCTTGGTCTGTGTCTTAAAACCTCTTTTAAATTAGTATTTTGTTTATAATAGTGGTTTTTGGCATCTAGATAATTAGTATTTTGTTTATAATAGTGGTTTTTGGCATCTAGATAATTGTTTCCAAGACTAGAGAATTATGTAACTATGTAAGGTTTTGTTGTACTTTTATTGTGATGGGGTGTTTGCCCCACACTGAACATAAAAACATAAGAAAGGCCGTACTGTGTCAGACCAAAGAACCATCCAGCCCAGTATCCTGTCTACCGACAGTGGCCAATGCCAGGTGCCCTGGAGTGATTGAATCTAACAGGTTATGATTGTCTGTTACAGCTTTCCCCCTATTCCATTTTGTTTCTTACAGCTGTCCCCTTACTCCATTTTGTTTTTGTTCTCCTCCTGTGGCCGCCCCTCCCTGGCTGTTAAGTTGTTTACCAGGGCCACTGCCCTTCTCAAAGGGAGGGCCCCTTAAGTTGTTTACCAAGAGCCATTGCCCTTCACAAAGGGATGGCCACTTGTGCTGCGTGCTAAGTGGGACGACTGCCCTGTTCAAAGTGTTGGTCCTGTTATCACCTTGTTAAACCTGGGTTCGGTGTAGGGTAGGCAATGTCCAGAGCTGCAAGACCTAATGTGTTTTTGAGATCCTGGGCATGAGTCATAGGCCTCATGTGCTTTTGAGTCCTGAGGTGGGAACTCACGCCTATGGTCCAGGACTCTGCCCAGGCATGTCTCTATGCTCACCTGCAGTTTTTCCCTGTATCTCCTCCCCTATGACAGTGGGAGCCTATCAGGATTACTGGCGGGGAAACTGCCTGAGTTTGCCTTTAAGAACAGGCATTTTTGAAACAAACATCAGAAAGGTTCCTGCATTGCTACCTGGTCTGATCAGCCAGGGGTTCTGGGGGGGGTCCTTTCTCCACTCTCATTTTATTTTTGAGCGTACCCCCGTTTTTAACCCCCCCCCCCCACAAAGAACGAATTGCTGCCTGAGAGACCTCCTGATTATCAAGACCGTGCCAAGCCCTCCTTGCTTCTTCTGATGCTGTTGCTGCTTCTGCCTTTGCTGCTGCCTTGGGGACTGGTAAGAATCCCTCTGTGAAACTTTCTATACTTGTATTACTTTAGCTGCTGGCTCTGTTTCTCCAGCACACAGACTCAAACTAAACCTTGGTCTGTGTCTTAAAACCTCTTTTAAACTCCTTGGTCTGTGTCTTAAAACCTCTCTTAATCTCCTTGGTCTGTATCTGTAATCTGTTTCTTGCTTTGCAGTGCCTTTGCTGCTAGAAATAAGCCTGTGCCTTCCTGGACTGTATCCTGGGCTGCCAGCTTGCAGCCACCACTAGTTAAATCCCCCTCCCCCCTTGGAGCTGTATCCTGGGCACACAACACTCTTCCCTCTGAAACTACCCCTAGTATAAGGTGCACCCATTAGGTTAGATTTTGTCTTTTAGTCTAGATAAGTTGTAATTTCATTTTGCAGAGCTGTAGTTAAGTTAGGTTTAGGAAATTGCTTGCATTGTACCCTGTAAGTTAGCCTTAAAGAATTGTTGCATTGTGTTTTGTTACTTGCTAACTTGTGTAGTTTTGGTTAAGTTAAATCATAGATAAGATTTTGCTGTGTTTTGTATAATTGCCTCTCTGCTGTTTAAACTTGCAGCCTGTCTGTTCTGTGTCTCCCTGAGTTTAAATCTCCCTCCACCACGTGCTCCTCTTCCCCCATCCCCCAACCGTACTTCTCTACCACTTTCTCTCTCTCTCTTTCTCTCTCTCTCTCTTCCTCTCTGCTGTTTCAACTTACAGCCTGTCTTCTCTCTCTCTTTCTAGCATAAAACCCCATTGGTTACCCCTTTTCTCTCTAACACACCTCACATTTTACATTTACACCACTGAGACACATTTTTACCTAAAATTGTTGGTTATTTAACACATTTTACCCATACTGTTAGTCGGTTACATGCTGCTGTGACACACTCTTTACATAGAAATTGTTAGCTACCTGTTACATTTATACTTCAGTGTTAATTGGTTACCAACTGTATTGTACCCCACTGTATTGTACCCCACTATTGAAACCCCCTATCCCATTTACTAAAATAAACCCCTCCCCAATTGTCTACTTTAACAAACCCCATACCTCTCACTATTGAATTTTCCCTGTTTTTGCATTTTCTTAATAAAGTTTATTTTGCACCCCACCTGTGTGGTAATTGCTCCCCAAGATCCCATATACCTGCTGGCAGGGACAATGATCAAGTGATCTCTCTCCTGCCATCCATCATGCCCCTCTGACAAACAGAGGCTAGGGACACCATTCCTTACCCATCCTGGCTAATAGCTATTAATGGACTTAACATCCATGAATTTATCCAGTTCTCTTTTAAGTCCTTAAGGCAGGCAGCCAACTAGAGAGGGGCTGAGGAACAGTCAGTCAGGGCCGGGCTTGCCAGAATAAGGGCTGCACAGCAGAACAGTTTCAGTTGCTCCCTGTACGAGGGTCAGTAGGTCCTCCAAGCCGCTGGGGCGGTGGGGATCTACTGCCCCGCAGCAGGGCCTTGGTTGCACCTCCCAGTCACAGGGGAATTAGGGTCGGGAGGTGGACTGGCTAGCGTCCGTGGCGGGCCCCTCAGGCACAGGAGCACCGGCAAGAGTCGAGAGTGCGCCCCTCAGGCAGGGGAGCACTGGCAAGAGTCGAGAGCACACCCCTCAGGCAGGGGAGCACTGGCCAGAGTCTATAGTGCGCCCCTCAAGCAGGGGAGCGCTGGCAAGAGTCTATAGCATGCCCCTCAGGCAGGGGAGCGCCGGCAAGAGTCTGTAGCACCCCCCTCAGGCAGGGGAGGCGCTGACTAGGGTCTATAGCACGCCCCTCAGGCAGGGGAGTGCTGGCAAGAGTCTATAGCGTGCCCCTCAGGCAGGGGAGGTGCTGGCTAGGGTCTATAGCGCCCCTCAAGCAGGGGAGCGTTGGCAAGAGTCTATAGCATGCCCCTCAGGTGGGGGAGGCTCTGGCAAGGGTCTGGGGGTGCACCTCACAGGCGAGGGGGCACCAGCAGGAGTCGGGGTCGTCCACCACAGGCACTCCTCTTCCCCTTCAGCATCTGCCTCCGTCAGCCACGGGTCACTGTGGGGCTCTGGTAGTCCTCCAGGGTACTCTGCCGCGGACAGCTCCAGTTCCCCCTCAGCATCTACCTCGGGCAGGCATAGGTCACTGCTAGGCTCCGGCAGGCCCTCGGGGTATTCTGTGGCCGGCAGGTCTGGAAACCCCAGTCCTTCCCATAGACCAGGATTCCCTGGGTCCAAGGCCTCCCCTGGCTCGGCAGCAGAGTGTAGAGGGAACAGCCAGCCGTCTGCATCTGTCTTCCTCTCTGGTGTTGCTCTGACTGAGCTACGGGCCCCACCCTTTATACTTCCTGTTCCACCCTCCCCTTCCTGGGGGTGGAGCCAGCTTGATCTGACCCTCCCCACTCAGGCTTAGAGAGTAGTTCTTCCCCCTCTGCCTCGGAGGGAGGCCACCCAGGCCCCCTACACTCCCCGAAGTTTAAGGAGGGAGGACTATCTGTCTGCAGGAGGGAGAAAGCTAACACCTTGGACAGAGCTGTACTGGGCAAGATCAGAGGAGCGAGAGCGAGGTTCTAGCTGACTGCTGGCATTCTGAAGACCTAATACAAGGGCAGAGAAGATGCTGAGGGTGCAGGGAAGTGGCCCAGGGAAGTAAACTGGAGCGGATGCAGCACATTGCTGGCCAGGACCCAGAGTAGTGTGTGGGCCCTGTTCCCCATTGTCTCCACTCACCACTGAGGAAGTGGCTGGACAGTTGATGGCTATTCCCCTAGAAGCAGGAAGCACAGAGTGCAGCACAGCCGAAGGGCTGTGTCATGAAGAGGATGCCATGGTTCTGGGAGTGAGGTGGGGCTCTGGATCAGGAGTGATGGTGGTGAGATGCCACCAGAAGAGGGTGCACTAGCTAGCAGAGCTGATCACCGGGACATCTAGCAGAGGGTGTTTGAGTGGTGAGTTGCACCTCATTACACTTGTCTAATGAGACCTTGACTTTCAGACAAGTTGTATTTGACTCATTACTAGATTCAAACTGTTTGGCACATGGCTCAAATCTACCCTCTTTTTAAATACACACTTAAATAATTTTGTTGGAAAAAGGCCAACATTTTCAAATTTGGGGCAAAGGTGTTTAAAAGTTATTTCTCAAATGTTGGGGTTCCCAACTTGAGACATCTTTCAAGATGCCTGAATATCAGAAAGTCCTGAACACTCACCTTGTGAAAATTAAAGTGAACTTAAATTATTGTCACCACATAGCTCTCAGTCAGCACGAAACAATTCATCCTCCATACCATATGGGATGGAAGTGATAAATATCACACTGACAATGTGACGTGTCAGGACAGGACCCCAATCATTTGGGGAAAGGGAGGAACTATATGGGTGTAGGTTTAGTAGCCAGATCTGAAGTGGCCCTGAGATCATATTCTATGCATGAGAATTTTCAAAAACATGCCATGTTGTTTCAGTTGAAGTCAATGTGAATTTCGCTGTTGCCTTCAGTGGTAGCAGATTTAGGCTAGCAATGAAATGGGTAAAATACCTTGCTTTATTTTGTGTAGCCACATCTTAATTTTTGGAGTCTTTTTTGGCATATGGTATGATAATAAAGTTTGTAGCTGCTATTATTCTAGCAGCACAATGTAAGAACTCAGAACAACACAAATACTTTTCTGTATTTTCAGATGTACAGCAAGTGAGTTTATTGCATTAACATTTCAGCCGAGAGCCAGGAATAATTTATCATTTAGTGTTCATAGCAAAGGAAAGTGCATGCTACTTTAGTTTAGAATGGCCAGATGATCTCAAACAGCAATATGGCACATAACAGTACAGAGATGGCTGTGTAGATAAATATATACAATAGATCCCAAATTGAGTGAGCCTTTTATCTATATATATAAACGTCAAGTGGTGTATGTATGTGTGTATGTATGTATGTATGTACGTATGACTGCGAACTCCTCCCGCACCGTTTGAGCCAGAGACTTGAAATTTGGTACAGTGAGGGGTCTTGGGGTCTAGATGCTGGTAAGGGTCGAAAAATTTTCGGATCTCACCTCTGACGCCCCCCAGGGGTGAAAGTCTTTCAGGGCCAATCACATCGGCTGGGCGGTTAGGTGGTGATGATGTCATAATACCCCTCTCCAACAGACACCTCACTCGCTCAGCTCACCCCTCCCTCCTCCAATGGAACCCCGGAGATCCCTCAGTTCTCTGCCCCTCCCCCCTCCCAACAGAACCCTGGAGATCCCTCAGTTCTCTGCCCCTCCCCCCTCCCAACGGAACCCCGGAGATCCCTCAGTTCTCTGCCCCTCCCCCCTCCCAACGGAACCCCGGAGATCCCTCAGTTCTCTGCCCCTCCCACCTCAACCCCGGACTCCATCAGCTCTGTGCCCCCCCCTCCACCTGCGAAGGTTCCCGGAATCCCTCGGCTCTGGGCCCCCTCCCTGCCCGCGAAGGATCTGAGTTGGGTTTGGTGGGACAGTAAGTGAGGTGGGGGTGTCGGGTTCGGTCAGGGGGTGAGGTGGGGGTGTTGGGTTTGCTTGGGGGGGTGAGGTGGGGGTGTCGGGTTTGGTTGGGGGGTAAGTGAGCCGGGGGGTGTCGGGGTTGGTCTGGGGGGGTGGGAAGGTGTCGGGGGGGGGTGAAGGGTGAGGTTTGGGTGGGGGGAGGAAGGTGTTGGGGTGGGTTCCCAGACCAAACCCGGGGGGGGGGGGCGAGCCGGGGGGGGTGTCGGGTTTGGTCTGGGGGGGGAAGGTGTTGGGGTGGGTGCCCAGACCAAACCCGACACCCCCCCCGGCTCACTTACCCCCCGACCAAACCCAACACCACCACCTCACCCCCCCACCAACCGCAACACCCCCTGACCAACCCAACACCCACACCTCACCCCTCACCCACCCCGACACCTTCCCACCCCCCCAAGCAAACCCGACACTGCCACCTCACCCCCCCAGATACCTTCCCACCCCCCCAGACCAAACCCGACACCCCCTGGCTCACTTACCCCCCGACCGAACCTGACACCCCCACCTCACTCCCCCCCACCAATCGCAACATCCCCAGACCAAACCTGACACCCCCCAGCTCACTTACCCCCCCGACCGAACCCGACACTCCCACCTCACCCCCCCAAGCAAACCCGACACCCCCACGTCACCCCCACCAACCGCAACACCCCCTGACCAACCCCAACACCCACACCTCACCCCTCACCCACCCCAACACCTTCCCACCCCCCCAGACCAAACCCGACACCCTCCCAGCTCACTTACCCCCGACCGAACCCGACACCCCTACCTCATCCCCCCAGGCAAACCTGACACCCCGACCTCAACCCCCCACCAACCGCAACACCCCCTGACCAACCGCAACACCCACACCTCACCCCTCACCCACCCCGACACCTTCCCACCCCCCCCCAACACCTTCCCACCCCCCCAAACCAAACCCAACACCCCCTGGCTCACTTACCCCCCGACCGAACCCGACACCCCCACCTCACCCCCCCCCACCAACCGCAACACCCCCTGACCAACCCCAACACCCACACCTCACCCCTCACCCACCCCGATACCTACCCACCCACCCCAGACCAAACCCGACACCCCCCCCCCCCCGGCTCACGGTGCACTGTGTAGCACACAGATTATTAAATACACTGTTCGGTCGGGGGGTGAGGTGGGGGTGTCGGGTTCGGTCGGGGGGTAAGGTGGGGGTGTTGGGTTTGCTTGGGGGGGGTCAGGTGGGGTTGTCGGGTTTGGTCAGGGGGTAAGTAAGCCGGGGGGCGTTGGGGTTGGTCAGGGGGGGTGGGAAGGTGTCAGGGTGGGTGAGGGGTGGGTGTTGGGGTTGGTCAGGGGGTGTCAACTGTCTGCTCCCTCCCCACCTCCGACTGACCCGAGCAACGCCGGGCACTTATGCTAGTAAATCATAAAAGGAATTTTAAAATCAAATTTGTAATTTGACCAAATGCCAAGGTAAGTCTTTTGGGACTGAAGTGACACACTAAATTAACACAGCATATGTCTCAATTTTGGAAGCAGTTTTCTGCACACTTTGGAGACCAGGTAGCTTTTTCCCTCAGAAAGGACAAAAACAAGCCACTGCAGCTATCTAACATAAGGTTATACACTGAGTTTCCTTGACCATCCTTGTCAAACCATTTGTGACACACAATTTCTTGAAAGCCAGGAATACTTGTAACACCTTAAGGTGTTACAAGTATTCCTGGCTTTCTTTATGGATATAGACTAACACAGCTGCTATTCTTGAACAATTTATTGAGAATAAATGGCTCTTTTTTCTATTTTCAATTTGCCTGTGATCAGATTATAATTTTGGAGCTAGATTGTCAGTGTACAGTCTGTCGTGAAAAAGGGGGAGCACACAGCAGCACTGCTGCAGGAGCAGACCAAGGAGGGAATTATGACTGAGAGTGACAATTTTCTCCCTTACTTCTGCTGTTTGTATATGGCAGATTACTTCCCCCAGTTCACCTGTTATGGCTTGCAGCCAGGGCCGGCGACAGGGGGGTACTATGGGTAGAGCTGTACCGGGCCCTGACTTAAGGGGCCCCCCCTTAAGTCTGAGGCCCATAGTCCCCCCTTGTCGCCGGGCCTGTCTCCGTGGGCTGGGTGCGGGCGGGCGGGAGCCGGCGCTCGTGCCGGGATGGTTTATTGCCACCGCCCGTGGCTGAGGTTAGGGGAGCGGGGGGAGCCAGGAGCAGCTTCCGTGCCAGAGCCTGGGAAAACCCCTCCCCCGGCGCGCTGGGGTGGGGGCCAGGCCGGGTCCCTCCCACCGCGGCCGGCAGGGTTGGGGGCCCGGCCGGAGTGCAGCGGGGTGGCCCTAGCACGTCCCGGGGTAGCCCCGGCTGGAGACCGGCCCTACGCCTGCAGCAGGCGGGGCGGCCGGCCGCTGGCAGGAGCCTGCCGGGAAGTGCAGGGCGGTGCCTGCCCAGCTGCTGCCGCGGAGCGGACACATGGTGAGCAGCTGGTCTGCTCGGGGGGGGGGGGGATGGGCACGGCGGGGCTGGATGGGCCATGGGGAAGCTGCCCCCGGGGAGGCCCCCCACCGTGGGACCGGCTCCGCATCCTGCAGGCCCCCCTGCCAACCCCCCACCGTGGGACTGCTATCCCTACTCCGCTATCAGAGTAGGGGGCCCCCAACGATCAGAGTAGGGGGGCCCCAAACAATCAGAATAGGGGGCCCCAAAATTTCTGTTGACGGCCCTGCTTGCAGCTTGTGTAATCAAGCCAAAGCTCCACTCATTTCTCGTAGCTGCCTGCCCTCCTGCTCTCCCCACTCAGCTAGGACCCACTGGAGGGGTAGCCTGTGCATGGGAAGTAATAGGGTGCCTTGCACATTTTTACCACTGAAGGCTGATTTTCCACTCTGGCACTTCAAGTGCAGAAGGTGGGGGCCCACAAGGACTCTAAAAATTAATTCTGGCCACTCCAAACTTGTATTAAACTCCCAAGCTTTTCTCCAGCCTATTACAGCTTTTCTTCAACCTTGGATGGGTAGATGCTGTCACCACCCAAATGCAGAAACGCTTTGAGAGTCTAGGAAGGCGCAATTGGTAATTCCTTCCTGGGCTCCACCTGATCATCTGAGATTCATGAGTTGTGTGGGTTGCACCCCTTCATACAGGGGAGGGAGATAGTAAACCCTTCCCTTGGCAGAAGAATTTGGTGAAAACCTATCTGAGACTCCTGAACCTTGACTGTTTTTTCCTGCACAGTGGCATGGTTTGCCACCTGTCCTACAGTCATCATAATTTTTCAATCAGGCTATGCTGAGTTTTACCAGCTGAGGATCTGGCCCCGCCTGTTGTGTGTGTGTGTGTGTGCGTGTGTGGTGGGAAGGATTAGGTACAGAGAACATTTTATAACAACAAAGGATTTGGTTGTTTTAGCACACACATTGCTGCGGGTTGCTGCACTTCAGTGTTTTCCCTTTACCCTATTAATAATGCATTACTTCAATATTTAATCCAATGCTAACAAGAAGAAAATCATTTCCATTCTTGTGGTCAATATTAGCTACATTCCTTTCTGGGCATATGTTTAAATATTTAAAGTCATTTTTACCAGTTTCAGTAGAAGGAGATAAACCATGCAGATATATGCATTAACTGACTACATCTTCCATGAGTGAAATGAATATAGTTACAGCCATTATATATACATTACCTGTGTTAATAGTCCATTAAAAAATTATGTTAAGAGGACCGGGGCCAGCTCCAGCTTTTTTGCTGCCCCAAGCGGCGGGGAAAAATCCCAAACCCTGAAGCCGAAACACCGCCTCCAGAGGAAGACGCTGAGAGGGAGTCTCCGCCAAAATAAGCGGAGCTCCGCCCCTGTTAGGAATGGCACGCTACCTCCCAATGTTCGCCGCCCCAAGCATGTGCTTGGAGCGCTGGTGCCTGGAGCCAGCCCCGAAGAAAACATTACCGTTACACTGTGAATCTCTCATCTCAGTATATATCAACATTGAAGTGACCCAAGCACCCTTCACTCTGCCCATTTTGCATATATTTTATACAGTGTTTGAAACTATCACATTATTTCTTCAATGATGCAATATATACTAGCAAACTTTTTCTGCTAACTTATGTGAGCGGTGTATCATCATCTGTTCATGCATGGTACACTGTAGGACAGATAAAGGGTCCATGAAAATCTTTGACATGCACAATGCATAGTGAATGACGGATCCTGACATTCACAATGGAAATTAATCAGATACAAATGCTCAGCACCACTTGGAAAGTTTGTGATCACCTACCTTTGTGTTTCTCATTCAGTTGATTTCCTGAGTACCAGGCATCATTCGGGGAACTTTTGTGTAGTCTCCCATTCTATACACAATAATGTACATTATTTCATACATCTGCCAAATGCACAGACCTTGCCCACTGGTCTCCTTTTATACAACACTAGCGAAAATACCCGGCGTTGCTCGGGTCCGTCGGAGGTGGGGAGGGGGCAGAGAGCTGAGCGAGTGCGGGGTCCGTTGGAGAGAGGAGGGGGCAGAGAGCAAACCCGACACCCCCACCTCACTTACCCCTCGACCAACCCCGACTCACATTTTCACCCCCCCACCCAAACCCAACACCCCCACGTCACCCCCTACCATCCCCATCACCCCCTAACCAACACCCACACCTCACCCCCGTAGACCAAACCTGACACACCCACCTCACTTTTCCCCCCCAACTAAACCCGACACCCCTACCTACCACCACGAACAAACCCGACACCCACACCTCACTTACCCCTCGACCAACCCCGACCCCCCTCCTCACCCCCCCCAACCAAACCCAACACCCCCACCTTACCCCCCCCACCAAACCCAACACCCCCTGACCAACCCCAACACCCACACCTCACCCCTCACCCACCCCGACACCTTCCCACCCCCCCAGACCAAACCCAACACCCCTGGCTCACTTACCCCCCGACCAAACCCAAAACCCCCACCTCACCCCCCCCGACCAAACCCAACACCCCCACCTCACTCACCCTCCGACCAAACCCAACTCAGGTCCGTCGGAGGTGGGGAGGGGGCAGAGAGCTGAGCGAGTGCGGGCGCCGTTGGAGGGGGGAGGGGGCAGAGAGCTGAGCGAGTGTGGGGTCCGTTGGAGGGGGGTATTATGACATCATAACTATGTAACAGAGAACAGCAGCTGCCCAGCTGATGTCATTGGCCTTTAAATAATTTCACCCCTGGGGGGCGTCAGAGGTAAGATTTGAAAAATTTTCGACTCTTACCCTGATTAGCACCCTAAGACCTATAACTGTACCATATTTCAAGTCTGAGGAAGGAGTAGCCTTGGCACATCAGTTGGCAGCTCCTAAGGGGTTTCTGTGATCCCAACCCGTCACAGTGGATCCTGCCGACTACGCCACTGTGACGGGTTGGGATCACAGAAACCCCTTAGGAGCTGCCAACTGATGTGCCAAGGCTACTCCTTCCTCAGTTTTCCTGCCCCAACAGCTTAGCACCGCAGTACCCTGCCAGGTCTGAGCTATGTCCCCTAACAGCTGTGGCCCTTCCTGGAAACAGGCAGGAGGTATTCTTACCTCTGGCACTCAGATGCTCAACTCCCAATGGGGTCAAACCCTGAATAAAATTTGTTTTGCCCTGTATAAAACTTATACAGGGCAAACTCATAGATTGTTCGCCCTCTATAACAATGATAGAGTGATATGCACAGCTGTTTGCCCCCCCCCCAGGTACCAACACATACTCCAGGTTAACTAATAAGTAAAAAGTGATTTTAATAAAGATAGGAAATAGGATTGAAGTGGTTCAAAGTAGTAACAGACAGAATAAAGTGAATTAACAAACAAAATAAACAGAACACACAAATCTAACACTATTACAGTAAAAAACCTCACCCTCTGAATTCCTTCTTTCAGGCTAAACTCCCTGTTAGCCCCCCCGCAGTCACAGTCCTCTGTTCCAGTTTCTTCCAGGAATCCTTGAGGGGTGGAGGGCTGTTGCTTGAGCCAGCTGAGAACAAAATGGAGAGGTCTCTCCCAGGTTTTTATAGGCTTCCACCTCTGGGTGGAGAGCCCCTCCCTCCTTCTTATCCAGAGTCCACATGGCTCTCAGAGCACATGGACAAAGTAGCAGGTTTGAACCAGACTCCCCTCACCACCAGTCACGCTGCATTCCTGAGGAGGCTCAGGTGTGGACGGGCTTCTACAAAGTTCATTGTTTGCTTGATTGGTTCTCAATTGGGCTTAACTGAGAATAGTTTTTTCTCAGAGAGCTGTTCAGCTGTTTCCAAAGTCCACATACAACCAACCAAGCACATAGTCAATATTCATAACTCTGAATACAAAACAGACACATACATACAAATAGGATGAACAGATCCAGTGGATCATTACCGTCACAGAGATATAACTTTTTAGCAAAACCATATTCCAGTAACATCATATATATATTCACAGGCACACCCCCCCCATAAAGCCTTATGGGGTACACCGTCACATCAACACCCCATAAAAGTACTTTGGTACACGGGTTGGAAGCTATGGGATGGCATGAGGAGGAATTTATGTACTCTAACTGCATGTTGGAGTGCATGGATTTCAATTCTCCTTTCTCTGCGCCTGCACTTGACCTGCATAGAACCTGATTGCTCAGGCTTCATGCAGGTGGAGTAAATTTCAAACATCATTCAGAATGTCCTACATAAATCTTCTGTAATAAACACAGAAGGAAATAATGGATCAGAACTTCAGTTGGTGTAATTTGATGTAGATCTATTGACTTCAGCTGCTCAATGTTGATTTATAGCAGCTAAACATCTGGTCCAATATTTATATACTAAATAAAGCCAACCCTCTCCCACCCCTCCCTTAAAATAAAACCCTAAAAGAAAAAGAAATTCTGTTCAGATATCGTAGCAGGGCTCCATTAATGTAGTGGAATTATTCAAAGATTAGATCCCTGTTGTTCTCAATCAGATCCCTGTTGGGATGTAGAGTTCCTGAGGTGATGAGTTTTATTTGCCTATAAGGTAATACATATGGGGCTGTCTATGACATTGTTATGGAATTGTAGGCTTCCATAAAGCCATTTGAAGGGCTGAATGTAAAGCAGTAGAAAACACTGTCCATAGATATTTATTTAAGGTGTGCAGTCACCCATAGATCCTTCGAGGACAAATCAGTGTTAGTTAGCAGAATACATTTGTGCATCTACTGAACAAAGTATAGGGCAAGGGCCATTGCATTTCTTTTGTAAGATGTTCCAGTGAGCTAACATCACCCAAGAGACATACTAAAGAGACACAGGCACTGTATAACCCAGGGAAGTCATAGGTTTGGAATGAACAATAAGCAATATGAAGATAGCCCAAAGGCTGTGCAAGAGAGGCACTGTTTGGAACTTCCATCAGTGTAATGTCTCCAAGTTTCTTATACCTAATTTGTGATAGTTGGATAAAAGCTCTAAGGCCTGATTTTTCAGATCTGTAGCTGCTCCCACCCTTTTCAACTGAAATTGAGGGTGCTGAAAACAAGGCTAAAAGTGAACAGATTGTACTACACTCATAAT
The DNA here is from genome assembly GCA_032164245.1 of Sternotherus odoratus. Classification (NCBI taxonomy): domain Eukaryota; kingdom Metazoa; phylum Chordata; order Testudines; family Kinosternidae; genus Sternotherus; species Sternotherus odoratus. The sequence continues at coordinate 113,301,334 of JAVMKO010000002.1, forward strand.
GATGATGAACTTTCTTTTATAAAGCATCGCTCACGCAAATAGATCCCAAGGCATTTTACTAACCTACCTACCTCACGAGAGAGAGAGAGAGATAGCCAGAGAGAGAGAGAGTATGTGTGTAATAGTTCTCAGCACTGTGACAAGGTGGCTCCCCTGCTCCCCTGGCTCAAGCCCCTTGGGTCGCTGTCACAGCACTGGCGCCCTGGCCAGATCGTACCAGACTCGGTTTTTCTGCTGCTCCTTAGCAGCTCGCTCCCTTTCTCTCCCTCTCAGGGACAGGCTCCTGCAGGCTAGGAAGCTAGGTCCCCCTCTGGTAGGGACCCTTAGTTCTCTTCTCCTGCTTGCCAGCAGCCTCTCCGTCCCTGCCTCCTCCAACTTGCTCCTCACACTCTCTGCTTCCACCAACTCGCTCCTCTAACTGTTACTGTCACCAGAACTCCCTCCTCAAACTCCCACCAGCCTCTCTGTGGAGGAGTCTCTTTTCAAGGGCTCTGACAGCCTCCTTAATTGGCCTCAGTTGGCCCTGCTTCTGACTGTGGCAGCCCTGCTCAGCTGGACCTGATTCCCTTGTGGAAAGCCTTCTAATTGCAGGCCTTACTGGCAGCTGTCTGCCCTGGGTCTACCACAGCACTTTGTCATCATCAAAAGACTATGCAAACTCTAGCTGATTAATCTTCACAACAGTCATGTGAGGAAGGTAAGTATTATTATCCATTTATATTTAAACTAAAAGCTAAGAAATTAGGGCCAATTTTTTTCAAATTATGGGAGCTGATGTTTGGCACCTAAATTCACATATTGGTAGCTAAGTAAAGAACTTAGTTTTCAAAGGTGTTTAGTACTTGCATCTCTTCTTAATTTCACTACTCCACATGTTTGAAAATCAGGTTATTTCAGACACCCTGAGTGATCAAATGAATAAGAGCTACCAGTTCCTCAGCTCATTTGAACTACCTATTTAGATGGCTGTCATCAGGCACCCCAATTTGAAAATATCTGTCCTATGTGACTTTTGCAAGGGCACATCGGAAGTCAGCAGGGCAGCTGATTAGAACCTGGATATTCCTGGCTCTCAGCCCCATAGTCACTAGAAAATGCTGTTGCTCTTTGAGGCATGCAGCTCTCACTGTGGTGAAATTCAATAACTATTGTTAAACAGAACACTACAAATCTTCCAGGGCAGGAATTGAAGACTTTCACATCCAAATAAGACTTATGGGGGGATGTATGCAAGCTGAAAATAATTATATAAGTTGGGTTTTAGCAAAGACACCAAGATTCACTTGTGAACTGTCAAGATATCTTTAATCACAAGAGACCAGGACAATAGTTTTATGTCTTATCTGCTAGTGCCCCAAACCACCTTGCTTAGGCATTAGTTCATTAGTAGTTCAGGAGGACGACTGCTATTGAATTTCCACTTGAGTGTTCCCTGGCTCTTATCCAAGTACTGAGCTGGACTAATGCTACGTAGCTTCTGAGATCTGATGAGCTCACAGCTTTAGGTGACATGGGTACAAGCTTAATAGTTATGGTTAGAAGGTTCTTTCCATTTAAGTCCCTAATTTCTGGTTCTTATAACTTTCCGAACCATTACCTTTTCAATAGAATTTCTCATGTGTGTTCAACCCAGAGGTGAAATCTTTAAAAAGTTTGATAAAAGCCATTTGTCAGTTACTAAAATATCCTAACAGCACAGAGCACTTCCCACAAGTCAGGTCATTTTTCAGACACTATCTTTGGACATGAATAATTAAGATTTCATCTATTTTCACATGTAAGCGTCATGGTGCCATCATTCCTAAATAGGATCACCCCTCTGCCCCCAACCAGATCTGCTCAGGAGGCAGTAATTTTTTTTTTTTTTTTTTTTTGCAATTCTCCGCCCTCCATTCTACTTTTGTTTATGAATGGGATGTAAAGACTACAACACTCCTCTGTCTCACTATTATTCCTGCACCCTCTCTCTGCCTATAAGCACGGTTAGGTGGGCAGATTCAAGGTAAGGTTGTGTGGGACCATTGATAGAAAGACTTCATAGAAATTAAAAAACTCTCTTTATAACAAAACTTTGAAAGTTTTTCTGAATTCATGCTCTGGAATAATGTTATGTTCTATCAGGGTTGGGGAGCAGGAACTGTAGGCCAGAGGAGAAAATTAGGTACTAATGCATTCCCAATTCTGGAAAGGTAACTTCCTTTAAAGGGAGTTATGGACTTACCATCACCCTGGCCCTCATTCTTCACAGGACAAGGGAATTCTGGGAGGCCTAATTTCCAGAGAAACTCTAGGAATTATAGATAGTGCTAGAACATGCTGGGGAGGTGTGCCAGGGAACCTAAGGAGCAGTATTTCCACAGAACTTGGCGAAATCTGGGGAGATTAGAGCAGAGGAAACACAGACAATGATTCTTCCTGCTAAGGGAGCTGAAAGGAGACAAGAAGGGGTACAGTATCAGAGGGGTAGCTGTGTTAGTCTGGATCTGCAAAAACAACAAAGAGTCATGTGGCACTTTATAGACTAAAAGACGTATTGGAGCATAAGTTTCCGTGGATGCATTTTGTTGGATGCATGCGGTGGAAATGACCAGAAGAAGGTATAAATATATAGGAGGGAATCAGGCTAGAGATAACAAGGTTAGTTCAACCAGGGAGGATGAGGCTCTCTTCTAGCAGTTAATCTGGAGGTGTGAAAACCAAGGGAGGAGAAACTGCTTTTGTAGTTGGCTAGCCATTCACAGTCTTTGTTTAATCCTGAGCTGCTGATGTCAAATTTGCAAATGAACTGAAGCTCACCAGTTTATCTTTGCAGTTTGGTCTTGAAGGTTTTTTTGCTGCAGGATGGCTACCTACTATAGTGTGTCCAGGGATATTGAAGTGCTCTCCTACAGGTTTTTTGTACATTGCCATTCCTAATATAGCATGACCAGACAGCAAGTGTGAAAAATTGGGACAGGAGGTGGGGAGTAATAGAAGTTTGTATAAGAAAAAGACCCAAATATCAGGACTGTCCCTATAAAATTAGGATATCTGGTCACCCTACATAGGAGTAGTGTAGGCAGTGAGACTTGGTGTGTGCACCTGCTCTTATTTAGGAACATGGGGCTTGGGCTTCTAAAGAGGTTGGGAAAAGCAGCTCTTTACTCTCCTGAATCAAGGGGTAAGAGCAGAACAGACACTCCATGAAAGGATTTTCAGCTCAGAGAGGGCAAAGAGCAGTGTTCTCTTTTTTCATTTGAACACAATTACCTCAGAAGGGGTGAACACTTATATTTGCTGGAGGACTGAACAATCAACCACCAGATGGAAACACATTTCTCAATGAGCCAGAAGCAAAACTGAGGGATAAACTAGACTATTAGCAGGAGGAGACTGTGGACCAGAGGGTAAACTGAGCTACAGGAGAATGTATTCAGAATAGCTTCAGTATAGTAACCACCCATGCTACTACTTCAGGGGAAGAGGTTTCCAGGACACATGCGCACAGTGCTCCAGTGATTCAAACACTGACACTAGGGCGTCTCATGAATACAGTCACTTAAAATGCCATTTAAAAAAAAACATGTTTGGATCTAACTGGACAATGTGGAGTATTTGTGTTTGCAAATAATGACGGTATAAGAATTTAAAACAGAAGAATGTGTATGTGCAGTACATTAGGTTCCATAGCATGAAGAAGTCTGGTCTTCTATAACTGTATGTGAATCTGCAGTGCACTTGTAGAACTAATCTGTAAAGTATAATTTTACTTTTGTGTTTATTATAAAGTCCAGTTGGAAACTCAAGCACACGTTTCATTAGGAGATGGCTACAGTGTACCATTGCCAGGTTTTGCAATGTTTTTGTAAGACCAACGATTTTGCAACATTTATTTTTTTGCTTCTAACAAGAAATTTCTGTCAGCTTAAGATTTCTAGCAGAGCTAGACCTAAAGCTGCAGTTCTGCCTTGTGCTGCTAGCTGCCGTTATAGGGAGCATGAGCTGCAGTCATTGAATTGCAGTTCTTGCTGAAGCCAGTAGAGGCTGCTTGTTGCCTCCTACTCCCTAAGAGTGCCTGTGCTGTGTGAAGAAGCTGCAATTTAAGGAGGTAAGGTGAGCAGCTCATACCCTTTCCCCTGTGTGTTGCTATACTGAGAAAGGGAGGAGAGACGGAATCCATTGGGCTGTGCACCTCCTATCAGCCCATCCGCATTCTCCCTCCTAGTTCCACTGCTGCTGAACACCTTGTATGTGTCACAGGGATGGGGAGAGTGTGTCAGAGGGACTGAACCCCTTGGAGAAATGTGCAAGGCTTAAAGAAGGGAAATGGTCAAGAGTTGTCTGCACTGATGTGGAGGGAGCTGGCCAAGAGGCAACATGTGTGGGAAGAAAATAAGACCGGGGGGAAAGGGAGCAGTGATCGGTCGAGTTGCTGAAAGTCCCCAGAGTGGTAGCTGTGGAGGGACAATGTCCAGGGGAAGATGCCAGGTAAAGGTCTTGTCCCATCAGTCAAATGTGACAGGAAGAAGGTCCCCAGGGTGTGTGTGTGTGTGCATTTCAGACTGAGTTCCCTGAAGTGCACCCACCCAGGGCAGATTCCCTCTAGGAGTTCAAAAATCAAAATATGGACAGCAAAAGTGAATGATTTTTCCTGGTCTAATGATTTTTGAACTCTCGGGGTTGGCAACAGTGTAAATCTGTTGAATTTCTGTGGCTTGGTTTCTTTTTCATGCCGCACAGAGGTAAGGAAAAAATATATACTGGGACTCTTAATTATTCTGCAAATTAAGCTAAAATTTAAAGGATAGAGGTTTTTTTTTTGTTTTTTTAACTGTAGAACTTGTTAGTACATCTCAGGTCAGGATCTGTTTAACTGTCTCAGAATAACATCCATAACCACAAACAGTGAGCGTCTGCAGACTAGGAAGTAATGTATATCCTTGCCTTGTTATCTACTGTCTTAGTTTACATAAATTGGGGTAATTGGATGAAGCACTGAAATAAATCCTCCTTCCTAATATTTCTTTTGTGTTTTGGCATAGTAATCATAGCTGTGATCTGAATAGTTATTTCCCCTTATGCATTATAATTCACTGCAATATACTATATACACACACAATGGCCATCAAGGGGATGGCATATTGTCAGAAGACCTCATATGAGATCAAATGGACCTCTGGTCTGACCCATTCTTATGTGTAAATGTATTCAAAATTAAAATCTATTTGTTGTTGTTGTTTCTTAGCAAGTTAAAGTTTGCAAATGTTTCCACAGCATATGCACAGAATACTTCTGGGCATCTCTGTTGCCAGTATGGCAGAAGTTAGATACTTTGGCAATGACAGGGTTTTTTGGAGCGCCATTTAAAATGTACATGTGGACCGGTGAGGGGGCATAAATTTACCATCCACCCCAGTCTAATCCTCTGCTTTCTCTCTCAGGTATCACCTCCCGCAGTCTGACCCTCCGGCCCTGAGCCTCTGCATCCGCACTCTTCAAATGTAAGTGAATGGCATTGTGATCTGGCAGGTGACTCAAAATGTCACTAGCCAAATTTGGCCTAGCTGCTTCTCCGTCATGATGGAGGGGCAACCGAGCGAAAGCTGACTGAGTGGCAGTCAAGCCAAATTTAAAGGAGAAACATTGTGAACTGGTGTACAGGGTCTCAAGGACACTTGAGTTTGACTCAGCCAAAAAGTGATCAGGCCATGGCCTGTATGGCTGCTCTGGCTCCAAGGCCTATAGACATAAAGAACAACGGCAGTCTGCTTAACCAAAAGTGAACTATCTACCCCCCAAATATTGATTCGCCCGGTTTTGTTGGTTTTTTATTTTTATTTTTTCAGTGGAGCAGAACGATTATGGAGACAACTGCTTAGCTGACAAACCCTTAAAATTAAAAGGCTTTTGAATTCTCAAAGCAGGCAACCACATGCTTTGTTATAACTTTTTTACCTAGAGGCATCCAGTTAGTTCCCCTATGCCTCTATTTATACCAAAATACTTTGTGATCTTCTGTGTCTCTGTCTTCCCCTAAGCAATGTTCATAGAGCTAAGCCTTCAGAGAAGTGTCTTGGAGGAATATTTTCCATTTTTAAACTTCTGTTCTTTTGTATCCCCCCTTGTGAAAACTGGAATAATTCACTATCCAATAGTGTTTAACCTCGGAAACAGAATAACCAACCAGCCAAAACAAACAGCTGCCTAATGGATGCAGGGAAATAAGATTTATAAAAGGTTGTGAAACAATGATTTATGCAACAAGAAAAGCAGAAAATAATTTTCTGTAGTCTGATCTTGCCCTCGTCTTTAATTTTCACCTGTAAAAAGATGATTAAATGTTATCCCATTACCAGTGAGGCACATGATTATCCCAGTGTGTCTTCAAAAGCCCATGCAAGAGAAGCAGGCATGCTAATTTAGTGATTTCTTCACTCCACTGATTACATTAATCTGAGGTAACTATTGCAAAGCATAGAGGATGATCCAGCCAGCTCCCACCTAATTTTTGCTTCCGTGTTTAAACATTAAAATGATGGTAAATGGAGTGAGTAAACTGGCAAATTTTACACTGCAGATGTTAGTCCTATTGTTGTAAAAGATCAAGAAGCTCTTTTTGATCAAGTCTTCTTTTGTAACAATGGAGATGTTTAAAAAGCATGATTAGTGGGGAACTGTAATGGTTTTCAAGTCTTTAAGATCTCCAAAAATGTAACTAATACTATTCTGTAGTTTAACAAATGGAGTCTATTCCCAACTTCTCAGCATGCTGTGGAATCTGAGCAGTAGACCTCTGGCTTTTCTCCTGGGATGAGAGAAATTACAGGTACAGTAAATATACGAACATAAGAATGGTCATACTGAGGCAGACAAAAGGTCCATTTATCCCAGTATCCTGTCTTCTGACAGTGGCCAATGTCAGGTGCCCCGGAGGAAATGAAAAGAACAGGTAACCATCAAGTGCACTATCCCATCGCCCATTCCCAACTTCTGGGAAACAGAGACTAGCGACACTATCCCTGTCCATCCTGGCTAATTTATGAATTATCTATGTTTTACATGAATTATCCATGAATTTATCTAGTTCTTCTTTGAACACTGTTATAGTCATCTTCACAACATCCTCTGTCAAGTTCAACTGGTTGATCATGTGTTGTGTGAAGAAAGACTTCATTTTGTTTGTTTTAAACCTGCTGCCTATTAATTTCATTTGGTGACCCCTAGTTCTTGTGTTATGAGTAGTAAATAACACTTCTTTATTTACTTTCTTCACATCAGTCATTATTTTATAAACCTCTATCATATCCCCCCTTACTCATCCCTTTTTTCAACCTAAAAAATCCCAGTTTTATTAATCTTTCCTCATAATGTAGCCCATACCCCTAATCATTTTTGTCACCATTTTCTGAATCTTTTCCAATTCCAATATATCTTTTGAGATGGGGTGACCACATCTGCATGCAGTATTCAAGATATGGGCATACCATGGATTTATATACAGACAATATGATATTCTCTGTTATTATCTATTCCCTTCTTAATTATTCCCAATGTTCTGTTCACTTTTTTTACAGCTGCTGCACATTGAGTGGATGTTTTCAGAGAACTATCCACCATGACTCCAAGATCCCCTTCTTGAGTGGCAATAGACCATATAATTTTATATGTACAGTTGTGATTATGTTTTCCAATGTGCAGTGCTTCACATTTATTATTAGTTTGAAAGAAACAGTCTATTCAAAACATTCTATTTGTGTTTCCTGGATTTAGAGTAAAACCCTTGTATGTTACAACATCTCAGTATTAGAGAGACAAAGTGGGTGAAGTAATATCTTTAACTGAACCAACTTCTGAGCTTTAGAGCCACACAGAGCTCTTTTTCAGGTCTGGGAAAGGTACTCCCAGTATTTTAGCAAAATACAAGGAAGAACAGATTGTTTAGCACAAGTAGTTTGGACATATTGTAAGGAACCGTTAGAAGTAGAGGAGTTAACACCTCTGTAGGACAAAGAGAGAATGTTGGTGGGTTACCTTGCTATAATAATCCATAAATCCAGTGTCTCTGTTTAATCCATGAATTTCTAGCAAAGTAATGAATTTAAGCTCCCAGGCTTGTCTTTTGAAAGTGTTGTGCAGGTTTTCTTTGAGGACAAGGACTGATAGGTCAGATAGAGAGTGATCGCTTTGTGAAAAGCGTTCAACCACAGGGTGATGTCGTGTTTTTATCTTTTTACCATTTTCCTCTTTGAGTTCATTTGAAAGCATAGTGATTGTCTGGTTTCACCCTCAACATAGTTGTTGGGGCATTTACTGTACTGAATGAGGTACACCACATGTTGTGAGTTTGTGGAGGAAGTCAGTTATGTGGTGAGTGGTTTGAGAATGTTTTCTTTGAGTCCTGGGACTCACATGGCTACAACTACATTGCATACAATACCTCAATATATTATTGAAACTATTTTTTTAAAAAAAATAATGTAATATAAGGAGATAAATTCTGAAGTCCTTCCTGGGGGTGTGATTTTGCCTGTCCCTTGCACTTCTACACATCTTGGGAGGCTTCTAGTTTCCACCACTTACCACATGATGTACACTCCTCTGGGGGCTGATGATGTACAGAAGGCTGGAGTGGCCAGACAGCAGGAGGGGTGTATGATTCTTCACTCCAACTACACAGATATTAACTGATGGAGACACCCAAAGGGGTGTGTATAGAAGTGAGTTGGCTCGCCTCCTGATTGGCGCACCATGAATTGAAACAATGACTTCCAGAAGTAAAATCATGATCTACTAAAGCTTCAACTAAAGAGCCAAGGCTCTGTAGATGGGAGCTGTAACAACTTATATCCTCTGTGGGATTGGCACAGATGAGAACTTGTGACACACCCACCTAGTGGGGCATAGAAGCAAGGTTGCAGAACAACTCCCTGTACTCCCAGTGAGGCAGCGCTGCTCCACACCATTTATTGGCTCTGTGCTCAGATCTTACACTAGCAAGACTTTCTCTAGCGTCAGTGGGAGTTCTGTCTGTTTAAGGACTGAGTAAAAATTGAGACTCAATTCTGAACCATATACTAGCATTAAAGAGCCTTTATTCCTGCAAGTTGTCCTATTGGACAGCTCATTGAAAGAAAGGGTTGGAGAAACATGCCTGGAGTAAGGAATTTAACATTTGGTCCACAACATGTTACCTCTAGGGGTAAACTATTTGTAGGCTTTGCAAACTATAGGCCAAGTTGGAGCTGAACAGACCCCATCTTGCACCTGTTAAATTCATTTAAGATTTGAATGGGAGCAGAATTGTGGCCCAATTGTTTTATATCTAAGCATCCCAGTAGCATGCTGCTTGCTTTCTCAAATTCAGTTCCTGGAACTTTGAAGATATCTTGACCAATATCTATTCAAATAGAACCCTTCCTAGACTTGAATTTATAGTATGAGATGACTATGAGCACTGCTGGAAATGTTGGTGAATGTCCCTAAAGTGATGGCATGACTGCATAACAAGAAGGTATTGAAATATGACAACATGAAAAACTGGAGTTAAAAAAAAAACAGTTTTTTTTAAAAGGAGAATCAGTCCTTTAAAAACATCTTGAACTTCATCAAAATCTCCATTTCTATTTGACACTTTTTGGTGTCACTTCTTGTCATTAATTGCCATTAACAAACATGTTGGCAGTGTGCAGAATTGGAAACTGTAGAGTAACCCACTTTGTATATTAATTGCAGGGCCGGCGACAGGGGGGTACTATGGGTAGAGCTGTACCAGGCCCCGGACTTAAGGGGGGCACCTTAAGTCCGGGGCCCATAGTCCCCCCCTTGTCGCCGGGCCTGTCTCCGTGGGCTGGGCGTGGGCGGCGCTCATGCCGGGATGGTTTATTGCCGCCGCCCGCGGCTGAGCTTAGGGGCGTGGAGGGGAGCCAGGAGCAGCTGTCTTGCCGGAGCCTGGGAAAACCCCTCCCCCGGCGCGCTGGGGTGGGAGCCGGGCCGGGTCCCTCCCACCACGGCTGGCAGGGTCGGGGGCCCAGCCGGGGTGCAGCAGGGCGGCCCTAGCGTGTCCCGGGGTAGCCCTGGTGGGAGACTGGCCCCACGCAGGCGGGGTGGCCGGCCGCTGGCAGGAGCCTCCCGGGAAGTGTGGGGTGCTGGCTGCCCAGCTGCTGCCGTGGGGCAGACACGTAGCGAGCAGCCGGTCTGCTGGAGGGGGGCGTGGCGGGGCCAGATGGGACCCACCGTGGGTCCGCTATCAGAGTAGGGGCCCCCAACGATCAGAGTAGGGGGCCCCCAATGATCAGAGTAGGGGCCCCCCAACGATCAGAGTAGGGGGCCCCAAAATTTCTGTCGCCGGCCCTGATTAATTGATGTTTAATTAATTGTATATTAATAGATTCTAGAATATGTGTTGTGCAGAGTATCTTTGTGCCACAGGGTAGGTAGATCGTATATGACATTATTAATTACTTGTTCTTCTATTCATACTTTTCAGTCAAAACTGTACAGTTCTCTGTTGGATCTGCTTACAAAGATGTTCTGTAGAAATCAAGTGGAAGGAATCCTTAGTGTGTAATCAGTAAGTGGCAAACCAAAATTCTTACAAGCACAGAACCCTTGGATATATGGAGTGTTGGTAATAGGCATTAAAGTTTATACTTGTGTCCAAAAGGTATTTATATATGCAATTGAAGTAGTTATCTAGATCCCTTTACAATTTGCTTTCTTTTATAAAAAACATAATTGTTGGGCTTTGAAGAAATAAGCTGTCCCTAGGGTTTTCAAATTTATTGAGAAATGCCTTTTATGAGAGAACCTTATTTACTCACTTGGCCTTTCACTACTATTTATATTAGTGCCACAACATGGAGTTAACGCCGAAACTATAGTGGAGAGGTGAGAGACTATAAACAATAAATAACCCAGTAGTGATCATTCACGTTCACAACAGGGGATGGATGGATCCCACTTTAAAATATTAGCTTTGTTTTTAGTAATTGTCATTATAAATATGCAGTTTTATTAAGTCACATGAATGTGCAGGCTTATTTTTCTGATACTAATACATTATTTGGGTGACAGCTGTTCCTCCTGCTGTTCTAGTTTGAATCAGAACTGTGTCAAAATGTCAGCTTCTTGTCAAATTGGTCTGTTGCTCCCTTGGTATATGCAGATTGTTTCCTGGATTTGTTGATTCATATCAAGTTTTTGGTAGAGTTGGTCAGAAATTTTCTCACGGAAGATTTTTCCACCAGAAAACATCAGTTCATTGAAACTGATGTATTCCATGGAACATATTGATTTTTATGAAATGTGGACTGAAACCTGACTTGCTTCCTGCCATCTCACCTTTGTGCCTTCCCAGGCTCCCAGAAGTTCATCTGGTAATCCAGCATTTAAGGTCTGCTGGAAACTCTTAGGGAAGTCATACGTTACGTTGACATACCGCCACTGAAGTAATTAAATTGCTTTTTCACATCAACACTATGCTCCTTGTGTTGGCAGTGCACATCCTCACCAAGAGCACTTGTACCAATTTAATTGTCAGTGTGGAGCAATGTGGGACTGTTTCTGAAAGGTAGCAAGAGTCGATGTAATCAAGGCAGTATTGACACTGAAACTGCATAGACCCAACTATGTCGACCTAAGCATTAAGCCTCTCATAGTGAAGGAGTTATTAAGTCGATGTAGTGGGCAAGTTACACCGGTTGAACTATATTTTAGTGTAGCCACTTACAGTTAGGTCAACATAAACTGCATTATGTTTACCGAACTTTGTAGTGTAGACAAGGCCTTACTGTCAGTTCCTAGAATTCATCTTTCCAAGAATAGCAGTCCTAATTCTCTGTTGCCTTTATATCAGTGCAAAGTGGGTCTAAAGTACAGCTTAGGGAAAATTTTCAGACAAAACTCTTTTTGAATAAAAAATGCATATTCTGGTCAACCAAAAAAATGGATTTATGTTGAATTCATCAAATAATTTCACCCAAAAAAGAAAAAAATCCATAAAAAGTGGAAATGTTTCATTTTGATATTTATGAAACACAATGTTTTGATTTTTCAATTCAAAATAACCTCTTTCAAATTTTGCTTCAATTTTATTAAAAAAAGTAATATAATAAAATCCCTTGAGAATAAAGTACTAATAAATCAGAATGGTAGTGTTTTGTGTATCCTTGGAACTCACTCTTCTTTTGGATAAATGATTACACAAAGAGCCAGGCAGTGAAGAATCAAGGCCACTGGGGGTATATCTAAAATAGAGTTTCTGGATTTGTGTTAACATGAGTAAATTGATTAGCAGTTAACACCAATTTAACTAATACAGTAGCAAGTGTTGATTAAGAGGCTTCACAAGTTTATTCCAAGACACAAACTCCCATGGAGTGTCTTGAATTTACACTTGGATTAGTCAATTTGAGTTAATTGACAACTAATTCCTTCAAAACGGCACTAAAATGAGAAATATCTTCAATAGAAGGCTGTTTTGTAGGGAATATAATCTCTTTGGTTGTCTGACGGAGTCTAAATTTGGCAGTCTTCAGCACACGATGTAAAACTGTCGATTTCTTCATGCATTTAAATTATATATTATTTTTTTTAAAAATCAGCCTGTATTACAGTAACCCAATTTTTGAGCCAATTTTTGAGATGCTCTTCCTTATACAGTCACACAAGGTCAGAAGGGCAGGCAAGAACTCTTCCCTTTCTTACACAACTGCATGAGAGCCTCTCACAGTGACAGAGACCATACTCTGAGGTTGCCAGATGTTAAAAATGAGATAAGGACATATGTCTCAGCTTTTCCCACCCCAGTTCTTCACTGACTCAGAGCCTGATGCTACTTCACTGGGGAACCAGTTTGCTGCATTCTAGTGAATAGAGCAGATTATGCATGCCTCCCACCCCTTACACAAAGAGAAGCCTCCATAATAAGGTTGATTTTAAAATAGAATGTGAGGTGCCCACACACTGCATTAATAGGCACCTTGTAAAATAATTAAGTAAACAAACACAAATAAGTGGTGAGCATGAATATTTAATAGATACAAAGTTATATTTCATTTCAATTTAAAGCTAATTAAATGGCTCGTAATCAGCATTCTTAGAATGGCATTGCTCTGGAGGAAAAATGGTATTAATCATTCAGCAGTTACTTCTGCAATGTAATAATTTAGTTTATTTTCTGACTTAGTGCCTATGAAACAAGTATGTAGAAACTTTACAATAATTATTAAAAACATGCAGTACTCAAAGCCTGTATAATAGCCCTTCATAAAAATTTGCTTGATATAAGACATCCAACAGAATAAAAAAATAAAAAATTCAAAATCATGATGACCAAGGATATTGTGGCATGATCTGAATATCACCTTATGGACAATCAAATGAAGCAACCTTCAAATGTGGGAGCTTCTGCTGAAAAAGCCTTGTGACTGCATCAGAAAATGTAATTCAAGTACTGGCACCTTAGCTACCACTATAGACTTCAACTTGTGGTGGCAGTAAGGGGAAATATTTGATTCACTCTCAACTGTATCCAAAATTGCACAAGTTTAATTAGACATATTATTCTCTCCTCTCCCCTGCCCCCACCAAGTTAAACTGGTACAAAAACAGTGTGGACCATCAAACTCTGTTTTAAGAACCGGTCAAGATTTTTCCATCAAAATATTTTTTTATGAAAAATTGGGATGTTGACAAAATTAAAAAAAATAGCTTGTCAATTTTCCCCTAATTTTTTTGATTTTTCCAGTGGAAAATCTAAAATTCCATTTTCTTTAAATTTTTGAATTTTGTCTGAAATTTTTTTCAGTTAAAGATCAATATTTTCCATTGGTCATTGGTCTACCCGGTAGGGCCATTCTTATGTTTTTATGTTAACAACAATAACAGAAAATTATATCTTACATTTAGCCTATTAGAGTTCCTTGAATCCTAAAGACAAGTTTGAGAGGGAGCTCCATTTGAAATTGATGAACATTAAACAAAGATCTTTCATATATACAAATACAAATGAGTCTGCTTTTGTTTCTCTAAGATTCAAATGACAGATAATGTGGGAGTCTTCCATTTTAAATCCATAGCAACGCCTTTCTTTCTAGAAACAAACACAGTGCTTAGAGGAATAGACATAAACTACAAACCTTTCACCCTATTCAGTTTACTTTATGTGGGATTTGGCCACATCTTACTGATTTGCTTTAATCTCTTTTAGGGTGAAATTAGTTCCCCTGCAGAAGGCCAGCACAGCACTTAAATTCTATTTGTAGGGTTTAAATGTTGCATAGGCCTTGTGTTGAGTCTCTGCACTTGGGGGAATTTCACCCATAGTAGTGGGCCCAATAGAGAACTTCAGATATAGAAATGCTAAAGGAAGCTGTCCATATGCTCTAGGCACCCTTAATATCACTTAAACAGCACACGTGCACTTGGAATAAATTCCTGAAATAACCCACTTTCAATAAGCCTGGCACTAAGGCCATGGTGGGCAACCTGTGGCCCACAGGCCACATGCGGCCTGAAGGGAATTACCCTGATGGGCCACGAGACAGTTTGTTTACATTGACTGTCCACAGGCACGACTGCCCGCAGCTCCCAGTGGAGACAGTTCGCTGTTCCTGGCCAATGTGAGCTGCAGGAAGCGGTGGCCAGCACGTCCTTATGGCTCTTCCCACAGCTCTCGTTGACAGGGAGCAGCGAACTGTGGCCACTGGAAGCTGTATACATATGGTCAATGTAAACGAACTGCCTCACGACCTGCCAGCAGATTACCCTGATGAGCTGCATGCGGCCTGTAGGGCACAGGTTGCCCTCCGCCGCACTAAGGGTATATCTACATTGCAATTAAAAACTTGTGGCTGGCTCACATCAGATGACTTGAGCTCACAGTGGTTGAGCTAAGGGCCTGTTTAATTGCAATGTAGATCTTCAGGCTTAGGCTTGACCCCAGGCGTTAGGACTTTGAGGGGGGAGGAGAGTCCCAGAGTTTGGACTGCATTCTGAGCGTGAACATCTGCACCACAATTAAACTGCCCCACAAGCTCCAGTCAGCAGGCATGGGCCACAGGTTTTAATTGCAGGGTACAAATACCCCTAGAATCTTAAATCCCCTCTCTTCCTTGAATTTATCCTCCCTTGTAATTCCCCTGCTATTTTCAAATGGCTGGGGGAAGGATTAGCTTTGCAATGTGGCCTCAGGGTAAATCAGATTTGGGTTATTTTGGATCTAGGAGGAGGAATGAAATCCAAAGCCCTACCAGAAGTTCCCTCCCATTTAAACCCAGGGACCTGCAGCCTGGGCACCTCTGCTGATCTCAGCTAAGTTAGTATGGAATAAGGAAAGAGGATATAAAACACACAGAGAAATTACATGAAAGCAAAATTTCCTCCCTCTGATCTGCATTGCAGATCTCTTATCAGCATTCTGGAATTTTTTTGCATATTCTGCAGTCATTCTGAGCACAGATCACCCACGGACAAAATATGCATTATAAATCCATAGTGGATATCAGAGAAATACATTTGCTCTACGTGCTTGTGTTCTTTTCATTGTTGTTGTTTGCACACACCTTGCTGCCCTGTAATTTTTCTCTCTAATTACTGTACTTTTTTCTGATATTTAGCATGATATTTAAAAACGTAAGTTTTGGCAAGATCACACCTAATGGGACTACTCACAGTAGTAAGCACAATGGGTGAAATCTTGGCCCTATTGTGAGTTTTGCCATTGACTTTAATGTGGCGACGAGTTCACCTTATGTCAGATAATGTTTGCAGGACAGTGGCCTTGTATGGTAATGTCCCTTTGGTCCAATTAAAATATTTCATATCCAACTAAATCGTTGCATTGGTGGGTGATGTTTGTATTAGGCCAGTAATAGGATAGTGTAATTTTGCTTAGAATTTAACTGTGTGTTCTCTAGGATTATAAAAATTCTTCATCTATAGTGCTTACGAAAATTTCAAGCACATAAAGACTGCACTTCACTTTAAATGTAGACAGCCAAAAACATTGTACTGACATTGATTTCAGGGAATGTCAATATTAATTGGGTGAACAACACCTTGGGGTAATTGAAGTGGGGAGAGGGGAATCCCCATGTTCAGACTTATTACCTGCAGTGACTAATCATCTAGTTGGTATCCGCAAAAACAACAAGCAGTCCTTGTGACACCTTAGAGACTAATTTATTTGGGAATAAGCTTTTGTGGGCTATAACCCACTTCATCAGATACATGGAGTGTAAAATACAGTAGGCAGATGTAAATATACACCACATGAAAAGATGGAAGTTGCCTTACGAAGTGTGTGTGGGGGGGGTCAGTGCTAGTGAGGCCAATTCAGTTAGGGTGGGTGTGGCCCATTCTCAACTGTTGACAAGAATGGGGTGAATATCAGAGGGAAAATTACTTTCTTTAGTGCTAACATTCAAGAAACAGTAGGCCAAGCTCCCTGGACATTCAATAATAAACTTAAAAGTGGTCATTCTTCAACAAAAAAACTTCTAAAATACACTTCAATGAAAAACTGTTGAACTGGAATTAATTTGCAAACTGGACACCATCAAATTAGGCCTGAATAAAGACTGGGAATGGCTGGTTCACAACAAAAAATATTTTTCCCTCTGATAATACTCACACCTTTTTGCCAACTGTTGGGAATGGGCCACATCCACTAGGACTGAATTGGTCATGTTAGCACTGACCCCACAATTGGTAAAGCAACTCCCATCTTTTCATACGCAGTATATTTATACCTGTTTACTGTATTTTTTATTCCATGTGTTTGATGAAGTGGGTTTTGGCCCATGAAAGTTTATGCCCGAATAAATTTGCTGGTCTCTAAGGTGCCACAAAGACTCCTCATTGTTTTTGGAGGAAGAAATATCTTCTCCCCACACACTCTTAATATTAGGATCTCCTCTGCATGGGTGTCTGGGCAAATAATCCCTTTTCAAGCATCCAGTCTTCTCTTCAGAGTGGAACATTCAGCACAGTGAGTCCTAGTACTCATCAGTGGGATCTAATGTTCTTACAGCTTTAAAGTATAATGTCACTTTGGAAGTGCCCACAATTGCAATGCAGGAAATATAAGATCCAGGAGCACAATACCCCTCTTCTCACTAGAACACCATGTACTGCTTTTGTTTTGTCTTTTCTTAGAAATATATCGATATACTGTGATCCTGAAGAAGGGATTGCTTTTATAAGAAGTTTTTCAGGATTATCTTTGTCTTTGTATCAATAAATATGGTATCATTCTATCAGCCGCTGTCACTTCTCCTGAAAATGCTATATTTTTCCAGTGATCTAGATTATTTTTGCCTTTTCTGTAAATCTCTGGACTTTGCTCCCTCTGCTGTTTCCTTGCATTTTGATTTAGTATTATGACATGATTCTGTAAATTTTCATTGCCTGCACTTTATGGGTTGGTTGTCTGCTCCTAGAAGTTACTCAGCAGTAATTTATATGTATAGGAGCTGTTTTTGGAGATTGGCATAGCTCTTCCACACACAAGCTAGTAAAAAAGCCATTTTATATACTTTCCTTATGCACCATATCACAAATATATTTTACAAAGAAAAAAATCATAAACTAAACAGAAAAATAACAGTTTTAAGGTGAGATTTAAAGAGGAAAATAAACTCTGTACCTTGGGGTACAATCTGGAAGAGTATTACAAACAGGGAAGTGAAGTGGTTGGAGGGGTAGAGATGTGAAAAGCGAATAATTAACTTATTTAATAGCCAAATTATTGGTGAGCTGTAACTTCAAATTTCAGACTGAAAATATTTGCCTGCTGCTTGTTGAGGAGAGTGTATACCAAAATAGGATTACAGGTTTGAAAAAGATGTCCTGAATTTAAGCAGTTGGATTTTCAGTTGTCCCGGCTCTTGTTGGAGACTATGAGTATATCTGTACTGCAACCAGACGGTCTATTTGCAGCTTTAGCTGATATACCAGATCTAGCTTTAACCTAGCTAACTCAGGTCCCAGAATAATGAATCTGCAGCAGCACATGTTTCAGGGCTGGCTATTCAAACCGACTTGGAACCCTGAGAATCACGAACTGCTATAGCTTCATGGAGCTGCTGGATATGTCTACTCAACCTGCTATCACATATCATGACTGCAGTATAGCCATAGCCTATGTTGAACAGAAACTCAGTGTTATTTTTCCAAATAATACCTCCATCTGCAGAGCTGGCCAAAACTGGGTAAAGGCTTTTTAAAGGAAAAACTGAAAATTTCAAAATCATTTTTGTTTTACCAGCTGAGAAATGGAAAATACATTTATTCAAAGTTTTCAGATTGTCTCCCCCATCCATTTTTTTTCTTTTCGCTGCTTGAGAATGGGAGGCTTGGTGCAAGTGAAGGTAGCATTCCTCTGGGGTTAGAGGCCTGCAGCTGGCTGGTTGCCTGATTAGCCCTGCCTTCTAAACCTATGAAAAGAGCTGGGGCCTAAATGACTGATCCTCATAAAAGAAGACAGCAGGAAATGGAGAGCAAAGACAGAAATACCCTCCAGAAAGCTGAGGAGTCAGTGGCCATGCTCCCTGTGGACTGCTACTGGAGCAACTGCAGAGAAGAATTGCTCCAGACAGCAAATGAACAGAAGGAAGATTGAGTCCTTTTATTACTGAGGCAAGAGTCAGGGAATGTGGGGTTGCTGAAATTACCAGTGTGAAGGGCAGTCTTGAGAAAGAAACAGCTCAGCCTGCACAGATTGAGGGGAAAGTCTGCAAGGTTTGGGGGGTTTTTTTTTTGTTAAAATGGCTGGGGGGGAGGGGAGAGGGAACCTAATCCTGTTGGAAACAGCTTCCCTGAATTCTGTGAGAGAGCTTCAGACAGAATTACCTCAGAGAGCTGGCTCTGCGAGGGCAAAACTGCTCTGGGAGGAGGAGGTGCTGATTAGTTAGGTCACAATCTTTTGCAGAGAGGAGGAAGTGAAAATTGAGAGATTTATGGTTTGTCCAAAAAAAGAGGAAATATTCAATGAAAATGCACTACTTATGAGCATGTGTGCATATGTGGTTGCCCCATCTCAAAAAAATATATATTTGAATGGGAAAGGATTCAGAAAAGGGCAACCAAAATGATGAGGGGTATGGAAGGCTTCTGTATGGAGTGAGATTAATAAGACTGGGGACTTTTCAGCTTGGAAAAGAGATGGCTAAGTGGAGATATGACAGAGATCTATAAAATCATGACTGGTGTGGAGAAAGTAGATAAGTCAGTGTTATTTACTCCGCCTCCTAACACAAGAACTAGGGGTCACCAAATCACATGAATAGGTAGCAGGTTTAAAACAAACAAATGGAAGTATCTTTTCAGACAACACACAGTCAACCTGTGGAATTCTTTGCCAGAGGATATTGTGAAGGTCAAGACTATAACAGTGTAAAAAAATAACTAGATAAATTCATGGAGGATAAGTCCATCAATGGCTATTAGCCAGGATAGGCAGGAATGGTGTCCCTAGCCTCTGTTTGCCAGGAGCTGGAAATGAGCGACAGGCATAGGTGCCAACTTTACCTGGCGCCTGTGGCTGCTTGTGCCCCCCAGCCCCGCCCCACCTTCTCCCTTTCCCCACTCCTTCCCCATCCCCCATTCCAACCACTTCCACAAACTCCCTGCCTCAATCAGTTTAATCTCTCATTACTTCATTGGCAAAATAGATAAAATGGAAATCTGTGGTATGAAGCAAAATGTCAATGGTGATCCTCTTCAAGCTACTTTTGTGCTGTAATCCCGCTTCTTTCCCCTCCCCCCCCCCCCCCCGCCAAAATTATTGTCTTCTACCCTTGCTATTTATGAACATTCTTTAAGAGTGTGGACAGAACCTAGGCCTACAAGACAAACTTAATCTGGCAAGGAAAATATCATTCATCAGACCATGTAAGTTATGATGTTCTGAAGATTTAACGCCCCCCCCCCCAAGGAAATAATTCCACTTCCTATGCACCATACAGGAATTGTGGCCCTGTACAAAATAATATTCTCATATATTCAATTACAAGATCAGTCACCATGGAAAGGGAGTAGAAATATAGACAGCTTTCAAGCAGTTGTTGTTTTTGTTCCAAAACTGCAGGTATTCTTTCTCACCACTATTGCTCCTCCACTCTATCCAGTGTTCTACCTTCTTAAATGTGACTAGCCCTCTTGTTGGGGATAGGGAGAATCTGCGTTTATTTATTTTTCTTTGCTATGGGACAAAAACTATAGATTGGTTTCTTCCAGAGCTGTTCTTTCTAAAGCAGGAGAAGATAGTTGCAATTGAGGCTTCAAGATACATTATTTTTGGAAAAAACAGGCTGTTCACTTCAAGCGGCAGGTGGCTTGTGGTGATGGGCAAGGAAGTTGACTCTTCGAACCACTAAAGAAATCACACATACAATTTTAAAAAGGGGGCACCTATTTTCTAATCAATTTGGATTTGAATGACATGATAGTTGTAATCATTTCTGGCTTTTGGCTCAATGGCCACAGGAGCAACACACCATGGGAAGATGCAGGAATAAAATAGTATCAAGGAAGCCATAATAAAAGAAAATACTAACCAAACAAACAAACAAATGAGAACAGAGATGAAAGGAAATGTGAAAGCTGGATAAAATGCAGCAAAATTATAGAATGCAGAAATACAAATAAATATGATAAAACACAGAACAAAACACAATATTTTAAGGAGAGCCAGTTATAAGGTGAGTCATGGCAGTTCCTGGAGTAGCAGTGCAACAGAACACTGACTCCAATTGTCAGTGTAGGCAAGTGTAGCAAATAGGCAACTGCTCCTCCTATTCAGGGCCCTCACCAGAAAAGTCATCAAAAGATCCATCCTCTATTCCCACCTGTGTATCTTAGGTCGACCCTCCCTGCTAGTGTAGGCTAGGCCCTAGTGTTTCTTCTTTGTTTAGTTTATCTTGAGATAGCCTGGAAATAGACTGGGTTGTCAACTCACTGATATTAGCTAGGTCTGGCTTTAAGACCCTATATTCTTCTCCTCCATCCAATGAGTGTCTTACTATCTCATGGACAGATACCAGTAGGCCAGGTTGGAAACCTCCTCATTGGACTGACATTAAGGACTTCACAAACCACTCACTTCAGTTGCAAAGAGATGCACATCAGTGATGTTCTTTGTGGTCTAGGAGTCAGTTTGTTTCCAGCTATTCACTGGTTGTTTGTTGACTTAGCTCCAGGCTATGTCTACACTGTGGACCTGACAGTGACACAGCTGTACCACTACAGCTGTGTCGCTGTAAGGTCTCCTATGTAGCCGCTCTTTGCTGGCAGGAGAGAGCTTTTCTGCCAGCATAATTAAACAACCCCCAATGAGCGGCATTAGCTATGTCAGCAGGAGACCCTCTCATGCTGACAAAGCAGTCTCCACACCTGCACTTTTGTTGGTAAAACTTTTGACAGTCAGGGTTTCTTTATTTTATTTTTTCCCCATGCTTCTGACTGACAAAAAAGTTTTACTGACAAAAGTGGTAGCTGACAAAAGCCTCAGACTTTCTCCATTACCTTACAGGTACAGCCACTGAATGGATAAATTATATTTGGAGTCTGGCTACAAAGCCTGTGGTTTTAGTATCCATTAAAAGGTGTTTATAACAATAAAAACACAACTCACTTCCTCCAAAAAATTATTGACCCAAATACATAATAATAAACCAAATATAGGCCAATTGTCTAGAGATCTAAGAGCCTCCCTTTGTGTATGAATTAGCCCAGCACTAAGTCTGTATTGCTGACTAGATAGATATCTCAGTCTGGGATCCCCATTGTGTTGGTGGTTTCTAACCTCTTTGAGTGATTCTCAACTATTTCAAGGAAACATAGCTTCTTTTCTCCAGTCAGAAATATCAGTGTGACTGACCTGCTGCTCTTGACATGGATGGATGGATATATATATATATATATATATACTAGCAGAAATACCCGGCGTTGCTCAGGTCCGTCAGAGGGGAGGAAGGGGACCCAGTGTTGCTCGAAGAGAGCTGAGCGAGTGTGGGGTACCTTGGAGGGGGGGAGGGGGAAGAGAGCTGAGCAAGTGCCAGGGCCGTTGGAGGGGGGGCGGGGGCAGAGAGCTGAGTGAGTGCGGGGTCCGTTGGAGGGTGGGAGGGGGATAAGAGCTGAGCGAGTGGGTGGGGGGCGTTGGAGTGGGGGGAGGAGGGGGAGATTTTAAAAAATTTCGATTCTTACCTGAGGGGCGAGAGAGCTGAGCGAGTGCAAGGTCCGTTGGGGGGGGGGGAGGGAGCTGAGCGAGTGGGGGGTCCGTTGGAGGGGGGGAGGGGAGAGAGAGCTGAGCGAGTGCCGGGGCCGTTGGAGGGGGGGCAGGGGCAGAGAGCTGAGTGAGTGAGGGGTCCGTTGGAGGGGGGTATTATGACATCATAACTATGTCACAGAGAACAGCAGGTGTTAACCTGCTGCCCAGCTGATGTGAATGGGGGTGTGAGGTGGGGGTGTCGGGTTTGGTTGGGGGGTAAGTGAGCCGGGGGTGTTGGGCTTGGTCTGGGGGGGTGGGAAGGTGTTGGGGTGGGTGAGGGGTGAGGTGTGGGTGTTGGGGTTGGTCAGGGGTGTTGGGTTTGGTGGGGGGGTAAGGTGGGGGTGTTGGGTTTGGTTGGGGGGGTGAGGAGGGGGGTCGGGGTCGGTCGAGGGGTAAGTGAGGTGTGGGTGTCGGGTTTGTTTGTGGTGGTAGGTAGGGGTGTCGGGTTTGGTTGGGGGGAAAGTGAGGTGGGTGTGTCAGGTTTGGTCTACGGGGGGGTGAGGTGTGGGTGTTGGTCAGGGGGTGTTGGTAGGGGGGTGACGTAGGGGTGTTGGGTTTGGGTAGGGGGGTGAAAATGTGAGTCAGGGTTTGGTCGGGGGGGGGTGAGGTGGGGGTGCCAGGTTTGCTTTCTGCCCCCTCCCCCCTCCAACGGACCCCGCACTCACTCAGTTGTCTGCCCCCTCCCCACCTCCGACGAACCCGAGCAACGCCGGGTATTTTTGCTAGTATCTATATATATAAAAGTCAAATGGTATATGCGTGTATGTATGCGTGTATGTATGTGCACTTACTCCTTCCACACCATTTGAGCTAGAGACTTGAAATTTGGTACAGTTAGAGGTCTTAGGGTCCTAATCAGGGTAAGAGTCAAAAAAAATTCAAATCTCACCTCTGACGCCCCCCAGGGGTGAAATTATTTAAAGGCCAATCACATCAGCTGGGCAGCTGCTGTTCTCTGTGACATAGTTATGATGTCATAAAACCCCCTCCAACGGACCCCGCACTCGCTCAGCTCTCTGCCCCCTCCCCACCTCCGACGGACCCGAGCATCGCCGGGTATTTTCGCTAGTATATATATAAATAATCAGTTCCTGATGACATTTTCTTTACAATTATATATAGATAGGCTTGGAAAGATTGGATTTTTATCCATAAATGTTGATTTCACTACCCACACAGACACAGATACAATTATTTCCATCAACAATTGGAATGTATAGATAAACAAAGTAAGAAGAATAGTGCTTGGGAACTTTTTTTTAATCCATAAATGTTGATTTCACTACCCACACACACACAGATACAATTATTTCCATCAACAATTGGGATTTATAGACAAACAAAGTAAGAAGAATACTGCTTGGGAACTTACTAGGGTTTGATTTAAAGATATTTACTTTGTATATTTTGACGTGTACTGTTGGCACTGTGTGTTTTAATGGCTATAAAGCATTATTTTTTTTTAATCTCAACCTTTACTGTCATTAAATGATTGTCTCACACCTCCATGTTTTCATGCAACGGTGAACATTTAAATTAATTTAAAATGTTTAAAATAAAAAATTGATACCTATTGAAACAATATTAAAAAGTAATTGTGCCAAACCTATGGATAGTCCTCACAGCCTTGACATCAAAAATTAATTTCTAGTGTGACTTGGACTATCACAAGAGGAGATGAAAACATTTATGCTTTCTAAACATAGATCAGTCTCTGATGCCAGAGTCATGTGCTCCACAGCATCCGGATCTAGCTCCCTTTTCTGGACAGCATTGGCCTGAGTCAATTTACTGAAATATTGATGCAGCATGAACTTTACTTTCCCTCTTGGGCAGAGATAAGATCTAATAGGCTCTTCATGATTATTGTGCCTTGAGTCACCATATATTTGAATGGAAACCAAGGATAGCTCTTCCTACAATGTATTTACTTCTCCCACTTTGCATATGATAGGATTTCAGAACTGACTTTTGTTAACTATTTGTGCACACCTCCTTCAGGCACATTGCAGTGAGCATGATCTGTGGTTAGCAGAGTCCGTTCTGAGTATGCTAAGGAAATCTAAGAGCAGCAGTCTCATGGTCACATGCTTTGGACATTTATGACCACTTCTCTAAGGAAAGATGGATGGAGGTTTGAGTCTCGAGGTCATGCATTGACATCTCTTCTAAAGGGAAGTCAATCTAAGTTCATCTCTTTTACTTTTTAATCTGTTTTACAGGTTAACGATTTTAGTGTTTCTCTGAGCATGATCTGTAGGTCCAGTAGATCCCCTCAGTGTAAGGGGAAGCATTTATTCCAGTTACTAGACAGCACGGATCTTTCAGTACCTATTTCACAGATTCAGGGTACCTGATTCCCCATTCTGGGAATTTGCTACAATGACCTATGTCTTAGACCAGTGGTGGGCAACCTGCGACCCATCAGGGTAATCTGATTGTGGGTCGTGAGACGTTTTGCTGACGTTGACTGTCCGCAGGCATGCCCCCTCCCCCAGCTCCTAGTGGCCATGGTTCGCCATTCCTGGCCAATTGCAGCTGCAGGAAGTGGCAAGCTGCAGGGATGTGCTGGTCAACGTCAGCAAAATGTTGCACCTCCCGCAATCAGATTACCCTGCTGCAGCGTATGCGGTCCATGGGTTGCCCACCACTGGTTTAAAACTGAGGGGTTTACAACCTGGTCCTAAATAAGAAAGAAAACCTCAATCTTTGCTTCTCCCAAGGTGTGGGTATGAGGCACACTGTGAATTTTCCTGTACTTCACTGATTATCTTCAATGTCTGTCGCTAAAGCATTGAACTGTAGCTTGGTGCTGATTGTACCAGAGCTTCTCCCCCTCCCAAGCTGAGCCACGTGGACAGAGGCATGAAAAACAGTAGTGAAAAGATGGCACCAACTACTCCAACATGAGACTGTGGTGATGCCTTCATGTTGAACTGCCGCTGACCCGCTAAGTTGATGTATTTCCATGGAACCCTCTCTCCAATATACAATGCTAGTCTATTTCCCTGTGCAGCTACTATCTGAATATTAGCAATATTATTTTATTTCTACAACAAGAGCACCCATGGAGCCCAATCCTTTTTAGATGATATTATTTTAGTGTCATTATAAACACAGAGACAGTCCCTGCCTCAAAGAGTTTAAAACCTAATGACTCAAGAGATACATGATAGAGAATGGAAATGAGACATGTGCAATGTGACAAATGTGAAAAGATCAGAGGAAGAGCACAATGAGATCAAGAAAAGAAAAATGACATAAAATGAACAAGAAGGAAAGTAAGGGATTGGCAAGAAACTTTGTGAACAGAAGATACAGCTCTGGAATTGAAGTTGGCAGGTCAGCCCCAGCCCCCATCTGTGGGACTAATGACACATCACTCTGTGTGACTGCAGGAAAACACTGAAGACTTCTCTTTTCCTCACATATAAGGACAAAGAGAGAATGAAGAACAGCTACTGAGTGGACAGCCATCTGCCTGAACCCCTTTTGAGTGTATTCAAGAAATTCTGCACTTACCTATAGGAGTAGAGATCATTTATTTGCTGTGAGTCTTCTTTTGTGTACTGTAACCATATCATCAGTTGAAGATAAGCAGAGACAAAAACCTCAAATACCAGCACTCCCAATTTTTGGGAGAAGGGGTAAGATCTAGATCTGGATCTGAATTCTGTGGTTCTCTAACAGTAAGAGAGTCTGGCTAGTAATGTCCTGGAAGAACTGGGAAAGCAGTCGGTTAGCTGCCCCCTCTCCTGGCCATCCTTTGAAATTGTGAGACAGAAAGATGGATCCTGATAGAACAAACAGGAAAGATGAGGTCATCAGCATTGTTGCATTCCATTTATGACCCCACCCACTCAGAACTGCTGCTGGCTAATCAGGTTGCTGTATTTTGACTGATCTAACAATCCAAGTTCCAGCCCTGCTCCCAGCCAATTTTCATTTCAATGGGGCTCATTCTGTCCCCTCTGCCCCATTTTTTCTGGCTTCTTGACAAGATATTTAGATGCTTTACCTGAAAAGTCTTTTAATGTCACTCCCTGTACTTTCTGAGCTCCACTGACTCAGAATAAATTAAACTCTGTGCTGCCTGGACCGTTACTGAATAATCAATAAGGAAGGTGTTAGAGTTAAAGGATTTGTGCCTGTAGAATGACATTTCCCCTTGTGCTTAGGGGACAGACATTTGTCTGTGTTAAGAGGCTTTCCTGCACTCAGGTGACAAAGTGCTTATTCGGAAACCAGTTCTTGATGAGCGCAGTGTCCTGACTGTGTTGTTTTATGGGCATTTTAATGATCTTTTCCTTTCTTTTCTTTTCTTTTGATGTTAATAGGCAGCTCTATTTAACAAAGGCTATGTTTACACTGGCAACTGAATGACAAAATTTTGTCATTCAGACATGTTAAAAACACACACACACTGAAAGACAAAGGTTTTGCCAATGAGAAGTGTCACCGGTCACCGGTCACCGGTCAACGCTAACGCCACCCGTTTGGGGGTGTAAGGCTTTTGTCAGCAGGCGAGCCAAGAAACAGGCTACATTGTGTGCCTTTTAGCGACACAGCCCTGCCGCTAAAAGCTTTATAGTGTAGACATAGCCTCATTATGTGCATTTGAGCTGTGATAGTGTGTCAGAGATGCATGAAATGCTCCTCCTGAAGCCCTTATATACCATGAGGTCTGTTTGTTTGGGGGAACATGCACAGACTGTGTGAGTGCTGAGCCTAGCAGCCTGTTAGGCAAAGCTGAGAGTTGGGAGCTTCTTAACAAGGCTCTGATCCCTATGCCTTCTAGCACCCATCAACCCTGAACCAGGGGGCGGGGCTACTCAGGGAGACCAGGGCTTTAGAAAGCCCATTCCTAAGTGACCAGAGGAGCTAGTAAACAGGAGCGGCTCATGGGAGTTTTGCAAGGGAGTGTGAAGAGGCGTGAGTGGAGGGTGGGCTACATAAATTTAACATTCCTTAAACTTAAGCCAAAAAACACCCTCTAATAAAAACAAAACAATAACAAAGGAACGAGGTGCAGGAGTAAAAAGAGAATACAGGAAGAAGTCCATCAGTAGAGTGGGGGCTACCCAGTTTATGCACCCAATGCAGCCTGTATGATTATCTGACCTATGGGCAGGTGGCATATGTGTGGATATGGCGCAAGGAGCTCCTGGTACTCAGAGATCATGTATGGTCTTTGGAGACCAGGGTAGCTGAACTGGAGGAGCCAAGGGAGACAGAGAGGTACATAGATGAAACTTTCTGGGACACAGTAGAACAGTTCTACCCTCGGTCTGACAGCCTCCGTGCTTTTGAGGAGAATGAAAGTCTCGGGGTAGGAGAACATCCAACTGAAGCAGTTGGAAATTGTCCCATAGTTGGGGCCCTCCTTCCAGATGACGCTGTGGTATCCTCTCGCACTGAGGATACCTCTCCATGGGAGGGAACACCAGTTATTAGGAAGAGACAGGTATTAGTAATGGGTAATTTTCTCATTAAAAACATAGATAGTTGGGTTTGCTATGACTAGGAGAATCACATAGTTGCCTGCCAGGTGTGAAGGTTGTGGATCTCTCAAGATGTCTAGATAGACTTATGTATAGTGCTGGGGAGGAGCCGGTTGTCATGGTATGTGCAGGTACCAATGACATAGGGAAGGATAGGAGAGAGGTCCTGAAGGCCAAATTTAGGCTACTAGGTAAGAGATTGAGGTCCAGGACCTCCACGGTAGCATTCTCTGAAATGCTGTCAGTTCCACACGCAGGTCCAGTTAGACGGGCAGAACTGCAGGGTCTCAATGTGTGAGTGAAACAATGGTGTAGGGAGGGGGGGGCTTAGATTTATTAGAAAACAGGGAAACTTTTGGGAAAAGGGGAGCCTCTACAAGAAGGATGGGCTCCACCTAAACTAAAATGTAACCACACTGCTAGTACTTGAAATTAAAAAGGTCATAGAGCAGTTTTTAAACTAAAGGCTGGGGGAAAGCCACAAGTGCAGAGGAGCACGTGGTTCGGACAGAGACATTCCTTAGGGGAGGATCTATTAATGGAGTTTCTATGTCCCAGTAAAGAGGAGAGTATGGACAATGATAAAATGAGAAGAACCAGTCAAATAAAAAAGTCTCATTCAATTACATCATGCATGAGAAGACAGCTAAAAAGTGACATTTTTAAAAAGTTTTTTTTTATATACCAATACTAGAAGTCTAAATAATAAGATGGATGAAATAGAGTGTTTTGTAGTAAATGAGGATCTTGATACAATAGACATCACAGAAACTTGGTGGAATGAGGATAATCCATGAGGCACAGTAATACCAGGGTACAAAATATATTGGAAGGACAGAACAGTTCAAGCTGGTGGGGGAGTGGCACTATATGCAAAAGAAAGTGTAGAATCAAATGAAGTAAAAATCTTAAATGAATCAAATTGTCCATAGAGTCTCTATGGATAGTAATTCCATGCTCGAATAATGAAAATATATCAGTAGGGATATATTACCAACCACCTGACCAGGATGATGATACTGACGGTGAAATGGGCAGGGAGATTAGAGAGGCTATAAAAAAAAGCCCTCCGTAATGATGGGGGACTTCAACTATCCCCATATTGACTGGGTACATGTCACCTCAGGATGGGATGTAAAGATTAAGTTTATTGACTTCTTAAATGACTGATTCTTGGAGCAGGTAATCCTGGAACCCACAAGAGGAGAAGAAGTTCCTGATTTAGTCCTAAGTGGAGCACAGGATCAGATCCAAGAGGTGAATATAGCTGGACTGCTTGGTAACAGCGACTATAATATAATTAAATTTAACATCCCTGTGGCAGGGAAAACACCACAGCGGCCCAACACCCTAGTATTTAATTTCAGAAAGGGGAACTCCAAAAAAAAAAAAAAAAAGAGGCGGTTAGTTAAACAAAAATGAAAAGGTACAGCACCAAAGGTAAAATTCCTGCAAGATGCATGGAAACGTTTTTTAAAGACACCATAATAGACGTTCAATTTAAATTTATATCCTGGAAAAAAAATATAGTAAGAAAACCAAAAAAGAGTCAACATGGATAAACAACAAAGTAAGAGAAGCAGTGAGAGGCAAAAAGGCATCCTTTTAATAGTAGAAGTTAAATCCTAGTGAGGAAAATATAAAGGATCATAAACTCTGGCAAATGACATGTAAAAATATAATGAAGAAGGCCAAACAAGAATTTGAAGACCAGTTAGCCAAAGACTCAAAATAATAGCAACGTTTTTTTTAAGTTCATCGAAGAAGGAAGCCTGCTAAACAACCAGTGGGGTCACTGTATGATCAAGATGCTAAAGGACCACTCAAGGACATTAAGGCCATTGTGGAGAAACTAAATGAATTCTTCACATCGGTCTTCACGGTTGAGAATGTTAGAGACATTCCCAAACCTGAGCCATTCTTTTTAGGTGACAAATCTTAGGAACTGTCCCAGACTGAAGTGTCATTACAGGAGGTTTTGGAACAAATTGATAAACTAAACAGTAATAAGTCACCAGGACCAGATGGTATTCACCCAAGTGTTCTGAAGGAACTCAAATGTGAAATTGCAGGACTACTAACTGTCATCTGCAACCTGTCATTTAAATCAGCTTCTGTACCAAATGACTGGAGGATAGCTAACGTGACATCAATTTTTAAAAGGCACTCCAGAGGTGACTCTGGCAATTACGGGCCAGTAAGCCTGACTTCAATACTGGGCAAACTGGTTGAAACTATAGTAAAAGGAAAATTGTCAGACACATGAATGAACATAATTTGTTGGGGAAGAGTCACATGTTTTTTGTAAGGTGACATCATGCCTCACCAACTACTAGAATTCTTTGAGGGGGTCAACAAGCATGGAACCCAGGGGGTATAGTGTCCTTAGATTTTCAGAAAGCCTATGATAAGTTTTATCACTAAAGGCTCTTAAGCAAAGTAAGCTGTCATGGGATAAGAGGGAAGAGGGAATCCTATGGGTTGGTAATCATTTAAAAGATAGGGGGAAAAAGGCTAAGAATAAATGGTCAGTTTTCAGAATGGAGAGATGTAAATAGTGGTGTCTCCCAGGGGTCTGTACTGGGCCCAGTCCTATTCAACATATTCATAAATGATCTGGAAAAAGGGGTAAACAGTGAAGTGGCAAAATTGCAGATGATACAAACCTACTCAAGATAGTTAAGGCAGACTGTGAAGAACTACAAAAGGATCTCTCAAAATTGGATGACTGGGCAACAATATGGCAGATGAAATTCAATGCTGATAAATGCAAATAATGCACATTGGACTTCACAAACCACTCACTTCACTTGATTGTTCTTATCTCAGCTATGCAGAGACAAGTCTTACCAATGTAAGAGCAAAGCTGAGCTTAAATTTCTTTCTATGGAATGGAAGCAAAGGATTGTGCCACCTTTACTCAGCTTTAGCAGTACCTCACCCAACAAGAATTGTCATTAAGATCAGTAGTGGCTTCTGCTGATTATGGCACCAACAACCTGTGTGAGGAGGACATATATTGGCCTTCATAGGACACAGGAAACGTTCAGAAACAAATACCAAAGTACTGTCCCTCCCCAAATGGACAAAGCACCAGAGGATGAAGAAAATATTCATCATGGTGAACTCTCTCTCACAAGCTGTCCCCACTGGAGACAATGGTTCTACTTGAGTGAGTAACTGCTCAGCAGTGGGAGTCAGGGTTCACAACCTGGCCCTAAATAAGAAAGGAACCTCAATCTCAGCCTCACCCCCACACCTTGTAAAGAAGCAAACTATGAACTGCTCTGTGGGGTCTCCTGGGCTTCCCTGTTCATCTGCAGTGTCTGTCTGTCGTCATTCTTTCTCTCTCTCCTTTATGCACATACGGGACCCATGGAAAGAACTATTAATATTAGAGTTAAAATATTCAACCATTGCTAGGTGCTGATTGTGCCAGAGCCTTTGCCATTCCCAGCCTGAGCTCCCTGGACAGAGTCTTGAAACACAGTAATGGAAAAATGCACCATTGCCAATGTAATTAGCCAGTGATACCTTCCATCTGAACTGTAGCTAAGCAGCTAAGTTGATGTATTTTCACAGAGATCTCTTTGCAATATGCTATTCGTGTCTATTTTCCCATCCAGCCACCATACAAATTATTAGTAATATTATTTCTATTACAAGAGCACCTATAAATCATAACCACATTTGGCATCCTATTATGCTAGGCACATAACAAACACAGATAAAGAGACTATCCCTTCAGCAGTTTAGAATGTAAAAACTCAACATGTGCATGACAAAGAGGAAGCAGAGGCAAAGTGACTTGTTAATGTGAAAATGGTAAAAAGTGATCAGAGAAGGAAAACTGCACAAGAGATGAGCAAGAAGGGGAAAAAAGGCAGATTGGAAAGAAACCTTGAGAGAAGGTACACAGATCTTGGTAGCCCCACAACCCTGAATCCATTCACATTTGGATTGTTCAGCATTTGGAATCTGGATTTGAATTTGTGGCATTAATGACATATCACTCAGGAAAATGCTGAAGTCTTCTCTTTCCCGCATGCACAACCACAGGGAGAGAGTGCACACAGCTAGACAGTGTAAAGCAATGTATGCTCTTCTCTTCTTAGTGTATTCAAGAAACTCACTGGACTTACCTAGGGCATGGAGATCACATGTTTGCAGTGGGTCTTCTCTCATGCGCTGTGACATTATCATCATACTATCTGCTGAAGATGAGCACAGCCCACAACCCCAGATCTCGGCCCCCATGATCTTTGGGATAAGGGTGGGATCCAGATCTGGATCTTAATTCTTTGGTTTGGGTCTCTCTCCCTGCCCCTCCCTCCAACACTGTGGAATAGAATTGGCTCCTCGTACCACAAATGGGTAATTGATTTAATGAACATTGTGACACTTAGGGATGACTCTATCCTCTCTGAACTGCTGCTAGCCAGTCAGGTTGCTGTATTTTAATAGACCACACAATCCTAGTACCAGGCCTGTTCCCTTCACTCAACCAGCCATCATATTAATAGGGTTTCTTCTGCTCTTATTGTTCCAGTTCTTCTCATTTATTTATAGGTTATTACTTTCAGTCTTCCCACCCTTCTTTGTTGGTTTAGAATAGGGGAGACTCAGTGTCTCTGAGGCTATTAATCAATCTCTAACCAAACACTATGTTGAATGGGCACTGAATTTGATATGGTAAAGACATCAGAAGAAAATTGTAATTTCCAAACATGCTAATCCCAGGGAATTTTAAAAGTAAAAGAAATCCATAGCATATTTGATTTGGAATGCAACCTTAATTTATTATTGTAATGGCCACAAAAGGGAAAAAAATTAGAACAAACTTCATCAATTTTCATAGTTTCTAGTTCTAGATTCTGTTAAGTTGCTCTTTAAATGAATTAGTCTTTATTAGATGTTTATTGGAAGAATGTGGTGTGATTGATTACAGGCTGCACCAGGAAGCAAGGGTGGTGTTTGGATCTGAAAGCTACAGCTTTGTTAAGGTTGTTCTAGCAGTAGGGATCTGTCTCTTCCCCTCCACCACCCCACTCCGCTTTGGGAGTTGAAAGCTCTAAAAGAGGCTGCCATAAATAGGACATTAACAGATCAAGTGGCTGCACCCCAAGCAGAAGAGCTCTACTCTGGTAGCATATGCACCATGGGGAAGTGTAACTTGGACCACTAACTAGTCTGGACACTTTGACTAACTCTAGGGCCCTAGGTTTGTCTTTGGACTGTTAGGCTACACTATAAAAATGCAACACTTCTGTAGTTGCGATGTATACAAGTATTTCCTCCCTATTCTAATTTAAATCCCCACTCAGATAAGAGGAAAATGGCATAGATTTTATTTTTTTCAGGAGGTACAAGTAAGCAGACAGAACAAAGAAAATATCTTGTGCATGTAAGTTCAGTTTAAAAAAATATTTTAATTAAAAATGAGTTCCTACATACACTCAATGACAGTATTTCAAAGTTTGTTATTGTATGAAGTATAACAGATCCTTTTCTACCATAGGATACTTTGTGGCCAGTACCATAAATCTATATACATAAAAGTCAAATGGTGTATGCGTGTGTGTATGTATGCTGCCTTACTCCTTCCACACCGTTTGAGCTAGAGACTTGAAATTTGGTACAGTTATAGGCTTTAGGGTCCTAATGACCGTAAGAGTTGAAAATTTTTCAAATTTCACCTCTGACGCCCCCCAGGGGTGAAATTATTTAAAGGCCAATCACATCAGCTGGGCAGCTGCTGTTCTCTGTGACATAGTTATGATGTCATAATACCCCCCTCCAACGGATCCCACACTCGCTCAGCTCTCTGCCCCCTCCCCCCTCCAACGGACCCCACACTCGCTCAGCTCTCTGCCCCCTCCCCCCTCCAACGGACCCCACACTCGCTCAGCTCTCTGCCCCCTCCCCCCTCCAACGGACCCCACACTCGCTCAGCTCTCTGCCCCCTCCCCCCTCCAACGGACCCCATACTCGCTCAGCCCTCTGCCCCCTCCCCACCTCCAACGGACCCGAGTTGGGTTTGGTCGGAGGGTAAGTGAGGTGGGGGTGTCGGGTTTGGTCGGGGGGTGAGGTGGGGGTGTCGGGTTTGGTCGGGGGGTAAGTGAGCCGGGGATGTTGGGTTTGGTCTGGGGGGGTGGGAAGGTTTTGGGGTGGGTGGGGGGTGAGGTGTGGGTGTTGGGGTTGGTCAGGGGGTGTTGGGTTTGGTGGGGGGGTAAGGTGGGGGTGTTGGGTTTGGTTGGGGGGTTAAGAAGGGGGGTCGGGGTTGGTCAAGGGGTAAGTGAGTAGTGGGTGTCGGGTTTCTTTGTGGTGGTAGGTAGGGGTGTCGGGTTTCATTGGGGGGAAAGTGAGGTGGGTGTGTCAGATTTGGTCTATGGGGGGGTGAGGTGTGGGTGTTGGTCAGGGGGTGTTGGGGTTGGTAGGGGGTAATGTGGGGGTGTTGGATTTGGGTGGGGGGGTGAAAATGTGAGTCGGGGTTGGTCGAGGGGTAAGTGAGGTGGGGGTGTCGGGTTTGGTCGGGCGGTGAGGTGGGGGTGTCAGGTTTGCTCTCTGCCCCCTACCCCCTCCAACGGATCCCGCTCTCGCTCAGCTCCATGCCCCCTCCCCACCTCCGACGGACCCGAGCAACACCGGGTATTTTTGCTAGTGTTTTTTATAAATCTATGATGTTGCCTCCTGTATAGAATAAAAACAAACCAGAGGGCAACTCTTTTTCCCTTGGAAAGGTAACTGTATTGATCCATGCTTTGTATTGCAGCTGCCATACGCTAAAATAAAATGTAGATTGTTTCTATAAGCTGCTATATGGTCTTCAGATATATCATAAATCAGAGAAGTAGCCGTGTTAGTCTGGAATAGCAGAGGTAACAAAGTCCTGTGGTACCTTAAAGACTAACTATAAAGTTTTGAAGCATAAGCTTTTGTGGGCTAATACCCACTTCGTCGGATGCAAGCAGTGGAAGTGTCCAGAGGCAGGTATAGAAAAGTAGGCAAGAACCAGGTAGGAGGTAACAAGGTTAGTCCAATTAGGCTGAACCAGCTTGTTATCTCCAATCAGGGAGGGTGGGTTATTCTTCTAGCAGTTGAATAGGGGGTGTGAACTTGGAGAGAGGAGAAGCTATTTTTGTAATTAGCAAGCCACTGAAGGTCTTTGTTCAGTCCCAGATTGATTGTGTTAAATTTGCAAATTAATTGCAGCTCTGCAGTTTCCCTTTGCAGTCTGGACTTGTTTTTGGCTGCAGTATGGTGACTTTTAAATCTGTAATTGTGTGTCCAGGCAGGTTGAAGTGTTCTCCTACAGGTTTTTGTATATTGCCATATCATATACTCTCTTCCTGTTTTTGGCTATTTCTCCATCCCATGTTGCCTCCGGCCATTTAACTGGATTTTCAGAATTGTCCAAAAGCATTCCTGAGCCTAATTTTCATACTCAATTTCACACGCATATTGTTTTAATTGCACACATCTGGTTGTTTATGCATGTAGTTACTACAATTGTACATGCAATTATTACAATAAGCCACATACTTGAATGTGCATGAATCCATGCAATGTTTGAAATTGTATCTTAATTATATTATATTTGTTCCAGGAAAATATCCTCAGTATTAAAAAATAAAACCAAAAAACCCACTGCAATATACTGTACCAGTTTTGTTCGCACAGTTGTTTAGACTAAGAAAAATGTTTTTCTATTTAAATTTCTGTGCAGCACAGTCAGAGTGCTCTCAAATGGGGAAAAATGTACATCAACAATACAGTATGTATTTAAAGCTTTAAATGATAAGAAAATATTAAATCACAGCCCAAGAAAACATCTATCTGCATATGTAACAGTAATATATTTTATTGATCCTCTAAAACAGCAGCTGCATTGATTGTTTTCACAAAGGCTGGTAAAATTGGTAAGTTTCTAGAATAGCAAGACAAAACTGAGAAAGCTCCCATGCATGTATCCATAGGAAGTCCAAGAAAAAATGTGAAGGTATGTCACTGCTTACATAGTTTTATTCTAGTATTAAATGAAAAATGCAGCTGTAGGTCGAAAAAGATGGTTTGATTACAAAGAAGAATATTAAGTCAATGATTTCCAGAAAAGGAAACATGGACAAATATGTTTTAGAAGACAAAGGACACAGTGACCTAAAATTCTGAGCAGCTTAAAATGAATCACTGCAATAAATATTCTGAAAATATCACTAGCAATTATACCCATCCTTTAGATTTATTAAATTAACTAATTAAAGTGGGATTAATTGCGGAACTATCGAGAAGAGAACAAAAGACAACTACAGAGAACAAAAGACAACTATAGAGTAGAGAACAAAAGAGAACAATTGCCGAACTATAAAGAAGAGAACAAAAGACATCTTGATTTCTTGCCCTTACAGAAGAGTAGCCTAAAAGCAACCAAAATCTGAGCCCAGCCAAAGAGCCCCATGCCCATGTTAAGCCTACAGCACCTGGTATTCCCAGGAGGTCTCCCATCCAAGTACTAGCCAGGCCCGACCCCGTAAGGGAACCAATTGCTACTGAAACACCAACACCAGTTGGTGGCCCATACCCCGGCTCGGGGGTGACGGGCAAAGAGAGAGAGAGAGAGAGCCAAAGAGCATACGACCTCATGCTAGCAACCAGCAATAGAAATCAGACTCAGAAGAAGTTTCCAGATTAACCACAGTATTGATAAGTAGGATTTGCAAAATTCTACTTGCTCTCTCCTTGTATTAAATATTTTTGACATATGAGTAAAATATAATTGTTATTTCTTCATTATCATCATCATAGTAAGAAGATAAGAGTAGAATTTGTGCCTGGGCCAGTACATGTATATGCATGATTTTTTTAGGGTTGACTGTAGATATTGATAAGAATACATGTGGATGATTTGGGTTTGCTTGATACAAAGGCAGAAATCCTTGTTGATGTCTTACCTCACCATTCACAACCATTTGTGAGCTAGGAAAATGTTAATCAGTTACTGAATGTAAGATAGTTGTAATTATATGGCTACCTTTAACAAGTAATGCCTGCCAACTTTTCTTTTTAACTTCTCTTTCTTTCTGTAGACTTTCCTTCGACACTATTTTTTGACATAGTGTAAGGATCTTTCTCCATTTGCACTTCAAAATGTCAAACTTTAATTAAAGGAACAAGCAACTGTAATGGGAACAATCAGCTCTGGTTTCAGTTTCTGTGATAAGGAGTGTATTTTAAATTACCAGCATGAAGGTATGTAGAGTTTGTTTACAGCACTGTATAAGCTGTATATTAAACTGTAAAAGGATGAAGAATTTACTCATCTGAGAAATGCCTCGTTCGTCTGACACCTCTGACCCAAATGCATTTTAAGTTAACTTAATTATCACCATTATATGTGTGTCATTTGTGACCACAAGTTTCAGGTAAGCAGGACTTGTGTATGTTTTGAAATTACACAAGGAAATATCTTGCCTGTGTATCTCCAATTTCTGGGAAACTGACCTACAAGGCTATGCAATCTTCTGGTATTCAGAAAAAGAAAAACAATTCAATTTCCTGAGTACAGGAGTGTTCTCCTCTTCTACCTTTTTTTCCCATATGTCCCATCTTCTTTCCACCTGTCTTCTGGGGATGAGCTTTTCTGGGTGGTACTGTGATTTTATGGCGATGTGGTGCAATTGTAAATACCAACATATTGTACCAATAAGTCTGATGCACCTGAGCACAAGATATCTTGGTTTGGGTCAGCTGACTTAAATGTGACTTGTTCAGATAAACTCACAGGTTTATGAAACTGTTCATTGAGCTTTAATTTGCTAAATTGAACATATGTCCTAAAATTACTTATATTCTGGTTATAAGTATAAAATTACTTATACTAATGGTTAAGCTCCACACGAAGATTTCCAAACAATTGAACGGGGTAATTTCTGGGAGAAAAAACTACTATGCCCCTCTCATCAGAATTTGGAAAACCAACAAACATGACTCTCTGAAGGAATGGGCTTGCCAGCCTTCTAGCTCTGTGAACAACCTTTCTGTACTCACATTCTGATGAAACAGTTAGATATTTTGCTGAAGTTTTTTATATACAGCCTTCATTAGTTTTGCTGGCAACAAAAAGACTGTCAACTGAAGCATTCTGAGCTTCATAAATCTTCTCTGCTTCTTCCAGCACCGCTGTGTGTAGGAACCCAGTTTTCACAACATCCTAGGCTCTAGTCCAGCACATCAACACTTTCTCCAATACCAATCTAGACTACATGCATCTTGTACTGAGTGAATTTTTTTTTCAGTTCAGTGGCTGAACCAAAAATAAATAATTCAGTTAGTTTCAAACTGTTTCTGTTCAGTTTTTGTCACATAAATGCAAAACTTAAAAATGGGATGTGTTGAACAAAACGTTTTGAATTCAAAATGATATTTTGAAATATCAAGAAAATTTGGTTTTGGGGAGGGGTTGGTGGAAACTATTCAACCAAAATTCAACCTAATCTCATTAATAGTTTTTGGCGCCTCTTATTCACTGAAAAATTTTGCCCAGGTCTACAGTCATCTAACTTTTATGTGGAACAATCCACTTTCCACTTAAACTTCATTTTGCTTTCCAAAACTATTGAGTAGGTGAAAGTATATTAGGAATAAAGACCTAGTGACAGGTGCTCAGCTGGTGTAATTTGAAGTAGCTCCATTAGTCAGTGATGCAACATCTGATTTATAGCAGCTGAGAAATTAGATCATTTTAACTGATGAGAAAAAGCCAAATTCCTGCCCAAGTAGAAACAATAATAAAGTAGCATATTCTCCAATAGCGGATTATTTTAAATTGGCAATGTGCATCCTTTAGCAGAGAACACATGGTTGACTCAGTCCTGTTGTCACAACCCTGGAAACCTTGAACTGGGTTCTCAGGGTTTCCAGTTGACCGTGGCCTCCCTGCTCCCACCCAGTATCTCACTACTAGCCAACATCAGGGAGGGTTTCTTTGGGCCTGATTGGAAAAACAGAGGGAACTCTGATTGGTCAGGACTTTCCACCTATTTAAAGCCAAAAGGAGACACAAGAATTTTCTGCACAACTTGGCTCTCCTGGCTGCCATATTGGACCCCGTCTTCTTGCCTGAACCTGCACCCTGGTTCCCTGCTTTGATCTGTGTTCCTGCCTCATTCCCAATCCTTGCCCCTGATCTCTGGATCTGGCTCTAACCCTTGGTTTGATTCTCAGACTCCCAACTCCAACCTCTAAACATTGCTGCCTAAGTCCTGACCTCGATGCTTTGTAAGAACCATTACCCCAGGAACTGAGCCCAGGAAAGGAATGAGAATGGAACCAATTGGTCAACCTCAGCTCTGAGTGGTCTGCCTGCCCCCAGGAAAACAATCGAGCACTGCATCCTTGAATTGAATAATTGACCAATGAGCACCAACTGTTTATGGGAGCAGGTGAGCTAATTCTGCATGAGGATCACACACGGGTGTGCATGACCCATGGTATCTGCTCCTGAGCAGGATCCCTTGACTCCCCTGCCAGAATGGTTTCATGGTAGGTCTTTATCCAGCAGCACCAGGAAATATTGCAATTTGGGGTAACAGTCTCTGCAATTTGCACTCATCTTGGGGTCTTCTGTCTGGTCCTCCATGATCCCCCTTCATTTATTGGTGAATACAAGAAATCAGATTCTGTAGCCACTGCTCATTATCCCAGACCTGCAAGATGATACGATCTCACCATTCAGTGCTTGTTTCCTGTGCCCAGAAGCGACGGTCCACCCACAGCAGTGTTCTGTGATTGCCAAAAGCAATCTAAAGTTGCTCCTATCCATATCACACAGCATGTCAGGCAAGATGCTGCGAAAGACAGCCAAAAGCTCATGGAATGCTGGGACAGACAACAATGCATTGTGGGACTTCAATCCCAGGCTCAAGATGCACCATGACCTAGTGGCAGAAGGGGTCAAGCTGGACTGTGGGATAGGTACGCACAGTGCATTTTTCACACTACCAATGATAGGAAGCAACCCAGTTCAGTCTGGGAAGGCTGCTGAAGGGATGACACAGACTGGAGGCTCTCCGAAGGGAGTGGCTGCAGGTCCCAACACCAGGAGCAAGGCATGCAGAGGCCCAGATGGACCCCAGACTGCCTAAAATACCCAGAGAAGAGACAGTGCTGGCAGGAGCTAGGCCATTTAGAACTCCAGAGACCCAGGGGAACCATGGAGCCTCATTGAGGGAGGTAGGGGAGGAAGCAGCCCAGGAGACATAGAACCTTCTCCAGTGAGTACACGGGGGAACTGGTCAGTGTGTTTCGGGAAGATCCCTGCTGACTCAGTGGTAAGTGCGCCCCTATCAGGACACTGGGATGGGACTTGGAGGACCAGAGAGGTGCCACTAACCCCTAATTTGTGTCCCACTGGGCCACATAATAGGTCACACAATCCCACAGGAGTGGGCTACACTACTGACTGGTTGTCAGGCCATGCTTCCCTGTGTAAAAGGGCTGCTTACTGACTCCGGCCACTAGGCTGCACTACCACATTTGTGCAGTCAGGGTCACGAACATAGGACCTAACAAACTGCTATACAGTTCTTTTTTCCTTCTTCTCCTCATACGGTACCAGTCCCCATGACAGGGTGTACCTACCTTGTGACAGATGCTTATCCTGGGGTAAGGGAGGCAAGCACTAGATGGAGATGTACAGGGTTTTCAAAGGGGAGTTGCTGGGTGGGTAGGATATGTATGTGAGAGAAGTCCACACAAATGGGCTGGATCTCTAATAACTTCTGCTAAGTTGCCTGGACCCCATTCTATCGTTCATTGCAAGTGAATCCAAAGAAACACATTTAATTTCACTTTGAACTTTGGTATCCCTTTGGTGCTTATGAACTGAGGAGATAATGTAAGTGGGACACACAAACTCCTTTTCAAGATCCAAGCATTTTACATAGTAAGAATCCATGTGATTATCACCCATTGATGTCACATATTTAGGGCCTAAATTTTAGTTAACCTAAGTGCACAGGTATGTCTTAGAAAACAGACCATTGTGTGGATGCAGGAGGGTGTGTCATTATATGCTCAACGGAGTACTTATGCAAGCTTCGTTGAAAATATGGCCTTCAATAACTGGTTTAATCACAAAACCACTGATTTTTTAAATAAAAAAATGACTTTGTCTGCAACTCGTGTCTGTTCTTTAACTCTTTGAGTGTTCTCCACTGGAAATGCTCATAGGCCATTCCACTTTAATGAGACTATGTTAATTTAAATTAAATCTGTCTGGTTTTATTTAAACATCATTAATCCAGAAAATGACATGCATAGCTTTTGCCTCCTACACCCCATCTTGAAGGAATTCTTGTCAGAGCTGAGCACAAATGAAAAAAATGAGGAGAGATCCTGATATGTGCAAGAATAACACTGAAGGATTGTTTAATCACTTCACTGTGCTTAATCACATAGGCACTGAGGAGATGGGATTTCCCTACAGGTATATACTTCCCATGACATTCCCCATCACCTCTCCTCCCCGCTCTCCTCCCCCAAAATGGTTAACTTCTTATATGCAGTGTTTGCCGATTTAGTCGTTGGTTGGAAATTTGAGTTGAAATTGAAACATTAATATACCCTTTAAAAAAAATACTCAGTATATGATAAAAATACTTATACCGGAAAAAACATTATAGGTTTGAAAATATGAGCAAGGACTAGCTTCCTCACACAGCTGTTGCTTTTTATGACAATGTTTGAGCATTCATTTTGGCCAATTTAGCATGATTTGTAAGCAAGGCCTGAATGAGGTCCCTCCTGACAGCTAGAGATGAGCCGGGGGCTGGAGGAAGCAAGGCCTCGGGAACAGACTCTATTAATATAAGCACATATACTCTGCCTAGGTATCCAGCAGAAAGAGCTCTCTTGCCCAAGTGATCTATTTTGGCTGGTGCTGAGTTGCACATCACTTTAGTATTGAATGGGTGGGTAATGAAATATTGTTATCCTTTTTGTATGAGTAAAGGGCAGCAGAACTGTACTTGCCTATCCTAATTGAGGGGGGTCACCCTTTAGTGCTTAATTTGTGCCAGGGCTTGCCAGGGCTGAGACCTGGTACATCCAGGCTGAGCAGTTCATAGCCCCAGAACCTCTGTGCTTGCCAAATCAGTTATAAAAGTAATAAACTTGCATGTACCCCACACCTCTTCCATTGCAAATTAAGCACTAATCACCCCCATCTAAACTGCACTTGCTTGGCAGGGGTTTGGATGTCAGATCTCAGTGAAGAGAGAAAAAGACAGGTGGTTCGCTTGGTGGCATGGGCTCTGCCTAAGAATCACAGGCACTATTTGGCCGCCTCCGGTCCTATTTAAAGATAGAGTTTATTAGCTCAATAGAGAGTCTTTCATTTTTTTAAGTTACCATTAGATCTGAAATCACTGATAATTTGATATAAGTGCTTAGACCTGCTGTAGGAGAGTGTTTCTGTGGAAGAGACTGCCGAGCCTGCAGTAGCAGAAAGGTTCCCGCACTGAGAGCTGACATCACTGAGAGCTGGGTGGAACATCAAGAGGCTGACTTAGAAAGTTCACAGTGGCAGGTGGCAACAAAAGTGATGTCTCAGAGCCATCAGTGATGGAACGGATGAAGTGAACAGTAGTATGACCAAAAAAAAAAAAAGCAGCCAGAGCGAATGACCAGAGTGTGTGGCAAGTAGCTGGAGGAATGAGTAAGGAGCCTTATCCCTCCCCCACCCCTTCCAGAATGAGTTCTGAACTCATGCAAAAGCACCTCTGAACTCTAGGTCTCAAGGACAACAACTATGAGTGGGGTGTGGTCAAGGGAGAAAGGAGGGGCAGGTTAAAGGTACATCTTCTGACAGTGGCCAATGTAACCTGCTTCAGAGGGAATGAACAGAACAGGAATTCACTGTATGATCCATCCCCCGTCATCCACTCCCAGATTCTGGCAAACACAAAATATGATTATTCTTGTGATCTGGATCTCCCTCTTTATTAGGAATAGGCCTGGGACCTTCAAACTATTTCTCATTTGTCGTTAGTTCTTTACCAACTTGTATTGGGTTTGACCTGGTAAGCTAGATGTGCTGTATTGCATTATCTATCTTCTAAACCACACTGGAACAGAATAGAGCTCTTTCTCCCATAACTATATTTTGCAAGACTTATTTTAGTTAGTAAAATCAGCAAATCCCTGTTTATTACTTACATCAAGAATTTAAAAATCATGAGGCAGGCCCCCAATAAACATATGATTTAAAAATAAATAAATTAATGTGGTGGTCCTTTTTTTACCTGCTCATTTTTGAGCCTTTGGAGTGCACTTGAGTTATGTTTTCAAGTCTTTAATCCATGAAGGTTAGAAACTTGGATTTAATTTTAAATTAAATCCAAGATTCTCATCTAGTCATGTGCCTCCAGGAGCTGGGGCTTTAATAAGTGCACCATAAACTGTGACTCAGAATAAAATTTCAAGCATTGATAGCACTGAATATGACTCAAAATACACAAAGGGAGCAGCTCTCTTGATTAAGAAAATGCCTTTGTAACAAAAACATTTTTCTTTAAGGATTTGTTTTGTTGGGGTAGTAAAAGCTGACTGCCTGATCTGCTTATAGTTCCATGATGCTATAAGAATATTGTAAGTAATTGGAATGGGATAGATGCAGTGTAGGAAAATGGTAGCTTTATATCTGAATTGTTTAAATTTTTGACAATACTATTGAATAATTGCAAAAAACAAATACAAAATTGCAAAGCACAGGTCTGCTGGAGGTAAGGTCATGTAAATGGTTGTGTTGTGAATACATTTATAACATGAAATGATAATGAATCAAAGTGTGCTGCTACCCTATATTTTGTACTGACCACTTCAAAACTATTAGATAATATCTCATTATTCTGGTTGCTTATATTCTTAAGGGAAAATCTGACTTTCTAAAGTAGCATAAGTTAATTCACTGAGATCCACATAAATGTGATGTGTAACATGCCTTGAAATCATAAAGTAATAGGTCAAACATGGGGAAAGAATTGAGTCCCACAGCTCTTTATTTTTTTGGAATGTTCACTTGTCCTCTCTTAACAAGGTTTCAAAACTGAGCTCTGAAGCATGGCATAGAGAGCTGACAATTCTTGCAAGCCTGAAAATATCCCGATTCATCACCATTTCAATTTGTAGAAGGTATTTGGTCCATCTGTAATACAAGGAATAATATGTGTTGTTATTTGTAGGTAAACTTGTGTGTGTTTTAGATAGCAGCATGTGGTTTACAGTATGTAATTACAGTGAAACCTCGAAATAACGGACTAAGTCGGGCGAGGGGATGTCCGTTAAAACCGAAAGTCCGTTATTTAATAATTTTTTAAAATTATGAAATAACGGACTTTCGGGTGACAACAGACACCCCCTCGCCCGAATTAGTCCTTTATATGGAGCCGTGAGTTGGCCCACCCCGCCCCCTCCCCCCGCCCGGCTCCCCGCTGCGGGGAGCCGGGCGGGGGGGGGGGGGTTGACAGCTCCCGCCTGGCTTCCCGCTGCGGGGAGCCGGGCGGGAGCTCTCAAAACCCCACC
Source organism: Sternotherus odoratus (assembly GCA_032164245.1). Classification (NCBI taxonomy): domain Eukaryota; kingdom Metazoa; phylum Chordata; order Testudines; family Kinosternidae; genus Sternotherus; species Sternotherus odoratus. The sequence continues at coordinate 113,345,662 of JAVMKO010000002.1, forward strand.
GTCCGTCCATCTCCCTGCTACGAGGAGCCGGGCGGCGGGGTTGACAGCTCCCGCTCGGCTCCCCCCAGCGTGAAGCCCGGCGGGAGCTGTCAACCCCCCCGCCCTGCTTCCCGCTGGGGGGAGCCAAGTGGGGGCTCTCAAATGCCCCCCCACCCGGCTCCCCGCTGCGAGGAGCCGGGTGGGGGGGTTGACAGCTCCCGCTCGGCTCCCCCCAGCGGGAAGCCCGGCGGGAGCTGTCAACCCCCCCGCCCGGCTTCCCGCTGCGGGGAGCCGGGCGGGAGCTCTCAAACGCACGCCCCCCCGCCCGGCTCCCCGTTGCGGGGAGCCGGGCGGGGGGGCGGGGGGGTTTGACAGCTCCCGCAGGGGTCCCTGCTGCGGGGAGCCGGGCGGGAGCTGTCAACCCAGCCGGCTCCCTGGGGCGGGAGCCGGCAGCCCCCAATAACGGATTTCGGATGCATCGGAAATTTTGTCCGTTGCATCCGAAGTCCGTTAAATCGGGGTCCGTTAAATCGAGGGTTTACTGTACCTTGTTCTTGCTCTGAAAAAGAATCCACTTTATATTTTGTTACAATTACAGCTGGACAAACAATTCATTGCAAATAATATTTGCTGCCCAGCCCTATTGTTGTTTAGGACATTGTTCAGAAACCAACCCTGCTTTTCTTCAACTGTATTTATTATATATAACTATTCACAAAATAATTTGGATTCATAACTTTCAAGCCATGGGTTATTTGTGACCTATTTACTCAGAATATTCAGTGTTTGGTTTGTCACAGGGTATTTTTCTGCTTCTTGACTGAATGTCAGACCTCTTTTAAACAAGTGATTAGTGAATAATGGACTTTCAGTGGAGAATTTTTTTAAAAAAATACTATTTCGATTACCATTCATGAAACTTCTGGGATTTTTGAACATTTTCATGAATATGCAGCTGCTGTCTGAGTAATCCCAAATAATAAGATTGACCTCTCAGAACACAACTTCATCTCTGATTGGACTGCTGGCATGGTTGTCAATATGGATTGATTTCCATACACATTACTAATCTAGGAAATCTCATTAATACTACAGGGGACCAAATGTGGGGAAAAAGGAGCATTCTCAAGCTAATTTCAGTAATTACTCTTTATTAGTTCAAGTACACATACTGATGAACCAAAGGATAGCAGCTTGGACAGAAAAGCAAATGTGGACACCAGCCACTTAGGGAATGACCTGGTACGTTTGCTGTTCTGAATTCCCATGAAATAAGGCCTAGAATGAAACAGGATGTTTCGCATCTACAAGAATCTGTTGATAGGTTTTCCTGGAAATCTTTTGAACAGCACAAGTCCTAATAAAAAGAACATAATATCACCAAAATATGTAATCATGTAACATGGGACAGAGCAAAGGAGATGGAGAAAATGAGAAGAGAGAGTGAATACGAAAGACAAAGTATGAGAGGAAGGGATACACTCCTTCTCAAAGAAAGAAGCGGTATTTTCCACTCCATGTATGTGATGCAAATTGTGCATCCATGAAGAAGAATAACTGAGAAAATATTGACATACCTATTCTGTGGGACACTTAAAGGTTATCCACTCATTTTCTTAACAGGTCAGTTTTCATTGCATTACCTTTTCCTTTGGGATTTCTACTGAACTACAACTTTTCAAAAAGAGAATTTGAAGTATAACATTGTTGTATAGTGGCAACCTGGCTCTAAAATTGGTCCTTTCTTGCTCTATGTGGGCAGTTAAACAGGTCACTGATTCCTTTTTTAGATGTATGTGGAGACAAGAGCTTTGGTACACTTTGTACTAACCATAACCCTGGAATTTGAAAATGACTTAATATTTTGCCACTCAGTAAACTTTGATGTTTTTATTTTGGTGCTTGCATAAACAACCTTTCCTGATATGCCCTCATTGTTCTCAGAAGAAGTTTTAATTTTTAATAACACATTTTTTTAATTTGGAATTTGTCCAAAGTGGAATGTTGCCATTTTTGAATGTAACACATTATTTTATAGAACAATATTTTTCCATCCATTAAAAGATGAATCCTTCCAGACAAAGCCCTGGCCACAATAATGCATGAATTTCTGACTTCCAAACCGGAATGCTGCAACTCATTACATCTGGGAATGAAGCCACATGACCTGAAAAAGCTCCAAACAATACAAAACAGAGCAACCCATCTACTAAGAACATGAGTCATCATTGAAGGCACATAACCCCTCTGCTCCAAAGATTCTAATTCAAGGTTTTTATCCTGATAGTCAAAGATCTTTCAGGGGCTAGCACTGCCAGCTACCTGAGAAATCACCTCAGTCTGTACAACCATGACCTCCCCCAATGCTTGTGTTTCACTGGAACAATTAAGCTGTGGATCAGTAGGGTGCAGGAGACAGTAGGTTGCTCACAAGTGCAAGAGATGGAACTTCTGCTGGAGCTAGACCTAGACTACAGGACTCATTCATGCAAGAAATCAGAAAGACCCCACATCACACTAAGTATAGATCTAAATCCAAAATGCATATCTTTGACTTGGGTTTCACTCAAAGTATTACACATCACCTTAATTATTAACTAATTTTATCTGCTGGGATTGGGAAGGAAGTGAGGTAATTAAACTTGGCTAAAATAGACAGCAGTCAATAGCAACAAAGGCATATATTTTATTATATATTAAAGACCATACTCTGTCTTAATTTAAACCCTATGCAAAGCCTTTCATGCTACGGGGATTGTATGACGTATAAAAGAGAGGGTCTGGGGCATAATCCTGCAAATATTTCTTACCGAGCTTCATGTTGACTATTATGAACAGTCTGATGAAAGCCATTGGGACTAATTACAGCACTCAGCAGTATATTTACTAACAAGTGTTGTAAAATCAGGCCTCTGCCTCTTACGCATGCAGGTGTAAATCAGGAGTGACTCCACTAAAGTCTATTCAGTTACACTGGTGAAAGCCAATGCAAAATGAAAATTGAGCCCTAGGAGTCTCAGTGATTTCAGTGGGGGGAGGGGGGGGACACTGGGCCTTACATCCTTACATGTTATAGCAGGTTTTCACCAAATTTGCTTCCTTCAAATGATCTGAGAGTTTCTCTCATGCCCCTGATTCCTATCATCATCTAATCACCCACAATTTCTCTGAGTTTTCAATTCTGATTATCCATCCACATGTCTGTGTCAGTATTAGCAGCATACAGTTGGATTTCATGTTCACTACCCCCTTCATTTCAAAGAGAGGTTGCCTCACTCCCCCATGACACTACTATACACAGAGAACCTCCAAATGGCTGTCCTTTACTTTTGATGTTTTAAGTAAACCGAGACAAGAAACAGTTGCTAAAGCTTCTTAGGCTTTATTTTTCAGGAAGTGTCATCAAATTATTGTGTTAAGATTTATTAAATAAAAGGACATTGCAACAGAGTGTGTTGCCATTAGACAAACTGTTCAGAAACCTAAGCTTCTTTGAATTTCAAAACATCACAACTGTGTCCAGGCTGAATGGACATTTCTGGAATTCTGTTCAGGCGCTCAGACATATCAATGTTTTGTTTTGTTTTCATTGTGACTTTTTTATATTTGCTCTTTACTTTTCTGGCCATTGAATTCATTTGCATAATTGCAATTATTATGAAACAGGGCAATGCAGTGCTTTGATGGCTACAAAATGTCATTGAATTGAAATAAGGATGATTTGAAAAGGTCAGAGATAGGACTCTGCAAAAGTTGAACACATCTTAATATTATCAGTGTGTTTGCATTCTACTGTAATGAACTAAAATCATATGATTTGTATAATAGGGAGACCTCTTGATAACCAGGCTTTGAGGATTTTTGAAGCATATTGGATTTAAATGTATTTACTACAGATCAAATAAAAATTGAATATTCAACTTAATTTTTCAGGCAATTGGCATTGGTGTAAGTAGAAAATAATGCAATAAGTGCATGAAAAATTAATTACTTGAAAAAATAGATAAGGTTAATTTTCTCCTTTACTCTTTTATTTATAATGTCTACTGGGACTGCCTTGTTTTCTAGTCTAAAGAGGAAATGATTTCCTTTTTGAATTGCACACTCATTGCATGCATATTTAGAAAAGAAAGAAAAGATAGTAGTAATATATAAGAAAGTGGAGTTTGCTATCTATGCATAAAGTATGACCACAGTCTCCACAGACAAATACATCATTACTTAGATGAAGAGCCAATGGCATCTCAGGGTTTCTTTCTTTGCACTATTATTCAAGCTATGGGACATTATTTTAGATTCTTGTCTGCATTGTAACAAATATACATCCTGCTTGAACAATAAATAGGTGACAAGTTTATCCACAAAGCACAGCTAAATTATGTTTATCGCAGGATCTTGAAATTCCTGTTGGTACTGGGGTTTATAGTATTAGAATAGACTGACTTTCACCAACTTGGTTCACTTACAATTGTTTACAATAATTAATCTTAAACAGGGGGTTTTGTTTTTGTTTTTTTGGTGATGGTGTTTCATGAAGTATCTATACTTGGATCTGTTTAATTTTATCATGAAATATTTAAAATTACTTGTATAATATGATAGTAATAGATATTAGCAATGCATTTTTGTTACTGTTTTAGAATCAAATTGTAAATTGCAGGCTATCAATTGAAGATGGCTATAAAGCAGAACTTTTAAAAGTCTATTTCCCTCTCATTTTCCCCTGCAAAAGGTTTAATCTTAAAATTTGCTAACAGAAGTCTAATATTGACCATTTAAACTTGAATTGACATAGAACTCTTAGAGGAGTATTTTCATATCATATATACATCACCGTAAACTCAGAAGAGGATATTCTCTTTGTGGGCCTGATCCAAAGCTCACTGGTTAATTGGACTTTTTACGTTGACTTAAAGAACTTTAGATGAAGCCCAAAAGAGCAGCCTAACTAACTGTTTCAATAAAGAACACCTCCAAGTGAAATTATAGACCCCTGCAGTTCAAGTAAGAGACATGCCAAAAGACAGCAGACAGGGGAGTGTGAGTTAAGTTTGTGGCTGGAATACCAGGAGTCTCCTGGAGACTACTAAAATAATGCAACCTTAGCTGTCCCGACTCTACACCTGTTCTGGATGTACCATGTGTTGGCCTCTACAGCGCCTTCAGGAGAAGAGGAGCTCCAGAATTTTTCAGTGCTGCAAACTTCTTCTACAGACTTTCTGCCACCAATTTCTCTGATCTTAGCAGAAGTTGGTGAGTCTCACCCCCCAAAACAAGTTCTAAATTTGATTTGGCTAAGACCTCAATAGTTTGGAAGCTTATCCAAACCTTCTGTAGTCTCCCTTCTGTCTCCCAGTCCTTTTCTTTGCCTCCCACCCTTCTTATTCCATTATTTTAATGCAACACATCTCAATTCCAAAACCAGAGTTCATTTCAGAAGCCATTTTAGGTTACTGAGTGATAAGAGAATACATGGCGAATAACATCTGTTTCAAAACACGAACATTTAAATCAAGGAAATGAATTGTTAAAGTAATCAGACACCTTACACTCTCCTGGTAAACAAATTCTTAAAGTCTGAGGAAGTTCATATGTATTTGTAAAAGAGTACTGGTGTGTAAGCACAGGCATGGCCAGCATGTCTGTTACAGTGGCAAAGTCATTTAAGACCAACAATTGCTGGGAGTTGTAGTCTCCAATTAGGGCAAATAGAGAGGGGTTAGTTTGCTAAGTGTCAGGTGTCTCCTAGGGGAGACTGTATAAGAAATGATTGTGGCTCCATTTGAGGAAGATGGTGAGATCCTGAAGGAAGTCCCTCCAGGGGGATTTTAGGGAAGTATAGATCCTCTGCTCTCATGGCTAGCTAACTCTGAGACAGCCTCTGGGGATTATTGCCTGGTATTTTTCAGTTGATTTTCCTTTGTGACAAGTTTGAGAATAATAAAATAAACCCTGAGGGAAAAGGCTTTAGAATAATGCCTGGAGCTTTATTTCATTTTCCTGGTTGGTGAAACTTCCTACCAGCTTACAGTATTATATATGGTGCTCAGAAACTGCAGTGCTAAATGAGATATAAGATTTAGATAAACATAACATCCTAAACTCTGACACAAAATAAATACGGTTTTATCCATCTGTAATGTCAAAGTATGAACTGCACACAAAACCTTTCAAAATTAAACTTTAAAAGTATGTATAGACACAGTACTCACAGATCTTGATCTGCCTCAAATGCAAGAAGACCACATATAGACAGACATAAATGTACCTTCAGAATATTATTCACTTTTCCTAAAATGCCACCTATACAACATTGCTCTCAGGCACCAACAGTTGTTAAGGTCAGACGGGACCAAAATATTATCTAGTCTGACCCCCTGTATATCACTGGCCACTAAACACCACCCAGCACCAATAAACCAACGCAACAACCAGAATTAGACCAAAGTACTACAACCCACATGAGACTAGACTATTATGTTGCACAAGCAGAGAACAGGAGGAACTGAGGTGTATCAATGCCAAAGGCCCCTGAAATGACAGGGAATTCATTGAGACATGCCCAGATAAACAATCCAATAAATAAACTAACAAAATGTTGGTATTGTTGGTTAATAAATTAACTCAGAATCCTTTGTAATTTTAACAATTTATGGAAGATTATTCTGTGTACAACCTCCCGTCCCATGCATAGTATTATTTCATCCATATGGCAACTAGAGCTAATGCTCATATGAAACACTAATAGTAGGAAATTGTTCTGAAAGTTTCTCATTTTGGTTTGTTTGACTTTGAGGTCTTGGGTTATTTTCACCCTGAATCTCTATTTCACCTCTGAGAGTATGGTTGTGAACCCACCCAGATTGAAAACAAAGTAAATATGTCTTTGAACTCCTTATGCAATGAAAGAGCAATATTTTGCAATGCTTCATTTACAATAGTACCATAAAATAGTATTTTAAACAAATATTCTTTACACTTCAAAGGGAATTAAGGGCACTCTTATAATTTGTCAATACAATAGTAGCTGTATTCTAGGGAGATAAAAAAATATAAGCAGAAGCCAAAATATTTCATAATAAATCTACATCTAAAAAGAATAACCTTTTTGGGAACACACACATAATTCCCACTGTTTATAGACAGACGTTTTGAAAAGTTAATTGGATGGACTCTTGAGCTTCAAACAATTTTTTTCTAATGCCTGTAATTCTGGGGGAGCAAGCACTGGAGCTCTCAAAGCCTCTGACTGGTGTTGCATAGAGCATATATAGTATTGCATTTAACAGCTGTTGTGAGACATGGTCAGGAATCATTACCAACAGCAGTTTATTGATCCATTGAAATAATGTTAAAACTACCCTATTTAAATACCATACTGGAAGTCCCTCTGGAATCCAGTGGGCACATACATTTCATAAGGAAAACAAATAAGTCAGTAGAGAGCAAATGCAGGTTATGCTTCTTTCAAGTGTGTTATATCAATGATGAAGACATTAGAAAAAGAATTTGAAGCGAACTCATCTGAAGAGAAACTGATTATGTATTTGGCTACCCATTCATAGTCTTCTCCTCTCTTGGTGTTTACACCTCCAGATCAGCTGCTAGAAGAGGACCTCATCCTCCCTGATTGAACTAACCTTATTATCTCTTGCCTGCCTAAATATTTATACCTGCCTCTGAATACTTCCACTGCACGCATCCAACAAAGTGGGTATTAGCCCATGAAGGCTAATACATGTTAGTCTTTAAGGTGTCACAGGACTCTTGGTCTATGATGGTTAGTTAAACTCCAATTTCTAACTGTTTTAAAAGGGGCAAAATCAAATTTCTTTGGAATTAGAATATTTTTTCCAGCTGCATGTGCAGTGAACTTGCCTGTTAACTAGACAAGTGCTCTCAAGAGTGAATAGCCCTTCAAATGCGTAAGAGCTTCTTGACAGCTCTCAATCCTGCATTTTTTCTCATGATTCTTGAGTAACTTGTCATTTTCCTGACTCTTGGCAGCTACATGCTCATAGACTCATCAGCAAGTCTTTGGCATCCCATTTCTCCAGGCCCCTCTCAATAACTACTCCTCCACTTGACAGTCACTGCTGATTTCGTCTTGGCCGATTTTATAATATTGACTCTCATTGCTTTCTCCAGAACTGTTCCCTTTTGTTCAGAACCCTACCTCATATCCAATCACTACCTGCCCTTTTGCCTAATTTTAACAATAAATTTGGTGCTGACACAAAATGATTTTACACTGTCGGCATTTTCTATGCTCACCAATATGATGGTGACACATGAGCCTTAAAGGGACACTGAAGAATGTGTCTACTTGTAAGACCAAGTATGAATTATGCAGAGTCCTTTTGTTATTTGACTTCCTGAGCTAGTAACAAGAAAAAGATATAATTCTAAGCTACTATGTTAGTTAGTTAGTTAGAAAAGTAGATAGGAAAATATAATACACCTAAATACATACAGAATTAAATTAGATAAGTAAACTGTAGTGTCAATATGAATAACTCAATATTTGTACATTGCTTTTTTTAAAAGCTCTATGATTAAAAACAGATAATGGAATATACTAAACTAGTAAATCCTTACAAAATCTAGATTGTGATTAAAATGCATTAATCTTTACAAGCAGATGCTAAACTGAAAAACCTGCTGTTGCAGGGTACCCTAGGGAGTCTCATAGACTCACACACAGTGGCTAGATGAAATAAGTGGTGAATTTATTGAAGGTCTCGGTCCACTGGCGCTGGGGGCCCCAGTCAGCGCGACCGCGGAAGGGGCCTGGCACACTGAAGCAATGCTCAGGGAAGAAGCCCACGGGGGAAACACAAACGTGGGCTTAAATACACTTATGCATTTACATCTCATACATAAACATATCTCATGAATAGCCAGCAGGCAAGCAGGCAAGCACCTGTGGATTACACGCTGTCCAGCACTTATTGGTTACACGCTGTTCTGCTTTATTTTGCATTGCGTCTAGTTTCACACACACTCATTCTCACACAGACGGGGTAAACAGCTCACACAGCTGAGAAGCTGTTCTCAGACACACACACATGAGATAACAGGAACACAAGGCTATTCTCATACTGATAACCTTAATTACACGTCACTCTGGAGGCGACTTAGAAGCGTAACTGTGCCCCCTAACGGTTGCTGTCACATTAATCTTCTACTCACTACACCTGCTTTCTCAAATACACTATACATGGGAAAGCATGTTCTCTAATAATAGTACATTTCTCATCACACTGAAGGTAACTTTTTGAATGTTCAGACTCCCTGCTGCTAAACCTGATTTCCAATGCAATTTGAAACATAGTTACCTATGATTCACATAAACTTCAGTGCTACCCAAAGTATATGGCAAGCATATATTTGCATGATTATTTAGATTGTCGCTTTTGGTCCCCAAAACCTTCCATTATGTTGAATTGCACAATATCACACTGGCATGGTGTGCAGCATCAAATTTTCAAACTGCAAAATGGCTATGGGAATAATTTACTTCTCCTGTGCAACATGTAACTGAAGGACAAAATGATCTTTTCTGATATCCAATATTCGCACACACACACACTCACTGTCTTTCTGGGTTTTGCACAGCCCTATAAGAACAGTTACAAGTGCAAAAAAAGCTTAGGTTTTTAGTAGGAAAGGAAGATCTTTCAATGGACATTCTGGAACTGTTCAATGTGAAGCCGTGTGACAGTGTGTTTTTAAATCATACTAATAATATCTGGTTAGTTTAACGTGCTTTTGAATTGCATTTCAAACTATTCAAAATGTTATAAAGCTTTGGCAAGATTGTAATTATTAAGATCTCCAAGAGTAATGAAAAGGTTCATTTAAATTACTCTGCTTCTAACTAGCCATATCAAAGTAAATTGTCTCCCAAATTAATATTTAATATTTCTTTTTAGGAATTTAGGGGAAGATTTTATATATAAGTATTCATCGACACTCCCTAATAATCCTCAGTCAAATAGATGGGGAAAGCAATTTAAATCCAATAAAGTTTTCTTCTAAATCCTCCAAATAATAAGTACAGGTTTTGCCTGAATTAGTATGGAACCCTGAAAATATTCCATTTATCTGACAAAACAGTAAGGAATTAAGAATGCAAATTAAAGGGTTAGCAATGCATACTAGCATATCTGATTGCTTACCTCAAAATAGATCTTTCGTTCATATTTGGCAGGTCCTCTACAAAGTAAACAACTGATAAAAGTGAAAAATCTGTGTGAAGGAGGATTATAGAAACACCAATAGTCACAGGATTAATCCAAAAGGAGATCTTTTTATTTTCATAACTGAAAAATGACTGAGACCAAACAGAAAATTTCAGGCGACAATAATTGGTTTGAGAGAGTTTCTCAAAGTTATCCTTCAGCAACAGTAGTCAACTAATGAAATAGTTTCTTTAAAACAAGAATATTTAATATACCACAATAACATTTATATAATCCAGTTCCCCACTATGCGGAGTAATATTGATTCATTAAGTCTTCTCTAATTTATAATTAATAGTCTTTCAGTCTTCAGGGCCCATCCTGTATGGTCACAAAGATTTTCCTCTCTCATCATCCATTAGGACTTGTGTAGATTAGGATTTGAAGGGGTAATAGCACAAGGGGTAGGCACAAGGGGTAGGTAACTTTTCAAACGTGGTGTGTCAAGTCTTCATTTCTTCACTCTAATTTAAGGTTTCGCGTGCCAGTAATACATTTTAAAATTTTTAGATGGTCTCTTTCTATGTCTTTAAACTATTCTTGTATATAAAGTAAAAAAGGTTTTAAAAATGTTTCAGAAGCTCATTTAAAATTAAAATTTTAAATTAAATGAAAATGCAGAACCCCCCAGACCAGTGGCCAGGAGATAGGCAGTGTGAGTACCACTGAAAAATCAGTTCACATGCCGCCTTAGGCACCCATGCCATAGTTTGCCTACCCCTGAGCTAGCACATATTAATAGCCTTGTCATAAGTGTAAAGTGCTGGAGAAGGTTATCCTGTGTGTATGGGGTTAATGTTACCTGTTAGGACCAGAAGACATTGTGACGGGCAATCACTAGGAAGCGCAGTTACGCTTCTAAGTCAACTCCAGGAGAGTGCATAATGATGGTATTATCTGAGAATGACCTTGCTGTTATCTGTGTGTTTGGGAACCAGTTCCCAGCTGCATGAGTGTTTACCCCGTCTGTGTGAGAATGAATGCGTGGGAAACCAAATGGGGAAACTAAGGCAGGACTGCGTAACCAACAAGTGTTAACCAATCAGTTTGTTGCTTAATGAGATGAGTATGTATGAGATGCAAATGAGCATGGGTATATCTGTGCTGACACAGCTCTTTGGGTTGGGCTTCCTCTTTGGGCACTCTGAACACCGCCTGAGTGTGTCAGTCATCTTGTATTGAGGCCGTGCTGGTAGATAAGCCCCCCAGCATGAAATGCCGCTCCCTTCAATAAACTCACCACTTTCCAACTAGCCACCTGTGTGAGGCCTCGTCTCTTCCAGCAACGAGATAAGCCCCCTGCAACATTACCTGAGAACAAGTGACGTAAGAGCTTCCCTGCCACGAGGCAGGGAGGGCGTTAGTTTTTAGTTTCTGTTGGGCTTGCCATGCCAGCATGGGCAAGGGTCCCAGAGCTTGTCTCTAGCTCTGGAGATGACTCTACTTTCCTTCTTATATTCCTAATTAGCTGACTTTAAGTAATATTTTGATTTCCATAAAGTCTGTGCCTATTTAGGGTGTCTCTATCCTTTTCAGAGGGGGAGTTAGAGAACTCTAGATTGTGAAGTGTACTGTATCCCTGTTCTATTCTCTTTTCTTTATTAAATCTTCTTAGTTATAAAAGTGTTTGGTTTATTTCCCTTAAGGTTTTCTCTGCTTCCAGACTGGGAAGACAGAGAGGAAGGGGAGTAGGTATAAGGATCAGCTCAGTGCATGAGCTGAAGAGCGGAGTCTGTCTCTCTCTACCTTCGGGTGGGAAGGGTGAAGGGGGAGGGGAAACAGCCTCTGAGTGCCTGGCTCTCAGGGAGGGAGACAGAGTTAGGGGGGAGTCTGGGTACCCCACTCCAGGGCCTTGGAGATTTACTCAGATGGTGGCAGCTGGATTCCCCAAGTTCCAAACTGGTGGAGTGTGGGATCTGGGAGTGGGGGTGGTTAGAGAATTAACTTAAGCTGAAAAGCAGCTAAAGTTAGTTGGTCTGGCATACAAGGAATTGAAGGGGTGATAACACAAGGGGTAGGCACAAGGGGTAGGCAAAACACAACACTCACTTAAGTCCCTGAACTAACTCTGAAGTACAAACGTAAGAGCTAAGAGTTTGCATCATAGAAAACCCCGACTCTTCCTCTTTCCAGCCATGCATTGATAAAAGAAATTGCAAGGCAGGCCTCCTTACCCCAAACTTTCATTGGAGAAAGCCTGCTCTAGATTTCATTCCAGGTCCACCTTCCAGGTATTGCAAAATCTCTCAAAGGCATCCTTGATGGACTTCCCTCTTTATGAGACTAGACTTCTCCAGTTGGTAACATTTTCAAAAAGGGGAGACATGACCTACCCTTATCTCAGGTCTCTGCGTTTGGGGCCATATAAATGGGCAAAATAAATCCAGTTTGTTAAAAGTCATGGTCATTTCTTCTCTCATTCCCATTGGCACCTTGAAATAAAAATGAAAACCAACAAGATATTAACTGTAATGATTGTTTCTGAAACTGAAATAAGGGCCTGACCTTGAGCAATGATTAACATACAAAACTGCTTGAGCTGGATGAGAAGTGTAGATACTCAGCACCTTTGGAAACCAGAATACTTTTTATCTAGGTACCTAAATATGGATTTAGCTGCCTAACCGTAGGGATCAAAGTTTGAATATTTTGGACTTTCTAGTTAATTTATTCATCTAGTATAATTTTATTAAAAATATTCAAAATTTGATATTTTTGCAAGCTGTCTGTAAGTCAAGGAAGCAATTTATCCATAAAGTACTATTACAAATTTGTATGCAAGAGACAGCATTTCTTTACCATCAAATCTGAGAGGCAGGCTACTTTTAGAATCTGTTTCTGAGGAGTTTAAATAACTAGAGAAAAGTAATTTGGTCAGCACTTTGCACATTGTACTGTATGCATATAAAATAATATATTTCTTTACATAGTAAATAAACTGCATAGCTATAAAGCATTTGGCCATATAGGCAAAGCCCATTGTAAAAAAATAAAATAAAATGGGCCTTGGGAGGCTCCCAATCTCTTGATTTAAATGAATGAAATGATTCAGGATGGAATGTTTTCTGTCCAGTCTGGCTTTGATTTCGGTGAGGGATTCCCCCCCCCCCCCATTTTAACTCAGTCTTGACATGGGAAAACAAAGTGTTTGCTTGCCTGTGATTTAGAAAATGCAGCTTCAGCACATCCCTTTATATAAATATTAAAGTTGCTAGACAATTAAATAGTATACACATGAAATGTACTGTCCTTATAAACAAAAACCACTTGCTTACATTTATGGTGGTATGGGATTACCCAAAATACCATGCTTTATCTTTCAGGGTAAATTAAGGTTTCTATCTTGACCTAGAGATGTGCACCAATCTCCCATTGGCATCAGTGGGAATTCCACATGTAGTAGTACTGTATAAACATTGGGAAATGAAAAAACCTTTGTTCTGGAGGAAAACATCAAGAATGAAATTAACTGTGTAGAGGGTCAATACAAAGCCTAAGCATATGTGAAGTCCCTTGTATGCCTTATTTCTAAGGGACTAAGTACGACTTCAGTGATGCACATCTTTTGCTGGCCCTCAGCACAGGGATGAATTTTATTGCAATTGCATAGTACAGAAAGGGTAAATACCATATCAAATGCCAACTTTTAGGAATATTGGCCCAAATGTACCAGGGTACCTTAATGTGCCTAGGTAGTTTGCAAAATAGAGCTCACTGTTATTGGCACTTTTGTTCCCAATGATTTTTTCTCTGTCAGCATTAGAATGGGTCAAACAATCTTTGGAGAATAACAGTTATGAATTGAGCTAATTTTTCTGTCACAAATTGTTCCTGATGTTCTTCTAATGCATTTCCTTTGCATAAGTTTTTGTCAAAAAGTTAAATGAACAATTTTCAGCCTATGTGTTGTTTGTGTGCTATCAACTCTGACCGCTTCTGTCATAACATAAAAGTAGCCTAGAATTCCTCCTTACCTGTAGGGGGTTAAGAAGCTAAGATAAGGTTGGCACCTGACCAAAAGGACTGATGGAGACAGAAGATACTTTCAAATTTGGGGGAGGGAAAAGTTTTGTTCTTTGTACCTTTAAATGTTGTTTGCTCTGGGGATATCAGAGGAATCAGACAGCATTTCTTCCCTCCACCTAATTCTACATCAGTCTCTAAATATCACAGAAATAATAAGTAATAACCAGGCAAGGCGTGTTAGCTTATATTTGTTTCTCACTTGTGAATTTCTCTTACTAGAGGGAGATATCCCTGTGTTTTCTTTGTAACTTTGAAACTAATCTAGAGGGGATTCCTCTGTGTTGCTTTTGAATCTTTTGTGACTCTGAACAAGTACTTCCATCCCGATTTTATAGAGGTAACCTTTTTTCCCTCTTTTCTTTAATTAAAATTCTTCTTTTAAGAATCTGACTGTTTTTTCCATTGTTTTAGATCCAGGGTTTTGGATCGGGCTCACCTACAGGACTGATGAGGGATTTATCTCAAGACTTTCCCAGGAAGGGGGTGTAGGCTTGGGGGAATATTTTGGGGGAATTAAGAACTCCAAGTGGTTCTTCTCTGATTCTTTGTTTTACACTTGGTGGTGGTAGCCTATCACCCAGGTGGAAGGTGCCTTGGGGAAGTTTTAACCTAAACTGGTAAAATAAGCTTAGGGGGTCTTTCGTGCGGGTCCCCACATCTGTAGCCTAGAGTTCAGAGTGGGGAGGGAACCCTGACAGCTGCATATTCACTGTTTGCTATTCACTTGCGATTAGTCACAAAAAGCATGTTTCTGTTCCCTGCTGGGATAATTTGGAAGTAATGAATGTTATGACCATGACAAATAATAGTAACTGAACTGTGTGCTTTTATTTGTGAACATATTTCCAACTTGTGTTGGGGGTTTTAGAATTCACTGTGTACACCTTTTTGTGAGACTCCTTGACAGGGACCAGGCAGAGATTTCCGCTCTTGACATAGTATTTTCCATTTTAGGAGATATTCAGACACTTCATTTGGGGGTGCTACTGTCCAGTTTCTCTTCTTTGAACTTCTCCAGGTACTAGAGGATCATTCCTCAAGTTTAATTTTTTTTAATACTGTTTTCAGAGGAGGTTAATCTCAAAGTAAGATGGAGACGATACAAAAAAAATCTGCCATTTTCATGCATTCAGATGCTGAGCTTCACTTCCAACAACATGAACTGTCTCTGGGTTGTCATGCTGGCTTCCTATCTGGTTACTTTTTATTATAATGATGGCACTTTCTCTCCGCCCCCTCTTTAATTTAGTGTTCTTTATCATTATTTTTTTTTAAAAAAATTATTACACTGCAGTTTTCCTTGAAGGCAAAGGTACACTTAATGGACCAGCCTTCCACATTTACAATTCCATTGTCAATCTTAAATTGAACAAAACCCGGCACTTTGACAATGTATCTTCAAGACAGAAAATATGTCTTCTGCTAAATTGGTAAAGTAGTATGAAGTTTTGCAAGATTATGTAGGGCCCTGGTCCTTCAACAACTCACATGCATTCTTTATATCAAGCAGGTGACTCTTCTCATTGAGTTAAACACAGAACAAAAGATGGTCTCTGACCCAGATTGCTTACAAACTACCTCTTAAAAGAAAGGGAACTTTGATGGAGAGAAAGAGGTAAAGAATGAAGCAGAAATAACTACATTTATCCTTGCTATAACTCCTTTGACATCACTGAAAATAATTAGTTGCTCTCAAAGCATGTCAAACTGATGACATTATTGGTGTCAATAAAATGTTGTGTCATTTTTTATAGCACATTGTTCTCTTCTGGTAAGAAAAATGCTTTTGTGTGAAACAGAGTGCCAAGTATCTGAGATGTACACACTTGCTAGGGTAAAATATACAGCCTCCATAAAACCACTGAATGTTAGAAATTATGATTGCAGAAGTATCAGATGTCAAATGGGAAATGAAACCTGATTTGCCATCACTTTTAGATAAGATAGCAGATACTTTCAATCATCAGTTCTGTTTTTAGAAGGGAAAGGAATATTTCAGTCAGATTTGCAAATAAAAAAAATCAGGAAGCTTATTTACCAGCGTGACTACCAGGATTAGAACTTTAAGATGAGAAATGCAAACAGAAGCTTACTTTAGCCAGGTGAAGTGTATAGATAGATAGAGGACATTGGGTCAGGCCCATAGAGTCAAGGGGAGTCTTTTTTTGTTGGAGACAGTGGGCTCTTAAGTATACTGATGCGTCCTATACAGTTTTGTTTGAAATATTAGTTTGCCTCCATTATTGCAAAAAAATAATAATCTAAGAATGTAACAAAACTCCCTAGTTTGTGCCCAGGCTCAAATGATGAAAAAGAAAAGTCATCTATTGGCAGAGTCATATCAGCCATTGCTGTGTTTCTTAGCCTGTGGAATCATGCCTGGTAGGAGAGCCACAGGGGCATACTAGGTACAGCACAGTCACTGCAACCTGTATCTCTCTTGCGTTGACAGGGAATTACCTCAATGGACCTAAAGTGATGGCAAAAGAGAATAGGAAATACAGTGGCAGGATGGAGGAAAACAGATTGGAGCAAGTAGACAGAGGAAACCAGCAGAAGTAAAGTAGGGCATACAAACGTTTTCTGGTTCTATTGATATTAACATTCCTCATTTTAAGTACAAAGAATAACACTGGAACCATTAAGATATTTAAAATTGAAATGAAATTAACTTTTTACTGTAATTACCATACAACTGGGGAATAGTGGGCAGAATGGTAAAAGAGAGTATATCTAAGTGTGTCTAAAAATAATGCTTATTGTTCTGGATGGCTTGTACCTTAAAAGATTTAATATAAACCTGTTTCTCCCAGCGTCAGTTTACCCCCCAATAGCAAGGCCAAAAACATAGCTCTAAGCCCCACAGTGCCCTTCCACCATTAGTGCCCCCACCTTGGTTTACTTTACAGTTCTCCTCTCTTCACCCAAATTTACTTGGTGTAAACAGGTGGAAACCTGTGGTCTCTGTGTCTCTTCACCTACCAAGAGATTAGTTAGACCTACATTTACTCTAGTAGTTACTTAGATAAAGATTAGTCAAAGCATTGTGGTCTCTGCCCACCCCAACAACCTTCCTGTACAAGGGATAGACTCCCCTGTAAACAGGCCTAAAATGGCTGAAGGCAAGTTTCTAGAATGCAAGACTTGTTTGTCCTATGATACAGCAATGCCATTAACAGCCCCCCTAGGTGCTTTTTATGCTTAGGAGAGGAATGTGTGCCCAAGCACTGTTTGGTGTGCAGGATGTTTTAAGGAACACTCTGAAAGCTAGAAAAGGCAGACTGAAGCTGCACCTTCTGGAAACCTCTATGCAAGCATCTTCATGTCCTGGCAAGTGAGCAGGGACACTGCCTCCTCCTTGCCAGTCTCACTCAAGTAGTGCTCTGGTGAGCTGTGATATCACCCTGAGCTCACAGGCCACTCGGAAGTCCCTCTCATATACCACTCGATCAATCTCCCTTCCCAGTCAGGAGACAAAAAAACACATTTTCTAAGGCTCCAACACACAAGAGTCTCAAAGCTGAGACTCACCTGAGCAGTGAGGCAAAATCAGCACCAACAGTCGCTTCATGCTGCCTCCAGTACTGCTCAACTGACAGAATCTCCTTCAGCACCTCATGCACCAGTACTGGATGGCTCTGTACTGATAACAGAGACACTAAGTAAACCTGCTCCATCTCATGGACACTGATCACTGCAACACTGGAGGACACATTTGATACCAATGGAATCATTGGTACAAAGGCAATTTTTGGCACCAGCTGGCCTAACCAGGAGGGTCAGCTCTGGCATCTCTAATCCTGGACATAAAGTCGACCATTCTTGCTGGAATATGACCTATCCCCACTATGACTAGCCCAGCTGGAAATAGAAGAAATGGATCCCTAAGTGGCACTTATAAATCTTTTATATCTAGAAGCTGGTACTCTCCTATGTTCTTCCTGGCCCCTTAGGTTACATTAGGAAACCAAGTTTCAGAGGGAGACAAACACCTACAGGATCTCTATCAAGCATTCTCAAAACTACGCTATCCACCTACAGAAGTGAAGAAACAGAGTAACAGAACCATTAGAAACCAAGTTTCTCAGTAATCTCCAGGTCAAGATCACCTTGACCAAAGCAACTGATCCACCTGCTCCAGCACTGCTTCTGGTTCAGTAACAGCTGTTGCAGGAGGGACAAGATTTCCATGGAAATTGCCTCTTCTCTGACCACAACACCCATTAGTTGTTTCTTCCTCATTCCTGTACAAGGCAACTAATCCTCTTTTCACAGCCTTCTCAGACAAACTAAAAGTAGTTCAGGATATGATGAGGTTCGTGAATACTGTAAAAATCCCTCTGGACATAAATTAAGAAAAGCAGAATAAATTAGTGGACATTTGCCAACCCCCAATTTGCTTTATTGCCACATTGTCCTTGAAGGGTGAAACCAAAGCTCCCACAGTCAGGTGGGACTCTAGTCTAGAGGGAGAGGAAAAATGTGTCTGAGCTTTCGGGGGCTTAGGAGAGCAGTGGCATTGGTTCTGGAGTCTGGACTGGAGGGATCTCACTGCCCAACAAGGGTGTCAGACATGGGGTCCGCACCTGGGAGTATGCCTGAGAGACCCAAAACTAAGAATAGGGATCAGTCACTGCCAAGACACAGAGTTTAGCAACACATGGGGCTTGGCTCCAATCACAATTCACTGGTGTCAGTTCAGAGAGCTGGATTGGACATTATTATAAACATATATAACAACATCAATCATTTCTTCTCCTCCAAGTGATAAAAAGCATGTCCTATTCCTCTAAGAAAAGCTATATACAAGCTAATAATAATAAATAATTCATTTTTGAAAGCTTGGAGATGAACTTTAAAAATTTGGAAAATTCTCAGGGGCTATAGGACATTTTGGAACTTCATAACATTTATTGTATGTATTTTTTATTACAAACATCCCTGAAAAAAAAAGGAATCCTGGGATGTGAAATTACAGGTGGATTATTTTTTTGTAGGAAGCTTGAGGTGTTAAAAAGAACTGAGCATATAATAGAAAGCTGGCTTGAACCTTAACTAAGAAACAGCTGCTGCTCTTCAATAAGAACTTCTCTTTCCCCTACTATATGCTTTTGTATAGAGAACCAATATTTTGTCTAAAAGAAAATCAAAGTCTTCTTAAATTCACTTTAATCAAACTATATCAGTCCAGGCAAGGCAGTACCATCTCTCTCCATATTATGTCATTAGAGGTGAACAAAATGACTCCCGTGAGAACAATTCATTCTCCCAAATGCATATTCATATTTGCATTCTCTCCACCATCAAGATTTTTTTTATTATGTATTGAATATCTGCTGACCTTTAATAATAATTATTATCTAAAGGCAAATATCTTAGACTTAGGAAGTGATTCTTATTGGGGGAGGGATAGCTCAGTGGTTTGAGCATTGGCCTGCTAAACCCAGGGTTGTGAGTTCAATCCTTGAGGGGGCCATTTAGGGATCTGGGGCAAAAAATCTGTCAGGGGACAATAGTTGATCCTGCTAGTGTAGGCAGGGGACTGGACTCGATGACCTTCAAGGTCTTTCCAGTTCCAGGAGATTGGTATATCTCCATTTATTTTTTTTATTTAAAATTACTTCTTTAGGGTTTAATGGAAGAAGATGAAAATTATCCCCTTACATTGTTAAGGGCAAGCACAGGAGGGGGGGGAAAAAAGCTTACTAGTTCAAGAATATGTTGACAGTTTGATGAGATTTGTCCAAATAACTCAAAAGAGTTGCAGAGAATACAGTCATTATCTGGTAATAAAGTAACTGGAAGTGCCAAAGAAAATGTGGGCCAAGTGTGCAATAATACTGTAGTCGGTACCTAAAATTACACTTATTGATTTTTAGTAATGATCATTTGTTGTAGCTTTTGCATGACTCAGCACGAGGCTGAGCATGTTATGTAGGATAACCTTCGGCATAAGAACAACAGTGAACTGAGAAATCTCTGTCATCTTTAATCAGCATTTAATGTTTATTTTCTGCATAGAAAGGCAGTAAAGCAAAACATAATGCAGTTCAAGAAACACTTCAGCTTTGAAAGGTCTCTCTTTTAAAGATGAATTCAAAAGCATTCCATTGCTACTGTGTGGTGGGATGCTGTGTTTCTTCTGACTGTATAATTTATCTAACTTAATCTATAATCTACAGGGATGAAATCAAATTTTGCTGAAGAAACAAAAAAAATCCCAAGTAAACAATATTGAAAACAAGACTAAGGTGATGACTTAATATTTTACTGAAGTGCTGTTGTGTTCTTCATTCAACACTTTGTTACTACTATTAATCACTTTGTCTTGGTTCCATAAAGGTACTTTAGTGATGAACCCCCATTTTTAGGCATCCCTGCTATCCAGAAAACTGCAACACAGCTGCTGCCTAATACTATAGGAGCCTGAACTCATTTGGTGCCTAAGTTTTTGCAGTAAGGTTCCCTACACACCTAAGTTGCTGCCTCTGAGTACGCATAGTGTTACCTCCCTGTGGTTGTTGGGCTGCTTATCTCCTGCCTAAGCCCCACTGCGATCCACAAATTTGGGGAAGATGTGGGACCTGAACCACTAGTTGTGCTCAGAGGTTAAATTCATATAAAATGAGACAGCCTGGGTGGGGGAAGGGGAAGAAGGATGGCTTCTGGCCATGGTTAGGGTACTCACATGAAATGTGTGAGACCTCTGGTTTAAGCTCCCCCTCTGCCTAATGAAAAGGGATTTGAACACAGAGTGTTCAGATGACTGCTCTAATCATTGGACTATTAAGTGATTCTCATTCTTTTCCCTGTTCCAATTAATATTTAATTGTTCCAGTTTAATTAAACAACTCAACAACAAATAGGAGAGATTGCAGGAGCTGCACAGCAGAATATCTGCTAGAGCAGTAGTTAGAGCACTCATGGGAGAACTACATTGATCCCTATTCAAATCTCTTCTCCTCATCAGATTGAGAGGACTGGAACCAGGTTTTTCCCACATTCCAGGTGAGTACCTGAACCAATGGGCTAAAAGTCCACTGTCTGGCAGTTTTGTGTGGTGTTAGGCAGCCTCCGAGCACCCCTACCAGCTCATGTCCCTCACGTGAGTTTTGCAGGTGAATGCCTATCTTCCCCAAGTTTGTGGATTGTAAGTAGAGGTAGGTGCCTCACTGTAGTCTGGACTGGTTCTATCTCCATGACAAGGGCAGTGCTTAGCTCTCATCAGCATTTCCCATTGGCTAGCGTAGGAGGCCCCCTGTCTAGACTGTTGCCTTTTGTAGATCCCCTTCTAAGGTGCCTATATTTCCCCCATTCACTGTAAAAGTGCGACTAGGTCCCTAACTCGGGTGTTGTGGATCTCAGTGTTGTTCCTGTCATTTTCTAGGCACTTAAAAGTTAGGCATTGTGACATCGAGCTTCATGAGGCCTAAATCCCTTTCTGGATCTGATAGGGTTGCCAACCCTCCCGGATTGGCCAGGAGTCTCCCAGAATCAGGCTCAATCTCCAGGAGGCTACAGAAGCCACTCTGGGAGATTTCAGGCCACCTAAAAGTCTGGTGGCACTGCAGGGCTAAGGCAGGTTGCTTACCTGCCTAGGCCCCATGCAGTTCGCAGAAGCGACCGGCATGCCTGGCTCCTAGGCACAGGGGCACCCAGGGGGTCTTTACGCGCTGCCCCCGCCGCGAGCGTCAACTCTGTAGCTTCCATTGGCTGAGAACCATGGCCAATGGGAGCTGCAGGGGCAGTGCCTGCAGGCAAGGGCAGTGCACAAATTCACATGGCTACCTATGAGTCTAAAAGCTGGACATGCCGGCCACTTCCCGGGAACCTTGCTTATATCTACCACCTAGATCCTGCATTCTGCAACCCCTACTGCATGAATCCCAACCTACTGTCCCAGCCCTGATCCCACTCATACATCTGAACTCCATCCCAGAGCCTGCAACCCACACCCCCTCCCTCACTCCAGCCCTGAGCGCTCTCCCACACCCACAGTCCCTCCCAAAGCCTGCACTCCACCCCCCCCAATTGCACCCCAACCCCTTGCCCCAGGTTCAGCCCACAGCACACTCCCACACTCCAAACCCTTTGGTCCCACTGCCCAGCCAGAGCCCACACCCCATCCCACACCCCAACTCCTCTGCCTTGCCTCGTGAAAGTGAGTAAGGGTGGAGGAGACCGAGCAAGTGATGGAGAGGGGAAGAAATGAATGGGGTTGGGGCATCTGGGAATGGGCAGGTCAGGGGATGGGGCAAGGGTGTTCGGGTTTGTGTGATTAGACAGTTGGCAAGCCTAGGATCTGAGCCTTAGGATCCTGCAAAGACTAAAAGACACACTCCATTTGAAGGCTGCTCTAATTAAGTCCAGGAGTCAAAGAAGTGCAGATCCATTATGAGAAGCAGAGAGCCATAAGCAGCTCCCTGACAGCACTGCTCAACACTGTGCAATGTTTAGCAGAAGCTCAGTTAAAGAGAGAATCTGGGCTTACATCTTTAAAGCTATATGAAGGATTGGTTTGCGGGCTGGTTGGTCAGTTGTTTTTCTACATGAACCGGTTTGCCCGTCCCTATTTGCTAGTAACTTGTTTTGAATTCTCTGTGGATTGCTTATATCTACCATATCTACTCCGTCCTATTAGTTTTTCTGTAGATTATTCACCAGCCCAACTTTTTTTAAAAAAATGCAAGAGCAGACATTGGAATTCTATCACATTCATTTTTTTATTTTCATTTTTTTTGCAAGATAATTATAGCTTTAAGCATAGATCATGCTAATGCAACATACTGTAGAAATGTGACTGGTGCTCCCAGATTAAATCCTTGATTTAAGGTTTTGTATCTCATCCATTGGAATGTAATTTGGCTGGAACCAGGCATATGTGAACTCATTTTAAGAAGAATGGTTTATATCGGCTTTTTTTAATTAGTTATAGAGCCATAAAATACATTTTCTTCAGATGACTTTTCTTTTTCCAACCACTAGCAAACAAAAAAAAAATGGTCACATTTTGATTGGGTAGGAAATGTAGCCCTTTCTGTTGTTATGAAAATAAATAAAATAAAATAAAGCTGTCGGCTGAACATAGCTACTTTTCCTTAAAATAAATGCTCTGACATAACAATGATGTTCTGACATACTCCACATTTGCACTGAACATTCAATGAGGAAGCAATGTAATAGAAATTTCATTTCATTAGAGGAATCAGATTGAATTCTAGCACCTTAATGTTTGGGGGAAATTCAGACCCCGAGTTTCTGGTCCTAGCTTTGTGTCCATTTATTTATATTAAAACGTAATATTAACTTAATCCAGTGAATTCAAACTCTTTTTGACAGCATGGAAGCCAGGACAAAATTGTTTTTAGTATTTTCACATGGCTCAACATAAATGTTCAACCTCTTGATATCTACAATAAATGCGGTTGTATGCACCGATATAGCATTTTTCATCTAATTATGTGAAGTGCTTTAAAAACAAATTAAGAAATGTAATCGCAGGTGCAGATATACTATACATCATCTGGATGATCATTATAGTGGAAGAAAATTCATAATGGGCCAAATTCAGCAGTCTTAATTATACATATATTTTATTCAGACCTTACAAAGGCATACTTTTATCGAAGGGGTTTTTCTGAATAAATACTGAGGAAAAAATCTGGACGTTGGCCCAATGTGACCTTGACAATTATAGAATTATGGGCATAATTTTTTCAGTTTTTTAATTTTCTTTCCCTTGACACTTGGAAGAGGACATGTTTGCAAAGCAGAAGGAAGATTAGATGTTCAACTCTCATTATCATTTTTAACAACAGCTGGGCTTGTTATCTGGAGAATACTTTGGACTTATATTAGGCTAAGATTTTCAAAAGTAACAAGTGATTTTTGGGTGGCCAACTTAAGATACATTTAAGCAGACGGACTTTTCAGAGGGCAGATGGTTTAACACTTTCCAAAAATCAGGCCTCTAAAATGGGTATACACAATTTGCACCAAAAATCAGTTTTGAAAATCTTGACCTTACAAGCCAAATCCTGTAAATTAGACCATGATTTTTCTTTTACTTTTGTTTTGCTATGAAACAGTAATATCACCAGAGATGTTACTGTATGTAATATTTATACATAAGACTTTCTAGGATGAGTTCAATGTCTACAACTACAAATAAACTGTTCTTTCTCAATGTGCTCCTAGCACTTACAAGGAGTGGCGTAAACAGTTTACAGTTGACCAGTCCTTTCTAGTAAATATAATGGATTAATTTTAAAAAAATCAATAAACTTGTTTCCAGCCACATTTTAATAGGGGAAAGTTTATGTTGAAGAGGAAAGACAGTTTAACACAGATGCATATCAGTCCTATGAAAATAAGATTATTACTTTGTGTCGCAGGACTCAATTTTCACATATACCCAGCTAAATTAAACAAATTCCAAACTGTCTGTCCAAATGCACATTTGGGTGTTCAAATATAGATATAGGACCTAATTTTAGGTACTTAACTTTGAAAATTATGGTCTTGAAGGTCAAATACTATAAAGAAGCATGTCCAATCAATGAGAGTGACCAGAAAACTGTATGGGAAGCACACAAGGCACAAAGCTGGTTCACTATTTTTAAAATC
The DNA here is from genome assembly GCA_032164245.1 of Sternotherus odoratus. Lineage (NCBI taxonomy): Eukaryota > Metazoa > Chordata > Testudines > Kinosternidae > Sternotherus > Sternotherus odoratus. The sequence goes on from JAVMKO010000002.1 coordinate 113,370,537, forward strand.
TTTATTATGATTTGTCAACGTCATTGGATGCTATTTCAATTTGTACATTAACTGTTTTGAAATAGCAGTGCCATGATAAATACTTTTAATGAGATGAAAGCTGAAAATGTATATTTTTAAATATATTCTTTTTTTTTACATTTGTACTACTGCCCAAGAAAAAGGCAAAGTACATCTCTCACATCTGCATATCTAATATCTATAATCAACCCATCAAAGTAATATTTAAACACAAACAAAAATTATGCAAGCAGTAGGAAAGACTATTCTCCTTCCATTCTTTGTACATGCCACTGTAGTGGTCTAGATTTTTCATTGCTTGTTTGTTTCTCTTCTCTTCTCATTCAGTACATAATTTATATGCTGTGCATAGGGCCAGGCGTGCTTTCGTTCATTGCTGTAGGTGTCAGTTTACGGTGCCATGTTTTTGTTTGTTTTTTCCTGGATGGTGCTATCTTGTGCTTCAGAGTTTAAATTTTCATTTTAAAAAAGACAGTGAGAATCACTGCTCTGCACTGGCCTCTGTATACCACTGTGGCATCTTACAGGGTCAGTAAAATCGCCTCAACTGGCCATGAAATTTTTCCTCACCACAAGTGCTATATACGATGGCCACAGACTGCCCTATCTGGGCCCCTCACGAACTCCATAATGCATGTCCATGACCTTTCTGGGCAACTCCAGGTTGCAGTGTTGTACTTTAGCATCCTAGAGCAACCTTCATTTTGGCTGCTGCTAACACTCCAGTTAAAACAATAATATAAATATCAGATCAACATGGTATTGGCTTTCTGTTATAGAAGGCCTGATTTTAGGAAGTTCTGCAAAGCCGCCACAGATCCCACTGACTTCTGGAAGTTAGATCCAGAAATCACCTGTTTTACCATGCTATCACTAATGCATGTCCATGCATTTATTAATTGTTAGTCATATCTTTGAAATATTTTATAGAAATAAAAGAATTTCAATAACTGTGTAGCAATGGAGATGTAACAACTAAACCTCTAGAAAACTGTTATTTTGATCAGGGGCAAAAACTAGTTCCCTCAGAGTAAGACAGGAAAAAGCAACAGAAGTGTACAAGAAAGTGTAACATCTCCTTACATTAAAAAAAATTGTAAAAAGCAGCACGGAACAGGTTTTAATTATCTAGAACACATACAAAATTAGACAACCTAATACAACTGTAAAGCAAAATTATTATAGAATATAGAAAGGACTTGGAAACAGCTGGAATGTGCCTGTAGGCTGTACATCTCTCTCTGAAGTTCCTGTCTTTTTCTCTAGAATCTTAGTTTTCAATTTTTTTAAAAAAAAGTCTAGTTGTCATGGTTGCACTGATAAATCTAAGAGCCATTAGCTGCCCACTCCATAACAGTGTGATATAACTATTACACCAAGTCTTTTGTTGACATCTGAATTTTGGGGCATGAATTACTCGTCAGTGTATCTAATGTTAAAAATCATGAATTACCAGACAGTATTCTATATTGGATATTTTTAGTGAAACATGTAAACATATTTCCCAACACTCAGCCAAAAATAAACCTCAGACTAATATTGTTCATTTTCATAATCCTCTATAGTTCTTTGCTCTGCCCATGTAAAGAACTGGAAGTGCTCAAATACTGTAAGAAAAGTTCACCCACTATATCTAACCCAACCAAAAACATGAAGTACAAAAATATCTCCACTCACAAGAAAGCCTGATCTTGTGAGATTTGTAGCCCAATTTTGTAGACCCAAGAGGATGGGTTTAGTGTGGGTACCTTTGACTTTGAATACAACTATGATATTTTGGATGCTTATTTTAATCCAGATTCTAGAGGTTTACTCATCAATAATTATTGCATATATCTGTGTTAGCTTTAAATAATAGGTGGAAAGGCAAGAAGTTTCAAATATTTTAGCATGCCCTATATAATTAACATTAATATAATTACTGCTGTGCATTTTTTATCATGCAAAGACAGGAACTTAGTAATTGATCAGATGATGCAGTTGTATTTCTATAATAGAGCTCAGAAATTTTCTGAAGTTTCTTTGAAGGAAAAACAATTGGGAGAAAATAAGTAAACCTGCAGTGTGCAAGAATGATGAGGCAACAGAGCGATCATGAGTAACAATAAATATACAGGTGAAAGGTTGTGGGAGATTACACTATTCTCTACTGTCAGGCATCAGTTACACTATGGATGAGAAACAAGTTAAATCAGAATATCACCACAGATTGTCTGGGGACCTTCCTGGGTACAAGCCATCTGATGTAAAAAATAATAATGGGATAACCAGGGACCATAACATGAGATGTTATCTCATGTGATCAGACAGAGAAAAAGAGAGGCTACTTTCCTTTTTTTATGTGACAGATAACTTGATTAAAATGATTGGCATTTCCTCCTCTTCTTATCACTTTCAAAATGAACTGCCTCTGCAAATTGCAGCGCATCATAAATCAGCTAGCATAAATCATGTGAGAGGAGACTTTCTGTGAACCTTCCAGTCTTCAAAGTTATATTTCATTAACTATTGAAACAGCAGTGATATTAAAGTTTTACTGGAGAAAAGCAAAAGCACTGTGTGTCAGGTGCTGTGAATACTCAAAGTAGACATGACTTTGGGGCACTGTTCTTTCTTTGTTGTTTCCCCTTTGGTCCCAGACTAACCTGCCAACAGCAGTGTATTGGTTCAGAGGCAGATTCAAGGTTTCCACCCCTCCCAGCCTATTCTCTGACCTGTTGTGTTGGGTAACCCCTTACTCCTCTGCAAAGGTGTGTGGCCAAAGTTAGAAACTAGCCCTTTGTAAGAATTTCAAGAAGTAAGATTTGAATCCTTACATTCTAACTACTTCTATCATTTTGGTTCTGGGGTAGCTATAGGACAGGAAGGGGCCTGTTTCTAATGGGATAGATTCTGATACTGGCAGTGGAAGCACTTCCACTGCTTGCATACGATGAAGTGGGTATTAGCCCATGAAAGCTTATGCTTCTATACTTTATAGTTAGTCTTTAAGGTGCCACCGGACTCTTTGTTACCTCTGCTATTCCAGACTAACACGGCTACCTCTCTGATTCTGATACTATTACTCATGCTGAGTGATATTTTACACCATAAATTGCCCTGTGAAGTCAGTGGTACTATTCATGGTGTAACTACTATTCCAGGTGAGGAAGGGTATTGCGGTCCGGGGCTGTATCTGCTTTGGATGAATCCCAAGGTTACAGAAATCAATGAGGAACAGTTGTTAAGCTTTTGGCATTGTTGAACCTGAATCTGAGCCATGACCTAGACCTAAGTCAGCCTTAAACCCACATTTTTTTTTCTAAATCCAATCTGGACTTTTATTTGATTTCCACCTGTTTAAAGAGACTCTGAAACCTCATGAGAGATTTTGAAAAGTTTTCTATTTAGAAATGGTGTTGCTTACAGATTGTATTATCTCTGTTATAATTAGCAGAGAGTAGGAACAGATGAAGATAATAAAATATTCTTTTTTTTAATGCCCATGCACTTTGTAATAAATATGAAAGATGAGAAATGCCATTGTACAAGCAGCTGCTTCAAAACAAAATGGTCTCTAAAGGAAAATGTAAGAAGGTGCCGATAACTCTTTATGGGAGCAGATATTCATTTTGATACCATTCCTCAATATGGGAAGTTTAATGTTGCAGAGTGTAGTAAGTGAAGGCAATGTAAGTAAAGGCTAAAGGCCTAATGGAGGCCCAGTATGAGGCCTGAACTAAAGTAATGGTCAAGTCTTTGCTAATATGAAGCAAACTGCAGCTGTGAGTAAAAAGGCTGGTCCGGCTCACAGAACTTGGCAGGAAAAGGGCTGATATTGCAAAAATACATATTCAGTATAGTTTCAGTATAAGCACCGTACCAAGGTACATTATAAAAAAGAACATTCCTCAGATAACGGGGAACAGCATGAGCCATCCCAATGACAGGGGCAAAAGGGTAAAATGATGGATAGAGTTGTTTTGATCGAACCAACAGGTACAAGGTGCGAGGCGGCACCTAACTACGTAAAGGGGCTGCACCTTACTACGTAAGAGGGTTGTACCTTGCTACGTGGAAGGGTTGCACCTTAATACGTCAGGAGTGATGGGTAACGTGTATATAAGACTGTGTCACTAGGGAAAGGTTTGTCCGGCTCGAGAGGGGGAGTGGCATGTCCCGCCACTGAGCTGTGTCCATTGCCGAGCGGCACTCTCTAGCTGTATGCCCGGTAGGCTAAGGAACCTACGGGGAACAGAAAGGGTGTCAGGGTCGCAATAAACCCTGGCTGAGGTGCCTTTGTACCTTACCAAGACTCTGTGGTTATTGGGGATTCTCGTCGGGTCTGCTGCGTCAGCTATCTGTACAGAGCTGGGGCAGCACACAGAGGGAACACACGCACGCAGCCGAGTGATATCAACAGGAGAAAGCAGAAGCACCACACCGGTAGCCTCTGGACAGCAACACCACACTACAATACTACAGCACAGAGAATCTTGCATAGGTCATCTGGATTGAGGTGAATTCAAACCATAAAATATATATGTATGGGGATGGAAGAAAATCACTCAATAGGGCCAAGGTCATCATGATCTGGTTTTTCAAAATGTTGCCCATTTTTTAATGTTTCATGCCTTTCTTGTGTTCCTGGCTCAGCTGTGATTCCCAAACTGAAACAATCACGTCATTTTCTACTTTAATAAAACATTGTCTTGCTCCTAGGATTCCAACGGGGTTAAAAAATAAGAACACATACATCTCAGCATTAACCTAGGAAATATGGGACCGCAGTGGGAGACTGAGATACTGCAGTGCTTGGAACAATTCACCATCCACAATTTTTAAAACAAAAAAGGCACATGAGCAAGTGGATTTGTTTAGCACACGGAGATATTCTCACAACATGTCAACATACTTATTGCATTCCATTTGTCAGCAATAATCCTGGCATACTGAGAAAATGTGGAAAACAGGTAGAGAGAAAGATGTAGTATGAATGCAGGACTAAGAGGCAGGAATTCCTGAGTTCTCCTATACTGCTTATTTCTCTGGCCTTTGAAAGTCTCTTAACCACTGTGCCTCAGTTTCCCCATCTATAAAATTGGAACAGCAGCATTTAGGTACCCTACAGTGAGGATTAACTAGTTTAATATTTAATCAAAGTAATTTGAATAAACCAAATGCTAAGTACAGTAAACCCTCGATTTAACGGACCTCGATTTAACGGACTTCGGATGCAACGGACAAAATTTCTGAGCAAGTCTGATGCATTCCTGATCCATTTCTGGTGGGCTGGCTGCCGGCTCCCGGCTGCCGCCCGGGTCACAGCAGCGGGTGGACTGGCTGCCGGCTCCCAGCTGCCGCCGGGGTCCCAGCCACGGGCGGGCTGGCTGACGGCTCCCGGCTGCCGCCCGGGTCCAGGCAGCGGGCGGGCTGGCTGACGGCTCCCGCCTGCGGGCGGGCTGGCTGGCTGACGGGTCCTGCCTGCTGGCTGACGGCTCCCGCCCGAGTCCCACCAGCGGGCGGGCTGCCGGCTCCCAGCTGCCACCCGGGTCCCGGCAGCAGGCGGGCTGCGGAGCTGCCGGCTCCCAGCTGCCACCCGGGTCCCGGCAGCAGGCGGGCTGCGGAGCTGCCGCCCCGACCCTCTGGCGGGCGGGCTGCTGCTCCAACAGCTCTTTTTTAAAAAATTATTAAATAACGGACTTTTTGATTTAACGGACACCCCCTCGCCCGAATTAGTCCGTTAAATAGAGGTTTTACTGTACTATTATTTGGGAAAATTCTCTATGTTGCATACTGCTAGAGTTGAAAAACAAAATGTTGTTTCAAAGAGAACTATGTTTCTCGTATGCAGACATAACTATCCTATAACCTCTTTATAACCACCATCAGGAGTGGCTCTACATGTTCTGCTGCCTCAAGCATGGCAGTCAGGTCTTCCGAATTGCCACCGAATCCACAGGACCGAAGGACCTCCCACAGAAATGCCTCCAAAGGCCGCCTGACTGCCGCCTTGACAGCTACCGGCTGGCTGCTCCCCGCAGCTCGCCACCCCAGGCACGCACTTGGTGCGGGCATGCCTAGAGCCTCCCCTGACCACCACCTCCCATTTTGGATAAATGTGAAGAAGTATTTTATTCCAGTGGCTGAAACAATTAAATGGCCGCAACCTCAAACATAGGCCCTTGTCTCTGGCCAAAACCAGGCACATCCATGGCCATTCAGGGATCTGAACTATATGGGCAGGCACCCACTGGACATTGTTTTGGTAAGGGTGCATGTGGGTAAGTGAGAAGCAGGAAGAAAGCAAAGCAGATACATCCTGTTAAGTAGCCCTGGGAAATGCATAAGAGGGGCTATGGGTTGGGATGCTGGCTGAAAGCAGCTCTGACCTTCTCACACGGAACCTGTGTTTGATTTCTTCTGTGCTTAGGGAAACAGGACTTTGTGCATTCCTTGTAAATACACAAAAGGGCATCAAAGAAATACCTCTCAGCCATTTCTCCTAACTGAACTATCTACATGACCTTGAATTTTTGGCTAGCTGCTCAGGTCAAAATGGGCAACAATATTCAACCAATGACATGGAACATACAAGAAAGGTGACTACATATCCACCTATGCTATATAAGGCAACCTGATTATAGACAATAAGCTGAAAAATCCAATCAAGTCACCCCTTGTAATTTCTTCTAACCACTATTTTCATGGCATATTTAGCATCTCACTCTGCATTTGACGAATGCACTATGAAAGTAGGCAGCTGGAAATGACCAGCAGAGTACTGTTTTTACTGTAACCAGTATCTCACAAAACCTGAGGAGAATAGATTGTATCTTTTAACGGATATTTTTAATGAAAGGGAGAACTATCTGGGAAACATGAACTGAACTGAATTGATCCTCTATCTTATGATAGTAGGTTGATTCAAGATGAAAATGTTTGCAGTGTTCTTGTAGACAAGTTGGTTCCAGGATATGAGAGAGACAAGGTGGAAAAGGTAATATCTTAGAATTTGGTTCAATAAAATATGTTACTTCACCAACTTTGTCTGTGAATACCAGGTCACTCAAGTGCAGAAAATGAAATAAAAATGCAAAGTCATGGCTCCCATTTCAAAGCTATCTGACATTTTTACCTGCAAATCAATTCACCATCACAATAAAGCAAGTCTGTATCTTTTAACCTTTTCCCATAGTCACGGACTGTGGCGTACAAGTTGCTGTAAGCAAATTCTTTATTTCCTTTCTTTAAAGATGCGATAAATGTCTTAACCTCAAAGGGGGGGTAATTTCAATGTTAGGTAATTACATGCCAAATTTCACTGCATTTTCAGTGCAGGAAAGAAAACTGACCTATGACAGCAGATGATGAGGGGCTAAATGCCTCATCAATTAGATCCCCTCTGTTTTCCTTCTTTAAACAAAACTAAAAACCACCATCTGGAAGAAAACGCCACGATGCCCCCTCCTCTCAAATACCCCCCCCCCCGCCCCCTTTGTTCCAAATATGAGTGATGTGAGGGAGAGAACTATGATTAAGTAGTTCTGACACATCTATCATAAAGATGACACACCCGTAGACACCAATATGTATTTCCAAGAGCAGGTTTTAAGCATGAGCCCAAAACATTGATTCAAAACTCTCCTGAACTCTGAAATTGTTTACATCCAAGAATAAAATTTATGGTTTAGACTAATCTCAGCACCATGTGTTCATTTATAATCCAGATATATGTATTATTATTATTTTTGGTAAAGATTTACTCCTTTTGTTGTTTTTAAACAAATAAAATATTTTAAATATGCAAAAATAACACATAGCTGGCAGTGGAAGTTTGTGTTTCCATTGCTATAATCCTGGATCCCCTTGTCTTCTACATGCACACATGTTGATTCTTGTCTCTATATTATAAATCACTGGCCAGTTTCTTACTATGTATTTGTAGTGTGCATAGCATAATGGGTTCCAATCCTGACTGGATTCTGACTGGGGCCTGGATCCTGGTTGGGGCTCCTGAACCCTAATACATGCAATTCAAAAATACGAAAAGATGAGAAAACCATATTGCTGGAACAGCTATCCTCAGCAAAGAGCTATCCTCAGCAGCCTGTGGACATCCACCTGACTTCTAAAGATTGCTCCAGAGAGAGAGAAAACAGGGTTACTTACCTGTAACTGTTGTTCTTCGAGATGTGTTGCTCACATCCATTCCACTATAGGTTAGGCACGCGCTGCGGGCCTGGTTGCCGGGCAGATTTTCCCCTAGCTGTAGATTGGGTGAGCAGGGAGCCCCCTGGAGTGGCGCCCTCATGTCTCCCTATAAGTACCCCTGCGATCCAGTCAGACCCTTAGTTCCTTCTTGCCGGCTAACCCGACAGTGGGGAAGGAGGGTGGGTTTGGAATGGATGTGAGCAACACATCTCGAAGAACAACAGTTACAGGTAAGTAACCCTGTTTTCTTCTTCGAGTGATTGCTCACATGCATTCCACTATAGGTGACTGCAAGCAATACCTAGGAGGTGGGGTCGGGTTGACCCATCGCTGAATGCAAGACTGCTGACCCAAACGCCACATCGTCCCTGGTCTGCTGGACTATGGCGTAGTGGGCGGCGAAGGTATTGACGGAGGACCAGGTAGCCACCTTACAGATGTCCGTAATAGGGACTCCCTCCCGGAAGGCCGCAGTGGACGCCTGCGCTCTCGTGGAGTGTGCTGTTATTTTCTCAAGCGGCTTGCCCGCGAGTTCATAACAGGTATGGATACACGAGGTGATCCAGGAGGAGAGCCTTTGGGCTGAGACTGGCTGACCCTTCATCCTCTCCGCAAGTGCTACGAACAGCTGAGTCGTTTTTCTGAAATGCTTCGTTCTGTCTAAATAAAAAGCGAGAGCCCTCCTTACGTCCAACGTGTGTAATTGTTGTTCCCTTCCAGAGGTATGTGGCTTAGGGCAAAAGACTGGGAGGCAAATGTCCTGATTGAGATGGAAGGGGGAAACCACCTTAGGCAGGAAGGCCGGGTGGGGACGTAGCTGCACCTTGTCCTTATGGAAAATAGTATAGGGCGGCTCGGAGGTCAGCGCACGGATCTCTGATACTCTACGAGCCGAGGTGATAGCTACCAGGAACGCCACCTTCCAGGAGAGGTGGAGCAAGGAGCACGTGGCGAGGGGCTCGAATGGGGGCATGATGAGGCGTGAGAGTACCAGGTTCAAGTCCCAGGGTGGAATGGGACGTTTGACACTTGGGTACATTTTATCGAGGCCCTTAAGGAAGCGATACACGATCGGGTCAGCAAAGACCGAGTGGTTTGGCTGTCCGGGATGGAAGGCTGCGATAGCTGCCAGGTGGACCCTAATGGTGGAGGTAGATAGGCCTTGGTTTCTCAGGCCTAAAAGGTAGTCCAATATGTGAGGGGTAGAAGCCTCACTTGGAACGATGGTATGTTGCCTGCACCAGGCAGAGAAACGGGTCCACTTGGCTATGTAGGTACTTCTAGTGGACGGTTTCCTGCTTCCAAGAAGGACCTCTTGTACCTCGGCGGAGCATAAAAGTTCCTGACCTCTCAGCCATGGAGCAGCCATGCTGTGAGGTGAAGGGACTGTAGGTCCGGGTGCAGGTCTGGGAGATCAGGTCTGGCCACAGCGGAAGGCTGATGGGAGGGGCTGTGGACAACCGAAGGAGGGAGGCATACCAGCATTGTCTGGGCCAAGCTGGGGCTATGAGGATTATACGCGTCTTGTCCCGTCTGATTTTCAGGATCACTTTGTGCAGAAGCGGGATTGGAGGGAACGCGTAGAACAAGTGTCCCGTCCAGGGTAGGAGAAAGGCATCTGTGAGGGATCCTCGGGAGCTGCCTCGGAAGGAGCAGAACAGTAGGCACTTCCTGTTCTGTCTGGAGGCAAACAGATCGATGTGGGGAAACCCCCACCTCAGGAAGATCGTCCTGATGATGTCCGGCCGTAGAGACCACTCGTGGGTCATAAAGGATCTGCTGAGGTGGTCTGCCAGGGTGTTCTGAGCTATTACCTTTCTATTAACAAAACAAAATCATCTTCCAATGAGGGCATATGGGAGAAGCAATGGGAAGTCACAGCAGGATAACATATAAAGGAGAAACCAAGAGACAGGAAGAGACCAAAACTTTTAATGAGTTGCCAAAGAATGGGCCACACTTATCTGAGGAATTTACAAATACTGATTTATATTGTCCCAGATAGATTTCTTAGCAAGTCATAAAGCACTTTTAGAAATTCAAAAAGACACAAGAATAGATTAGAAAAAATAAGCGAAAACTTCAAAAACCTATCAAAACAATATAATATTACATAAGTATGCCTCAATCATATCAAGAGGACTCTGGCAATCTGACAAGTCACTAAAAGAGCAAAGAATCAAAATATTCCTTAATCATTCATCTTTCACATTTCATGTTATCAATAAGGTGTCACATACACAGTGTAATGCTGTCAGACTAAAACCTATTTACTAATACAGCTTTATATCTTTTAATAGAGTTGTAGTGTATACATTACCCTTTTAAGATGAAGTGGGAAAGAGAAATGGATTAACATACCAGGACACTTTGCACTTAATGTGTTTATCATAAACACACCATTAAATAAAGTATGCCTTACTTTTCTAGTAAGTATTTGTTAGTATCTGTGTGAGGCATTTATTCATTAATTTTACCAATAGGGAAACTGAGTCATAAAGACAGTAAGTTATTTGTCCCAGGTCACATAAAAAGTCTGTGGCAGATGCATGTAAAATTTTTACTCCCATGCCTTAACAAGACTGCCCATCTTTACTGTTATTTATTTATTTATTTATTAAGTTTAGGTAATTTTGCTGAGTGCCATCTTGTGGTAGTTGGCAGTATCTAACAGGAAGTAGCCAAGAGACATATAAAGACACTGAATTTAGGGATTCTCTGAATAAGAGTCTGCAGCCAGTTTCATCTATCCAATTTATAAAATTGCTAATTAGTATTCCCAGTTTCCTCAGGGATACTACAGCATTTTAGATCAGGAACCATCAGCCATTAGCTCATTCCAGTTCTCAAAAACATATTGTATGGGGTTAACTGGCTATCTACTCCCACAATTTACTGAATGGAATTAAAACTGCTCAGCCATGTGACATGAGAAAAGACCTCCCTATAGCTAACTGAGATTCAAGATTATCTCAAGAGAGAGAAGAAAAAGGAGCTCTGAACTGTAGCTTTTCTGCCATTGTGAAGATCTTAGCTTCTGTGGTGTGCAGTAGAGCAACCACCATGAAGTCTTTGATTGGTTGTAATACTGTAATATGGTTTTATATTTGTTCCTAACACTACACTAGTTGTAACAGTTATTTCTGGGCATTAAGTATCTCTCTTGAAAGTGAAATTGAATGTTAGATCTCTAAATATTTATCAAAGACTAATACTGGGGATGAAAGATGTCTCAGACAGTGACTGCTACCTAATATAGAGACTGGATTATGGCTAAAATAAGATAGAAATGGTGGATATTTCATAATATATATCTAACTTAGGCTATATATTACAAGCAGTAGCATAGCAAGATATGCAAGTGGCAGAGGCAGAGGGTCAAGGAGACAAGATTTAAAGGACGAGACAAATCTGAGAAGTTAGCAGCATTGGAGCAGCACTATGGACAAGAGCTGCTCCTTGCCCACCCTGTCAAATCCCCTTTCAAGTGGATATTACCAATCTCAAGCATTAAATCATGAGTTAGCCCCCCATTGTTATAAGGCTGGCCTATAAATCATAAGATTTTTAAAATAATAAGTTGTGGGTTCATTTTCTTTGCCTTCTGGTGTTTGAGCCTTTCTGGGTTCATGGTTTCAAACTGTGGTTGCAACCATAAAGGCTAAAAACTAACTTTTGATTGTTAAACAAAACAAAGAGCTGAGATTCAAAATATAATAACCCAGTAAAAAAGCAATAAAAACTGGGTGGGTATGGACTAACAATGAAATCATCAGTGCCAGTAATAATGCAACCGAAGAGAACTAAGGAGAAAGGGCCTGTTAATCTATTGGACCCTCACCCCAACCCAAAGTGAAAGATACCACTCCGCAAGGCAAAAGTCTGTGGATTTCCCAAACAGAATAGTGGTGTGAGTGGTGTGCTCTAAGGGAGAATGCTCTGTTCCAGTCCTTTCATGCCCCAGAAACTGCTCAGACCCACTTTCTTTTAGAAGTATATATTTTCCCAAGAGCAATACAGTGTAATATCACAGTTATCAATCCCTACCTCTTTCAATCCCTCTTCACCAAGGCCCTGGTAGGAAATAAGATTTCCCCTCTCTCAAGAGTTCTTTCAGTCTAGGCTTGACCCTGACCTCCCCCTTGTAATACTTCCTTCCTGACTTTTATCAGGCTAAAAATGAGAGCTAATTATTTTTTTACCTCCCTAGCCTCTCCTTCTGATTAGCTAATTGCTCAATAAACTGTCACCAAGGAAACTAATTCAGACTATAGTGATCAGAGTGTTGATCCATCTGTCAGTCCTTAGCATTCTGTCACACTCACACACACAAAGGCTGAACTCATCACTGACTCCGGGCATCAGTACACAGTTGCCAAAATATTAGTTATAGATCAAAGAAACAAGAACACTATCTGTTCCTCTCTGATGAGGACCTAGGTGTAGCAGCTCATGCATTTCTTACCTCCAAGCTGCACTATTGCTATTTATTCTATTTGAGGTTAAAGACAAAGATCAGAAGGAAGTTGTGCTAATACAGCAGACAACACCTCGTTATTAACTTGGAAGGCAAAAAAAACCCCATATGCCTTCAGTGACCACAAACACTCTTGGTCAGTCTTGCTCACATGCTGGGGTCCAACTGATCACCATATTTGGGGTCAGATTGGCAGAGACTCGGCGGGGAGGGTTTTGCCTTTCTCTGCAGCATGGGGAACAGAACAGTCATTTTCAGGTTTAATTAGTGTAAATGGTTGATTTTCTGTAACTTGAAGTCCTCAAATCGAGATTTGAGGACTTCAGCCAGAGGTTTTGGGCTTATTACAGGGGTGGCCTGCAATGTGCAGGAGGTCAGACTAGACCAGGGGTAGGCAACCTATGGCACGCATGCCAACGGTGGCACATGAGTTGATTTTCAATGGCACTCATACTGCCTGGATCCTGGCCACTGTTCCAGGGGTGGGGGTTGGGGGCTCTGCATTTTAATTTAACTTTAAATGAAGCTTCTTAAACATTTTAAAACCCTTATTTACTTTACATACAACAATAGTTTAGTTATATAGTATAGACATAGAAAGAGATCTTGTAAAAATGTATTAATGGCACACAAAACCTTAAATTAGAGCGAATAAATGAAGACTCGGACACCACTTCTGAAAGGTTGCTGACCCCTAGACTAAACGATCATGATTGTGCCTTCTCACCTCAGTATCTATGAGTTTAACTAATGATATTTATTTTATATAGAAAGCTATAAAGCATAATTACAACCTCACTCAGGATCTGATACAAAGTCCATTGAAGTCAATAGGATTCTTTCCATTGACATCAATATATTTTGGAACAAACCCCAACATACCATATAAAAATGGCACCTCACTATCTTAACAATATGAATTTAAATTCATGGACACTATACTCTGTAATGTTAAAATCATTTTATTTCCATTGCTCCTAACAAAACATTAGTTGCTTAACACCAAAACTGTTGCCTTGTAGTTTTTTAAAAAATCATATGTGCGCTTTTGTCTATTATTGTAGGTTGTTTAGGAGTACTGAGATTCTGGTGTTGTTTATTTTTAAGAAAGAGAAATGACAAATAAAAAAATCACATACACAGACTGAAGAATTATCACACAGGTCTGATCTAGTTAATCATTGTTCAAGATCACAGCATGAAGAACATAAAGATAAATGGATTATATCTTGATAATCATTATCAATAGAATGCATCACATCCAAAAGTGTGCAATCTGTTCTAGAAGAGACATGAAAAAACAGCTTCCTTTTTGGTGTCTCTTCCTTTAGATATTGAAATCTTCAGTAATATTGTACTTGGGACCAAATTCTGGTCTCAGTTATGTCTGTACAATTCCATTGACTTCAGCGAGTTTATAGGGCTGTTACTGGGAGCTGATTTTGGTCCATTATTCACCCATTCCTCTCTTTCCCTTTAACAAGTGTATTAAAAACCTTTGAAAAAACTGTGGATGTTATCTTCATTATTTTAAACAATGAAAGCAAGATGTATGAAAGTGCTATTTAATATTCCATATTAAAAATAATAATTGAATTTTATTGAAAAAATATCTGTTGGTATTTGACAGCTGCTTAGAAAATATGTACAGTAGAATATAGCTTCATTTCTCTAAGTAAATACAAAGAATGTTTATTTTTCTAATAGATCTGAATGATGATGATTTTATTTAATTTTGTTGGTACAAGTAATTCATTTGCATGCTACAATGAACAGAACAAACGAGGTATCCTTCCAGCATTATCATTCTTTATCTGTATATTTCTGTAGGCCTGCCATATGTGGACGTTAAAACCTCATTGTATTTGACAGAATGAAAAATGGAAAAAAAATGGAATATTAACTCTAGCAGAGATTTTTTTGGGGGGAAGGGGGGGGGAGGAAAAAAACAAGGAGAAATGTTACAACAGGGAAGGATAATTACAGTGAGCGGATGGCCAAGAGAGTATCATAAGGCACTACTATCAGCTACAAGACATAAATAGATCCTTTCAAAAGTGCCAACATCCATCTTTTCTCCCTTAGTCTATCACTATAAATTATAATGAGTCCTGATTATGTTGCCTAATCTGAAAAGGAAGACATACAATGTCCTTCAAAATGACATGCTAGCTGATATTTGAAGGCAGAAATACAACAATCAGGTTAGTGCGGGAAAGTTAGCTCATGATGCAAAAAATTGTATAGAACAACTGGGGAAAAATCAGAAATTTTGCTTCACAAGGGTTTATATGAACATTGTCTTCATTTCAGGTATATGTGGCTTTCCAACACCTGAGTTTTATTCTGAATTACAGGATCAATGGAATACTGTACATGAAAGAAAACTCAGTGAAAACTACCCAGTTCTACTGGTTTTAAGTCATAACCAATTTTCCCTCTATTTTTTTCCATCCATGTATGGAATGATTTTTGTTATGTGCACCAATATGGAGGAGATGTGTGGCAGGGGTGGACCAAGGGGTGGACCAAGGGGTGGACCAGGGGTGAGGGCTGGGGTGGACCAAGGGGTGGACCAAGGTTGGTGTGCATGGGGGTGAGGGCTGGGGTGGACCAAGGGCTGGGGTGGACCAAGGGGTGGACCAAGGGGTGGACCAGGGGTGGACCAGGGGTGGACCAAGGGGTGGACCAGGGGTGGACCAAGGGGTGGACCAAGGTTGGTGTGCAGGGGGGTGAGGGCTCTGGCTGGAGGTGTGGGCTCTGGGGGTCAGATATGTAGGGTTTGGGGTACAGGTTGCCCCGGGGCTGCAGTGGAGAGAGAGGTCTCCCTCCAGCCCTCTCTAGCCACAGCAGCCCCGGGGCAGGGGGAGAGGTGTTTCTCCCCGACATTGCCGTGAATGCCCCAAGCTCCTTGCCCACCCCCTACTCCCTTACCTCACCCTATACCTCTCTACTCTGCAGGCCCCTGTGGCTGCTTGGCTCCCCTCATCAGGTGTGTGGCTCTTGATGGACTCCTGTGCAGCCATGCAGGTGAGCATGTTAGAGGGAACACAGGTCACAACTTAAAATATCTCCTTGGTTCTATATAAAACAATCAATGGCCCAGGATTGCTTGGATGAAGGGTGTGGATTTCACCTAACCTCACCTGAGTTTCAAATCTGTAATGCACAAATATGAACAAATGGGCAACATATAATTTACTAAATGAATTAGCCTACTGCTCTTCAGACAAATCATACTTATAATTCTAATTTATTCAACTACCTTTTATGTGAGTTTTCTTTCCTTCTATAACTTGATTGCTGACCAGTTGCTTGATATTCCTTATGTGTATCACTGACAGCAATTGGTCACTGAAGTCATGTTGTATTGCTTCTGTTCCTTGATTGGATGAACATAGCACTTGCTGCTATCGAGGGGAGCAAAAGCAACATTATACCAGATACATAGGATAAGGAAATTGTCAAGGTGTATTTCCCCACTCTGAACTCTAGGGTAAAGATGTGGGGACCCCACATGAAAGAAGAAATCACCCCCCCCCCCCCCCAAGCTCATTTTACCAGCTAAGGTTAAAACTTCCCCCCAGAACATAAAATTCCCCTATGTCTGGGCTTGGAAAACGCTGCCACCACCAATTTAAGCCTCCAAAACCATGGGTTAGGGTAAATTGGAACCCCTCTGCAACATCCCCCAAATCTCCTCCCTTTACCTGGGAGAGATTCGAGAACAAAGACCACAAACTCTCACTTTCTGTGAGACGTGCCCGATCCAAACCAGGATCAATCCAATGGAAACAAACAGTCAGAGTCTTAAAGAAAGATTTTACTTAGAGAAAACAGAACCATAAATCCCTTATACAGAAATCAATAGACTAAACACCTCACTTACATCACATAGCATAATTTACCCCTCCCCCCTTTTTCTGGGAATTCTTCCACTGCTACAGTGTGGACCCAGGCACTTGCCTTCACCCACTCAAGGGCGAGATGGAAAGACAATGGTGGTGGTATCCCAGTTCCTGTGCTCCCCCCCAAGTCATGCCTGCTCCTGTATCAGGATGCAAGGTGGGTGGCAATGGGGCGGGGTGCAGAAAGACTCTGGAACCTTCTCATCTCCATAGTGCACCTACACCAGGCTTGTCAAAAATATGACCCTATGTTTTAAACATTCACCATCTGATATCTCTCTGAATCTGAACAAGGCCATCATCTTAGCAAGGCCAGCTGTATTTTTTAATTATGTTGTGACCTTACAGTGGCTACACCACTAATTACTGTGACTTGATTCAAAGATGTAAACCCATCTAACAGTGGTACAACATATTGTATTATAAATCATATAAAGTGTTAATCCGCATCAATCATTTGTTCCTATCAGTTAGCAGAATATTTTAAATATGCCAGCATCCACACAGCAATATCATCTCTCCCTAGTTCATTCCTTCTTTATAAGTTTGTGCTAAAATGATGAGAAAGTTAGAATGCAACAATCTGCATTTCTAATTTTATATTTTTCATTTTCTTTCAGATTTAGCTTTCTAGTTTTAGCTGTAAGGGACAGCAGCATTATTGTCTCAGAGCATCCAAGTAATAAGCATTATGTGGTCAGAAAGACTATGACCTTAAATGAGTTTATCTCTAAATAATAATGATGAAAAAAATATATTAAATATGTCAACAAACAGTAATTAACCAGTCAGCATCAAAGCCTTCTGTAATGTTCTTTCCATAAAAATGCCCACACAGTTAATTTTAAGTAGCATCGCGAGATAGATGACCAAGTAGTTTAACATTTTATGAAAAAACAGAAACCAACAAAACTCATTTGCTAATTTAGTCAGAGGGAATTCTTCAGGTGTGCAAGTATTTCTGCAATACAGTTATGTTTACACAATGTACTGTCTGTTGGGGAGGCAGCTTTATAAAAAAAATGTTATATTAATGCATGTCTACAAGAACTATTTTCACACCACACATTGTATGACTTGTTAAATCTTTTTTATTAAAAGCTCTTTTACAATGCTAGCATCACAGTTCAGGAAAAACTTGACTGAACTGACTACACATACGCAGCCTGAGCCTCCATTGTCTTAGACCTTGTGCAGTCATTAAAATCATGCAAACGGGGTGTAAAACACTACTGTTCTGATTTGTGCCTTCTTTGCACTAGTATCAATGACTATAGAGCTGCAAAGCAGGGGAGATTCAGCCTCTTGTTTTTTGCTTCCTCTGTACTTTTTTCCAAAATACAGCATTCAACATTAGAACTCGGCAATTCAATGGACCAGGCCAAAGTAAATTTGTTCCAAAGAAGTTTAATGGAAAGGTGAATATAAAGAAGGAATGCTTGCTAGCTCAAGGGTATAACATTTCCTCCCTCGTTGTTGGGTACAGCCTTCAGGGTAAAATCTCAGCTTAAAAGTCACAAACTTCAAAGAAAAAAGGAGTCAAACCTGCCATTTAAGATTAAAATTAAGAATACAATTATGAGAGAAAATTATGAGAGAGAGCTGTCTGGTTATCAATTCCACCCTCCGGTCCAGAGCAGGATGTATTTCCCAATAGAGGCTGTATCAGATATTACTAAGCTGAAATGTAATTTCCCTCCCCCCACCCCAAAAATATATATAAAGAGTACAATGTTACTCATGTTGTTTTCTTCCTAAATCCGCATAGAGTATAGCATATACCTAATTTGCCCAGATGTCTCCAATATACATTACAAGACACTAACGACAGCCTTTACTTTCAGAGGTGCTAAGCACAAGCAGCTTCCACTGAAGTTGTGATACATTTGCCAGTAAGGCACATAGGAGTCAAGCCTATAATTTACCCATGGCAAGGCTATGCAATATTTTTTTCTTAACTACTGCAAACCTACATTTACATAAGAGACTGGAGGTCCAGTTATCTGGCCTTGCCACCTGACACATTCACTGTTAATTATTCCTGATAAGCAAAGACCTCATATAGATAAATCCCTTACTTAAAATATACTTAGTCTGGCTTGTGTGATCTTCTCAGAACTGGGCATGGCAACTACACACACTCCAGCATGCATTCCCTGCAAATTCCAAATTCTGCAACTCGCTGATGCCAGGAAGATTTTTTGCCATTATGATCTTGCAACTCCAAAGCTGTAAATGTGGGGCTTTGGAGGTAACAGAGGAGAACTAAGCCCAGCATAAGTATCATTTATCCTCATCATATTCTTTGTGGATGCATCCAGTTTAGGTGATTTTCAATGACACACAAGCACAAGAATGCTTTTTTAATAGCAAAACCTTGTATGAACCAATGCTTCCCCATAAATCAGAGGGCCATAAGCTCACCTATTCACAACTGAACTCCACTGGAATTTTGCCATTCATTGTAATGGGAGAAGGCTCAGTCACCAGGTTTCTAACTCCAAATAGTCCATTATGGGTCCCTCAAAATTGTCACATTTTGAAATATCATCCTACACACACACAAAAAATATGGAATGGATTTTTTTTTACAAGTCTCAATGTTGTCCTCCAAGCACACCATTATCTTATGCAGTTTCTTTTTCAAAAATGCTAATACCAAAACCAAAAGATGAAGTAATACACACCAACATCAGTATTGCATACTTTCTACTTCTTCATACTTGTAAAAGACTCAATACTCGTTCTTTGCCTGGATTTGTGATGCTTTTGATTACTGAAAACCTGAGGAGTTTTAGTCAAGAATTCCCTTGCCTAGCAATACAACAAACCTCTGTACCAGTGGGGCAGGCCAGTGTTAATATCTGTAAAGTCAATACATCAGACAGACTACAGTAGGCTGTATTATGGTCCTCTTCCTCCAATAGTTGACTATCCTGATATTTAAATTTAAACATGGAAAGTTGTCTTTCACTAACATTTGATTTTTTGATGGAATGTGTTAACTATGCTAGTATAAGATTCATAATAGTATGTAATATACTTATGAAGTCACTGTGTTGCTCTTATGAATTTCTTTGACTTCATTTTTTACCAGTGTTATTGAACCTATTTCACATACAGCTTGCATTCAGAAATTCCCAGGAGCCCTCCACACTCACACAGGTATCCTGCAGAAATCTGGCATGTCAGTAGACATTTGACAGACAAGAATAAAATGCCATAAAATATAAGCAGCATTCAATTTCTTTATGCAGTGTACATATCAGGCAGGCATTTATTGAAGAGCACTGCACTTTCATTTAAAGTTTCAACCACGAGCGGCTTTAGCAAAGGTTTATGGGTTCAACTGCACCCACTGAAATCATGAAAACAAGGTTGTGAAGGCACCCCGCAGAGTGGGACAGGCCAGGGCAGGGCGGGGATCTGTATTCACTCCTTTGCATCAGAAAATGCATGCAGCTCCATATCCCAGGACTCGCATCATGGTGGCACCTTCCCAGCCACATTGTGGCACAATGTCAGAACTGTGCATCACTAGAGGTTCAAAGAACAGAATCTGCAAGAGAGCCCTGGGGGAGGGGCAATGCCCCCATGTGTCCCTGTCTTCAGGCAGTAGGGACATGGGGGTGAAGTGTTGGGCTCATGACAGGGCCTCTTCCCGCTCTGAGCAGCTTAGTCAGGATGCTGCACAGAGCCACCTCCCCCACCACTTCCCAGGCAGGGTCTCCGATAGGGCACACATTAAATTGCGGAGCTACATCCGCCACCGGGTTCAAATACAAAAAGCTGCTAGCAGAGCGACATGCCAGACTACACGTATGGACATTAGAGGTTTTTAAAAATATATTTCACAGTAAATGTATGAAATCTGCATTATAATATGTTGTTTTCCAGATAAAGGTAACATTCTATTTTAGTAATAGTTGAGACAGGTCCACAGTCTACTGAGGTGAGCCACACTACATTTATGGGTGCCAATACCTCTACTTTTCCACTTTTCACCCCCTGGAAAAAACAGCAGCACTCTGTTTTGCAATAATAATAATAATTAATAAAATAATAATGAAATATTAGTATTAATTATAATAAAATATAATAATAATAAATAATAAGTAATAATAGTGTCTGAGAGCCCTGTTGAGAAGTCCCTCTCATCCCATAAGAGTAAAGTAATATGCAAAAAATGAAAACCAAGTATTGCTTTGTACTATATTTCCCCAGTAAAATGTATTCCATAGAAATGAGTTTCCACAAATCCACATCTTAGATGCAATTAGTCCTTTTGAATACTGATCTCACACATTTTAGATTTCAACCCAGTCATTCCTGATCCCTGCAGGCCTGAAGGATTCTGAGACACAAGCCTGTTGAGTTGTTCCTTTATACAGTTAGGCTAGAATTTTCAAAGGCTCCTAAAAGACTTAAAGCCCCAAGCTTCTCTAAATTTCAAAGGGATTGGATGTTTAACTCTATCAGACATCTCTGAACATCTTAAACCTTGGTACCCTCCCAAGGACAGATTATTACCGGCAAACCGGAGGGCAGAGCTGCCTGAATACTGTGAGGACATACCCACAAATACATTCAGATGAAAACTAAGAATTCACTTTGATCATTTTAATTATTTTTATAGATATGAGTGATTTTGTGCATTCTTAAGAATATTTTTAGAGGAAAAGTCACATGCATACCTGTGCAAATATTTTCACACAAACATTTATGATGGGAATGTTTGCTTGGCCATAGGTATCCAGGGAGCAGGGTACTACCATAAATTAAAGCACCCCCCTTCTCAGGCTGCTCCTACTCCAAACTTATTATGATTACTGGAGTATGCAGAATGCTCTAAAATAGATTGCAGATCACTATATGCTCATCATTGGAGCATCTGTGCTAAGCCTCTTCAGCAGTGTAGCTATGATTACTATATGTCCAAGTTTCCCTGTACAAGTTGGTCCTCCAATCTCCATCCATTTTTTTTTTTTTTGGAAAAAGAACTTACATCCATCATTTTGATCTGGGTACCTGAAGAGTGGTGACTGCTGATCAGGCGCCCAGCTCTGAAGGCAGTGCTTCCACCAACAGTAATGGAAAAGTAAGGGTGACATGGTATGGTATTGCCACCCTTACTTTTGAGGGGCTGCTGGCAATGGAGCTACCTTCAGAGCTAGGCAGCTGGACAGTTGTACCCCCAATCGCCCTCCAGCTTCCTCTCCCTCCCCCAGCAGAGAATCTAGCCCAGAGTGTCTAAGCCCTATGTCAGGAGTGGGAAAACTACGGCCCATGGGCCACATCTGACCCACAGGCCCATCCTGTCTGGCTCCTGAGCTCCCAGCTGGGGAAGATATCTTCTCCCCCTCCCCTGCTGTGCTCCCTTCCCTGCAGCCACAGCACACCGTGGAAGTAGCGCTCTGGGGAGCGGGGCTGCACGCTCCAGAAGATCAGCGTAGCAGCTTGTCTGGCTCCAGCCAGACATACTGCTCTGAGCGGTGTGGTAAGGGGTCCGGGGCCAGGGCCAGGGGTGGGGGTTTGGATAAGGGGCAGAAGCTCTTGGGGGCAGTCAGGGGACAGGGAGTGGGGTCGTTGCATAGATGTGGGAGTCACAGGGGTCTGTCAGGGGGTGGGGATATGGATATGGGGTGGGGCAGTCACAAGATAGGGAGCGGGGGGGGTTAGATTGGGGTGGGGTCCCGGAGGGACAGGGTCCCGGGAGGGCAGTTAGGAATGGGGGGGTCTCTGGAGGGGGCGGTCAGGGGACAAGGAGCACGGGAGGGGAGGTTGGCTGGGTTGAGCATTCTGAGGGGGGGCAGTCAGGGGGCGGGAAGTGGGGGGAGGCTGGATAGGGAGCAGGGCCAGGCTGTTTGGGGAGGCACAGCCTTCCCTACCCAGCCCTCCGTACAGTTTTGCAACCCTGATGTGGCCCTCAGTCTAAAAAGTTTGCCCACCCCTGCCTTAGACCACAACCTTGTGATCAGGGCAGTATGGCCTGATGGCTGGAGTCAATGCTACAGCCCGTGTTATCAGGGAAGTCTGTTCTTGTGGCCAACATCAGTACTATGGCCCTTGCTGTTAGGGCAGTGCAGCCCAGAGTTGTTAATACAGCCCTTGTTCTCAGGGTAGTGCCACCCAGTGACCAAAGTCAATACTACATCCCTTCCTGTCAGCAGCACAGCCAAAGGGCCTGAGTCAATGGCATGGCCCTTGCCCTCAGGACAGAGCAGCCTAGTGGCCAGAGTCCCTAATACTAGTGAGTAATGTCACCACCCCGGGGTGAGTGGTGACCAGGATAGAGAGACCCAGGCCCACCATCTCCACCCAGTCCCAACATGAACCGAAACTTGCCGAGCCTTGCTCTGGTTCTGTGACCATTTCCCTGTAAAACCTCCCTGGGTTATTTCCTACCCAAGTCTCTGGGACTGTCCGTCTCTGGGATTCTTCGGTCTCTCCATGTCATCCCATGCTGATGTGTTGCGGCCCATCTCAGACTGGCTGGCCTCTGCTTCTTGTAGTGCAGGCGGTTCTCCCTCAGGAGCTAGTGATGCACCTTCTCCGCCAGTGGTCATCCCAGACTGAGCTGCTATGGTAGCATTTATACTCTGCTTCAAGCCAGAGCATGCCCAGCAGAGTCAGGGGTGTGTAGCCTCCTGGATAAGAGAGAAGGATTAACCTCTGGTGTACCAGTGTGGGTCTGATACATCCCATCACTCCCGCCTCCCCTTGTAATACCTACCAGATAGGAGCACTGAAGTATTTTTAGACCATATGTGCATGAATCAATATATTGGTGCAAGCTTTCCCTAGACTCTCCTAAGCCATATGGTATGATTAAAAGACCCTTTTTTGCAAGTTTTGCTGATGGTTTATGTTTGGTTGCTTATGGCAGTTTTCTTTATATTTGATTTTAGTCTGTAAAGTATAATTGTAAATGTAGCCAATATTACTGCTAGCTTGCTAATTTCATGCTCCCAGTTGACTAGATTGTGCCTTATCTTTCTGGGAAATAAAATGTTATTTTCTTGTTGTTACTTGGCTCATTAATCTAACCAACTTCATAAGATTCCCAAGTTCAACAGTTGTTTTCCACTATGCTAATAATATTTATTGGAATCAAAAATATTAGAAACTCTTGGTTAAAGCATTTAACGAGCTCTGATAAGCAGGAAATTTAGAAATTTCACTTTTAGCCAACACAGAGGATTTTAAGAGCCTCATCCTGCTGCATGCTGAGTCAATGAATGAATTGAGTTTCAATCAGAGGAGGATTGGGCTCAATATCTGTAGAAGATCTAATACGTTTGGACATATCACTCAATCATCTGTACTCTAAATAATTGTTCACTAAGCAAACAAAGAAGAAACTGAGGGTTATGGTGTCAAGCTTGTTCAAGAGAACAAGCCATTGGGAAGTTAAGAAATTAAGTTATTGTGGTTATAGGACCTTGCCTTCCATGGTTACTTGTAATATTAGCTCATATCACAATATAGGAAAAAAAACAGAAATGTTGGCAGCTGACAAAAATCAATGAATTCAGTGACTCATGGGAAAAAAAGCAAGTAATAACCCAGAGGGTATTACTTTAACTGAAGGTTTAACATGAGAATGAATTATATTCCTGACATCCTTTTTTTGCAAAAGCAGAAGGGAGTCTTTAAAGGGGAGTAGCAATCCTTTATGGAAAACTCCTGTAAGAATGTAATAGAATTTGACAAACTTTCCACAGACCTTTTTAACAACTCTTTAAAGGTTAATAGAAAATGATCTCCACTACTGAATTATGTAGGATGATTTAAAAACTGTATAGAAAGGATTTCATTCTGTTTAAATTTAATAGGGCTTTTTAGCAGCTATGGAACTCCATTATATATTTTGTAGAACCCTGTTGATTTCATCCATATTCTGTTGTATAGGATTTTCCTTAAAGAAAATATCTCTTGGTAACATATACATATGACAATAGACACAGGTATTTAATGAATACCTCATTAAAACTGGTGTCAAATGTAAGAACACTTAGCATTGACTTATATTATATAACAAAAGTGCATGTTGGGAAATCATTATCTAATATAATTGGCACAAATTATTTGCAAACCTATAACCCCACATACTGATGACAAATTCTCTCTCCCTGTTTTAATGGATCTGGAGGAAGCTTACACTCTTTCTTCTTTCCTGGTCATGTAGGCACAAAGGGAAGATTTTTGCTTAATTAGGCATATTGTTCTATCAACATGACCATGAACCTGCCTGAGAGTTTTGCTTTTTGATTTTTTTCTCTATTTGTGTACTTTAGGGAGGCTGTGCAATTCAGGGGAGAAAATATGGAATTAAAATTGGGAGACCTGGTTTTACTCCCAGTTCTGCTTATGATCTGCTGTATGATGGTAGGTAAGCAACTTGCCCTCTCTGAGCCTCAGTTTCCCAATGTGTAAAATAAACATAATTAAAATTATCTTCCTTTTTAAAAGATTGATCTGGACATGCAGGCGAATGAACAACAGTCAAATGGGATGGGTTCAAGAGGCAGGATGCAACATTGCAACATTATTAATGTCACACTGAGGAGGAGGGCTATGTGCCCTTCACCCACTCACACATGCCAGACATTTAACTGGGTCCAGTTAAAGGGCTCCCACCTTTAGACTGAACTAGAGCCTCCTTGTCCTACACCTAGCACTCAGCTCACTTTTGAATCACCTCTGCTTCTCCCCATGTGTGGGGATAGAGGTTTCCAAAGGGAGACCTCAATCCACAAAGTCTTCAGGTTTCCCTTTCTCTTGTAGGCAGACGGCCCACTTGTGACATTCTAGGTCCTATTTACCTCTGGGAACTGTCCCTTTAACCTGTATCTCATCTGGACTGGACACAGCCATGCATTTTAACAAGCTAAACAGTTTTATCTTTCCTAATATTAACCTTTCAAGTTCTGTTGTGTAGAACCCAACTGCATCTCCATGTGATGCTGTGAGGAGGGCAAAAAACTCCACTAGATTTGGTCCAATGAGAAAACTTCCTTCCTAATCCCCAAACAACTAGTGATTAGAACTGAAGCAGACTAAAGAACACAGCTCCTATCTTACAACTAAGGGGAAGGGAGATCAGCTAGCGAAAGCAAAGAGTTTTTGAAAAGACAGGGCAATTTAAATAAGCAGGGGGACATGAGAGCCAATTGGCTAAGCCAATCCCCCACCTCCAACCAATGGGAAGGCACTAGGCCTAAAGGAGGTGGAAATAGCTCCTTATTATTACATTGCGGTCTCATATCCGAACTTCCATGGACAGCATGACATCCCCTGAAGTCGGTTCAAGATTATCACCTCTCCTCCCACCATCCTCCTCTGCACACTCCACTGACTCATGGAGGAGGAAGTATTTTGAAAATTAGAACTGCTAGTTTATCATCTCTGGTTAAAATTGTGCACCCACCGTACCAGCGGAATTCATCTCCTTCTATTAGAGACTCCGGCATAGCTGTAATTATAGAATGTGGCAGAGCTCTGTTTTTGTAAGAAAACAAAGTATATTTCCATTAAAGAGCAGCTTGGAGTTGTTGGCAGCAAAATTAACTAAATGTTATGACAGATCATACTCAATCCTGTGACAATACATCACGCTGAAAGAGATGCAAATTAAAACAGTAATAAAATAGAGATAGTCCCATGCTAGAAAACCACAAGATTACTTCAATGTATTTAGCTCATTACTTTCGTCACACATGAATGTATATGTACAAACTCAGCTCAGCTCACCCCACCTACCTATTCTGCAACCAAGCAAAAGGACGTATTTGTGAATTCATTCCATGTTACAAAAACGATAACTCTTTCTAACAAGCACACAGGACTGCAATTTAATCCTGTCTGTTTTACCTTTTTATTGTGGGAGAAGAACAATTAAGGCTAAAAAACCAGACCGATTGAACACTTACTAACCTCTATCTCTATCACTGAATTGTTAAATATTCTTTTAGCACCAGCTTTTATTGCTACCAACAACAGGTGGTTTAGACTAGAAGAGTCAAAGCCTTCCTATTTATAATGAAGGCTATGGCGATGATGATACTTTTGATATTAGAGAATAGCCAATCAAATAGAACTACTGCATTAATACTTATATTTACTGGAGCTGGTTGAAATTATTTACATTTTTGGCAAACATTATTTTAGTGGGTTTTTTCCTTATTTTTCAACCAGCTTTAATACTGGTTAGAAAGTTATGTCAAATTTGAATTTCTAGCAAAAAAAGGGGGTGGGAAGGGGAATGTTGATGATTTCATCTGCTTTATACTAGTACAAAGTCCTAGTTCTTTTATATGGCTTGGGTAGTTAACAATGAGTACAAATTTATATCTAAGTTTGATAGGCAGCACCTTGCCACAGCAGTGAGCTGTGAATGTCCTTCAGGGCTCTAGTTTAAAAAATGAAGGGGACACTCAGATATGATGTGTTCCGTCATTTGTGCCTGGTGACCACAGTCACAGACAGGTTTTTGCCTCATTTTCCATTTAAAGTGGGTTTCTCCACATCTCCCATGAGATGTCCTAATGCGAGTCAATCTGCACCAGCCTTTCCTACATAAATCAAAATCTGGTAGTTCCTTGGCAGGGTCAAAGATGAGTTCTTTGTTTTGAGCAGTGAAAACACTCCATGTGACTTTCCTTTGAGCCTCAGCATATAAGTTGGGCATAAGGGTCTTCTTGTGGTTCCATAGAGGGTTGTAGGATTTTAATTTTGTCTTTGGAGGGCTTTGAAGGTCATTGTGTTGTTACTCACTCTCTTTAATGCACCCAGCCTATAACCTACCAAGGGCTCAAGCTGTGACCCAATATATTTAGGCACCCCCAACCTTTCCCTTCCAAGGGCTTAGGGTATAAGGTACCTATCCTTACCTCTGTGGCTCAGGAAGAAATCTGGTCTGTTTAGGTATGGGCCATTTTCCTTGGCGCTCAGGGCTCTACAAGTCTGTAGAACCTTTTCTCAGAGCCTTACACAGTTGTGCTCTAAACATCTATTTATTAGCAAGACACACAGAATACATAAACCAAGCAAATATCTTATACTCACCACTCCCAATATACAGACATATTTCTCCCTGTGAGCAGTCAGTATTCATTCATCTGGGGGTTCCCAGATGTGTCTCTGCACATCATGGTTGTGAAGAGGGATTAGAGTCCCAGCAGCTTCCCAGTGAATTGCAGTTCAGAAATGGTTCCCAAATAAAACTTTTTCACTTACATTGTTAAGGTAAAACTAGGTCCCTCCTGGGTGTCTCCACTTTACAACATTAGTGGTTATAATTCTTGTTGGGACATTCCTGAGGTGAGGTTACTTTATCAGCAGCAGATTATTATTTTTTTCAATTTAATTGGTGAACTCCCTGACTTTCACCCAAGGCTGGTTTAATATTGGGAGGGAAGGGGTGTTGATCAGGTCTCAGGCCTGCAATTCCCCTCCACAACGACACTTTGACCAAGACAGCCATCATTCCCATAGGATTCCCATGTTACATTACCAACGTATGCTTCCCGGGTATGATCAGCAATGATTGCTCTTACACATTGGCCGTCTGTATGTTCCGGATGGTTCTTCTTACTACACCAATATCATCATGCCTAAAACCAAAGTCAATTGTAGTCCAATTATCACCACAATCAGGACCGGTGACAGAAATTTTGGGGGGCCCTACTCTGATCGTTTGGGCCCCCCCCCCAGCCCAGCCGGCGCTCCCCCCCCAGCTGACAGCAGCTGGGGGGTCCCCAGCCCAGCCCGCCCCCCCCAGCCCAGCCCGCCCCCCCCCAGCACAGCAGCTGGCGGCAGTGCGAGGTCCTGTGGGAGCGCGAGCCTGGGAGTGGCGCGAGCCGCCCTTGCTGCTCCCCCCCTCCGTGCACCCTTTCTCCCCTGGACCCAGCGGGGGAAGCCCTACAGTGCTGCGGAGCCTCCCCACCCTCGCCCTCTTTGCAGGCGGTGGTGCGCCGCTGCCGCCGGCCGGGCTCACTGCTCCTGCCGGGGACACGCATGCTCGTCAGCTCTGGAGGAGAGCCGTGCCGCCTCCCCGCCCCTTCCCCACTCTCCAGGCCCAGCGACAAGGGGGGATGACTATGGGTACCGCTGTGTACCGGGCCCCGGACTTAAGGGGGCCCCCTAAAGTCCGGGGCCCGGTACAGCTGTACCCGTAGTACCCCTCTGTCGCTGGCCCTGACCACAATTAGATAAATAATTATATTAACAGCTCCAGTCACCCTAGGCAACCATCCCAGCAATGTTTCCCACAAAGAATGTTATCCTATTTCAGCAATGGTTTTTAAAACCTTAATTACTTGTATATTGTTATGCTGTCCTTTATACAAATTTGGTCTTCAATGCGTTTTATATATTGCTAATGGTTTTGCAGCATAAAGTGGATTAGCACTCGTCAAACTAAACTCATATTCATACCAACATTAACAGGTCTTACATCGCCATTATACTGCAAATATTTTACAATATTCAAAATTACAACCCTTATCATTACTAATATTACAAAAACCATATATCAATCAAATATGTCATAACATATGTTTCATTATTATTTACAATAATTTCCAGACAATAAATTCTAACACATACACAGCCTTTACTTGAATAGGTTACAGCAATTTTTTATTCTGTAAACACATTGTAAGACAACTTCCATTTTTTCATGTGCTGTGTATTTAAACCTGCTACTGTATTTTATACTCAATGCACCTGATGAAGTGGGTTCTAGCCCATGAAAGCTTATGCCCAAATAAATATGTCAGTCTCTAAGGTGCCACAAAAACTCCTTGTTGTTTTTGCTGATACAGACTAACATGGCTACCACTCTGAAATTATGCACCTTTATTTTACCCTTTGCTTTTACTGTGAAAACACATCCCTTATTTGCAATCTTTGATCCTTGCATACATATTTTAAATCTTTATAAACTATACACTGGGATACATCTATGCTTTTCCATTGTTAATATTTTTGATATGCCCATGCATGGTGGTACACCAAATACTTCACGAACATTTTGGTTACCTGAATTCTTATAGGTAACTAGCATAAGTGCCCG
Source organism: Sternotherus odoratus (assembly GCA_032164245.1). Taxonomy (NCBI): domain Eukaryota; kingdom Metazoa; phylum Chordata; order Testudines; family Kinosternidae; genus Sternotherus; species Sternotherus odoratus. The sequence continues at coordinate 113,400,214 of JAVMKO010000002.1, forward strand.
GCGTTGCTCGGGTCAGTCGGAGGTGGGGAGGGGGCAGACAGCTGACACCCCCTGACCAACCCCAACACCCACACCTCACCCCTCACCCACCTCGACACCTTCCCACCCCCCCTGACCAACCCCAACACCCCCCGGCTCACTTACCCCCCGACCAAACCCGACAACCCCACGTGACCCCCCCAAGCAAACCCAACACCCCCACCTCACCCCCCGACCGAACCCGACATCCCCACCTGACCTCCTGAGCAAATCCGACACCCCCACCTCACCCCCCGACCGAACAGTGTATTTAATAATCTGTGTGCTACACAGTGCACTGTGATCTGGGGGGGGTGTCAGGTTTGGTCTGGGGGGGGGGAAGTTGTCGGGGTGGGTGAGGGGTGAGGTGTGGGTGTTGGGGTTGGTCAGGGGGGGTTGCGGTTGGTGGGGGGGTGAGGTGGGGGTGTCGGGTTCGGTCGGGGGGTAAGTGAGCCAGGGGGTGTCGGGTTTGGTCTGGGGGGGTGGGAAGGTGTTGGGGTGGGTGAGGTGTGGGTGTTGGGGTTGGTCAGGAGGTGTTGCGGATGGTGGGGGGGTGAGGTGGGGGGTGGGGTTCAGTCGGGGGGTAAGTGAGCCAGAGGGTGTCGGGTTTGGTCTGGGGGGGTGGGAAGTTGTCGGGGTGGGTGAGGGGTGAGGTGTGGGTGTTGGGGTTGGTCAGGGGGTGTCGGGTTTGCTTGGGGGGTGAGGTGGGGGTGTCAGATTCGGTCGGGGGGTAAGTGAGCCAGGGGGTGTCGGGTTTGGTCTGGGGGGGTGGGACGGTGTCGGGGTGGGTGAGGGGTGAGGTGTGGGTGTTGGCATTGGTCAGGGGGTGTTGCGGTTGGTGGGGGGGTGAGTGGGGGTGTGGGGTTTGCTTGGGGGTGAGGTGGGGTTGTCGGTTTCGGTCGGGGGGTAAGTGAGATGGGGGGTGTCGGGTTTGGTCTGGGGGTGTTGCGATTGGTGGGGGGGTGAGGTAGGGGTGTCGGGTTCGGTCGGGGGGTAAGTGAGCCAGGGGGTGTCGGGTTTGGTCTGGGGGGGTGGGAAGGTGTCGGGGTTGGTGAGGGGTGAGGTGTGAGTGTTTGGGTTGCTCAGGGGGTGTTGGGGTTGGTGGGGGGTGAGGTGGCGGTTTCGGGTTTGGTGGGGGGGTAAGTGAGCCAGGGGGGGTGTCGGGTTTGGTCTGGGCACCCACCCCGACACCTTCCCCCCCCAGACCAAACCCAACACCCACACCTCACCCCTCACCCACCCGGACACCTTCCCACCCCCCCAGACCAACCCCGACACCCCCCGGCTCACTTACCTCCTGACCGAACCCGACACCCCCACCTCACCCCCCCAAGCAAACCCAACACCCCCACCTCACCCCCCGACCGAACCTGACACCCCCACCTCACCTACCGTCCCACCAAACCCAACTCGGATCCGTCGCAGGCGGGGAGGGGGCCCAGAGCCGAGGGATTCCGGGGACCTTCGCAGGTGGGGGGGGGGGGCACAGAGCTTATGGAGTCCGGGGTTCCGTTGGGAGGCGGGAGGGGCAGAGAACTGAGGGATCTCTGGGGTTCCGTTGGGAGGGGGGAGGGGCAGAGAACTGAGGGATCTCCGGGGTTCCGTTGGAGGAGGGAGGGGTGAGCTGAGCGAGTGAGGTGTCTGTTGGAGGGGGGTATTATGACATCATCACCACCTAACCGCCCAGCCGATGTGATTGGCCCTGAAAGACTTTCACCCCTGGGGGGCATCAGAGGTGAGATCCGAAAATTTTTCGACCCTTACCAGCATCTAGACCCTACTACCCCTCACTGTACCAAATTTCAAGTCTCTGGCTCAAACGGTGCGAGAGGAGTTCGCTGTCATACGTACATACATACATACACCACTTGACTTTTATATATATAGATATTGGGCATATATTAATAGAGTTGACAATTATTACATATGCTTGAATGGTAATTTGATCCCTATAAAATTTAAAGTTGAACAATTTCTGCCAAGACACCAATTGTCATTTTTTTTTCTTCGTTGATGTTTTTTTCACAGCAACAATTTTTTTTTATTTCCAAAGGCAAATTTATTTTTGCATTCCTTCTCAGATCATTTGGACGACAGCTGACATTTCCTGGTCCTGTGTAAAGGCTAATCCTACGGACACATTTCCTGGTATTGTTTTCCTACCCCCGGCTAAAAGTAATAAATTCTTTTCGCCTTGCTGTTGGCGTACTAGCAGTATTTTAGGAAATAATTGTTGCTTCATTTTTAATTTTAACTAGGGTTGGCTTTTCCAATTCTTGTATTTCAGCTGTAACATAACTTGGTTTATTTGGCAACACCTCTATGTTAGTAGCATCCAATATTTTAACTGCTAATTCAGTTTCCCCAATATCAGTTTCCAATATACCCACTGGGGTCCTTCGTTATGGATTTTTTTTTGGATAGACCATAATTTTAACCATGCTACCTGCCTCTTCTGGAGACTTTGTACATTTGGGGCACATTGAGGTAAGATCTTGAACACATTTAACCCTGGTGAGGTCAAAGTCAGCTTGTTTTAGAGATCATACTGGTGTTACAATAACTTGTTCCCTATAATTCAATTTTACATGTAGTCCATTCAGTGGATGAAATCTTTTTTTTTAATATTAAATTCAGTTGCAAGTACCTTCAGGTTTAATTATACCCAAATGTTAATCCACATATATTTACCTGAGTATAGATAGTATGGAAAAGTGGTCAGACACCAATGTTGTAAGTGAACATTTACTGCCCTGGATTTCTTTGAATCATTCTGGGAGTTCCATTTTTCCTATATCCCTAGAATCCACTTGCCAAGATTCATTGGTATAAATTTGTTCACAGGTAATAACTTAGAGGCAGCATCACCATAAGGCTTCCTACCATGAAATGTGTTTTCAGTAGCTATGTCTAGCATGCTTAAAGATTTTCCCCAAAAATCATACACATAACAAATTGTTACAAGGTTATTTATTAATATTAAATTTATCCCAAGGTTTATTATTAGCAACATTGACATTAACTCTATTACAAGTGGATGTTTATAAGTATCTTATTATACCACATCTTTTATTTAGACAATTTGTCTCTGAGGACAGTGTGTTCAATATCCTCTTGGAATCTTTGGTAGGCTTTTAAATCAATTATATACTTGGGGTTTTGGTGATTAAAAGAGGTAGTGGTATTATTCACATGAGCAAACTCCTTTTGTATCTGTTTTTAAGTTTCGGCATATCATACATGCACCTGTCCCTCTGACACGCAGCCTTATCTGCTTTTCCAACATCCTTTTTTCTGGAGGGTTGAAATCTATGCCTTTTGGTTTTAAGTAGTTTGTCTGATCAGGAATGTCCATTATCTGCAATACCTTTGTGTTACCATATATGGGAAGATCTGTTCCTCCTTGTCACCTAGGTAATTTGCATCAGCACAGATGTTTGCTTTTTGGATCTAAAGCAATCACCAGCTCAGAGGCTGGAAATGTCTTAAAAGGATTAATTTCCACCCCCAAGTGAGAACCAGAGTTCTGATTACTTTTCACTTCCAGTGTGTGCTTCCAGAACACCCAGTGACCTGAAAAAGAAAGCATAAACTATTGTGGCTCCTTTTGGAGCCCTAGTAGGATTTCAATTAAGTAACATGTTTGATTTACATTTCTTTTACCCCTTCTACAATATACACTGCATATTTCAAGGTGGTAAATACACATTCCTTCCATAGTTAACTTTGCTAACATTATATTAGCCATATTAATTGTTATGTAAAGTGTAACTGTTTATTTTGTAACAAAGAGTCCTGTGGCACCTTAAAGACTAAGTAAAGTATTGAAGCATAAGCTTTCGTGGGCTAATACCCACTTCGTCGGATGCAAGCAGAGCTTTTAAATTTTTTATTCTTCTCCTTCAGTTCTGAACTGCTATTTATTACCAAAAAAGGGTTCAGAATCTCTCCACATTCTCCTGGTTCTGGCTTCCCTGGCCACATCCTCTGGCCTGTATTAAAAAACAAATAAACTTTATAAAAACATAAAAAGAACAGGAGTACTTGTGGCACTTTAGAGACTAACAAAATTATAAAATTTATAAAAACATGTACCTAGAGGGTTAAATGTTAAATACCAAAGCCAAACCACATTAGTTTCCTGTGTCTGGCAAAAAGGCCTGCCAGTGTAGCAACTCTGAATAAAAGATTCAAATGGATTTTCAGCATCATTATTAAAAAAAAAATCGTAAACCTACGAAACAAGCTTTTACAATCCAGGAGTGTTGGTTTAAATCCTTAAAACTTTATATAGTTAAACAATGTATTCACACACACACAAAGGACATTTCCACTGGCCAGATGTGGCCCACGAGCGGTAGTTTGCCCACTTGCCCTGGAGTGTTCATTCTGTCAAGCAGGCTGAAGTCCTCATTGACAGAAGGGCACAAATATTCTGTACAACTTCACTATAAGGTTCAATGAGTTTTAAAGTCCAAATGACCCAGATTGCTGCATTCTCCACCAGTATGTTACCTGCTCGATTTAAAGTACTTCATTTATAGCCTACCAAGAGCCCAAGGCATGACCAGATCAATTTAGGTACCCCTACTCTTTCCCTTCCAAGGGAGTGTGGGATAATGCGATAGGTTTCGTAAATGTCAAGGCAGGAGCTAGTTTTACCTATAATGCATAACAATGTTCTTAACAGTAAATGCATAACAATGTTCTTTGGAAATCATTTCCGGACTGCGGTTGAACATCAAGCTGCTGGAACTCTGATCCCTCTGCACTGCTGTGATGTGCAGCGCCATATCCAGGAACTCCCAGATGAATGAATCCTGATTGGCCATCGGGTAAAATTTGTTTGTGTACTGGGAGTGGGGAGCAGGAATGTGAATAATCTATATGCTATGGATATATACCAGTGACAGGTGTGGCTGATGGTAGGAAGTCTTGTATCCTGAACAGCTAGGACAATGTCATCTGCATACATGAATTTCCTTGCCTCTATCACTGTATATATCCATAGCATATAGATTCAAAAGTATTAAGGAGCAAGATGACAATTTTCACATGGTGCTTCTGTTAGGTGTTGGTGTTATTTGTCCTTTGTGCAAATTCATTAACATACTAATGTCAATTGGCCACTGGACATTGTATTACCAACCTGCCAGTGAAAGTAGCAATGACTATACTTCCTCAAAATCCCAGTGACAGTTGAGATGGTTTCACTTCAAAATTCTCACCCAGAATTCAACTTCTCCTACAAAGTTATGGGTGCTTTGAATCCAGAATTTTGATTCAGGCCCATCTAATACACTTCATTTGCATTCAGCTGACAATTGGGCTCCCTTCTAGATAATTTAACAATGTAAATTTCCAATAAGTTTAATTAATATTGTGTAGCGTAGTGGAAAATACATATCTCATGTTCCAAAGGAAATTCGTTCAAATCATGTTAATGTGGTACTCTGAGAATTTCTATTAAAAAATTCCATCAATGTAATCTTAAAATTTAATTCATCCACAATTTTGCTAAAGCAAAAAAAAATGCTAAGACTTTATATGTTTTAAAACCAAATTACAATAAAGAGCAGTTTCATGTAGTTGTAGTCTAAACAGCCATTATTAGTAAAAGGGGAAGCTGTTTGAAAAATCAAGTCCTAAAATGACACAATTAGGGTAGATCCTTCTTTGTCTTAATAACATGAGTAAATTTATTCATCTGTCTAGCCTCATTGAGTTCAACAGAAGTATTCAGGTGCATAAGTTATGTAAGTGTTTGTAAAACAGTATCGTGGTGTTCGTTCCTAGATCTCATAAAGAGGTCTATGCAAAATGTTCCACTAATGGATGGGCTTTGGTGCTACCTATGAGCTTAATCTCAGCTCCATTAATGTTTACCAACTTCAGCTGAAGTCAGATCAGAATTGGGTACTTGAAACCGAACCGATGCCACCAGTGGGGATTTCGTAAAAGAAACCCACCATAAGAATTTGATTTACGGTGTTGTAGTACAAAGGAAGCATTTTGAATGGTGAATCCTTAACCTTCTGTCCTACATAATCTACTACATCTTTTCTCCATCATTGTTCCAACTGAGGAGTAATGTCTCTTATCACTGGAATATATTCTGCAGTATCAGTTTCCATTTTTTCTCTCTGCTTCTCTGTAGAGGTTGCTTTCATTTTTTAATTGATGCTATTCTTTTGTACTTTGGTTTTGTTGTACAACAGTTAAAACTTTGTAATAGGTGACATATAGGTGGGTTAAAAAGTGAAATAAATACTGAAATGTCTCAGTTATTTCTGTCCTTCTGGAGATGATATTTTACCAATGAGATGTAAAACTAAGGTCCTAACTACTTGTGGCCATTAAAGTTTCTTTTGTCATAGGTCATCGCTGTCAAGGGAACATAAGAACATAAGAATGGTTGTACTTGGTCAGACCAAAGGTCCATTCAGCCCAGTATCCTATCTGCCAACAGTGCCCAATGCTAGGTGCCCTGGAGTGAGTAAACCTAACAAGTTCAAGTGATCTTTTTCCTGCCATCCATCACCACCCTCTGACAAAGAGAGGCTAGGGACACCATTCCTTACATGTTCTGGCTAATAGTCATTAATTGACTTAACCTCCATTAATTTATCCAGTTCTCTTTAAAATCCTATTATAGTCCTAACCTTCACAACCTCCTTAGGCAAGGAGTTCCACAGGTTGACTGTCTGCTGTATGAATAACTTCCTTTTATTTATTTATTTATTTATTTATTTATTTATTTGTTTATTGTTATTTGGTCAATTAATTCTCTACCCCTTTTTAGTCTCCTTTACAGTAATGACACCTTCCCAAGTCCTTAATTAGGTAATGAATGTAAAGCCCTTTGAGATCCTTGGATTAAAAGTCATATGAAAATGGGAGATATTAGGTGAAAATTCGTGAATGATTTCATTGTTTTTTTTAAAAATTGTACTTTATTGGCACAAGGGCCCAACCTTTGGGAAGCAAAACCAACATAGTTCCCTTATAAAAGTATATAGATACAGCAATTTGTTTAGAAATCTGAGGAAAGGGCAGAAAACAAGGTGAGTTCCTTTTGTGCCTTTTAAAATTATACTCAATGGAATTTGAATAGCAAATTAATACGGGTCTCTTTATTTTGAGCAGTTCAAAAGAGATGGGAAAGGACAACTTGCACTATACAAAAATTGACCTGAAAAATGTTATCAGTTTAGGAAATTATTGTTTTCTCTTTGATATTTTCTATTCTCTGGCTAGAAATCAATTGCAATTGTTTAATTAGTGGCAAACTATCTAGTGATAAATCCCAGAGAAGAAGACTGACTTAAGGTAAGGGGGACATTGATGTCTCTTCACTTGAAAGAGGCAAGAGGATTCCCCAGTAAACTCAGGCTGCATGCACATCTGTATATATTGGGGAATTTCTGATTGTGATACCAGCTGTGCCTTTTTGCATCCTTGGTGCCATTGGGAAGGAAAGTTGTCAAATGAGCATATGTTTTCCAATTGAAAGAAGAGTACATGGTTTTGAATTTTTTTTAAATCGTGAAGGAGTATCATGTCATTGCAGAGTATCATACAGCTACTTATGCAAATCCTCAAAATAATTTAATGTCCAGTCATATCTTAGCTCCTGCTTGTAGACACCTGTTGCATGGCTTGCAATTCCTCTGATACAATTGTAATGGTGTTCACTGGAGATATAAGGCTTGATTATGTCTCTTCAATAGTTAATGACAAAATTGCCAGTGGTGCAGGACCAACCCGATAGCACGTTTCCAGACCATGACCACAGCTTTCAAATCCAAACATACATGAAACCCTGGCTCACCTTAAACATAAGCAACCACTCTGGGGTTCCTAGTATCTTGACAAGACACAGGCCATCACTGTTGAAAGAATCAGTCTCCCCTTCAGTAAGGAGACCATAGGTGGTGGTAACACATTTCTGAAAGGTGGTATCACAAAGATTTTGCTTCTGCTCTTGATTTGAGGTCTGCAAAGTGAAAGACAAACAGTCCCTGAGACACAGTGGTGTTGCTCCTCTCAACAGTAACAATTCACCTCTTGCTAATTTCATGAAGCATAATTTGTCACGGGTTTACAGAATGGTGCATCAGCTGAAGTGATGGAATAAACAGGACAAGGATTCTTCATGTCTGTGGCAGTCAGATGTCTTCCTAATATTCTCGGAGAGAGAGAGATTTTAGTCGAGTACGAGTAATGATGCATAAAAATCAGAAATAGTTACAAGAAAAATAAAGATAAAATGAAATTGGCGCCTGTAGCCTGATCATAGCTGTATTCCTAATATTGATTTAGTTTGTAAAGGCTCACTGGAAATTAGACCCCTATGCTCCAAAAATGGGAAGGCTCATAAATAAAGGATCCCAATCGGGGGAATTCTGGAAAGGAAAGGGCCAGGAATATTCTGTTACTACCACTAATCCCAAATACCCTACAGGCACAACTAAGTTTGTACAGGCTAACATACCAGATTTAAAAGATATGGAAAAATTGGATAGGGACATAGTGAGAGTAATCCTGGAGATTTCCAAAACAGAAACGGAAGGGATGCTAACAATAGACCCTTTGTACAAAAGATATGAGCAACATTTACAAGTAGTAAATGGAGTTCTCATGTACACTGGAGGTCTTTTCCCTATGTGGGTAGTTCCAACTCACCTATGGGGGGAAATGATGACCATGGTCCATGACACTTTTACAGGAGGACATCAGGGAGTGGACAAAACTATCCAATGTCTTGCATCTATAGGATGGTGGCCACTTCTTAGGATGGATGTGTAACGATTGTCTGGCATATGCCCAAGCTAATCCAACTCCATCCAAGCGATTTTAAACATGTTCAGGAAACAGCCAAAGTGTTTGGCTTACCAAGGGAAGATTGGGTTAAAATCTTACAACTCACAGTGAATCAAGCATTATGGAGTACTTTGCCACTTGAGTATAGGGTAGGAGAGAAGGCTAAAGTCAGCACATATATTAATAACCTACCCAATATGTGTTATATAATTTGAGGATAACCCCTAATAGTCACTGTTTTCACTGTCTGAAAATAACTGTACTTGGATTAAACATATAATGCCAGCCATGCCCATTTTTTGTCTTCCTCAGGACTGTAGTTCTGATTCTGTACACTGAGTGGTAATATCCTATTCTGGTAAGGGCTGGACCTCTTTTTTCCAATGTGTCCTGCTTTTCTGTTTCTCACATTACCTGGTTATGGGATAACTGATGGCTCGGGCATTGGAGTTGACAAGAGACTATGGTATATAAGGGGACATAATAGACTTCAATGTGATCAAAGCTGTGTGATTCATTTGTATCAGTCTTTGTGATTGTGAAGTGGTTTATTTTATAGATCACAAATCATTACCAGTCTTGTGCATTATAGAGAGAAACATGTATAGCGAATTCCTGAAAACACACTCTCTCTCTCTCTCTCTGTGTGTGTGTGTATCTTATTTGATTGCATTTTCTGATCATCTTGGGATTTTAAGACCTTGAAATTACAACTCCATGGTTCTGCTGCCCTCTGCTATTGTACCAAAGAAGCTTCTACTTTGGTTAACTCTGATTAATGCTGGATTCCTAAAATCCTTAGGAACATTACTTCTTTCAGTCTTCTGATCATTAACGTCCAGGAGGACCCATGGGGTTGTGGAGGTGAAAATGACAGTGTTTATAGCCACTAAGTAGTTGTAGGAATCCCAACTAGGCTCATTTAAGAATTAATATATGCATTATACTGACTGCATTCTATAAAGTAATAATTGCCTTTTTAGGCTTTTGATAGAACCATTAATATCTGGTAATATTTAAATTAGCCAGTACATTAATCTCTGTAAACCAATTAAGATTTATTATAATAAAGTTAATAATTGGGTCAAGGAGACTATACAGGTTATTTATACTTTAAATGAAAACTTGAAACAATAGAAATGAGGCAAATGTTATTAAAAACTTTCAGCTTTGAGCTAATCAGTGCTTAACTGCTTGCAGAAAAGCAGCATTATCCAAATTGCCATCTATTGCTGAACAGACTAATATAAAAAGTCACTGTATGCTTAAATACTAAATGCTGCAGTGAACTTGAAATAATACCAGGTTAAATCAAAGGTTTGTAATCCATTCTAATAAATAATATTTCAAAATGATGCAACTATAGGGCAATGCATAGAGTCATAGTTTCTGGGTAAATGAATCTGTATTCACCTTCCCTTCCCTCCCCCCTTCCCACGGCCCACTCTGTGTCCCCTCCAGGAGTACCCAGTAGCGTGACCAGATGTCCCGATTTTATAGGGACAGTCCAGATATTTAGGACTTTGTGGGCAGGTGGGGTGGGGGGAGGTTTCTAAAGTCACAAACCTCTCTGCCTTAAACCGTGAAATCCTCAGCAAGTGAGTCTGTCTACAGGATAGCACTTGTGCTTTGCCTTCTCTCCAAGGAACATGAATGGTGTATTGCCCGTAGTTAAAATTACTACAAAAAGCTCTTTCTAAGCAAGCACATTTAATAAATCAAACAATTTACTACTTGGCAAATATTTTCCCCTTTAGCTACATAAGAATGGTCACTCTGGGTCAGACCAATGGTTAGGGCCCTCCCAAATTGATGGTCAGTTTCATAGTCATAGGTTTTTAAAAATTATAAATTTCATTACTGCAGCTATTTAAATTTGAAATGTCATACTATTGTAATTGTAGGGGTCCTGACCCAAAAAGGGCTTGTAAGGTTATTGTAGGGGGTTGCGGCATTGCTACCCTTACTTCTGCTCTATTGCTGGTAGCAGAGCTTCCTTCAGAGCTGAGCAGCTGGAAAGCAGCAACTGCTGGCTAGGAGCCCAGCTCTGATGGCACAGCCATTACCAGCAGCAGCACAGAAGTAAGGGTGGCATGGTATGGTATTGCTACTCTTACTTCTGTGCTGCAAGTGATCCTTTTGTAACTCTTTACAGTAAACTTTCGACATAAGTATCTTGAGTAATTTTGTACCATCTGCAAACTTTGTCTCCTCACTGTTTACCCCTTTTTTCCAGATCATGTATGAATATGTTGAACAGCACTGGTCTCAGTAGAGATCCCTGAGTGACCCCACTATTTATCTCTACACTGTGGAAAACTGACCATTTATTCATACTCTTTGTTTCCTATTTTTTGGCCAGTTATTGATCTATGATAGGACCTTCCCTCCTATCCCATAACTGTTTACTTTGCCTAGGAGCCTTTGGGATGCCAGCTTGGCAAAGACTTTCTGCAAGTCCAAGTGCACTGTATCAACTGGATCTCCCTTGTCCATATGCTTGCTGATACCCTCAAATAATTATAATAAATGGGAAAGGCATGATTTGGTTCTACAAAAGTGATGTGGCCACTTCTCTGACAATCTGTTTATCTGTGGCTCTGATAATTCTGTTTACTATACTTTCAACTAGTTAGCCTGGTAGTGAAGTTAAGCTTATCAGCCTGTAAGGGTGCCCTCTGGAGCCCTTTTAAGTACATTGTGTTAGCTGTCCTCCAGTCATCTGGTGCAGAGAGTGATTTAAGTAATGGGTTACATACCACAGTGAGTAGCTCTGCAATTTCATATTTGATTTTCTTCAGAACTCTTAAGTGATTACTATCTAGCACTGGTGACATATTACTAGAGCCCTGCACGGTTACAAGTGTATACCCGTGGATGCGGATATCCGTGGCTATAAATCAGTATCTGCAGAACTGCAGGGCTCTCCTGGGAACCACAGTGGTGAAAGGAACAAAACGTGGGGCTGCCACTTCCAGGAGTCAGTGCCCCGCGCCAGCTACTTCTCCGGTACAACTGTTCCACCTCCAGCCCCGCCCACTGGGGCAGGCAGCAGGCTCACCAGCAGCTGTCCCTGATCATGCTTTTGTGTTCAAGCGGTGCATGTGCCCCCTTCCAGTCAGTTGCATGGAAGGGATGGGGCAGGGCTGAGGGCAGGAGTGGGGGCAGCACAGCCACTCTGAGGAGCTGCCAGTGTGGGGTGCTGGCTCTTGGGAGCAGTGGCCCCATGTTCTCCTCCTTTCACCACTGCAGTTCCTGGGAGAGCCTTACAGTTCCACAGACACCAATTTATATCCGCGAATATCCGCAACCATGGATATAAATTTATATCTGTGCAGGGCTCTACTTATTACTGTTTTTCAATTTGGTTCAGACCAATTCGCCTGACATCTCAATTTGGGATGGTTCCTCAGATTTGTCACCTAAAAAAGGCTCAATTGTGGGAATCTCTCACATTCTCTGTAGTGAAGACCAATGTAAAGAATTAATTTAGCTTCTTAACAACATTCTTGTCTTCCTCAAGTGCTCTTTTAGCCCCTCGATTTTCCAGTGGTCCCACTTGGGTTTTTTTTTTTGGCGACATTCTTGCTTCTTATATATTTAGAAATAATTAGTTTAACTTAAGGTTTTGCATCTTTTGCTAGTTGCTCTTCAAATATTTTGTTGACTTTTCTTATTATATTTTTATGTTTGACTTGCCAGAGTTCATGCTCCTTTCTATTTTCTTTACTAGGATTTAATTTCCAATTTTTAAATAGTCTTTTTTTTTGCTTCTAGCCCCTCTTTTACTCTGCTTTTTAGCCATCGTAGCATTTTGTTGCCGTTGGGAGGGTTTTGATCCTCGTTGTTGTTTAATTTGGAATATACATTTAATTTGGTCATCATGGTGTTTTTAAATAGTTTACATTAGCTTGCAGACATTTCACACTTGTGATTGTGCCTTTCAATTTCCTCATTTTTGTGTAGTTCTCCTTTTTGACGTTAAATGCTACTGTGTTGCATTTCTTTGGTATTTTGCCCTGTAAAAGGGTGTTAAATTGAATTACATTGTGGTTTCTATTACATGGCAGTTCAGCTATATGCACCTCTTGAATCAGATCCTGTGCTTTACCTAGGTCTAAATAAAGAATTGGTTTCCCTTGTGGGCTTCAGGACTAGCTGCTCCAAAAACCAATCATAGATGTTATCTAGAAATTTTATCTCTGCATCACATGCTGAGATGATGTGTTTTGGAGCAGCTAGTCCTGAAGCCCACTAGGTGAAACCAATTCTTTATTTAGACCTAAGTACGGAGTACCCCGGTATCATTGGGTTTCTGTTTTTCAACTTCTCTAATCTCCCTGGGCATTTCACAGTCACCATCAAAATCCTGGTCAGGTAGTCAGTAGTATATTGCTACTGCTATATTCTTATTATTCAAGCATGGAATTTCTATTCATAGAGCTTTTGTGGTACAGTTTGATTCATTTAAGGTTTTTACTCTATATGACTTTATGCTTTCTTTGACCTATAGTGTCACTCCCTCACTAGCACAACCTACTCTGGCATCCCTATATATTTTGTACTCTGCTATTACCGTGTCCCATTTTCATTGTTCCACCAAATGTCTGTGATGCCTGTTATATGAATAGTCTCATTCAATACCAGGGACACAGGTTGACCTATTGAAATATTTAAATTTCAGAATCTTAACTATTTTCTGTTTTTAATTTAAAGGAGAGAGTAAGAACATTGGCTAATATACAGAATTGGATTAAGATAATCTGTGTTATTCC